>CM074522.1:7113454-8443868 GCA_037379345.1 Perna viridis | reverse complement strand
ATGAATCACCATGTATGAGCCACTAAGTATCGGGCATGGAGTATGAACCACCATGTATGAGCCACTAATTATCTAGTATGAAGTAGCAAAGAACCACCATGTACGAGCCACTAATTATCTGGCGTGAAGTATGAACCACCAAGTGTTGCCACTTCTAGTACATGTGATTTCATACACGAACCACGAATTGTCGCTTTCTTCGGTCCTATTTAAATGAACTAGGCAAATGTTAGCATATGATAATCAGGAACACTCCTCACCCCATATTTTCCGGATCAGATTCGGTACATGTAAATGTACGTGTAAAATCTTTTAAGTATGAAGGCATGCGTTTATAAATATATATATTCGTATATAACAAGGTATTAGTTTATTTTTATTGTACCGATCATTGGCTCTATATGGGCAATGACAAAAGAACATTTACGATTTCATATAACATATTGTTACATAAAATAGGATACATGTATGCATTTAAAAGAAAGAACAAGGAGACCAACTCCCCCACGTACAATATCTCCCAGTTGAAATACAGGATATATTATTAAACTTAATGTGAAAGACACATAAAATGAAGGCATAATAACGTGTGTTCCAACTGGCATTTATTTATATTTAATCGCCTTTACTTGAATGAAGACCTACAGAAGCCATCAAGCTTTTAGAAAATCCTTCAATTTTATTGCTATAAGACTGTTTGTAGGTTTCGGAGTGAGTAACAGACGTCAGCCTTTCATGTACTCAGAGCTTTGTGGACGATTATGGGATTCTCATGAAGAGTATCAGGACCGAATTACTGGTAGCTACATGTTTGTATATTTACTATGTATCAGTTTGTTTGTTTGTTGGGGTTTAACGTCCGAGCAGCAATATTTCAGCTATATTCAGACGAGCTATGTATCAGTGTAAAGTAATTGGTGTAAATGTCTAATATATGCAAGCCCCGTACGGGTTGTCAAAAAAAAAAAAAAACAAAACAAAACAAAAAATAAGCCCACCGCAGCACTAAGCTTGTCGTAAAAGGCGACTAAGTGCTCAGAACCCTGGGGCTAGGGTGCTCTGCCTACAGAGCAACTGGGTAGTGTGCCCCAGATGGTGGAGTGGGGTACCCCTGGCAGGCTATAATACGGAAAGCCTTACCGCAAACCATAGTGGTGCAACGTGTTTGGAAGAGTAATCAAGGGAACCAAGGTTATAGCGGTAATAAAAAAAATGTAATCCAGGGACAAAGACCAGACATGGAAAACAGACATACACAACAAAGAACATAAAGTAACTAAAATCATACATACAAAGTAACAAAAGTAAATGAGCAACTCGGACTCCACTAAAACTGGGAGCATGGACCAGGTGCACCGGTAGGGTAAGCGTCCTCTGCTTTTCTAGAAACACCCGCCGAGTTGCTCATAAAAAGTCAAGTCCGGGGTAGACAAACGAGGAAAGGAAAACTATGACCTGTTGAATAAATCTGTTTTCATGGTGCTGATGGATACACCATAACGATCCACGAGTTCATGATGACGACCATAAAACTTCTGTAGTGATGACTTCAATCTTGTAGCAACATTACCCTGTTCCAGAAGCCCATTTGTTAGAGTTCTAACGTGATACAAAAAGTCTGCGTAGTTTCGTCAAGCTCTGGCATAACGTATGAGTTGTGATATGAACACTCCATACGCAGGAGCCGAAGAAATGTTGCTAAACGATATTCTTTCTTTTTAATCAGATCAGCTATAAAGTCAGCCTCATAAGAGTAAAGGAATAGGTCAGCAAGTAAAGGGGCACAATTTGTTCCCATTGGAATGCCGACCGTTTGTTGAAAAACACGACCACCACACTGGACAAATATGTTGTCGATTAAAAATTCCAGCATTTTGTAAACATCTTCCTCTGTATATTTAGAAGATGATTTGGAATTATTTCTTACAAAGTATGAGGAATCTCTACCAAGAACTATATATTTGTATCTAGGTGTACCATCTTTTTTGGAAAAAACAACGATGTATAATGTTTTTAAGTCGGGATTTTAACTGAGTATGGGGAATAGAAGTATACAGTGTTGAAAAATCATAGGTTTTAATGCTATTATATTCAGTTAATAGTCTTGAACTGATTGTCTCCAAAAGATCTTTCGAATTTTTCAGGATCCACATTGAATTAATACTACTACGGGAGTAACAAGTGCTGTGGTAGGACTGCAGACCCTCTTTGACAGTTGTGAGTATAGAAGTTAAAAGTTTTGAAAGAGGTTTGGTAGTACATTTTGCAGATCCAGCTATGAAACGTTGTTTGTATGGATTCTTGTGAAGTTTAGGAATCCAGTACATAGACGGTAAATCACAATCATCGTCCCTGGTAGAGAGACCAAAAGAGGATAGCAAAGATTTATGGTTTTCCACAATATCTTCTTTGGAGAGAGTGGTAGCAGTATAGGTCTTATCACTGCTATTATTTTCTACGTCTACCTCTGATAATAAACATTGGATATAAAACGTTTTGCAGACAAAAACAATGTTGTTTTGGGCCTAGTCTGCTGATACGACAACATATTTGTCATGTATAGTAGACAATGTTGTTGCTACGGTGAACGATGCCACGTTCCTCACACGTTAAAGAACCCTTCTGTGGTTTTCTTTAGGAGTAGCAACCATTGAGCTCCGACACAGGAAGCTAAATTGTCCGACCTTACCCACCTTTCCCTATTTCCAGTGGCAATTCTAGTCCTGAAGTGTATTTGCAGTGCTTGACCAAGAAGTCTCGAAAAGGGGGAGGGGCGTTGATTGGCTTAAATCAGGGCCTTTCCAGAGATATCCGGCGATCATAACAGTCCTTTTTCATATTCCCGACTTTGGTTTTGATTTTGAAGATTTTAATCAAAGGGGAATAACTTTCTATAAATTTGTCATCCGACAGATTGGAGCAATAGACAGCAAGCAGTAGACTTCAAATTCAAGAAAAAAATGTGAACCGTTTTCCCTTATTCCTGAGATACTGCCAACTAGATTGTAGAGTGTTGGTGGATAACGTCCCATTTAAAAAAAAAAACTTGCTAGAATGGCTTGTATTCCGTAAATATGAAAAACGACTTTTATCGAGCATAGTGCACAATCTCGCTCCTTTCGATCTGCCAAATGAGTTGGTATTGTTTTGCATGTGAGATGCATTCAATATATTTCATCTATAAAAGTTCTTCAAAGATGTTTTGATTAGAATGTATATTACGATTACTTTATAGAATCTGACTGGTTCTTACAAGGATCTGTACTTGAAAGTGCTTTCAAAATGGTGGAAGTTGTAATTCAAAAGTTTCTTTGTTTTATGAAGATTTGATACATGAACAATTTGTTTTACGGAAAGAGCTGTTAGTCTATACAGGTTTTATGTATGGTAGTTGTGTTGATATGTTTTCATAGTAAGTTGTTGCATTGCCCACATCGTACATATTACATTGACGCATGAAGTAATTAAAGTGCATTCCATTTTCTTGATACACGTGTTTGTTTTAGAAAGGGTGGTTCAAATTTAAGTAGATTGAGTTACATGTACACTTAATCGATTTGTATTCGTCGGTCAATTTAAATTTTCACGATACGAAAATTGCGACATTCGTTCAGGTACTAATGTCTCCGTTTTTAGTTAATTTTCTATCTTCTTCATGTTTAATTGCAAGATTTGTTTTTACTACAACTGATAATTTCGGACTTCAGGACCCTACAAATTTTTAATTTGATAAAAAGACAATTTCTTTCTTGTGTATTCAACGTAAATGTTTCCACTGTAATTATTTTGTTCTCTTCTTTATTCAGGGTATTGTATTGAAGAGTGAAAAACCAGGGGCGGATTCAGGCGGGGGCATGCGCCCCTCTAAAATTTGCAAAGCATGGGTTGTCAGGGGTAGATCTAGGCAGTTTTAGGTTGAAACTTTAATTTCTCGCAAATTTTACCACAAAAGATATCTACATTGCACCCACTCTTACTAGAAGAATATCTAAAAAATTTAACCTAAAAAAATGTTTCGCCTTGCTCCGCTCAGCGAAATTTTAACAGTCCCTCCCCCTAAATCTAAAATCCTGGATCCGACCCTGAAAACCGTTTTATAGTCCTGTACTACTATTATAATTATTTCAATGTGGCCAGAACTCGAGTAAACCAGAAACTTGCCAATAAAAGCGAACAAAATGGTCCCACAAAAACTTGTATTCAGACTTCAGTACCAACTAGTCAAGATAGAGGAAGTTGTAAGCATGAATGGAAGATATTAATAAAAATTATACATAAAAGAATAAATCTATTCAGTAAATCTTTTCTTTATTTTGCATTAAAATAAATAAATAGACAAAATATATGTTACACGACATCCGACATAAGCCCATACATTCCAACAATAAGCAAACATACATTTCCAAATCAAACAATAGATCACGACAGAATTCGCTGAATTTTGCTTAAAAGCTTCCACTACATTTACTGCTATACTTTCGTTGTGAAATATCAGTGTTTAAGTTATACGAACAGCCAAAATACTGTATATTGTTTTTAGTCATACTGTATAATGTCAAAGAAAACCCACAGGAGTTTTTAATATACATGTTAGCATTTTCAAAAATCAACACGCATGCATTTCATTAAAGAATGTTAATCACATTCAATGAAATGAATAGGTCTAGAAATATAATTATGTTAACTGAGTAGTTTCTTCCATTCCAACATTTTACCACACTCGCTCATAAAATGGAGGGATTTCAGCATGAATGGAATGAGGCGTCTGCCTTGGCAACTGAAGTTTTGGCGCACAGCACCATTTAAAATGTCCACAATAAATAATAATGCTAGAATGTCTACAGTTTTTACAAGTTCTGTAACATTTCTTTCAGTAGAACATGTATATCCATATTTCCATTGATATGTTTGCAGAACAGGTTCTCAAGCATTTTACTATTGATTCCATATAAGGCAGGCAGACACATAAGTAATTTCGAATAGTGCATACGGTCATTTGGTCTCGAGACACGCACGTGCTCTTGTAGCAGGCGTTGAATCATCGAGCTGATCTGTTCAACTTCATCTTTTCGTTCTATTCCAGAATATCCTGAAGTGATAAATATAGATGGAGGTTAAAAGGGCAATTAAGATAAATAAAACAAAGTTGTATACGTGACTGCAATAAATAACATTAATTTTTAACCTTTTCTGCCATTGCCTTAATCAGGTCGACGTAATCGAATTGGTACACTAAGGTCAATGTCCACATCAGGTCAAAGCGATTTAATAAATTTGTTGGCAGATGGCCAAACAGCCAACCAAAACAAAGATAGCTGACCGCAGTTGTCCGGTCACGATTTTATTGTTGGGTTTCAGCCGTATAGGTCAAGCAGAGTACACAAGGAGAATTTTGAAGGTAATACAGAAAAATCGAAAGACCTTCATTTTAGTGCGTAACAAAACTAGCAATGACGTTAGCAACAAGGCCGCAGACGCAAAACCCATTCAAATTAAATGAGGCGTAGTAATTTAGGAGAATTTAACTTATACTTGACATTACTGTACGAGTATCCCGTTTCAGATACTCAAGGTTGATTAAACAGTTCTTGTTACGTGTAATTAAATACACACCTTTGAATATGTTAAAAATAGTTTAAAAGTCCTGGCAGTTTATCAAAAATAAGGATTTATAAAGGGAAATACGTCCAAGGGCGTACTTTTAGAAATTGACCTACAAATTTCAATGTTATCGCTTTATTAAGTTTGATGGTCGCCAAGGACGGGAGTGATTTATGTCAGTTTGAAGGGCGTTTTGTAATAAAATATTTTTCGTATTTGAGTCACGTCATCTCTGCACTTATAAGTAGTAACATCTTCGCGCCACATCCTGTGACCGATTACCATATAAAATGAACAGTAATGTATACAGAGCACTATTTATTGCATCAAAATTCTAAAAACAGACCACCAAATGAAACGTACCTTTGTTCGACATTCCTTTTTAGGACTATTTGATAAATGTCTGCAGCCCACACAAAGTATTACCTAATTTATGGAAACGAAATAAGGAGACAAGTCGGATCAATTTCAAGGAAATAAAGATACAACTTTTCCATAATGTATACTGAAAAAAACTTTCCTGTAAGAACCGTTTAAATGCGACAATAGACGGAAGGCCAAGAATTTATTAATGCTATGTAAAATCTCCATCTTGAGGGGGGAAATAAAGGAAAATCAACTAAGCATGATTAGTCCAATTAAACAGGTTGTTGAGCAGGGCCTGATCTTAAACATTAAAAAAATTTCAAGGACTTAATACTAATTTTGAAATATAATATTCAGGTGTCGGAATATACTAGTTTAAAAACTAAAATTGAAAAAAAACTTAACCGCGCTTGATGTCGTACATTCGAACCGAAGTCAATAACCCCACCAACTCCGTCTGACCCGGATGACTTTGAAACACCTGCCTCCGAGGCAAGTCCTTTTGTTTGATCCTACGACTTTGTACAAACGATACCAACCAAATGTCCGCCAAATGACACCGTCTCAGGTCAAAAAGATGCACACCCAATTTACCACAAAGACACGTCGAAAATTCAAGGCTAGCGTAGACAGTTCTCAATTGATGCATTGCACCATTAACGAAAATTTGAACTCTCAGGTCACTAATTAAATATAATTGAGTGAAAAATTCTAACAAGAGAACTGAATTTTCGGAAAGCAGAACAGTACCACGATACAGTAATTAACATATAGGACACGATAATTACATAAATTGCATATGTTAAACTGAGAAAGCAATGACGTCGATGATGTCCTATTTATACGTATATGTTATATATTGTACTTAGGTTAATCTGAAAGAACAATATTTGAGACCATTAAAACTAATCTGATCCAACAGAAATATAACTAAAATAACACACTAAACAGACAAAAAATTACTTACCAGTATTAAATAAGACGGCCATTCTGAGGAATGCATACTCTTTCTGGTCGAGGTTCATAGCCTGGAATTTTTTAACAAAGGTCTGTATAGTTTCGGCAGATTTCATAGTTGGTTCTTCTGGGGACTGTGTCGCCTGCGACTCCTCAATGTTTGAACCGGAATGATGTATAGGTGTAACCACGAACTGGAAATTGTCCTCTGCCATATATAAAAGCATGATTTTAGTCCATGAATTCATGATGAGTGTTAATTTGTCGTTGTGAGTTAAAGAATGAAATTCTGGAACTGACTTCACAAATTGTACTATTTTCACTAACCAGTCTGAAACTCTAGAGCCGACTGGAAGCAAGTTTTTCTTTGCAAGAGTCACACGAGTATTTCCGGTTATTTGAATAGCTGGTTTACTATCGCAGTCCGAATCACTATCGCTGTCATTAATTGTACCAACGCCATGCAAAGATTTACCAACACATAAAAGTTTTCTAAGCATAGATACGTCACCATTTTTTACTTTAGATGCATCATCATGAACATTCAGATCTGAATCGCGAGATTTGGTCCTTTGTGAAAGATCCATAGGTTCATCTTGCAGAGAACAATCAGAAAATGGAGATGGCGGCAGTGGCGACATTGAAAACCCGGAATATCTTGGCAAGTCTAAACTAGATGATAACAAATGTGGACTACTTGACGGAACGTTTGGCGATGAGATAGAGTGTGGTGGTGACATTGCTTGAAGGGGAGATGTCATTCGAGGCGATGCTGAGGATGCCAATCTTGGAGACGTAGAGTACGGTGATCTACACGGTGAAACTCCTCTAGAGTGGTCGTGTGGTGAAGACATACTGGATCGATGGATAGAGTAATTATTGAAATGTGAAGGAACTTTTAGTTTTGGTGAATGTCGCTGAACCGGTGAAGTTGAATACGGAGAGAGTCTGTGAGAAGTTGGAGAGAGTCTGTGAGATGTCAAATGAGAATACGCCGGTGGAACGTCACCTAGTAATACACTTTGTAATGTATTTGACTGTTTATGATCACCTTCTGTTGGGACAAAATTTGTGGAATTGTGAAATCTTCTTGGAATCATCATTGGCGAGCTACTAGCTTGTGGTAATCTCCCATACGAGTTAGAATTTTGACTGAGTAAAGAATGAAATCGACTATTATCATCATACGATACAGGTCTACATGCGCATATAGATCCTCTGTCAATATGCACGTCATCCATAGTTCAATTCACTATTTCTGAAATTAAAAATAACACACCCTACTTAAAAATTTAAAATTGATCGGACAAACATTATTAGTGATATATGTATTCAAGCAATATTATTATTCAGGTTTAACTTACTAATAGTCATTTATTTCGGTTCTCCCCAAATAAAATCTGATTAGTCTACATGACAATTGATATATGCAGGCACTCATTATATTATGTTATGTACCTACATTCAGAAGTTGGACGTGGCAAGATACAAATCGTTGACCCTAAAAATATATCACCACATTGACCCACTAAACTAGTTTTAGTTTCTCAGGCGAATAGTTTTTTTATACCAGTTCACTCCACCTTCGCAAAAACGTAAATACCACTGTTCTAATAACTTCAATGTGCAATCAATGAATAAAATCCTGCCGCTGCACTTAATTGATTAACCAGAACTATTTCAATCATAGACATGCATATATGTACTTTAACGACTCTTTTGTCTAGATCAATGTGGTAAACCATCTGTCGAGTACCCCCAAAATGATGCGCCATTTGGCACGCAATCGTGTGTTATAGACAAACAATCAACCAATGAGAAGCCTACATTTTTTCCAAGGACAGGAGTAATTTCAGGACAAAGAATATGACTTATTCTTCGGATCTCGATCAATAAACCTCTTTACGTCAATCAGACTAACCCGATTGACAAATAGTACGGGAAAAAGTTCATGCCGACTTTTTCCTATCTCGTCTGATGCAAAACAACCCTAAAATCAATTATATGATATAATAAATTTTCTTCAGTGTTTATTTTTGGAAACTTTAGACTAAATAGTTCTATATTTAACGGGATACAATATGTTAGAGAAAATCAGTTAACTTATCTAAAATCAGATTTGCATCTTATCCAATTGAAAAGCATCCATGTGCGATATTAACTGATTAACTTCACATAGGGAAACGATTGTTACAATTATGCCATTTAGCGAATTATCATTATAATGACACAGTATTATATGTTTTAAATGTTTACATTGTAAAAAATACATCTTGATCATAATCATTACCTACAATAGTAAAGTAAATTAATTTGGTTGAATCAAACGACATCTTCTTAAATCATTATAACAAAATCACATAGTATTACTACAACCCTGGTCTTTTCTAACTTTAAAAGTTCCTTAATTCGTTTAAATATAATAGCAACACAAAGACCCAATTTCTTTGTTTAAATTTGAATTCTTTATCTTATTACCGAACAAAAATCACATCAAAAATATATGGATCAAAACAAAACTTAACATTTATATTATTACTGTTTTAGAAAAAGAGTAAAAAAGAACAATTAATACATCAAATTAATTAAATTAATTAAATAAATGACTCACCAAATAAATAATAACAAGAAAAATATCCTTTTGAAATAATCCGTTAATATACTAAGTCTATAAACTATTGTCACTGAATTTAAATTTCCTTTATCTTTAACACCTTCTCTCGTCAAATGTTCTTTTCGTACTGAGGAGCTTTCTCATATACTACGACATATATCTCGAAAGTGCACTCGCCCCATTCGCATTGTGACCTTATTCAACCTTGACTCTACTACTTCCTTGAATAGTCGACTTCATTTGCATGAAATATAATCTCAAAACAAAATTAAAACGCCCATTTTTGTACATATATTGAGTTGTATGGTTTTAAAATTTAAATTATAATTTCAATACTGTTATTATTCAAAGAATAATATAGAAATAACATTAAAACTCTTAAATAATGTGAAATAAAATGAAATTAATCTATAGGCGTGGTTTAGTTTGGAGATTATAGCTACTGACGTCAAGACCTTGAAATTGTCATCACAACCATGCGAAAGACATTGACCCAGATTGACCAACTTCTAAAAATAGCTGTGGTTTAGTTCTTTTGTTCAGAAATACAGTTACGAGGTAACAATAGAGATTTGAAACGATTCTTCAATGGAGGATGTTTGGTAATTTTCTTTTTTCTTTTTGTAGTTTAAGGTAGAAAGAAATCAGTTTGTTGACGAAAAGAATGACTTAGCAATTTCATTGACCAGTCAATGGTAGTTATTAACAATCGGACGATAAATCGACCCTTTAATTCTGATTAGAGTGGTTGTTTACTAGTCCCAGAAATAAATAATTTGGTGTTTGTTTATTTTACAAAACAACCATCCCAGATTCTTGCATTAGACATTACCCGAATTAATATCGGTCAATATATGTTTACGTGCGTCATGAATGAAACAACGGGAAGTGCGCATGTCTATAAAAGTTATTTACAGTACAAAGAAATCAATAAAAGAGTACTTTTCGTGATTAATGGAATGTTATTTACGCTCCCCGCCTCGGACGACCTTGTTACACTTACATACGTAGTTGTGATTTATATTGCTGCTTTTTAATTGATGTAGAAAGCCTTGTGAAAACTAAAAAGTCATTGAAAGAGAGCTATTTCCGGCTATATCTTAAAATTCTATTGTGGCTATTTATAAAGAACAGATTGTTATGATCTAATCTGATACATTCTTGCATAGAAACAGTCCGGGAAAAACAGACATACAGAACTACAGATTAAGGGTAAAATGTTTGGTCAAGCAGATTTGATCTAAACGGAACTCCTCTCCTAATAAAACCACACATTAACTGTGAATAGGAAGTTGACAAAAACTATTTTTGTGGTAAATATAATTATTGAATTCCATAAGGAAAAGCAAATGCGTGATCATATCAATTTATTTCTGGACTGTGTTGTTAAAAGGTAGTGTTTTATGAAGCTAAAATTATTACAAATGTCAGTTCTGGTGATAAACAATTCGTAGTCCTTTTAGACTTGTTTGTATTTTGACCTCAAAATCTGGTTAACCACATGTCTGGTCCTGTTTTTGTGCTTTACAGAGAACACGTTAAATCATAAAATGAAGAAATAAGTAAAAAGTAAACATCAAAGGGTAATTAAGCACTATCGTTTTTTTTCAAGGATGAATGTCTCATTGGCAGTTATACCTCATCTCCTATTTTTAACTTGTTAAAACTATAGGACTTCTGTTCTTAGTTCAAACTTTGAGGTTTCATATGAAGGATTTATTTATATTTCCTTATTATTACAAGATTTTTGGGTTTCCATGACAATGAGGTTTATTTGATTTAATTACAATTGATAATACTATTATCTTTGTTGTTGACTGTTTACTGGTAAATATGGCCAGTCAGACCCAACAACTTCATCTTTCTGTGTTGGTTATATGTGATGTTAAATATGAAAGAATTTTAATTAAAAAAAAACTATCAAACCTTCAGATATTTTTGTTCTTATTTGTTTTAGCTTTAATATACCTTTATAATAACGTTTTTACAGTACAAGGGAGGCAACGACCACATATCTTCTTTCTAATAGTCACAACGGTTATTTCCCTTTACAGGTTCTTTGACATGAATGAAAATACGAAAGCGCCTTTTCTTAGACAAGTAGTAGCGAACAAACTCAGAATTTCAAAGCGCTTTCCAAAGAAAACCTTACTATTGTTAAGACTTTTTTTGCAAAAATAGAATAAGATGTATTGTCCCAATAATGACTCCAAACGATGGGGGATTATATATACTTATATGCCCGCACGTCTCATCGGCACGTTTGTTTGCTAATCAAATTATTATTTCTGATGGAGCAGTGTAGCGAATAAAGTCGTCATATCCTGAGACGTTTATATATATGTATTAAAAAAAAACAACAGAAGAAGATGGTTAACAGTTCTACATGTACTTACTGAGAATGGTATACCTGTATACTGTTTTCTCCTTTTATTAAAAAAAAAAATCAAATTAATACGAAATGAAAATCAGTTTTTAAACTCACACCCTAACCCAAACCCCCCCCCCCCAAAAAAAAAAAAAAAAAAAAAAAAAAAACATCGAACAAGTAAGTGAAGCCCAGCACCAAGAAGTATTCCCTGGCGCAATAAAAGGAATGTGACCTCAGTGTTACAGGGATTTAGAATGTAAAACTGTATATCCGTTTTATTCATAAAATTGTATTGTATTGAGAACTGAGGTTTATTGTTTAGATCATAATGAATTTTAGCATTGTTTTTAAAACAAAACAATGATACCAGACGCGGAAATTTTTCCAATGTGTCGGTTACCAGGTGAAATGAATTTGTACATGCTTTTCTTAAAAACCCTCACTTTGTCAAGTTGTGTCCGGTGTCTATGATTGGAATAAAAAAGAAAAGAAAAGAAAAAAAACCGGTAAGGAAAAGACAATAAGGATAGTATTTTAAATAATGGTCGAGCAGAAACAAAACAGAAAACAGCATTATACTACAAGACCCAATGTAATTAAATATAACATATAACAGTTGAGTCACGAGTCTCAATGTATAAACCAGGCTTAATTGAGTATACGTGATGGCCTAAATTGTGACACGAGCCTGTACTAGAAGTCTATTTTGAAAGACACAAGGACATTTGTAAGGACTTATCGGAAATTTGTAGAAAAAATGAACGTAATATTACCTCATGCGCAATCACTAACAGGTGGTGTGTTCCCAAAGATTTAACCAGTTTATTTATTGCAAAAAGGGGCTCATAAAACATTTATTCTTGATAGAATAACATAGGGAACCAAGGTTATAGCAGTAATCAAAAGAATGTAATCCAGGAACAAAGGCCAGACATGGAAAACAGACCAACACAATAAAGAACATGAAGTAACCAAAATCATACATACAAATTACCAAAAGCAAATGAGTAACTTGGACTCCACTAAAAACTGGGAGCATGGACCAGGTGCACCGGTAGGGTAAGTATCCTCTGCTTTTCTAGAAACTCTTGCCGAGGTGCTTATAAAAAGTCAAGTCCGGGGTAGACGAAAGAGGAAAGGAAAACTATGACACGTTGAATGAATCAGTTTTCATGGCGTAGATGTATAAACCTATTAATTATTTGTATCACTACAAATTATTTATGTGGTTACGAATAGCTCATTTTAAATTGGCTTTGGTTTTATAGCAAATCAATTTACTGTCGGTGATATTGTCTCCCTTGATTATCCTAAAATATCTCGCATGAAAGGTCCTTTTGAAGTTTTTGTTCGTAGTCTTGTATGTAGTCGATGCAAAGTCGAGTCTGTAGGATACTCGTCAGAATATGACTATCCAGTAGCTTAACAGCTTTATTGAGACTCAAGTGTACATGCGAACTTCGCGTGTATCTGAGGGCAGGGCAGTTCGTTTCCCATACAAATCGAACGACGCCTACCAACGAATGATAAAGAAATCAATGAAATTGAAATTTTCAACATTAGTAATCATTTGTTTATCAACTAGCTATTCCGGCTAGTACTAGTACAATAATGGCACCATTAAACTTGTTACCTGTTTCCTGCTTTTGACGTTGCTCCTAACTGAAAAGGTAACGTGGGGACGATATCATACAATGGAGGAATAATGCTTACCGTTATTCGACACCCTTTAATTGTGTAGTAGAATTTTTTTAATTGCAGAATAAATTAAGCTAAAAGCTGTTTTAACATCTGCTTTCTACGCTAACGAGTCTCCAACGGATGACTCATAAGGTCTGAAAATATGCATAAGTAAAAAATGAAAACGACTCCAAGTTAGTTTGTTTTTTTGTTTTTGTTTGTTTAATTTTGTTTTTGTTTTTTGTTTTTTTGTTTGTATATTTGGTTTTTTTTTTTGTTTTTTTTTGTTTTTTTTTTTTTTGGGGGGGGGTGTATGTTTAAGCTAAGAGCAAAACTGTAGATAGTGAACAGTATAGAAAGGATTTTTTATTTCCCAAAAGGGTTCCAGGTTTAAAATTGGGACGGAGTCTTACCCTCGCCCGGCCTTAAAATTTGAGATAATTTGATGTCTTGTATTATTAGTCAGGTGCCTACGCATTATGTCTGTTTACTCTTGCACAGAGTATAGGCCACCGACAATCTGCCTCCATCTGACTCTGTTCTGGGCGTGCTGCACAATTGACGGCCAACTGTAGCCTGCTGATGTCATTTCATCTTCTACAGATCTTCTATTTCTTGGTCGTCCCGTCCTCGTTTTCTTTTCCCCTGTGGATTCGAACGAAGTGCCTGTTTTGTTTCTTGGATCCTATTGAAGTTAGTGTCCTATCCAGGCCCACTTTCTTTTCTTGATCTGCATTTGAGGAGGAAGTGGTTTCAAGAGATCCTTGTTGGTAATGCTATTGGGCCAGTAGGAGTTTAAAATCCTGCAAAGGCATCTGTTGATGAATGACTAGATAGTATTGTCTGATGCTACTGTTGTTCGCCATGTTTCTGATCTGTATAAGAGCTTTTACGTTGGAGTTGAAGATCCTGATTTTGGTGTTTTTGCTGACCTCTCTGGCGTTCCATACTTGTTCCAAGAGAAGAAATGCTGTTCTTGCTTTGCATATTCTTACTTTGATGTCATTATTTTTCCGCCTATGGTGTTGACTTTACTGCAAAAGTAAGTAAATTCGTCTACTCTTCAATATTTCCGCCATCTACCATTTTTGGATCGGTGGTGTTGATTTTATCTTCATTACCTTTTATTTTTCCTGTTATTTTGAAACCGACCTTGGCAGCTGTTTCTTCCAGTATTGATTTTTTTTACTGCTTTGGCTTTGCTTGTGTGAAAATAGGGCCAAATTGTCGGCAAAGTCAAGATCATCGAGCTGGTCGAGGAGTGTCCATTGGATTCCATATCTTCTGTTAGTACATACTTTCATGATCCAGTCAATTGCTAACAAGAACAAGAGCGGTGAGCGGACACATCCTGACGAACTCCCCTCAGGACTGGTCACTTTTCGGTTACATATTCTCTATGAAATACCCTGCAAGTCATGCCTTGACGTGTATTGCTGATAATTGCTACATGATTCTCGGGTATACCGTAGTGTCTCATGATCGTCCATTGTGCTGCTCTATCTACACTATCGAAAGCCTTATCAAGGTCAATGAAATTGATTTAAAGTTGTGAGTTCCATTCCAGTGATTATTTTGTGATGATTGTGAGAGTTGCTGTTTATCTTGTGCAAGACCTATCCTTTTAAAGCCTGTTGATGGTCTGTCAAAAGTTCGTCTACAGATATCTGCATTCATTCTAAAATGATTTTGTTGAAAACTTTTCCTGGTGTTGACAATAACATAATACCACGATAGTCTTTGCATTGACTTAGGTCACCCATTTAGGACGTTTGATGATGAAACCCTCTTTCCATTCTTTTGGTATGGTTTCGTCCTGTCGTATTTTTCCAAAGAGTTGATTGAATGTGTTTACAGTTGTTTCAGGGCATACTTCATTGCCTCTGCTGGTATTCCATTTGGTCCTGCTGAATTGCTGCTGTTGAAAGATTTTATGGCTTTTCTTATTTCATATTTACTCGATGTAACCAGTGTTATGGGGATGTCATGTTCTGCTGGTGGTATATCCGTCGTTGTTTCTGGTCTTGGTCTATTTCAAAGTTTTTCGAAGTGTTCTTTCCTTTTAAACTTTTATTTGTCAGCTAAGGACCTTTCCGTTGGTATTTTTTAGTTTTTATCAGGTGCAGATCGTTTTCCTGACTCTTCTTGTGATATTGTACTTATCTCTCATATTTCTATTTTCTGCCTCTGTTTCTGCTTGTGTGGTTTGGTTATCGATAAACTTTTTCCTGTCATCTAGACTTTCTTTTTGACTTCATTGTGCTTCTGTTCGTACTCGCTTTGAAGCCTGTTTATGTCAAATTTTTTCTTGCATTGAGAAGCTTTATGTTGATGATTTTTTCTTTCTTCCAGTGTCCATGGTTGCTTGCTGTATCCATGGTTTGTTGCTGGTCTTCTTTTTCCCAGTACGTGTCTCTATTGAAGTTATGAAAAATTCTTTAATTTTGTTTCATTTTCCTTCCATTGAGCTCTCATCGTCAAGACGAAGGTATTCCAGCTTTTCTGAGAGTGTCTGATGATACATGACTTGATCTTTGCTGATTTTTCTAGCCTATCCACATTGTATTTAAATTCTGGTTTTATTGTCGCCATATCTCTTGAGTTTCAGTTGGATT
Organism: Perna viridis; assembly: GCA_037379345.1. NCBI lineage: Eukaryota > Metazoa > Mollusca > Bivalvia > Mytilida > Mytilidae > Perna > Perna viridis. The sequence goes on along the minus strand of CM074522.1, from coordinate 8,427,664 downwards.
TTTCTAATATTAGTTGAAGATTTGATAATAGATCTTCCTCTCGTTTTAATCTCATGTCAAGAAGTGTTCTCCGGAATTTCTTGTTAATGCAAATATGGTCTATTTGGTTTCTGGTGTTATGATTAGGTGATATCCATGTTGTTTTGTGTGCGAAAATTGTACCTCCAATGACTTGTTTGTTTTCTGAACAAAAGTCTGCCAGATGTATTCCATTCTCACCTACTCCATGTTTTCCCATGATGTCTTGATATCCGATGTTATCATTTTCAACCTTGGCATTAAAGTCTCCCGTCATCAGAATGATCTCTCTTTCTGTTCTCTTGTTAACGATGTTTTGAAGCTGATCATAGTTTGTTCTTTCTCATCTTCCTCTGCTTCATTCGTTGGTGCATAACACATGATTACTGTAAGTATTATTCGTTTGTGTGTGGTAATAAACTTTGCTGCAAGTATGAGTATTATGTTTATTGGTTCCCATCCTATGAGCGATCTTGCTGCATTTTGTGACATAATGATGGCTACTCTCTTACATGTTTTGCGTTTTTATCTTTATGCCCTGAATAAATGATGGTCTCACTACTGGCTAGTCTAATTTGCCCTGCTTCGCTCCATCTAGTCCAGGATTTCTGGTTTATAGCTCCTTATCTCATTTGTAATATTTGCAGCACTTCTATCGCCTTCGTACATGGTGCGCACGTTCCATGTGGCTGCGCTGATAGGTTCGCGTGTCGAAAGGATATTCGGCCGTTTAGGTGCCATTGCTCCAATACGCTTGGGTACTTTACGTTGGTTACCTCTAATATATGTATTTTTGTATGTGTTTCTGTAATCCAATTTATCCACTGATCGGGGGATTTGCATACCCAGTTTCACCATATCCCTTAATTTTGACTCCGCCGACTCCTTATCATAGATATAGACTTGAACTTTGAGGTCTGCAGAAGTTGGTTTTACTTCAGAGTTTCCTTCTCCTGGACTGGTTGCCTACCATGGCTGATGAGTCCTGTCTACCCACATGAATGTCGAGCACAACTAACAGTTTTCATTATTGGGTTTGAGATCGGAGTTTTTCTTTTCCTAGATGGACTGCCTTTCGGACTTATCCAAAGCACTGGATTTAAGGCACCAGAACCTCGCCTTCGCTCCTTCTCCTGCTCGTTTAAACACTTCCAACCAACGGGAAGGTAAGGGTTGATCTACGGTTGTCAGAGGCTATCAGTTCCGCGTGCCATAAGGAGTATTTAATTAATTCAGGGAGCTTATCTCCTATACCACTCCTAGGTATAACAACCTTCTGTAAGAGGTCGAAGTTGAGTATTGATATTTTGATGCCTTTTAAGTTTTACATTAAATAATTTTTTCTTCATAATTTAACAAAATATTTAGATGTGAGCCATTTTGTTTTGTTAAAGATACAAAACTAGTGAATATCCTTACTCTGTATGACAACATTACTGTTACTGGTTTACTTCCTGTCAAACGGAAAACGGGCTCTCAGTTCTTATACGGTCATAGGTTAAAGTTGATGTATTGTTTACCGTTATGAGGACTTAGTATTCTATAAAACCATGATTCTGTTCTATAATTGTATATAAAGTGCCATGTCTCTTTTGCATAGCAATATCTTTTCCTCTCCATTTTGAACATGAAAACTTTATTCAATCTAAGGTAATTCAATAAGATTTCATATCAGGACAGGACCACAAACAATATTAGGTACTGCAATAGGATTACGATAAATTTCATTTAAAACTGATTCCTGCATGAAGTACAGATTCCATCTGAAAGTCAAAGAAAACATGAAATTCATTTTCCCGACTTTGATTCTTATCTCTGAAAAAAAAAAAAAACCAACAAAAAACAAAACAAAACAAAAAAAATCAAAACGACGACAAAAAACAAAACAGTGTTTCTATTTTTTAATTTCTGAAATCACATTGCAAGATGTTTGGGGGACAGACGATTAGACAGAGATATAGTGAAATACATCTATCATAAGACATGGGTTAGTTTTAAAGAAAAAATCCATACTGCTTTATGTTTACTGACTATTACATTGTTACCAATGACAACTTCATCTTCAGTTACTGCTGCGTGATAATGGACTCCTTTGCAATGCTTACTGGGTTATTCTATATTCCGTTTAATTCTTATTATTGTAATACCATCCTTTGTTTACAGCTGTGTGCATATCTTTTATTTTATACATGTGTATATAGTTAGTACTGACAATCCAACCATGATTTTCATGATATCCGTACTGTGTAGTGCTAAATATTTCTAATAATACTGTTTTGCATGTAAAACTTTTTGGTTTTCTACCTTTAGTACATAGTAACAAGTAAGCATAACGCACTAGGAATTTGACTCTAAGAACTAGCCCGCATTGAAATTTTACCCAAAAACTGGACCGCAGAAGTCATGACTACAGATGCCGATGCTGTTTTGTGAGAGAAAGTCTCCCCGGGTACTATTTGGAATATTTTGTTTATACCCTGTACATTAGGACTTACGTAGCTACACATGTACTCACCATTCTGGCCCTGAATGATGGTGTGGTGATGGGGAAAGGGTATAAAATCAGACCAAATAATAGAAAAAAGGCGTTTCATGTATGGCTGCATTTCATTTCAAGGACATCTTGTAAAGGGGAAGAGGATCAAGAAAAGGGAGATTCAAGGCTAATATTTGCCTCAGTCATGAATGGACAAAAATCGTATTATTGTGATGCTTTAGGTTGCAAATTGTTATTTATGTTCATTTTGATTACTACTCGGTTAATTATTGAATTTCATCAGTTATTATTTTATTCTTTGTTTGAATTTTCATTTGCTGAGATTGGGAGTTGAGTTTTGCCATTTTGAATTTATTATGTGCAGATTGTACAAAATTTTCAATGTAAACCCATGGAGCATCTCCTAATTTTATTTTTTGTTTCATTTGATTTTCTGATTTCTTTATTTCTTTTTCAGTTTGTAAAACCTTTTATCATTCTCCTAACCATAGTCGTGAGTAACTTTCTATTTCTCGCCAAAATAAAATTGGTTTTAGAACAAGCCTTAGGGTAGATCATTCCCATTACACGGAGAATTCTTTTCTATCATTCCAAAATAATAGACATATTTTCAATTAATTGGTGTTTAAAACGATGTAAAAAAATGTTTAAATTATATTAAAAACTATTTTTGACCACACCCCTGCCCCCCCCCCCAAAAAAAAAAAAAAAGATTGTTTGAAATAAATTATACATTAATTGTAAAAAAATATATCATCTTTCAAGGGGAGATAATAAAGATGTAATGGAAGTTTTAATTTTATAAATAAAACATGAAAAAGTTTCATTATAATTGTTTAAGAGTGCCGGTTAAGTGTTCGTTAGAAAAATACATAATAAATTATATCTACCTGTGTTTTAAAAGTTTGCGAAATATTGAAAATTCCTCACACAATCCATATGAAATGATGTAAAATACTTTTAAAGGCTTTGGTATCTCGAATATTCGGTAACCTATATCTTTTACATGAAAATTCTAAAGTCTGTTCAAACAAGATTATCTTTGAGAATAATTAAAAAAATATAAATACTAGAAATAGTAGGCATGATCTATCTTAATCACTAGACATGTACGGATGTTGGATACAATACTGTTCAGGATAGTTTACATGCTAGTCAGGGAATTATCACTTGCCATCATTCGAAATATTTAGTGTAGAACAGTTACTGTATTTATTCAGAAATTTTAAAGCAATCACAGTATAAAAAGTAATGGAATTGGAATACAAGTGTCGAGCACTTCTACATATTCCACTCCCATATATATTTATTTCTAGCCTATTACAATTTGGATTGCCTTTGTAGTTAACATTTGTTTTTGTGTAATATTTTATAGTCGATTGTGTTAAGATAAAGTTTGAATGTCTGTCAACCTTTTGTATGTAAATAGGTAAAGAGATGGTGTAACATAACAGAAGCCTCTATTGTGTAAAGTATTATAATGCTTATTTAAGAGTAACGAAGGGAACCAATATTCTAGCGGAAATCAAAAGAATGTAATCCAGGGACAAAAACCAGGCATGGAAAACAGTCAAACACAAAGAATATATAAATAACTCATTCAATTAAATATTTTCTTTGTATAGGAGTAGGAACCTTTGCGCTCCGCCACAGGAGGCTAAATTCCCCGACCTTACCCATCCCTCCTTTTTTCTAGTGGCAATCAAGGTTTGTCGACCCTTTTGTCCTTGGGTCCATTCCCTTGTTTCATTTCATCATCATTTCATGTTCATTTTATCATCCATTTTATGTTCATCGTCTGAATATAGCTGAAATATTGCTGCTCGGACGTTAAACACCAGCAATCAATCAATCATTGTTTGTTGCTGACACGAACATTTTTTACCTACTGCTTTCTTACCGTGTAGTAATGGTTAATAATAAAAGTGTTGTGGCTTAACTCTCAAGGTCTTAAATATTGGGGAAAAATACCCGGGCAGTTGCAGAAAGATCAAAATCTAAATTAATGTTATAAACATGAAAACAGGAAACCGAAACGATCTATGTGCACGATTTAGACAACGAAATAAAATTCAATAACATATATAAAACTGAAGATAAAGAAAACAAGACAGTTTAGATAAACTGGTCCCTGTTAAGACTTAGAGGACAAAATCATGATGTGCTCTTCCTGGAATGAGATCAACCAAAACTTATTCAGAGAAAAATGATAAAGCAAACAGGAATATATAGGAGTCAGTCAAATATATTATTTAGTTGTAACAATGACATTACTATTAAACGTTAAACAGTAGAAACATTCAAGGATGGATGTTGCAAGATAGAACATAAAACATAACAAACACAAAAATATTACTCCTATATATTGAAAACTTTGATATACTGTACACGTTTTTCACAGAGTAGCCTCTCATTAGCAGAGTTAGAATCAAATATAAAAGATCTAAATCCAAAACTAAGTGTAAACAAGAACTACTTAACACCAAATCCATCAAGGAGAGGTTCTACCTTGTGCAATTAAAGAAATGAAGCCTCAGGATAGTTGTCTGTTGTAACAAAAGACTTATTTGGCAGTACACAGTAAGCAATACAAATGATTCAGTTGTCAGTAGTCTGTAATCACTAAACAGTTAACGTTACTTAATATGAAGTTGTTAGCATGAATAATTAAGTAAACTATCAGTATAAAACATTAAACATCACAAATTATTACATTTTGTATTTTTTAGTTTCCTTTTAATAATGTATTTCTGACATACCCATCATTTGTGATATTGCACGCTTCTTAAAAATGGATATTCTTGTTTTATTTCAAATTTAAAATAGGAAAACACTTTTCCAAATGTATACATATTCAGTCTTAGTTCCACAAAATAACATATTTCTGTAAATTGTATGGGTGCAAACAAATTCAATTTCAATTATGGACTGATGTTATTGTTTAAAATGTTAAAATTGTCAAAATAAGTATCATATGTGTGGGTGTGACATATTAATTTCGGTCCAATTTCTCAAAAATGTCATATTTCTGCAGATTGTAAGGATGCGAACAATTTTAATTTCAATAATGGCCCAAAATTATTGTTTAAAATATATAAATGGAAATATTAATATCCTTTTCGATCGATTGATTGATTGTTGGGGTTTCACGCCTGAGCAGCAATATTTCAGCTATATTCAGGCGTTGAACATGAAAAGGATGATAAAATGAACATGAATGGTGATGAAATGAAAACAAGGGATAGGACACAAGGATAATAGGGTCGACAAATTTTGATTGCCACTAGAAAAAGGGGGATTGGTAGGGTCGGGCACTTTAGCCTCCTGTGGCGGAGCGCAAAGTTTCCCACTCCTATCGAATACCACAGCAGGGTTCTTTAACGTGCGAGGAACGTGGCATCTTTCCCAACACATTGCACCACTATGGTTTGCGGTCAGGTTTTCCGTATTATAGCTTGACAACCCCAGCATGTAACACGCCAGGGGTACCCCATTCCACCACCTGGGGCACACAACCCAGTTGCTCTGTGGGCAGAGCGCCCTATCCCCCGGCTAAGGTTCTGAGCACTATTTAGTCGCCTTTTACGACATGCTTAGCGCTGCTGCAGGCCTATTCTTTTGACACCCGGACCTGCACTGGGTGTATCCTTTTCGAGGTTACGACAAATGACATATTACTGCCAATAGAAAGGGAATCAACATTTTATTTTTTTTAAATGGTCTTGTTATTATTTCTCAATATATTTAATTTGTCAGTATTAAAATCATGCGAATGTCCCCGACACAAAATTATTTCAATCCAAATTTTTTAAAAACGACGTATGTTTAAAAACCGTATGAGCGCGAACATTTTCAATCTATAATGACCAGAAATAAAATGTACTTCCGGAATATATTTTTTTAAAAATGTCAATTAATAATGAACTGCGACACCTTTATTCATTAAAAATTATTCATTTCGCTGTCATGGAATTATGATAGGTACGTTGCTTGCGGAAAAAGGCAGAACATTTTTTTAACCATTCAGAATTATTCCCTCTCCCCATTCCCTATTACCCTATTCATATACCCCATTGCCCCATCCCACATTTCCCATGTCCCTTTGCCCCATACCCCATAAATTGGGAAGTTCATCCCATACAGGTATTGTATTACTCTTGAGTTCTACCCTAAGATGCTGACTCCATAACCCGGCGGGTGTCTCTAGAGAAGCAGTGGACGCTTACACTACCGGTGCATCTAGTTCATGCTCCCAGTTTTAGTGGAGTCTGAGTTGCTCATTTACTTTTGTTATTTTGTATGTATTGTGTTGGTTATTTTATGTTCATTGTTGTGTTTGTCTGTTTTCCATCTCTCGTCTTTGTCGGTGGATTACAATCTTTTGATTTCCGCTAAAATCTAGGTTCTCTCGATTAATCTTTGCAAGAACAGTCAGGCGGTTTAAGCCTTGAAGTCCTCAATCTCGAGGTCCTGCAATAACTTTTTATAATTAAAAATTTTGGATGCAAGAGTAGAAAAACATAATCGCTGTTACTAAAAATAGAACATTCGGGTCAGACCGAAGTTTTTCGCATATGCATATATCTCCAAAACTTATGTTTAGCAAATTCTGATATGGACAAATCGTATTAAAACGGTATCGTATTAAAATTTGCATAGACTTCAAAAGTGATATACATATTTTTTTTAGGATTAAAAAAAATATATGTAAATTGGATCAATAAAACTTTCACTTATGTAGCATTTCTAAGGACATGTGAAAATATAATTTCCAGCAAAAAAGTTGGGTGAGTCCGCGAAGATCGGACACAAAAGTAGTTTTGATATGTAAATAGTCATTTTCTCCACTTTCACTTTTGTTTTGAGCTCACCAAACCAACCTTTTTAGTGGATCATTTATATGTTATTATGTCTTATTTTCAAGGTTTGTCATTTTATAGTGTTATGTTTGCTCTATTATATATGTCATTGTTCATATCTTTTGACAAAACATTAGTCCGTAAAGATGCAAAAAGGAAATGCACTGTATTTGTGTACACTCCATATTTTGACGTACACCTGCTCAGGAGTATGCAATGCAATACTGGTACCAAAAGTGTTCAGCATAATGAAATCTATCTAGTTTTTTGTTTTAATCTGTTAGACCATATTTAAGTTATTGCCCTTTTTTGACGTCTTTTTTCTATTTTAAATGAAGTTTCTTTCAAAAATCCTCTCCTCTGACACTACTTGACCAATTAAAGGAGAAGACCATGTTATTGTGCAAGTCATAAATATCGAAACTAATCTGTTCAATATTCATGAAAATTAAGTTGAAACAAATTAATTTTCTTTTCTTAATTAATAAATCGAGATTTATAAGTAGGAAATTAGAATTTCCCGAACCTATGGGCGCCACCATGACCGGTTGAACTGTGACGTCACGAAGTCGGTTTGTAAAGTGGAAGTAAATAGGTAATTGATTACGATATCCGAAAAAATCACAAATTTGGAACTTTTCCCCTATAATTTCACCCCAGAATAAATAGAAGAAGAGATTGAGGCACAACATGTATACGCAAATGTCAGACATCATTGACGAACAAGGGATTTGCAGCCAGATGACTATATAGTATTTGTAAGGAGAAAAGCTACTTCCGAAGAATGTTCGTGTTGCTGGTAAAAAAAACCAAACTTTTAGAACATTTCTCTTTTATCATTCGTGCAATCGTAAGCTTGACAAATCATCATGTTTTGGTGATTAGATAAACATGATCGTAGAAATATTTACGGAATATTCTGTGTTTACATATTATTTGCAGTACTTGTATCAGTGCCAAACTTAGTGACGTCACGAACCAATCGGAAGCTATCGGTAAAAATCAATAAAATCTGGCTATGATCTTCCTTCAGATAGTAGAGTTCTTCAAGATGGCTATCCATTTATATTTCAAGAATTTCGAACTTTGCATAGCCTTGAGCATTTTATAAAAGCGCATTTTGCATTAAAGGTTGTTTTTTTTTGTTTACGTGGGTATGATTTATCATAGGAGCCCAACTTAATGCAAAGATGGTCTTTCCCTTTAAAACTAATAATTAGTATTAATGTTCCTTAAGGTATTCTGTAGAGAACTGGTGTGGGGATTCTTGATTCGTAAAAACATGGCCTCTGTCACTACAAATAGAACAGAGGGGTCAGACTGAGGTTCTTCGCATACATCTCCATAATCGTTCGGTTTAGCCAAATTATTTCAGTTGCCGAAATGATACTTATGAAAAGGCCTACAAAAGTCTGCATTTGATCAAAGAGTAATCAAAGGAACCAAGGTTATAGCGGTAATCAAAAGAATGTAATCCAGGGACAAAGACCAGACATGGAAAACAGACATACACAACAAAGAACATAAATTAACTAAAATCATACATACAAAGTAACAAAAGTAAATGAGCAACTCGGACTCATGGGAGCATGGAACAGGTACACCAGTAGGGTAAGCGTCCTTTGCTTTTTTAGAAACACCCGCCGAGTTGCTCATAAAAAGTCAAGTCCGGGGTAGACAAACGAGGAAAGGAAAACTATGACCCGTTGAATAAATCTCTTTTCATGGTGTTGATGGATACATCATAACGATCCACGAGTTCATGATGAGGACCATAAAACTTCTGTAGTGATGACTTCAATCTTGTAGCAAAATAACCCTGTTCCAGAAGCCTTTTTGTTAGAGTTCTAGCGCGATACAAAAAGTCTGCGTAGTTTCGGCAAGCTCTGGCATAACGTATGAGTTGTGATATGAACACTCAATACGCAGGAGCCGAGGGAATGTTGCCACAGATGAAAGGAAAGTTGACAATTTTGAATGAAAAGTCATCACGTTTGTCGTAAAGTTTTTCTTTATCATCGATTTCTAAATGTAGGTCAAGATATGAGGCTGACTTCACAGTGTCTGTAGTATCCTTTATCTCAAGTTCTTTTGGGTAGATGCGATGTATCAAATCCCCGAAATTAGGATTGTTTAAAGATGATACGTCATCTATATAGCGGAAACTGAGATTGAAGGATCTAGCAAAACGATATTTTTTTTTCTTTCTGATATATTGGACGACTCCTTGTTAAATGTAATGCCCTTGAAAGAAGAAAATTATGTTTTAGTAATTTTCCGCCAATATCCCGAAAACTAAAATAGATAGAAACTTTCAATTGATGAAATTATCCTAATGATATATCCTACTAAAGTCAAAATTAACAACTCCTTGTTAGAGTCGGGAGCCTCTTGTTTTGGATTGACAAATTTGTTTGTGTTTGACTAATGGTTGGTTTACAAAGGTGTAAAATGCATCGGTTTTCGTTCTTGACATGATATGGTTTATTATGAGGCGCGGAATTAGTCACAGTTATCATTTTTCAGGAGGTCCTTGAATACTTACTGATGTGTTTAATTTATGGACCTCCACAATTCGATTTCATAAGCTCCATAAATATTTATGGTCCTCCACAATTTTATTTTAGGACCTGCTGAATTATTTCAGGACTTCTATAAGATGTTTTTCGGGTCTTACGGGGAATTTGCGAATTTATATTGTTCCGGTTTATCTCGACATCATTTGTGTTTTTTTTTTGTCGGGGAACTCGCTTTGGCAAGAGTGACTTTGCGAGGGACATGGATTTTACGGGAGGGACATAAAACAAAACAGATTTACTTTAAGTCTACATTCTTTACTCTTGTCACCAGCTAAGTGACAATGATTGCTTTTCGTCGAACTGAAGCCATTATCCGCAATACGAAATATCCGTATTAAAATTTTCCAAGTATTGTATTTCCTAAAGAAGTTTTACACCATATAACTGATAACGCCCTTAAGAAGTATGTAATATTGTTTTGTTTTTGCAGTACTAATTCCATGTACCCGAAGGTCATCTAAAAAGCATTCTGATCCTAATTATCGCTCTTACTACTGATCACTTTTACCAATTAACAACATTAGTTTTATTTATATCAAAATCTAAAAATCTGACATTTATCATTTGCTATTTTTCTGAAAAACTTGGTTAGGTAAAGATAATTTATTGGATATTGAGGATTTTACAAAGGTTAGTTATGTAAATAGACAGATAAATATAGGCCAAAGAAAAGAAGGAGGTATAGTTGCTGTTAAAAAAATGTTTACGATGGTATGTCTGTTGAGAAAGATTATGATCATGGTGTAATCTTAATAAAATGTTCAAAACTATTTTTAATTTGAAAAATGATATTTTCATTTGTTTTACTTATACTACACATGAAAAATTTAGTTTTTATGATATTTCTGGTGATATGAACAGACGTGCGATTGAAATATCTGATTGTCTTGAGACCGATAATTTAGATAGGTTTGTTGACAGCGTTGAGCCCGATGTAATACCCAATATTTCTAAACGATGCTCTATGGACAAAACTGTTAGCGCATTCGGTCGAAAGCTGTGCTATGATACAAATCACTATCGCAAATGGTCGACTTGGTACAGACTTACAGGGAAAGTATACATTTTATACCGCCAAAGGTCACAGTTAATGACTATGAATTCGTGAATCGGTACGGTGTATCCATCGGCGCCATGAAAACTGATTTGTTCAACGTGTCATAGTTTTCCTTTCTCCTTTCGTCTACCCCGGACTTGACTTTTTATGAAGAACTCAGTGGGTGTTTCTAGAAAAGCAGAGGACGCTTACCCTACCGGTGCACATAGTCCATGCTCCAAGTTTTTAGAGGAGTCTGAGTTGCTCATTTGCTTTTGTTACTTTTGTATGTATTATTTAGTTACTTTATGTTCTTTGTTGTGGTTGTCTTCCATGTCTGGTCTTTGTCCCTGAATTACATTCTTCTGATTACCACTACAACCTTGATTCTCTTGATTACTCTCTCCTAAATCCAGAAGACTATGATCTAGTGAGTGATTTTGATTTCTTAGACTTTACCGAATTTTCAGATCATGCCGCAGTGTCATTTGACTTACCTATATGTAGTGACATTTTGAATGGTAGTTTACCGAAAAAGACATAACTATTTGCGTTGGGATTCAGACCGAAATCTAGAATATATACAACTTTTATCTAAACAATGCGAACAATTGTTGGCTCTGGTACATAATGTATCGAGTAGTGATGTCGAAATTATTTTTAATCGTTTTTGGCGTAACGTTGTTAGACTAGATAAACCAGTACCAAAATCATTTTTATATGGCGAATTTGGCCACATGCCAATGTGCATTTTACGTGAATATAGCATTATAAAATATTGGTTTCGCATTATATATATTAGAAATCTAAAATTGTATATGATGTTTATAAACTTTTATGTACTGATGCCTCTCATTGAAAAGCAAATTGGGCTTATAAAGATCGTTATTTACTGTATAGCCTTGTTTTGAACAATATATGGCTGGATCGGATAACATTAATGTTTCATTTGAATTTATCAAAAACGGCATGAATGATCAATATTACCAGAACTGGCATGCTAGTGTAGTAAACTGTGACAAATTATCTTTTTATAGCTGATATAAAATTGACTTTGTTTTTGAAAAGTATTTATATTATGATTATAATATTGTATTATTAACCCAATTGCGTAGTGGTACTTTGAAATTGTGTAATGAAACTGGTAGAAAGGACAATACTCCTATATATAATGGAATCTGTAAATGCTGTTGCATGTATTGCATGGAGGATGAATATAATTTTTATTTTGACGTGTCCTACATTTAGGTCATTGAAATGTCATATTTTATTATATATTATTGCTGATGGCGTAATACTTAAACTTAAACATTTGTTACAAGCAAGATCGTGCAGTTTAACAACAACAACAACAACAACAAAACGCGGCTTGGAAACTAAGGACTCAAATTATTTGAAGCATATTTCATATTTTCACTATATTAATTCATATTATACTACTTATTGTTTGTTCTCTGTCATATTTGTCATATATACTGTGTCATATGCCATAGCTTTGTTTTGCTGATGCAATAAAGTATTTATTCATTCATTGAAAGAAATCAAGCCTTAAATATTAAATTGATGAATTATGAAAAAAAAATAAAAGTAAAACAAAATTTCTTCATTCTTAAAGTCCAATTAGTACTAATGTTTCCAATGGATGTCCTAAATCGAATCGTGGTTTTGTCTTTGAAACTGATTTCGTGGGGACAAATTTTCGTGAAGTTATGATTCAAAGATTTCATTTCACTTCTCATATCAGCTGTTTGATTTACCGTGGACTTACGTATAAACCCCACAGCTTCCACCCACTCTTGGGAAGGGAGATCAGAGAATTTTTTTTAAATAAAACAAATGAAAATTTGGTTCTGTTCAACAATTAAACAAACAAGGGTTTCACTAAACCAATAAAGGTAACACTAACTCTGATACAGATAATAAACTATATTTAAGATATGCCAAGCTTACTTATTAATGTTTTGATATCTGGAAACAGTTCAACAAAGTGATTATTGAGCATTGATTACACCTCAGTATATGATCTTTATTATCTGATATTTCTATGACAAAGGGCTCAAATACAGTTTGGCACATTACACTTTCTACCGCACACATATGTGATGACTTTGTGAGATTTTATGTATAAGGGCATTTCAATTCAGAAATATGTTTTGTTGATATATATTTACAGATATTTTTGTGGGGACTTGTTTTCTTTGATATGTTCTACCCACGAAAAAATCGAAGTTTAAAAAAAAATTGAAAATTTCTGCTTTTACAGTATTTATGGAAGTATAGAAACATTTAATCGAATTGTGTAGGTCCAGAGTTAAAAAAAGAGGTCTTGAAATCCTTTTTTTTTTACTAATTTGCGCCTCAAAGTTCAGACAGCTTCCGTTTTGTAGTGACATGCAGGCATAAAGCTTATTGTTTGCTGCGCTCATTGTACCTACATCACGACCTGTGACTTCATAATGTTTTCAGTATCAATACAAGTATGAAAGCAGCCTTACATTCTTTTGCATTTATACTCAAGTTTATAGTGTCCGAATCAAACCATTCTACGATAATGGTGCCGTGACCAGGATGACATCTAAACCACGCTGAATACGCACAGACCTTTAAAGCAGAAAACATTGATAGCATAGCTAAATTGATCGTTAAACATTTAAAAAAATCAATTAAAAATTGTCAACGTGAATAAAAAAGAACAAAAATAAAAACAAACAAACAAACGAACAAACAAACGAACGAAAAGACATTTTACTGCATCGTACACATGCAGATAAGAAGGAATTGCAAGCAAAACAGAAAATACATGCATGGCGTATTCTGCCCATCACAAAATTCCTTTTCTTGGTTTTAGCTCATAAATTAAATAGCATTTGACAGACATAAATTGTGCAATCTTCGCAATTTCGGCCGATACGGTAGAGGTTTTACTTGAATGACATGTTAACTAGTTTTTTTATAATGATGGGCGAAAAACGACAAAACTTGGGAAGAAAGTAACATTTAACATTATACACAGAATGGTTATCTTTGCACATCTTCTTTATTGCAAAAATACGAATACTCTACAACTAATGCGACGAATGCATTTTATTCAATCGGCAATCGAAGAGTTGTCCAGAGAGCAACTTTCCCATGGTCAAAATATACGAGTCATTGGTCCTCTTCCTAATTCCATGAGCCAGAATATCCACCAACACGACGTTTAACTAGAATTTATGAATACAAAAAGTTGCCCATATTGAATCTTCCAACGTTTGACGGGAATATTATGCAATGGCAGTAATTTTGGGATTCCTATGAGACCTCGGTTCACGATAATTCCACACTAAGCAATGTTCAGAAGTTCAAGTATCACTTCTTCATGCGAGGCTTTGAAAACCGACACAGGATTTTCGCTACACATATTACACATACTAACAATGAGAAAGCTTTGTTTTGCTCCGCGAAAGATACAAACAATCACTATCACACAATATACATTCAAGCAATGGTCGTTATTCCATCACCAAAGTATACGTTATCTAGCATGAAAAACTACTATGATGAAAATGAAATAAACATTCGAGGATTTGAGGCGAAGAGAGATGCGGAGCGTTTCTGATACCTATCATTCTCAACAAACTACCGGGTGAAATCCGTAGAAATATTGCTAGACAGTACAGATCGACAGACAGATGCAGGAAAGATGTTCTAACAAAGTGAGCCGCCTACAGCAACACATGCCTTTCTGACTAACACTAAAGCGAGACACCGCACCAACTATAAGCACGTAGAAAGAAGTAACAACAGCAGAAGCTCAAACCTTAAAGGAGACATGACACAAAAAAAATATTTTGTGTGTGTGTCTGTTTTCCATGTCTGGTCTTTGTCCCTGGATTATATTATTTTGATTACCGCTATAACCTTGGTTCCCTTGATTAATCTTTCAATTTTTGGTTTATTTTATTTATTACACCTAATATATATCATAAAAAACGTCCATTGTAGTCACTTACATCGTTTAATTATAGATAAATTGATTCAAAATTGACGATGACCCAAATTCATACGAATTTTAATTAGCCATGTGGTCACGTGACCGTGCTATGTCATTGGTTCTTAATTGATAGATTGAGTGGTTGAAATGCTTGGGGCTTTTGCACTTTTTACATGATTTCTACAACTGAAAGAGAAAATATTGAAGGTTGTGGATTGCCAGCGAATATATACTTACACTTGTATCAATTTAAACAGCTGCGTGAAGAAAATAATCAACAATGACAGAAATATTTAACTATTACATGTGTGAAGGCTAGAATTCACAGAGACGTCACCACTTCTTTCCGAAGACTACATAGAAATATTTCATTATGTTCTGTCATGTTCGATTGGACTTTTGGACTTTTTATATCAAATGAATTAAATTCACATTATAAGATTTAAACTTTTCCGATCTCGATCTTCAACGAAAATATTGATTTCACCCCTTTTTACGGAACGTTACTCCTGACAGGTGTACCAGTACCCCGCAAATGCAGCTATAGGATAATATACGAAGATGTTTATTTTTTTATTGGTTTTTGATAATTTTATTTGAGAACCCATAAATGTTTCGTGCTGAAGCTTCCTCGTGTTCTAAATCTTTTTTGCTAAAATTAGATATTTTAACCTATAAAAAAGTATTGTTAGTACCATAAAAGCTCCCTTTAACTCGCCTAGGATCGCCTTTTATAAATTGTGTATTGTGAAAAATTCTCCATGTAAATTGTTTTATTTCAAAATTCGTAAGATAAAAGAAATGCAATTATATTTCAATTATCGAAGTCATACACCTACGTCGACACCTGTGTCACGAGACGCCGAACCATGTATAAAGATAAAAGTAACCGCCCACGCTTTTTTTCCGCAATTATTAAGTCTACCGGGTTTGTTTATTGATATAACCTAGCGCAAAAAAAAGAACGAAACACAGAGTGTCACTATTTTATTTGCACCCTCTAGTTCAAGTCTTAAAAATAGTGTGCAAAGTAGTTGTGTTTTCGCCACGCGAGGATGTATGCCTAACGAAAATGAAATGCTGACAGAAAACGAGAGGAACTTTAGTCCTCTTACTTTCTAAACACGATTTCCGGACTCACACACAAATTATTGGACCACTCTGCATTATATATACAAACTATTTGTGAAGATTTATTTTTCGGGCACGTGCATACATTTTCAATGCACCCAAATGGAGGTTGAGAACCACTGACGGAGCATTTCCATGTATGGTAAGTGGGTGTTACTTCCGTTCCGGTTTTCACTTATGCATATTAACAAGGTCGTCGTGATGACACAAATAAATCATTCTAACTTCAATTAGCGCTAACCTGATGAGGAAACGCTTCTTATACTCGTATCTTCACATACTATAGTTTTTTTATTTATAAATATAAATGTTTAAAAAATGATTTTTTTGGTCTCATGTCTCCTTTAATGACTTTAAACATAAACTTAGTGTGCATTTTGTAAAGATCCACACTCGTCTACAAATTGTACAAAAGTTACAGATCATGATGCCCGGATGTCAAACATGAAAAGAGATCGCCTTTGCTTTAACTGCTTATAAAACAATAGTTTAGTCACATGCCAATCCACAAAAGCTTGTAGTAAATGCAAGAAGCGTCATCACACCAGTATTTACAAAGAAAATACACAAACGCAGGAGCCGTCGAGGACAACAGGAGAAGTGGACGTAGGCACGATACAACACAACACAAAGGAATTGAACAATATCCTACACCCACAATCATCAGGCCGTGTCGTATTGAAGACAGCAATAAACCCAGTAAGTGTAGGACATGACATTATTGAAGCAAATATATTATTTGATGAAAGGCACAGCGATCGTTTGTCTCCCAAGAACTTGCAGATAAACTGAAACTCAAACCTTGTGGAACTAATAGTATCAACCTATCAGGATTTAGCGATAACGCAAATAGCACGAAAGTGCGACATTTGAAAACCGATGTGCCATATCTTATAACAAAAGAAGGAAAACTACCTATCTGAATCTTGATCGTACCAGTAAATCACTGCACCGATGAAACCTTCCGTCCGACAAGCATCAACTGGGTCGTATTTGTCTGGATTTAAACTAGCACACCCAGTTTCAGCAGATGAGAACTTTAAGATTTCTATCCTAATAGAAGCCGATTACTACAGGTCAATAATAGAGAATCATATTATCAGAAAAGAAGGACCAGTAGAATCTAATATAGAATTCTTGTTGTCCGGAATGCTTAATTCCTCCACTAACAAAATTGAGACACAGTGATACACCAACGGATCCGTTGACTCCACTAGCAACCTATAGTCATATTTTTATATAGCCTAGCTGGCCGAGTCGTCTAGGGCGCTGGACTTTGTGCAGGCGAGGTTGCCATAGATGTCACAGCGGTACGAGTTCCAGTACTACGGATGGCACGACCAATCATTTCCTTCGTACATTTGACAAAGTCCAGCGCCCTAGGACACTCAGCCAGCTAGGCTATATAAATACAGCTTTCGCTGGCAGGGTCATTCCTCTTCGTGGGTTTAATCTAGATCTTTAACTTAGTACACGATGTATGGTACATGAGCTGTCTCGTCCCTGTATCACATTGATCTGATGAAGGACTGTTGCGAGTCATCACATTCTAGGACGTTTGTATAATATTGATTGTTGTGATATGTATCGTTAATTTGATCCTATATCCTACATAACAACACCTAGATGAAATGTCCTGTACTACCATACATCGTGTACTAACTTACAACCCTAAAGTGATCCTACGAGGAGGAATGACAAGGCCAGCGAAAGCTATATTTATATAGCCTAGCTGGCCGAGTGGTCTAGGGCGCTGGACTTTGGGCAGGCGGTTTTGCCATAGATGTCACGGTACGAGTTAGAGTCCCGCGGATGGCACGACCAAACATTTCCTTTGTAAATTTGACAGTTCTAACATAGCTGTGTTAATTTATGTCATGACTGTGTTAATTTTTGTCTAAGCTGTGATGTTATGTCTACATGTGCAAGTAATGCAATTACAAGTTATTTGCAAAAGAGCGGATTTGATATGGGTAGATATATGGATTCTCCAACAGTAATGAGGCAACTTGATATGGTAAAATTAAGATTTTCAACATTCAAATTTAAGGGAGCATGTCAAAACCTTAAATGTACCATAGTCAAGAAGAGATTATGGAGAATCAGTTTCTGTGCATAGTTAGAATAGTGTAAAATTGCGGCAAAACTATCACAGAATTTTAATCATAGCCCGAATGTTGAATAGTCACGTGCATATTACACAACCGACTTAGAATGGGAGAAACATCGATGATGTTTACCGATAATACAAACATTTTTATATTAAAGAGGACGACAAGACCAAAGACTAACATGAAAATGTTTAAATTAAAGTTATAGTAATATTACCTGATGTATGATACGGATTCTCCTCCCAAAGCAGAGATATGGTTGTCTACACTCAGTAGTCAACAGAGAACATTTGACTTATAGTTATATAATACTAGAAAATGACGTGCAATCCGATAGTATTTTTTAACATGGCGTTTACATTACATCATACATGATATCGGGAATAATTTGTCATATTTATTTGTTTTTAATTGTTTGAAATTTCTCAGAACGCATAAACTTATTATGTAATATTTACTTCATCCGCGAGAGTTACATAACAGATTAATTCTTTATGACAAACAATTATTTGTTTTATAGTGTGAAAATTCGTTTGAATGCCCATTCGTTTTCACAGCAAATCTATGATTATTAAGAGTTCCGGTTTTTAAAGTAAGATTAAATATTTTCCAATTGGTGTTGTTGATATTTAAACCCCGCGCTACTTTATGTTCTTTGTTGTGTATGTCTGTTTTTCATGTCTGGTCTTTGTCCCTGGATTACATTCGTTTGACTACTACTATAACCTTGGTTCCTTTGATTACTCTTCCTATCAAAGAAACACACATATTTAGCGTGGCATTGGAAATTTAATGTTTAACAGATCCGAATATACGTATGTATATATATATATATATATATATATATATATATATCCGCGGGATTTGAACTCGTTCCGCTTTGACATCTATGGCAACACCGCCTGCACTACGTCCAGCGCCCTAGACCACTATATGTATATATACACTGTATATAAAAATGACAGCCCAGACGAGGAAACCCTTACACCACAATGCATGCTGCAGCTGGCCTCAAAAACATCATAATAAGAAGGACAGCCCATTCGAATGTCGGTGTTTGTATTACGTCAGTCTGGACACTGGCAAACATCCAATCAGATTACTTAGTTTTAACACATCATCGGTTCAATGTATAAATGAGCTAATTTTTATCTACATATAACTGAAAACAAATGACAAAAGTATTTAGGGTAGGAGTTTTTCTATTTACTCAATTACTGACCATCATCAAATAATACTATATTATATATACTTCTTTCAAAAGTAATATGTAATATTTTCACATCAGCAAAAAACACTCTGAACCAAATACATGTATATAATATTCTCTAATAAAAGTTTTCGTAGATTTTGAATAGAAAATTTTTACTGCTATTACATAAGAAAGGGAATAGATGTGACCCTAGTAAATTTAATAGATAAAACAATTTTTACTGCAATTGACGAATTTTAATAACTTAGAAAGTAAAATCCAATTTGGTATTAATGATAACAGTGAGATGTCCGATCACATGTTTACTATGAAATATGTCACAGATGAATATAAATCAAGGAAACAAAGTTTACAGCCTTTATAGACCTTAGCAAAGCGGTTAATATAGTGTGTGGTATTAGATTGTTTTATAAACTTTTAAAACAAAATGCACCTGGCAAAATATTTAATGTAATATTGTCTATGCATATCGACGAAACGTTTAGAATCAAGTTTTATAATCGGCTGAGTGCCCTTTTCTATCAGAAAGGGGAGTGAAGCAAGGGAATGTTTTAAGACCTTTCCTTTTTAGTTATTTCATTGACGAAGAAACATGATCCAGTAGTCCTGGGCAATTTTTTAATTAGTATTATGTTGCATGCTGATGACATAGTTTTAATATCTATCAGTATGGTTGGTTTACAAAACTGCCTCGATACTTTGTATGATTATTGTACATTGTGGAAACTACACAACTTTTATTTTTGTGAAGTTATGAAGTGTTACGGCCAATTTAATATAGTCATAAATATCTTGATACAAAAAACCATATAAGTTCATTTCAAAATAAAGAAAACAGTTTAGCTAAAAAACACATGCTAACTACTAGAACAATAATTGATACTTAACTTATGCCTGTAATCAATAACTGTAGTAATATTTGAGGTTTTCTATCTTTAAGAATCAGAGAACTTTTTGAAGAACTACATTTACAATTTATAAAAGAAATTTTTGATGTACATTGTGAAACAGTAAATGATGCTTGCAGGGCAGAACTTGGAGGAATTCCCATGAAAGATGGAACTTTAATTTTTTGTGATAAATAATTGGAATATATATTAAACTTAAACTGATTACAATGATATACAAACATAAATAATTCTGTATTGCTCAATATCTAATACACATATTAAAATAAAATATTATTAATACATTAAATACATATAATTATATTACTCTACTGAGTCATCTACGGCGACAACTCAATTTTAAAACGCCACTGAATGTAGCCGGTAAATTCAATATATCACTGCACCTAAATACAGTGGCAGATCCAGAGATTATGAAAGGAGTTCCAGGATGAAAGCATCTTCAAACTTAAATTATTTTTTATTGATGAGATATGTCTCATTCATCGCTTGTGTCAGTATTTTTTTCAGATGGGTATTGGCTACATTTCTTTTTTCATCGCTTCATTTCTGTACTAAACTTTGCTGAAAACAGTGTCTTTAAAACAATAGGAGAGAATTGTACGTCGTAGGGGAAAACTTGAAAGTTCCTACTGGATAAGCTGCAAAATTAATTACAGTTCATGACTTGAATGAAAACGGCAATGCAAAAAGTTGGTTTTTATTTGAAAACGGCAATGCAAAAAGATGTTTTTTATTTCAGTAACAAAAAAGCATTAAAAGTGATAAAATAATTGTGTGACATGATTTCGTTCATGTTTTTATTAGATAGCATTCACAGAAAGCTCCTTTAGTTGGCATACTTGTGTTGAAATTCGTCGTCTGCATTTGTTGCATATATATCGTTCATTCTTTCAAGAACGTATATTACAGACAACATACATCTTCTTTTTGTATCTGAGAAGTAACTACACGGTTAACTGATGTGAGGTACATTTATTGGATTCAGTGCGAATTTTTTTTTCAGATCAGATTTCAGGGATCATTTGTTCGTTTTGTTTCTTTCCAGGTCTTATCACTTTTATTAAGATCATTTGCAAGTCCCGTACACAAGGTGTTTTCGCCTTTCCCTTCATTTCGTTTGTAAGTACTAAATATTATTGACTTTTCAATAATTGTTATCTTTTCCGAAATGATTTTGTAGTTAATTCGTTTTATAATAACATGTTTTGATCGCCGCTTTGTACTCAATATAGGTTATATGTTGTTCGTTATCCTGATGAGTGTTAATTTTTAAACGCCTAAACGGGATATTTATATGGTCAGCTAATGTGAAAATACTAAAGTCCATTGTTCCTATTTTTATGTACATTTCGTCATTTATGTAAATATTTTAATTAAACCTACATTAGCTGCCAAATTTAACAAAAAATAACAATAACGGATACACAGGTAAGCACGTGTCTTGTTTTCATTTCATTTCATTTATTTCTTGATTAGTTTTCAAATAAATAATGATCACATTTGAGCCACATTACATCACAATACGTAAATTTCAAAAGGATCCTTGCATCACATACATACGAATTTATCTAGGTCGATTTTCGTCTTGCAAGACAATAAATATATAGACACCTATTTCATGTAATTAATGCATTTTATTCGTGGATATCAAATGAAATTATACAGGAAAAGTACAATGCAGTAGAAATAATTCAAAGTTAAGGTATATTTCAACAGAAACAAAACATTACGAAAATGACAGCTATTGCAGCTTTAATTCAATTAACTGACAGAGACACTGTTAAAACGGAGTTATCTGATTGGATGTTAGCTGGTGACCAGACTGACGCTGTATATCCCCGATATTTGGGGTCTTTGGTTGACCTCCGTTGTGTTGTTGTGACGTATACCTAATCACATTCGGATGGTTCAATTCATCGAATTGTACGATGCTTAGATACCACATCTGCGCAGCTCCTTTCACGCAACAATACAATGGTCACACTGAATTTATACAGGTTGCAATTTATTATTCATCACTCTTTGCACTCTAGTTTGTTCACATTGACCTTTGAAAGGTTGGTTATTAACTTTTTACAATATTTAATCAAGTGTACATTTTTATTCATACATTAATAATTAAATTAATTACTTTTAATAAGGTAATTGGCCGACTATTATGGAAATCGTTCTTTTCTTGTTCTTCCCTTCCAGCCCATTTAACATTTTATCAGATGTTGCCATATTCAGCGTGTGTTCAAGCAAACACAAATCCTCTTGTTAAAACCAATAATTTAAAAAAATGTATTACTTGGTTGATGATACCCTCGGGGGAAAACTATACTCTGAAACTTTCCTCATTCTTTATCATTTTGTCGTCATCATTGTCAATGTCAAGGGTATTCACGTAACTAGTTTTGACAGATTGTTTTAGATAACGGTATACAGAAATAACTAATCATCCGATAGCCATATTGAAAATGTCGTGGTGCCAATTGAAAGCCAAAATAAACGTGCTATTCTAGATTACATTGATAGCTTTGCATAGTTCAATAAAAAGATGTAAGAATGTGATAATAATTACAGAACAAAAATTATAATTTTACCCTCGGGATTCAATGCTTGGTTTAAAATCTCAGTCCTAAAGTGGCAAGAAAAGATTTTTTTTCTATTTTACTTTTCAAGATATTGGCTGAAAACTGTAAACGAAAAACCAGTTTTTCACCTTTCAAGCTTTGACCCGATCCAGACTTTTGTAGGTCTCATAATGAGAATCATTTCTACAATTGATAGAATTCGGCTGAACCTTACGGTATTTGAGATATATGCGAAAAACTTATGTCTAACACCTATGTTCCATTTTAAGTAATGGCGACCATGTTTTTTTACGGATCAAATATCCCCACGTCAGTTCTATACAGAACACCCTAAAAATCGCTTAAAGCTTCTGTCTGATCCATATAATTTACTTTAAGTGGCGGTGGCTATGTTTTTCGACGGATCCACAATCTCCTCATCAGTTCTATGCAAAACACTCTGAGGAACATTCATACCAAGGTTGGTTTTGACTGGTGTAGTAGTGTAAAAGGAGAGAATTTTTGTGCGAAATAACATTTAAAAATACGGCAAAAATGTCGAAAAGGGGCAATAACTCCAAAATGGCTTGACAGATTAAAACGATTGTTTGACCAAAGATAAAACTCATCATGAAAAACACTTTTATTCTTGGAGAAAGAATTACCACAACGTGAATTTACTTCTGCAATTTTATAACGTCACAGTGAAACATTTGAAATGTAGGGACAAGATTTGGTCCGAAACGTCAGCTCAAAAAAAAGGAGATGGAATTCACGTTTTTTCTGTCTCATATTTTAGCATACGATTACTAGCAGTGTTTTAACTTGTTACTGGTCTTTGTTTAACGACAAATATGAGCAAGAAACTAGTATTCCTGCAAAGAGTAATCAAGGGAACCAAAACTCTAACAGAAATAAAAAAAGAATGTAATACAGGGATAAAGACCAGACATGGGCAACAAACACAACAGAAAACATTATGTAACTAAAAAAATACATACAAAATAACAAAAGTAAAGGAGCAACTCGGACTCCAATTAAAACTGGGAGCATGGACAAGGTGCACTGGTAGGGTAGGCGTCTCCATATTTTTCCAGAAACATCCGCCAAGTTGCTCATAAAAAGTCAAATCCGGGGTAGACGAAAGAGGAAAGGAAAACTATGAATAGTTGAAAAATCAGTTTCCATGGTGCAGATGGAGAAATCGTTACGATCCACGAGTTCATGATGACGACCATAAAACTTCTGTAGTGATGACTTCAATCTTGTATCAACATAACCCTGTTCCAGAAGCCGAATTCTAAGAAGTCTAAGGCGATACAAAAAGCCTACATAGTTACGGTAAGCGCTCTGGCATAACGTAGGAGTTGTGATATGAGAACTCCCATACGCAGATGCTGAAGGGATGTTGCCACAGATGAAAGGAAAGTTGACAATTCTGAACGAAAAGTCATCACGTTTTTCATAAAGTTTTGTCAATAGTTTTCCTTTACCGTCGATCTCAAAGTGTAGGCCAAGATATGAGGCTGACTTTACAGTGTCTGTAGTATCCTTTATCTCAAGTTATTTGGGGGTAGATGCGATGTATCAAATCCTCGAAAATGTTTTTTTTTATACTATGAAAAACGAGAAGTATAAAAACGTATGTTTTAAAATACGGACAGTATACTTTATAATACACTCAAATATGCTCGTATGCAGCGGTTGAGGGTACGAAAGTGGACTCAAAACCTGGACGTGAGAGGATGACCTTTTCTATTCGAACTTACTCTGTCTACAAAACGAAGTAAACTGACATATGTATGTATCATCATGTATCCAAATGTCTCAGCTTTACAATCATGTCAGAAAAATTGCTATCACACTTAAAACTGGTACCCCTACCCAATCTAAAAATCTCTTAAATTGACATATTTTTCTATGTCGAAACCCCAAAAAATGGAATTTTCGATTTTCGCGTGAAAGTCACATGAATTCGACTTACTTATTGGAGTAGGGTATTTGAAATAAAAAAAAAATGCGCATACAGGTGAACTTGAAGTGATTATGATTTTTTTTTTCATTTTACCCCAAAACCCTAAATGTTACTACAACTTTCCTGGTGCCATTGTAAAGCTGATACATTGTGCGACATGGTGATACCTATATCTGTTCAATATCTTTACACATTTTCCCCCTGTAAGAGTTAGACCCTCGAACAATTTACTCACAAAAATCTTGGCTTTTTGACCTTGGGTACAAATAAAGGCTTATACTTAAAAATACGTGAAATTCTTTGGAGAAATATTGATTTGGTAATGGGCGGTACAAATGTACCTAAAACTCACAATGAAGTTGATGAGTTAGGGATGATGCATGGTGGACCCTCCAAGCCGATGAACTATATTAATGTGATATTGAAAATAAATATAACAGTTACTGAATACAGACATGAATACTGGAAATACATTTATATTTTGTTTTCATTTTCGTAAATATTGTTTTCAATATTTTTTTGTTTTTCTGTTTTGTTTTGTTTTGTTTTTTTTTTTTCATTAAAGCAGATCTGACGTCATTGTTCATTTTCATTAATCAACATGATTACAAGCAGATAGATAATAAATAAATAAGTTTGAAGGTTTTATTTCTGGTATTATTGAAATAACTTTAACGAAAGCAACCATATAAATGTCGCCAGAATAATTAAGAACAATAACTGTCGCACTGGTTTCCCGCATGGGTATTCTGACAGGTATTACATAATAAAGTCTTAAGATCAGTTAAAAATGCTGCATGGGTACGTCCACCTAGAATGAAAAAAAAATAATAATAAACGCATTTGTGGTTGCATCAATGATTTTCGTCTTGATTTTAATTTGTTAATCAACTAAATAATGGTAACGGAACTGAATTGTAAAAAAGCCAGCAAAAGTGATTTGGAGGGTAATTCATATAAAAAGGCAATATTAAGCGGTTACCTGGAAAGTAGAAATCAGCGGCAATTGTCCTAAAATGTTACGGTCATTTCCGATGGAAAAATAAGGTTAACCAGGTTTTTACAGAGCTCTAAACCTCCCGCTTTAATTACTGTATTGCAATACAGATCGGTAGTTCGGCATTACCGGGGAGTCGTAAAACCAGTAGACAAAACATAAAGCTACCTTAATCATTAAAGGATCGAGATCTTTCGTTTATGTTAGTATGCTTTAAATTTAATGGAAAACCGACAAAATATGCATTTGACATTTAAATGAAATGTCAAACGTTGCATTAATATTCGGAAAACACATGTGCGAGCATTCGACACAAACACAGCTCTTAATGTTTTTGATGTTTAACGGCATGTTATAAACACATTCTTTTCTATGTCAGGAAGAACAAGCAAATCGTTGGCATATGTCCCCCACCGCCGCCGCCGCAAACTCTTGTTAAATCGAATTAAAATGGCGGTGCAATATGATCAACTACAAAAAGCGACTTTTTACCATTGATATTGATACCTGCCAATATATTCACAGACACTTTGAAACTAAGCAACCGCGAAAATTAAGTAGCACTCCAGCTATGAATCATGCAAATATGATTCGTGGTTTGGAAGCATACATATATTTTTATACATGTATTTGTTTGAAAATGTTTAAATAAACAGAAATTAATATTTGGCTCTTCATATAACCCCTGTAAAGAAGGAGATAAAAATCATAAATAATGTACTAAAGGATTCAAATTTTTGGGTGTATCACGTTTTTTCAGATTGCATGATTCTTACAAAGACAGTTACTTAATACCTAAACAATATCTAGAATTGGTGTACTTAGAAGTAAGTGTTTTGTTCAAAACAAAAATTTATTTTTTAGACTTACAATATAAGTTTTGCATTCGTTCATTTCCATCATTGGTAGCAAGGTCACAAAATAGTTCTGGCGAGTAAGATAAAACTCGATCTAAAATTAAATCGCACAGTGTATTATGACATTTAATGTAACTTGTAACAAATTTAATAATCATTACTTTCAAAATGTTACAAACTCAATAATGTAACAAATAACTGCCATGAACATACTAAAATAATTTGGTCACCTTTTGTTTTAACGTTTTTTTTGACAAGGTAAGAAATCCTGATCTAAAAATGTCGGATGTTTTGTCTAGTTTTACATATCTTGAAATGTAGTTATACAGTTTGTAAGTGTCATCCTCAACTTTTCATCATGCAATTTATGTGAAACTTCCGTGAAGCTTGGTTCACACGAATTGCACGTGAACAATATTTGCTTGTGAACAAGAATCCTTCTCTTTCTATAAATTCAAAATTCTTTATTTCTAAATTTCCTATTGAATCACTAATTTGACACACCGAATGCATTTAAACAATTAAGAATAGTAAAAAGTATGCTGTCTTATCATATAGCATAATGTGTTTTCTTTGTAAAAAATCTTGCCATATGTTATACGAGTATTGTAATAAGTGTCTAAGCATTTTTATGTGTATGAAGGGTAATAACAAAATTACCGTACAGATAAAATCCAGGCAGCAGTCAAAAGGAAAGTCGTATAAAAAGTAACAATATTGGAGTAAAAACAGTCAAGTTGGAAACCACTGCAATGGTCATGACTTGGTACAGATATTTCAAAATAAAAGGCGGATTGAACTTATCATTTTCACATTTTTACCATATGCTCTATTTGAAATGCAGTTTTTTTTAACGCATTTAAAATATGTATCGTTATTACCGTCGTACCATTTGTTAAAAATGAAATATTAATATTTTCTTAACATATATAAAATATGTCTTGTTATTTCCATCTTACCATGTATAATATATGAAATGAATGTTATATGTGTAATGTGGTTTGTATCATAACAAAAACATATGTAAAAAATGTACTGTAAAGTATTTAAATACGTGGGTACATGCACTAATTTGTATGTTTTTGAGACATCAATTCAGTTCGTATATTTTTGAATTCGTGAAATTGACTACTCTACCATACAAATAAATGGGATATGTGCTTATCGTTATGAAAAATATTTTACCAAACCCACGAACGTTTGTATCCCGCGAGCATAATGCTTTCACAGTATTTTAATTACTAGCTTACCATATGCTATATGTGCAAGTACATATGTATTTATATGTATTAAAATTACTACCTTTTTTTACATACCTTATTTGTGTATTTTAATTACTGTTTTATGTTTTGACTTTTTATGAGAAACTCCGGTTGTGTTTTCAGAAAAGCAGAGGACGTTTGCCTTACCAGTGCAACTGGTTCATGTTTTAAGTGGATTCCGAGTTGCTCATTTACATTTGCTTTGTACGTATCATTTTGGTTATTTTAATGTATCGTGTTGTGTGTGTCAGTTTTCCCCGTCTGATCTTTGTCCCTGTATTGTATTCTTTTGATCTCCGCTTTAATCGAGTCCTTGTTCCCTTGATTACTCTTACCATATATCAAATGAAATTACTATAGTGTCTGCCGTAAGTAGGAGTACATATATACTAATTATATTTTGAAAGGGTCATTATTACATTTGTCTTGCTCAGTTTATTTACGGGAGAAGTTCCATGTCATTTTTGACTCATTTACTTTAATTTCTTTGTGCATATTATTTTGGTTATTTTATGTTCTTTGTTATGTGTGTCTATTTGCCCTGTCTGGACTTTATCCCTCCATTGCATTCTTTTTATTTTATTTCGACTAGAATCTTGGTCCCCTTGATTACTCAGTAAAATAAGGGCATTCGATATTAGGAATAATGAATTAGTGAACAACAGCCACGTTTAAAAGGCAAAAGAACAAAACAAAACAAAACAAACTGACAATCGCTACCATAGAGACAAGGTGCCCTCTAACTTGATCTTGATCATTATGAAAATTTCTAAAACGTAAAGCAGTTGAAAACCGTGTTATGGTGACTAAATAATGAGGGTTTTGACATTCATTCCAAAGGAATGGACAGTCCAAAGAAAGCTGATGATACGCTGTTCTAGGAACTTTAGTTGTTCCCTGACTGGACAATCCTTTTCATTCGTGACGCTTTGTTTGTTTTCTACAAAACGATCACTCAATTTACGATAGGTCCCGTCCACGTATACAATTTTACAGCGTTTGCAAACCACAGCGTAGACGACGTTTTCTGAGGTACAGATCAAACCATCTTTTAATTTAATGACGTTTGCTGGCCCGACGGCCTCATCAGTTTTCAGACTCTTTCCCTTTCTATAGGCAGTAATTGAAAGCGAATCGTTGAATACTGACGATATGTATTCGTCTCTAAGAACTATGGATTTAAAGTTGCGAATCAGGATGATCTGGATTGCAACACTGTGAGGATGATTTGTCAATACCAAAGGAACACGGAATCTTGTGTTTTTCGTCATCTTTTCCACAGACTCAGATCTCTTAACTTGGGAAAGTGACGTGATCGCTCGATCCAGAACTTTGTTCGGATAGTCTCTCTAGACAAAATAAATTTCATCGTGCTGCATTGAGCCCTGAAATCTTGATCATCACTGCAAAAACGGCGAAGTCTCAGAAATTGTGACTTGGGAATGGCATTTCTGCATGACTGAGGATGACAGGACTGATAATTTAAGTAACAATGTGCATATGTAGGTTTGTAAAAAAACTGATATTGAAATCTTGAATTTCACAATTGATGTCAAGGAACGGAAGGCTCTCTTGAGTGATGTTGAAGGTATGTTTGATGGCTGTATGGTAAGAAGAAACAAGTTGATGAACGACATCAAATGATGTTCTTCCAAGGAGGACAAACCAAAGATATCATCTATGTATCGTTTGTAATGATCTGGTACTGGGCCAATGTACTCAGTGAACATTTTTTTCCTCCAGGTATCCAATAAATAGACAAGCTAAGCTGTGTCACATTTCAGTTCCCATTGCCACACCACCTGACTGGCTATAGTTTTTGCCATCAACATTAAAGGTATTAAGGTTGAGGACAAGTTCGGCAAGCCTTAACACGATGTCAGTTTTGACATAAGGATTTAGTCTTCTGTCAAAGTAACACCTCAAAGCCACCATAGCATCATTATTTAGGATGTTTGTATACAGGGCTGTCACATCCAAAGTGAAAATTTTGGTCAGGCTCAAAATAATCAAGGATATTGAGGACATGAGAAGTGTCGTTGATATATGTAGGTAGGTTCTCAACGAAGGGCCTGAACATATTGTGAAGAAAACTAGAAATGTATTCAGTAGGACAGCTATAGACTGAGACAATCGGTCTCCCAGGGTTCCAAATTTTATATATCTTGGGAAGCATACAGAAGCGTGAAGTTCAATAATTCACTATTCTTATATTTACATTTAATTTAAACCACTTCACAACATATATTATTTTCCATTCGATATTAGCTCTTACATGCTAAATTGCAACTTTAATTGCTGAAATCGGATTATTTTGCTTGACGTTTGATTTGTTCTTAATAAATTAGCCGTCATTTGAAATATCATTTTATGGACTTTTATTCAGCAATACCGTTACATTTTTGTGTTTCATTTACTTCATTTATTAATATCTGTCAAGTCAGACTTAAGTAGCTGTCTTTGTAAGAATCATGCAAAATCTGAAAAATGTGATACACCCCGAAAAAGGCTACATATTTTTATTTTTGTATGAAATGTGTAATTATTCATTCAAATCTGCCTGCTCACAGGAGATAATCGACATTGAAAATACAGTAGATTCTATTGTATTTGAGCGCCATTTACAGACTTATCTCCCTTAATGTTGAAATCTACAGTGCATTCTACATAATTTTTATCTCATAAGAACACGGGTTATAAGAAAAACCACTTGATAATATCTGTTTACTATTACATTTCAAACAAAATATCAAAAATAAAAATATGTAGGCTTTTTATCCATGAATCACATTTTGCATGATCCTTTGCTGGAGGGCTACTTAATACCTCTTGACATATATGTATTATCATAGAGACTACTCCTGGACTTTAAATAGATCTTCTCATACTTTAAAACAACCAAACACTTAGATAGTTATAATCGATTCTAGCAATATAAATAGACACTCGTGTTCAATCTAAAAAAGTTCTATTTTTTAACAAAAAACTTGACACTTGTTAAACTTACCAAAACGATTAGAAGGATCATCTAAATCTACAAATTAAATAGTAGACTTCATTATTGCCATTCATAATATTTGATTAATTTAGCGCACGCATCAATCACTATTTAAAATTGAATTTTTAAGGCCTTTCGTATCAATGCAAGTAGCTATCGGCCCTTAGATAAGTTTCTTTGGGGAGGGGGCGAGTTGATGATTTTTCCGACTTAAAATAATTCTTCATCATTTTTAACTCATTGTAAACAGTTTTAATATGTTTATTGTCAAGCTCCGAACAGCGTCTGACGTCTGAAACTAACTCTAGACGCTGCAGCCAGCCCTCTCAGAAAATGCAAGAATCTTGCACAGTCGGGAAACATTGAATGATTTTACGCAACGTTGTCCGATTGTCAAAAGACGTTTGATTTGAATAATGTCCGAGAATTTCAAAATGCTTGTTTGCAGCAGTTAGTAAGAGAAGAAACGAAGGTCTGTCGCTGTGTGGATCGAGCTTGTTTTTTTAAACTCCCGACCAAAGTTTGTAATTCAAAAACCAAATCAATTCCTATTATAAAAATGGACACATAAATATTTCAAACACTGCATGGTATAGTTTTTAACCTGACATATGTCCATACTTTTTCAGACCTTGTTCAATCTCTAATAAACCTCGTAACTCTAAAAAGACTAACACAATGTCATTATTTTACGTTATTGTATACTTACGTGAGTAGTACACATCGCAGTATTTGATCGAGCAGGCTGAATTAACATCACTTTGGCTGCAAATTGAGCACATGACTCTGTTCATAACATTCATAGAATAAGGATCTGCGACTGAAATAAGTTTTATTTTAATAAAACAGATTATTCAAAGTAATTAAAAGTTGCTTTATAATGAAATGTACATGTTCGTTTACGTACTGTTTAGAGTTTTTAAATTAGCCAAAATATATTACATCTACCATATGGAAGAAGTTTTGAGGAGTCAGCTTAGAAATATTATATTCCTTACAAAGATGTACTGGATGATCTATATGGTGAATCAAGCCCTTTTATATCTTTTGATTATTAGGAATGACATGCTTAAGAACAATACGTCTGTCTACAATAATGACAACATATAAATTACATAAATAATGGCGCGTAGGAAGCGTGGTGCAGAGACCAAATAAAATGAAAATGAAAATGGCGGAAAAATCTTGCATCAAATTAAAACAATTTAGCAATGAGTAATTTTACTTCTCGTCTTTTATCTCTGGGATTGTTGCATTGAATATATCATGAAGCAATTGAGTAAATCTTTGTTTACTGACAAAAAAAATGATATGACAAAATTTGTTATTCTGTGACGCAAAAATATTAGTTCAACATTTGGTATATTACAAAATGTGCAAGGAAACGCTAAATTAAATCATACTATAAAGAATCTAACGTTACAAATGTACGAATATATGTAGCACATGTAGTCATCACGTAGGAGATCGTGATTCGATGCATAGATTTCTCTTCATGAAAACGGTTCATATTTCACTCAGCATTACTAAAAACAGATTTGTACAATACTGCTACGAGATAAAAAGTATACCAGTGCGGAAAAGTTAGTAGAATATAAGCATTTCTGTTGTATCACTGGTGGCGCTTTTGAGTAATAACATCGATATTTACTCTTAAATTATTATCCAATAACTATCCACTAAGTACACAATGATAATTTCGTTTGATGCATTCCAAACTTAGTACATTGAACAGGCATTTACACTTGCTAAGGAGAGGATCATTGTTTTTTCATAAAGTATGTGCGATAGATCAAAATCCTTTAGTCTTAGGTCCTCCTTCATTGATAAAATGTTTTATATATACAATCCTAGTTTTGAGGAACTATCTGCACTTTTTGGTTTCACATTATACGTAAAGTTCTTTAATAATACTTGCAATTAAATCAATTCACCTGCTTGTATTTTGATTCAAAAATATATAACTACAAACATCTCAGAATGTGACGACTCTATCCTCTACACTTCTTCGCGGAGGGAACGACAAAACAATTTGCTTCGAAAATTAAGCTTTTTTGGTTTCTGTACAAATATGAAAAAAAAAGTTTATTCTCAAGCTAAACAGACAAGAAAGTTCTTATTTTAAGGCCCGGGAAATTTCCTATCTCAGCAACTCGGCGGGTGTTTCTAGAAAAGCAGAGGACGCTTACCCTACCGGTGCACCTGGTCCATGCTCCCAGTTTTTAGTGGAGTCTTTTGTTACTTTGTATGTATGATTTTAGTTACTTTATGTTCTTTGTTGTACATGTCTGCTTTCCATGTCTGGTCTTTGTCCCTCGATTACATTCTTTTGATTACCGCTATAACCTTGGTTCCCTTGATTACTCTTTCACCAAAGAAACAGGGATATTCCTATTTTAGCCATGTAAAATTTAGTTGATTTATTGCACAGGTATAATTATGGATAAATACTTACCGGGCTGTGGAGACGTGGATGTTGATAAGGTTGTTATTGTTGTTGTTGTTGTTGACATGGTCGACGTCGTGCCAGAAAAATAACCACCTGAAAAAATATAAGCAAAACATAAAGATACAAAACAAAAATGATAATCAGGTTATTTTTACTGCAAATTTAAGTGAAGCATAGTGCTAAAATCGCTGTTTATACAAGCATTTTCTAATTATATTGTTTTTACATGTTGGTACAAGTTACTTATTCGTAAATAATATAAACTATGCTTCTTGTAAAGTTCTTTTACTTACTCTAACAACTTTCAATGCTAAATAAATTTATTAATTATGTAAAACATATATATGAATTACAGAACTATGAATCCATTTATTTAAATTATTTCATTTTTCAAAAAAATCTAATCTACACTTTCTCTTTATTGTATTTTTGGAAAGAATTGCAGCGTTAGTCAGAGAATATTATACATGTAACACTTACATTCACACATATTTTGTGGGCAAAAGCCATATGAGCAGACAGTTTTACACCACTCGTCCATAGCCTCTGAGTTGTATATTGGCCGGACACCTCGGCATGTGACCTCAACGACTTGTTGCACTTTTAATACTCCTGAATAGGAACACTGCTTTAAATTGTTATTTTTAAGAATGAAAGTTACATCTTGAAACATATGAGCAGTCTACAGAAATTAGCAATATTTATTTTGGACTGATATTTTTTTTTAATAAACGAAAGAATAAACATGGAAACTTAGAATCGAGTGGAAATCAAAATAACAGTGACTAGTCAGGGAAACAAGCACACAACAAGAAACGAAAGTAACACGTAGAAAGGAACAAAGGTAAATAAGCAACACGGACTCAACCATAAGCTGGGAGAATGGACCATGTGCACCGTTAGGTTAAGCGTCCTCTACATTCCTAGAAACACCCGCCAAACTGCTCAGAAAATGTCAAATCCGGGATATACGAACGACGAAAAGAAAAATAAGCAGGGGGAACAAATCGGTTCATGGTGCCGGTGGATACCCATGAATAACTATCCACGAGTTCATGATGACGGCCATAAAATTTCAGTAGTTATGACTTCAATCTTGTAACAACAAAATCCTGTTCTAAATACCTAATAGTAAGAGGTCTAGCGCGGTACAAGGACAAAGCGTACATATGGCAAAGCACGGGCATAGCGTATAAGATGCGATATGATAACGCAGGTGCTGAAGGGATGTCACGGAAAGTACGGAATGGTAAATCATCGCGTTTGTCATTTAGATTTGTCGACAGTTTTCCTTCAACATCGATCTTTAAGTGTAGGTAGAGATGTGATGCTAACTTCATAGTCTCTGTAGTATCTTTTATAACTAGTTCTCTGATGCGATATATAAAATCCCCAAAGCTATGATTGTTAAGTAATAACTCGTCATCCATATAGCGGAATCTGAAATCAAAAGGCTTAAACGATGTTCATTTTTTTGGACAGATCAGCTATAAACGAAACATTTTAAAATACACACTTGTCAAAATAGAAAGAATCATACAAATACTTTATGGGTAAATAGGGCCCCAAGATTATTTTCATAAATACACAGTCAAAAATATATTTGTTGAAATGGTGTGAATTGAGCTACGCACAAAATTCACACAAAATAAAACATACATAAAATTTCATATTGAATTCAATGTACATGTGCCTCACATGAAGGATTGTTTAAAAGAAAGAAAATCTCAGTAGTAGTCAACATCGGGAACACCTTACTTTGGTGTTTCTAGAAAAACAGAGGACACTTACCCTACCGGTGCACCTGGTCCATGCTCCCAGATTTTAGTTGAGTCCCAGTTGCTTATTTCCTTTGGTTACTTTGTATGTATGATTTTAGTTACTTTATGTTCTTTGTTGTGTGTGTCTGTTTTCCATGTCTGGTCTTTGTCCCTGGATTACATTCTTTTGATTACCGCTATAACCTTGGTTCCCTTGATTACTCTTTGTAAATATGAAAAACATCTATCTTGTAAATCTTAAAAAAATAATTATGGATTTTGTGTGAACTTGGTAAGCAAAACTTATTACGTCGATACATTATGTAAATCAACTTTGTCCAATACAATGTGATAGAACCCTTTTGATGTGTATTGTACCGAAGTGTTTTTGATTTTGTATTATTTATTTCGTGTGCAAACATTTAAGTGAATCAACCTTCACATTTTTTTTGGTTTGTTTTTGTCATTGTATTTCAGATATTGCTTTAAAGATTTGTTTTCTAATGAACAACAGTTGTATGTTTCATGCGTAGTTGTTATATGATATCTCGACTGCTGGAGCTACAATGTCATACTTATTTTTCATTA
The DNA here is from genome assembly GCA_037379345.1 of Perna viridis. NCBI lineage: Eukaryota > Metazoa > Mollusca > Bivalvia > Mytilida > Mytilidae > Perna > Perna viridis. The sequence goes on along the minus strand of CM074522.1, from coordinate 8,391,895 downwards.
GGGTTCTTATGGGCATAACAACAAAACGAAAAGTAAAAGTACTCCGAAGAATAATAAGGATTAAACACAATTTTCAGAGTTAAATGATCATGATGTCTGGCAATACTCCACAAACTTAACATATAAGTTCTTTGGCTCCTGTTTATACACTATTAAAATCTGAAAAAATTACCAAGAAAACAAAGACTCGAGCAGAAAATCAAAGAATATAATCTAAGACCAGCCAGGATTAAACAGACACGCACAGCACGTACATTGAAACAAAAGCAAATGAGGAATTCGGACTCCACCAAAACCTGGGATCATGAAACAAGATCGATAATAATTTTTAAACAATAAATATAAAAAAACAATTGTACGCAAAATAGTTGAAATGAACATATATGTGTCAATGAACTATCCCTTATGATGATTATCCTAAAGCCCTTGTGCTTCCATGTGGCAAATAAGTACAACAATGGAATCAAGGGCGACGATAAATGTTTGAATAACATATATAATTTTAAGGTAGGTAGACGCAGTGGTACATATATGATTATAATCCGATATCCGACCTTTAGGTCGGTCAGTAACCACCGACTTCTAGTCCGGTCAGCAACCACCGATCTCCAACCCGGTAATTAACTACTGTTTGACGTCAGTAATGGAATCTTCACGTGGTTTTTTTTTTCTATTATAGACATCTTAATTATCTTTAAAATAGTATAATAGATTTTGAAATAATTCTGATCTTATTCGCATACCTAAAAAACTTTATTGTGAGTAGTAAAAATTACGTCCGAGAGTAAATTATCTGTTATGATCTGCACCGTAAAATGCATATTCATGCGCAACTCGCGCAAAACAAATCCATACTTTTTATTTTCATTGGAGTCCTTATGGACATGACAACAAAGCAGGAAGAAAAGGTATTTAAATGAGTTAGAAGTATTAAACATATTTTTCGGAGTTAAATGATGTATGAACGGTGGCGATGCTCCACAAAATTAGCATAAAAGCCCTTTGGCCACCGATAAAATCTAAAAGAGAAAACAAGGAAACTACGATTCGAGCAGAAATCAAAAGAATATAATCCATTGATAAAGACCAGCCATGGAAAAGAGACACAAAACAAAGAACATGAAACAACCAAATACAGCACGTACATAGAAACAAAAGCAAATGAGCAATTCGGGCACCACCAAAAACTAGGAGCATGCACAACGTGTACCGGTAGGGTAAGCGTGATCTGTTTTTTTCTAAAATCACGCGTGAAAAAGTACCTAATCTTATATATCAACTATTTTTTCATGTTCTAATTTTCAAATTTTTTCATGTTCTAATTTTCAAGTATGTGGAGCGGTCCTCACAGCTAATCTATCTGTCAATTCTGTTCGTACTTAGGACGTATGGATGAAAGTTAATATGTCAAGAGTTGAGAAATATTAATTTTGCATGCCAGATTCATTTGTTTACTAAATATTCATTCCTAATGTCATACAAAGCAAATATGTATAAAGTCACGTATTTTTTCCGTCTGGTTTCATAATAAAAATATCCAAGTCAATGAGACATAGTGTTAATTTTACTTATTAACACTAAGAAACTAATAATTATCACAACATCATAAATGTTATTTTGGACGTCACAGAGGCATTTGCATATAGGGACTGCCTATATAGTAACAAACGATCCTAAATACTTTTAACCAAAATTATTCCACTTGTATACAGATGTTTTTTTTTCTAATTATAAAAAAAGAAGAAAAAAAGCTTAATATCTTAATACAATAGGGGCTTACTGAATTTAGCTTCCTTTCTCTAGTTGTGGTTATGTGTTAATTGTTGTTTTTTTTAAGAATTGATTTTGGATTTAGATCTTCCTATGTATTTGCTTTTAATGCTGCTGATGAACGTTTACTCTTTGAAACACGTGTACAGCATATCGAAATTTGAATTGTCTTTGTATTTGATAACATAATTTTACTATTGTTTTTGTCAACCCTAGCCTTCATAAATAAACAGTTGTTTAGCAGCAATATAAGATGTTTGATTATATATACACACAGATGAGTTCTATATAATGCTTCCGTGAGAAAGACGGGAGTAAAATTGCATTTAGTTCCATGGTTGACAATAAGTGGGAAGCATACACACGAGTATCAAAGTAGACGTCCTTATCAAAATATAAAACATACAGAAGGTCAACCATCCATATCCAAAACCCATCAAATTTGTTATAATCATAGCCATTCGGTTGTTCCCTTTCTGAGATAAAACGTAAATCGATTGTGTATACAAATGATACTTATACTTTTACTTATAAGAGTAATCAAGGGAACCAAGGTTATAGCGGTAATCAAAAGAATGTAATCCAGGGACAAAGACCAGACATGGAAAACAGACATATACAACAAAGAACATATAGTAACTAAAATCATACATACAAAGTAACAAAAGTAAATGAGCAACTCGGACTCCACTAAAAACTAGGACACAAAGTACAAGTCAACTAGTAATTGCAAAAAACCATTTATCTAAGCATATATCCTTCGAATTGAAGCTCAGAACTTCCATCATACATCATTATCACCTTAAAATTACGGTAAAGCAGACCAAATTTTAACAAAAAGTGCTTAAACAGTCTGCTTGAAACTTTAGAACATGGATTCTTGATATTTTTTTATTTATTACTCTTAGCTAAAAGGATTAATAGTGTACTTTTAACAAGATAAAAAGTTCATAATCATAAGTGACAAATGTACTATTTTTGTGACCTATCCAAAAATGATTAAAGGGAAATCAAGGGAGCCAAGACTTGAACAGTAATGAAAGAGAACACTATCCAGGAATAAAGACTAGACAAGGAAAGCAGATTCAACATTAAACATAATATGATGACAACAATCATGCGCACCGCACATAAAAACCAAAAAAATTGAATTAGCGGACTCTACTTTTGGAGAACGAATAGGCGTACCAGTAAAGTATGCGTACTATTCTTTCATAGAAACACCCACCGAGTTGCTCTAGAAAAGAGAAAAACAAAGAACAAGTCAGAATTGATATTTCTACAGTAAAATAAGGCAGGTGTAATCTAAAAATGGACGAAATTGAAGTAAGTGTAACCTGTAAGAGAACAAAGCATACAGCAGGTATTCCATGTACGACGGTGAAGTCTGAGGCAGATGTAACATGTAAAACAACGAAGTCTGAGGCAGGTGTAACCCGTTACAGACTGAAAACTTAAGTGGGTGTAACCTGGAAGATGTTGAAGTCTAAGGCAAGAGTATTCTGCAAAACAAGGCAGTCTTAGGTAGGTGGAACCTGTAAGAAAACGAAGTCTGAGGTAGGTGTTACATGTAGGAAGCCGAAGTCTGAGGTTGGTGCAACCTGTAGAAGGACGAAATCTGAGGTGGTGTAAACTGTAAGAATACGAAGTTTGAGATAGGTGTTACTCGTAAGAGCACTTAGTCTGAGGTAGGTGTAACCTGTAAGAGGAAGAAGTCAGAGGTAGGTGAAAACAGTATAACGAAGTCTGCGATAGTTGTAACCTGTAAGAGGACAAAGTCAGAGGTAGGTGTCCCAGTTTTAAGTGGAGTCCGAGTTGCTTATTTGCTTTTGTTACTTTGTATGTATTATTTTAATTACTTTATGTTCTTTGTTGTGTATGTCTGATTTTCATGTCTGGCCTTTGTCCCTGGATTACATTCTTTTGATTACCGCTATAACCTTTGTTTCCTTGATTACTCTTTTGTAAGATGGCTAAGGCTGAGGTAGGTGCAACTTGTAAGAGGACTAAGGCTTATGTTGGTTTAATCTGTAAGCGGATGAAGTCAGAAGGAAGAGTAACCTGTAAGAGAACGTAATTTGAGGTAAGTGCAATCTGTAAGAGGATATAGTCTGAGGCAGGTTAAAACTGTTTAAAAGGACGAAGACTGACGTAGGTGTAACCTGTATAAGGTATGTTGACGTCTGAGGTAGGTGTAACCTATAAGATGTCGAAGTTTTAGCTAGGCGTAACATGTAAAAGGACGAATTCTGAGGTAGGAGTAACATGTAAGAGGACGACGAAGTCTGAGGTAGTTGTAACATGTATAAGGTAAGTCGACGTCTGAGGCAGATGTAACATGTAAGACAACGAAGCCTTAGTTGAGTGTAACATTTAGAGGATGAAGTCTGAGGAATGTGCAATCTGTATAAGGACAATGTCTGAGGTATGGGTAACCTGTAAGAGGGCGAAAATAAATAGTTACACTATTAACTACGATTGTTTTCTTCATAACGTAACAAAACTTTAAATGACACTATTTCAAATTCTTTTTTACTTTAAGTACTACTAAGATCAGACACGGAAAACGGACACACACAACAAAGAACACAAAACAACTAAAACAATACATACAAAGCAACAAAAGCAAATGAGCAACTCAGACTCCACTTAAAGCGAAGAGCATGGACTAAGTGCACCGGTAGAGTAAGCGTCTCTTTTAAAAATGCGTTCAAAACATTTATATTCAGAGGAAACGAAGATGAAGTCAATATTTCATTCAAAGTCATCCTTTAGTCACACATACTGTCACACATCTCCACTGTACACTGAATTGAATTATTAAGTGTTCGTATTTCGGTATTTCATGGCTATATTTATACCATTTCACAGAGAACATACCGTTGTGAATAACTGCACTCCTGCCAATTGGAACGAATATTTTTTGAGTCAGTAATTAGATATTAGCTTCATGTATCATAATAGTTTAACTTGCAATAGCAGATATATCCTGCATTTCCAAAACGTTTGAACCACCGAAGAGATTCTGCTTTATACTAATCCTGTACACTGAGCAGGTTTTTTTTTTATTTTGGTTAATTCGCAGAAACAGAAGCTGCAGCCCGCAGGTGTTCATGCCACCCTACCCGCGGGGTCACTATTTTGACTCCTAGCCAACCAGTCGTCACTCTGACCCCTTAAATACCACGTGCTTGATGATGCAGCAGTGATTACCAATTTTATAAAATGACTGGGGATCGAACCCACGATCTCCGGCACTTGAGGCAAGCACGCTACTCTTAGACCTCCAAGGCGGTTATTTGGGTATTAGCACCAGTCAGATGTGATAAGGCAAAGATAAATCTTCATTTATAACACATCTCAATCCCACTGTAACGATAAAATACGTATGTCAAATGACCCTTCACCTTTTAAGATTCACAAACCACAGCGCAAACAACAAGTGCAATGACAATCAGTATCCAATAAGTTAATGACATTTGTTAAATGAGAAGTCAATTATGAGTAATCTCAGTTTGGTAAATCTTTTTATTGTTACATACGAAAATCTGCAAAAATACAACTGTTAGTCGTTATTTGAGAGATCATTGAAAAAAGGATCTATGTTTTCAGTAGAAATTCAATATATCAATATGAATTTTGACTTTCAAACAACCCTTACCACCCCACCCCCATCCCCACAAAAAAAAACACAAAAAGTAATATGCCACGAAATATAATCCTAACACAATAAAGGTCCAAAAATAGAAAATGATCATGAGGACATAATTTTCAAATATCAAAATACAACATTTCAAAATGAAAAGCGAAATTCTCCTATACTTCCTATACTACGGATCATTACCATAAATATTTTATAATTTACATTACCTCATATTAAATACTTGATTAAATATTCCTGAATTTTTCCCCCAGTTCCAACGCAAAACATTATAAGGGTAGAAAACAAAACTAAACACAATATACACGGTCATAATATTTCACAAGCATTCCATCAAAATAAATTTTGCAATTTAAGTGCTTTTCACTTGACTCATTGAAAAATGTATGTGCAATTTGTATGAAGACTATATATTAACATGAAATTTACGCAAAATCTAACATAAAGATTGTTAGATCAATTCAAGTAAATACTCTTTTGAAATGTATTCACTTAAAGTAAAAATTAAAAATAGTTTGCTTGTGTAAAAGGATGCCGTGTAAGAATTCGGCAACTGGGTGGTTGTGTTCAGAAAAAAAAACAGCTGACACTTATCCAACCGGTCTTGTTCCAACGCCACGTTACGTGTATTTGGAGCTATCAAAATATACAAACTGTTACTTCAAACTGTAAATGATATTTTTTTATAATCAATATTTTGGTGTTCTAGTAGAGTATTTATAAACTTGCTTTTAACTTAGTTCATATCTAAGATACAACAAGCACTTGTCAATGTCAATGGAAAATACTGATTATTTATTGTTGACAATATTTCCATTTTTTTTTTCGCAAACGATGTATTATGAAAATATTTAAAGTTACAAAAAAAATGAAGAAAAATTACATAATCATTATATAATACTATCCATGTCTTCATGGTGTACCCATCTGCACATGATAGTTTTACTTTCGTTTTTCGTCTACCTCAGACGCGAAAAACTCGGCGGTTGTTTCTAGTAAAGCAGAGGACGCTTACCCTTAAGGTGCATCCGGTCCATAGTCCCAGTTGTTAGTGGATTCTAGATTGCTCATTTACATTTATTTCTATGTACGTTTGTTTCTTTGTTCTGTATTTCAATTTTCTTTGTGTTGTCGTTTTCCCTCCATTGTATTCCCTTTTGAACGTTCTGATCTTAGTTCCTTTGAATTCCCTTTGAATGATTAAGAGAATGACACAATGCAAAACGTCTTTTTTACTTTTGTCATAAAAGATTATGGTTACAAACACAGTTTATTTTTGACAGAAAACATACATTATTAGGGTATTGTAAAAAAAAAAGTTTGTATGCGTATAAAGCTGAGGGGGAGGGGGGGGGGCAAAATCGAAGCTGATCATTTTATTAAAACACTTGAATTATCCTGTAATCAAAACCAACACCAGCAAATTTGCTTTTTGACATAAAAATACTTATGTATTAGTAATATATATTTATCATACCCCTCGTAGTTGGCTTCATGTTTCATGTTAAGTGTCACTGCGAATGCATTAGCATTCCTCAGCTTCACGGAATTATTGTATTATCATGGGCGTGCCTTCAAATAACAGTTGAAAATATACGCGAACACAACTTAAGCACATTTGTGTTCGACACCTTGTCTTTCAAAGATTACTTTTTGCGTCATGGAAAATGATAAATGACCAACGTCAGTACATTACTTTATCATTTGTAGCAATGACAATGGAAGTTGTGAAAACACAGTACCCGAAACACAAAAAAAAACAAAGAAAAAAAAGTACAACACAAAATAACTACAACGAAAATAGAAAAATGAACAGCACGTACGCAACTAACCGTTGGTGAAATTAAGTGCCCGGAAAGGGTGAACAGTTTCTCCCGATTTGGTATCAGATATCACAGTTCAACAATATAGAGATTATCAAACTATATCGTCCACTACAGATTAGAAAAAAAAATGTCAATGTCAAGGGAAAAGATGTATAGCAACCATGCGTCAATTGTGACGTTATAATAACCAACCAAAACAAATGAAATGTTAGGGTTTTGTATTGTACTACATTTTCCAAACATAACATTTAATGGTCTATTTTAAGTTGGTAATTAACCTTTAATTATAGCTGTCATTTTATTTATTAAATAATGTAAAATATTCAGGTATGTACTGACCTGGTTCAGACTTCAGTGGTGGACTAGAAAATGAGGAACCTGAAATTAGCAGTAACAGTTAAATATTAAGTATTCTTTTTTTTCCTGCAGTGACTTGACTTATGCTTTCTTTGTATGTTGTTCTAATTACAATGACTTGATATTACTTTTTTTCTGATAATTATATACAAAAATATAAAATGTAAATACTCAATTGATTATTGGTTATATCAAAGGTACAGGTAGGATCACCCTAAAATATCTACTTACATTCTATTGTTGTTGGACAGTCAATTGCAGCCTGTGACTGACATAAGTTACACCTTGCTTGGACTGTCAAAGAAACAATCTCTCTATTTGGTAAGCCTATCAACAAAGTTAACTTAAAAATTAATGATGAATGAAAGATTATAACACAATTATCAAAATAAAAGAAATGAATTATAGGCAATAGTCAAAAGGAATTTTCATAAGAAGGAAAGTCTACAGAAAATGCGTATGAAGAATGTTAATCATGTTACAAACAAAGAAGTATCATGATATCAGTGTCTAGACCAAACACACCGATTCTGCAAACTATATTTTTTTCGGAAATTTCAAAGAGTATTATAGTGCCGAAAATACTCGCCTCTTAATAATGCTTTAAGTAAAGTATGGTCATAAATAAGTTCATTATTTCATGTGATTTTTACATGATTTTCACCTGAATTGAGCAAATTAACTAAGTGACAGAGTTCACGTGAAATTCGGGTGAATGGAGCCTTCACGTGAAATTCACACGAAATGTTCACATGAAATTCGTGTTTAGTGAATTTCTCATGAAAATCATGTTAATTTCATGTGACTTTCACATGAATTTAATGTGCAGCTCGATTAACATGAATTTCACGTGAAAAATATTTGCCTGTGTACATAAATAAGTTCATACACGCAGTAACGTTCACGATTTTGATTTCCAATAGCTCGTTATGTATACGTCAAAACAAAAAGCAGATGTTAAGTCCACTTCCCGTTCATTTTACAGGAGGAAATTAACACCAATCGATTATAACTTATTATGAAAAAACAAATTAAAGTAACTTACAAAAATAGTTCTGACAGCTTGAATCGTTGGAATTACAAATAGAGCAGAAGTCATCAGCAAGCATGTTCATCTTTTCAGTAACAGAACCTATAGTATGACGAATAAATTTAATTTATCAGTAAAACAAAACTATTCTACCTTCAATGTGAATGAGACGGACACCATATCGCAGCATTATATAGAGATACTCTTTGAGAGAATGACTAGATAAAAAGATTCGTAAAAGTCGCATTGACCATCAAAAACTATTCTTTATGTGTGTGGATCAAGTGCATTTTAAAAAATCTACCCATTGATCCATTCTAGTTGATTATGAGTATATTTGAAACAGAATTAATTAATTAAACCCAAAAATATTGGAGCTACATTCCTTATATTAAACATGGGATAGAAATATAGTAATTCCTTTGATATACGTTGCTAGAATTCACTGGCGCTGGATTCGGTTTCCTATTTCGATATTGTTGGTATTGAGTACTTTTGTATATACGTACGATGTTTATGAGAGGTTACTCATTGATAAAAATGTACGAGTACAGTACATCGTCATTATCAACATTTATATGATTGATGTTTTTTTTGTATTTGCAAAAATATTTATTGAAATGTCCTTATCCTTAAGGAGTAACAGCTTCAAAATGATTGCAAAATTAAGTGTGTATTGTTACTTCTTAAAACCGGAACAGCAGGTTTTACCAATTAAGTAGCAGACTTTGCAAGAATGATGCAAATTATGTAATATGTTGTACAATCAAAATAGCCTACAAGTATTTATTTTTGTTATAAAGTTTTTAATGGCTGTGTATTACTGCAATTCAACCAAAATATCAAAAATAAAAGTATGTAGGCTTTTTACACTTTTTACACATGAATCACATTTTGCATGATTCTAAGCTAGAGTGCTACTTAATTTATGTTCACGATAACATTTTCAACAAACCATCAAAAAGAAAAATATGTCATCTCTCGAAAAGTGGGTCACATTTTGCAAGATTCCTTGCTGGAGATCTAGGTAAAAAATACAAAAGCTGATTGAAATTGTTAGTCAGTTTATAAAGAATGCAGTAATATCAGAAGATCTGTAAATTTAAAATTTAATGAAGACATTACTTACCAGAAAAACTTAATGATGCAAGGTATTCTGAAACAAAAACAAATAAAGTAAAATAAAGAGTAACAATAATTATTGTAGCAACAGCATTACCAACAATTAACAATCGATGATGACAACGATAGTAAATTTTCTATGTAGTGAATTTGATTAAAGCAAGAATTTTTGTGAATCCTGCAAAACTACCAAGGAAAATGTATTCAAATTTTTCACATAAAATTAAACAAATTTCAGCAAAATCAGTACATTTGTATATCTTCTTATTACTGATTAGTACTACAAACTACATTACTGATAATAATTCATGTCATTTAAAATATAGGCAACATATAGTTACACTATGATAAATACAAAATAATGCACCGACTTCAATTATGAAAATTGTATTGATGGTGATTTTGTTGTGTAATAGACATTTCTCATTCAAATTCTAAGAATTTTATATCAATACATGTTCATAAAATAAATGGTTGCCTTTTTTCATAAACAATATATTTATACAATAATAAGGCAAACATTGTCCATACTGCACATTTCTTTATCCTTAGATTAACGCATTGAGTTTATTATCATTTTGCTTAACATTGAAATTGTTTGAAACATACCTTCCGAACAATACCAATCTGCGCATGTCACGTTATTCCTGGAGTTACAGTATTGACAGCCGGAAGATGCAAGTAAACGAACAACCGCAGGGACATAATCTATTTAAAAAAAAATCAAAAATTTGCAGACAAGCGTATGTAGATTGCGGTTGGTTTAGTTATAGTTTAACGTCCAATTACAAATGTTTCATGCATTTGAGGGCGAAAATATTAAATGAATAGAATATACCTATTTAGAACTTAAACTTTTATTTGATCGACCAACCTTCCATAAATGATGACCATGGAATAATTATTCGTCAAATATTCAGTCGATCTACCTATTATCTGCCACGTGCTAAGCAGAAGATCTGCGTTTATCAGTTATTTATAGTGCCTCGAGTGATGTACTATTTCAGTCCATACGATGTCTTTAAATAAAACTCTGTAATATATTGTGTCTACTGGAATTGATATGAAAAAGAGTTTGATATATTTAATGTCAACTTTCGAAGGTTTAGCAAATTTCTAACAAAATGCATTTATTTAAACGGTAATTAATCTTCTTTTTAAATAACTTAAAATTACCTTTGACATATATCCTAACTTTGGCATTACTAGAACTTGTCCCAGCAATATTTACAGCATAGCACTCATAATCTGCCGCATCGTCCTTCACGATATTCTTAATGGTTAAATGTGGATTCGTTGTTGATTCGGCAACTTGGTGAATTTGATTATTCACCCCTCGGCTGATAATTGTCGATGGGGTTCCATCTAAAGGACTCTTTTTCCAATACCAAGTCACTGCCTCCGGTTCGCCACTAATCGTGCATTCGATAGTTAGGCTTGATTCGCCGACTGTTGCCGTGTACTCGGAAGGAGACACACTGACACTTAGTAAACCTATGACATAGTGGAGATTATGTAAAAGAAACATGAATCCTCCATTATAACAACGCCATACAAGATCGGTAATGTTAGAACATAGTCATTGGACGACATATTTAGTATTATACATTTAGGTCAATTCTGAAAATTCATTTGGTTGAAATACAGTAAAAACAAAAATTTCAAGTGTGTGTGTTATATTTCATAAAAAAAAGTACACATTTTGCTATTTTCTATATAAGGAGGTTCAAATTTTTAACCAGTGCAGTATTGATTATTGTAAAACAAACAGTAGCTATGATACATGTAACATACTGAAAAAAATATTATTAAGAGTACAAAGCAGAGATTCCTTTTCAAAATTAACAGCCAAATACTATGTTTAAAAAAACCAAGACACTTACAAACTACCACGAGGGGAAAACATGCATGGAGGTGAAAAAAAAAAGAAAAGGTAAAAATACCCTTTTTGATTTATGTTTTTGCAATTTCCAGCTTATGCTGAGGAGAGAACATTATACGACAGGGGACTGAAATATACTATGTATTAATTCTATACTGCATTTAATCATTGCATCCAACATTATTATTAATTGAAGTTCTGTGTATGAAACAACACGCCTAAATGTAACTGTATAGTTCACCCTTAATCGTTATATAAGCATTCATCAATAGGACATACCATTATTACAAAATGTCTTGTAGCGAATTTCTTCTTTTTGTGTAGATGTGGTTTTTTTGTGTTTTGTTTTAGCCCTTTTCCTCATGAATATTCCGAATGAATACAGAGTGGTTAGCTTAGACAACGACTAATGAAACAAAATGACACCCCTTTATCTCTCACCTCCAGTTACCTCTAAGCGTGACGTCGTACTCGACCGTAACCCAGCTCCGTTACCAGCGTAACAAACATAGTCGGCTTCATCAGCTTCGGTGATTCCAAAAATAGTCAGATGTGGCTGAGTTGCCGATTGTTCTATCTTATAATGTGCATTGTCTGTTGTTCTGCTCAACGTGATTGGTGGTCCACCATTTAGTGGAGTTTTTGTCCAATACCAATTTGTAGCCCCCGGTGCCCCAGTGACATAACAACGAATTTGGTAGGATGAGACGCCATACACTGCAGTGGCTTGACTAGGGGTTACAAAAATGTTCAATAGCCCTGCAAAATATAGTAGTAACTGATGACTGTAAAAATCTGAAAGATAGACATTACAATTTCTTGTTTGTATTCTATACTCTTGGAGCAGGTGTGAAAAGATATAACTGACCGCGTTTAATTGGTAAAATCCTAAACAAAAAAGCAAGTTTCCTATTTACGTTCATGCTTGTGAGGAGGGAGATCTGAGGTTAAAATAGGAATTGGACATTTGAGAAAGGAACACATTTTCTGGACCGTCAATGTGACAAATCCAATATTTCAGTGCAAATCATTGTATTTGAAAGTTGTGTTTCATCCTTTTATTTGTAACTTACATCTTTTTTACACTGTGGTGAATTTACACTATTCATACAATATCCTGATTGCCAATTTTTTATAAATTTGTTTATGATAACAAATGGAATTTGTATAACTTAATTATATAAAAATGGCTTGTTAGACAACCACTTTTTATTAGCATTTGGTTCAAAGTACCATATCATTCGTCAAATCTTTTTCAAAACTGAAATTACGCAGGCAAAGATAATGTGTATCAATTTAGAGTCAATAGAATCGTATAAGTATACGACACCCTGGGTTATCTTACACCATGTGAATGACACACAGAGGTGAAAAAATGTAACGCACGTGTTGCGTGACGTCATTTGTTTATCTCAAACAAAATGTACATGTTGCTAAATAATGGTCGTAGTACAAATATTTTCCGAAAGGTGAGGTTAGTACATTCCCATGTACTACCACGATATTAGAGAAATATAATACAGGTAAAAAGTACCGGAGGACTTGTATTCGGATCTTAATGGGTTTACAGGGTGTACGTCTGTCGGAAAAATTGGAGTTAAGTTCACTAAACGTTGTAGTCAAATTAGTCTTGAAGTTACAATGGCGGACACAAAAGGGTGTAGGGGGTTAGCACCCCATTCATTATTGCAAAAAAGGCAAACAAAAACCTTTTTTCTGAGGAACCCCGGCAGGTACTCCTCCTTTTGAAAACATTTCTTCGCTTTCCCCGAAAAAAAATTAAAATTCCTCAATAGATATGGAAGAGTAATCAAGGGAACTAAGGTTATAGTAGAAATCAACATTATGCAAAACAGACATGCATACCAAAGAACATTAAGTAACAAAAATCATACATACAAAGTAACAAAACCAGCTGAGCAACTTGAACTCCACTAAAAACTCGGACCATGTACCAGATGCACCGGTAGGGTAAGCGTCCTCTGCTTTTCTAGAAACACCCGCCGAGTTGCTCATAAAAAGTCAAATCCGTGTTAGACGAAAAAGGAAAGTCAGTCCTGGGTATACTCATTTATATGGTAGATTTGGTTATATGGAGATATAACAAAGTCCTTTGTCATAAAACAACAGAACAACTGAACAAAAATATATTTATCTTGCCTACACGTATAAATTTGGAATGAGAGAATAATAAAATCAAGTTCACGAATTTTAAAGATCGCAAAAGTCTACGAATGAATTAAAATGTATAATGTGATGTTGGTCATGACTGAAAGGTTGTAAAGACAATAACTGTGTACTGACTAGAAAATAAAACAATATACAGATGAGGCTTTGAGTTAGTGTAAAAGCTCGCTGAGCGTTTTATTTTTGCGATTCGTGCCGAATTCGTTAACGTTTTTTTTTATTTCCAGTCAATATACAGTTATTTTCTTTATACTGCAATCCTTATCATTTTCAATCAAGTCATATTTTTATACGACGTGTTTTTTTTTTACATTTCTTCCCTACTTGTGGCCACGGTTAGTGACGCTTCAATAAACAGGTAGTTCATGCAAGGGTAGGAAAGTAGGCCGGGCAAAAGTGTTATATACTGTCAGTGACCATACATCATATTATCACCAATAAATATACAGTCAACACATTTCGGTTGCTAAAATAGAACGATTGCAATATAAAATTTATCAATATTACAGTGGAATCCGTCTTTACTGAACCCATTTTGAACTGTAAAACTTGCATATTTAATACAGGTGTTCAGGTTACCAAGGTTCAAAATATATTTAAACTAATATAAAAACGGATTTCAAATTTTTCTGGTCTGATAGGTAGGTGTTTTAACCTTTCGATGTTATTCCAAGCAAAAATTACTGTACGTATGAAAATCATCAACGGCGAAGTAGGTTAACTTGTACGTATTGTTATGTAGTAAATAAAGGAGAAGTGATAACGGCTCTCATTGACTTAAACTGAAAATTAAACATTTTAAAGATTTAATTGTGAATTTGAGACTTGAACCCATAACAAATGAGAAAACACAAAGGCTTATAGTTCTTGCGTTAAAAGGACAAATGAATTGTTTGAAGTTTACCAAAATTAAGATATTCTGCCAATTTGTTACTTTTTGATCACTTTACGGAAATGTTTGGCAAGAACATTGTGTCCACACACAAGAAACAACTTCATATTTAGTGAATACAATCGTTATCACATAGTTATTCATATGTGAAAATATAAAGTTGTTTTTTGAGTGTGGACATATTTTTCTGGATGTAAATATGGCTGAAATTCTCAGCAGTTTTGTTAAATGACGAATAACTGTGGCACCATTATGACACCATTTTTTTTCATGATATTTATATATTTTATATGATATCAACAATTTTAATGTTATGACAACAAAGTTGAAATGTTTGGTCAATATTCATTGCATTGCCTAATACCCCTCCACCTTTCCGGAAACCTGTCCAATTCCAAAATTATTTGAAATGATGTCGACTGCTACATTATTAGATTTTTCCGACGCATTTGGTTTAGTGTCGCTTTTTACCCTTTGACCTTAAGGACGCTCTTCTATAGAAACGCAAATCACCTGATCGCAATTATGTTTCCCGATTGGCCAAATGCTGCTAACGTAGTGGCGTTCGAAAAATCTGTATCGAAATTAGAAATTGCGTTCGAAAAAACAATCGAAAATTTGAAATAGCGTGCCATGTTTTATTTTCTTGAAAGAAATGTAGAAACTTAGAAAAAGAATAAAATTTTACAGCGTCGCTGTCTTTTTTTTTTTAAGATAGTACTCGTTTTCACATATTGCAGTAATTATACAATATTACTTTCTTTTTCAACATTAGTATCTGGTATTCGTACCAACAATTGCAAAGATGAAGGATAATGATATTTAAAAGGTAATTAATCCAAATGACATCAATGAGGGTTATAAAGCCAGGTGAGATAAAACAAAAAAAACAAAAAAACAAAAAACAAAAAACAAAAAAATAAACAAAAAAAAAACAACGCCAAATCAACGTAATTCGTTGGAATTAACCACTCATTTCAGTCATTCACTTTGATACCATAAACTGCTGTCTTATGTAAAATTACACACTGTAATGTTCTTTGATATGTGTTTAGCCGAAGCAGTCATGAAAGATCAATTAAAAACTACATACTGCCCCTAATGTGAATAATGACTACTCAGCTTGTATAACCCTTAACATTTGGGAGCCAATTTAGACGCATGGTTCATACTGGACTTAATTATCATGGAGGTCGATTTATTACTGTTTACACTTTTTAGCACTTTTTTGTGGACAACTCATCAGTCCAAGTTTTGCTGAAAAATACTTAAGTTCAACAGCTGTAAATTCTACATTGTTGTCCACACATAAATTCCTGACTGTATTCACCCCTCCATGTGGTTATATAACATCCCAAAAAGTTTCATAGCAATGTAACAAGCTGCTTAGAATATAGTTCAGACAGACAGACCCAAACCTCGTTTACAAGGGTATAAGAGTGTAACAAATATTGCAGTCTAACGACAAGAAGATTATGGAGAAAGAACTATGTATACTTAGGGGAGTTGTTGCATGGCAAGAGAACGCTACCACTCTGCATTTTTGTAACGGAATAAATTAAGTACAACAATGAACATTACGGTATTATAATTTCAGTTAGTTCCGGTTGAGTAAGTTAAATATCATAGAAAACACTTACGTTTGGGGAAAATAGTTAACTTTTAGTATATAATTGATCATTTCCGATAAAAAAGACAAAAGATACTTTAGAATATCAAGATATTGTATGGGTATACATTGGCGCAAATAACTTTTATTTCACGGCGAATGGATAATTTACTCTCTTGTTTTGTGAAGTTTAAGAAAAATAGTTTTGACCAATAATTATGACCACAATGTGCAGTAGTATAGGTAATTAAACTTTAGGTTTAAATCTTTAGTTCAGCGAGTAAAAGTTTACTGCTTTAAATAATGGAACCGATTGGACCCGAAAATGTACCTCAACCTTTGCGTCTAAGAAGCAGATTCAGAGAAGACAAAAATAACAACGATAAAAAATACAGAAAGAACTCCACATCTCACCATACTACAAAAAAACTCAGTATTTCAAGAATATTGTTCAAATATCAAGTAAAGCAAACAGAATACCCCCCCACCAAAAAAAAAATAGTAATAATACCATTTAGGTAAATGATTTCTCAAAGAAATCGAAATGACGATAACTGAAAACATTAAGAACCATTTCACATAAAATTAAGACACCGCCACCGTAAAGTGATTCTTGATAAAGAAAAACTCATCAGTCTTCACCATATGCTATACTTCAACATAATGATAATCATTTCTGTATTCATATCTACATTCATTTCCAACAAAAAATCAACCAAATGAAATTAAAGCAAGAACAATAATCTTTGCGAAGTGCCAATTTTAAGTACTATCTTTATAATGTTCACTCCGAAAGCGCAACAAGCAAATAAAAAACTAAGACTGGTTTGTGATCGAGAACTGTTTTTGAAAAAGAAATTAAACTGAACTCACATGCATAAATCATCTTCTGTCCGATTTTTAGAAAGACTACTATATGTACATTTATATAAAGTTTAGTTTGATTTAAAATTCAAAAATGAAATTGCCTGCGAACTTTACAAACCAGTTTAACATTGAAATAAAAACATCGTGTAATGCTATATTGGACAAGTACGTAAGAACTTTTATCTAGAATTATTATATCTATAACCATTTATAAAGAATATGAAGTTATGAATCACTGATTTTGATTGTCAGAAAAACCAACAGACAACAAATTGTGTGAAGATTTCTACAATTTTCCTTAATTGTACAGACAATTACAGATTATAAATCTATTTCTTATTTAGATGATGTATCTTATGTCATTTTCATTTTTTTTTATAAGACATTGAACAAAATCAATCTGTTCCCTACTTCGTTTGGGAAAATAATCATGTGAAGTGTTAAGTTTAAATATGTATAATAATAATAGGATAATTAATTGGAAGGAGTGAATAACCAAATATGATCACGAGTGCTGAAGCACGCCTAGATTAAACGAGTGTGCGGAACTTGTTCCGCGCACGAGTTAAAACCTTCTGCGTTCTTGGCATGAGTGATCATATTTTGGTTATTCAAGATAACCAATTGTTTATTCTATTTATTATGTAGATTTCATCCAGTATTCGTTGCTATTTTCAACATAAATTTCAAATTTTGTGAACGACGTTGATTTCAAAGTTTTGGCGGGCGGGAGAAAGTCCAAGAGGGAAATTACCGAATTTATTTCACAGTGTGAATTATCAAAATTTATTTCACTGGGAACATTCGATAAAACACTGCTCTCTATATAATAATATGTTGTAATGTAATGTATGTTAAGAAGGAGTACTACTTGTGCTTGATGTTATTGCCGCTGTTGTATTGACAATAAAATGTGTTTAAACTAAAATGAATAAAGCGAACTATCGTTTGTAGTAGCACACTAAATAAGGTAAATGATTCACGATTTAAAAACAATTCGAAACAGGCTCCCTCACGATCATTGCAGGAATAAATTTGTCATTTTTTATACACTTTATCAAAATAAAAACAAACAAAAAAAAAACGACATTATGGACAACATCTTGAATGTTATACCTAAATAAGAAATACATTGTTAACCTTTGATATTAAACATTTGATACAATTAAATGCTATACCTCAATAAAAAACGATTGTTAGCACTGAAACATCAATTTACATCCGTTATAAATGGTGATCATTTTGACAGACATCCTTGATTTGTTTGCTGTAATTGTTGAAAATAAAAACGAAAATGAAATGCATAGCTTCTATTTTGTGACTTCCTCAATTCACGATTAAACTGTAGTACTTGATGTAGTGATGGGTTAAATCGGGTTTTATGGTGCGCATAACTTCCCGTTTTTATTACTTTTCAATGTTTCCGGTACCGTGCAATATAAACAGGCAGCATAGCATTGCTACAGGTCACAATTTGTAAAATCAGCAGTCAATATATTGAAAATATTATGAAAATCTAAAGTCAGAATACAAGACCTCACAACGTAAATATTTTCTTAATATATCTATTTGAAAAATGACTTAGATTTTTCGGTCTACGAAGAAATAACCTCAATCACATGGTGCAAACTTAATAATCTGTATACCAGGTAATTTCCAAGTGTGTACCATGGGTATTGAGGTAGACAAAAATGTAACAGTCATTGTGATTCTTAATAATTTAATTTTAGTATCACAATTCAACGAGTACATCATTGAAAAAGGTTGATGACGTCACAGCCATCTACAAAATTTGGTTTATGAGATGATGGACAATTATTTTTATCCAATCATAAAACACGTTAATACTGACCTAAATTATCATATAATGGTATCAATGGTCCATCATAAAGTGCATCTAAAGCTTGTTAAAAATAATAATTTGTACAAAAAATGTGTTAATGCCGTTGTCAAATGGCATTTATTCGAATTACATTCAACAGACCAAACTACTAGATTTTTACAATTTTTTTGTATTCACTGGAAAATAATATTGCAGTATGTTTTCAGCTCATAGCCAATGAAATTAGATTGTTTACATGTTACGTTTTGGTAACAAAACATTGAAAAAGTAATAGATTTAAATGAATGATGCAGCAAATTCGTTACTTAGATATATATTGTAAACTCGTTGGAATATGATGCCTATTTTTTTTCAAATGATTTTTTCGTGGGAAGTTTAACTACTAATGTTAGTAATTACAATAGATTAATTTCTAAAGATAAGATATGGTTACAGCAGGCTAATTAAGGTGTGGATATTCATCACGATCTTGTTATATTTTATCCGTTGAATGACGAAAAAAGAATACAATCAGGTGATTAACTACGGGCATAAAACAAATTCATATGATAAACGGTCAGTACACTGTCATTTGACAGGTGTACAAGGATTTAGACCTTTAAGGAAGTCAATATTTTGTCTGACTTAGATATACTGAATGTTGGTACAAGACCATGTGCTATTACGAAAATGAACCAGAGCACAAAACATTGAATGAAGGTCTGAACATGTTCTTCATCACCAAATGATGGTAAAAGAGTAATCAAAGGAACCAAGGTTATAGCGGTAATCAAACAAATGTAATCCAGGGACAAAGACCAGACGTGGAAAACAGACATACACAACAAAGAACATAAAGTAACTAAAATCATACATACAAAGTAACAAAAGTAAATGAGCAACTCGGACTCCACTAAAAACTGGGAGCATGGACCAGGTGCACCGGTAGGGTAAGCGTCCTCTGCTTTTCTAGAAACACCCGCCGAGTTGTTAATAAAAAGTCCGGGGTAGACAAACGAGAAAAGGAAAACTATTACCCGTTGAATATGAATTACGTAAAATAAAATATTCATTGTGATCTTTACTATTAGGTGGTAGTGCGAAAGTTATTAAGATGTTTACATATTATCCCTGGTATATCCTCTGTAATGAGAGCTAACTTCAAATATATGTCATATTTTATTTATTAGATTACGTATCTTACATATTCAAATGGTATTATTACTATTTCTTATTTATTTATAAACTTGTTCACCAAGAATTTTTTTTGTTTTGTATATGCACTTCAACTAAACGATTGTAATATTTTTAACTGTTGTTCTGAATTAAAGTTGATTTATTCTCAACCGACATTATAAGCGTGTATAGTTCAAACCTGACAGAATTTTCAAAATTTAAGGTAAAACAATCATCAATGCTACATGTAACTAAGATACTACAACAACGTGTGAAGTCTTACCACGTTTTAAAACATTGGGTTAATTAGTGTTTCACATCAAATACTCTAACGTCTGATTATTTTTGTAAGTACTTAAAATTTATTTACAAGCAAATTTACTAAAAAAAAACTCAGATGTTCCTAATGGCGTTTCGCTCACTTGTTTCGAAGAAACATGTAACTAAGACAGTTAAAATGTTTACAGAGTATTCTTTTTTTTATTATTCAAGTTTATTTAATTCAGAAACAAGAAAAAAGAACGTTAATTTGACTTTTTAACGTTTAACGTTTACAAATGACTTGAAATAAATATATATATATATATTGAAGTACTGTTAATTCAGAAATAATTGCAATGACTTTATCATCCCGAAAAATGCGACTTACATAGAATCGTATCAATTAACGTTCGTGTTATGGAAATTTTAAATAAACTATTGTGGGATTTATTTTTTGAAATCACAAACAAATTATTGCATTTCTTATTTAACTAGAGTAATAACACAGCATTAATCCCCGCGCTAATTTCTGATTTTTTTACTTTCTGATGAAACTAAAAATATCAAATACTATTCCCAACATAATCATTAAACTTATCGAAAGATTATTATTATTGGTCATGAGTACAAAAATGGTGAATTTATTTAATTCTGTCAATAGGATAATAGTATCCGAAAATTAAACAAACTTCTTAAAAATGTAATCATATTTCATGAACACGTCGTTGATAGCTACCATCAGCATACAAAAAATAATATGCGCCATCAGGATAAAAAAAATAGATTATCTTAGTGTATTTCGTTTATATTCTAAGCATATTCTTTTATTCTAACTAGCTAAGTAGTAATGCAATCTTATTGTTTCTCCATGCTTATTGTGGGAGACAAAAAAAAACACAAAAACGAATGCCCTTATGAAAATATAAATAGTAGTTATAAAGAAAGAAACCATTGGGAATCATGATTAAAATGTATTATAAAGAGTCCGTCATAAATTCGAGGGATAAAAGTGGAAGCAAAAAAAGAATGACTGAACTCAATACCGTAATACGATACTAAACGTAACACGTTTACATAAAGAATGATGTTTGGGTTTATTTTTGAGTTCATCGGAAAGGATATAATTTAAAAAAAACAGCACAGGTGACCGAGTTTCCGTTAATAATGAATCAGTCTACTTTACTTCTGATAATGCCAAATACGCTGTCATGTAGAAATGTCGTGGACTACCAACTGCGAACTATTCGATGTGGTCTTGAACAATATTAGGACAGACTGTCTGGCCTTCTTTGTCATTTTGCAAAGGTAAATATTAAAAAAAAAAGAATGAGGTTTCTTTGCGTATCATTTTAGAAAAAGAAGCAAATTGTAATAGAAATATGATACAAACAAAAAACAGTGTTAAATTGTGTTCATATATAATGCAATCTTATTGTTTTTTCATGCTTATTGTGGGAGACAAAAAAACACAAAAACGAATGCCCTTATGAAAATATAAATAGTAGTTATAAAGAAAGAAACCATGGGGAATCATGATTAAAATGTATTATTTAGAGTCCGTCATAAATTCGAGGGATAGAAGTGGAAGCAAAAAAAGAATGACTGAACTCAATACCGTAATACGATATTAAACGTAACACGTTTACATAAAGAATGATGTTTGGGTTTATTTTTGAGTTCATCGGAAAGGATATTATTTAAATAACAGCACAGGTGTCACAGTTTCCGTTAATAATGAATCAGTCTGCTTTACTTCTGATAATGTCAAATACGCTGTCATGTAGAAATGTCGTGGACTACCAACTGCGAACTATTCGAGGTAGTATTGAACAATATTAGGACAGACTGTCTTTCTTTGTCATTTTGCAAAGGTAAATATTTAAAAAATAGAATGAGGTTTCTTTGCGTATCATTTTAGAAAAAGAAGCAAATTGTAATAGAAATATGATACAAACAAAAAGCAGTGTTAAATTGTGTTCATATATAATGCGACAACTCAATTCGATACAAGAGTAGATATTTTTTAAGAGGGTCCAATCCAGAAGTTAATATAAAAGGGCTCCAGTCTTTCTTCTAATCGTTTTTGTCCTCGGCGAATTTAAATTTTCCTACAATATAATAGTCTAAGTCCCTGAACCCTCCCCCTGGATAGATACGCAACTGCAATAAGAAATTAAAGTATTAAACATATCATGTTATCTAGGTTATTTCCTCTGTTATCAATTTGACCTCAAAATAACTAAACAGTCATATAAAGGTCAGGCAGACAGAGAGACGGACGGGCGGACTTAAAGACTAATTTTACTTCAGGTTTTATATTTTAACCATCTATTTCAGATTAATTTATAGAATGAATATCACATTTGCACAAATGAGATTATTGGCATAGGAATTTCTACGTAACGAACCCTATTTCAAAGTTCTTTCACCGAAGGAAGAAGTACACATATCGAATGTACGAAATCCCAACAAAACATACAGAGAAAAGCGGACAGCACGAAACATTAGAATAAAATAAATTTTACTGAGTCAAAATATAATTTTAAAATCACAACTGTGAAATTTTCAATGAGTGATAGGGGTGTTCGTCCTTCATTTCTTCCTTCCTTATGTTACACAAAGAGGTACACATCTCTTATCAGTTGCTCCTCCTAAATCACTGAATGGAATTAAACGAAACTTTCACAGAATTTCTGTTACATATTCCCATAATGCACCTTCTGTTCTAGATTTTATTCCTAATTCAATTTGGGGGTTTCACTTAAGCAAAACATGGACTTGGTCACTTATGTATACGGGGAAATTGGTACCCATCTCTTATCCGTAAGTCCTTCTAGACCACTGAATGGATGGAACTTCCAAGGAATATTTACTACATATTCCCGTTGCATATTTTAAATAAAAAATAATTTCCAAACGACACTATTGTACCAACTAAACAAAATGACACAGCGAAGCGCTTCATAGTTTTTCAGGAAGCTAATACTTGTCTAACTCTTTAGATGCGCACCTGTGACTTATCATTTCTTTGTTTTATATCACCGTTACTTTTTTTAATTAGAAAGTGTCATACTACATGTACTTTATGATTGAAGGAGGTGATAATTGCTCGGTCTGTGAAATATTTTTTTATCAATGTTGATACTGGTATTCCATAGTAAATAAAGATGGTCTCCGGAAATGGACCTTTGCGAGTTGGGACGACCCGTGTAAGACGAGATCAAGCGCGCTCGTCTCAACTCAATCTCTTAACCAATGAAACTTCCAAGAAGTGGCAGCGTCATAGACATATTCAAAACAAAGGCCAGAGATAATTTGACGTCACTATTTACTCCAGACACTGCAGAGCTCTCCAGGAGAGGCATTCGAAATATACGTTCTCATGGCGAAAATAGGTATTTATACTCGTCACAGGTCAAAGATAGGGTTATCGTTCACTCGTTAGAGAAATTCTTAATCTTTTCACTCGTTCCGGTACGCCCCACTCGTGAAAAGGACTTGCATTTATGAAACTCGTGAAAGATAACCCGATCTTTAATCTTCACTCATGTAAGAATATATTAATACTTTCATAGCTAGTAAATATATTTGTAATCAACGTAATTTATGTGTTAAAACTTTCCATTACCAGCCATATTACTTGCAGACATAAATCATTTTGTCCTAAAGAACACTTCATTGTCTTTTTAAAGGAAAATATAACTGAATAATTTAACTGATGAAAAATATCTAACACAACTTCCAATACATACCCTCTACAAATGAAACCAACTATTTAAAATGTATACTTGTATATATTTGTAGTTAGACGAAAGTATGTCCAATATTGGTACAAGCCCATGATATGTCATATAATATTATATGAGTCCACAGTTCCAGGAAACAAGTTCTTGTAAAAACATCCAACAACATTTTAGAATGTTGAGTGAAATGTATTATCGTGAAAAGAGAGATAATTCAGCAAGTAAGTTTTACCTGTCAACTGATAGGAGAACAAAAGAGAAGGGAGATCAAAGTTAACAAAACAACGGCAAATTTGATATATAAATACATATTCATTTATCTAATCTAATTGATCATATCTATCTTACAATAAGGTTTTGAACAGCGTTATGTTGAAACAAGATTAAAGTCATCACTACGGAAGTTTTATTGTTGTCATCATGAACTCGTGGACCGTTACGCCATATCCATCTGCACTATGAAAACAGATTCATTCAACGTGTCGTAGTTTCCACTTCCACTTTCTACCCCGTACTTGACTTTTTGAGTTGCTCAAAGTTTACTTTTGTTTCTTTGTAAGTCAACTTTGGTTATTTTATGTTCATTGTAACGTGTGTCTGTTTTTAATGTCCAGACCTTTTCCCTGGATTACATTCTTTTGATTTCTGCAGGAATCTTGGTTCCCTTGATTACTTTTCCCCACTTTTTGGTATACTCTTCGACTTGAGAAGGATACAATGCAAACGTCAAAAATGAAAAGATAACTAAACCTGACGTCACTGTCGACCTGTTAATATTGGTCTAGGCAAGACTCCTAACAGTTTCAAACATCACTCACTAGATATAGCAGACAGCCCTCTCCAAATCATGCAAAGTCGGGATAATGTGTAAACCTTAATGCAACGTTATCCAATATTGCCAAACAACGTCTGATTTGAATAATGACAGATTTTTTCGAAAGGTCTGTCCGTTGCATTATGGAAGAGAAAAAACCGAACGTCTTCCGCAGCATAGAGGTCTTTCTAGACAAGGATCAGTGTGTGATTATTTAATCATCAGCAGTTTTGACCGATATGACGAAATCCGACACAGAGGAGCAAAGACATCTCCCCTTTAAAAAGAAAACTCGTAATATAATTAGTAACTACATAATCCTCTCATCTTCCTTTTCAGCAAATGGTGGGTAACAAGCTAAGGTTATCTAAAAAAGAATCTATTTACAAAAAGGACTATTATAGTTAAGTAAGTAATATGTAGACCAAATAAAAGCAAAGTTTGTTCCATAAACTTTTCTGCATCTTGCATCACCTCTATTTTCGGATCTGAATTTTGAATAGATCGGTACTTATTAAAATGCCATAAGGTTGAACTTTGAACTTTGGAACAAGAAGTCGGTAAGCATTGGGGAAAAAGGGATTTTCACTTAATCAAGAAATACATTAAATTATTGACGTTATCAATATTATGTTGATTTCAACCGTATGACGTGTTGGTGGACGGGCGAATATCATGGTGGTACGTGTATTCTATAACACATTCGTCAAAAAGCATATAATAATTGGAAGCAATGGGTATACTGTTACATCTAGCAAAGTTGTGAAATGTCTTTAAAAATAATTTTTTTAAACATTTTAAGACGTATTGCAATATGCTGTAAGAAAAATGGCTTGAAGTATTGGTACTTTTCGAAGCATCTGTACAAGGAAGCAAGTTTTTTGTCAACAATATTTAATGAATATTTGGCTGTGAGGTATATGTCAGGCACATTAAAAATTGAAAAATTGCTCATACATGACGATGTCTTCAACTTGATATGCATCTTATGACACCCTAAAGGTGTATGTTTTTGAATTTTTTTAATCAAACAGGTTGTTAGTGAGTTCAACGACCATATATAAAATGTACTACTTTCTTAAATCTTGCGCTAGTTTTAGTCCAAACTATGTAGCTACATGTAGCTCAACCACAAAATCAATGACGGGACTCACTAAGGTTTTATTAAGTATCTAAATTAAGATTTTTCAGCATATTCTTTAAAAAAGACTGTTTGATTAAACTTTTATTGAAAATAAATTTTAGACTGCAATTATAACCGGGGTTGATGGAAGGGGGCAAATTTGGAACATAACTTATTTAAGCCAACAATAAAATCAAATGCACAAATATATTTATACAACTTACTAACAAAGCTACGCCTTTAATTCGTATGCAGGGGCATATCCAGAAGAGTTCCTGTTTGAAACCCCTTATTTTTTTAAAAAAAAAATTGCTTCATTCGGGCAAAATTTGAAAAACGCGAAACTGAAAATCATCTAGCCCCTTCTTTTTATAACTTTAGATCCGCCCCTGTTCAGGTGCATTTCATATGTCACGGACCCGGCATTCGCCATTCCCTCTAATTAAGAGGAAAATAGAATCTTCATTTTCAGAAGTTCTGAAACAGATGGTCTTGTCTTGCTTAGTTAGGCCTTTTTTTATTCACGTCCCTTATTTTAAACCGCTACGGAATGCTACCAAAATGAATGCAGTGAATTAGTAAAATCAACAAAAATCTTCAATGCATTCGGAAAACAGATTGAGAGTCTCTTGCAAATAAAAAATTTAAATAATTGACCTCAATCAAACAATCCTCTTTAACACTAATTGCTCAATGTAAGAATATAATAATATTTCCCATTCAAATAAAAGTTTTCCACAGCGAACTATTTTAACATGTTAATGTTAATCCCTTTTAATAGCCAATTCTTGATCATCAAAGACCACTCCAAAAAGACGTATGGGCTAAATTGGTCATGGATATGGAAAAGAAATTCTCTCGGCTTCGCCTCGATGATTTTTTTATATTCCATGATTAACCATAGCATAACATAGCGGATGGTGTATAGAAAGAAATCTACTTTGTTGTTGAATTCACTGACAAGTTGGACATAATTATAAATTATTATCCATTCTCCTGTAAAATGTTTAAAGACATGGTATATAGCGCTGGATTTTCATCCATCTTTCCGTTTGTCCACCGTCACACTTTTGTTACCTTAACTCCTCCCACATCGATTAAATGATTGGGGGTATGATTACTGCTTTTTTTTACATGTGCTCCGCATGAATTACAAGCGTAGTTCGAGGATTTTGCCCTTGACTGAGATAGATAGAAATGGTTAGGATAACATCAAGCATGTTGTACCTTCAGGTTGAATGTTTACAATATTTTAAAAATTTTAATGAAAACACCTACCTGGAGTTGTCGAAGGCGTTGTTGTTGTCGTTGTCGTCGGTGTCGACAATGTTTCAAAACCACCTACAATTAAAATATAAATTTACTTTTTTTAAAATTATTTCGCATGCATTTGATATATGTTTGGCTACACGTAAATGACTGTTGTTTTTTTTTTCATTCAGAAATTTACACAGTGAAGCGACCAAGTATTTTTTTAGCTCACCTGGCCGCCGTTAATAAAAATAGAACAAAGGGGTCAGACAGTAGTTTTTTTTACATATATCTCAAAATCAGTTAGGTTTAGCTAAATTCTGACAAATTGAAAGTGTTTAGCATGATGCGATCTATCACTTTTCAAATTTTGGTTTAAATCAATTAAGCCATGTTGGAGTTATTGCCCTTTTTCAACGATTTTTGCTACTTTTAATGTTATTTCTTTCTAAAATCTTCTCCTCTAACGTTATTTGATCAATTGAAACCAAACATGGTATGATTGTTCCTTGGTGTATCTTGCATAGAATTGTTGTGGGGATTTTTTATCCGTCAAAAAACATGGCCGCCGTTACTAAAAATAGAACATAGGGGTGAGACTGTAATTTTTCACATATATCTTCAAAACCATTAGGTTAAGCTAAATTCTGACTTGGGGTAAAAGTGTTCAGCATGATCAGATCTATCTCTGGTCAAATTTTGGTTTTATTCCATTATGCCATAATTGAGTTATTGCCCTTTTTCAACGATTTTTGCTATTTTTTTTTTTTGCTATTTCTTTAAAAAAACTTCTCCTCTGACACTACTTGACCAATTGAAATCAAACTTGGTATGAATGTTTCTTGGGCTATCCTGCATAGAATAAATTTACCAGATTTCGCTATATTTTGAAAGTACAAAAATGAGATGTGCGCTCTAACGCCTCGAAACGATCTTAAACAATCCATTCCAGTCGTTGTCAAATGATTTATCGGTTGATATTGACATCAGTATCTATAGAAATTGACAAATCAGACAGCAGAATACTCTAGACTACGCATCATTATACCCCGCTTTGCAGAAGGTACATGGTGTCAGTCCGTGTCAGTCATCAATATTTATGTGACACTTTTTTCCTACAATTACTTATTACAGCGACTTAATAGTGGACAAAACTATATCTGGTTTAAATAAAGTCGAAATAGCGGAGTACTTCCGAAAGAGAAATTAGCGTGTTACCTGGTAACCTTAATTTTCTAACAATATTGCATGCATTGTAAAATGTTCGGTCTGCAACCAATGATATTAAGTAAGGTTGGTAAAAGGAGGAAGAATATAAATCTTAGTAAATGTGAAACTGTAAAATACATTTCTTTTTTTTTTAATACCAATATTATATTCGATTTCATCCTCTTACATGTTTTACCCGCCTATATTTATATTAGCAAAACCTTTTATATGTGTATGCCATTTTCAGACTGATCAAATTCAAATTTTTGAAGACTGTATTTTTACCATGTGGTCAATGTGTTGAGGAACAGGGAATATTCTGTATTGAGCTTTGTTCACGTTTTTTTTTTATTTTTGAAGAGAACTTACCGGTACATTTACAGTATAAATCTGGACAGTAAGAAGCACAGTTAAGCTGACACCACGTATCCATTGCAGCATTGTTTTCCCAAACACCGGTGCCTTTGCAATTTGTTGCTGTTTGTCGCTTTTTCCTCAGATGAGAAAATCTAGAACAAACATTTAGTTGGCACTTATTATCCAGACACTGAAAAGTGCACCACCACTTAATGTACGATTCCGCATCGCTGCCGAAAAAAAAATACAAAAACTATGAAAATAAATAGTTGTTAAAATCTATGTAAATTTGATATAGGAAAACTCTGCCAAAAACTGTATTTGTTTACTATAGGAAAAGTCAGCTATATTTTTTTCAGAACAAATCGTAATAATATGCAATGCAACATGAACTGATTTTTTGTTAGTAAACTGTAAACGTAATCTTTTTAGCGGTATAATTTTCCCATTTTTTTTTCGTGATGGACAAAAGAGCGTCAAAAATAATACCGGCAAATTCGACTTTTATCACTTTGAAAACGCAAATCATTCCTGAAAAAACCCCAAAAATGATACCCGCGAATATGTTCACATGACATAACCCACAAAAATTAACAACCACGAAAATTAAACATTAGAGTATTTTTTCTTGAACTTAGGTTTTATTTAAGTATTATAATAAATAAAGTATTTAATCTTTCATACAATCTCTCCCAATTACCTACCGGAGGCATTTCATAGGTAATGTTCATTCATTCAAGGGAATACCAACTCAATTCACTGAAACTATTTTACTCACTGTAATGTGAATATCAATTGGTTGGCCGCTGCAAATAATTAATTCCTTGTTTTTCTCGTTTGTTACTTCGTTTTTATTTTTGGAGGTTTTTTTTTTTGTTTTTTGTTTTCCTTTGCTTTCGTTTCTTTGTATTTGTCATTTTTTCCTAATTATATGATTATATGATATGAAAATAAGGTCTTTTTTAAAAAAATTATGATGAAGTATTTAGTAAAAGCTGAAGATACTTTAAATAAAGCCTTAGTGACTCTAAAAATGATTTCATGGTTCAGCTAGCAAGTTAAACAAATCAGCTCTAAGAAGTACATTTGTATATAACTGACATTCGTATGCAGCTGTTTAACTCGAATCAATATTTTAATAGACGTTCAGTTAGGCGTACACCTTAAGGCAGTCAGAACAAGCATATAAAACGGAACACATTGCGATCAATGAACAATATTTCTAATGTGCCTGACATATCTTATAACATAATACATGTGTTCATGTGGACAAGCCCCGAGCAGGTCCGGGCATTAAAAGAATAGGCCTGCAGCAGCGCTAAGCTTGTCGTAAAAGGCGACTATATAGTGCTCAGAACCCTAGCCGGGGGCTAGGGCGCTCTGCCCACAGAGCAACTGAGATGTGTGCCCCAGGTGGTGGAATGGGGTACCCCTGGCGTGTTAAATGCTTGGGTTGTCAGGCTATAATACGGAAAACCTGACCGCAAACCAAAGTGGTGCACCGTGTTGGGAAAGATGCCACGTTCCTCGCACGTTAAAGAACCCTACTGTGGTATTCTTCCGGAGTAGGAACCATAGGGCTCCGCCACAGGAGGCTAAATTGCCCGACCCTACCCACCTCTCCCTATTTCCAGTGGCAATCAAAATTTGTCGACCCCATTGTCCTTGTGTCCAATCCCTTTTTCATTTCATCATTTCATGTTCATTTTATCATCAATTTCATGTTCATCGTCTGAATATAGCTGAAATATTGCTGCTCGGACGTTAAACCCCAACAAACGAACAAACAAACATCATGTGGACAAAAAATGCTTCATTGTGTTAATGCTTTGAACAGTACCACAGATTGAAGTCGTTTTTTTCTGACAACATATTGCACGGAGATATTCTGGAAAACATTTAACAACTTTCTAGACATAACAGTCTGTCTGTTGCATTAAATATCTAGCAGATATTTTTTTCACATTAATTGGTGAAAATCATTTGTTACATCAATAGCGACTAGACAGAATTTAAACAATATCCAATTTGTTTTTATTTTCTTTTGTTCGATAAGCACAAAAAAGGATAATATTATTAATAAATTCCGATTGATTAGAATAACACTACTTTTTAAAGGCGATTTTTGTACCACTGACACTGTAATATCTTTTTCTCCATGAATTAGGACTATAATTATGATAATACCTCGTTTTTGTTTTGTTTAGTTGTTTTTTGTTTTATGTGTTTTTGTTTTTTTTTTTGTTTTTTTTTCTGGGAAGGGGGGGGGGTATTTTTGTTTTTGTTTGTTTTGTTCTTGTTTTGATTTGTTTGAAAATATACAAAATAGAATATGTCTGTGACAGGATATTGTGTACCCACACAATTTTACATGCGTGGATGGTTATAAAATAAAAAAACTGGTTACAAATGCCATTCAACTCAGTTGCGTATTTAGGTACGGTGACATAATGCGGCCATGCAATAAATATTTTCATGTCATTCCGTCAACATAACATGTTGTTCCCATGAGTTATGTCATTCCCACAAGATATGGTGTCGATCTCTCAAGATAATATGGCATTCGCACAAGATACTGTTTCGTTTTCAGAAGATAGTAATATTTTCCTCTTAATATACTATGTCGTTCCTTCAACATAATGTGCATTTTAAACAATATATTCATATCGTTCCCTTTAGACATTACTATTTTGTATGCCGTTTCTACAACATACCTATCTTGTTTCCTCAAGATATTATGTTGTTTCCTCAAGACAGTAAGTTGTTCACTCAATAAACTTTGTCATTTCTATAAAATGCTACTTCGTTCAAACGAGAAATATATCTTGTCCCATCAGGATATTGCGTAACTATATAACTATCTTGTGTGATTGAATATTATCTTGTGGGGACGACATAGTATCCTGAGGGAACGACATGTATTCTCTTCAGGGAACAGCGTAGTATCGTGAGCAAACAACAATATACAACATACAACATTGAGGAAACATAACAAGTTAACATAGTTTCTTGAGGGAACGATGTATTCATCTCGTGGGAATGACATAGTTTCTTGTGGGAACAACATATTATCTTAGGGAACTACATGTATATAGTATCTTGAGGGAACGACTTAGTGTCTAGAGGAAACGAATTGTATCTTGAGGGAACAACATAAGGTATTGCAGGAACAAAATAACTTTCTTTTATGAACAACATGATGCATTGTGGAAACGACATATTATCTTGAGGGACCAATAATGTTATCTTGTCTTGTGGAAATGACATAACATCTTGTGGGAACACCATATTATGTTTTAGGAACGACATCAAAAAATATTTTTGGCATAGCTGCGTTCTGCCACCATATTAAGGGCTCTCGACCCTCGACGAATGGCACTGGGCAGCAGTCCTTTTAC
Source organism: Perna viridis (assembly GCA_037379345.1). NCBI lineage: Eukaryota > Metazoa > Mollusca > Bivalvia > Mytilida > Mytilidae > Perna > Perna viridis. The sequence goes on along the minus strand of CM074522.1, from coordinate 8,359,538 downwards.
GGGTGAAGACATATAAAAATCATTTTTAAAATTGCATATTGTTTAACTAGAAATTTTTTTAGGTAAAAGACCTGTTTACTGTTACTAATTATCAGAAATTGAGAATTATAATTATTTCATAGAAACGTGGATTTAATCCATTAAAACAATACCGGACTTAAAGTACGAGAAACAGATAATGAAACAATGTCAATGAACAAACATAAACAAACTTAAAGAAATAAAAATATACCGTAAACATATATCATTTATAATTTTGAATAATGAACAGTGAACTAGTTTACGGTTCAATTTTGAACATTTCTTCCAGTCGGTTGAATTTAAACGCTTGCTTTAAAATTTTTGGTATAACCAATTATTAAATCTACCTCGACAGGACATTTCGGAAGCTAAAGTATGAAAAATGTAGCTAAAGTATGAATTCTGTAGCTGAAGTATGAAAAAAGCTTTTAATACCCCACCCCTTTGCAAAACCTCTTCTCTCTGCAATCCCTAGCTAAATCGATACTGATGGGTGAACATAGATACTGGTAGTATATTTATCGTCTTGAACTTACGCTGATTTATATTTTAATGTGAATTCTGAGCCTATTGTGATATCTGCACAGTTGTAAAATTCCTCTTGTTTGCCACATCCAAAACAGCATTCATCTCCATGACAACCCCATCGGGACTCTACCAATAAAGTACGAAAATGAGGTGATAAATTAATGACTATGCATATTAAAGAAAATCTTTTATAAGAATTAATTATTGCTATCAATAAAACGAATAAAAATGAACGTAGAAAAACAACGACAACCACTGGACCATAGGTTCCTTTTTGGGACAAGCACATAAAGCATGTGGCGGGGTTAAACATGTTTGTGAGCGCTCGAACTCCCACTAACCTGAGACAGTGATGGGAAAATACAACAACAAAAGTATAAAAATCTATTGAATTTGGATTTAACTCCTGAGATCGAAATATAATACAGACACTTTAACAAATAAGACAAAAGACAATAAGCTGTATATATCTCGAAAGAGTATTGAGCTAGTTCAAAATCTAAAAGTACACCTTGTCTACTCAAACAAAAATATTAATAAAAAACGCCCAACAGGATTTAGTGAACATTCACCATAAGTAAAACAATGTCCGGATAAAAAAAAGCAGTGATGTTTGCATGCACATCTACATAACAATGCGCGGGATTCATTAATGTTGAACTTTGTAAAAAAAAAAATGTAATAGAGTTAATTAATATTTAATTTAACAAGAGAGTTAATGTTAGATCCAAATAAAAAATTCAAAGATTTAACAATGATACGGTGAACTTAACCCTTACGGATAAGATTATTCAAATATTTTTCCAGACTTAAATTATTCTGTTTAAACTTTCGAGCTTTTCTATAACACTATCATAAAAACTAGGATGAAAAATCCCATTTGTTTATTAAGTTACAAGTACAGCCAAACTTCAGCTTCAAATATTTAAATTTATGGAAGAATTTAGTCCAACTCTAATGGTAACGAGAACCTTGACTCAACAATTACCTCTAATACAGAGATTTCGTTCATTAAAGTATAAAACATCGCTACCAACACGGGCATAACGAACAAGTTGAGAAATATATATAAACCGTATGAAGGAGCCAAAAGTACATCCCCGTAAAGGAAGGGAAAATTAACAATTGGAAACGAAAAAATCCTAAATTTTAGTTTCAAGTTTACTCTGTCAAATGGAACATCCAAATCTAGAAAAGGTCAATTAAAAGTGTCCTAATTAGTTTTATTTTGAGTCAACTTCTCAGTGTCAATTTCAGCACAGTATTTGAAAAAGGTGCTATTAAGGTAGCACATTTTGTGCCTATTGGAAAACCTAACACCTGTCGATAAATTTTCTCCCCGAAACAGTTGTAAATGTTGTCAAGAAGAAATTTGACTGAATAATCATGCCTCAAGGGTCCAGTAAGCATTATTTATATATTTGTCTCCTTTGTCTGAGAAAAATGATCTGTTTTTTTTTTATTACAGCAAATATATTTTATGATATTTTATCGAAACCCCATTTGATAAGATAAGAAATTTTCTGTTCAATGAGGTAATGTGGAAGTGTGATGTAAATTGTGGAGAAATCATTTTTGATAACTGTCCACACATTCTACGGGTTTATCCAAAGCATGTAATTTATCCATTTTTCATACCTCAAAAGTAGTTAACATCATTGTATTCACACGCTTTATTACAATAATTTATAATTTTCAAAAGATTTGTCTATGACAATATCCATGTTCTTGCTAATGAAGACAAAAGACGAATACTTTTATATACTGTTCTAAAGAACAAGACTTATTTGGGATCATCAATAATGGGAAAGAGAGGAAGCTGGATTATATAGGTTAAAAAAGCCCGATCGCAGCATGATTCAACCGCACAAGTTGAACACTGTTCAATGGGGGCAACAGTGGACTCAATATTAGTTTTTGATACTAAAACATAGAGACTCACAGTTCATTATGGGCACAACAACTGGTTTGGGTACAATTATATTGCACTTTATTCTGAAATTCAATTTTAGTAAAATGTTCTGCCTCCTGTGTCCTTTCATGAATCACTTTGTACCCCATTATCTCAAAAGCAGTCAATTATATAGCTAGCATTCTTTTTTAAACCCTTGTAAAAATGAATAATTTATTTAGAAAAAAAACTTTAAAATCAGAGGATTATTTTTATATGGTCTTAAAAATATTTTTGAGCAGTCTTTTGATCCCTTGTTTTGTTACTCATTACAGTGAGAGATATCCAACTACTGATTGAAATCCAATGATTAGTGTTTTTTTTTCGAAATCAGACAAGAAATAAAAAAGTTGATTTTAAGGGTGTCGCATCACTTTGGTCACTGATAGATTGACAATGCAAAATGCTATATTTATAATCTGCGCTCAACGTTGAAACTGAATTTTATAAGAAACAAATTATTAATGAATTGTCAAAATTGAAGGAAAAATAAATTTTCTACAACAAATCTAAATCAACACCTATTTTTATCTCTCTTTTGAAAAACGGTAGGGGCCAGTGATCCAGCTTCCTCTAATAACAGGAAAAATCGTAACAAATTTCATGTCATTTGGTTCTCCACAACAAAAGTTGGGAAAAGAAAAAATTATCAACAACGAAGAGGGCATCATTTGTGGACGTATGAAAACAGCAGAAAGAATTATCTTGTCTGTTAATATACAGGATTCTGTTATAAGGATGAAATTTACAATGAAGTTGTTCGCGGAGGGCAGCATTATACGATCGCAGTGGTCGATCCCTGAATAGTTGTAGCAAGTGTGGACACAACATTATCATGTTTGACACACTTTAGCATAGGGACTTATAATTCATTATGGACACAACAACCGGTTTGGACACTAATAGAAGAAAATTTGAAATTCAATTCAAGATTTTCAAAAACACACCATAAATAAAAAAAAAAAAAGATTTTAGGAGGTGTGGCCCTATGATCCCTAATATCTCGAAAACCGTAAGAGATACAAAATGTATCTGAAACCTGATTGAAAAACGTATATTGATGTTTCAATGGTGTGTAAAAGCCTTGACCGTAACACATTTTCAATAAAGTGCACTCATGTCCAAAATGTGCGACCGGTCAACGCTTTTACACGCAATTGAAATTGCAATAAAATAGCAAAAATGAAACATTCACTTCTTATAATTACATTCTATATGTTTCTCTAATTTTTTTTGTAATATTTTAGATATACAAAGATAATAGGCAATATTACATCAAACGAGATTAGCGTATTTGAATGATATGCACAGTAAATGTAATTTTTAGAACTTTAAACATACCTATGTGATATTTTAATTGCAACAAACATTCTTTACAATATAATTTTTCTGGCAGTTGCAGTGGAATCACGTGGTATCCTTGGTTAAGAATTCTATAACGAGAATGATTTGTTCCTCCAATTTTAAGAACATGATTATTTAAGCAATCTTGAGTTACCGGTGAGCTGCCACTGTAGTCACAAATTTTAAATTCGACATATCCTTTAAAAACTGACTTTGTTTCGATGGCAACATCAATCACTGTATTTTGTGAAAATGATTTTGAAATATGACCACTGTAAAATTTCCCGCCAATTTCGTGTTCCCTTGGTCCATCAGCTGGATCGCCACATATTCCACATTGTCCTTTATTTTGTATCCATCGCCTCTGAAATATAACATGCATTGTCAAAACTAATCTCCAGACAAGATAAAATTATATGAAAACAACTTCTTTCAGTTGTGTCATATGCGGATCCAGGGGCGGACATTGAGATTTATAATCCCAACGTCCCCACCCCAAAAACATATACTTTGCGTGGGAATGGTTTTGAAAAGAACCCCTTATATAATTTTATGGATGCTCTTCTTACCACATGTACAAGTTGTTGTCTTTTCAGTCCATTCATCTGTTCGCCGCGTCGGTGAAATTCCCGTATTCCTTACATGTGCTGTTTATCATTATATGTATAAAATTTTGAATAACAAGATGTGCAAGCAATCTTAGGTTTATTATACTTATTCGAAAAGTTGATTGGGGGTTGTGGGTGGGGGTGCATGAAGACCATCATTTAAGCAGTCAGATTTGTGTAATTGGAATTAAAACTGCATATCACGCACTCGGCTTAGTAGTTAAAATCACGTGATTTATAATTGCTTATTGCTTAGCTTAGTAGAATCATACAAACTGTAGAAAACGGCACTGAAAGAATAATCTAGGGACCAAGGTTAAAGAGTTAATCAAAAGAATGTAATCCAGGGACAAAAACCAGACATGGAAAACAGGCGTACATGGGGTAACTAAAATTATACACACAAAATAACAAAAGCAAATGAGCAACTCGGATTCCACCAAAAACTGGGAGTATGGACCAGGTGCACCGGTAGGGTAAGCGTCCTCTGCTTTTCTAGAAACACCCGCCTAGTTGCTCATAAAAAGTCAAGTCCGGGGTAGACAAATGAGGAAAGGAAAACTATGACCCGTTGAATAAATCAGTTTTCATGGTGCAGATGAATGCACCATAACTGACGAAAATCTTGTCAGATTTTTTAAACATCCATTTTTTAAAAAATTACTGTCACTTAAGTTGAATGTTATCGAGAAATATTTTTAAACCATTTTCAGTACAGGTCACTGCAAGAACCAGACAATTTTTTCTCCACTTTCCCTACGACCTCCATAATGATTGCTGTTTTATTGGTGCTCAAACCACTATAGGTGTATAACACTGGATACATTAATAACCTTAAAATTGACAAAATATATGAAATTATCACCCGTTGCTTGCTTGATGTTTAGGTGAGCCTGTACTTCAAATGCTTTTTTAAAGAATTTTAAATGTCTATAAAAATGAAATTATAATTTTGTAATAATGATCTTATTTAAGAGTTTGAATAATTTATCTTTACTTCATGTACCCCGTAAAGCCACCACTACCAGGTACGCATTAGTTATGGTCCCTAATAGGATGTGACAATTATTTCTTATATTAGTATACAGAGCCAGACTTCAGCATTTAGAGGCATGTATCACTTACCGTTTATGGGAATTTACTTTAAATGTGACTGGCGACTTTTAAATTAGTGCAAACATATATAACAAGAGGCTCCCAAGAGCCTGAATCGTTCATCTGGTTGAATTTTACCTTTCAATGGCAATAAATTCAACAAGAAGCAGTCCAACAATTTTGACTCAAGAAGACATTGGTAGGACTTATCATAAGGATCACTACAGCAATTGAAAGTTTCTTTCTATCTATTATAGTTTTCAAGATATTGGCTGAAAACTGTAAAAAACTGTCATTTTTTTCTCCTTTCAAGGGCAACAACTCTTATAAGGAGTCATCTGACAATTTTATCACTAAAGACTTTTGTAGTCCTAATAATAAAGATCATTTCAGCTATTGAAAGAATTTAGCTAAACCTAACAGTTTTGGAGATATATGCGAAAAACTACTGTCTGACCCCTATGTACTATTTTATTAACGGCGGCAATGTTTTTCGACGGATCAAAATCCCCACATCAGTTTTATGCATGTTACCCCAAGAAACATTTGTACCAAGTATAGTTTAAAACAGGTCAAGCAGTTTCAGAGGGGTAGACTTTTTAAAGAAATAACATAAATAGCAAAAAAAAAACGTTGAAAAAGGGCAACAACTCCAACATGCCTTAACGGGTTGAAACAAAAATTTGACTGCTGATAGATCTCATCATGCTGAACACTTTCATCCTTGTCAGAATTTAGCTTAACCTAACAGTTTTGGAGATATATGCGTAAAACTGCTGTCTGACCCTTATGTTCTATTTTTAGTAACGCCGGCCATGTTTTTTCGACGGATCAAAAATCCCCACATCAGTTCTATGCAGGATACCCCAAGAAACATTCGTACCAAGTATAGAATGAATTGGTCAAGCAGTTTCAGAGGAGAAGGTTTTTGAAAGAAATAACATTAAAAGTAGCCTTTGGCCAGGTGAGCTAAAAATTAGGGAAAACACCAATACCAAAATATCTGCAAATGACAGTTTACACAATTTATTTTGCATTCTATATTTACTAGATAGGCCAATAAGAGTTGATTTAGTACTTCTGTATTCAGTTTCAACGTTCAACTTGGCGGTTAAAGCGGGGGTGTTGGTCGTTTTTTGAGGAAGCATGTGTAAAAATTGAATATGAACTATAAACATAAATCGAAATAATCAAAATGGCAATTAAAAAAAAATTTCGGAATGACTCATTAAATCAGCGATAGAAAATTAAGTAGTATTTATAATAGTGTATTTTTTTTTTCGATAAACAAACTTGACAGTCACTGACCCATTGTATCATGATTCTAGACAGACCTGGAGTATCATTTTCAGTTTTACTCCTAATCCGGGAATCTCTTTTGTTTTCATTGTCTCTGAGGTCTGACGTAATTTTTTCGATGTGAATAGACATTAGACTTACAACAAATCCTTCTCTTACATGTAAATAATAAAGATACATGTAGTTTATTAATTGTATATGCATCCCTCCGATAGGAAATCTACTGGTAGAACAGTACATAAAAATAACGGTGTCGTATCTGGTGAAGAGTTTCTAGTTGGCGAGTATACGGGTATGAGTAGGGCGCCCTCTAAAGGAAAATAAAATACGAATGTCGTGATACATGTATCTAACGTGACGGCTAATGCAGTTTGGTTCGAATATAGGTCATTTCAATTAACTCCAATCATCACACGTCGCCAATTGCCTATCATTTTAAGAACATAAAAAGCATTCTACCTTTTAACATAAAGGGATAATTTATTCAAAGTATATCTTTTTCTATTATCAAAGACGTTTTCTGCCATTGGCAATCTTATCTGGACAGCTTTATTTTCTTCTTCACGAATACGTAGCTTGAGATTGTGTTCCGTTACTCTTCGTTTTCGTGACGTCCATTTACGAAACATGCTTTAACACTAAATGTCTAGGAAATCAGAATTCGATTCTTAATAGTAACATTTTAAAAGTTATATTAAAACCCCGTGTGTATCTGAAACTGGTGTAATTACTGTGAAAGTGGTCATTTTCGCCGTTTACTAATTTTCGCCATTCCTTGGTATACAAATAGGAGCGAAAATGAGACCCGAACATTTTTATATTTAAATTAGTATTTTTATTGTATAATCTGAAACAATAATAATTTTTTAAAGGCGATAATAAATGCATGCGAATATTATTATTTTTTTCAAATTCTGTTAAAATTGAAACGTTCACAGTAGACTGATATAATAGATATTTTATTAAACAAGTTTACCCGAATATCGAACCTTGCATTGGACATCTTCTTGTGCTGACTTATTTAGAAAAAGTTAAGTGATTAAGTACAATTCAAACATCACATCGTAATAAAACATTTCCACCATCCCTCACCCATTCTAATAAAAAAATATAGCTCACTAACACCAACTTTTGCGACCACATATGACGACAAAAAACGACAACACGGGTTGACTAAAGCTGAAGATAAACAACATAAAATATAAATTCTCCGCTACTAACACAAGCACTTATCCCTTGGTATAATCATTAATACTCACTTCAAAACCTCCACAATTGAGGTGGTCGTCATTTTCATTTACTGGGAATCGAGACGGATCTAGCCTCCACAGCGATGAACGGCCAAGGGGTTCGATAAAACGTATTCCGAATCGTCCATATTCGCTTTCACTACCTATAGTAACTCCATTCCATATCGAAATTAAATACGAAATTAAACTTAACAAAACATAAGGACTTTCGTTTTTCAGTAAAATCAAAAACATGGCCGAACCTTAATGGTAAACAAATGGGACTGTTTTAGTCATTTTGTAAAATTTCAGAGTACATTAAGTCATAGAAGTGTGACGAAAAGGTACATTGTGCTTCAATTGACCAGAACTATCTGATCAACGTCAATTTTTGCCACTCACTAAACCTCACGTTAGCCAATGAAAGAAAGGTGTTACGTCATTTAAAGGTGACATATTTTGCCGGAAGACATTTAGCGCATGGTCAATTAATATCATTACAGATTGTTGATAAAACTCAATCGTTTATACACTTTTTAAGTGTACTGCATTAATAGGTACAATGTACAACAGAAATGCATTGTAACGTAAGATAATGGCCTGCAGCTATAGGTTGAATAGAATTACTTTTAAATGTTATGTTTTATAGTAGAAAATGATCGTTATTTTTTTAAATTTTTTTTTTACCAGTTACCATTTAGGTGGAATAAAGGACAGTGGTTTATTTTTCCCCCGATGTAACAATATAGCTACAGATGGAATCAGCTCTAACCTCTCACAAAACTGTCCTAGAACTGTCAGAAGAAATTAAAGTTCTATGAAACACATTTCTTCTGGCAGTTCTAGCAGAGGTGACTCCATTAGTAGAACTGTTCTCGTAGAGCCAGCCTTGCCAGGACTGTCAGAAGAGCTTGCTCTGGTAGTAGAACTGTTCTCGTAGAGTCGGTTCTGCTAGTAGAAGTGTCATAAGAGCTGGCTCTAGAACTGTTCTATGATACTTTTAGAACTGTCTTAGGGTCTGAGAGGTTAGAACTGATCTCATTTGTATATTTTTTTTACTTATTAAAAGAATAAAAGGGCCTATCCTATCATTTCACACTATCTAGGTTGGAGACCATGCGCTCCCTATTTAATATTAAATCCGGGCAGATGTTGTTTGTTTTCTTTTTTTTAATTTAAGTGAACGTTTCCGTTATGTAAATTGTTTTCTCTCTTTGTCCTTACTTTTTCTAGTCTTCGTAAGAATCGGGTTAAAAAGTGTAATTAATAAAATTGTTAAACAGGTACAAAGTCAAAACCCACCCGGATCCAACAATTTATATGGCTTGTGGTGATTAAATCGTTATATACAAATTTACATTTATGAATTTATATGTTATTAGAACAATTACCTATAGTATGATTACTTTTTGGTGCCTACAGATAAATTTAGATTGAATATCAACATAATGTTACAAATTTTGCACTTGTCTCAGAATTATCTGTTCCCGATTTTTGCAGTACTTTTCAATTAAAACAATTAAGTTATTAAACGCAAAATTGCAAATCTTGATTCTACGTTTTAGTTATAATCTCAAAAATTCCTTCAGAGAATTTTTTGTCATGTTTTTCGGTCGTTAGTATTATCTTTTGCAGTATTTTGTTATATTTTCTACATTGTGTATGTAGAGAGACCGTTTTGGCCATATCTGGTGTCTTTTTTATGCCTCGGTATTTTGTTTATGTTATTTATTTATTCATTTATTTATTGGTTGTCGTTATCAAGTCAATTTAAAACTTGCCCTGTCATGTCGGCAAAAAGTATACGTAAAGTTGCAATGTGTAAAATATGTCTGAGATAAAGAGCTGTGCTAAAACACACGATACGCTTGTCCCTCATTTTTAATGTTTTCATTCGTTTAAACCTTTAGTAAACTTGCAGCAAAAAGAGACCAAAACAAAACAAAAAAATCACACCAAAACATTAAAACCTTTCCAAACTTTTTTCAGTAATTTTAAATCGAGAGAACAAAAGAACAGACAGATGGACAGTAACACACTTTAATAGCACATAGAAGTGACAAAAAGTCTACACTTTCTGGTGTTTCAATGGTGATTTCAGAAATTTCGAAAATGAAGGCCCGCTGACTGACCTAAGAAAAAGCCTATTCCAATGATTTCCGGGGATTTTTGTTTTACATGTATAAACAAAGTTTTCGAGCTTAAAGCCCCTGAATCCGCCTATGTGTTTTAACATGTACTTCTGTGTGTTTAGTCATGGGTATATCAATTTTCCATTGAAAATGTTAACATTGGTATAAATAGCTGATAGAACGGCATGGGAAATGTTTGTGAGGATACTTACATATATACAAATTTATTACTCGACAATAGAAAAATATCTTAAGTAACACATACAATAAATGATTGGATGATATAAAAAATCATATGTTGTTAAAGTACGTATTTAAAGAATACTAAGAAATAAAGATCAACTTTCAAAGTATAATTATATTAAATTTTACTAACATTATTTAAATTGTCAAAATATTTTTGAGTGATTTTAATATGATACTAACAAAAGCGGCATGGAGTGGTCGAAAGCGAAATGTACTCCTTACAGATACATTCTCAATGCCTTTTAAAAATGTCAAAGATTTTTTACGCTCAATAAGAAGAAAATATATAAACAAATGGACGGATAATTGTTAATAATTGTATAAGTTCATAACCTTTTTACAGTTTATAGTCTTTAAGCTATTGAGTTATAAAAATCAATTTTCAGTTTATTCAATGTTAGAAACATTCCCGTTTTCATTCGTCATGTCCGTTTCCGGATGTAGGTTTTTCATATGCCACTCAAGAACAGACTGTTGATGACAACGATAGTCACAAATGTCACATTTATAAGTGTACATATCACTATCATTATGTAGCAAAAGATGAAATTTTAAGTCTCGTTCTGACGTGAACTCTTCGTCACATCCGGGTTTTGAGCAAGCATAACCTTTCACGCTGTAATGTCCCTTCTGAATGTGTTCTTTCAATGAGGCATGCGTATAGAATTTTTCCGTACAACCGTCATAAATACAACGCAAATGTAATCTGTTTTCGTGACGCTTTTGAATATGATTTTGCAACTTGACAGGTGACGTGTATATCTTTTGACAATTTTGAAACGGACATGCGTGGTAACGAGTCTGGTGACACAGTTGCTGATGAAGCTTGTATTTCTGGTAGTTAACGAATAGTTTATCGCACTCTGTACAGCTAAATTCTTTTGGCGTCGGGGTCTGATTACTGTGAGCGTTCTGTTTATGAGCAGCAAGGGATGAAAATTGCAAGAAACGCTCGCTACATAGCAGACATACCAGAGAAACAGAAGAGTCTTTGGTTGTATTGTCTGCTGAGCTACAATGAAGACATTTAAAAAGTCTATCGATGCTTTCGTCTTTTTCAAAGTCATCCCTTAAGGCATACGACATATTGAGAGTTTCGCATTTGTTACAACAAAATTTTACTTGTACATGTTTTTCACGATGCTCTTCCTGTTTGTCGACTGGAACGACGTCGTTACAGATTTTGCAGTGAAATAATTGTTGGAACATGTCTTTGCCGTTTTCGTCTTTCTCGTCATCTGTTTGCCTGGGTTCCTCAAAAGTCGTAGAAAATTCAGTTGAATCACTTGTATCGCTGTCATGTCCGGGTTGATCAGTATATTCAAAACTTTTTGGTGATATCTGGGTTGTGACTAATTGGTTTGGTGTGGATACCATTGGTGCCAATACTTCCTGCTGCTGCACGGGGCTTGGTGCTACAGTTGTTGGAAAATGATGAATAGTTGCCGGTAAAAATTGGGTCTGATGCACGTTAACTTCTGGTTGTCCTTCGACCATGCTGTATATTTTCTTTTTCGGCGGCCTTCCCCGGCGTTTCATACCAGGGACCCATGGCGTCTTTTTCTTTTCCTTCTCGGGCTTGTTAACATTTCGTAGCTTAAATGAAGTGCATATAAAATCGTTTTTGGGGGTAGATTTTGATTTCAGCATATCAGTTGTACTTTGTCGTTTTCGAGGTCTGACGTTGACGAGAGACTTGGAGGAGAGTATCATTTCTTGATAGATTGCACCACTTCGTGCATTAGCTACTGATGTTGTTGTTGTCATGGCAGTTTTGGAAATAATACTTTCATCAACTTTCTGCCCCTCTGTCTTGTAATTGTCTCTATCTTTCATTTGCTCTTCGGGCATGTTGTAAATTGTCGCCTGGACTGGAACATTAAGAGATACTACTTCTGGTGACATGGTTGTCATTGGTACAACTCCGCAATCTTCTTTCAAATCTTGCTTTGTATCTTCATTTTGAAAATTCGTTTGAACATTATTTTCAACGACATTAGTAGCAGACATTGTATTAACGTTTGTATTAGTGTTGTTTGTTGCATTGGCGACACTTCCGGTGTTCATCATGTTATTAACATTTAAGACTATGGCTGGTTGAGGACATGGTGCGAACTGTGGAAAAAAATTGGTCACTGGAAAGTCAAATTTCGGTACTTTACTTGTATCTGACAGCATTCTGGTCAAAACAGGGACCTTCGGTGGTCTTCCCCTTTTTCTGGCTGGTCGACCAACATTTGCAAATGATGAGTTCGGATAAACCATCATCATCGGTGGTTTGGATGGCTGCTCCGGTGTCAGCGGTAAACTAGTTGCTGGAACAAATATCCCCGACTGTGACGCTGGAATATTTGACACGGGTACCAACATAACAGGTTGTTGTAATTGCGTAGTGGATGGAGACTCTGGTATTTCATCGCTGGGTTCAGTTTTTATTGAAATATGAGATGGGCTGATTTGCTCAAGTTCCGAAAAATCTTCTATTAAGTGTGCTCCCTCGCACGGTACTACTTGTTTCGCTACCCTTTCTTGGGATTTGCTAGGATCATTCTTTGGAGTTCTCGTCCTTCGACTCCATGGCAGTTTCAGGACGCTGGTATACACACCGTGATGTGATGTATTTTCGGCAATGAGTTTCATTTGCCCCTTCTTTGAATTGGCTTTACCGCTGGCTTTTTGAAGTTTAGCTGTTACGCCGTGCGGATTTAGCGCTTGCATGGCCAAGTGTGCATCTGTTTGAGAAATAATTTCTTGATTTATTTTAGCCTGATCAATTTGGTTTTCTTTTTCAATTACACTGTCATCATGTTTAGGTGAAATTATTACTCCATTTTCGTCACAAAGGCTTGCAACCAATGGAAACGCAGATGCAACACTTCCTTCCTCAACCATGGGGGAACCGACACCATACGGGTCCTGTACTTGTTTTGGTTCCGGTGATTTGGTTGTGTATACATAGTCGCCGTTAATGTCTTGTAGTCCAGTCCGTATGTTCACCGAGTGTTCGGATCCCATCGGGGAATACATATTCTGTCTTGACATAGGCCGGCTTCCTTGTGAAAAACTTTGCCCCTCAGATCCGCTATCGGAATCTCTGATAACGGTTGGTACCTTCATTGAGCCCCTGTAGCCGTTTGAAAACGATGTATCTCTGTTACATTGCGGATTGAATGCATCCTCCTCCCACAAATATTGCTCCGCAGAATATGTTCTCGCTGGTGATGGATTTCTCTGGACTTCAACTGCTTTTGTTACTCGATCTCTGGCGTGTGAGTCATATTGACGTTGCTTGCTTATATCTGAACGGATGATCTCTCCAGGGCTTGTTGTGAGGCTTCGTTCGTGAAAGCTTTGGTTATTCCGGTCTTTCTCCGAGCTCTTGATAGAGACATCGAACAACTGGCTTGTCAATCGAGACCCACTCGTTGGTTTATCACATCCAGAATTTCTGAAAAAAAAAGACATTAAGACAACTCATGATTAAATCGATAATATAAGTTAAGTACTACAGCTTGATCGTGAATGGAGCACGTTAAGGATCGTGAACCACTAATTAGGAGCTTTTCAGTTCATTTTTTGTCACTTTCTCCACAATTACAGCAAAACTTTCACTTTTACGAACAAAGCAAGGGTGTCTCTCAAAATGATCACCATTTCAAATGATATGAAGTAATGTGTCATTGATATTGATAAAAAGTTTGTAAGAAAATGCAACAGGCAGCACTTTGCCCAAGCATTTTATCATGGAAGTGAACACAATTTATTAAGATTTCTACATTTGTTTTCAATTTTGCAGGCAATTAAAGATTGACAATCTATTTCTTATTGAGGAATACTATTTAAGTGTAAGTATTTGTAACAATCAGGCAATATCGGAATAATCAGAAACATACATGTCAAAAACAAAACTATCTGACTAAAGGGTGCTATCTCTTTAAAAAAAAGACCATTATTTGATCTCTGCATCGCTGTCTTTGCTAAGAAATTTTTCAATAGAATGCTAGAAAAATATGGTTTTTGATATAGTTATCTGCCCTTAAAATGTTCATTTTCAGTGCATTTCAATGAAATTATAACTCAATTTACCAAAGTGATACAGAAATTCCTATCCTTTTTAGTCAAAATACACCTTCGAAATGGCGGGATTTTTCACACCATGTTTCACCAACTGCCCAATTCTTTCAGAGACTTACACTAAAGATATTTTGTTAAATGTCACTTTTTGTTTCTATTTAGATGACAGAATTTTACCAACAATTATCGTGAAGTAGGCGGTCAAGAATATTTTAAACGTGAACCATTTACTTAATTTATATTATATAGTGTGCAAATACTGTGTAACAACAGATACATTGGCTTCTGTTTCATTTAGTTTAAACTCTATAATAAATTCTATAATAAACTGATAGTAGATAATTTGTTAATATGTTTGTGCGAGTGGTTTTTTTTTATTATTATTTATATATGCGTTTGTTTGACTCTCTCAAGAAGCATAGGTACATTGATAAACACATTTGAGTTATCTCCCGTTCACCAAAACCAATCAATTCGGTTATATTTTTAACAGAAGTCCCGGAAAAGTTACTTAATTGATTAAAAGCCTGACAAAATAACCTGTTACTTTTAAGACATGAAACAAAAAACGATCATGTGACACCAAAATGAGGCCTGATAACCAAAACCTTATACTTTTTTTGGACACATCCACTTCCTGTGGTCTTACGCGTATCATGGAAAAAATATCGAAGAAACTTACTGGGAATAATCCTTTATCATTTTCCGCATTAGAGATGCTGTGTCCATTTGCGTGGCCTTTTTCAGTGCCTTGAATTCTGACATTAGGTCTTCGGGTATATCCAGGTCGGGATCCTCCCCATTTTTGTTGTTTCCATTGGAGAAGGGATTCTCCTTGAGTACTGTTTTCCTGGTTTGTGTTTCTGAATCTTCACTTCCATATCCATACTTTCTCTCCGTATCATCTGATGTAGAATCGCTGTCAAAGAACTGTGGAAAAATAAAATAAACATATTCAAATTACTTCATGCTAAAAATAACAACATTACAATCTCATGAACATGTACTAAAATCAGTAGTGTCCGTCTTGTTTTATCCCATTGTATTTTTGGCATATGATATGATATTCCCGTCGCTAGACCATCATTGACACAATAAAATTCTATTACCGCTTTTGGCGTTTTTAGCATCATATTCGATAACTTTAAATTTCATTGCACTGTGATTTACTTTCAGCAATGTTAATTTTTTTGTTCTTCAAATACTCGGACAGCAATAGAGTTCAATCATGAATATTTTATTTCAAATTAAAATGCCCCACCACATAATAAATCTGTGGATCTGCCTCTGAATCTTGACAATTTGTCAACAACTATAATGCACGTGACAACCCGTTTCAGATTTGTTAAAAATTCCGCTAACATCGATTACAAAATAAATCATATTACATTTGTACATAATAACATGTATAAGTAGACATAAAATCATTTACCAACTTGAAGAAACCCTCCCGCTACTTTCCTCGATTTTAATTTATCTCCCTACATGATGCAAACAAGTAAATATTTGTTTACATGGTCCATTGCGTAATGTCCATATGACCCTAAGGAAGAGCTATGTATTCAAGATGTCTATCGTAACATGACATATCATAGAGTTATGGTCCGATTATCGATTGGAATCGAAAATCGATCGATCAAAATCGTTCATCAATTGAATTACTTTCTTCTTTACTACTATCAACTTTTATTCATGATACGGTAACCATCTGTTGAACAAAACACATTAGGAGGTTATATGTGGTACCAACTTGCTTGGAGTCAATTGTTTTCGAGGGCTCCCATCCCTTTACATGATAATAAATAAAACGTACATTTTTAACACTCTCACATCTAAAAGAAACAATAACCGTTTAATAGTGTATAATTCTAAAATTAAAGGATTTTCATTGAAATGAGTTTTTTTTTAATTTACATTTTTTTTTAAATCATACAAGCATAGATATGATACTTGGCACTTTTTGGTCATAAATGTCATTCGTTTAAAATTTACAATACATGTATGTGCTCTTAGTTTATAAAGATGTCGTGTAACCATTTAATGCGATGGACATCAGTTACTGTACTAGAACAGTAAGTATCCCATTAAATCGTCTCATACATGTATATTCTTATGTTTTTCTTAACACTTTATAATTACTAAGAACTACTTCAAATATTGACATTAGTTCTTGCTTAGACGGTGCAGTGCTAAAAATGTCGATATACTTATAAATACTTTTTGACTGATGTTTATAAATTTTATATATTTTTAAATATCAATTTTGCTTCTGCTTCTAAAATGGTATTTCAAATAAATTAAAGTCATATTTTATTTCCAATTCAACAACATATTTTTTTTTTAAAAAAGCATTATGTAGGTCCGCAAAGTTAAACAAAACTGACTAGATGTGAATTAATAGTTACAGTTATGGATACTAGTATTCAAGTGTTTTATAACGCACTTAAAAAAACATCTAAAAAGGTCCACTATTTGACAGAAAAAAAATTGTTTCATTTCAAAACTTTCGTGAAGCGATTATAAAACGTTTTCTCTCCATAAACCACATTCAAAATTCTCTAAATCATCAAAACAGTGTCAATCAACGAGTAGTAATACACAAAGACTTAAATGCGCATTTTTGGCGGTTTTATCTTTCTCAGCTGTTTCAGATTAACAGAGTTGGCAGACGATATATGTGGTGTTATTTTCGCTTCTTAAGATTCTTCACGTGACGTCTCTTGTAATTCTCCTCTGATCAACTTAGCACGCATCTTCCAAATATGGAATAACGGAGCCTCATGAGGGGAAATGGTGATAAATCTAATCCGGAAATTCTTGATTTTAACTTATATTTCAATGAAAAAAATATGGTTTATTGCAACAGTTAAGTGAAAAAAAATAAAATTGTGTCATTTTTTTCCCTATATTTACAAACAGAATGTGCAGAATGTTAGCGATGAGTTATGTGACATACATCTTCTGTGTGTATCTCACCCTGAACATGTTTTGACTAACAAACGCATGAAATAATTGTTCACAGTATTTGTTCACAGTATTTAAAAAAAGAAAAAGAACACAAATGGACATCGTTTAAATTAATTACACCAAATGTTTATTTTTAGATGCAATCACTTCACTTGCAGCCTCGTGTTAATTTCACCCACGTGAATTCTTGATAAAGCTAAATTAATGAACTAATTAAGATAAAATCACATATACTTAGCAATCATCTATGGATCAAAAGAGAAAAATCGTATTAATGTAAAAACTTACTTTCTTTTTATCATTTTCTTGTAGTTTAGCTGCCAGAACTCGATCAACTACTGAAGAAATCCGTTTTTGTTTACACTGAGGAAGAGAACTTTTCCTTCGATGTGCCATATTAATTATTCCTCTAAATACTTCAATAAGTTACTAAAGTTCATTCACATTTAACTTCAAGGCTTGAAAATTTCAGTAAATCGTCAAAATTCTGTCATGGCGAATTTCCATCCGTATCGAGAAACTGTGTCAGTACGTTTGCTACTGTTCTTGAGTAATCGCTTACAAACGCGGGTCAGCGGGATGCATGTGACCCCAAATACAGATGCCAAATTTGTTCTAAGCGCATATGTTTTAAGATAATTTGAGTCAGAGGTGTCCCATATTTGGGAGATTAATATGGGATGGTAGGATCGGTTTGCGTGTAATGATCTAATCAAATCTTTCTTTGGTATGTATGTAATAAACACACGCGCATTGTGTGTGCTATCATTCGCTGTCCCGTAAAAGGAAGGTAATATTTCTTACTAGTTTCTATGGTAACTGGAAAGAGATCGACTTCCCAATTTATAACTACTAAGTCAAGGAAATTATCTTTACTGATTTTGTGTATTTTCTGGCGTCGAACCAAATCTCTCACAGATTTTCTTTGTTTATAACAAGGGTAACGTTTTAAGGAGAAAAGTTGATTTGTTTGATAAGAAATAAAGTTTTACACAGAATATTATTATTATAAGAGGAAATGGTTGGCATGATCTCTAGATAGAATTACGTTGTTAGAGAATATGTAGTTTTGAACATTAGTTTGGTGGCAATAGCATAAATGGAAAATTGTGTTCTTGTTTTTGTTTTTTTTTTTTTTGTATCAGTAGAAAAAAAATTAATTTGTTTGTGTTTTATTAATGTGCTGCTTTACTTTTTTATTCTTAGTTTCTTTGTGTAGTACATTGGTATTTGCATAGATGTACATACATCTATGGTGTTCGTAATACGAATTATACAAACTTAGTTCTATTAATTAAGAGAACGAGATTGTGCAGATATGATCTATACGTACGTGTATTTTATATTTCTATCTTTAGGGATGCGTTCCTATATATAGGTAAACCATTTTATCTAGATATAATTCATAATGGTGTACTTAGGAATAGTAACGTGCAGTAAATAGGTATATGCTTTGCTATGTAAATGACGTGAAAATGGATAGATTAAGCACTCCTAGCTTTGTAAAAAACGTGGCTTTTTACGTATACCTCGCCTCCCGTTTTTCACTGTGCCGTTTTTCAAGTACATACATGTTTGTCCTCTATTCGTCCTTTCACCAACAATTACAATTTCAACTTTTAAAATCCTTTAATTATAAATAGTCTGGGTATATTATCTTCATACAAGATTAAAACGTGCCTATTTTGCTTGAGATATAGACAAATTCCGGGGTCCTGCATACAATTATAACAAACAATAAAAGGATCAAATTAGAATAATGTACAATATCTATACATATGATCTTGAAGTATCTGAAAATTCATAACCAATTTCTATGTAAAATTTGCCACTGATGAGATTCAGGTCATATCATTATAATAATTATCAAACCGAACACAGAATCTAGTGGCAAAGGTCCTGTGGATTGAAACTCTACTCCTACCCCTACACCTACCAATTTTCACGGACATCGCAGTATCGGATCCAAGCTCCGTGCGGGTTGGATTCCCCTTTTTCGATTTGAAATTTTTTTTTCAATTTTGCAAAATTTGGACAAATGAGCAAACGATATCACGGAACTCTTTTTCATAAATAACAGATTCGGTACGCCCTTTACATAATTCTTGGTCTTTGGCATCAAAACATAGCAAGACACAGATAAGGTATAGTATGAATTAGGCGCTATTCCCATCGGTTATAACATATAAAAAAATATTGGGTTTTTTTATTATTAATTAACACATCTTATATATACATGTAAAATAAAACTTAACATAACTTGACATAGGGCTGGGCGAAAAAAGCTTAATAAGCCCTCACCACGGGATATATGAAATGGTTACGAAAGTTGTTTTTTAATCTGGTAAGGAGGAGTATAAAGTGTACTCTGTGTAATAGCTTGCACCATGCGCATTTACCTATCAACAAAAGACATCCGGCAACGAAGTTTTATTTCACAATAATATCTCAGCACTCATGATCATTTTGTTTCAAGAGGGTTTTCTATAAAGTATAGTTGAAAGCATTTCAGTATGCTCAGTAAAATGTTCCGAAAATGTTTAGGTGTATCGCAACCTGCCAAATTTTTACATGTACAAAATGCACTTGTACTTAAATACTAGCTATAGAATAACTACTGAAATAACTGACATGGTTAAAGTTTCTTTTGTAGAAGAACATTCTAGGCCAGTTTGCATATACTGTCTGTAAGTTTTGCATTACTATTTATAGAAAATAACCTTTACTCAGGAAATCACCAAGGGTGGAACCAGTGTATGCATGTGCACACTCCCTAAACTTAGGAAAAATATCTTTTTTGGTATGAAATCTTGATTTATTTTACAAATTCTACCCCCAAATTTGTTCTAGCCTCGCTTCACTTGACCTTTAATCTTCATTATGCCCCTAACATCAAATATGATAAAAATATACTCTATTACTGTAAAGGTATTAATTTTCGAAGTGTACTAATTTTCGCTATTTTCGAGGGGAGTATAAAGACGCGAAAAATAGTAATCGCGAAATTGATTTTAACACTATGTAAGGCTTATCATTTAACGAATCCACGGAAATTGATACCCGCGAATGTGTTCACTTGACAGAATCCACGATAATTAGCAACCACGAAAATTAATACGTTTACAGTATTTTGGTTCGGTGAACAACATTTGTTATTTCATATCAATTCAAACACGCCGCATGATTGCTCCACGCCCTGGGTTTAAAATGCCCATACATATAGATTACTTAAAGGACGAAGTCTCTGGATACAGGTATACACGTATCTTATTATTAATCAAATTACACCAATGTCAACATTTGTGCATTCCTACGGAAAGCTTGCAAAAGGCCAAGGGAGCCAAGTTAAATGGCAATATTGCATAAAAAATATCTTACATAATAAGATGGTTTTTCGCCATACTTTCAATTTTAAAACTGTTTATCCACTCACCAAACCGGACCGTGATTTCCCGCTTTTGAGAATTGATAACGGGATCGACGAGCATTATATATATGTGGAATAAATTTGTATAATTCCAGAATTTCAAGATTGACGTAAATTAAAGCATAAAAGGCGAAAATCAACATGAGAGACAAACAACACTTTCCCTTTCTTGAGCTGACTGAATCGCGACTAAGGTTTTGTTGAATACTTAACGTTCAAAGAGAAATAACTCGCATCCCGATGTTTCCCAGTAACTAACCTATCCCTTTCACCGAGTCAATCTAATCATTGGCGGATCCAGAGGGGGTGCAGGGGGTTGGCGTCCTCCTATTATTGGAAAATTGGTCATTTTTATGGGTAAAATTGACAAAAAAGGCCAATAAAGTCCTAGCACCCTGTCCCTTTTTCCGAGAAAACCCGGCTGGCACTCCTCAGTCCTTTTCAAAGTATCTGAATCCGCCCCTGGTAATGTTATTGTCAGAATACTTTTATGACATACATGTGCGTTTGAGATTACATGAATATTTGTCAAGTGCTACATGCGATTTTAAATTTCAGATATCAATAATTATCAACATGCATATAAATATTTAATAACGTGTTAATAATTCATTCATTGATATCAATATTCATTCATTAATGTGTAAATAAGTATGATTTATTTTAAAATTTGTTGATATAAACAGATGACAATTTATTGATATCAGTAATTAATCCTTATAATCAATAATATATTTATTCATATCAATAAAGGATTTATTGATTAACAAATTGGGAATAAATTCCACAATGGCTTGTCATATTTCGGCTTCATAATCAGGAACTATAGCAAATTAAACCATGTGCAATGTCTCAAGCCGTCTCAAGACCGAGAGGTTCACTTTTTATGAAATACCAGTGGGTTTGAATACAACACGGATATGGAGACCTCAGTTGCGGATCCAGAGTTCTGGAAAAGGCGGGCCCAAAAGAACTTTCTTGATAGGATCACCGGTGAAGATCACGAAGTGAATTTGCCAGAAAATTTTGAAATATTGTACCTCAAATCCTGCATTCTGAGGCTACCTTGAACAATTTTTCGACAGTTTTTGAAAATTGCAATTTTCTCAAGGGGGGTCTCCGCCCCCGGATCCGCCACAGCACCTTTGAAAAAGAAGTTAAAATTTCATGAAGTACTTGTACTTGTAAATGAAACAAAATCTTCATCCGTATGTAAATCGGCCTCTTTTTTTTTTGTTATCATTGGGAATACCAATAATTTCAAGAACCACAAAACGAAAATAGTTTAAAATGGCACTAAAAATCCAACTGTAAAACACCCCCCTTTTCTATACACATCGATTGTTAAAACAGGCGAGTGGTAAATCAAGAGATCTATGTAGATGTATAAATGGGACCAACACCGACTGTTTGTCTATGTGACTTGTCTTTCTTTCTTCCTGTAGCAGTCTTAGTATTCTCATAGACATGTAATGAAATCGGCTCGTTCAGGGACTTTATTTTACTCTAATATAGATCTACACTTTCTGTCTGGTTTAAACTAAAGGTAAGACAAAAAATGAATTAGCCACACTGCTATAGAAGGAAAAGCATAGAGAAATATTGTGGCCCTGTGAGTGTGACTTATGTATTTGAATAATTTAATTAGCCACATCAGAGACATATATCTAGTCACATTCAATCTCAGCTGGTCTCAACTAGCATTTGGCTAACAGTCCGTGCAGCCCTACCGACTACCGCTAGCATAGCCCAGGGTCACAATTTTTTGTAAACTTCAGATATTTGGCGGGAAAAGGGACTTCCGTTCGGAACCTCGTTATTTCGTCAGACTTGTAATTATAAACTAAGATGGACGTCGGATAGGGGAACTGCGCATCAACATAAAATTAAATATTTTATCGTGTAAAGGGAAACTAATTACTTCGCAGAGGGCTGGGCGACAGAAAAGCCTAAGCCCTCATTACGGGCCATAAGAAATGGCCGCAAAAATTGTTTCTAACGTGTTGAAGAGGGGGAAGGATGTACTCCGTGTAGTATTGAAGAAACAGCCTGCACCAACTCAGGCTCCTGTCAACAAAACAGACAATGTTAGACAACCAGCAGCAGAATTACTCCGCTTCCATACCCCTTATGAAGCATCTCTTAGGTTTCGCCTCTTTAGAACTTATGTGTCACTTTACAAAACACTAGCAAGCCAGCTGAGACGAAGGGCTGCATTTGAGTTCGGTAGAGCAAATGGTAGAACAGTTCCATTTCTAGGTTTTGTTGGTGTGGCGTTAAGTGCTGCACATCAAGATGAAAACGATAGCTTGTCTGCAGATATCAGAGTAAGCACAGCTTTTGTCTTGATGGTATTAGATACAGAATCAAAGCTCTAAAGGTCCCTTTTATAGCTTAAAGAGCTACTGCAACAGTTCACTGTTTCCCAGCTACATGTACACGTACAAAATGTATATGGTACTATGTGTAACTCTAGACTTAACTAAGTGGACACATATTTGAAGTGAAATTTCATTATTCAGATTTGGAATTAAACATAAAACAATTCCAATTTTGAGCCATAGTAATTACAGAAATATGTAGAATATATTAACTTATCAGTGGCCCATTCAGGCAAAATGACATTACAATTAAAACTCCTGAGCCTTTTTCTTTACACAAAAGAAAAGCCTCAGAGGCACTAGGTGGAATGAAATTTAATATGTCAACAAAGGTAATATGTTTTTCATGCTGTAGTGCTCAATTTCTTAATAATTAAATGTACTACCATATTCAGTGTATTATGCGCATTAGTGTTTACCATGCACCCTCTTTTTGGCAAAGGTGATGGACAAAAAAGTTAGTTTCTGTTTAAAATGCACACTAGGAAGAAAGGAGTAATTACCAGCAGAAGACCTCATTGAGTTGAATGGATTCTGGTAAATTCCCTGAAATGTGTAACCTTTCGTCATTAATCTTTTGAATAAAAGTATTTTTTTATATTTCCCTGCGTTTGCAAGCCATATAGCAATGCATTGGCTCCATTCAACAGGTCAGCTAAAATTTTTACCAAATGGTTCAATGTTGTCTTGTGTTGACGACTTCGGTTCTGATTCCCGAAAATTATCTTTCCAGAAAAAAATCTAGAAACTCATTGTTTTGGTGTATACCACCCCTCCTGGAACAAAGAAAAAGTTGAAAATAGTTTGCTCTATACATGGAAAAACAGTATGTTGGGTTTATCATATACATGTACATGTATTTCAAAATGTATGTGGATATATATTTTGGTGTTCAGCAGATGTCCACCTTGTTTCTGGTCTATATCAGTAAGAATCTTTGTCACTGATGAAAAAAGGACCTAGGGAAAATGTATATAATAACTTGATGAATATTTAGAACTATTTTATTTTATTTGAATGTCTAAACAGAGCTCCACCTTGTCTCCTATCCAAAAGAATTAGCTTTAATGTCATTCTAAGGAAAAGAAGATGAGTGCAATGTTTCTGGAGTTATTAAATTAATTGAACACCAATAAATTATATTCCCATTCTGAAACATTACGTACAAACCATATACATTGTACATGTACTGGTACATGTATTGTGTATTTTTTTTTTACATATTTACTTTGTATGTATGATTTTAATTACTTTATGTTCTTTGTTGTGTTTGTCTGTTTTCCATGTCTGGTCTTTGTCTTTGGATTACATTCTCTTGATTACTTCTATAACGTTGGTTTTCTTGAAAACTCATGAACACTCCAGCATGAATGACGCAGGTGTGGATAGAGTCTATCTAAAACTAACTATTCTCAATGTGGATAACAATAATACACTTGTACATGTATGTTATTGTCAAATGTTTAAGTTTGAAAATAAACCTACATGTACTTGTATATACATTATTTGTGCATGTGTATGTCTTGCACAGGTTCAATTTACATGTCATAATGATATTGGGGAATATATGACCTCATTTAAATGTTGCAATCAAGTTTTAGTAACTTTCGATGTAATCAATATTTTTGTAGGAGGTGTTGCAAAAAAGGATAAAGACTAGTTCTATTATTCAGCAGCTGAGTTTGAATTCTTTTGACTTCGGGAAAATCATTGGACAAGGATGCAATGCAGTGGTGTACGAAGCCAAACGTAATCGGCTAGACGTCAGTGAAATGGAGACAACTAGCTTAGAAAATGCTTCAGGTTTGTACAAATAATGTATCTTCAAAATAGCTGAGTACTGTAGACTTAAAAAGGTTAGAAATACATATAATCATTAATCATGAAACTCTTCCAATAATTCTTAATTAAATTTTTTAACAGTTAAGAAAGTAAATTATTTTGTTTATAGTGTTAAAAATTAATTTCAGGGTTATTAATTCTGGGCTTTCTTGTAAAAGTTGACAGTAAATCTGGTGAAAATAAGTACAATGAGAAATTGAATGCTTTTACATATACAGTATTTCTCTCCAAACTTAGTACATTTCTACAGGTGAAAATGTGTCAAATTTCATGTGAATATTTCCTGTCTGACTAATTTTTTTCTCTCTTATTTGCATGTGCAGATTTTGTTGAAAATCCATGTCCAACACCAACTGTTCCATCAACCAATGAAAGAGAAGAAAGTGCAGATAAATGGTCACCTACAAACTATTGGTATTAATATAGTAAATATTCATGACATCACAAGGACTGCCCCTTTTGGGGAGAACAATATATTATGAGGAGAAGGCCAGTGGCCATGGGATTGAATAATATTTTTTCAATTTAGTATAATTTGAAAGGTATTTTATTTTTGCGCTTCAGAATACACCACTTCTTTATTTTGCTGTTCAGATCTTTTTTTCACAGCATTTTTAACAGTGGTGGGGGCTAGGGTCAAAATTTAGCACATTTTCACATTGTATGTAAACATGCTATGGGAAAGGCAAAAAAATGCTGCATGACCCTGCGTTTTTAAAGTTGCAAACTTGGCTTATGAACCTTAAAGAGTGATACATTAAATTGCTTGATTTCTAAAGGTTTATATACAAGGGGCACCACTTGGGTTTGTATTGGAAGCAATGGGAATTTTTTTACTGAATTTAATCCTATACTGAGGGAAACAGTCAAAGGGAGATAACTGATGAATCTTTCAGCATTGAGTCAACTGGAGATTCTGTTGAACAACCAAGCTTCCCACCATCCTACCAAGTGATGGATGAAGAGGAAGAAGAAGGTGAAGATAAATGGTATCTACCCAACCCCACAGAGGAAAACATTCAAGGGGAAATAACTAATGATTCTGTTTGCTCTGTGTTAAGGAATGCACTGTCTGTTGCTAGCGGTGAGGAGAGTTTTGTTATCATTAGTGAAGGAAGTGAAAACAGCTTCTGTGTATTTGATAGTGGCAAGAATTCAGTTTCTATGGTAATTATGTGAACATAAAAAAGGAAACTTGGATCTTTAATAACATTATTAAAAATTGGCACTTTTTGCAATCTTGAACAAAAGTTTGTTGCTTGAGCTTGGTAGTATTATGAAAAGCATAATCTTTATATATGATGGATGGTTTTATTATCAGAAGGAAAGAAACTTTTTAAAACAAATCAATCTGTTTATAAGCAGCAGAACCAACTAGTTGCTTATTGATCCTGTTTGTTGTTATGTGTCTTAAAATAGAAAAAAAGAATTTCATTTTAATGATATAAATGTACATGTATATATGCACTTCAAAAATCAGTTCCTGTTAAATGTAGTTAGACTTTGTTAAGTTTATATGCATCCAAAATGATTCAGTGTTGTTATTGCCCAACTACATGTGTATGTAATCAGAGTACTCATTTTTGTGGTTTAGTAAAACCACAAATTATGATTTCCAGCAAAGGGCGAAATTACAACTTGGTTGATCTAGCCGTAACTTATTATTCTTAAGTGCTGGAATCTGTAAGAATCTGGCAAAAAAATACTGAATGAAAAATAATGAATCATGCATAGAAAAAAAAACCACACAATATGGGTAGATAGTGTTTGGTCTATTGAAGACATATTGACAGTTAGTTCTAAGAAGTATCAGAAGATGCAGAAAAGCGATTTCGGAGTTTCAATAGCATGATACATGCATGTTAAAAACTTGTTTGATTTTTTCATCATTGCCAGATTCTTACAAAGATTAGCATTTAAAAAAACTAGAACTAACACACTTTAATAAAAAAATAAACCTGAAAATTGTTTAAATACCTACAAATAAATGTACTTTCACAGTATATGATATCAATTAATTGGATAAGAATTAATAAAAAAACACTAAACTTTGTGTGTTTTGACAGTCGGTTTCCCTGTGCAGTGATACAGTATCCTTGATGAGTCTGGATAGTGATGCTGACGTTGAGAATGACTCCTTTTCAGTGACCAATTATAAAGATGAAGATGACAAATGGTCTGTGATGGATCAAAATTTAGATTACACAGGTGGGTTTTATGTCATGTCTAGTAGTATAAAAATTTGTTTTAATTGCGGATGGATGGCTCAGAAAATGACTTTAAAGCTCTCCAACAATGGAACAAAATTTTGCAAGAAGTGAAAAGTTGTCTCCCTTTTCAATGAATTTCAATGCTTTCTTTGTAATTTATTTCTCTTAAATGTTGCAGTTAATCATAAACCAACATTTGACTTTTAGAAAGGATTCATTGTGATATGCGATGAATGGAAAAAAAATAAAATATGCCTTGTGCCTCACATTGCTTAGTTTTTGCATGGACACCATCTTAATCACAATCCAAAAAGCAGAGTTTATCATGCTCTAATGTTGTAACTGTCTAGAGTTGGACTTGTATGAGATTTTAACACCTGCTGTACATGTATGCTATTAGTTACAAGCCCTATATGCTCGTAAAAATGGATAAGAAACTGTAGAAATTTGTTAAATGTTTGTTAAATAAATGTATTTTGAAAATCATTGTAATAGAAGGGTTGGATTAGAACCTGAAAAATGTTTGGAGACAGACTATTCAACTACAGTCAAACCTGTGTTAACGACCACCTGTATTCAGCGACCACCTGTTTTATGCGACCTAATTTAGGTCCCCGAAATTCATTTTTCTATTATTTTTAACTGTATTAAGCGACTCCCTGTGTAACGCGACTAGCGACTGTATTATTCATGTCTAAATGGTTAAAAAACCTGACTTACGCGACCTTTTGATTTTAGCGGAAGTGTTTGAAAACCGGATGTAAAGTAATTTTAAAACAAAAAATTCCGTCAAATTTACGAAAATATCCGGAAACTCGCGGAAATAAATACTGACGTATGAATAGTAATCAGTTGTAAACAGTTTACATTAGATACGAAAATGACGACGAAATGAGGTAGACAAAAACACCATTCTTAAGTGTTTTTAGAAATGTTGGTTTGTTTCTGAAACTGAAACTGAAGAAAGCTTAAGCGATGATGAACAGGATGATAATATTCCGTTAGCAGCACTAAAGATGTCACATGAGATATTCGGTCGTGAATTTAACGAACTTTTAGGTATTGACAGCACCGTAAGCACTTGTGATACAAATGAAATAAATTGGGAAATGTCAGGAAATGATCTGCTAGACCACTTCAAATCACAGGACAGCGACAGTGGTAGTGATGACAATGACGACAATACGAGTGATGCAGCGGCCCCAATATCTAAAATCGAGGCCAGTGACTTGTTAACTAAGCTTAAGCTCTTTGGAAAACACTTAGGCTCTTCAATGTTTTTAGAGAGCATCTGTAAAGCTGAAGATGAACTAAATATATTTTGTGCAAATCAATGTAAACAAACTAACATAACAGATTTTTTTTGCAGCTGAGAGAAACTAAAAAAAAACTTTATCATGTTAATAATGTTTTTTAGTTTTTAAAATTTTTTAGATTAGAATGACTTTTTACTTAGGACTTAATAAAATTGGATTGTTTTTATTTGTTTTTAATTTAAGTGACAAACTTTTGTCTTTAAAGTGTTTTTAAAAAATCCTAGATGTCAAACCTGTATTAAGTGACCACCTGTCTTATGTGACTTTTTTTACCTACTTCCTTGAAGGGTCACATAAGACAGGTTTGACTGTACTAGCAATTTTTGGTTCTTCACTGTGTTTAAACTACGTACATGTATAACCTGTTTATTTTTAAACTACATGTATAACCTGTTTATTTTCAACTACATGTATCGTTTAACATTTATAAATTATTTTGATATGCTTGTAGGATCCTTAGGTAATACCAGTGACAATGAATATAATCTGGCTGTAAAAATATTATATAACTATGAGGTAGAGTCCAAGGCTGATTCTATCATCAAAGCAATGGAGAAAGAAACAATACCAGCAAGGGTACCAGTTTATCAAGTTGGAGACTCCTGGGGTAGTGGGTAGGTTATTAACTGTGATATAGGAGACTGTATAATTTCTCTTTCTGTGTCTATCAGTAACCTTGGCTTGTTTCTGATTGCTTGAAATATAGGACTGATTATTGTTTTTGTTGGAGTTCTTGTCCTTAACTTGTTTCAGAACATGCATTACTAAAATTAAAACTTTTTCGAGGGGGAGATAATTGGCAGGAAAATGTTTTTATACCCTCACAAACATAGTTTTTGGGGGATATATAGAAATCATCCTGTCTGTCTGTCCACATTTCTTGTAAGCACAATTCCTCCTTAACCACTCAAGGGATATTAATGAAATTTTTATAGAAGGTTGGGTATCATATGTTGATGTGCATGAAGGAATATTACTGTTGGAGGACTCCAAAGGGAGATAATCGAAATTAAGGGTTTTACATGTTAAAACCTCATAAGGGCAACTCCTCCTAAACCACTCGAGGTAATTTGATGAAATTTGATAGGAAGGTTGAGTATCATATGAAAATGTGCATGAAGGAATATAATAAATGTCAGAGGACTCCAAGGAGAGATAATTCAAATTAAGGGTTATGCATGTTAAAACCTTGGAAGCGAAACTCCTCCTAAACCTCACGAGAGATTTTGATGAAATTTTGAAGGAATGTTGGCTACCATATGAAGATGTGCATGAAGGAATATAATTACTGTTGGTGGACTCAAAGGGTAGATAACCTTAATTTAAGGTTTTACATGTTCAAACTTCGTAAATGCAACTCTTACTTAACCGCTCAAGGGATTTTAATGAAATTTGGTAGAAAGTTGGGTATCATATGCAGATGAAAGAATACATTTACAGTTGGATGATAAAAGGAGATATCAAACAAGTGTTATTCATTTACGTCCATTGGAAGTGGGGGGTATTTTCTTAATGAGCTTGCTCACAGTATTTCTATGTATGTAATTGTAATGGGAACTTCTGGTTTCTTTTATTCTGTGAAGAAAAAATCTGATAGAATGATCCTTATGATTAGGCTTGCCAAAGTCTATATTGGGTCAAAGTTGTAGGATGTCATATTGTTAGAGCTATTGCCTTTTGAAAGTTGAAAAATGACAGATAGAAAAAAAACTTTCAAATGATGAAATGATCCTATAAGTCCTACAAAGGTCTTATTGGTTTGAAGTTGTCTGACTCCTTGTTAGAGTTATTGGCCTTGAAGGGCAAAAATTGTACCAGGTGAATGATTCAGGATTCTAGGAGCCTCTTGTTTAATGATTTTTTGCACTTTATCTAGTTAACTTAAGTACATGTCTTGTTAGAGCTATTTCCCTTGAAAGACAAAAAATTAAACAGGTGATTGATTCAGGCTCTTGTTTCTGATTAGGTCAGTTTAATATGAACTACTTTTGCTTTGTCGATCATATGTGGAATTTTGTTGCATTAGCATCACTTCATCACAATTCTTATCTTTTTCATGCATATGCCCCAGTAGTTACAGTCTATTGACTTAGGAACCTCTTTTTGAGATTAAAATGTTGAGTTTTCTGATTATGTCAGTTTAACATGAACTATTTATGTCATTGAAATTTACAGTATAGTTGTATTAGAATCACTACATAATACATGTATTCAATATCTGTTTCATACATATGTCCACCCAGTCACTATCAAATACCCTGGTATGAAATAGATTTGCATCAGTGACCATGTTGTTTCATGCGAGACACGTCTATGTAAAAACAGTTTATTTACAAATTTAAACACAATTCTATTGGCCCATTTTTAATAGTTTGGGAAAATGGTTAAAATAAAAAGGTTTCATTGTGTTGATATCAAATTTGATAAATTATGTTTTTAGATTTGAATTATAAAGTATATATTTTTAAAGCGATGTCAAGAAAAATTAGGAAATATGAAGATTTAATTATGATTTTGATTTTAGAAATAGAGTCCGACTTAAATCTTTACCACCACATCCTAACATTGTTGATATGATGGGTGCATTTGTCGACCCAGTTATTGTCCCTCAGATGTCTGTTGCCATGGAAACATATCCAGCTGCGTTACCAAAGAGACTGTTCTCTGGAGGTCTAGGACGAAATATGACCATGTACATTGTTATGAAAAGGTATATCATAACCAAACTAAGGAGTTGGATGATAAAGGGGTATTTTCAGCCATTTAACGTAAAGGCTATACTAGTTCCAAAATTGCATACGTGATTTAGGAGAATTGGTGTTAAAGAAAAAAAAATGACATGGATTTATGATTCCAACATTATGATTTCATCATGTTATCACAATATGAACTGTTTGTATTTTAAAACATTTCAATAGTGTTTATTATTTACTGAACCTAGTTTTATAAAATTCTTAACGTGAGATTTTTCCAAAATCAACTATCTTATCCTCAAAAATTTGATTTCAAGTAAGATTTGAAAGTAGGGGGAAGGATTTGTTAAAAAAAAAGCCTCAATTTACACATTTTTATGAAACCCAGTCCCTATACTTTTACATTGTGTATTAAAGGTATGATACCACATTAAGACAATACCTGGAAGATGAAAAACCAAACATAAAAACAAGATGTCTGCTACTGGCACAGTTATTGGAAGGCATTGTCCATCTTGGTTGTCAAGGAATCTCACACAGGGACATGAAGAGTGACAACCTATTTCTTGACCTTTCTGGTAAGGCCATCATGAAAATTCCTAGGCTCTCATCTAACATTTTTCAAAATGAGAGGTGGGCCAGCTAATTTTGTTTTGAATTTTTTTTTATCAATTTGAGTGAAAAATGCTGTCAATTTGAAAGAAATTGACCTAGATTGAAAAAAAAATTCAGGAAGGATGAAAAAATTGGGTCAGAAGGGGATGAGAATCTAGGATATTTTTTTTTTACCCCCACCCATTAGAGTGGGGACTATATTACAATCACCTAGTCTGTCTGTTATACATTTTTTGTAACAGATTTCTCAACTTCTACTGGTGGGAATGCTTAGATATTTGGTATATTGCTTTCTCATGATGTCTTGCACGTGTCTCCCTTTTTCAGGTTCATCACTCATCTACTTCCAGTTTACCTATAGACTTAGTAGTTTTTTAGGATGCTGCATATTGGAAATTTTCATAACAGATTTCTCAGCTCCCACTGATGAGAATGCTTAGATATTTAGGATATTGCTTTTGCATGATGAATTGTACTGTATCTCCCTTTGCCAGCTTTGACGGAAGTGGTGGAGTGGGGGTATTCCTAGCACATCATACAGTGCAACATCTTGTTTATTTTGGCCTTATGTTATGGACTGGAGAAATACAGTTACTGAAAAGAGCTCTCAGAGTTGGGTTAAGAGCTGTTGTGGTTAGGTTCAAAGCTATTTAAACTAGAATTCTCTAGAAATGAGTGCTGTATATTGGGAAATTTTATGTTTGTCTAATGTTTATCATTCTGCCTCTGTGGTTTTGGTGTACCATGCACACCTCAGATGTGGGAGGTAATGGGTTGGGTTCCTAGCCGAGTCACTCAAAGAATTTTTTAGAATTGGTAGTTACTGCTTCTCTGCCAATTTGGTGGCATATAGAAAATAGAGTAACAAGTCTTTGGTTCAAGGTCAGAATATGTCATAGTTTGGTGACATGCCGACATTAGGGATGCACAATTAAAAAAAAACAAAGCAGGATAAGTTGAGTTGATCAATCAATCTTGTCCTAAAATGCATGAAGTATGTTCCGTAGGATGTTAAACCATAATCAGTAATGTATGTTTTGGTACATAGGCAGATTTCTGTTGATATGATTAGTGAAATTTTCACTGTCTTTACAAAAATGCATTTAATTTCTAAAATTTTCTTAGGTCTGTCAAATACTGATAGATATATAATTCAAAAGGCCATGTGAGCTATTGCCATCACTTGGCATTCCTCGTCGTTGTCATTAACTATTATACTAAACTCCTCTCCTCTGAAACTACTTGACTAATTAGAACCGAACTTAGTATGAATGTTCCTTGGGGTATCCTGCATAGAACTTTTTTTTTATTTGTCTTGGTTTTAATCTGTTAAGCCCTGTTGGAGTTATTGCCTTTTAACAACGATTTTGCTATTTTTAATGTTATTTCTTTCAAAAATCGTCTCCTCTGACACTTCTTTACTAATTGAAACCAAACTTGGTATGAATGTTTTTTGTGGTATCCTGCATAGAACTGACGTGGGAAGTTTTGATTTGTATAAAAACATGGCCGCTGTTACTAAAAATAGAACTTAGGGGTCACATAGTAGTTTTTTGCATGTATCTCCAAAACCTTTAGTTTAAGCTAAATTCTGACAGGGTTAAAGTGCTCAGCATGATGACATCTATCTCTAGTCAAATTTTGGTTTTAATCTGTTAAGCCCTGTTGGAGTTATTGCCCCTTTTTCAATGTTTTTTGCGTTTTTCATGTTATTTCTTTCTTCTTCTCTGACACTACGTTACCAATTTAAACTAAACTTGGTATGAATATTCATAAGGGTATCCTCCATAGAACTGATGTGGGGAATTTTGATCCATCGAAAAAATATGGCTGCTGTTACTGAAAACAGAACATAGGGGTCAGACAGTAGTTTTCACATATATCTCCAAAATCATTAGGTTTAGCCAAATTCTTTCAATAACTGAAATGATCCTTATTAGTTTTTAGGCATAAAAATTGTCAGATGACTCCTTGTATGAGGTATTGCCCTTGAAAGGGGAAAAATGACAGGGTTTTTTTTAACAGTTTTCAGCCAATATCTTGAAAACTATGTTAGGTAGAAGGAAACTTTCAGTTGCTGAAATGATCCTTACGATAAGTCCTACCTGTCATCTTAAGTCAAAATTGTTGGACAACTTCTTGTTAAATTTATTGCCCTTGAAAGACAAAATTCAACAAGGTGAGGGATTGAGGCTCCTGGGAGCCTCTTGTCTTATAAAATATGTATAAAATAAATGTCTGATTTAATAGGTGGAGATGATGCAGTTCCAAAGCTTGTGATTGGTGACTTCGGCTGTTGTTTGGCGGACACAGAATATGGACTTGAGCTACCTTATTTTACCTCTGACACTGACAGGGGAGGCAACTGTTCATTAATGGCACCTGAGGTATGAGAAAATATTAAAAAATATATTGATAAAATGGGAGTTGATTATTTGTTACCTCTCTTTTACTGTCAGAATTTCTTAAATAACTTTTCAGTGGAGAGAAACTTTATAGTTACATGTGACAAATGATCTTTAAACACAGGTAAATATTACATAAATTGAATTACACAGGATAATTTAAATAAAAATCTTGGGGAGTAAAAACTTTTTATGTACAATTAACTGTGTGACATGGTTTTATGAGGCTAACAGAGAAATGATCATTGGCAAATTGGATGTAAAATTTTACAGGAATGGCAAATTGTTACAGTAAAAGTAGAAGGGGTATAAAAGACTCTTATCTGAAAATATAAATGTAAATTTTGAGACTTGAATCCATAAAAAAAACTGAGTAAATATAATGATTCTGAAAAATCTTGCATTGAAATGTCACAAGAAATGCTTATAGTTTGCTAGAATTAAGATCTTCTGTTTATTTTGTACTTCTGGTCATTTTTATGTCATATTTCCAGTAAAGAAATGGTGTTCAAAACCAAGAAACAACTTCATATTTAGTGAATATATTCCTTCATAACATAGTTAATCTCATGAATTAAAACATTAAGTTGTTTCTTGGGTGTGGACATAGTTTTCTGGATGTGAATATGTTAAAAAATAAAAACAGACAATATCAGTACAAATCAGTAGTGCATGTTAAATGACATGTAATTACTGCATCACTGTGATGTCATTACAATGAAATAGGGCCACAAAACATTCATTTTCCTAATATTTATATATACTTTTATGGCATTTCAACAAAGTTGATATTTTTAGGCCATAATCATGGACTTATGGAAATCAGTTTAAAGCAAAAGAAAATTGTGCCTGTATTTTGTATTTTCTCTTCCTAAGGCCATTTTCAGAGAGGTTTTTTTTTCAGTTTTTATTGGATTTTGTTACACAGATGAAAAGAAATCTTTTTAATATTATTTGACAATTGGCTACTTGGGGTAAGTTAAATCGTCCCTCTTAAAAACAGAAATATTTTACAAGCTTTTGGTCTTTTCAGATATCAACAGCTACACCTGGTAGAAATGTCTGGCTGGATTACAGCAAAGCTGATCTCTGGGCAGTTGGTACACTGATATATGAGCTATTTGAATTGGATAATCCATTTTATATGAACCAATCATCTGAAGTCTTAGATAGCAGGACATACCGGGAAACAGATTTGCCTCCCTTGAATGGTAATATATATATATATACAGTATACAGTGCTCCCTCGGCCTATCACCAGTCATTTTATTGGAACCTCACTTATCACCATCAAATTTGTTTGTACTGATTTTTTTTTTGCATTAAAAATTCCCATGTTAAATTGCCAAATCTGCATTTCTTCATTTGCCACATCTTTTGGAAGTCCTAGTAATTAATTAATCAAATATAACCGTGATAACATCACCTAATCAACTGTGATCTACATGTATACTACATGCTAGTCTTTAAATCGATAGGGTCTCATTCACTGATTTTACACTATTGAAGAGCTTAATAGGGTGACATGTTTTTTCAGCAGTTTTGTTTTTAACAAAATTGTAATTATTTTGTATTTGTGATTATTTTGCCTAATATAAATCGCACAGAAGAGACAATTACCAAAATCATGAATTATAAGTTTCGCAGAGACAATAAATCTGTAACATCAGCTGATAGCAACTGGAGCCTCGCAAATAACATTGAACAATTGGTACTACATATTAATAAAGACATGGAAGTTAATTACTTTTTCCAAGTGTGTCAATGTTGACAGGAATCTTTCAAACTCGACTCAGCAGCAGACATATATTCCTCTCTTACCATCAAAGACGGTGTTTCCGAAATTGACGGAATTGATTCATATCAAATATTATTTGAAAATACGATGACTTTTTTTCATGACATTTAATGCTTGCTCAATCTACCATTAGCTTCTGTGAGTTAGCATCAAAAAGATACAGCTAAATGTGTAGGACCAGTATAGGCAGTGTCTGTCTTTTCCTCTTAAAAATTTCTACCATAGAACAGTAAATAATCAATGATCTATCAATCATCAGGTTTTAGTTACAAAAAAGATTTGTTATTTAACTATTCTTTAAATTTCTTTATAATAACAGGTGCAGTTCCAGAGGTTGTGAAATGTTTGACCAAAAGTATGTTGAGCAGAGATCCAAAGAGGGTTTGTAATTTATCTTTATATGAAAAATAAAATGCAACAAAAGCCATCTAAAATGAATCCTTAATGAACCAGTAACAGAGTTAGAAATAGTAGCCTTCCCGTAAGCCCTAGACTGGCTATTTTTGGCAGGGCTGGCTTATTTTAGCAAAAATCTATATAGCCATACAGATAATGTATTGAAAAGTTGTATGCAGGACTGGCTAGAATTTGAGTGAGTTTCCTACCCTGCAGTAACAAAAGATAAGTCTCTGCATATCAGACTAAATGCCTTGATTCTGTGTTTAGGGCTGTTCCATTTAAATTAACATGGGGAGGGATGACACCACACCAATATAAAAAAAATGTTGGCAACCCCCACCCCAGCATATTATAGATTCTTTTAGATACCCCCCCCAACCCCGTGCAGGTCCAGGCGTTAAAAGAATAGGCCTGCAGCAGCGCTAAGCTTGTCGTAAAAGGTGACTAAATAGTGCTCAGAACCCTAACCGGGGGCTAGGGCGCTCTGCCCACAGAGCAACTGGGATGAGTGCCCCAGGTGGTGGAATGGGGTACCCCTGGCGTGTGACATGCTGGGGTTGTCAGGCTATAATACGGAAACCTGACCGCAAACCATAGTGGTGCACCATGTTGGGAAAGATGCAACGTTCCTCGCATGTTAAAGAACCCTACTGTGGTATTCTCCCGGAGAAGGAACCATAGGACTCCGCCACAGGAGGCTAAATTGCCCGACCCTACCCACCTCTCCGTATTTCCAATGGCAATCAAAATTTGTCGACCCCATTGTCCTTGTGTCCCATCCCTTTTTCATTTCATCATCATTTCATGTTCATTTTATCATCAATTTCATGTTCCTCGTCTGAATATAGCTGAAATATTGCTGCTCGGACGTTAAACCCCAACAAACAAACAAACAAACAAGATACCCCCCACCACTGCCACCACCAGAAAAAAATAAAATATAAAAAAATGATCAATCTGTTGAAAAAGGCATGTGTAGTATTAAATTTCGGGAAATCATAGCATCAAAATTTCCCAACCCCCAGGTGTATTGAATTTTAGAGATGAAATTTCACCCCTACCAACATAATTTAATTTATCAAACATATCCCTACCAACATATTAGAAAATATCCCCCCTCCCCCCACCAAGAGAAAAATAAAAATCGGCACTCCCCTTCCCTTGAAAATTTAAATGGAACAGCCCTTACTGAACCCCTGTCTCATTAGCATTCGAACAAAGCCAGACTGAAAGGATTTTGGCATAGACTAGTTTCGTCTTAAATTTCTAAGGTGGTCTTATGGCAACATGTTTGCCTCAATATTGAGAGGTCGTGGGTTCAATACCTGACCATTTCATAACAAATACTTCAGAAATGGTAGTCAGTGAATTTCTAGTAAGCATATAGGAGATAAAGTTGACTGGTTGGTTCCAAGTTTGAATGTGGCCAAGTGATGTAACATGCCTGCATGTACCTGAAGTCTGTACCTTCTGTGAGCAAGCAAATTAAAAAATCTGGCTCAGCGTGCAATACTAGTTCAAAGAAGAGTGTTTGATTGATCAAATGTTCTCTACCTGAAATGGATAAAATATTGGCATTATGACATTAAACTACAGCCAATCATTCATTATTGTACATATATGAAATCTAAGAATTAGACACAAGGTTATTAAGTAGCAGTCTTTCTAAAAATCGGACAGAAGGTGATTCTTGCATGTGAAAAAACATCGAATTCAGTTTTATTTCTTGTTCAGAAAGTTACATTGTACTGATAACAAAACCAATATTAGTTTTATTTAGTTGTCACGCTTTTGAGATAAAAATTGTATAGATTGTACATGAAATGGACACTCTGCAAGAGTTAAATTATTTAAGTCAATTCTAAGCAGGAGGCATTCTCTTTGTGAGCTTGCTAGTATTTCTAGGTACTCACTAATACATACACTCACCATAAATACATATTGATAAGTCTTTGGTCTGATTAAAGTATAAATGTTTTACTATGTTGATGCCTCACAGTTTCTTTACTTCTCTGTTGCATATTCAATAAAATTGGTACCAAACAAAAAAGTTTCTGTAACATTGATTTAAAAAAAACTTTAACATTTCAGAGGATCTCTCCAGTTGATGCAGCTAATATTATGCAGATGTACTTGTGGTTTCCAGAATGGTTTAATTACAGACCAAATGTAGAAGAGGTCAAAGGTCGTTTACTGGTACTCACTGCAAAAGTTATTCTCCAAGGAAGTGGTTGCATATGTCCTGAAAACCAGCTGATGGCAACATTTTTAGAGAGATGTAATTTGAATGACTTGATAAGAATTCTTGGCAGCTTTGCTGTTATTGTAGACTGATGACATTTTTTGACAAAATGTTTTGTTTTTTTTCTTTTAGATATTTTGACAAGTCCATTATTAACTCTTGCTTTTCTGTTGGTCACAATGTCACTTTTGTTTTCTTTTTCTTGTTTTTGCTTTTGTTTGTCTGTTATGTCTGAAGAATCTGTTTTGATTTCTCTATACGTTATGTTAAGGAAGTTACATGTAATATCTTAAAAATTTGAGAACTGAATTTTAAATTTTGTAATTATTGAAGAGTTACAATTTAATTGTCTACACTATCAATGAAGGATTTTAATCATGTTTAGACATGATTCTTATTTTAACTTTTATCTTTAAAGGTATATTTTTTAGTTTGATTTAGACATGATTCATTATAAAAAAAGTTTTGGAATAAAGCTATCTGTGATTATATTCATTTTTTTTTACTTAGTTTGAATACTTTTTATACGCCTGTCTATATAGATGGGACATATTATGGTATACCATTGTCCGTCTGTCCATCCACACGTTGCGTGATAACTCAAATTCGCTTTTACGGATTCAAATGAAATTTTAGTACAATATTAATGGAAGAAAGCTCCCTTTCTCTTTTGAAGAATTTTTTATTTGTCGTTCCAGAGTTACGGAACTTTATTCACTTAAAAATCTATATTGTTGTCAAATCTGATGTAATTACCACGACATAAGATTGCTGCTTACTTACAGTTTTGAAAAGCTGTATTATATTGGGACCAACAAACGACTTCAATTTTACAATAGATTTGATTTTTATGAATACTGAAAATTATCAGAGTAGTACCCTAGAAACTTATTATTCTGACCACAAGGCAATATGGACTTCCTTACAGTAGAAGTAGAAGGAATTGTACTATTAACTGTAGGTTTTACCTCATAATAATATTATTACATAATGAATTATTTGTCCAGTTTTCAATTCTGTAGTTTATTTTAGTTTTATCTTGTTCAAAAACAAAGAATCCCTTTTAAATGCTATTGTATGCTTTCATCATGTCAAACAGTTGTAAGATCATTTATACTTTTTGAATAACTAAAGAAAAAACTTTGCTCACTATATATACAGACTAATTTTTTGGTAATCAGTAATCAGTTATTGTTTTCTAAAATTTATACCGTCAGCTATTCTTACGGACGGGCGTATCTTGCGCTCTTAGCATATCTAGCAAACAATTTATGTGTCTTTAATGATATGTTGATGTTGCTGGGATAATGCTTGAACTTTCTCACATTGGGTCAATGACCCATTCTAGTGACATGAAATGGGTGAACTCAAATATATTTTTGTAATGCAATGGGCCAATAATATCAATAAGCTATTATTTTTACATACAAATTGTTCCATTGACCCATGCCTTATTATCTTTTTGAGGTCATTGTTGTGTTATTAGGGCCAATGACCCATGACTTCCTCCCCAAGTGGTCCCTGTGTTGGTGTCTTTGTTGCTAGGTAAGATGTCACATGTTTGTTTAAGGACAATTACTTCAGTGGGGTAGAATAGGTCTATATGTGTAAGGAAATCTTCAATAAATTTTGTTTAAGATATGGCCCTAACCATTTAGGAAAAAGTGGGAAAACAAGCTTCTTTCTTGAACTTAATATAAATGCATATATTTTTGATTATACCCCTGCTCAGGGGAACAAAGATTCTTTCGGAAATCAAAAGAATGTAAGCCAGGGACAAAGACCAGACATGGAACAAAGAAGCACACAACATACAATAATACATACAAAGTAACTAAAGAAAAGAACAACTCTAAAAAGTAAAGTCCAGGGTAGACCAGAGAGGAAAGGAAAACTATGACACATTGAACAAATCAGTTTTCATAGGGTATACTATTTTACCATAGTCCATGTTCCCTTCACTGTTTTCTTAGCAACTACACTATCACAGCAGCTTGAAATTTTTTAGCACATTCTTCCTGTAGGTATGCTATATAGTGAGATTCATTTTGGAAAAAATTGACAACAATTTCCTGTTTATGGTTAACTGTTTATTTTTAACATATTTTGGAAGTTTTCGTCGCATTTATCTCAGCAACTGCGTATACTCATCACAGCAACTTGAAATCTTATTCTTCTTGTAGGTAAGCCATATGGTGGGATACATTTTCCAAAGAATTTGACATCTGTTACAACTTACTGTTTACTAAAGACTTCTTTTATGTTCCTGATATCGTGATTGAAAGCATGGGTATCATTAGTTGGCCATTGCTGACAGCTTTCTTGTTGGTTTGTTGACCTTAATGCCTTATTCAAATGATCTACTTTTTATGTGGTTCATTGGACAGAAGCATCTGCTCCGACGTGCCATTGAAATGCAATGGAGAAAAACATGGCATACATGCTAGTATCTAACTAGGGTCTAACTAAACTTGGCAGAATGGAAAGAAAGGACCTCTAAATCATTTCCTCTTCTGGTTGATTTGATAATAGGGCCAGCAGTTTTCTAATTTGTCTAGATAAACAATTCAGTCTCTCAATTATGATTAATTTGTTGATGTGTTGGGGGATATTATAGATCTTGGCTTTTCTGTCTATCACATTTTTAGCTCGCCTGGCCTGAATACCACCTGAGCTTTGTCATCACTAGGCGTCCTTTTTCATCATGGTCGTCCGTTTTTAACAAATCTCCTCTGAAACCATTGAACATGATTCCATGAAACTTGGTCACGATCATCGTTAGCATGTATACTCCCAAAATTGTATTATGGTTCCTTGCTGAAAAACATTGTCATCGTTATTAAACATGGAACATAGGGGTTATGGCTTATATCTTTAAATAACAATAGATTGAAAAAATATGATGAGATGTAACTACTTCCAATATTTAAAGTTGATTAAATTACCGATTTATGAGTTATTGCCCCTTTTATGCGATTGTACAGATTTGTTGCAGGTTTTTTTGTAATTTTCTTCTAAAGTATAGCAGCTAGCTTGACAATTCCAACAGTATGAACAATAAAAAGACAAGATCCGTGAATGGTGCACATTTCAGAAAAAGTTACTTGACTATTCTATTCAGCACTGAAAAATCTATTTTTGATGCAAATTTCAGAATAATCTGTTGACCTTCCTTGGAGTTATGGCCCCTGAAAGATTTTTACAAGTTTTTGCAATACCAGATTAAATCAGATGGTAATTGTTAATCGAAAAAAAGTTCAGTGTAATAAGATCTATCTTGGGTGCAAATTTCAGAAAAATCTGTATAGTTTTGTTGGAATGGCATCCCTGAATATTCACTTTCGACGATTTTTCCAGTTTTTCCTTTAAGCAAAGTTGCTGAATTTGTATATATTTCACTACTAATATTTTGATTATAAGTACTGAATAAAATGAAGAGTTGAATATACTTTAAATACAGAATAGGAGTGCGATTTGGGCTCTTGCGGGCTTCTTGTTAGTTCAAGGTCTTGCACTATTATCATCCTTAGACATTTAGTTCCTGACTTTGAATTGAGTACAAGGGTATGACTGTACCAGTAGGTTTCATGTTACAAGAAGAATACGGGGGTTGATTTTAGGATTTGTGACCGAGTAGGAAAAGGGAATCAAAGGCAAGCATTTGTCTGGTGTCTCGACAATTATTTGAGTAGAACTTTTTGGATTTTATTGATATTGTACCACAATGTGCCATACCACAAAAGAAAGACCGGGATTAATTTTGAAGGTTTTGACCTGAACTGTTTAACCTGAACAAGTGGCAAAAAAAAAGAACCAGAAACTAGCATTAT
The DNA here is from genome assembly GCA_037379345.1 of Perna viridis. Taxonomy (NCBI): domain Eukaryota; kingdom Metazoa; phylum Mollusca; class Bivalvia; order Mytilida; family Mytilidae; genus Perna; species Perna viridis. The sequence goes on along the minus strand of CM074522.1, from coordinate 8,316,886 downwards.
TCTGGTGTTTAGAAAATTGAAAATTATGTAAAGGTGTATTGATTTCTTTGAAATTTTACCTCAAGATGCCATACAACTAAACAAAAATGGAATTGACTTGGGGGTCGTGACTGGACTATTTAGGAATTGAGGACCAAAAAGGGACCTAATATCTTTTCCTGTTTTCTGGACATGAAATTGTACCACAGATTCGTTTGACTACATATCCTGGGGTAGGTTTTTTTTCACGGGATCAGTGAACCTAATCAGATTTTGGATCTGTAATATGTACCACCAATCCTCAGCACCTGAGTATGGAGTGTTCATATCACAACTCATACGTTATGCCAGGGCTTGCCGAAACTAAGCAGACTTTTTGTATTGCGCTAGACTTCTAACAAGTAGTCTTCAGCAGGGTTACGTTGCTACAAGATTGAAGTCATCACTATAGAAGTTTTATGGTCGTCATCATGAACTCGTGGATCGATACGATATATCCATCTGCCCATTAAAACTAATTTGTTCAACGTGTCATAGTTTTCCTTTCCTCTTTCCCCTACCCCGGACTTGACTTTTTATGAGCAACTCGGCGGGTGTTTGTAGATTAGCAGAGGACGCTTACCCTATCGGTGCACCTGGTCCTTGCTCCTATTTTTTAGTTTAGTCCGAGTTGCTCATTTGCTTTTGTTACTTGAATGTATTATTTTAGTTGCTTTATGTTCTATGTTTGTCTGTTTTCCAAGTCTGGTCTTTGTCCCTGGATTACATTCTTTTGATTACTGCTAGAACCTTGGTTCCCTTGATTACTCCTTTATATTTCTATTCCCCATACTCAGTCGATAGAAATTACAATTTCAACAAGATCATTTAAAAGTGGAAAATAACTTTTTCAGTACATTGATAAATAATTTAGAAAAGTTTTCTATAATCGAAACACGGCTCGACGGTCGACAGAAAACCAATAAGTATAAATGTTTTAGTGTATAAAGAAGCCTAAATATCCAACATCATTCCCTAAATCGGCAAGTCAAAAATTCCAAAAGTGTTCTCCGGAATGTTACATTCGGCAAAACCTTAAATAGGTCAGAAACAAAGAACGTACAGACTGTAACAGTCTTAACGTAGAGAAACGGTGTGATACACACCTGAACTGGCTATCTGTAGAAGAAGCGATAAACCGCGCACTCGCTTAAATACTCAGTTCAAAATGAATCAACCAATCAGAGCAAGGATATCAACTCAAATGTTATGAACTCGATCTGAGTAAAACTCGTTTTCAAATAAACTGAACTTATATAAAAAACTGAGACTCGAACATTTAACATAAAACACCGAGACAAGCTCAAAATGAAAGTTACGACTATTTACATCGGTAACAATGTCACATGACCAAAGCCAAATCACGTGAACAGTTTGATAAGTAAACAATAATATTAAAATATCAACTAGCTATGTACAGTCACCTCCGTTACATTCCACCCTCCCCCCCCCCTTAAAAAATTGTCCATACAATTTATAAATCATCATATTCGACAAATCTCTCCTGGCACATTACTGCCTGTAATTTGGAAGTAGACTGCCTTTCCCGCTTTACGGTTTCTCTGTCGGCAGCATGGACAACCGAACAAGACTGAAACTGAGGAACTTCAACTATTTCCTTTATTATTGTGGTAGTGAATCCAGAGTTTTGTGTCGTGGCGGCTGAACGGATCCCGGATTTATGAAATTTCTCCATCGTGCATTTACAGCTGAATAAATGATATAAGTGGTGTGATGTTAGAAAAGCAGTCTGTACACATAGTGCAAACTAACTATATGCCTCCTAGCCTCATTGAGTGACTTTAAAGTCCTTATACACAGTGGGCATTTGTACAAAACTGAAGAAGCAACATGAAATTTTCTCCAATGTTCCATGTAGCTCCTGTAGGTACTGAAAATAGAGGTGGAGGTACACATCTGAACATGACACGACATGCCACCCTCGGAAAAAAATTATCCGTTCCCCCTTCAGATCACTGTTTAGGAAAAAGAATTTCTTTTCTGATACAGTTAACTCATTCATACTACAAAATAAAACTTACAGATAATCTCTATGTCACAAAAATAAACATAAGAGTAAGTTAATTATTATTTTTTTTATTTTTGCAAGTGACCATTCAATCCATGTGCACTTCAGATATGAACGTATACAGTACATGTATGTAAGCTATAGTCAAAATTCATGTGAACAGAACACACAATTCACCTTTCAGTTCAACTCCATATATGCCGTACAAAGGTAACTATACATATATATTCTTCTTACATTTATGTACACGCACAGAACCACCAAAGCCCATCGGCTATATATATATAATTGTAGCATATATATCCGGTCCCAAGCCGGCACCTGCTTAAAACCAGTCAGTCCTATTTCATACTGACTATATCCGGAATCAAACGTTAAGTAGAACGCATGTCTGTAAATAAGAGTAATTATTGTGTGTATGTATATTTTAACAGGATAAAATTTATCAATTCATACATGTACATATTACCAAAATAATGTCAATTAATCATTACAGGCTGGTTAGTCCAGACCTCATTTAACACAGACCTGTTAGGATCTGCTAATCTATTCAGCATATTCATTTATAAAATAACTGTTAACAATACCCACATTAAAAATTCAGGGGCGGATCCAGGATCTGAGTTTAGGTGGGGGGGGGGTATTTAAATTAAATACCGTGCAATGCAAGGCCAAGAAATATTGTGGGGTGAAACTTGTGGTAAAATTTTTTTCTAACCGATTTAGGGGGGGGCGTACGCCCGGCACGCCAGTCCTTGGATCCGCGCCTGAAATCTGTAAGTGTTTCGTACCATACACAAGGACCGAAATTCACCAATGTATACAACAATTAAAGAAAAACGTGTGTGTTTCCGTTTGTTAAAATAAATTTACAATAATTTAATTAATAATTTTACGGTGAATGTTTCATTGGTTTTCTGACGGACGCAGCGTGTACGTTTAGGGCTCTGTGTTTTAAAATTTATGTTCAATTCAATATCATCATCGGAGAAATCATTCATCTGCACTATTTACAACATTGGAATCGTAGGTAGATAATTTCTTTACATCTGCCAAACTTTCTTCATTCACAGAAGGACCCTGAATTTGCCATTCAGTTGGAATTTCACCATAATATGGTTTTAGATAGTCAAGATCTAATTACAGGTGATTTCTGAATTTTGTAGGTGACATCAGTCATCTTTTGCAAGACTTTATATGGGCCTATCCATCATAAACCTAACTTTTGATTTGCACTAGGAGGATACCAACGCCAAACAAATTTCCCAATTTCAAATTGACGAAGTTTTGTATTTTTGTCATTTTTTCTTCTTTTGGCGAAAGGCTGCTTTCCTCAAATTTTGGTTTGCAAAATAAAAGTTTTGTCTAAAGTATACTGAAGCCAGTTAACAAATTCAACAGGACATCTTTGAGAATCTTCATCTACTGGACTTCCAGCTATTGAATTAATTGGACAACAGGGTTCTCCCCAGGATTTTCAGATAGCGCTGTATTCAGCGCGCGTGACACGATATTAATATATTTCATGTTGAAATGTGCCACCTTATATTTCCAACGCGTGAAAATGGGTCTGTCACTCGAAAATGGTCATTTTTGTCCATTTCTGGTCATTATTTGCTACCTGTGGGGTTCAGCTGGAACAAATCAGGAACCAACGCACATTCATTTTACAGCCTGAAGATCGTGAAGGATAATGAAGCGAAATAAAGTGTGTTACAGTCAGGAGGGGTCAGGAGCCCCCTGAAAGGTCATTCTTGTGAAAAAATAAGGATTTTTTTTCAATTTTTTGCCTCTATAAACCGGAAATAGTCAATACAAGGGGTTGACATCGAAATGGTGGTGACAGAAATTATTCTTATTTAGTTTCCAGGCGAAATAGAGTACTACAGATTAATTCTGCTCTGGCGAGGGTTCGAGAAATGAACTCGACCCCTAAAAAAATCTCATTCTTTTTTTGACAGCGGAAACTTCATGACCTCTTCTTTTAGCTTTCAAGTCATTATTGTTTCCGAAAGCTATTTAGCGATGCACTAGACAAAGTTGACCCCTGAAAATGTGCGGCTAAAACAAAGAACAGGACCCTGGATGACATCAGAAATCCTGTGCTTGATCAAGGAAAGAGGCCATTATTTATCATTGTACAATAAAGATAAAAAACAAGAGCACTATGAATCATTTTGTAAATGTAGAAACAAAGTACAAGGAGATATGAAATCAGCTAGAGCAAATTATTTTTCGGATGAAATTGAAGAAAACAAAAATGACCCCAAAAAACTTTGGAACAACTTTAAGATCTTGGTTACAAAAAAAACAAGATTCTAGCATTGTATTAAATATTGAAAATCAGATATGCCACGATTCAAAAACCATTGTCAATTATTTTAACTCTTTTACAACAGTGGCAGCGAAACTAGTTCAAAAATTGTCAACTGCTAAAGGTTTATTTAGTGTGGTGTCAAATGCTTTTGTAAATTTTTATAAAATAAAAATCCGAAAGACAAGAAAATGTTATTGGTACCTGTCAGTGAAGATTTTATTTATAAAGAATTATCAGCTTTATATCCTACTAAAAGCACCGGTCTAAACGAAATACCGGCAAAATTCATAAGGGATGGTGCTAGTGTTCTAAAAACGCCAATTTGTAATATTGTAAATCAGTCTATTGTTTCAGGTGTTGTACCAAATAGTATGAAATATGCTCGTGTGAAACCATTGTATAAAAAAGGTAGTCTACTTGATGTTGGCAATTATAGACCAGTCAGCATACTTACATGTATCATTGTTTCTAAAATTTTGGAAAGAAGTGTGTATAATCAACTGTCAATATTTTTATAAGAAAACAATATTTTGTTTGAATTTCAATCAGGTTTTAGAGGTAAATATTCAACAGATACTTGTCTTATTCACTTTCTTGATTATATAAGAGGCAGCAAAGCAAATGGTAATTTTACAGGCATGATTATGTTAAATCTTCATAAAGCCTTTGATACGGTTGACCGCAATATCCTATGTTCTAATAAAATAAAAGGTGGTGAGGTTCATTCTCGACCTCGGTCCAAGAAGCAGAGTAAATTAGTAGAAAAGGCGAATATGTTGTTTGTGGCAGACAGAGTATTTCAGTTAAGAATAAATCATGTTTTTAGTATATTTCATGGAAAGGCTCCTGAATATTTAAGTGCAAATTTTTAATTTAAATACCAACAGTACAAGAAGTTCCTCAAACTTTAATTATTTTATTCCCAACACTCCAACCAACAGTTTTTGTTATTCGGCGATTCAAGATTGGAACAGGTCACCTGCTAATATCAAAGCTATAACCAACAAATATGCTTTTAAATCTTCTGTCAAAAAATATTTACAAAAGACTGCTAGAAATCGAGAGAATAATGAATTTTTAGTGTATTAATTACTCTATATGTATTTCATGTTTTATTATCTATTTATTATATAACATATATTTACTAAATATACGAGTCCTTTTTGTATTTTTGGACTAGAGACCCCATTGGAAATAAGCCATTTTAAGCTTTATGGGTTATCACAGGCTATTAAGTCATGTGTTTAAAATATACTACAGACATTTATATGATTCTGTATCTATTGTCATGGTTTTATTTGTATTGTAAGCTATTTTAATGTACTGATATTGCCTAAATCTAATCTAATCTAATCTAATCTTATTGATTAACAAACTGTATATCAGATAGCCTCATTTTAAAGTACAGTCGCGCTGCTTGCAGATGGACACAAATTGCGCTTTCCTAAACTCAGATTTACACTGCCAGAACCGATAAAGCGGAGCATGGTCCAATCCCGAACAGGTACAATATTGGTATCTGATTGACACCTTCACTAAAATTAATTTACTTTCATGAACTGTGGCTCTATACGCCATAAGCAAATAGGGCAAATGATCATCCCAGTCATTTCTGACGTTATTTACAAACATAGCAAGCATGTCCTGTAATACTCGATTAACTCTCAGCCAAACCATCACTCTGAGGTCTGTATGGAGTTGTACGTGACCTTTCAACACCTAAATTCTTCCAAACTGCAGAAAAAAGTTCAGATTCAAATTCACGACCTTGGTCAGAGTGTATTGTCTACAAACACCAAACCTACAAAAAAATTCTGTCACCAACTTATCAGCTTCAGTTAAAGCTGTATGATTTGGAACTGCAAAAGCTTTAGTCCACTTTGTATAATAGTCAACTACCACTATTATATATTCATTCCTGTTTTCGGTTATTGGACAAGGACCCACTATATCAATCCCTACCATGTCTAAAGGAGCAACAACAGCAGTTTGTTGTAAATAAAATCTACCTAACCCAGGATCTGGTTTACTCCTTGCACAGGTAACACACTCTTTTCATCTACATCTGAGGTCATACCGGGCCAAAGTAATCTTAATTTAACAGCATTTAAGGTCACGACCTCAATGGCCAGCAATTTTACTACTGTGAAGTTCTTTTAAACTTTTATTTCTGATAAATTTAGGAGCAACTAATAAATATTCATCATTATTTAGCTTTTCAAAGTAATGTATGTCATTCCCACAGACTCCAAAATGTTCTTACTTCAACTGTCAGGGTGTTATCTAGCTGTTCATTTGGTTTGTGCTAGAACTGACTCTTCAAATTTATAATGAAATTTAAATCATGATCATTCATTTGCATATTTTTCAGATCTTCATTAATTTTGACCAAACTGCTAACCAACAAATTAAAAATCTCAGACCTATTTTCTAGAGGACCAACTATATCACTAGAACTACCACAAGCACCAAATGAAGGACCATCATGAACTGTAGATGTGTCTGTTTTAAAGTTCCCAGTATTTTGTATGGCTAGTATCAAAGATTTATCATCAATCTTCCGGATATCAGACTGATTCAGCCTCCAGTCTTTAATTAACACATGTGTTTCCTGATTGGGTACTTGCCCACTGTACACAAGTTTTCCATCAACCTTTTGTACGCAAGATTGATACAATCTAGAATCAGCAGAAGCTGATTCTTCATTCCCAGTCAATGATAAAGAAGTGAAAATAGGACTCTCTTTATATTCAAAATTAGAATCATAATTCTGGGAACTTTCATCATGCTCCCACTTTGGACAAGTCAATCTTTTACACTTTTTGTGACTAGTTGGAAGACGAGCTAAAGCATCAGCATTTTTATGAAAATTTCCACGCCTATGCTCAATTTCATAATCATAAATATCAAGTACTGATATCCATCTAGCAACCATCCCCTCAGGATCATCGATTTTTTTAAGCCAAATTAAAGAGCCATGATCAGTTCTAATTTTTAATTTTTAACTCAATAAAAAAGTAACCACTGCCAATAATTCCTTGTAAGTTGTACAATATCTACTCTGACTTTTTGACAAAGTTTTACTAGCATAAGCTATCACTTTTTCTTGAATTTGTGACAAAATTGCTCCAATTCCATAATCACAATTATCAGTATCTAAGATAAACAATCCCTCTTCCATAGGGTAGGACAAGACAGGTGCTGTAGTTAAAGCTACTTTTGACTTTTCAAATGAATCCTGACAACTTTCAGTCCACAAAAATTTGTGTGTTTTTTAATCAACTGGGTTAAAGGGGGGCAACTTCTGAAAAAATCTCTAATAAAACAGCGGTAGTACCCTGCCAATCATAAAAAAAAACTTTTCACCTCTGACACATTTTTAGGAACCGGCCAAATCTGTACTGCTTTTATTTTTTTTGGATTACATTTAATACCTTCTTCTGAAACTACACGATCCAAAAATGCAACTTCATGTTGGAAAAGTGACATTTAGATGGCTTTAATTTTAAATTTGACTCTCTAAACTTATCAAAAACAAGCTTCGAATTTTCAAAAGCTGTCTCAAAATTTGCTCCAAATATGATGATATCATCCATGTAACACAAGCACCTTTCCCATAGTAGACCTTTTAAGACCAGTTCCATCAACCTTTCAAAGCAAGCAGGAGCATTCGTTAGGCCAAAGGGCATTACCCGAAATTCATATAAACCCTTAAAACAGGTGACAGCAGTTTTAGGTCTGTCTTGCTCTGCAACTTCTACCTGGCAATATAACCAGAAGCCATATCTAAAGTAGAAAAGAACTGACAACCACCTAATGCGTCTAATGAGGAGTGGATCGAAGGCATGGGTGGGTAAAATTTGTTTTAACCTGATTTTATTTTCTATAATCTACACAGAATCTATAAGTAGCATCTGCCTTCTTAACCAGTAAACAAGGACTAGCCCACGGACTTTCACTAGGAGATATAAGATTTTGCTCAATCATCATATCAACTTCTTTCTCAACTACTTGTCTCCGAGCCAAAGGAGTCCTACGTGGAGGTTGCTTGATGGGTTTACTATTTCCAGTTTCAATTGTATGATGAACTAATTTTGTAAGACCTAGCTTCCAATCCGGGCCAACAAAAATGTCTCAATAATCAACTGACAGTTGTTTAACTTTTAATTTCTGTTCATCATTTACTTTTGTAGAAATATTTTCTGATAAAGGCTGAAGATGTTCTGGCAAAATTACACTAGTTTCCGTTTTTGTTGTATCACTATTAGTCACAGATGTTTGATCTACAAAATGTGCCTCTTGTACACTTCTTACTATTTTGTTTTTGTGAATGGTAACATCCCTACTTAGATAATTCATAACAGATATTCTGATTTTATTGCTATTTTGGTCAACTAATGCCCTAGATACAAGATATCCCCTATTCTCATGACTTGCTAATGGTTCTACTATGACACTTGCATCTGGATTTATCTCCCCTGAAATGTACACTTCAAATAATGATTTAGAACAAGCAGTAATAACTGTGTGAGTCGAACATTTTATAAACGCACAAGTTTTTGTTTGGCAGTGCCGTAAAGAAATTTTATTTTTTTCTTTGACTGCTAAAACAGCTTCCTTAATCAAAATTTGAGCATTGTGTTTTTCGACAAAATCCATACCTAAAATGCAATGCATGCCTTCAAGTTTTGCAACTATAAATTCCTGTTCAAATAAAACAGAATTAAAGTAAAACTTCAGCTTTAATTTTCCTAATACTTCCGATAATTTTCCCTTTCCTCTGGCCTTAAATCCCCTGAAACCTTTGAGCTGTACCCCTAAGACACATGCACAACTGAAGAGCTTTCTCCTCATCATCCCAATCATTCCATTCAGCTGTTCGCTCAAAATAAACTAAATAATCTTTTCAATCCGTACTCCTTCCATCAAAAGTATCAGTTCCAAATCATCTTCCAATTATACAGAGGAATATGTTTACAAAATGCTGGAATTTTTAAGGACAATATAATTATCCAGTGTGGTGGACGCGTTTTTTCAACAAACGGTCAGCATTCCAATGGGATCATATCTGACCCTAGTATCACTATTACTAAGTTCATTATACCTGCTATCTTTGGGCGTGCTTTCCCTATATACTTTGGGCCGAACATCCCTGTCAACTTGAGTCACAAATTCCCTGCATGCAAATTCTAGGTTGAACATCCCTTTCAACTTGAGTCACATATTCCCTAGATGCAAATTCTAGGTTGAACATCCCTTTCAACTTGGGGTCTATCATAAAATTGATCCTCATACCTAGCTTTAGGGCACTAGCTAACTTAGAAATGTGTTCCCGAGGAGTATCAATGCAAGTGCGAGAATCATTTTCCTGCATATCATCTTTTATTAAGATTATTAATAACTCAGTCTTTTCAATAACGATAGAACTGTCACCTGCAGTTGCCATAATGTATTACAGATGAAAATAGAAAGAGAAGATTCAATGTTTAATTTCAAACAGAGCCCCACGTTGGGCGCCAAAAATGTAACGGGAGCCTTCTGTATGTGCAAGTTTCTCTGTGAAAATGACGAGTTAATACTTTAAAATCTAAGACAACAACAATACCAATCTAACTGTTTGAGTATTATGATCTTCTTTTAATAAATGATGGTAAGTGTTTAAATGTTCGCTGATTAATTTGCTTTTCTAGATTTACTTGTCAATAGCTATTACCTATGACCAAACATAATACACTAAACCCCGCGTGGATTGTTCGTGCGCTGGGCTCTGTCATTAAACACTGTGAATAAGAACTACATGTGGAAACACACAGTTTATTTAACAAAGTACAAAGTCGTGTAAAACAATGGTGCATAACGCTTATAAATGCGTAACGCCTATGAGTAAATTAACCGGTTTAGCTAGTTAACTGGAGATGACTGGCTTTAACTTAAATACTTTAACATCGTTCACGGGAAAGCGCGGAATTTAAAATCCTACCTGTTGACCAACCTAATTACTAATTTACATTTCACTACGGCTCGACGGTCGACAGAAAACCAGTAAGTATAAATGTTTTAGTGTATAAAGAAGCCTAAATATCCAAAATAATTCCCTAAATCGGCAAGCCAAAAATTCCAAAAGTGTTCTCCAGAGTGTATCATTCCTTTGAGAAAAACGGGAAAACCGTAAATAGGTCAAAAACAAAGAATGTACAGAATATAACAGTCTTAAAGTAGAGAAACGGTGTGATACACACCTGAACTGGCTATCTGTAGAAGAACCGATAAATCGCGCCGCGTACTCGCTTAAATACTCAGTTAAATATGAATCAACCAATCAGAGCAAGAATATCGACTCAAATGTTATGAACTCGATCTGAGTAAAACTCGTTTTGAAATAAACTGAACTGATATAAAATACTGAGACTCGAACATTTAACGTAAAACACCGAGACAAGGTCAAAATGAAAGTTACGACTATTTACATCGGTAACAATGTCACATGACCAAAGCCAAATCACGTGAACAGTTTGATATTAAAATATCAACTAGCTACAGTCATCTTCGTTACACAAAAAAAATCCAGGTAACAAAGATCGACGTCGAATAGACCATTTTGCGCATCAACTTCGAATTAATATTCTGGTTGTGATAGTATGGCAAATAGAGTGTTTTTAAACGTGTTTAGAAAAGGAAAAGAAATAGTTCGTCTATTAGGCAATTATGCAAGAAAGCCAGCAGCAGAAGCAATCCATACCAATACTTTTTATGTGGGACCCTTCAGACTTACTCACTTTAGAACTAATGTTTCAGCACTAACCAGTCAGTTGAGACGAAGGGCTGCTTTTAATTTTGGTAGAGCAAATGGCAGAACAGTTCCATGTTTAGGTTTTGCTGGTTTTGCTATAAATGCGGCGTATCAAGATGGAAATTATAGTACGTTGTCTCCAGAAATAACGGTAAGCACTTCAAAGCTCTTGAAAAGTGTTACCTGCAGCATTTGAAAAGGGCAAGTTATTTCACACCAAAAAGGGCACTGTTTACGGGGCGCCGAATGGGACTCTTGTGGTTTTGTACTCAAAATTCAATTTAGTGCAGACAAAAGTGAATTTTATTCAACAAAAATAAATTCGGATGAACAAAATTTATAACATACTACAAATTTTCAATTTTGTGTCACAAAAGTAAATTCTGTGTCCACACAAAAATCATTTTTTTTGTGAGACAAAATTGAATCTTGTCACAAAAGTCTATTTTGTATGCAAATAAGTTTACCGAATCAGTTGGATATGCAAATGATTCTCTCATCACGATTATGTAGGAAGGTTTCTCATTGGATATAGAAACCGCGGGACTCGCAGACTCAGGTTTCCGATTACTTCGAGCAACGCAGGACGGTTAAGGCCGATTTAAGTGAAATTAAAAAAAATATATGTATATTTTAAGTTGGATTCTATAGTAAAAGTGTTTTGAAATTACTAAAATTGCTGTTATACGTTTTGTATGAGATTTGTTTTAAAATACGCCATTTTTCTACTTTCGATTTATTGGGATTTTCCCTGGTGAATCACGTGATCATTTCCTGACATCTTTTAACTCGACTATAAAATGCTTATTGCCCGACCTGTTAATCGCAACCAAATTTGTTAAAATTTGACAAGATAATTTGAATTAATGTGTTTGTCCCTAATTTTGCTGGAAAAAGAAATGAATCGTCAGATTAGCCAAGAAAATTATATTAGAAATATGTTGTGCGATGAAATTTGTTAATCTGTCAAAGTCGGCGAAAGATTATTTTGTTCCACTATTCCTCACTTTTTTTGCTAGATACAGATAGATTCCTTATTTCATTGTGATTCAATTGATGTATGACACAAGTGGAACAGGTCGGGCGAGATGAAAAACCGACATAGTACGTGTCTAACTTTCGTTTCCCTTTTGTTTACAATTGCTCAAATGATCTATCTTTAAATTCAAGATTAAGAGTCACAGTGGGTCATACGATTACGATATCAGATATTTCTTTCACTAATGTGCTTTATTATAACCGTGCACATTCGTACTTTATCCACTGTATTGCAGTGAATATTTTAAGGGTAATCAAGGGAACCAAGGTTATAGCAGTAATCAAGGGAACCAAGGTTATAGCAATAACCAAGGGAACCAAGGTTATAGCAGTAATCAAAGGAATGTTTAAGTTTGTAATACACGTGTACATGATGCTGCACATTTGAATTCATTTGCATATCCAATAGATTCTGTAAACTAATTTGCCTACAAAATTAACTTTTGTGACACAAAATTGAATTTTGTCTCACAGAATTGAATTTCGTGACACAGAATTGACCTTTGTCTCACAAAATTGAATTTTGTGACACAGAATTGACTTTTGTGACACATAATTGAATTTTGTCTCACACAATTTAATTTTGTGACACAAAATAGACTTTTGTCTCACAAAATAGATTTTTGTGACACAAAATTGGTTTTGATTACAAAAAAGATCAAGTCCCATTTGGCGTCCCTTACTGTTGACATAAGAGGCTAATTTGAAGACATTTAATTACATCAACTTGTCAGAGAGTAGATCTCGTCGTTTTCTAGACAGAAGCAATTCTCGCCAATCTGCACACAAAAATTTTATTACTCAATGAAAATCGTTTTATGATAGCTCATGTTTGAGAGCAAAATATCAAAATGAACTTATTTCACAGGAAGGGACGAAAAATCGGTTGGCGGGAATAATTGTTGGCTAGAACTACTCTTTAACCAGTATTTAGGGAAAATTGATATAAAAGGTAGAGTGCTTACGAAACCCATCACAAAGGTCTGGATGCGCAACCAAAAAGGTCTGTAGTGAACACTAACTTAATTGTTTGGAATAAATTAAGCTTAACTACATGTTGTTATTAAAATCTACATCACAATCATTACAAAGTTTGGGAGGGTATTTACATGTTGAAATCTCAAAGTCCATCTAATGGTTTGACACGTCTTATTTGTGCAACTCTTCTTGCTGCTCAGAAGCTTTTCTTGATTTTTTTTAGGAAATATTTTAGATATGCATATAGGAATATAAAAACTGTCAGGTGGGTCTAAAGGGAGAAAATCCAACTTTAAATTTGGAAATAAACATATATATGTACATGTGTGAGTTTGAGTTTATAGACGCGGTACATGTTCACGTATCATGCTTCAAATGTTATTATAAGGTTTTGTGTGCAGGAAGTATTGTATGCAGGTGTTTCCTGTTACAAACTGTTTGCGTATCAGACGTGTTTTGACCTGTTGAAGTAAAGAGACGACAGCACGCACGAGTTATGATTGGATGACACTGAGGAAAAAGGTGTCGTTCGAAAATTCTTTATTCAACGCGTTATATCGGCAAAGTGTTCTCGCTTAAAAATAAAAAATAATTTCTTCTGATAATTCTCTGTGCAACTACTTTTAGTTCGACAATTCTAATTATAAATACTGTTGTTGGGTGAGAGATTCGGCATTTCAAACAATTAGCGGCTGTATACATAGGTCAACACAATTAACCGAGACAAGATAAAACTATGTTTATTTCTATTTATAGATCGTTCGTCATACAATCGACCCTTTGATGCTAACTTTGGGATAGTCGATGAGAATGCAAATGTTGCAATGCCCAATATATGCGAGGAAAATTCTTCTGTTCTACCAAACCCCTTCCTCGCGGAAGTGTATTTTGCACAGAGCCCCATTTACTTACCACAAAAGGTCTATTGCACTACATAGTCTTTTTGAACATGAACGCATTTCAAGAAGTACATGATCGTTCATTAAACAACATTTTTTCCGGATTATTGTGGGCTATACACACCATATAAAAGTTCTATAAATACTGAAGTCGTCTGCTTAAGCATATTTAATATATCAAGTTTGACATTTTGGTAACAGTTAAGTTAAGAAATTTGATTTTTTTCTTACAATTTTACGGATTAATGTAGACATTATATCCCTTTTCATCAGGTACTGCATCCATATTTTCTTAAGTTTTTGTGAATCGGATCGGAATCGTTAAATCGTTTTTGTCCCGACATTGGTGTGCAGCGATTGTTCAATAAATTGCCATGTAATGAATTACTATTTTTAAGTCGCAGATTCTGATTGCAAGTACGTAATTTATTCATGATGGCATGTATATCTTATATGAAACTAAATGCTTCGCTTCTGGAAGCGAAGCAATTACTGATGTTTGACTTTGTATAGAGGAAATGCTTGAAACTAGTTGCCAACTACAGGGATATAGATGGATGTATTGAAAAATCCGTCAACTCCTGTCTATCCAATACCATGATGGAGTAAGGTTACGCAAGATTGGTTGATTGATTGTTATGGTTTAACGCCCGAGCAGCAATATTTTAGTTATATTCAGGCGATGAACATGAAATGGATGATAAAATGAACATGAAATGATAATGAAATGAAAAATGGAATGGGACACAAGGATAATGGGGTCGACAAATTTTGATTGCCACTGGAAATAGGAAGAGGTGGGTAGGGTCGGGAAATTCAGCCCCTGTGGCGGTGCCCTATTGTTCCTACTCCGGCAGAATACCACAGAAGGGTTCTTTAACGTACGAGGAACGTGACGTCTTTCCCAACACGTTGCACCACTATGATTTGCGGTCAGGTTTTCCCGTATTATGTCCTTACGTCCCCACCATGAAACATGCCAGGGGTACCTCCATTCCACCAACTGGGGCGCACAACCCAGTTGCTTTGTGGGTAAAGCGCCCTTTTGCCCCCGTCCAAGGTGTTGAGCGCTATTTAGTCGCCTTTTACGACAAGCTTAGTGCTGCTTCGAGCCTTTTTTTTTACACCCGGACCCGCACGGGGCAAAGTTACGCAAGAAAAAAGACTCAGACGTAGGATATGTGGAGATAAGGGTCGACACTTTGTTTGGCATGTTGATCGTAACGATTAGATGGTGCGTTTTGGAATAGCTATCCTCGGCCGTATGGACGAATTTTCCTCTCATATGATATGGTTAGAGGCAGTACGTACAAACAATGACCCATTGGTAGTTAACAGCCGTGCCTGTTCTGTAAAACTAAGTGGAGATTAAGGAAATTATAATTATTGAACAACAGATGTCTTTGTGAAAGGAACCGCGATGATATTAAGTTTTGTTTTTGGAAGTTGTAATCTAATTTATTATTTGGCAAAAACTACACCACATGTAATTTGATTTAGCCTGAAAAAAAAAAATAATAAAATTGCGAAAAAATTATGTTCACGTTCATTTCTTTCAGTTAAATAAATGGTTCCGGTTGCTCTCATTTTTGCAAAATTTCAAAATAAAACTATTCAATTTGATATGTAATGACATACTAACAGAACTATGTAGAAGGTGGACATTTTGTTAATCCAGATTCGCTTGCAAATAATTGAAGTCGTGGATTCTCCCCCTACCTTCCGGAGGCGTTTTAAATTGCAAGAGCTTGTTAGGGGAGATTGTAACCATGCTCTGAAGTCTGTCGAGCTAAAAGCTCAGGTGTTTGAAGTCAAGAAGAAATTGACATAAATAGACGTGATATACAGTGTGTGTGATTTAGTGGTATTCTGTGGTATTGTTATAAATGAAAACGAATGGAGAATTCCAGAAAACTGTGAAGAGGCAATAGAATAATATCTAAATCTTAGAAACTCTTTTTACAACAGCTTTTAAATAAACAACAAAGAATATGTGACCTTGTCTGAGGGGTCTGGGTTGTAATCATTCATATCATGATGCACATGTGTATATGGTTTCATCATGATAGCCTATTTCCTTCATGTAAAACTTTACATCCACCTTCTATTTAATATGGAACAGACAAAGAGAAGGACGGACACACAAACTCGAATTCTTTAATTTATTCAAGACGGGCATAACATCAAAACAGATTTATAAACAATTTTTGAGCCTTTTTTGATATACATGTCGCACTCTACATGTATTGAAAACGATAAATTAATTTTTTCAATATATATGTCCACGCGTTCAAACCACGTTTCAGTCCTTTCTTATGGATGTGATTCATAATACACTGGCTAACCCCACTCATCAACTCCAATATGGTTTTCAAGAACCCTAATACTTCCTATTAAAAGAATCGATTTGTCGCCAAAAATAAACTAGAGCATTTTTGGCGTGTTGTTTTTTTTAATGTTTGTGCTTTGATTCCTCAACCCTCTTCTTTCTGCAAAAAGAAGTAAATTGACATAATATAAATACTTCGTTAAACAGCACAATATTTCAGCTTTCCAACGGTACCACTAAAGATGTGGTAACACTTAGAGTTATTGAGTTATATGCAATATGTGAACCCCTAAACCTCCGAAAAATTACTTCAATTGACATAATTTTCAATGTCAAAAACCCTAGAGTATTGATGCTGCCGCAAAAATGGCTTATAATGAATTTTCTGTCTAGTACTATCACAATTAGTATTTCTAGGGTTCTTTTGATGACTTTGATGGCGATTTTCATAATCAGGATTTATAACAAAAATGGCTTTAAATTGCCATAAAAAGTCCTATGATTTCGACTCTACAATTGATTGTAAGACAAAAACGTATCAGATTTGGTATCATTTGAAAGATAACTCGATTTTCTACACCATGAAACAGGACAGTTTATTTTTATATAGGAATTTTTCTAGAATTTCAACTTCATTAAGGTGAAAAAAAATGCCACCCCTACCCCTGAAAAAACCACGTAAACATGAATCAAGGTGGTAAGTTTTGGCGTATAAACACTGTAAAAAAACAAGTTTGGCACATTTGTTACAAGTATCAATGTATCCAAAATATCTGCTCATTCCAAGCGCTAAATAAATCTCATTTTCACCGGTAATTTGCATTTATCTTAAAATACTGTATTTCAAACAAGCTGTTATACATTCAAAAACGCTTAATAAACATCTTCGAGTTCTAATGATCTAAAGTACTGAATAATTAAACATATTCAAGGAATTTCAGTAGAAAGAGTTGTACCCCTACCGCGCTATAATATGTCTCAATATGAAAAACAAAATTGTTAACAATGCCTTTCTGGCCTAATAACGGAGATATTTATGTATAAATCATATCTTTTAGCATGCATGCTTAATTTGACTAACAAAATATCCATTTATCCAAAATTAACGATTATTTTATTATCCATCGAATGCTAACAAATCAGAGACGTTTTTTCTCATGTAATAACCTGAAGAGTCGAATTTATAGCACTGTTTATGGAAAATTCGAAAATTATTTTTTTTCCATTTTTGATCAATTCTGACTATGAAAATCGCGACGGGTCCACCACCCAGAAATATGGAGTGTGATAGTATTAAATAGAAAACACCAAATAAGCCATTTTGTACTGAAACATCAGTACTCTTACGGTTTTTACATCATTTTTTGTGTACATATAACTAAAAAAACTTAAGTGTTTCCGCATCTTTCTTGATACCATTGAAGAGTTGAGACATTGTGCTACATAATTTTTGATTATTATTTATATTTGATGTCTAGGGGCAATTTAGACCCTCGACCAATAGAGTAAGGTAATCTTTACTTTTGTCCAAGCGGGGCACAAAGATTGGCTTACAAAAGAATCCAAGAAAATTCTTTGGCGACAAAGTGATCCGTAAATTGTAGATACCTGAAAATCATCCTAACTTTGATGCTTGGAAGGGATGCACGGTAAACCCTCCAAGCCGTGGATTCCATTATCAAATAATGTCTGAAGTCTTAGATATGACATTTCTGTGAAGATATTAGAATAGAATAACACGACTTGTGCCAAGTTTGGTCCAGTTCCATTTGAAGGATTTTTTAAAATGTGATACTGTTGTTTTCCACAGTTTTAATTGTACTTTTCATCTGGTAATTTATTTAAATGTCCATATAGTTCTCAGATTTCTACATCCAGAATTTAAGCTATTTCCTGACTTGGTACTATCCTATAGAGGAACGTAATTCTAGGTATCGTAGATATCATGCGATCATTTTTACCCCCCCCCTCCCCCTCACACACACTTTCTGAAAAAAAAACCATCTTTTCAGGTATGAAACAGATTATGATAAACTTTGTTGACTGTATTCTAGTTGATGAAAATATGAGGTAATAA
Organism: Perna viridis; assembly: GCA_037379345.1. Lineage (NCBI taxonomy): Eukaryota > Metazoa > Mollusca > Bivalvia > Mytilida > Mytilidae > Perna > Perna viridis. Next base: position 8,298,411 of record CM074522.1, on the reverse strand, counting down.
TTTTTGTGTAAGGAATACTTCGGAAATTGATACTAGGACTGGGTCGACTAAGGGAGACAATTACGCGGTAAAATAAACTTTGTACAAAGTTATATATGAACCTGTATACAGTCTTTAATAGAATCGTTCTTAATATCATATTTTGATGTATCCAAACATAGTGATAAGAATATATGATGGACTGTCCTTCGTTGGGATATACAATGAAATTTTGGGAAAATATTATCCATGTAGTGATATATTTTTTGCAGTTGGGGTCATGTTTTTGATTTATCAAAGAGTAATCAAGGGAACCAAGATTCCAGCGGAAATCAGATAATTACATTAAAGAAAATAAAGTAACTAAAATAATACATACAAAGTAACAACAGTAAATGAGAAACTTATACTCTAACTAAAAACTGGGAGCATAAACCAGATGCACCGTTAGGGTAAGCGTCCTCTACTTTTCTAGAAACATCTGCCGAGCAAGTTGCTCATAAAAAATTCGGGGTAGACGAAAGAGGAATGGGTGATACAATTTTGAAAGTGGAAAACCCAAGGAACATTTGTGTAAATTTGGTTTAATTACATTCAGAAATTCCAGAGAAGATCTTTGAAAATTATTGAACGGACGATGGATACAAATTGATGTTCTATCATAGACCTGCATTTTTTCATGAAGCGTAAAAAAAGAGCGCGAAAGGCATACATACAGGATAGATAAAAAAAACCATGACATTGTCGTGTACGGTATATCCCAACTTCAAATATATCGCCTCGTAAACATGAAGGAGTTCAAAAACATTCACACTACTGTGGGAGCGGGGTGTAGGATCCCTTGTCATTACCAAGGATATATAAGTGGACATACATTAACAAAATTTAGTGTCTCGTCGAACAGAAGTTGATATTGGACAGAAATAGAAATCGCTTTCAATGTATTATAGACATGTACTTTAGTTTAGTGGGGTAGGACAAAAATTTGGAAGAAATTCCTTTGGTGGGTTTAGAAATATTAATGAAATTAAAAGGAGACAGACCAATGCGTGGATGATGAAAATAGCTACTTGTAACATTGTCCTTTGGACCTATTTTATTATCGGGTGATATCATTGCAACATGGATAATCTACACAACACACAGTTGCCTATTCACTCTAATCTTTTTGCACAAGACAATGATCAGACGTCTTGAAAGATGGGTAGTGGAATAACAAGTTATTTTTTTGTCCGGAAATTCTGCTTAAAATGTATTGCAGATGATCTTCATCAATTAACACAATTTTTTTATGAAAACAATCATTTCATTCGAAACATCATCTTCTAAAATAATTTGATATTTATCAAAAGATCATACAAGACAAAAGATCAAAATGTTTGAACATGTAAGATTTTGATATCCTGCTCATCACATATTTCATGAGAACCTCCATCTTCAGGCAACTTTTACTTTATATCATGATATACAAAGAATTTTACAATTTCTGACTTCATTTGCAGTCCGTTGGAAGAAACAAAACAAATGAAAACCGTATCAATAGTTTCGGCAAGCTCTGGCATAACGTATGAGTTGTGATATGAACACTCCATACGCAGGAGCCGAAGGGATGTTGCCACAGATGAAAGGAAAGTTGACAATTCTGAATGAAAAGTCATCACGTTTGTCGTAAAGTTTGGTCAATAGTTTTCCTTTACCATCGATTTCTAAGTGTAGGTCAAGATATGAGGCTGACTTCACAGTGCTTGTAGTATCCTTTATCTCAAATTCTTTTGGGTAGATGCGATGTATCAAATCCCCGAAATTAGGATTGTTTAAAGATAATACGTCATCTATATAGCGGAAACTGAGATTGAAGGATCTAGCCAAACAATATTCTTTCTTTCGGATCAGATCAGCTATAAAGTCAGCCTCATAAGAGTGAAGGAATAGGTCAGCAAGTAAAGGAGCACAATTTGTTCCCATTGGAATGCCGACCGTTTGTTGAAAAAAAACACGTCCACCACACTGGACAAATATGTTGTCAATTAAAAATTCCAGCATTTTGTAAACATCTTCCTCTGTATATTTGGAAGATGATTTGGAATTATTTCTTACAAAGTAAGAGTAATCTCTACCAAGAACTAAATATGTGTATCTAGGTGTACCATCTTTTTTGGAAAAACAACGATGCATAATGTTTTTAAGTCGGGATTTTAACTGAGTATGGGGAATAGAAGTATACAGTGTTGAAAAATCATAGATTTTAATGCTATTATATTCAGATAATAGTCTTGAACTGATTGTTTCCAAAAGATCTTTCGAATTTTTCAGGATCCACATTGAATTAATCACTACGGGAGTAACAAGTGTTGTAGTAGGACTGTAGACCCTCTTTGACAGTTGTGAGTATAGAAGTTAAAAGTTTTGAAAGAGGTTTGGTGATACATTTTGCAGATCCAGCTATGAAACGTTGTTTGTATGGATTCTTGTGAAGTTTAGGAATCCAGTACATAGACGGTAAATCACAATCATCGTCCTTGGTAGAGAGACCAAACGAGGATAGCACAGATTTGTGGTTTTCTACAATCTCTACAATTAAAAAATGAGATATTTTTGCACATTGAATGAGTGCAAATACTTGAAAAATCCTAAATGGTCTTATATTATTCTTTAATCGTAAGAAAAATGTCAAAATATACATCATATGTTAAGCTGGGACACAGTCTTAACATTTCCAATTTTAAAAAAATGACATACTTCTGCAGATTGTAAGGATGCGAATAGTTTTAATTTCTATAATGGTCCAAAATTATTGTTAAAATATTAAATATGGCATTATTAGTATGCGGTTGGTGGTTGCGATTTTAATCATATATTTCTGCCAATTGAAAGGGAATCAACATTTTTTTTATTTTAAAAAAATGGTCTTGTTATTATTGCTCAATATGTTTGATATGTCAATATTAAAATAATACGAGTGTCTTTTTCACAAAATTATGCAAGTCCAAATTTTCAAAAATTACATATGTTTAGAAAACGTATGAGCGAGAACATTATTGATCTATAAATCGACCAGAAATTAAATATTGTAAGAATGTACTAAATGTTTAAAAAAGTCAATTAATAATGAACTGCGACACCTTAAATCATTAAAAATTATTCGACGTTTTTCTTTAAATTCTTTCAATTGCTGTCATAGAAATATGATAGGTAGTTTGCTAGAGGAAAAAGGCAAAGCAACTTTTTTTCGATTGACCAATTACCAATCAAAATTATTCCCTCCCCACATTCGCCATTGCCACATCCCAAACAGATACTGTATGTGCCTACAAATATATGTATATAATGGTGGCTTAAGATCTTAGATTTTGTAGGATTTGCTGCAGGAGGGAATCAAGACCAGTCCTATTATTCGGCAACTGTTTTTGCATACTGTAAACTCTGAGAGACTTTTTGAGGCAAGAAATAAGCTGGACAATAATCGACATGTTTCAGGTTTGTATGTAATTAAATAACATCACTGAATAAGTTCAATATGAAAAAATGCCCATGCACATATTTTGTACATGTCTTGGATTAAAATTTATAAATTTAATGTAAGACTATCTCCAGTTTCTATCGATCAATATTTTACTAGGGCAGGATAATCCCTTATCATTTGTGAATATTTCTAAATGTACAAATGTGGGTGAATGTTTTCCTGCCTGGTTTCTGTGCAAAAAAAATGAGTATGAGTGTTCAGATCTCTATAAAATTCGGGTTCTGGGATTGAAGACGAGGAAGACAAATCGCCTGTCACGTATGATGATTTAGATTACAAAGGTAGGTTTGATATCTTTGTAAACATGAAGTTCATTTATAGATCCTTATACTCTTGGTGTATTAATGATGTGTTTGAATTTTTGTTGTACAATTGCGGCATGTTGCATTTGCAAGATAATTGTGCATTTTTGCCTGTAGTCACTTGGATTTCCTGCAATACATGTAGTATTATATTAATACTTTATTTAATATTTCAACATCTTATGTACATACATGTACATACAAATTTTGGTAGTATCTAAGAATTATCTGTCCGTCCTTGTGTTTTTCTATCCCTATTTCATTTAAGCGCAACGGGATTTCAATGATACCATAAAGAGGAGATTGGTATCATATGTAGATGTGCATGAAGGAATTATGCAAACATTGTCACAGGAGGCTAAAGAAAGATTATCCAACTTAACTGTTTACCTAGTTACAGCGGTAGGGTCTAAAATGTGTAACCCATAGCCGGACCCGTAGCAACTTTTCAATTTGTCAATAGAACAACATAATATTATAAAAATATTCACTGACGATACATTTGCATAAGACTTTTTATGAGAATTTCTTTTTCAACCTGGATAAGATCGTCTCGGGAATCGTCTGGTACGGGGATACACGCAAAGTACCGCAAGGAATTAAAACTCAATCACTTGATTTTGAAAACAATATCAAATCTTTCAAAATTTGATCCAACGTCTTAAATTGAAGTTTTAACCTTTTACTGTCTTCATAAAATTCTGATAGAAATAGTCAATTATTATTTTGGTACGGTAACTTCCGGTTACTCATTGCAGACCTTTTGATGTCAGAAAACTGACCAAAAAAAGAAATAGTAGAAAAGAATAAATCATTTTCTTGACTAAAACTAACTGCAACGGACTTTAACACATCTCATGCAATTTTCAGTTCTTGACATACCGTACGTACTAATGAATATTTCTACAAAAAATTAATTGGAACGGGGAAAAGTTGGTACGGGAATGAGTACAAGTTAGACACTACCGGTTACACTTTTTAACCACAACTCCTCCTAAACGACTTTCAAGGAAACTTGGTGAAATTTAATGGGAAGGTTATATGATCATGTTATCGTCATCATCATCAGACATTTAATCTGCGTACAAAAAGTTGCGTATAAGTATATGGATCTTTTTTTATATTCTACCACAATCTTTTGCATTACAAATGGAGTGCTGGGATCGGTTGTAAGGTTTGTGACTTGAACCAATTAGGTTTGTTTGTTTGTTTGTTTGTTGGGGTTTAACGTCCGAGCAGCAATATTTCAGCTATATTCAGACGATGAACATGAAATTGATGATAAGATGAACATGAAATGATGATGAAATGAAAAAGGGATGGGACACAAGGGTAATGGGGTCCACAAATTTTGAATGCCACTGGAAATAGAGAGAGGTGGGTAGGGTCGGGCAATTTAGCCTCCTGTGGCGGTGCCCTATGTAGGTTCTTTAACGTGCAAGGAACGTGGCATCTTTCCCAACACGGTGCACCACTATGGTTTGCGGTCAGGGTCTCCGTATTATAGCCTGACAACCCAGCATGTAACACGCCAGGGGTACCCCATTCCACCACCTGGGGCACACATCCCAGTTGCTCTGTGGGCAGAGCGCCCTAGCCCCCGGCTAAATGAACCAATTAGGAAAAAGTAGCCATAATGTCACAAAAACATTGTCCTGCCTTCTTTCTGTGGAAAACTTTGAATATGATATTAAGATCTAAAAACAATAAACTACAATCTTTCATACCACAAAAAAGTTTTTTGTTGGATTTAAAGGGACCATTTGCGAAGACAAAGTTGCCAATAGTGATACTTACAAGGAGAAATGTTCAGAAACAAATGGCAAGGACGACACATGGTCTATCAAGTATGATGATTTGGATTACACAGGTGGGTTTAATATATTCATACGAGCAGACAAAGCCAAAGCCGAAAACAACATTGTTTTCGTCTGCAAAACGTTTCACACCCAATGTTTATAACCAGAAGTAGACGTAGAAAATAATAGCGGTGATAAGATCTATGCTGCTTCCACACCCTGCAAAAAAGAGATTGTGGAAAACCATAAATCTGTGCTATCCTCTTTTGGTCTCTCTATCAAGGACGATGATTTTGATTTACCGTCTATGTATTGGATTCCCAAACTCCATAAAAATCCACACAAACAACGTTTCATAGCTGGATTTAAAAATGTATCACCAAACCTCTTTCAAAACTTTTCTATACTTACAACTGTCAAAGAGGGTCTAGAGTCCTACCACAACTCTTGTTACACCCGTAGTGGTATTAATTCAATGTGGAAAATTCGAAAGATCTTTTGGAGACAATCAGTGCAAGACTATTATCAGAATAAAAAAGTATCAAAACCTATGATTTTTCAACACCGTATTCCCTGCACTCAGTTAAAATCCCGACTTAAAAACATTATACATGTTTTTTTTTTTCAAAAAAAGATGGTACACCTAGATACAAATATATAGTTCTTGGTAGAGATTCCTCATACTTTGTAAGAAATAATTCCAAATCATCTTCCAATTATACAGAGGAATATGTTTACAAAATGCTGGAATTTTTAAGGACAATATAATTATCCAGTGTGGTGGACGCGTTTTTTCAACAAACGGTCAGCATTCCAATGGGAACAAATTGTGCTCATCTACTTGCTGACCTATTCCTTCACTCTTATGAGGATGACTTTATAGCTGATCTGATCCGAAAGAAAGGATATCGTTTGGCTAGGTCCTTTAATCTCTGTTTCCGCTATATAGATGACGTATTATCTTTAAACAATCCTAATTTCGGGGATTTGATACATCATATCTACTCCAAAGAACTTGAGATAATGGATACTACAGACACTGTGAAGTCAGCTTTATATCTTGACCTACACTTAAAAATCGATGGTAATGGAAAATTGTTGACCAAACTACGACAAATGTGATAACTTTCCATTCAGAATTGTCAACTTTCCTTTCATTTGTGGCAACATCCTTTCAAAACCTGCGTATGGAGTATTCATATCACAACTCATACGATATGCCGAAGCTTGCCGAAACTACCCTGACTTTTTGTATCGCGTTACAATTCTAACAAGTACTCTTCTGGAACCGGGATATGTTGTTACAAGATTGAAAGAATAATCAAGGGAACCGAGGTTATAGCGGTAATAAAAAAAAAACGTAATCCAGGGACAAAGACCACCATGGAAAACAGACATATACAGCAAATAACATGAAGTAACTAAAATCATACATACAAAGTAACAAAAGCAAATGAGCAACGTGGACTACACTAAAAACTGGGAGCATGGACCAGGTGCACCGGTAGGGTAACCGTCCTCTGCTTTTCTAGAAACACCCACCGAGTTGCTCATAAAAAGTCATCACCACAGAAGTTTTATGGTCGTCATCATAAATTCATGAATCGTTATAGTGTATCCATCTACCCAATAAAAACTGACTTCTTCAACGTGTCATAGTTTTCCTTTTCTCTCTCGTCTCCCACTGACTTGATTTTCTTTTATGAGCAACTCAGCGGATGTTTCTAGAAAAACAGAGGACGTTTACCCTACCGGTGTACCTTGTCCATGCTCCCAGTTTTTAGTGGAGTCCGAAGTGCTCAAAAGTCTTGTACATGATATACATCACGTACTGAAGAAACAGTTGAATCACACCATCATAATCATAATACAAAACCTAAATTGCCCAGATCAATTACAAAGTACACACATTCCGGGATTTACATTGTGTTTTTTTTATTCAAATGCATAAAGAGTAATCAAGGAAACCAAGGTTATAGCGGTAATCAAAAGAATGTAATCCAGGGACAAAGACCAGACATGGAAAACAGACATACACAACAAAGAACATAAAGTAACTAAAATCATACATACAAAGTGACAAAAGCAAATAAGCAACTCGGACTCCATTAAAAACTGGGAGCTTGGACCAGGTGTACCGGTATGTAAAATTAGCAATCGTATATTATCATGTTGTCATCATCAGTAGACATTTAATGTACGTACAATAAGATAAGTTTTTTTTTTTCAACTCTGCCACAATGTTTTATATTGTAAATGGAGGTCTGTGATTGTTTTGGGGGTTTTGGACTAAAACAAATTAGGAAGTAGTGGCCAAATGGTTACCAAATTAACGTTCTCATCTTGGTTTCCATGCAAACCTTTGATTATGAGTGTTCAGATCTCTATGAAATTAAACTTCAATATTTCATACCACAAAAGATTTTTTTGTTGGATTGAAAGGGACTAGCTGCGAAGACAAGGTTGACAATAGTGATACCTAACAGGAGAATAACTCGTGTTCAGACTGACGATAAGAATAACAAATGGTCGGTCAATTATAATGAATTAGTATGATGAAATTGAAATACAATCTTCATATTGAACAGAAATGTTTTTGTTGGATCTAAGAGATCAGTTGTGAAAACAAGGATGACAATAATGGTGCTATAATTAGTACCAAGCTCTGTATATATCTATATGTAAAAATGTTGGTAAATATCATTTGAATGATGTCTAGCTGAGTACTTTAATTCTTTTCTAAAACTGTAGATGTTGTTGACAACCCAAGCCAATCACCAGTTGTCCTGACAACCAACGATTGTGGAGAAGAAAGTAAAGAAAAAAGATTAACATATAGTTACATTGAAGAAAACAGACAACATGTATATGAAGAAGAAGGTGAAGTAAAATTGATTCAAACTAGTCCCATAGAGAAGTACAATCAATGGGAGGTAACTGATAGTTCTATAAAGTTCAATAAAGACGAGGGTTGTACTGATGTAAAGACTAGTTGTGAAGACGAGGAAGACAGTGGTGATGGTTACATGGAAAATGACCCAGAGACCAGTAGTGACGAAGAAGGTGACAAATTGCCTATGCATGAATTAGATTACACAGGTGGATTTAGTAGCTCATTTTAGTTAAATCCAAGTTCTTGTTCAGAGTAATCAAGGGAACCAAGGTTATAGCTGTAATCAAAATAATGTAATTCAGGGACAAAGACCCGACATGGAAAACAGACATACACAACAAAGAACATAAAGTAACTAAAATCATACATACAAAGTAACAAAATCAAATGAGCAACTCGGACTCCACTAAAAACTGGGAGCATGGACCAGGTGCACCGGTAGGGTAAGCGTCCTCTGCTTTTCTAGAAACACCCGCCGAGTTGCTCATAAAAAGTCAATTCCGGGGTAGACAAACGAGGAAAGGAAAACTATGACCCGTTGAATAAATCAGTTTTCATGGTGCAGATGGATACACCATACCGATCCACTTGTTCATGATGACGACCATAAAACATCTGTAGTGATGACGTCAATCTTGTAGCAACATAACCCTGTTCCAGAAGCCTATTTGTTTGAGTTCTAGTGCTATTGCCTAGTTCAATTACACGAACGACACTCCAGGATTTACATTGTGTTTGTTTTTATACAAAAACAACAATAAAAAACAATTTGCAGTCGAATTTAATCATGTTGTCGTCATTTTCTATAGACATTAGATATCCGTTCAATAAGTTGACTATAAGTGTGTTGATCTTTTTGAAATTCTACCACTATGTTTTATATTAGAAAAGAAGGGTTGTGATTGGTTTTGGGGGGGTTAACAAATTAGGAACTAATGGCCAAAAGGTTACAAAATGAATATAGAATAACAGTTACTTTCGATTTTGATACTTACAATATCACAATCGAAAGTAACTATTATTATTTTTTGGTCCTTTTATAGTTGCATTATTGATTAATGTACTTAAAGCAAAACATTGTCTATCGTCAATCTAAAGAAGGTGATTTATGACGTCATAAACACTACAATTGCTTTGACGGATATTTTTGAATATCTTGTTATGTACGAGTGATAGAAAAATATCTATCAATAAGATCAGAGGAGACAAGTATTATCTTGAAAAAAAAAGATAGCCAACGCAGTAATTTTATTTCTTTTTACTTTTAATTTCAATTTCCGATACAGTTTTTTCGAACTCCACTAAGTTATTAGTATTTGGTCAATCGGGAAACAGAATTTTGATCTGGTGACTTGCGTTTCTATTGAAGAGCGTCGTTAAGGTCAAAGAGTAAAAAGCGAAACTATACCGATTGCGTCGGAAAAAGTACAAATTACCGATTCTCCTGCCTGGTTTCTGTGCAAAAAATTGAGTATGACTGTTAAGGTCTCTATTAAATTGAACTGCAATCTTTCATGTTCGATTAAAAGGGCTTGGTTCAGAGACCAGTTTTGACGTCAAGGAAGACTGTGGTGATGCTTACAAGGAAGACGGCTTGTGTTCTGAGACAGAAGACAAGGAAGATAAATGGTCTGTTAAGTATAATGATTTAGATTATTCAGGTGGGTTTAATATCTTTGTTATCTGAATATAATAGCATTAAAACCTATGATTTTTCAACACTGTATACTTCTATTCCCCATACTCAGTTAAAATCCCGACTTAAGAACATTGTACATCGTTGTTTTTTTTCAAAAAAAAGATGGTACACCTAGATACAAATATATAGTTCTTGGTAGAGATTCCTCATACTTTGTAAGAAATAATTCCAAATCATCTTCCAAATATACAGAGGAAGATGTTTACTAAATGCTGGAATTTTTAATCGACATATTTGTCCAGTGTGGTGGACGTGTTTTTCAACAAACGGTCGGCATTCCAATGGGAACAAATTGTGCTCCTTTACTTGCTGACCTATTCCTTCACTCTTATGAGGCTGACTTTATAGCTGATCTGATCAGAAAGAAAGAATATTGTTTGGCTAGATCCTTCAATCTCAGTTTCCGCTATATAGATGACGTGTTATCTTTAAACAATTCTAATTTCGGGGATTTGATACATCGCATCTACCTAAAAGAACTTGAGATAATGGATACTACAGACACTATGAAGTCATCCTGATATATTGACCTACACTTAGAGATCGATGGTAAAGGAAAACTATTGACCAAACTTTACGACAAACGTGATGACTTTCCATTCAGAATTGTCAACTTTCCTTTCATCTGTGGCAACATCCCTTCAGCACCTGCGTATGGAGTGTTCATATCACAACTCATACGTTATGCCAGAGCTTGCCGAAACTACGCAGACTTTTTGTTTCGCGCTAGAACTCTAAAAAATACTCTTCTGGAACAGGGTTATGTTGCTACAAGATTGAAGTCATCACTACAGAAGGTTTATGGTCGTCATCATGAACAAGTGGATCGTTATGGTGTATCCATCTGCACCATGAAAATTGATTTATTCAACGGGTCATAGTTTTCCTTTCTTCGTTTGTCTACCCCGGAATTGACCTTTTATGAGCAACTCGGTGGGTTTTTCTAGAAAAGCAGAGGACGCTTACCCAACCGGTGCACCTGTTCCATGCTCCCAGTTTTTAGTGGAGTCCGAGTTGCTCATTTGCTTTTCTTACTTTGTATGTATGATTTTAGTTACTTTATGTTTTTGTTGTGTATTTCTGTTTTTCATGTCGGGTCTTTGTCCCTGGATAACATTCTTTTGATTGCCGCTATAACCATGGTTCCCTTGATTACTCTTTGTAAACATCAAGCTCTTGTTCAAATTCCTACACCCTTATACTTCTCATTTACTAAATAGAGTGTCTGAATGTTTGTTGAATAATTGCGAACAATGGCAGTTTTCAGATAATTGTGTTTTTGTTGCCTGTAGTCACTTGGTTTTTCTGCAATATGTATTATTTTTAAGGTGTGTTTGAAAATTACATAGATCTACATACAAAATGTGGGAGAATATAGAAATCTTGGCTGAGAGTCTTTCAGTCCTTGAGTTTATCTGTACAACTATTTTGTAAGTGAAACTCCTCCGGAAGGGAACTGCTCGAGGATTTCAATGAAATTCTATAGGAAAGATTGGCATCATATGCATATGTGGTGCATGAACAAATCAGATTATTGTTGGGGAGCTTAAAAAGAAGACAATCCAACTTTATATGTTAAACCCTTGTCAACACAATTCTTTCCTAACTGCTTTAGGGACTATGATGAAATTTCATGGTAATTTGGGCATCATATGTGAATGTGCATGTAGGAATATAATTATTGTTGGGCACCTCCAAAAGTCGATAATCCAACTTGTATATGTACTTAAAGGTTTAACGTTTTTAAACCTGGTAAGTGGTCTCAACTCCTGTTTAACTGCTCAAGTGAATTTAATAAAATAGTATATTTTGGTTGGGCATATAACAATGTACATGTATGTATGAATATAATATTTGTTTGAAAGAATAATCAAGGGAACCAAGGTTATAGCGTTAATCAAAAAAATATAATCCAGGGACAAAGACCAGACATGGAAAACAGACATACACAACAAAGAACATAAAGTAACTAAAATCATACATACAAAGTAACAAAAGTAAATGAGCAACTCGGACTCCACTAAAAACTGGGAGCATGGACCAGGTGCACCGGTAGGGTAAGCGTCCTCTGCTTTTCTAGAAACACTCGCCTTTGAAAACGACAAAGGAAAACAATTACTTGTTGAATCCTTGTCAGCGCATTTCATTCTGAACCACTCTTTTTTTTCTTTCGTAAAAACCATTCTATAAAATATAAGCTTATTTTCAACAAGAATATTCCTTTTAATCCGTATTGGTGTAGGTAATAAATAATTCCAATCCGTATTGTCCTTTCTAAAATTCATTGCCGTGCACTAAAAACATCATACCAAACTTTATTTCATATATTTTATATATTTCATAAATTTTTGTAGTATAGTTATTTCCTAATTATGTAACCGTTCTTTATCTAACATGGTAAACAGAATATTTAACCATTTATATTGTTATTAAAAATACTTTTCTTTTCCCTGTGCATTTAAGTGCAGTAATAAAAGAACTGACATCTATCATTTTTAAGCCACCATATATATAATTCATATATATACTCCCTTCTCATTTTGTGTACTGGGTATTCCATATAAAAAAAAATATATTTTTATAACAAGACCAATGTAGGATGAAGCAATGTCAAAAACAAATAGTTCAGAGCAGGAAGCATAAGTGTTTTGACTACAGATATTTTCCCTTTAACTTTCAATTTTCTTTTGGACCAAGTTGTGGCAAGGTTTTTTTAGTCTTTCGTTTATGGCTAATATTTGATTTAGATTTGCGTCCAATGTCTAAAAGTATTTAATCGTCATGAAAAGTTCCCGTCATGACATGATATTTCTTCACTATACTTCTTGCTCCCAATACATACCACTTGTGTTTTAGAAAAAAATACTTTTTGCCCAGATAGTTTACCACCTTGTATAACCCCTGGTCTGATGTTTTTTTGTAAAACAAACCTTAACCAAGCTAATAATAGAATGTCCAAAATTAAAAGAAACTGCTAAACATTCATGAAAAAGTCTTCTCAAAGTCTATCTATAGCAATAAGCCAGGAATATTTTTATCTTCTGTATTTTCCAATATATCATATATCAATCTAATGTTATCTCCAATATTTCTCCCACTAATAAAGCCTGTCTGATCCAAATTGATCAGTTTAATTCTATTTGCAATACATCCAGACCATATTTTATATACTGTGTTTAATAAAGAAATAAGGCGCCAATTTATCAGTAAATGTCTTGGCTTATAATCCTTCGGAAAGCAAGTTATTATTCCTTGTTTTTAGATGACTGATATTTCTCTAGTATGTAAGCCACAATTTACATCACTCTTGTGATTTTAATGAAATTCTATAAAGTATTGGGCACCAAATGTAATTGTAGATGTTATTGTCAGAGGACGCCATGGAAGATAATCCAACGGTTTTACTTGTATAAACCTTGTAAGCACAACCCCTTCTAAACTCCTCTGTGGATTTTAATAAAACTTTACAGGAAGGTTGGGCACTATATATAGAAATGCATGAAGGAATGTAACTTTTGTCAGAAGACACTATAGTGACATAATCCAACTTAAGAAATTAAACCTCGGAAGAACAACTTTTCTTAAACCCCTTCACGAAAACTTTAGTTTAGTCATCATATGTAGACGTATGCTGTGTCGAAAAAAAGTTGAGATGAATATCTGGTAGTTAATTGGAGGAACCAAATTGGGTACTTTTGAAAGGAACATTGTTCAATAACATTCAAGTATGAAATTTGTAGATGGAAAATCCATGTTCTTAGAATGCCATCATACCTTTTAAATACTCACATACTAAAAACGTTTAAACATCCGTAAAAAGGCCGAAGTATTGCGGAAGGGTGACTTAAGATCATCTTAAAGTTAGCTATACGTACAAATAATCCCCTTGCTCTCTGCTTTTTATAACTTACATAAACTTAACTGTCTGAATATTGTAAAGCTTGAAGCAATGAAGCTTTTATTGCCTCAAAAATAACATCCCCTTCCTCAAATTTACATATTTACGTCCGGTTGTGATAAGGATGACTTTATTTCGTAAGTAAACCACGCCCCTTTTCTGTCAGCCAAAAGCAAGAATTCATTGTAGATATGTTGATTGAGAAATGTTTGTTGAGAAATGTATGAAAACCATGCATTGCTAGGTCGGATCGTATATCGATGGAAAATACATTCTGGACATCAATTTCATGGTAAAAAGTCAAATTAAGTATAAAATCAATGTTATATTGACATAACACATGTATCTATTTGTTTCGTAATTCTATCTTACATTTTTTATTTTCCTTTTTTTATGTTGTTAAATTGACTTTGTAACATGAATGTTGTATGATCGAAATCGCATTATGTACAGACCACAAATCGCTTCCGAGGATGTTCATGAAGAAATATAATTTTTACATCACCACAAAAATCATTGTTTGGTGCTGTCGTCGTCGTCATCCGTTTCGTCGTCAGAAGACACTTGGTTTTCGTGAGATAATATTTTGTTAGTGTCGACTAATTGTTATAAAATGTTGATATGATTTTACGAACCACTAAAGGAAGGTTCATATTTAATTTGGAGTTTATGGCACCTACCGTTTTAGAATAAGGGACCACAAAAATAAAAATGTGTTTCAAAAAACCCATGGAGAATGTTTTTCTTCCGATTTTGATATGGTTTTTTTTTGTGTTCCTTATCTAACTCTGGTAAACAAATTTATCAACAGCTTTTTGCATTTTTTGACCATTTTCAACTTCACAGGGGTCAAAGCTGCCACTGTTTTATTTTTCGTCCTATTTCTAAATATTTTTTATTCCTTATGAAAATCCCTGTATGATGATTTTCGAGTTATAAGGGGTCGAAGGGGCCACATCCCCAAAAAAGGAAATCGAAATTTTTCGTCCGATTATAAATTTGTTTTATTGGATTCCTTATGTAAATCTCTGCCTGCATTTTTCTATTAGGTTTCAGATATCTCTTATGGCTTTTGAGATATAAGGGGTCAAAAAGACCACACACCAAAAATCGACTGTTTTTTTGTGTGTTTTTTTTTTTGTTTTTTTGTTGTTGTTGTTGTTTTTTTTTTTTGTCTGATTTAGAAAATTTGTATTTCTATTTCAAATTTTGTGCAATATAGTGTCCATACCAGTTGTTGTGTCAATTATGAACTGTAGGTCCTTATGCTTAAGTGTTACAAAAACTATTGTGTCTATATTGTGTCTAAACCAACTGTTCAGGTTGTATTATGCTGCGCAAAGCTTTCAATTGTTGGATACTCCAAAGAGTAATAATCCAACGTATGGGTTTTGACATTAAATATTTCAGTGTACTTTAAGATTGGGTACTCTCACATTGAGCTTGCTCACACATCTTGTCGTAGCTCAAAGACTTGGAAATATTATGAACCATGTACTAAGGTTTTTCCTCTTCCAAAGAAACAGTTGATGTCCGTATAATAAATTGAGTATTAATGTATGAATTCTACCACAATGTTTTGATATACCCCATGCAATAAAGTTGAGGAGAGTATAACGTTTTTCACCCGTCCGAAAGGGGACCAAAAAGAATTTTCCTGATGTTTTATATGACATGTGATAATTGAGTAATGGGAATGGATCTCTTTAAAAGTGCCTGATCCCCGAAGGAAAATTGGGATTTGTTTTGGGGGTTGTGACAGGAACCTTAAAGGAATGAAGAACTAAAAGATATCACACATAATCTGGTCGAATTCTTATCATGTTCAAATTTCTTATCTGTGTCAAGTTTCTAAGCTGTACCAGAGTTGGATTGTGTGTCCATTCTTGCCCCATCTGTTCGTGGTTTAACCTCTGTAATTATGTGTGTGTGTGTGTGTGTGTGTGTGTGTGTGTGTGTGTGTGTGTGAAATATCGGACTCTAGATATTGATGATTGCTCTGTAAGTTAAAAATGTAAATATTTCATATACTAGTTCTTAATACTTGAAATCCAGATTTCAGAAATGGCAATTGATTAAACAAATATAGCTTGAAACAAGTTTGGAATTTCAGGGATTTAACATTTTTGTTTGTGCTTAGCTCAAACGTTGTTTCTTAGAAATTTCATGTTACCATTATATTTTCATATTTAAATGTTAGATTTTGATTTTACATATAGGTATTCTCCAGGGAGGTTGTCTTTAGTGCCTAGAGAACACAGCTAGTGGCAACAGTTTTACAGAGAGATATATTGAGTGATATGAAACATTGCTGTAATTGTTGACTGGTTATATATTTCATAGAAGTGACTGACATTTCTTTTTATATTCTGACATACCCAATACACACTTTTTATATATCTAGGTCACAATGTAATTTTATTTTGTTTTCTTATTCTTGTTTTTGTTTCTTAATTTGTAAAGAAACTAATAATATCTAAATACAGTTATAAATTAGAATTTTGTACTTTTTGCAACAATCCAAGTAAACTCATGACATGTGTTTTGTGAATGCACATATTTTTAATGATGTATTAGTCGAATTTTGATACCAAAATTGAATGACTTAATTTATCTGTTTCATCCCTGTTTTATTTTAAAACATTATTTAATTAATAAGAATACTATGTAGCCTAGTGTTTTTTTTTTAATTTCGATTTGATTTTTTTTATATTTTTATTTTTGCATGGGCTTTTCCTACATGGAAATGCTTATCTCTATGTAATATATTTTTTATAAAAAAAATCAAATAAAGGTATGGCATTGTGATCAGTGTTACTAACGTCCGTTCACCTTCTTCTACTCACAATAACTTGAGTAAAGTATCTTTTTGAATTAAATAAAAATAAATTAACCTTTTTTTTTTGTATATTAACACATCGGTCTTAGAGCAAAGCAGAGTTTTTGGAAGTTTTTGCCCAACGCCATTTGAAAGTAAGGGGCTACAAGAGAGAAACTAGATGTTTTCTTTAGAATTAGAAGATAAAGTTAATTGAAAATCCATTTTTATGATTCAGATGTCAATATATTCCACTTGAAAATCTGTTTCAAAAGTTTTATTTTTACAAGGTAGACTTATCTTTAATCATTTTAGAGTTAAGGGATACGAAATGGGGGAAGGAGAGAAAACTTGTAGCTTTTTGTTGGATTTCTTATGAAAATTTTCAATCAGTTTCCATATATATATCATATATAATTAAGTTATAGAAAGCGAAGGCAAAGATTTTTTATTAGCACTCTAAATGCAAAACTTTTACCTTAAAACTTTAATTAGGGCCCGCTACGAAAAGTGGTGTTAGCTCTATAGTGTTCACTCTGTCCGTACGTAGGTTACAAATCCGTGTCCAGGCTGTAACTTTTTTGTCTTTCGGTGTAGGCTTTTGATATTGTGCTTGTTGGTAGATCACGTAAAAACTATGAGTCGTGTACCATAGATAGTAGCCTATTACCTTGAACTTTGACATCAAGGTCAAATTTTTGTTTTTTCGGTGACAAACTTGTGTCTGGCCTTTAACGGTTTTGTCTTTGGCTGTGAGCTTTTGATATTAGGCCCGTGGGTAGATCACTTTAAGACGATATATCGCCTACCATTAATAGTGGCCTATGACCTTGAACTTTGATTTCAAGGTCAAATTCTTATTTGTGTTCTGTGACAAACTTGTGTCTAACCTGTTAATTTTTTTCGCTTTGGGCTTTTAATATTTGGCCCGTTGGTAGGTTACAAAAAGACGGTGTGACGCGTGCCATGGATACTGGCCTATGACCTTGAACTTTGATTTAAAGTCAAATTCCTGTTTTTCGATGAGAAAGTAGTGTTTCGGCTGTTCCCTTTTTATCTTTCGATGATAGCTTTCCATATTTGGAAATTTGTTAAGCAAACATGCATGTGATTCCATACCTCTTTCTCAACTGATAAATATGTATATTGAAGATGAGTGCCGCATTAAAAAACTGAAATTTTTCCCCAACTCCATTTCTTATGTATGGCTTAATTGCCGAGGTGGGGCCCAGAGGGACGTATTCCATCTCAATGATTTCTTGTTTAATTTAAGGCTTTGCGCTATTTTGTGTCAAAACCAGTTGTTGTGTCCATAATAAACTCTACATCCCTATGCTTAAGAGTGTCAATCACTAATATTATGACCACATTTGCCCCGAGGGAACAGAGTTCAACATGCTGCGATCGTATCTTGCTGCACATCCTGAAGATGTTTATTCATATTATGTACTACTCCATTTGCTTCAGTGTGCTTTGTTATTTGATATGCAAGCTAGTGTTCGTTGTTATGCGTTATTATGCGTTTTTTCCTCATTGTATGCTTAGTAGTTTTATATAATGAAATACGATGTTTTGTACATGATGATTGCTGAATTATGTCCATGTAATGTTATGTTATGTATAGTCGGTTGAAGTGCTCTGTATAGCTATTTGTTGTTCATCTCTTTTATGGTATCCGATTCTTAATAAATATTACTCAAGTTTCAAGTTTTATAAATACAATCAGACAGTAACATATACTGTAACAAGACGCAGCCAATATAACACATATACCAAGGCGAACAGGACAAATAAGCACATTTCATACAACAAATAACTTATGTATCCAATACATAGATTCGGTTATAACAATGACTAATCAGTTCAGGTAAGTAATAAAAGCATGTCAACCAAGTAAAAAAAAAGACCGGATGTTAATGAATTGGATAGACGAATGCGATTACGATAGTATTTTTCAGACAGAAATAAATATTAAAATAATTTTGAAAATGAAGCAGAAATTGACCAGGAAGTGTCTAGAAAAAAGAAATCATGTTGGACAACAGACAAAAGAAAAAACGATAGCTTGATCTTTACTTAAAACTAATTACAGAGGATTAAGAAGACTTGTTGTTCTGATTTATCACAAGATGAAAAAGACGCTTTTTTATTTGATATCTGACTCTGATATCGTAATACGTCTTTGTGACAAGGGTTCGGGTGTACGCGTATTAGATACGGATGGTAAAATATTTTAAAATAATTTTATATAAAAAGAATTGAGTGAGAATTAACATACATGAAAATAGATAAAGATATTACCAAGAAATACCCACCTAAAAAAAAAAACAAAAACAAAAACAAAAACAAAAACAAAGAAAACTAGTTAACAAACTACATAGAAAAGGATACATCTCAATTGAAATAAAACGCTACATGCTGCCTAGAAATGTACAACCTGGTCGTGAGAAAGGTAATCCAAAGATGCATAAAGTGGCTTGCCCTTTAAGTATTATAGTCAGTAAAAAAACAATACCATTTGGACTTGGTGTAAGGGTAAGACGTATTTGCGAGGAAGAAACCAATCATTTAAATGAAAGAAGGAAGCTAAAGTCACGGTTGAAGAGGATATAAAGAAGATGTTTGTTTTTTGTTTTATTTTTACAATTGAATTTTTTTATTGCTGCCTTTTAACTTTTTAAACATGACTGGTGTGTTGCTGCTTTTAACTTTGTATACCCCGCCACAAGCAGCGGCAGGTATTATGTGATACCTTCAGAAAAATTATGCAGTTGCGGGTCTATCCGTCCGTCCGCGTCCTCTGGTTTTCAGAAGATAAAATGAGAACGTACATGTATATACATAGACATAATTGTTTTTTGAATTAGATATTCAAGTGAATTTGGTGTGTTATTGACATGCATGAATAACCTCCTGTCTAATGTTCATAAGAAACTTAAATGGTGATGTATTCTTCTTTGTTGATGCGGGTTTGGGGACAGTAAATTGGGTAAGCGTGTGAGTTTCTGTGAAATGCACATTAAGGTTTAACAAGGTGCAATGGCGCAAACATTGTATTTGATTATTGAGGATATGGCTCAAGCAGGTTAGGAATAAATATACAATGTCTTTTTATTGGTTTGTCGACCTCATTGCTCTCTACAGTTGCTCAACTCATTTTGTATTGCTCATGAGGTTGGGACTTGCACACCAGCTTGACGTGGGAAATGCAAAGAAGAAAGATTTGGCATACATATATGCTTGTATCATAACCAATAATTTAGTAAAACATGGGAATGTTGTTTTGGTTGATCAATCAATAAAGCAACCATTTTGTTCCAGATGAGCAATTCAAGTTTTTAAGTCTCCAGTGTGAATGTGTTTTTGTAATGGAAAACAATAATGTGTGTGTTGGGAAGACTATACAGATATAGGAGTCTTTACAACATTTTCTTGTTGATATTAAATTATACTGAAGTATGATCATGACTAAATATCACACGAGGACTGAAAAGTCTTCTACTTTGTTTAGGATCATATACCATTTTAAGTGTTAAAATGTGCATATTTCGCTGAATTCATCAATAAATTAAAGACATCTTTACATTTATTAACAGGTAAAATACTGGTACAAAATACATTTTAGAAACAAACTGTGCTTGACGCTTACCCTACCGGTGCATATGGTCGATGCTCCAAGGTTTTAGTGGAGTCAAAGTTGCTCATTTGTTTTTATTGCTTTGAACTTGTAATTTTCGTTACTTTAAGTTCTTTGTTATGTGTGTCTGTTCGTCTGGTCTTTATCTCTGGATTACATTCTTTTAATTTCCGTTAGAATCTTGGTTCCCTTGATTACTCTTCAATAAACCGGTAAAAACCAACATTGTCGACTGAGACGAAATAATAATGGAACACGAATCTGTACGTGATTCAAATGGAATGAACCATTAAATGGAATGTTCCTATGTTTTTTTATTCATTACGTTTTGAAATGAAATATTCATTTCCCTTTAAAAGCTGTAGGAGTTATGGGACTTACTTAATCCGGTTCCCTGGGCATTATCATAAGCGACCCTAGGATCGTTAAAAATATAGACGCAGGCCACCAGCGACGGATATGCACAATATATGAGTAAATTGCCCCTTATGAAATGAAATAAAAAACAAAGATTAAATTATTTGAATTGACTTTATAATTGTGCATTTATATTGGAAGATATAAGTAATTTGAAAAAAAAATATTTAAACGTATTTTTCTTTGAATTTGAATATTAGAACGTATAAAGGTAAATACAATAACTATTAGCTCAGCCGATTAAAAGACAGAAGACGTCACTGGTGACCCGGAGTTATATTTGAGAGAAACTTGTGGAACGAAAATATTACCGGGCTTCCAGGTTCGGGACTTACTCTATTTACTCATAGACTTTATTTCAATTATAGACTTTCGGGTACATCCTCTTTTAAACTAAAGACACATTCCTTCCATATATCTCAATTAACAATAAACATTGACATAAAAAGTTACTGTTTGACCTGATTGAACATTTACCACCAGTAAATAAGCTTGTGAATGCATATCCTACGAAACAGCTGGTGGTTTTTCATCATCATCTGTAGAATGCAGTTTTCAGAAGTATACACTGCCTATTTAATTTGTGACATTTATGGGAATCTGTGGTTCAAGTGTTAGCTTAGTAATATTAAATCTTTTAAGCAGCTTAGGTACAGCAGTCTTGGTGAGTAGTCAATACAGTTCAGTATAACATTATGTGTAATTTTGGAACTTTAGGTTCTTAAGACTTAAAATACATTTCCTCTAAAACTGCTTGGTTATTAGCTTTTACATTTTTTAGTAAAATGTATTGTTAAAAAAGTGTAGTTGTGCATACTACAAGGCCATTTTTATAAAACAAGTTTTGTAGCAGGGTTGGGGTTAATTACTTTGAAAAGCATTAGAATACTTTCAATTACATTGCATTTTCCTCGAATTACATTACATTGCAATTACATTGATTCTTTAAATGTATTTGATAGATTAAAATACTTTTGTAAAAGTAATTGATTGATTGTTAATACATTTATAAGATAATTTAATACAATCATAAAAAAATAAAATATTTACATGTATTCTATAGAAATTGCAAAATGTTATATATCATTGAAATCTGAATGACTGTAATTATTCTAAGAGTAACACGAGAAAGAGTAATCAAGGGAACCAAGGTTATAGCAGTAATCAAAGGAATGTTATCGAGAGACAAAGACCAGACATGGAAAACAGATATACAGAACAAAGAACATAAAAACACTAAAAACATACATACATAGCAACAAAAGCAAATGAGCAACTCTGACTCCACCAAAAACTGGAAGCATGGACCAGATGCACCGGTTGGTTAAGCGTCCTCTGCTTTTCTAGAAATAACCGCCGAGAAGCTCATAAAAAGTTGAGTCCTGTGTAGACGAAAGAGGATAGGAAAACTAAGAAAGCTATGGCTGAAAAATGTAGAAATTTCAAAAGTTAGACAGAACCAGCATTTGTTATGGCCATCATTAAAATCAGCAATTCAGGGCGAAATGTTTTCCTGGCCACAATTAAGATTCACCCTGCTACTCTATATCAGAGTTTTCAGATATAAAAACTAATCAATTCATGCATTTTGCTTTGACGTTTCCTTTTGCAATTTATGGAACTTGAAAATCTACCAACACCCTTGAAGTCATGTTTAGAGAATGACATTTTTTTTTCACGGGCAAACAATATTTAATCTTACATCATTTAATTTCAGAAGTAACACGCTTTCTGATTGGATAAAAAAAATATGTTTATAGAGCACATTTTGATATGTGAATATGATGTCATCAACCTTTTGTAATGATTTACTTGTTTGATTTTGATTCTAAAATTAAACTATAAGGAATGACTGTACCTTGTTTTGGGTCTTCAATGCCCTGGTGTACACTTGAAAATATCCTCCTCCGCAAGTTATTTAGTTTGCACCACGTGATTGAGATCATGTTTTCGTTGACTGAAAAATATAACAGTTATTCCTTAAGTTTTTTAACACTTTTTGCATTAAAACCATCAGTTAAAAATACAGAGTAACATTTTGCGTTTGTCTTCAGAGCCATATACATGAACAGGTCTGAAGCATGGGATGAAGTATTTCGTCTAAAATCACTGATTGTTTAATAATGAATAAACATTGTCAAGAGATATGATTCATAATACTAATTTAGAATAATTATCATAAAACACAATAAAATTTCTATAAGTGTATCATAGACAAATATATATGTATGACATGAGTATGTTTTTTTTAAATATTGACGCTTCTTTTGGTTCTCCCTTTTAAAGCAGACGCTGTTACCTATATATTGTTTCAATGTCAGTAAGTTACAAAACGAAATGTAATGGAAATGCAATTACTTTCAATTTCTTCAGAAAATGTAACTGATTGCAATCAATTACAATTACTGGTTGTAATTACCCCATCCCTGTTTTGTAGGAGATTTGAGTCTTATTAAAAATTCATACAGTTTTGAATAAAATGATGTGAAATTTTTGGGTGGGAAATTTTTCTGTTTCCTAATCATTGGATCTCTATAATCATCTACAAAACCTATTTTTGTGACATTTTCATTCCTAAACAATATGTCTATAAGTCTTCTAGGTTTTTTTTCAGTCAAAATGATGTTGAGGCATAAGATATGCATGCATCATTTAGTATGTTTTTGAAGGATTCTTCAACCATACTAAATACATTATAAGTCAACAATCATGTAAAATTTGGATTGTAAATGTTCTTATACTCATAAAAAATCATCACCAGCTTCAAGTCCACAAGTGCACTTCAGGGTACACTGGCTTGAAGGGAATATTACACTCAAACTTTTCTGCACCGCACAAGTTCATCTATGTAGGCATTCAGGAATCCACAATGTGGGCATGGTTTGAGTTTCCTATTGAGTAGATGTACAATGATATGCTAAAAAAATTCATTCGAAAATTGACGTTCAATTAAAGTAAACGTCAAAATACAGTATTCAACACTTGTGACATTAAATATTTAGCTCTATCCAACGAGTCCTCTCTGCTTTTTTCCGAATCACGTCAACAAAGCAAAATTTGAAAAAAAACATGTATACAAGAAAAAAATACAGTAAAATATTACTTGATGCAGAGTTCTATTTTAAAGAGGAGACACTCCTGTCTGCTTTTTACAGTAGGTAGCTAATAAATGCTAATATCATACTCTTCAAAAATATAGAGAATAGCAGCTACTTAATGTTTCGATACTGACAATAACATATTGAGTATATCTACGAGTGCTTCAGCACAAGTCGATATATGCCACCTGATATTGTGGCATTCAGTTAATCACCTTCAGTCACTGCACTATCAAATATTAAATGTCTAGCATTTTAAGGGCAGACTAATTAGGAGTTGTTAAGCTTGACCCTTACAGTCTGTACTATTCCTAGATTTATAAGGACCATTTCATCAAATAAAAGTTTCTTTCTATAACCATTTTCAATCTGCATACATTAACATTTTTTGCATATCAAGAGCAGTAACTCTAGTCCAGGCTTGATGTACAACTTTGACCTCATTTGGAATATAACATAATGGCTTTATCGTTCAATCATATCTTTATTTCTTCTAGAGTTAGGGTCATTGTTTTTCTTTCTATACTTATAACATTGATGAAATTTTGAAAACAGCTATATTTCAATTTTAAGAGCAATAACTCTTGTACAACTTCAAGTCAAGTAGGCATTAGAATAAGGGTATCATTATAAAAAATTATTACTAAGTTTTTTTCTACCCACATGCTATACGATTTTCAAGATAATTGCTAAAAAGTACAGTACAAAAAAAACCCATCATATTTGTCCTTTCAAGGGCAATAACTCACCCATGTTTTACACTTAATCCGCAAAATGGATACAAAAAGATAGAGCCAATGGTAGTGTTTGATTATCCTAAAACTAACTGCCTTTAAAAATTATTTGTATTGCCTGTCAATTAAGCTGCTTAAAATGGTCATTATCGGTGAAATGCTTGAAAATGACTTCTAACCATATTTATGTCCGCAAAATATTTTACCAATAAAGTAATTTCACAGCTACGGTCGACTGAGTAAAGTTTCAGATTCGTAATTCCTCCTAATCGTTTCAGTCATAACCTCAAAATCAACCCTTCCTTCAAATTTTGCTTTGGGGTAATGCACCTATTGAAAATGCTTTTTATTTTGGTCCCCCTTTTTACCATCCAATGAACAGTCCCGTTCTAAGATAAAACTATCGTAGGGAAAGAGAGGAGTACTGGATACGCAGTGAGGTACTGCGATACGTTACAGATGCAATGACAACATCAAAAGTATAGGAAACATTTCAAGCCATAATAATTGTAGCATAAATGTGAAGAATTTATTTGACAAAATTCTAAGACGGGAAAGGAGTCATGGCCATCTCAACTATACGTCACCTAAGTTACATGATGTCTCTATATATGGTCTCCTTCCTTTCATACAAAAACCTCTTGGGTTTCATTACATTCGAACAAAACTATTCTGTACCTCTCACTCTACCACATTCCCATACAAAACAAGTCTTGACACTCTTGTTTCTGACCCTATCTAATCATTATACAGACTTGTTGCCATCATTTTGGATATTAGTTTCCACAAACTCTTTAAACCACTTTGTGTGAAAAGTCAAGATTTCTTCCACTACCATTTGCCAACATAAGTATAGATGCAATTAATTTGGCTCACATCCTCAATCACAAAAACATTACCAACAAAATTCCCCAATATTTCAAAGACAAATCAATACCGATTAGTTCATATACCTATACTTCACCCATTGCGTCCAAAATTTTCAAATATAAAAGGCAATTGCAGAACCTAGAGATTGAGGACTTCAAAGCTAAACCATCTGACTTTTCTTGCAAAAACTCTCCATTCAAATATGGTCCTTCCGGTCACGTCCTTACGGGAGATTTAACCATCATCAAAAACGAGTTTCTGCGTAATATCCTTTCTAAAGGTCCCAAGTACCGTGAACCACGCTACATCAATTGGAATTATAACTTTAAAGTTTTTATGGATGCCGTAGAAGACTACGCAAGACAAGAGGCTCCCAGGAGACTGAATCGCTCATCTGATTAAAGTTTGTCTCTCAAGGGCAGTAAAGTTAACAAGGAGTTGTCCAACAATTTTGAATCAAGAAGACTTTGGTAAAACTATCACAAGGATCATTTCAGCTATACAAAGTTTCTTTCTATATATTATAGTTTTCAAGATATTAACTGAAAACTGGAAAAAAAAAATTTCATTTTTCATCTTTCAAGGGCAATAGCTCTTACAGAAATAATTTTGCAAAAATTGTCGACGACGATGGACGGCAAGTGACGGCAAAAGGCTGAAAAAGGGATAAACGTGAACAAGAAGACATTGATTCTCTGTCAGAGTGGGTAAAGGCTGTGAGATTTTTAAACGAATGAAAGTTTTAATGAGGTCAATGAGTGCCAATGCTACATCAGATTTCAAAGACCCCGATGCAGCAAGAATAATCAAGGGAATCAAGGTGATAGCGGTAATTTTGGGATAAAGACAAGACGTGGAAAACAGATATACACAACAAAGAATATAAAGTAACTAAAATCATACATACATAGAAAAAAAAGCAAATGAGTAACTCGGACTCCACTAAAAACTGTGATCATGGACCTGCGTATGGAGTGTTCATATCATTACTCGTATGTTATCCCAGAGCTTGCCGAAACTATGCAGACTTTTTGTATCGCGCTAGAATTCTAACAATTAAGCTATAGGAACAGGGTCATGTTGCTACAAGATTGAAGCCATCACTACAGGAGTTTTATGGTCGTCATCATGAACTCGTGGATCATTACGGTGTATCCATCTACGCCATGAAAACGGATTTGTTCAACGTATCATAGTTTTCCTTTCATCTGCCCGAATTTGACTTTTTGAGCAACTCGGCGGGTGTTTCTAAAAAAGCAGAGGACGCTTATCCTTCCAGTGCACCTATTCCATGATCCCAGTTTTTAGTGGAGTCCGAAATGCTCATTTGCTTTAGTGACTTTGTATGTATGACTTTAGTTACTTTATGTTCTTTGTTGTGTGTCTGTTTTCCATGTCTGGTCTTTGTCACTGGATTACATTCTTTTGATTACCAATAGAATTTTAATTTCCGTGGTTACTCTTTCTTTATTGTTTAGTGACAAATAAATCCCTATTTGCCTTTTGTAGTATTGCACATTTTGCTACAGTTCCACTGTGATTCATTAAGTTATACTAAAGTTAATAATTGTCCATACAGAAAATGCTTGTCTATGGCCTTTATTCCAAATCAGTTCAAGTCACAGAAACAATATCATAGATATCAATATGCACTTACTGGTGTTATGTAGTTAAATTCTATAAAATGCTTGTTTTTGGCTCCTTATTCTAAACCAGAGGAATAACCCGCAAAATCAAGACCAGCCTTTCTGTCATGATTTCGAACTTCTTGTAAAATTTTATAATGATCAACCTACTAAACGTCATGTCATCACACAAAAGTAGTGTCTATTGACAACAGAGCATAACCATCACAGATGGGTCTGATTACTTTCAATTTAATTGATTAAATTACAACTACTTTGTCAAATGTATGATTGAATTTAATTAATGATTACAACATTTCTGAAAGAGTAATCAAGGGAACCAAGGTTATTGCCGTAATCAAAAGAATGTAATCCAGGGACAAAGACCCGACATGGAAAACAGACATACACAACAAAGAACATACAGTAACTAAAATCATACATACAAAGTAACAAAAGCAAATGAGCAACTCGGACTTCACTAAAAACTGGGACCATGGACCAAGCATGAAAGTAATTGATTAAATTAAAGATTATATTGACAAGTATTCATGATTACATCTGATTACGATGAATTTGCAAATAACTATGAATTAATTGAAAGGTTTCGAACATTTTGCTTATGTTATTTCTATGTTTCATGAGGCCTTTAATTCTTTGAATTTAACAGGTAATATTATTTTTAAAGTATAGTAGAACATCAACCTTCACCAACCTATTACACCATATAGATCTATAAAATATATACAAGATCAATATAAGTACAACATGTGACTTTCACTTGAATTTTAAGAACCAGTGCACTTGTTTCATATACGGTGATGCCCTAAGGGATATTTGGATATAAAAGAAAATAGCCATAATACCCTTGGGTTTTATTTTTGTACTTAATGAAATTCATTAAAACAGTTGTATAGGGTCTTTTGATAGCTCTCACATTTGTAGTTCATTAAAATAATTAGATTTCTTTTTACTTGTTGGTATAGAATTCACATTTTGTAATATCTTCACTAAAAATCATTTTACACTATTTTTTTGTTGTTGACATAATGCATCATCCAAAGATACCAATTGAGGCTTTAGTATTTCCATTGTAATAATAAAGTATTCAGAATTACCGGCTATCTTGAAAAGTAATTGATTAAATTAAATTACACGTAATCAGATTTTTGACTGAATAATAATTAAAATGATTACGTGAAAAAAAAATGTAATCAATTACAGCTGATTAATGATTACAATTACAATTACCCCATATCTGAATAACATTAAATTGAAAAAAGTTCTTCTGCGGATATATGACAAAATTTAATAACGGTAGACACTAAGTGGTGGATATCGCTTACACAAACGTTACGTCTTGGTAAGCTGAAACAGGATGTCATGGGGCCCAGAAATAGTAAGAATGTTCATTATTTAAAGAAGTCCTTAATTATGTATGGAGTTCCTGAAATCGATTGATGGAGGTCAATAAATAATTAAGGACCTGCTTAAATAATGATAATTTAATCAACCTAGGGTACTAACTCGGAAGTACCGTGTGGATCATTTGCAGAGGCCACTGATGTAATCAATACTATCAAATTAACAAACATGGTACATAAATTTCCCTAGAAAAAGAACTTAAATTGTTACCAATCGCTTGAGGTCAAATGCGTAAATTTTTTAATAAACAAAATAGTTTAGACTGGACAATTTGTTTTACCAAGGTTCAAAATACGTTTAAAACTGATATGAATGAAATTTAAAAAAAAGTGTCTGGTTTTGACAAGTTTTTCGTTGATACAGGGTTTTGTACTGAAATGTCATGTTTCATTATATCATGTACATTTATCTTTCTTTCTTTGTGAAAATTATTTTCCTGTTGACACTGACTTGTACTTTTATAACGAGGCCATTGGATATATGTAACGCAATGTTCTATACCAATAGTATTATTTTGTTTTCAAATTTAATCATAGCATTTCCAAAACACTCATGAAAGTAAAATGTCAATGCTTCCTAACAACCAAACTTCCACCAACACTAACAATGGATAACATACTATATTTTCACGTTTTATTGCAGTAAAAAACTGTATTTTACAGATTATGATCAATGATAAAAATTACAATAAAATGCATATGACAGTGTGCACTTAGGAAAACCCTATCATTTTTTTTTTCATATACACGTACATTATATTACAATTTTTACAATTCTGTACATAACAACTGAAAATGACCTATTGTATTGAATCAAATGAAGTAGCCACAAACATTAGAAATGACCCAAATATAAAACGACATTAAAAATTCATCACTGCATAAGAAAACACTGTATAGAGTAATCATTTCCAATGTATGTACATTCAAGGATTTTAATATTTGACTCATTGGTACACAGAATTTTCTTCAGTGAAAAAAATTGAAGTACAGTTAACACTTGCGGTATTTCTATTTTGTGAAAATAGTACTATACTCACTATTTCTAGTGACCCAACGATTACATGATGTAAAATTATGCTGTAATCATAAATATGCATTGATTTAATGTTAATCTAAATACGAATTACCTGTTACAAAATGTAACAAAAGTAAGAGACTCTCCCTAAATAACACTGTCTTATGTAGAAGACTTTAACTTAAAACATTTTTCTAATGTAGAAATTAAATTATCAGAGAACAAAATAGTACCATCATGAAAAAACCTGCTTATGTTTCTTGACACTTTTGCAAAAACTAAATTCCTGAAAAGCAAATTCAAGGCCAAAATTTGAAAAAAAAACTCCCTCAAATCTTCATTTGTTTTCAAGTCTAGTTTAGTGCTTATTTTATTTGCAGCAATGATAGAATATTATTAAGCTGAATAATAACCTGAAATATATTTAATGATTTGAAAGATACTTTATTTGATATAAAAGGAATTGTATTAGAACTATATCAGAAGTTATATAAAAACAAAGTCCTATGCTGTTTGTCTAAATATAACTCAAAATTATCTAAATTTTTGTCTTCCCACATCTGCCACTGAGCCTTGGTTTCTAAATGATGTTGAATATCATATAAATGAAGGCAGAAAAAGTTGGCTAAAAACAAATGGTTGTATTAGAAAACAGTCTCGGTAAAGAAAACTTTCAAAAAGATAAAACTAAAAGACCTTGAACAGACAGACAGTGCAAAATAACTATAGTTTTTTTATGTATGATTTTGGTTGCTTTATGTTCTTTGTTGTGTGTGTCTGTTTTCCATGTCTGGTCTTTGTCCCTGGATTGCATTCTTTTGGTCGCCGCTATAACCTTGGTTCCTTTGATTACTCTTTATAGTGAATACTTTAAACAAATCTTAGATTGTTAAAAAAATCTACTAAAATAAAGAATTTTTTTTTCCAATTCTAGGCACACGTCAAACCCCGATGTTGTGATTAGGAAAACCTTATATGAAAAAAAAAATAATAAAATAATAAACTTTGGTGGCATTAAGAAAATTGTTAACATTACCAGGTATGATTACTATCTCTTCACGTTAGGAAGTATGTTACTTATTTGGTATCTCAACTTATTAAATAGGCTTAATTCAGACAAAATCGTTGAATTCTTAAGTCTGTCTGATTGTAAACAGTGCTTTCATAAATTCTTTTGACTTTAGCTACATTAATTGTCTGAATGCTCTTGATGTTCAGCTGGTTTATCACAATGTTCTTGACTTTTAGACGATTCATCATTTCTTTTGCGTTCAGCTACTTTATCAGAACTCTCAAGAAGTACAGCAGGGTTGTCACAATATCCTTGACCTTCTACTGGGTTCTTTATACTCTGTTGACGTTCAGAAAGAACAGAATTGCAGATGTCTTGATCAGTTGGCAACTCAACACAAGGTACTGCAGAATCCATGTCGACAAAATGGGCAAAAGAGGTGTCTGACATATTAGGAGGTGTTAGAGAAATGTCACTGTTGTAACTGGTGGTAAGTTTAATGTCTGCAGTGATTAACCCGCTTTTCCTGAAACAATGCACTATCGTAGTGGCAGGGACCAAAGACCATGCTTTCTTAAGTTTATGTAGGGCATCTAATAATGATATTTTATGGGCGACTTGTGAAGCACTAGGCTTCTCTTCTGTTGACTCTATTACCTTAGTTATGTTTTTCACTAAGGTACTACGATAATGCGCTTTAAGATCCCTAATGACACCTTGCTCACAGGGATGTATTTTAGTGGTGATATTTGGTGGTAGTAACCTTACATGTACATTTGTTAGTGATTTACAAGCTATTTTCTGATGGGCACTGCATGTCTCTACTAGCAAAATCACTTTTCTTTTCTGTCTGCGCATGTCTTCATCAAATTTTTTCACCCATTCACAGAAGATGTTAGATGTCATTAAGGCATTATCATTAGCATGGTATTCTAAGGGAAGATGATTATTATCATTAAAACTGCGAGGATATTTAACACTACCTATGACCAATGGAGGGCGCTTGTCATCCCCTGTCATGTTGACAGCAACTAGTGCTGTAATGCGGTCTTCTGATTTCCTAAAGCACGCTACATTGTCACTTTTGTCATCAAGGGTAACAGGAATTGCTCTGTAGTAGAGACAAGTTTCACCTGCATTATAGATGTCACATGGTTTATATGATTTTAATATGTATGGAAGAACACCAGATGTCCATTCATCTACTCCAATAGTGCAAGCATCTCTTTTCTCACTTTTTGAGTGTCCAAATATAATGTTGTTTCTTTCTTTCCATCTAGCTAGCCAACCTGTTGTTGGCTGAAAGTCTGGTTTATTTAACTGCTTGGCAAGGTCTTTAGCCTTATCAGCAAGAATTTTGCAAGAAATAGGCAGGTCCCATAATCTTGCATTGTTATACCACTCAATAAGAGCCTTTTCTACTTCAGGATCTTTGCCATGTTTAAAATGCTTGCGCTTAACATTTGAGTTAGATTCAATGGCTTTACATATTTCATCCTTCTTGGAGTATATTCTAGAACACTGAGCTTGTGAAATTTTCAGTTCTAGACATACATCTTTCCGTTTGACACCTTTATCGAGTAATCTAATAGCCTCATACTTTTCTGCCAACACAATGTCATTGCGTTTTCGCTTGCTTGGCTTTATTGTGTTGAACTTATCTCCTGACCCAATTACATGAATATCAACATTTTCAGTGACATCTAATCTATCTTCATGTACCTTGTTACAATTGTCTTGATATTCCGCTGATATTGAATAAGGAACTTCATGGTTCATTTGATTGCCACATTTTTCTTGACACTCATTACATTCGGAATCTTTACTATTTTTATCATCTTTGTTATACCTATTGCAAAGTTCAGGAGATTCTGATTTGGAGAAATTGTTACCCTCATTTCCGAACACATTTTTACAGTCCTGTTGGCATTCAGCAAAGTTTGAACAGATACTTGTATCTTCTTCATTTTTGTTAACATTGTTTCGGTTTCTTTTATTGCCTCCACGATTCGCTCTCTTGGTCTTTTTTATTTGAAGTAAAAGATTTTCTTGTTTACGCCACAAACGAACAATGGATTCATTGATGCTGTAATGCCTTGCTGTGGCTCTGTTACCTTTTTCTTTTGCATAATCAACACATTCTAATTTAAAGGCAGCCGTGTAACTCTTTCTTGAGGTAACTGAAATCTCTTTTTCCACTACATCATCACATTTCTGTTGACATTCTGCAAATTTTAAACAGGCCTTCTCATCATTTTTGATAATTTGAATGGGCTTTTTGTTTTTTTTTTTACTACCACGATTTGCTCTCTTGGTCTTATTAGTCAGGCGTAGGAGATTTTCTTGTTTACGCCAAGCACGAACAATGGATTCATTGATGCTGTAATGCCGTGCTGTAGTTCTATTACCCCTTTCTTTCGCGTAATCAACACATTGTAATTTAAAGGCAGCTGTGTAACTTTTCCTTGAAGTAACTGAAAAATTTAAAATGTCTACAGTGTTGTCACTACCCTCTTTATATTTTGTTTTAATGGTATTGCAAAGTTCACTACTGTCTTTTTGGTTCACCTGGGTGTCACAATTCTCGTCATCCTCATCTTCAGCAGATATATAATTGACAATGTCTATATCAAAAGTGCCACCTTCAGCAGATACTGAATGGTCAATGTCTTTATCATTAATGTCGGCCTGGTTTTCAGCAGATATTAAACTGATCATGAATTTATTTCTTGTGTCTATCTGGTTTTCAGCAGCAGCAGAAACAATACTGTTGACGCCCTCATTAGCATTTTCCTCTGGATTGTCCACATGTTTTTGATTTTTGGCCGATATAGAAATATTAATACCACTAACACTATTGTTCTTATGGTTGTTGCTACATGTTTTCTTTTGACTTCCAGCAAATGAGGTATTGCAGTTGTCTTCATGTACCTTGTTATTACAATTGTCTTGATATTCGGCTGATACTGAATAAGGAACATTATGGTTCATTTGATTGCCACATTTTTCTTGACATTCATTGCATTCAGAATCTTTACTATTTTTATCATCTTTGTTATACCTATTGCAAAGTTCAGGAGATTCTGATTTGGAGAAATTGTTACCCTCATTTCCGAACACATTTTTACAGTCCTGTTGGCGTTCAGCAAAGTTTGAACAGATACTTGTATCTTCTTCATTTTTGTAAACTTTGTTTCGGTTTCTTTTATTGCTTCCACGATTCGCTCTCTTGGTCTTTTTTGTTTGAAGTAGAAGATTTTCTTGTTTACGCCACAAACGAACAATGGATTCATTGATGCTGTAATGCCTTGCTGTCGCTCTGTTACCCTTTTCTTTTGCATAATCAACACATTCTAATTTGAAGGCAGCTGTGTAACTCTTTCTTGAAGTAACTGACATCTCTTTTTCCACTACATCATCACATTTCTGTTGACATTCTGCAAAGTTTAAACAGGCCTTCTCATCATTTTTGATAATTTGAATTGGATTTTTGTTTCTTTTTTTACTACCACAATTCATTCTCCTGGTCTTATTGGTCATGCGTAGAAGATTTTCTTGTTTACGCCAGTCACGAACAGTGGATATATTGATGCTGTAATGCCGTGCTGTGGCTTTGTTTCCCTTTTCTTTCGCGTAATCAACACATTCTAATTTGAAGGCAGCTGTGTATCTTTTCCTTGAAGTAACTGAAAAATTTAAAATGTTTACAGGGTTGTCACAGCCCTCTTTATATTTTGCTCTAATGGTGTTGCAATGTTCATTACTGTCTTTTTGGTTCACCTGGGTGTCAGAATTCTCTTCATTTTCAGCAGATATTGAATTGTTAATGTCTTCATCATTAATGTCCGCCTGGTTTTCAGCAGATATTGAACTGATTGTCACTTTATTTTTAGAGTCTATCTGGTTTTCAGCAGCAGCAGAAACAATACTGTTGACCCCCTCATTAGCATTTTCTTCTGGGTTGTCCACATGTTCTTGATTTTTGGCTGATATAGAAATGTTAATACCTCTATCATTATCGTTCTTATGGCTGTTGCTACATGTTTTCTTTTGACCTCTGGCAGATAAGGTATTGCAGTTGTCTTCAATATGACGGGTTGTTTGAATGTTGTAATTCTCAGGACCTTTGTCAAATTTTGAATGGCTGCCATCTTTATCAATTAGGTTAACACATTTTTCTTTGTAGACGTCATGACCTGTTGGCAACACACTACAAGGTAAAGCAGAATCTATGTCCACAAACTGATCAAAGGAGGTTTCTGACATATTTGGAGGTGTACGAATACTTCTTTTGTCCTTTTGTAGTTGAATGTTTGGATGAATAATTCCAACTTTCTTGAAACAGTTTTTTATTGTAGATGCTTTGACCTTAGACCATGCCTTTCTCAGATCATGGAGGGCATCTAATAGTGATATTTTACAGGCCACTTGAGCAGCACTGAGTTTTACTTTAGGTGACTCTACTGTTGTGGTTACATTTTTCAACAAGTTGCTACGATAGTGTGCTTTAAGGTTTCTGACAATTCCGTGCTCACAGGAATTTGGCGGAAGTAAAAATACATATACATTAGTAAGCGATTTACAAGTTGAATTCAGATGGGCATTGCAGTTGTCTACCAATAAAAGTACTTTTTTTTTCTGTCTTCTCATTTCAATGTTGAACTTTTTTATCCAACCCATGAAAATATTAGAATTCATTAAGGCATTGTCATTATAATGGTACTCTACAGGTAAATAATTAACTTTACCAAAGCATGGAGGTTCATTACTGTTGCCAATTACCAACAGAGGGCGCCTGTCCTTGCCTGTCATATTGACAGCAACCAAAATGGTAATCATTTCTTTTAATGCCATGCTGGCATCCATATTGTCACCTTTGTCGACCAGAGTATCTGGAATCGCTCTGTAGTAGAGGCCAGTTAAGTTTGCCATATAGATGTTACATGTTTTGTATGCTTCAAGTATTTTTTGTAGTTCACTTATTGTTGATTTACCAGAATGCCCTACATTTGCTTCTATCTTTCTCTTCAATTTTGTTATAACTTGTCTGCCTAAATGGGTATGCTCTACACCCTGGTTAGGCAACATTAATGTATTATTTTTTTCGGGAAAATTAATTTCACTGTGTTTTCTTCTCCTGGTTTGCTTTGTATGAGATTTTGATCTGGACTGCTTCACAGCAAAACTTGCAAATTCTGAAAAATAATTTTAAAAAATTTACTCAGTTTTAGATGCAATAAATATGTGTTTTTAATTCCTTCAAACAATATTGTTTATCACTGTATGTCTGTATATTAGTTGACAGAAACTTTAATTCAAAACAAGAAATATACATGTATGAGCAACAGCTCACTAGTGTTAACCCCAATTTCCATAACAATAAAGTAAGAAATATCCTGTATAGTGGGTTATTTTGGCATTTCTTATTTTGGTAGATGCAAAGTGATGCACAAATTATTTTCATTTGTAATCTCTGAGTAAATATTTTGCAGAATATATTTTGGCAATTTGAGACAGACCACATCAATGTGCCCAAAAATAGAATCCCTGCGAAAATCCTACTCCATAGTAAAACAGTGATTAAAATTTGCTAAGGAAAATTTGATAAAAATTTTGTACATATAAGGAAATTTCAGTTTATTTCATTGAAAAAAAAAGAAGTAGATGTCAGATAAGAAAAAAAAAAAAAGCATTTCCAAATTTAGTGCACCAATATGAAGTTTTGTAAAAAAAAAAATATGAACAGCCTGTGATTTACAGTAGCTAAAAAATTTGTTACAGAATTACAGAAAATGGGTAGAGTAGTATACCTCCTCTTCTACAGAACAGGAGTACAATATTACAAAAGATTTAATACATAAGACTATCATGATAAACACAGCTTGATACATGTGCAACCATAAATTTCAAACAGTTAACATACATATATGATGCCTAATTTTTTAAATTACATGTATGATGCCTAACTTTTAAAATACATGTATGATGCCCGACTTTTATCATACATGTATGATGCCTAACTTTTAAAATACATGTATGATGCCTCACTTTTAACATACATGAATGATGCCTAACTTTTAACATACATGTACGATGCCTAACTTTTAAAATACATGTATGATGCCTCACTTTTAACATACATGTATGATGCCTAACTTTTAATATACATGTATGATGCCTAACTTTATATTGTTTATGACTAATTAATTCGGTTAGGAACTAAGCTGATAAAAGACAAGAAAGTTACCCAGCTACTTCAATAAGACAGAAATTTTAAAATGAGTTGTTCAGTTTCAAAATTCCAATGAAGACATATTCTGCTGTATTGAACAGCTTAACTCAACATGACCACTGTTACATTTTTTTAAAGACTGTTTCTTTTTTCCCCTTTAGTTTTAAACAATTTAAACCTACCCTCCTCAATTTGTGGTATTGAACATTTATCATATTTATTACAGACAAATTCACTAAATGTCAAGGTATTGGACAGAAACTAACTACCAACAGAAGACACTGATGAAAACAGGCTCTCCTAAGAACAATGACATACATGTACCATAATTGAATGAAATCTGTCTAAACTGAACCCTGAATAATCTGAAAACCTCTCTACAGAAGACACTTTTGAAGTTCCTTTTATATCAGTTTATATATACATTGAAACTTGGTAAACTGAACCAATCCTGAAAGTTCATAAGGGGTTAAGTAAAGTGATCTAAGGTTTAGGTTGACCCTTTTCCTGGTCATTCTAGGGAATCCCAAAGATGATGACAAAGGTTTCCCCCTTTTATAAGTACCCAAAAGTTACACAAATATGCTCAAAATAGTAGAGGTACATCTACAATTAAACATGTACATCGTATATAAACAATGTTCAAAGTAACATTGAGTAACATTTCAGATAACGATTAAAGTGCTGTTGATTCTTGTGAAAATAGAACTATACACTCATTCTCAAAAAGTGAAATAAAATTGCAATCATAAATTTGCATATTCTATATAATTTAGAACTGTTTTTTCTTAAATGTTTAAACTGCATGTTCATCTTTAACACTGATTTCAGATATATATACGTGTACAACCCTGTAAACCTTTCTACAGTTCATCCCAATCGACCCAGTCCCATGTGCGAGATTTTTTCTTTTACAAATGAAAACAGTCATTAAAACTCATGTTTTTGTCTCTGATGAGGATGACAAAATTATACAGTTTTTACCGAAATGGGTACATTCAGTAATTTTAATTCAATTGTTTCGACAGACTTAAAATGTTTCGTACATGCATATGTACATTATTATGATTTTTTTAATGGTATGAAATGCACACTGATTTAGTACTCAAGTTATTCCATTCATTTCAATCAATCTTCATTTGAACAAATCAACAAGAGTAATCTTTACTTACCAGAAATATGTTGCTGTTTGTCAGGAGTTTCTGTTTCTTCGGAAATTTCTTTCTGGAAAACAATGATACATTTGTACATATAAATGTATATTCATATGTTCACCTTAATTAATAAAAAAAGTCTAATCATGTCATTAGTTTATACATCTACATGTTGGTATATGACTAGATACATGTACAGTGTTCTCTCCATGTCCATAAAGCGCTGCGCTATCAAGATAGGTACTGTGCTACCTTGCTACCAGCGCTGTGCTATAAATTCAAATTTGAGAATTAAAAATTACTTATGACAGAAAACGTGTGCCACAAGGTCATTTACAGCATCCTACAAGGTGATTAGCCCTTAAAACCAATTGCAGTTTATACATCTACATGTTGGTATATGACTAGATACATGTACAGTGTTCTCTCCTGGTCCATAAAGCGCTGCGCTATCAAGATAGGTACTGTGCTATCTTGCTACCAGCGCTGTGCTATAAATTCAAATTTGAGAATTAAAAATTACTTATGACAGAAAACGTGTGCCACAAGGTCATTTACAGCATCCTACAAGGTGATTAGCCCTTAAAACCAATTGCAGTTTATACATCTACATGTTGGTATATG
This sequence comes from Perna viridis, assembly GCA_037379345.1. Lineage (NCBI taxonomy): Eukaryota > Metazoa > Mollusca > Bivalvia > Mytilida > Mytilidae > Perna > Perna viridis. The sequence continues at coordinate 8,259,655 of CM074522.1, read as the reverse complement.
ACTAGATACATGTACAGTGTTCTCTCCTGGTCCATAAAGCGCTGCGCTATCAAGATAGGTACTGTGCTATCTTGCTACCAGCGCTGTGCTATAAATTCAAATTTGAGAATTAAAAATTACTTATGACAGAAAACGTGTGCCACAAGGTCATTTACAGCATCCTACAAGGTGATTAGCCCTTAAAACGTGTTCTCTCCAGGTCCATAAAGCGCTGCGCTACCAAGATAGGTACTGTGCTATCTTGCTACCAGCGCTGTGCCATAAATTCAAATTTGAGAATTAAAAATTGCTTATGACAGAAAACGTGTGCCACAAGGTCATTTACAGCATCCTACAAGGTGATTAGCCCTTAAAACGTGTTCTCTCCAGGTCCATAAAGCGCTGCGCTATCAAGATAGGTACTGTGCTATCTTGCTACCAGCGCTGTGCTATAAATTCAAATTTGAGAATTAAAAATTACTTATGACAGAAAACGTGTGCCACAAGGTCATTTACAGCATCCTACAAGGTGATTAGCCCTTAAAACGTGTTCTCTCCAGGTCCATAAAGCGCTGCGCTATCAAGATATGTACTGTGCTATCTTGCTACCAGCGCTATGCTATAAATTCAAATTTGAGAATTAAAAATTACTTATGACAGAAAACGTGTGCCACAAGGTCATTTACAGCATCCTACAAGGTGATTAAAAATTACTTATGACAGAAAACGTGTGCCACAAGGTCATTTACAGCATCCTACAAGGTGATTAGCCCTTAAAACCAATTGCAGTTAGGCCAAATAAAATTATACCTCTGTTTCCTGTTACATGCCAGAAAAAAATGGACAGTTACATGTACATGTAGGTAGGGATTTTTTTTAAAGTGGCAATAACCAAATCATACTAATGGCAATTGACACAATTTGATTTCATCTAGCATGTTCTAGTCCTCCACTCATTTCATTAAAAGCCTCTCATAGCCCACATGTTGACATTTTTTTTTCAGCCAAATGGCGAAAAGACTGCTTGTGGTCAACATGTGGGCAGCCATTTTTTCGAGAATAACCTGAAAACCAGAAGTAGCCACGTAGGAAAATGTATGAAAAAACAGACCGGTGCTAAAAGTTTCCCGTCTGAATAACCTGAAAACCAGAAGTAGCCACGTAGGAAAATGTATGAAAAGACAGACCGGTGCTAAAAGTTTCCCGTCTGTCGGCTTTTTTATATAGAGATTTTTTTGAAAATTTTGACACAGTCGGGAGTGAAATTCCACAGTCAGTCGGGTAACAGGAAACAGAGATATAATTTTATTTCGCTTAAACATTATGGTTAGTTTATCACAGTTTATATATTTATAATACATTAAATACAAAGTGGTACGTTTCGACACGAGACATACTAGTAACGTAATGTCAAGTGCGCTGAATACAGTACTATCTGAAAATCCTGGGGAAAACTCTGATGTATGTACAATGTACATGTACAGTGTTAAATAAAGCAATACATGTGTACTTTTGTACATGCACATTTCCCCCTGTATCTTTAGGCCACGCCCATAACTACATTTACATGTACCTTAAGATAACTACAAAGCTGGAGATCCCCAATCATTCAATGAAACAGTATAAAGTCAATTTGGTGGGCACAGTAGGAATAAATTAAAGTCCCTGCACTGATCTGTTCAACTTTTGATAGATCAATGACTGATCTGATCACAGTTTTGTTATGTCAAATGATGGATGATTGGTTCATATAAATATCAGAAGAATCAAATAAAGTGCTATATTGAATTTCCCTTTCAAGAGCTAAAAATAATAAATCAACATTTTATATTTCATTAAAAATAATAAGCAAAATAGACAAGTAAACTAATTTTTAAAATGTCTGAATTTATAAAATTTAGTACATACATGCACAATGTACATGTACGTGTACAAATGAAAAACCCAAACAAATTGATCCTTAAAATATATAAACAGATCATCAGTCACGTGATGTAAAAAAGATGCAATTACCTTTTCAACTGATCAGTTTGACAGATTGGAAACTGATCAGTGATTGATAAATGATCAAAATTATAACTGCATGGATCAGTTCAGGTACTGCATATCTAATCACTTCATACCTGTATTTACATGTAAAAACAGTTTCATCACTTTTTTAATGCAGGATCAAAACAATATCAGAGTATGGTTAAAATACAATGTATATACAGCCTGTACAGTATGCCATGCTGGACTTAGGAATTGCCTTGCAAAGCCTTACCTTCTGCCCCATCTATAAGCCTGATATTGATCAAATTTAGCAAGAAATATTTGCTAAATAATTGTTAAAAATCAATCTTTTACACCCTTGTAGTGCTACATGTAATTTATAGGGCATAGATGTTGTGCCTGGCCATTTTTTTTATATTCTGATTGAAAAGGGTATGGACTGTTCTAATGCTTATAGCAACTTGATTATGTGGTCGTGTCATAAATCGTTGGAAAGGTGAGTACCTGTACTTTTATATGCTAATATAGTTTGTAATTATAACCAAATTTTACCTGTAAATATTAATTAAGGTGTGAAAATAAAGATATACAATAATGTGAATGTATTTTTTGTCCACAGACAGCCAATTTTCCATCAGGAAATCTCCATTATTGTTTTCTGGTGGCTGTTCATCATCGTCCAATGAATTGAAACCTTCCAAAATTCACCTTCACAATCAGTTCAGAATCGTTCAGAAGTTCACAAAAAAAGTCCTTGTGCTGAGGGAGAAAAGCAGCCATTACGGCTATTCATATGCAAATATTTTAACCCTAAATATTCTCGTTAAAATTATGCGAGACAACAATCAAATTGCTTGTTTTAAACATTATTTAAGCAATATAAATGTTTATTTAAAGCCTACATTCAATTGGCGAACATATACAGCTGACTAAGAAGGGAAAACCTCAATCCCGAACTAGTCCGGGCACAGCACAATAAGGGTTAAGTAGAAATTATTTCCACTTGCTAAAATTTGTGGGATTCTGCAAAATTTACAAGTGTTGTACCCAAATATCAGTGGAACATTTTGGTACTCATTAAAATTAACTGGTTGTAGTACAATGTATTTCTCACATTCAATCCCTGCCATATACACATATAGGCTGTACTGTAACAATACCTGTCTTTTGTATTGCTATTTTTGTATATTCTATGCTCTAAATTGTACATTGTATTAGCAACAGCTTTATAAGTATTTATAATGTCCTCTTCCCATGCAATACATGTATTTACCTGTTGTTCAAATTCAATCTCATCCTTGCAAAATACATCTAATATAAGTGGTTCAAATTCAGTAGAAGTCTGTAAGGTAGGAGTATGCTCTTGACTTGTTTCTTTCTTTACCACGTCAAGCCCGAAATCTCTCCAGTCAGTATCAGAGATGATGTTTTGTTCTTTGTCTAGTGCATCAGAATCAATGTCCTCTTTTTCAGTCTTGACAGTTGCTGACAATAGTTCTTTAGAATCTTCACTACATTCATAATCCATTGCTTGTTCGAAAGTTCCAGTTTGAACAATTTCACCTGTCATGCTGTCAATGACTGTGAAAACAACTTTGTTATCTGGTACATGTATCTGGGTTTGAAATTGTTCCATTGCCATTGTTTTATACATGTACATGTATTATTTTTCAGGAATGAGTACTGTGTTAGTCCCCTTAGTGAAAAATAGATAACTTGTCTTCAAAATTATTTTTCCTGGCAATTCATGTAGTTCAAGTTGTTGATGAATCAAATGAATTATACCTTTACATGTATGACCTGCAAAAGAAAGAGAACATGCATGCACATGTAATTTAATAACCAAAAATTGAACATGCTAAAGCAGAATGAAAACGATATTCTGAACAATTTTACCAAAACATGCATACAGTTAATTTTAATTGAATCAGTGAATCATCCAAATTCATATAAATGCACATTGTACCTGGTGCACAGTGTCAGCTATCAAAACAAGAGGCTCTTGAAGTGCCTCAATCGCTCGCCTGGAAAACCATGCCATATTATATGTAACTAAGTAAGTAAAGGTATCATGCTTTGTTACCATGTTTGACCAAAAAGTGCTGAAAAAGAGTATCTACTGACAAATGCTGAAAAAAAGTATCTATTGATGAATGCTGAAAAAGAGTTTTGATAAATGCTGTAAGTTCAACTGAGTACAGGTACTTAAGGCACTGTAAAATGTTTGAAATGCCTTCAAAGTGTTTTTAGAACCTCTGGGAAAAAAACTTTTGGGCAGACTCACCCCAAATGCCTTGTTATTCCACTGGGTGTTAGGGGGCATTAGCTGACTGTACATTTGCTGAAAAAGAATATAAAATGAAGTTAAATCATAGCCATACATCACTTTCATCATCACTTAAACTTAGAAGACCATGTTTACTTCATAAACCAAATAATACTGAAATTAAAGCAAGTGTACAAATTAGAGGGAAAATGGGAGCCATTTTGAAAATGGTCACCCAGAACAAATTTTCATCATCATCATTCAACTTAGAATACAGTGTTTCGTCATGAAACAAAAAGTCATTGGAATCAGGGCAACTGAAAAATGGCCACAAACTTCAATACTGCAAGTCAACTCAGAATATTACATGTACATGTATGTTTATCTTATGAATAGCTTTCATACTTTATTCTTCTATAGTTGAGGAAAAAATAGCAAAAATAGCATGTATGTATGTTGTATTTTTAAATAATGATGGCCATGTTTTTCAACCAATCAAAAATTTTAAACAATCAGTTTGTGCAGGATACCCTAAGGAACAATTATACCAACTTGACATAATAGCATTTTCATGACCTGAACCAGAATTTTTTTAATTGTTTTAAAAAAAAAATGTCTTCTGACCCCTATGTTCCATTTTACAATGTAAGTACAGGCAGCAGTATCTATTCATGGATAAAAAATCCCAAATGTCATCTTACGAAGATATACTAAGGAACAAATGAGCAAACTTTTATATAATTCCGTTGAATGGTTGACTAAGTCTAACTATCACCAATTTATGTAATATTTCATGAAATTCAAAATCCTTTGACCTTGCACACCTTCATCATGTGTAGAAATATCCTGTAAAATATATTAGATGTAGTTCAAAAACTGTACGAGGAGATAGCCGGACAAGCCATTATCCATATATTTCTGAGTAAAATGACTAAGTGTACCTACCACCAATTTCTGTAATATTTCACAAAAATCAAAGTCCTTTGGCCCTGCACACCTTCATCATGTATAGCATTCTGTAAAATATTATAGATGTAGTTCAAAAACTGTACGAGGAGATAGCTGGAGAACCCATGATCATGTGTATTCCAGACGTACAGATGAAGGGGGGTAATATGCCTCCCCCTCAGACTGTCATGTTATATGTGCATGAACATTGTATTATTTATGTCAATTAAATAAATAAGCTATTTAAACATAACTTGTGCAGTATTTGTGCTAAGAGGAAGATATTTTTTTTTGGTGGGGGGGTGGGGGGTGGAATTCATGATTATTTATTATATTCATCATTCAGTGTCCAAAGCTGTTTTCTGATTTGGCGGCCAAATTAGAAAACAGCTCCGGACAATGAATCCCAAAAGGGATTACAAGGCTCTTGTTTAAATTGATGTAGATATGTCAGGTTTGGGTCAAAACGATGTGCTGCCATACGGCATAATCTATCAAAGGCACATGTTACAGACAAAGCCATGGTCCCTTAGTACTACATGTACCATACTAGGCAGGTCAGGGAGAACCACTAATTGATATATATAATTATATCTCAACTGACATGTAACCCACCAATTGACATATACAAGGATAGACCAAATGACATATAATTCACTATTTTACCCAAAAAAAATCTGAAATTGAAAAAGGAGCATTCTTTTCAGGAAACCATGCTGAAGTGTGATGGCATTCCTGTCATTTCAGGTTCTGGATGTTAACACATCATGCTGCATTTAAATGATATTTGCATTTGTATGTTTCCCTATTGTTATTTTATCCATTACATTGACCCTAATTACCAGTTAATGGAAATCAATAGGGGCGGATCCAGGATTTGAGTTGAGGGGGGGGGGGGTAATTGAAATAAATGCAGTGCAAAGCAAGGCAAAAAATATGTGGGCAAAAAATTTTCTTACCGATTTCGGGGGCATACGCCTGGTATGCCGGGCCTGATCAATAATGTGTGCGGACAAGTAAACATGAGTTTAACTCAACAGGTAAGAACCGGGTATTGTTCAACTGAATAGGAACATACTGACCCTATTTAAATACTTTATCATCATTACTGAAGGTCAGTGGAACAGTTGAACCATCAAAAGATTTAGTGTGAACATGCAGGCTTGAGAAATGCAGCATGCTTCATCAAAAAGAAAATTCTTTTTGGGCTCAGTAAGGGTCATATATTGGGTTTTGTTTTGAAAAGTGATGCACCATTCTCAAAGAAAGATTTAATTTTGAAAAATAGTGAATTATATGTCAATTCATGACTGGTCTATCTTCACAAATATATAATAGGTAAGTTATATGTCAATTAGTGGTTCTCCGAGACTAGCTGCGAAACGTAGCTCTAATTTTTTTGTGTATTTATTTAACGTTAGATCGCAAAATCAAAAAAAAAAAAAAGATCAAGAGCTACGATTTCGCAGCTACTCCCTGACCTGCAAGGCCCTGTCAGAAACGGGTGGCTGTGGGTAAATAGGACTACATGAACAATTTTTTTCCCGCGGACAAGCACATTTCAAACGCTCGTTGCGACTGCACACATACCTAGTCCGATTCCGGAGTCATTTCCATGTACGCTGATACCATATTCATGGCAAATAGTACAATTCTTATTGAAGTTTTGTTGAATTTACATGAGAACACCGCTATGTTGACTGTTTACATGCGGAATAGCGAGACCAATCGGAAATTCACTCGGCCTTTTCCGGAGCGACCGAAAAAAACCGAGTGGTGTTCCCATTGAGCGAGACGAGAGTGTGGGTGGAGCTTATTGTAGGGTTATATTTAGATGAAAGAGTAATCAAGGGAACCAAGGTTATAACGGTTATCAAAAGAATGTAATCCAGGAACAAAGACCAGACATGGAAAACAGACATACACAACAAACAACATGAAGTAACTAATATCATACATACAAAGTAACAAAAGGAAATGAGCAACTCGGACTCCACTAAAAACTGGGAGCATGGACCAGGTGCACCGGTAGGGTAAGCGTCCTTACATTAGTTTATTTTATAATTTTTTTTATACAAAAATATGTTATGTTAGTTGCATGTTTGATACATAATACTTTTATTTTGCCCGAATGCTAAAGTTGCATTGCAAGATTGAGGATGGTATGCTAATACATCTGTGGAATGTTTCTCTGGCAAGGGATAACACATTTTTGGAATGTTCTTCTGGCAAGGGATGATCTGTATTTTCATTCATAAGCTATAGTCTACAATCGTGGGGTATGAAGACCCATAAAAAATGATTGGAATGGGGTTCGGGTTTTTTGAACTACCAGAAGAACAACCACGTCAATTTTCAGTACCAATCCAATGCGCCAATGCAGTAGAGGTGAATTAAGATGCAGTAAAAACCAACCGAACAAACTAGGCTTTTACATTCTACATACGCCTTATATTTACGTATCTTTATATCATTCTTTCTGCAAACAGATTTAGGTATTAATTTTGGTACTCCTACAACGTGAAAGGTTGGAATTCCGTTCCTCCATACCCCAACCTCTTACTTCCGTATTTCGTAACGCACGTTCCCCCGTTCCTTGAAATCGGTAGAATTATAGTAAACTATTTTCCATTTTTATACAGTTTCTTTACCATTTGACGGGAGAAGGTGACTAAACTAAAGAAATTAAAACAATGACTTACCTGATGAGAAAATCCAGCAATCATGAAAATCCGTTGTAAAAGCAGTTAAAATGAACTTTATATTTGGTTTTTAGCTTTTTGAGTGTATAATTCCGGTTGATAAATTACGGATTTTAGAATTTGCGAAACGAACATATCAAATTAACCAACGAATTGCCTTTAACAACTTTAAGTTCGTTTTGTCAAAAATATATTGTATGCCGTAAAATTAGTGACCTTATTCAAAATTGCTGGTCATTTTTACAACTGTCTTCATTTCAAATGTTTTCTATGTATTTAACAAATATTTAGGATTTTGATTGTTCGATTTCCGGTAGGTTAAACTTCTTTTATGTAAATGAAAGACATAAAGTATTTCAAAACACATGTTTAGCTAATTAACATTTGCGGTGGCTTTCAACATGTCAGATGCTAGAGGTTATGATGGCACCAAGTTGGAAAATAGCTTGCCAGACAACCTCTGGCATTGCTGGAGTAGGTATTTTGGAGTAGAAGACCACACAAAAAATCTCCCAATTAAATCAACCAAATAAAGAATCAGGAAATAATTTAATCTTTAATATCTCAAAAGTACATCTACCGATTGAAAAGTTTCTGGAAGAGGAATTAAAGTCGATTTAATTTTAAATGCACGAATTACCCCTGTCGAACTAGTATTTACAAAACTAACCAAAACAAGAACGATAACCCTTGAAAATGATTATCATAGTGCAACAAACTGACTAACTATGACGGGTAAGTTATGGTATGTAGCTGTTACTGGATAAAAAAAATATAAGTGAACCACTTACTGTTACATTTCTGATATTTATCAAGACTGCTACCATGGCTCACTTCCTATTTACCAGTAAATACAGACGTGCCGCTGGAATGGGTCGTTCTTTTCTGGTGTTGAAATATATGATTGGGACGTAAATTTTTCATTTCCTATTGATAAATTACAGATGTATGGGATTTGATCAAAAGATATAGCAACTATGTGCCTTTTCTGCGACCTCCTGGAGACCTTTGTTTTTATTTATGTTCTATTAATTAAAAAAAGATATTAGGTACACAGTAGCAGAATATTTGAATGGGCATGTATTTCGCGCTGAAAAATATATGAATGGGACTCATTGTCTTGCAGACAAATACTTGAATGGGGGTGTTTTTCCAGCTTCAGCTGTACGGTGACAGTACCCCATACAAAGTTTTTTTCCCAAAATGACCCCGTTGCAACAGCCGATCGGGAATGGCAAACTAAGGCGGTTGTGAATTTTGTGGGTTTTGTCATGCATGAATCACTTTCCCCTGGTGTTTATTAAGACTGGTACTTGATAGTTTGAAATCTAAAAAATGCTAAAATGGTAGGTGTATAATTTGTTTTTAATGCATTGATGTGCTGGAAATTAAATGTAAATCTGATGTACCAATGTCCGATAACTTGTGACATTAATGTTTCACCGGAACGCTAGTATTAGGAATAAGTTAAATTATTTACAAATAATATCAAAAGAATCATCAATTACATGTGTTACAAAGTTTGAGAGTTAGTTTAGATGACAAAAAAAATAATAAATAAAGTTTACACTGAAAAGGCAAAAAAAAAACAACTTTACTTATGTAATTCCGTTAATTGAATGTGCTTATGAATTATCGGATGGGTGCAGTATACAGGTCTGAACAGATATAACACGAAGCAGCTAGAATAGTTTCCAGAAGACGAGGGAGAAAGTTGGCTTTAATTTTACAAAAATCCCAACCGTTTTAGTTTTGGTGTAATATCTATTTTGCCAGATTTATTTTGAACTTGACTTGATTATAAATCGGATTAGCGTTCGGTAATCAATTCAAAAATAATACTTCGTATTGCTACGAATCTGATCTCAGTTATTAACATATGTAGTTAAATTTGTTGAAGCAATACTAGTACTTATACGGGAACTAAAAATAGACCATTTCAATTCCGAAGATTTAAATAAAGCTGTAACAGACAGGTGAAAAACTTACCTACAGATAAATTTATGTAGTTTGCTGGTTACCATATATGGAAAGTATCGGAGAAAACTTATCATTTGGAGAAAATGAATGACACGAGCAACGGGGGCATATATAGAGCGAGGACAGTATTGTGAACAACCGTCCGTGCGAGACCCGACAGGGTAGTCAAGGACGTTAAAAACCCCCTTAGTAATAGTATTGTGAAAAATAAATTGATAAGGAGCCATCACAAGAGCTGCAGGGGAAAATTAAAAACAAAGTAAGTAAATATAATTCCGTGTTTAATATTCAGGGCATAATCTAGGCGGCGAAATGGAGATTTAAGTCGCCATGAATTTTTTAAAATTGTTAAAAATCGCCAGCTCGTGCTCTTCTGTAAGAAAAGTGAAGTCGCTGTCAAATTTGACCAAAGAAAGATAACTCTAGTCCTTCCAGATAATAAACAACCATAGCCGAATGGCGGCAATTTTCGTAACGTAGAGAAAACTTAAATTGGAAGAAGGCCATGTGAGCTATTGCCATCACTTGGCGTCCGTCTTTGTCTTTCTCCATTAACAATTTTTCAAAAATCTCCCCTGAAACTACCGAGAGGCATTACAGATGTTCCTTAGGCCAAGTTAGGGTATCCTGCACGAAAGTTGTGTTTAGATTTTTGATCCGTCAAAAAACATGGCCGTCATTACTAAAAGTAGAACATAGGGGTCACACTGTAGATTTTCGCATGTATCTCCAAAACCGTTAGGTTAAGCCAAATTCTGCTATTTTTAATGTTATTTTTTCCAAAAATCTTCTCCTCTGACACTACTTGACCAATTGGAATCACACTTATTATAAACGTTTCTTGGGGTATCTTCCACAAAAGTTGTGTTTCGATTTGATCTATCAAAAACATGGCCACCATTGCTATAAATAGAACATAGGGTCTGACTGTAGTTTTTCACATATATTTCCAAAATCGTTAGGTTAAGCCCAATTCTGACTCGGATAAAAGTGTCCAGCATGATGAACATAGACTATAAATATAAATTGTCTTTTCTTAAGTCAACTTTACATATACAAGATGTCGGTCAATCTATTAGTAAAACAAGAACTTTCATTGTATAATCTATTATTGAGTAAAGCGTAATAGATTGAATGATTGATTATTGGGGTTTAACTCCCGAGCAGCAATATTTCAGCTATATTCAGGCGATGTAATATGAAATGGATGATACAATGAACATGAATGAACATATGAAAAATGGGATGGGACACAAGGACAACAGGGTCGACAAATTTTGATTGCCACTACAAATAGAGAGGGATGGGTAAGTTCAGGCAATTTAGCCTCCTGTGACGGAGCGCAAGGTTTCCTACTCCTTTCGAATACCACAGCAGGGTTCTTAAACATGCGAGGAATGTGGCATCTTCCCCAACACGCTGCATCACTATGGTTTGTGGTCAGGTTTTCCATATTAAAGCCTGACAACCTCAAAACTTTTTGAATATTTGTAAATAATTTTCTTCTATTGTTTCATTAAACCTAAGTATTCTAATATGGTGTGGGTAAGTTTTTAGTGAAATAAATTGTTTTTGCATATTGTACCCGTTAAAAATACAAATTCATAGTTACATATTTTACTTTACATACTCTAGATTCAAACACAGAAAAAAAAACTGAGTAAAAACAAAATGCCAGGCAACCTTTTTGAGGATGATATCACTGCCGTTGTTATTGACAATGGATCTGGAATGGTCAAGGCAGGTTTTGCTGGAGATGACGCACCGAGGGCAGTATTCCCAGCGATTGTTGGTAGACCTAAATATCAGGTCAGTCTATTCACTGATAAGATACCATTTCTTTGCTACCTCCCCATTCTTTTGACTGAAGTTCAATATAGATACATTTTTATGTTGTAAATATCATTTCATCTTAGATTGCTCAATTTATTTCGAATTAAGAATACATTTTCTGGACTTAATCCATTGTTCATCATTTTTTACATAAAATAGGAAAGTAATTTTTTCTTCATAGCCCTACCTCTGAACTTGTATATAATGTTGGAGTCATCTTTACATAGTCATTAGTATAGAACTGAGGACAGCGGGTCCAAGTCGGACAAGTACTTTAACCGATATCGATTTTTTCTTAATTTCTGTATTCTGTTGAATTTCGTTCAGATATATAATGTGTAGTTTCTGTATTGTTTGGTATGTTGATTGACCCAAAATAAAGGTTATAAACATGGTTTAAAATTAATTAAACGAAAAAATCGCATTACAGCTAAAATGAATGTGTTAAATAGAGTAAATCGGTTACCGTAGATATTACTTTACCAATATTTTATAGGGTGTTGTGGCAGGCATGGGACAAAAAGACAGTTATATTGGTGATGAAGCCCAGATTCACCGTGGAATATTAACATTGAAATATCCAATAGAACACGGTATCGTGACAAACTGGGATGACATGGAGAAGATCTGCCATTACATCTTCTATAATGAGCTTAGAGTAGCTCCCGAAGTACACCCTGTCATGTTAACAGAGGCATCACTTAATCCCAAAGCTAACAGAGAGCGCATGACACAAGTAAGATTTGAGAAGTATCTTTGAGTATGTAAATATATGAGTATACATGTTACTGACAATATTTATGTTCAAACTTGATATACATGTATGACACGGCTGTATGTCTTAAAATGTTAAATGATTGTTTTTCAATCAATTTAGCCCCTGTGGGTCCAGGTGTCAAAAGAATAGGTCTGCTGCAGCACTGACCTTGTCGTAAAAGGCGACTAAATAGTGTTCAGAACATTGGTCAGGGGCTAGGGTTCTCTGCCCACAGAGCAGCTGGGTTGTGTGCCCCAGGTGGTAAGATTGGGTACCCCTGGCATTCTACATGCTGGGGTCGCCAGACCATAATATGGAAAATTTGACAGCAAACTATAGTGGTGCAACGTGTCGGGAAAGATGCCACGTTCCTAGCACGTTAAAGAACCCTGCTGTGGTATTCGATAGGGGAAGGAACCTTTGCGTTCCCCTGCAGTAGGCTAAATTGTCCCCCCTCTCTCTAACCAGTCCCCATCAAATTTTGTCGATCCTATATTACTTGTGTCCCATACTTTTTTTCTTTTCATATCATGTTCATTTTATCATCCATATATCGACTTGCCTTGCCATTGTTTAATGAGACGGCCTTAAAATATCACATCAGTTATTTAGAAATAACAAGAATGGTTTTAACATAATATGATATTTTTTCAGATAATGTTCGAGACATTCAATGTTCCCTCCTTTTATATATATATCCAAGCTGTATTGTCTATGTATAGTGGAGGGAGAACAACTGGTATAGTTTTGGATGCAGGAGATGGTGTTTCTAACGTGGTACCCATTTATGAAGGTGTTTATATGTTTCTATTTTCCTTGTATTAAGTGTATATTGCATCTTGCATGTTTTTTTTCTAGTATCAAAAAAGTAATGAAGTCAAAATTGTAAGATGAGACACACCCTAAAAGCGAAACAAAATTAAACTGTTAATGAAAAATAATAACTATGGGTTGGGAAAGTAAATACCACGAGTCTCTCCAACAGTGACATATTCCCTTTGTTTGTAGGTTATACGTTACCCCATGCTATTAAGCGGTTGGATCTCGCAGGTAGAGATTTAACAGCTTATTTACAATAGATACTCCATGAGAGAGGATACAGTTTCGTCACTACAGGTGAAATGGAAGTTGTAAAAGACATCAAAGAGAAAATGTGCTATACTGCTTTGGACTTTGAACAAGAATTGGCAACTTCCGCTACTTCATCAGTCATAGAAAAATCTTACGAACTTCCAGACGGAACTGTCATCACCATTGGCAACGAACGTTTCAGGTGTCCGGAAGTCCTCTTCCAACCATCATTTACTGGTAAGGTGTTTATTAACGATTGCCAATGCTATTCTTAAATTGTAAAAAAAAAATCAAAAATACATCTTTTATTTCACGCATTGATATAATTGAAAACAGTTCATGCCAATTACTCAGAATGCAATATATATGTTTATTTATATCTGTGTAAAATTTAGTACCGATAACTCTTTTTTTATTGTTGAATTTACTTCAACAATTCATGGTCTCTTTTGGTTGTGGTTTTGTATCCTAAGAAAATAGTAACTATTGTAATTGTTTCTACTATAGGTATGGAATTCAGCGGAATTCACGAAATGATATATGACTCTGTCATGATGTCAGATATAGACATTAGAAAAGACCTGTACAACAACGTTGTGATATCAGGGGGGACAACCATGTTTCCTGGTAAGTCGATTGTTAATGTCACCTTTTAGGACATACTTCGACAAGCACTCAACCAAAATAGCATCGGAAATGAAATGCTTTAAAATACATTACATATGCATTAACAAATATTATAGAGTCGTTTGCTTGATCAGTGTTGTTCCAAATATGTGTCAGAGAGTCAAAATGATTCTCCTTAAATTAAAGTGAATTGACCCGAAGTTCTTACCTTCTTGAAGTTGAATTGCCAATTTTGAAGGTAAATACCAGTAAGCTCTCATCTTTATCTTCTATTATCAAATCTCCTCATTTATTTAAAGGTCTTGCGGATCGTTTGAATAAGGAACTTGATGCCATCGTGCCAAACTCAATGAAAACTAAAATCATAGCCGCTCCAGAAAGGAAATATTCTGTATGGATCGGTGGTTCTGTTCTAGGTTCTTTGACAAATTTCCAACAGCAGTGGATCACAAAATCTGAGTATGATGAAAATGGACCTAGCATTGTTCATCGTAAATGTTTTTAGACTAGCCTGTATATACATGATCCATGTTTAACAAATCTCGGTGCAATCACCATAACAGTCCAATTGTTTCAACAACTCATTCAACATAACTGTGATAGTAATCATTTTATTGAATGATGTATGTATCTTGACATGATGAATGTATTTTTGTGTACGTGTATTAATGTGAGTAAAAAGCAAACAAAATTGTCTATTGTTTTCGTAAATTGAATAGATGTATTTGTGAGTGATAAGAATGCATATATTTTAGGTTAGTTAATTATGACCAGAATTGTTAAGTTTTAAATAAAAAATTATAAAATAAGGTTTATGACCATGTTTTTGCCATTATTGTGTTGCCGAATTATCTGGTTCTGCAGTGTTAACTTATTGAATTATCTGGTTCGTATAGAAAAAGTGAAAAAAGTTAACTCTTTTAAGAGGAAGTCCATGCGAAAACCAGGCAGTAGATGTCACCTGACAAATGTTGGTTTCAAGATATTTTCACCCATTTCATATAACAAATGCATCCTTTTTCAAAGGTGATACTTGTTTTTTTTTCTATATACTTCAAAGATTAAAAAGAATTAAATTACACAGAAAGTATTGAAATTCGTGGAAGAAAAAGAGATAACCCTTTAATTTGAACAACTTTTGGTTGCATTGTTAGGTAACTTTCAAATCACCTTCTTCTCCATCCATTGTCGATTTAAAACAAACAACTATACATATCATATATGCATTACATTGGAACAAATTCAGTGGAACGAAATTTACTTTGTTTTACACCTGTATCATAGTATCTGCCTGATTTTTACTCGGCGGGTGTTTCTAGAAAAGCAGGACGATTACCCTTGTGTCATTTAAAATTAAATGTAGAATTTTTTTCATGAACTTAATTTTTAACCAAAATATGCTTAGCTTCTAGGGTCGGCCCAGACTCCCGCCATAAGCGATTGCCTCCTTCATTAAAAACGGGCTTATTTTATCATATCCTTGTAATTCGTGATTATTGATTGCACATTATGTTTTGCCTGTAACTTTGAACATTCTTTCACAACAAAACCTAGCCGGTTATTAAAAAATTACCTCAAGGCGAGAACTCAATTTTGTCATGATTAATAATCAGTAGGCAAACTCATGAAAGGGTGGCGCCTCTCCTATCCTCCAGTATTTTGGTTGATCTGAAACGGACTCCCTTTTAGGCAAATAAGCAACCCATTATTGGAAATTCTGGATCCACCATGACAAATCTCACCGAAATCTATATAGTCGATGTCTTGGTATTGAACAGCTAACAATTGCATGTCGATCTATTCGCATAACAGTTCCAAAGAACTTAAACTGCACAACGTGGAATTTCACAAAAAGAGAATTACATTTTACAACTGTTTCCGAAAGCTTTATATATGTACTTGGATAAGATTTAGACTTACATGTGTAAATCTAAAAATAAAAATTATTAGTGTATAACAAAATTAAAAGAATGTGAGCAATGCTCCCGAAATGGATACCCCACCCAATGACAAAGATAACATTGAAAGAGTAATCAAGGGAACCAAGGTTATAGCGGTAATCAAAAGAATGTAATCCGGGGACAAAGACCAGATATGGAAAACAGACATACACAACAAAGAACATAAAGTAACTAAAATCATACATACAAAGTAACAAAAGTAAATGAGCAACTCGGACTCCACTAAAAACTGGGAGTATGGACCAGGTGCACCGGTTGGGTAAGCGTCCTCTGCTTTTCTAGAAACACCAGCCGAGTTGCTCATAAAAAGTTAAGTCCGGGGTAGACAAACGAGGGAAGGAAAACTATGACCTGTTGAATAAATCAGTTTTCATGGTGCTGATGGATACACCATAACGATCCACGAGTTCATGATAACGACCATATAACTTCTGTAGTGATGACTTCAATCTTATAGCAACATAACCCTGTTCCAGAAGCCTATTTGCTAGAGTTCTAGCGCGATACAAAAAATCTGCGTAGTTTCGGCAAGCTCTGGCATAACGTATGAGTTGTGATATGAACACTCCATACGCAGGAGCCGAAGGGATGTTGCCACAGATGAAAGGAAAGTTGACAATTCTGAATGAAAAGTCATCACGTTTGTCTTAAAGTTTGGTCAATAGTTTTCCTTTACCATCGTTTTCTAAGTGTAGGTCAAAATATGAAATATCATCAATATAAACACATCCTCAAAATTGATTTGGATCAAAATCTAAAACACGAGGCACACAATGGGTGTATATCCTAAAGAATCTTTGAAATTTGCACGAAATTCCATTCTGCGTACAAGAGATGAATACTACCTTATATAAATAAAAGACGAAGTCTTTATTTTGCTACCCCTCCCCAGAAAACCACTCGGATCATAAATCTGAACTAGAAGGAGCAAGTAAATAATAAATTTCTACGAACGTTTAATTAAAGTCCATCCATTGGTTTATGAGAAATAATAGATCAGAAAGGGAAACCCATCTGCGTAACAGAAGAACGAACGGAGGGACGGGCACCCGTACCACAATATACACTCATTTTGCAAGCTGGAGTATAAAATATATGAAAGTGCTTTGAAAAATAAACCACTGAAAACATGCATGGACTAGGTTGCGAACATCACACAATATACAATAAATGGTTCATTGAAAAACCGATGAAAATCATAAAAACAACTTCCATCTAGATGAATCGTACGTGAATATCACGAAATTATTGTTGGTGCTTTCGACGACAAATTGTTACCACGCTTATTACCATGGCTTACACATACATAAAACAGGGAATTGGAACTGTAGTTGTCAATATCAACTGACGGGTCCTGTAGTAAAGGGAAATCCAGAAATAAATGGGAGCTACTAAAGTCGAATTAATTCGAAGGTGCCGAAATTAAATTGTGAAAGTGCGTGTCATTTTCTGCGGATCGATTAGGATTTTTCCCCCGAAAAATAGTGCGAAAATAACTTGCATTTTAAGAAGCAGTCAAACGTATTTAATTGAAATATCATTCGTCCATTGCAGATTGAAATAAAAAGCTTCGCTGGGCGCAGCTTGAAAGAACCGCAGAGGCCGAACCCTCAACAGTTCAGGCACCCCTTAAATCAAATCAAGTTAATGTCCAGATATCACGAAAATGCTTGTTTCCAGTCTCTAATTCAGTTAATGTCACACTCCAAACCAACCCCGACATTTTTTTTGTATCATGGCACCTTGTGATACAATTTCATAAAGATTTATTTTCTTGCACTCAAGTAATTGTTTGTAAATTGAATTGTATACACACAACAGACGACAGTTACTGTATACGTATGTTATACCTTTATACGAGCGATTTTTTTCGCCGTCGTATGAAATTCCTCAAAATTGGAGTATTTTTCCACAATAAATTTGAAAGACCCCCCCCCCTCCCACATTAATCAAATGATCGGTACCTGATGAACCATGCAATTTAATTGTGGATGTCGACAAATATCAAATGACCTCCTTCAAAAATGGTGAATATTTTCTTGCTGCATAATGGGAAGAGATATGTGCCACCCTTTTCTATGGAAAACATGGAAAACCATAAAATGACCAAAGTCAAGCAAGAACGCTGAGACTATATTAAGTAAAAAAAAAGGTTTTCCTTAGACTTAGTACTACCAATATGGCCCTAAACAAAAGTGTTCAGTGTGACCTTGTCCTTTAGACATATGACCTTGGAAATCAAAATGTTTCTAGATTAAGTAAACCACCTGATAAATATTTAGTCCATATGAGCAAAGTCTATCAGGTTACTACATGCACGTTTTTTGGGCGAATCCATAGTCTCAGAAAGGGGATGGGGGGAAGGGGGGGGGAGGGGGTTGGCGCCGCTGGCACATATCAGGCCACCCCCTATGTATCTGAGCCTAATATAAGGGCTGAACTCTAGGTATTCTAGGTACATAACTATTCCATTTTGAATAATTACTATATTTTAGCTCACCTTGCCGAAGGCCATGCGAGCTATTGCAATCACTTGGCGTCCGTCGTCGTCGTTAACAATTATACAAAACTCTTCTCCTCTGAAACTACTCGACTAATTAGAACCAAACTTGGTGTGAATGTTCCTTGGGATATGTTGCATAGAACTGATGTGGGGATTTTTTAATCGTCAAAAAACAAGGCCGCCGTTACTAAAAATAGAACATAGGGGTCAGACAGTAGTTTTTCACATATATCCTAAACCGTTATGTTTAGCTGAATTCTGACAAAGTAAAAGTGTTCAGCATGATGAGATCTATCTCTGGTCAAATTTTGGTTTTAATCCGATGAGGTCTCACTAACCACTTCTAACGTTTCCATTACTTTACATGTTAAAAAAGTAATTTTCAAAGTCTCACTGAATTCCCAGGACAAAGACATCTTAAAGCTGCATACCGTTCCGAAGCTTGGAAAATAAGGCTTCCAAAATCATTATGCTAATGGTACGATGATAGAAGAAATTCTTCACAAAATTTACTTGAATAAATAATACTGAAAATCCACATTTTTACCTGTTCTGCTGACAGCATGGAGGCAAATTACTCACACATGTAAACAATATTCATACACTTTTGTAGTTAATTACATATATGATTTTAAAGTACACATTCTCAGCTTCATTTTGACTACTTTTAATCATAATACACACAAATAATGCACTTACAATGCATATGTCTAGGTTCAGTGTGTTTTTGGTACTACATGGCCATTTGACCCGGAAGTGGTTAGTGAGACCTAAGCCATGCTTGAATTATTGCCCCTTTTCAATGATTTTTGCTGTTTTTAATGTTATTTCTTTCAAAAATCTTCTCCTCTGGCACTACTTTGACCAAGTGAAACCGAACTTGGTATGAATGTTCCTTGGGATATACTGCATAGAACTGATGTGGGGATTTTTGATTTGCATAAAAACATGGACGCCGTTACTAAAAATAGAACATAAGGGTCAGACAGTAGTTTTTCACATATATCTCCTGAACTGTTAGGTTTAGCTGAATTTTGACACGAGTAAAAGTGTTCAGCATGATGAGATCTATCCCTGGTCAAATTTTGGTTTTAATCCGTTAAGCCATGTTGGAGTTATTGCCCCTTTTCAACGATTTTTGCTATTTTTAATGTTATTTCTGTCAAAAATCTTCTCCTCTGACACTTCTTGACCAATTGAAAACAAACTTGGTATGAATGTTCCTAGAACTGATGTGGGGATTTTTGATTCGTCAAAAAACATGGCCGCCCTTACAAAAAATAGAACATAAGGGTCAGACAGTAGTTTTTCACATATATCTCCAGAACCGTTAGGTTTATCCAAATTCTTTCAATAGTTAAATGATCCATATTATTAGGACTACAAAAGTCTTCAGACTCCTGGTAAGAGTTCTTGCCCTTGAAAGGGGAAAAATGACTTTTTTAATAGTTTTCAGTCAATATCTTGAAAACTATGATAGATTAAAAGAAACTTTCAATTGTTGAAAAGATCTTGTGATGAGTCCTACCAAAGGCTTCTTGAGTCAAAATTGTTGGACAACTTGTTTAATTTATTGCCTTTGAAAGGCAAAATTCAATAAGGTTAACGATTCAGGCTCCTGGGAGCCTCTTGTTGGGGGTAGAATTTGTGAAAAATCTATATTTCATGCACACAGAAAATATCCCAATGGGGGGCACATGCCAGGCCACCCCTATGTATCTGAGTCTGATGTAAGGGCTGATCTCTACGCTCTAGGTACATAACTCGTTCCATTTTGGATTAATCATATGCCTCCTCAACCACAAGAAAATAACCATATACAAATCACAAACTTTGTTCATAACTAGTTGCCGTAACTTGCTGTAATTACGCAAACTTTTTGTATCACGCTAGGACTCTTACAGTACGGCTTCTGGAACAGGGTTATTTTGCTACAAGATTGAAGTAATCACTACAGAAGTTTAATGGTCGCCATCATGAACTTGCAGATCATTATGCTGTATCCATCTGCACCATGATACAGACTTTTTTATGAGCAACTCGGCGGGTGTTTCTAGAAAAGAAGAGGACGCTTACCCTACTGGTGCACCTGGTTCATGCTCCCAGTTTTTAGTGGGGTCTGAGTTGCTCATTTGCTTTCGTAACTTTGTATGTATTATTTTGGTTACTTAATGTTCTTTGTTGTGTATATCTGTTTTCCATGTCTGGTCTTCGTCCCTGGATTACTTTCTTTTGCTTTCGGCTAGAACCTTGGTTCCCTTGATTACTCTTTCATTACTTTATTAGTGAAAAAATAATAATGTATCTGAATATATCCACTGCACATTTTATTTAGAACTCAAGTAACATAATCAAAATAAGACTAGAATTCTGATAGTATAAAGCAAATCTAAATACCCTTTCTAGCAAGAAGCCAATAGCACAAAAGTTTTTAAAAAAATATATCACAAAGCAGTTACTCTGCTTAACAGTAAACAATCTCTTTTATTTAAAGAAATGTTCAGTTATTTTGACTTGATCACTGATATACTTTATCATTTGGATCATTTTATCAATGGAAAGTTTCTTTAAACTAAGTACAATTTTCACCCTATCTGATATTGTAATCATACAATAAATGCAACAATAATCAAATCTTCAGCAATAATTCTTGTTTGAGGTCATCAAATCAATTCCAAGAAATGGAATCATTTGGAGTACATGCATTTTTCAAAAAGATAATTTTATCAATCATTTATTTCATAAATAAATAAGATCTAACACTTGCATAAAATAAAAAGACATCAAATTTAATGCTAACTTCCTAAAAAGAATTTTTTACCAAGTGTTGTTCAATAGCTAATATTTCCCATTTTGTGAACAACTGTTATAATGTAAAAACAATAAATTATCAATTTACCACACAGTTATATACTATAAGAAGGAATTTCAGGATAAAAAATGAAAAATAAAACATTTTTACTATTTTTTTTGCAGTTACAAATTTTCACAGATTGCATTAAGTGAGCATATCAAGGGTATTCATTTTTCCTATTTTAAACATCATTAGCACTTTAATGTATTAAAAATCAGTTTCTTAGGTACTTTTTCACACTTATCTGCCCATTTTAATACTATTGAAAATCAGTATGCTATGAATTTTTTTTAAAACAGAGTAACTTTCAGACATGCAGTCTTATTACAATGATTCACTTTTTTCATCTGCATTATTTTAACCTTTACCTAACTTAGTATGTTCAAAATATTTACAGCAAGTAACACAGTTAAGTTCAGAAAATAAGATTTGATCATTTGAACATATTCTGCTAGACTTCCTTAGGTAGGTAAATGGACAATTGATAAGGGGAAATTTAACTAACCATCATTCCATTGGTATTTTTATAAGTACCATTCCGCATTAAAATCAAGCAATGGGTGGCACATCATTTTCCTTAATTTGGCCAAATATACATTCAACACATCTAGAAAAAAACAAGGCTAATTCAATTTGTCTTGAAGCATATGTGATCTTGATATTTTTTTATCTCTTATATAAGGAAAAAATGTGGTGAAATTTTCCGGCTGTATTTCCATAGTGCATTTCAACTACATTTGACATAACAAAATCATAAAAATGCAAAGTTTACATACACTTTGATGGTTATTTCTAGAGGTTATAAGGTATAAATACTTAGATTTTGCAATAAAATCTCTGCATTTTTTTCTTCATGTGCCATCAGTTTTATAAAGTTTGCCTGATTCTTAGACAGAGAAGTATTTAAACATGTATCTAATAGAAAGTTTAAATTTCTCAGTTAATGGTCAATTCAATAAAGGTAAGACCAACTTCATTCCCTCAAGTTAACATTGCTACTTGCTGCATGACTTTTTTCTTAATCAACACTTCTTTTGTGCTTATTATTGTTAACAAATTCTTTAAGCTGATCCAAAAGGATATTAACAGCATGATTTGTAGCATCATTAGACAGTGTTCCTAAACCTGCAAAATTAATCACTCGTCTCCATAAGTCGTCCTTTTCAAGGTAAAATAAGTTCAAGCTTTTATTTGTAGAATAGAAGCATGTTGGAGTAGTAAGGACATTATCTTTAACTTTCAGATTATAAACACTGGCTTTAGGTGTTTCTTTAATTATACGTAAATGTCGCCACAATGGAAGACAATAGTTATGACTGGACAACATGTTATACAAATCAGCTCCAATTTCTGTTGATTCTGAAAAATTATCTGATGAGTCTAAAACCTTGACTATAAGCACATTGTCTGAAGTCAATTTTGAGGGAGAAGCCTTTTTTTCCTCTTTGATACTACCAGAAGTCAAATCCTTTTTGTAGACCCTAACTGTACTGGTAGTTCTTGAAGAATCCGCTGTTTTCAATTCCATTTGATTCTTATTTTGATCATTGAACGATGTCACTACAGGTCCTTGAGATTGGTCTATAGAAGTGACATTATCATTTTGACTATAACTACTTGGTAATTCATTTCCAACAACTTCAACCTTCATCAACACTGTTTGTTTACGATTACTATTTTGTGTAGTTGGATTTAACAAAGGAAGGATAACTCTTCTCTCATAATAAGTTACTGGTTTGGTTGTTTCATTTAACAAATTTTTTGCACGATTATCATGCCCCGAGGAAGTCTGCATGTCGTTCTGTTTATTGAAATCTTTAAAAGTTTGAATACCAACATGTTTATTAACACCTGTAATTTTCTTTCCACCTTGTTTATTCACATCTGTAGAATGCTTACCATCCTGTTTATTCACATCTGTAGAATGCTTACCACCTTGTTTATTCACATCTATAGAATCCTTACCATCCTGTTTATTCACATTTGCAGAATGCTTACCACCTTTTTTATTCACATCCATAGAAGTTTGTTTACTCCCCTGTTTATTTGTATCTGAAGTGTGCTTACCACCCTGTTTATTCGGATTTGTAGACGTTTGCATACAATATTGTTTATTCATACCAACAGAAGTTTGCATTCTGTCCTGTTTATTCACATCTGCAGATGTTCGCATCCTTTCCTGTTTAGCATCTTGTATAATTGTATCCATTGGGGCTTGCACTGCTTCAGTATCATGTTTTTGATAACTTCCTGGTTTCACCTGTCCACTAAGAAATTGTAAGTAACTGGATGCCAAATAGCTGTTTGAACCATCCTTAAACCTGTCATTTTTGTTACCGTAATGATGATCATGGTTAACCTTAGCTGGTTCCTTCACATAACTATAACTATGATTACTGTCCATGACAGCCACAAATTTATTACCATCACTGGATTCACTATGTATGAGGGTCCTGTCTGATGATGTAGAAGCAGTATTTGTATTCTTCAAGCTGTCTGGCACAACCTTATTTTCATCTTTTCCATCACACTTTTGTCCTATAAAAAATTAAAGGAAAGGAACTAGTAAAAATTGTTTTAGTACTGAACATTTACAAAGATGTCTAAGCATCTCCAGTTATAATCAGCAGTAAAAGCCAGTTAAATGAAATCCAAAGCTAAATATATTGTGCAATTAAAACAAATGATCAGTCTGACTTTGATTTCTGAGGTCAAAGACTTATGAAATTCATCGCAGTACATAAAACATCAGGAAGTGCCGATTGCTAACATATGAAAAGATCTTTAACAATTTTTCCTCAGAAGTGCATTACTAGTAAGTCATTATTAAGGTTGCAAGAAGTCTTGGTCATAATTTAAAGTTGCACGACAGTCTTGGTCATAATTTAAAGTAACACGACAGTCTTGGTCATAATTTAAAGTAACACGACAGTCTTGGTCATAATTTAAAGTCGCATAACAGTCTTGGTCATAATTTAAAGTCGCATGACAGTCTTGGTCATGATTTAAAGTAACATGACAGTCTTGGTCATAATTTAAAGTCGCATGACAGTCTTGGTCATAATTTAAAGTAACATGACAGTCTTGGTCATAATTTAAAGTAACATGACAGTCTTGGTCATAATTTAAAGTCGCATGACAGTCTTGGTCATAATTTAAAGTCGCAGGACAGTCTTGGTCATAATTTAAAGTCACACGACAGTCTTGGTCATAATTTAAAGTCGCAGGACAGTCTTGGTCATGATTTAAAGTAACATGACAGTCTTGGTCATAATTTAAAGTAACATGACAGTCTTGGTCATAATTTAACGTCGCATGACAGTCTTGGTCATAATTTAAAGTCGCATGACAGTCTTGGTCATAATTTAAAGTTGCAGGACAGTCTTGGTCATAATTTAAAGTCGCAGGACAGTCTTGGTCATAATTTAAAGTCACACGACAGTCTTGGTCATAATTTAAAGTCGCAGGACAGTCTTGGTCATGATTTAAAGTAACATGACAGTCTTGGTCATAATTTAAAGTAACATGACAGTCTTGGTCATAATTTAACGTCGCATGACAGTCTTGGTCATAATTTAAAGTCGCATGACAGTCTTGGTCATAATTTAAAGTCGCAGGACAGTCTTGGTCATGATTAAGATCTCATGACAGTCAAAGCCTGAGTCAAGAGCTAAATAAAATGTTCTACACAGTGCAGTTTGGTATGACCACAGAAATTTAACCTTTTACTGATATGGACACAGCACTCAAGCTTGGTACAACTCTGAATTTTGATTGTGATAAGATATTTAAAAAGATCCTTATTTAGTAATAACCTCCAATATCATTCTCAGCATTTCTTCGGGGTATTTGTCTTTGTGGTATAATTTCACAGAGATCCATTTGCTTATACCAGTAGTCAAGTTGTTGTCTAGACATCTTTAAAATGCTTTTTGACCCCTGATTCCTAAACGATTAATTTCACAAACCAAAGAACTCAAGCCTTCCTTTTGTGGTATAGCATCTTGTGAAATGCCCCTTGTGGTATAATTTCATGAAGATCTATACATGTATACTAAAGTTAATGCCTGAAAATACTGCCTGATAATTGCCATTATTTTCAGACATCTAATGCCCACAACAATGACAGTATGTAGTTATATAAAATATTGAGTTATTGCAGCAAATAGAGAAAGAAAATTTGATAAAAAAACGAAAGCATAGGCATAAAAAATAAAAATGTCACTGGGTAAATTAACATGAAGTTGCATGCATTGTCTTGCTAGGCAAATTCCCACTCTTAAAATCCCTTACAACATATGTCCTATCCACTCTTAAATCACATACAACATATGTCCCCTCAACTCTGAAATTACTAACAACATATGTCCCTCCACTCTTAAATCACATACAAAATATGTCCCATCTACTCTTAAATCACTCACAACATATGTCCCATCCACTTTTAAATCAACTACAACATATGTCCCCTCCACTCTGAAATGACATACAACATATGTCCCCTCCACTCTGAAATGACATACAACAAGTCTCTCCACTCTGAAATCACATACAACATATGTCACATCCACTCTTGAATCACATACAACATATGTCCCATCCACTCTGAAATGACATACAACATATGTTCCTCCACTGTTAAATCACATACAACATATGTCCCCTCCACTCTGAAATCACATACAACATATGTCATCCACTCTTGAATCACATACAACATATGTCCCATCCACTCTGAAATGGCATACAACATATGTCCCTCCACTCTTAAATCACTATAAAAATATCTACATGAAAAACTACCATTAGAATTTCCTGGACCAACACTGGGTTGTTTTATAATAATTAAGACATACCTTGAACTGAGTTGAACCTTTTTGATAAACCATCTTTGAGGTAATAACAAGTTGTCAGATGTGTTGCTGGAAAAAAGATAAGAATGAACAATTCAAAGTTAACAAAAAAAATTAATCCATAAAAAACATGAAAGTTATCAAAAATGTATATTCAGGACTCACATTATTTTAACTCTCCATATATTGCACAAGTTATTTTCTATGGCGTTGAATTGCTATTCCTTTCAATATTTACATTGTATGTAACAATTTATGGCAGTTCATTTTATTACAAATGTATTATTTTTGCATAGCAAATACTATAGGCTCACCTAAGAATCATGCAAAGGGTGATTACCTAATATATTTGTCTCCTTATAAAACTTATGTGTCTTGTTAGTAATTTTAGAAGATAACAAAGCAATGACACAAAGGTAAAGACAGTGGAGAAAAAAATTACTGGCTGTATAGTGATATGTAGTGAACAATCAAAGTGCTCTTAGCACTGGAAGTTTTTGATTCTAGTGAAAATTGTAGCATGAACAAACTTTCAAAGTTTTCATGATGTAAAACAAAACTGTAATCAAACATTTGTGCTTCACATATTATTGAGAACTATTTGTTTTTCTAAATATGTAGAAACTAAATGTTAATCTTGACTACTGATTTCTGAAGTATAAGCTGTAACCAATAGTTAAACAGTATCCAACTTTACACACATTTACAAATTTTGTTCCATTTCACTGTTTTCCCACATTTTAAAACCTGTCCAAAAGTTAATTTGCATTTACATTCAAAACTATTTTACCTGAGTATTTATCCTACACTTACATTATACTCAAATAAAACTAATTTCATCTTAAAAAAATATTTCCTTGATGAATGTACAATTTTCCAGAACTAGACACTGTATATCAATTTGAATTTCCCCGCCAATTTTTTTGGTTAAAATCACTACAATTCACTTCCTGTTTATTAACAAAAGTGAGGATTTTGAATAACAAGTGTGTTAAATGGAACATGCTTCACACATTTAATGTTAACATTACTGCAAGAACTTCATTCCTTAAATCAATTTTGAAAGCCAAAAAGGAGTCCCTTAAATCTTCAGTTGATTTGAGGACAATACCTTTATTTTATTTTGCTGAAATAATAAAATATTATCCAGCTGAATAATAGCCAGAAACATATTTACTGGTTATAAAAGAGGTATTGAATGATATAATAGGAATTACATTCACACCAAATTTTTGTGTAGAGTACAGATATAGTATGGAAGTTCCAGTGATTGACCAGTGACATCAGCTTTTTTGACCTTATAGGATCAAAAACCCCAAAATGGTGGAACATATTTTTTTAATAGAAATTAACTAAACTGTTTTGACCAATTTCATTACTTTCAAAACCTTAAAGACAATTTTTATTACATTTTATCAAAGATATCACTCTTTGATAAGATTTGAGATTGTTTATGGAATTTCTATTTATCACATTTTTTTCCACATTTACATTATTTTTAAGTGAGTCTGTAGTCAATTTTTATATGATCAGTTTTGTCCCCATATGAACCTGTGTAAACATGATTTGGTTAGATGTTTTCACCACAATATTAACATCTCTTTCTTTTATCTATATTCTTTAATAGTTCTTGTCTTAATAGACACAAGAATACGTTTCAATTTACTTCTTCAAAGACTATTAAAAATTGTCTAAACATACTGGAATCTAAAACAAACTCCTTTTCTTAGTTTACCCAAATTTGTGCAGAAGCTCACTGAGTGATACCACTCACTTGAAATTGTCAATTCTTTATTTGAATTATCTCCCTTTGCAAACATTGTACAATAATTAATGGTGTATTCCTTCAAGTATTTAAACATACAAGTATAATTTTTCATCAAAGCTTCCTCTGCAACTATCCAATAAAATGTTTAGTGGAGCTTGATAGGCTTATAGATGTTGAACCCTGAACAGATGGGGCAAATATGGACACAAAGTTCAAGCTCGATACAGCTCTGAATTTTAATCAAATATTTGACACAAGATAAAATTTGGATCAAATAGAAATGTTATATGAACTTAAAATGCTTGCAACAAGAATTATGAAAGATTACATAGACAGACAAACAGACAGACATATGGACAATATAATTTCTTAATATCCCAAAAGTTTGTTCTGGAGGGTATGATTAATAAAGCTTTAATCAAAGGAAATAAACAAATCACTATATCACACCATTCAATGGAATGTGTCCCAAAGCAGGCAATTATCCATTTTTGTACGAACAAAGTCCCATAACTCAAAAATGTATAATCCAAAATATAAAAATATATTCTGTATTGATCTCAAGAGTTGAACTTGAGTTCAACAGATTTTTATCGTTCATTTTATCATTTTATTTTCCCACCACTGTCCCATGTTAGGGGATAGTTGAGCACCCTGCATCATACTTAATGTGCCTGTCATAAGTCAGGAATCTGTAGTTTTGTGGTTGTTATTGTTTTTTCTGTTATTCATTTTATATTTTTCTTCCATAAATTATGTAGACTTTCATCTTTTTTTTTAACAACAGTCTCATTTGCAATCATATCACATCTCCTATTTTAATATCGAGCCTTTTCTAGTTATTTTATGAATATGTAAAATCCCTCTTTTTATGAACAAAGTCCCCTGATTTGAAAATGGAAAATCAGAAATTTATAACTATTGAAAAGGAAGCTTACTAAAAATAGAATCAAGCTTCTTCCAAAAATTTCATGAGAATGGGTGCAACCATTACCAAGTTGAACTAAAACAACTGTGAAATACCCCCTTTTTTATGAATAAAGTCAAATATCTGTAAATTGTTAAATTGAAAATTTACAAAAATTGAAAGCGAGTTTACATCAATATAAATAAACAATTAACCAAATTTCATTGACATTGCTTTAAGGGTATTTGAGTCAAAGTTCAAAAACAGAAAATCTCCCCATTTTTTAACAAATAAAGTTGTTATGCAAAGTATAAACGACCGACATCTGTAGCCCATAAAAAGTCCTGTCTTTAAAGATGGCCACATGAAAATAATAATACACAATATATTTGTGTATGATGTCAAATATTCAAATACAAATTTCAGGTTCAAAGGTTATGCTACACAGCCAAATAAGCCATATATGGTAATCATTGGTAATCATATGAAAGAGTAATCAAGGTTTATTTCTTAATTAATCCAACTTCCATATGGGGGAGGTTAAATGGAACAGCCATTATTTTGGCTATTCCTAGGGAAATTTTTGTCACAAAAATTACCGTATTTGTCATATTAGAAAAGAAATAATGCCTTCCAGGGGTAGATTTGCACTCATTTTAATATGGGTTTGGCATTTATATTCTCATTAAACACCTCACTGTCGCTCCGTTTTGAATAATCGAATATAAATGCCATACCCATGTAAAATTAGTACAAATCTAGCCCCTACATGAATTGTTTCTTAAATAATATATATATATATATATATATAGTGGAAACTGAGATTTAAGGATCTAGCTAAACAATGTTCTTTCTTTCAGAGCAGATCAGCTATAAAGTCAGCCTCATAAGAAAGAAGGAATAGGCCAGCAAGTAGAGGAACACAATTTGTTCCCTTTGGAATGCCGACCGTTCGTTGAAAAACGCACCCACCACACTGGACAAATATGTTGTCAATAAAAAATCCCAGCATTTTGTAAACACCTGCTGCTGTATATTTGGAAGATGAAATGGAATTATTTTTACCAAGTACGGTATGTGGAGTCTCTATCAAGAACTATATATTTGTATCTAGGAGTACCATCTTTTTTTTTTTTTTAAAACAACGACGTATAATGTTTTTGAATCGAGATTTTAACTGAGTAAGGGGAATAGAAGTATACAGTGTTGAAAAATCATAGCTTTTAATGTAATTATATTCTGATAATAATCTTGAATTGAGGATCTCCCAAAGATCTTTGATTTTTTTAGAATCCACACTGAAATAATACCACTACAGGAGTAACAAGTGCTGTGGTAAGACTGGAGACCCTCTTTAACAGCTGTGAGTCTAGAAGTTAAAAGTTTTGAAAGAGGTTTGGTGGTACATTTTGCAGATTCAGCCATGTAACATTGTTTGTATGGATTCTTGTGGAGTTCAGGAATCCAGTACATAGACAGTAAATCACAATCATCAGTTTCAGTAGAGAGACCATAAAAGGATAGCAAAGATTTATGGCTATCCACTGTCTCTTCTTTTGAGAGTGTAGTGGCAGTGTAGGTCTTATCACTGCTATTATTTTCTATGTCCACCTCTGATAATAAAAACAGGATGTAATATGTTTTGCAGACAAAAACAATTTTGTTTCAGGCTTTTTCAGTTGGTATGACAACACATTTGTCATGTATAGTAGACAATGTTTTTGCTACAACAGGGTCATTGAAAACTAACGTAGCATTGTCACTCATTGATCTTCTTAAAACTTTCATTTGTTTCAAAATTTAAGACCACACAGCCTTTACCCACTCTGACACAGAATCAATGTCTTCTTGTTTTCATTTTATCCATTTTTTTTGCATAGTGCTCCATGGCATCCATAAGAACTTTAAATTATAATTCCAATTAATGTTGCTTCAATCTCCCGTAACAACGTGACTAGAAGGACCATATATGAATGGAGAGTTTATGCAAGAACAGTCAGGTGGTTTAGCCTTGAAGTCCTCAATCTTGAGGTTCTGCAATAACCTTTTATCATTTGAAATTTTGGATGCAATAAGTGAAGTATAGGAATATGAAATAACTGGTATTAATTTGTCTTTGAAATATGGGGGAATTTTGTTGGTTATGTTTTTGTGATGGAGGATGTTAATTGCATCTATATCTTTGTTGACAAACGATAGTGGAAGAAATGATCGTTTTTCTTCATCTTGACTTTTAACACAAATTGGTTTAAAGAGTCTGTGGAAACCAATATCAAAATGATGGCAACAAGTCTGTATAAAGATGAGGTAGGTTCAGAAAAAAGACATGTCAAGACATGTTTTGTAAAGGGAGTATAATGAAATCATTTGATATCTAACATATGATAGGCATATGATTATCATTTGATTCTCATATGTTAACTTTGGCTTGGAAACAAATGACAATCATATGTTTGTGAAAAACATGATTATCATTTGATTCTCGTATGTTAATTTTGGCTTGGAAACAAATGACAATCATACGTTTGTGAAAAAACATGACTATCATTTGATTCTCGTATGTTAATTTTGGCTTGGAAACAAATGACAATCATACGTTTGTGAAAAACATGATTATCATTTGATTCTCGTATGTTAATTTTGGCTTGGAAACATATGACAATCATACGTTTGTGAACAACATATGATTATCATATAATAATCATGCGATTATCATATGTAAAGCAAACCATATGATTATCATATGGTGCTCAATTTATATGATAATCATATGGTGCAAACCATATGATTCTCATGTGTGGCTCATTTGCCTGTATAGTCCAGATAATCATGACATTCACGGGGGCATTTTTTTTTTATCTGGCACTTATGCCCAACTAACACAGGGGGGGGGGGAACAAACAAAACAAAAATTGGCCACCTAAGACCACATAATTATTTGGACTAGTGTTATACTAACAAGGTCAGACAGACACAAAATTGGAAAGTGATATAACAAAACACTTATATCAACCAAGTCTTTCGAAAGATAAACAATTCATTTAGAACCCTATTCATACATAGTAATGTATCAGCTTTATCTTGACTTAAAATTGTGTTAAATCAAATACTTGCACTTATCTTAACCACACAAACCCGAATTATCATTCACAGTAACAATAACTGCATATCAAGGTATTTGAATAACACGTATCAAGGTAAATGTTATATTTGTTTACATGACACGTATTTGAATAAGTAGGAAGTGTATCAGATTTATTTACTTAAAGAGGTGGATAACTTAAAGGGCGTACAAAGAAATATCTCATCTTTTTAAACTATGAGGAGCAGAGCAATGCCAATCTGTCTGTTATCTTCCTACAACCAGTTCTAGTATACAAATTATAATCTGGATTATATATCAATACAACTCATGTGAAAATGGAGAATGTGAACAGACAACAAATTGTGGGTTTCAAGAAAACTAAAATTGACTTTACTGACTTATCATGCGAGGAACATTCAGCCTTTTGCAGTCTTTTTTGTATGTCATGTGACTTTCTTGTTTGTCCAATCTGCATAGATAAAGGTCACCAGGAGCATGATCTCACAGAAATCAGTGAAGCATATCAGGAAAAGGTTAAGAGAGTTAAAGATGTCAAAGAGAACATACAGGATACCATTAGAAAATTAAAAAGTATTATCGGTAATCTTGAACAGTACAAATTTCTGCAGAAAAATAGACTGACCCATGAAGAAAAGCAAATTGATGATCACAGAAATGCTTTAAAAAATGTTGATGATATTCATATTGTAAAACTCACAAGTGATCTTCAGCTGAATGGATCAGAAGTATTTACTGCAATTGATAATGATATTCTAACAATGGAGAAAGTGCAGAAAGGAAGCATTGCTAAGAATAATGAACTAGACGATCTTATCAATACACCCAATTCTCAAAAATTCTTTAGAGATATTTCAAAGCTCAAAACATTCCATGAATTCATTGTACCACAAACAACTTCATTATTCATGTCTGTACCAACATTTGTACCAGGGGACATAACTCTTTCTAAAGTTGGAGAACTTCAAGCAAATTCATGTGGTACAAGAATTAACTTACAAATTATTGAACATTATCAAACAGAACTATCTGCCATATCACATTTATGTACAAGTTCAACTGGCTCACTATGGATGGGTAGCAATATCGATGACACAATACACGAGGTTATACCAACCAATGGTAAACTGAAGATAAAGTGTTCATTCAACACCCCTGTCTATAGTATGGCATGTGATCCATCAAATAATCTTATAATATCCACAAGTGAAACAAAACCACAAAAAATAAATGCAACAACAAATGGAGTAAGTGACACAAACTACGACATTTCACCATTCGATGTCACAGCTATTCACATCACTAGAGAGTGTAAAGTTGTTGTTGGAGGTATAAACGATGAGCTAGGCAGGAGAGCAATGTTTATTATCAACATGGAAGGACGACAAGAGAGTAAATTTGAACTTGACAAAAATGGTAAACCGCTTTTTACATATCCCTATGAGATTACAAGTACTGATAAAGGCCACATACATGCAGTTGACTGTCATCCTTCACAAGATAGAGGGAGAGTAGTGGTTTTATTAGATGGAGGAGATATAAGGAACATCTATAGTGGACATCCTGACGTAAACAAAGATACACCATTCATCCCAGCAAGTATAGCCACCACACTGAAAGACAATGTAGTAGTAGTTGACCACTTCACTTGGTACCTACACGTCCTGGACAATGAGGGACATCCACTGACGGTCTATAATACCAAGGATGCTGGGATACAACTCCCAGAGTCACTCTCTTTCATTTCAAAAGGATCGCTCTGGATAGGCTGCTCAACACCAGAGGATAGTGATGCTAAAGCTAAAGTGTACCATGTAAACATATCTGAATACTAGTTATAAAATGGAATAGAAGTTATAGAGAGTCATATGAAATGATGAAAAACTAATTTTCAGTGATACCAAAGTTAGTACATTGTACCATGTAACTTCTCAATAATAGAAATTTTGGATCGTTCAGTCATAAAAGACAACCAGAATTCAACTGGGATAACTTAATCATTCTTAAAGTACTGTAAACTGTGAAGAAATTTCATACTGTTTTCATTGGTCATGTCAATAGAGAGTTTCAGTTTCAAAAGAAAATGTAAAATTTATATTTAAAGTTCACATACTTCAGTGATTAATGCATGACATAAAATTTCCACCAACTTTAAAACTTTGTCAAACCGTATACAGATGTTGGTAGAACTTGCATATGAGCCTCTTTGAATTATATCTTTTAAGAATTTTGAGTAACCTTATAATTTGGCAAGTTATTGACATTGCTAGATATGCATGCTGTAAAGATTGAATTGTACATAGTGTCCTCAAGATTTTTTCATTGTTTCATGAACAATTTTGTCTACTTCTAATAGTTACAATAATACACCTTTAGTAACAGAGCAATGAGCTATAGCATTTGTTTGAGATTTTTCCATCTCATGCCTATTACATGGGTTTATCTGACCACTTTGGGAAAGGTTCTATAGCATTTGTTTGAGATTTTTCCATCTCATGCCTATTACATGGGTTTATCTGACCACTTTGGGAAAGGTCCTATAGCGTTTGTAAGAGATTTTTCCATCCACGCCTATCACATGGCTTTATCTGACCACTTTGGGAAAGGTCCTATAGCGTTTGTAAGAGATTTTTCCATCCATGCCTATCACATGGCTTTATCTGACCACTTTGGAAAAGGTCCTATAGCGTTTGTTTGAGATTTTTCCATCTCATGCCTATTACATGGCTTTATCTGACCACTTTGGGAAAGGTCCTATAGCGTTTGTAAGAGATTTTTCCATCCATGCCTATCACATGGCTTTATCTGACCACTTTGGGAAAGGTTCTATAGCGTTTGTTTTAGATTTTCCATCCATACCTATTACATGGCTTTATCTGACCACTTTGGGAAAGGTCCTATAGCGTTTGTTTGAGATTTTTCCATCTCATGCCTATTACATGGGTTTATCTGACCACTTTGGGAAAGGTCCTATAGCGTTTGTTTGAGATTTTTCCATCTCATGCCTATTACATGGGTTTATCTGACCACTTTGGAAAAGGTCCTATAGCGTTTGTTTTAGATTTTTCCATCTCATGCCTAAAACACATACAGGGTTTTATTTGAGTAATTTGGGAAAGGATCTATAACAATTGGTTTGAAAAAAATTTACACCACAATCTGTTTTTTTTTGTTTAGGGGGAGAATCAAAATTAGTAGGATACATTGTAAGTCAAACCTTTTGAGAATTCTGCATTATTTTGAAATAATTCTCAATGGAAAGAATCCTTTTAAATAACCATGAGGTATGCTAGAACATCCATGTCCTAGCTACCCATTACCAAACCTAATAAAAACTCATATAGATCTTAGATTTATAAAACTATTACAATTAGCTACATGGACAAAAACAAACTTTAATAAAATCTAACTGAAATTATTGTTTTTATTGATTAAATAAGTGCCATTGTCAAAAATTTGTAACCAACACATTAGTTCTTTCTACTTGCATGTTGACTTCCCCAAATAAATTTACAAATATCAAGACACACTTATGTCAAATAAGGGTAACAACAACATTACCGAACCATAATCAAGTCAAGTCCAAAATAAATCTGGCAAAATAGATATTACACCACCGGAACAGCTGGTACCGCAATGGTCCTGACTTGGCACAGGCATTTCTAATGAAGTTAGTGACCTATATCTATGAAAATCTGAAATATCTACACATGAAAAATTGCAACTTTGTTTTTCATTTCTTTCAAAACATATATTTTCATGTGTTTTTATATGTTTAGGACCACCATGAAGTAAAGTATGAAAAACATATGTTTTCAATTAAAATGTAAATATATGATACTCTCTCATTACAATATTAATAGGTAAAGAAATATTTCTCCAATGATTTCAATCACTAAAGGCATATTTTGTCATATAAATTCTGGCAAAACATGCAATACATGAGTTTTAATGGGTAAAAATAAATATATTTCCACACTGGTCCTAACCACATGTTTCCATATGTTTTAAACATATGAAAATATATGTTGCATTTTTTCCTGTGTAACACTCTGTATGTGAAAATTGAAAAAAAATCAATGAAGAAAAAATATTAGCCATGATCTTCACAATGAAAACAAGAGCAAGTTATTAAAGTATAAAACAATTTTTTTTCCAGATTTAATTGAAGGGTAAAATTGGATCATTCACTCAAGGCTTATGAGAGAATGGTCCAGTTTACACATGGTAAATGACCTTACCTATCATGGTATCACCCTGTACAAAAAGTCCACATGCACATATCAATCTGTCTTTGAGAAAAATAGGATGTAAAGATTGGTCGGTCTGTTGGCTTCTTGTCTGATGCCCATTGAGTAAATGATCTAGATAGGACTTGATACACTCAGTTCTGTATTTACATACAGTGCAGGGTGGGAGATTCCTGTCAAGCAAAGGTTACATAAAGTTGTACATCTTGTCATGTTAGATATATCCCCACTCGTACAGGAAGAAATATATAAACTTAAATTGTTTACAATGTATGCTCCATCTATGTACAGCCAAATACTGTGGAAGTACTATTGTTCGTGAGGTACCAATTTTCATGGATTTTGTGAGTAGGGTAAACCATGAAATTTGATTCCCAACGAAAAGAACTATTTACTTTAAATTGTATAACAGGATCATCATAACCACAAATTCAAGAATCCACGAACTTGTACCTTTCCCCTTAACCACGAAAAACTGGTACCCACGAATATAAGTACTTTCACAGTACCGAATTTGATATCAATCCATTCATTGGGAGCTAAGATAATTGAAATGAAAATGGATGAACTGAATGACTGGTGGACTATGTGATTCCAATATATCACCCAATCATTGAATGGGGATACATGAATATAATGATGAAATACATTGTGATGTGTAGGTACTTGTCAATGTAAGAGTCAGGTAAATGCTGATACACCAAAAACAATTTGCCATTTTTTAAAGCTAAATTACATTCAACTAGAAAACCCTTTAGAATAGAATGATACATTGCAAAAATTATTCAAACATTCTAAAAAGATAACTACAAATAAATAAAAAATCGAAGTTGGAAACAGCTTGACATGACCACAAAACCCTACATAGTTTGGGCAAGTAGTTCAAAAATGATTCAAATCACAACTCACCCCCCACCCCCACAAAGGTCAAACTCTACATAGTTTGGTAGTTTGGGCAAGCAGTTAAAAAAAGATTCAAGTCACAACTCACCTCCCACCCCCCCCCCCCCAAAAAAAAAAAAAAATCAAAATCAACTTTCATTTTGTGGTAACGGCACTTTGAGGTAAAATTGCAAAAATTCATTTACATGTACTTATAGTTAAACTATTGTCCAGACATCATGAAAATGTTTATTTTTAATAATTGTTAGGAACCTCTTTCATAAGCAGTTCAAGTTACAATCCAAAAATGAATCTGAGAATTCCTTTTGCGGTATTGTTTCTTGTGGAACAGCTTCAAAAAGATTCATTTCCTTTAATTTTAACTCAAGTTATCATCCAGACATCAAGAAATGCTTATTCCAGGCCTTCAATCCTTATTTCTACAAGTTTTAAACCCCAAAATCAACCCCATTCTGACCTTTGTGGTATAGAATATTGTGAAACAATACAATAGGCATATAACTTTTAGGAAATGCAAATTTTTGCAGATGTATAAAGATGAAAGAAGCATGTTCAGAAAATATCAAAGTCAGCCCCAAAAACTAAAGTGTTTCAAATAAATTTGAAATAGCATTATTCACTAGTTGAATAAGCACCTTCAA
This sequence comes from Perna viridis, assembly GCA_037379345.1. NCBI lineage: Eukaryota > Metazoa > Mollusca > Bivalvia > Mytilida > Mytilidae > Perna > Perna viridis. Next base: position 8,221,757 of record CM074522.1, on the reverse strand, counting down.
TAAAAACGAAGTTCCAATGTGTGAATACATGTGTTGCACCAAAATAGTAGATGAAAATAAAGTGAAATTAGAAAATTTAGCCAAATTATGTTAAAATAGCCGATTTGATGAGACATTTTTATGAAGAAAATATAGAGCCTTCTGTACCATCATAATTCCTGACAAGAGATTTTGTTGTTCCTTTCATCTATTCAAATTTCAAGAAGTTTAACTTTAATCCTCATTTAAAAAAAAAGAAAAAAGAAATTGGGGAGAGGGGTTAATTAACTAAAATTACCTAGACTTTGATCTTCCAAGAAAGATAACTCCTATTCATTAGATTATAATAGGTATCAGTCTCGGCGGGTGTACGTCAAAATATGGAGGCTAAAAAATATAGTGTGCTTTCTTTTTGCCTTTTCCTGTTTTTGTTTCTTGGCAAACAACTATCATTTTTCATCAAAAGCACGGGGTAAATATCAAGTTATGACACAAAAAACTTTTTTTTGAGGAAAAACAGTACTTGCATGAAAAATAATGCTTCAGAAAAGGGGTCTATTTCATGAACTCAAAATAAAAGTGAAAGTAGAAAAAGTCTACTTTTAGTTCGACCTGTCCTGATGTACCAAAGTTTGTGCCTTTTTTTTTCTAAAATGGACCTAAAAATTATTTTTGACATTTCCTTAATGGAAAAACATAGTCAAAAGTTAGATTGAAACTGCTGGTCTATTTTTTTTAAAAATCATGAAAATTTAAGGTATACTATGGAAGCCTATGGAGAAAAGAATACAAGACTGAGACCAATAGCCATAAATCTGATCAAACTGAAATTAAACTTGATCTGTAAATTATGATAAAATCTGAACAAATCTGTTTGTTTCTAATGTTTTTTCGACCCCTTATTCCTAAATAGTTCATTTTTTTGTGATCCTATATAAAATTCCTTCAGTATCTTTCTTAAGTTATCATGTTGAAGCTGTCAACATACATGAGAGAGGAACAGATACTATAAGTACCAGACATGAGAGTGGAACAGATACTATAAGTACCAGACATGAGAGAGGAACAGACACTATAAGTACCAGATATGAGAGAGGAACAGACACTATAAGTACCAGACATGAGAGAGGAACAGATACAATTAGTACCAGACATGAGAGAGGAACAGACACTATAAGTACTATATTTTTAGAGTATCACAAAATACTTTGTTAATTCATGTAGCAGGAATAAAACCTATCAAATGTACTATCAATTATGTATTAAAAACTGACCTGAAATGATTAGTACCAATTTCCTGTAAACATTCTAAACAAGTCTTCCCACAAAAATCTGCCATCTTTTTACACATTTTAATCTGTTTCCTCATTGGTTCAACAGTTATTTGTTTATCTCTATAAAATGCTTGGTATGGTATTGATTCTACTTTGTTCTCTGTGAACAGCATTTTGTCTTGACTAGGTGTTCGTGCTTTATTTTCCATTAACAGCAGTTTTTCTTGTATGGGTCTGATTCCTTTATTTTCCTTTAACAAGATTTCATCTTGCTTTGACTTTGTTACACCATCTATCACACTTTCGGCTCCTTCTACTGGTATTGCTGACATTGCTGAAAATAAACACAATAAAAATGATGTGAAAATTTCCCATCTTTTGCCTTGAAAAAAAATTTCTCTATTATCTTCTATGATCCACAAAGTGAAAAATCACTAAGTCCCACAAAGAAGAAAGTTGATACCTGACTCATGCGACCAAAATTGCTTAAAACCTATGCCCAATCTATATAATTCAATACACCAAAGGATAAAGTGTGATAATATTTGGATGCCTACATGACTGGAAATTAGAAATCTGGTACAGAGAAGTTTCATTCTGTTGTTTAAAATGTTCAATGAATAAATCAAAATGTTCAACCATACAATGTATTTATAAACATATCACTTTTCAATGATGTCCCAAATTTGACAAATCAGCTAATTTACTATTTTTTTTTTGTAACATTTTTGCAATTTTTTAGTGTCTCCTCCAACTTATTCCAAAATTATTGTTTATGATTTTTAAATGCCACTTTAATAAAGAGTCAAAATAAGCTGAGAAATCCCTGGGTCATACTGGTGGAGACTTTAAAATAACAAAACTGGCATTGAAAATGTGCATTTTTCCCAATTTTATTGTTTTTGGCAGATTTTAGGATTCCATATAATAGAAAATTAATGAAATTCAAACCATTTGAAAAAAAATAATCATCCTTTCAACACTGCATATTGCGTTCTTGCTATTTACATGTGTACTTCAAACTTATTTGTTTTGTAAAATAAGAGGCCAAATATTGCTCTGATCATATCTTATCCTTCGATATCAAGTAAGATAATTGCGATGAATTTGAGACATGGCCTTTATCATACCTTGTCTTTTGAAATCAATTTATTCAATGGAAGATGACATAACTGGGATGAAATTTAGAAGACAGACAGACAAGGTGATTTCAATAACCAACATACCACTATCTTGTTGAGTGGAAATTTGAAAAATTGTCTATCACTTCTTATCATTTCAATACAAGAAAATTGCTGCGTATAATGGAATGGTGGTGTTATGATTTTCGTTTGATAATTTCAGTTAAGGTTAATGGATCCCTGTAGAACAAGGTTTCACTACTACAAAATCCAGGTTGTGAGGATTTCAGGGATTGTGTCCCAAACCCTAAATTACCATTAGCTGCAAATAAAAAAGTATTTCAATAAAACTTTAAATAAAATGATTTATTTTGACAGTATTAATGGAGGTCTTAATGGGGACAGAACGACAGTGATGTCCCATATATATATTAATGAACTGAATCATGAATGGCTCAAAAGCTTTCTGTTGAAAGTGATATGTTTCAGAAATGACATATTCAACCGTTAAGTCTTAATTTTTTTGAATTTTTCTAATATGCTGAATCCTACTGTCAATTTAGAAATTCAAATTTGTATTCTGTCTTAATATAATATGTATATATACAGAGTCCCATCAAGAAAAACGCCTTATAGAAAGTTATTTAAATCTTTCAAAAACTTTTCAGTCACCCTTCCACATATAAACACAATAAGGAAGATCAGATACACAATCTATATGGTTTATAGATACCATAAAACATCATTCAAAAGACTGAAGTAAACAAAATGACTTTCTATTACCTTTGCAGTTGTCACACAGATTTCCATCCTTCGTAACCTTTTTCACTTCAGCTCCACATTTTACACAATTCTTTAGTCTTTGAAATGCTGCACCATACAGCATAACATTTTCTTTACAGAAGTTACATAAAGATCCATATCTTCCTTGCCTTGTTTTACAGATCACACATTTATGACTCTGCTTTACCACCTGTGATTTAGCACTCTCTCGCTCTTTGATTTGTTTTGGTAAGACTTTGCCATACTGCGGTGGTTGGTTATGGTAATCAGTGTGTTCTTTCAAGTGATGCATGCATTTGAAAGATTTGTAACACTGCTGACAAGAAAAGCGTCCTTCCAAACCTGAAAAATTAAAAACCTGAAGCATAATACTTTTTTTTTAGAAAAATTAATTTTCTATTAGAATACAATATGGTGGAAATGAAAAGTTTAAAACATTCAAAAGGTACATTGCAGTGATGAAAGATCAATATTGCCAAGAAAACTGTGAGATGTTATCAACAGAAAATCTTTTTTTGGCAAATCTCAGATCTGTATTATCAAGTGCATATAAATTGTTTCTATCATGGAAAGAATGAAATGAAAAGTTCTGCAAATTTCTGCAGACTTACCTATGTTACATTAAGACCTGCCAGATTCTTTAATTAATCTATTCTTAATTTGCTCCAACCATGCAGAGTTATAAGGTATCCAATTTCTTTTTCAAAATCAGACCCAAAATAAAAAAAGGTGAATTTTGGGGTGTAACCCCTTTGGTTTCTTATAATTCCAAAACTGTAAGAGATATCTGAAATCTAATTGAACAATGCAGGCAGAGATTTTTATAAGGAATCTAACAAACAAAAAATTAAAAATCGGACAAAAAATAAAACATTTGATTTTTAGGTTTGTGGCCTGATTTCCTACCCCTTCAACTCCAAGGACGTACAAGAACACCGAATGCCAAGTCATCCACAATTCCACATTCTTACCATCCTTTAATATACATACAGGAATAGGCCATGGTTGTCTCCTGTCACCCTTTATCTTCTCAGTAGTCATAGACTGGATTATGAGAACATCGATGACACCACCTAGAGGAATGCAATGGTCACTCACTACAAAGCTAGAAGACCTTGACTTTGCAGATAATGTCAGTCTTCTATCCCATCAATTCCATCACATACAACTGAAGACATTGGCCTTGTATGAAACAGCCAAATCAACTGGTCTAGAGATCAACACAAAAATACCAAAAAAAAATACCAAATCACTCAGAATAAGCACACAGAACACAGCAGCCTACATGCACAAAGGTAATTCAATTGAAGACATTAGCAACTCTACCTACGTTGGCAGTGTGGTTTCAAAGAATGGGGGCGCTGATGAGGACATGAAGGCGAGACTAGGAAAAGCCAGACAAGCTTTTGTAACCCTAAGGCCAATCTGGAGGATACATCAGCCTAAAAAACAAAATTCTGACATACAAGACGAATGTCAAGAGAGTTCTTTTGTATGGATCTGAGATTTGGAAACCGATGAAGAAAACCGAACATGACCCACAGGTCTTTGTAAACAAATGCCTCAGACAGATTCTACAAATCAGATGGCAAGATAAAATTACCTACACAGAGCTATGGGAATGTACAAACCAAACATCTATTACTGACACCATCAAGAGTCATAAATGGAAATGGATAGGCCACATACTAAGACACACAGACAGCAACATCACCAATCTTTTTCTAGACTAGAATTCGCAAGGCAAAAGAAGAAGGGGTACACCAACAACCACGTGGAGACAAACCGTAGAGGCTGAATTGAGAGCATGCCAACTTACATGGGCAGAGGCAAAGAGAGCAGCAAAAGACCGAGCCAGAAGTTTTGGAGGCCCTATGTCCCTCTAGGAGTTAATAGGATTAGGTAGGTCAACTCCAAAATGATTAAAGATAAGTCTGCCACGTAAAAAACTTTAAAACAGAGTTTCAATAGGAACGTATTGACACCCGAATCATCAAAATTTGACCAATAAACTTTTTCAATCAAATCTTATTTTAACACCCATATTCTCCCTTTTAACCCGTTGTTTTGGAAAGGGGGGAACCAAAACAAAGTTATAGGGTCCTTCCCCATGTCCTCAAAAATGATAAATTAAAAGTTTTACTCAAGTTATCATAAATAAACAAAAGTTCACAGCTAACACAATTACGATGACAAGGTGATACCATTATATGACTGAAAAATTTTTTGAAATCATATAAATAAAGGGGGGTCCAGGCTACCATTTGTTCTCTTTGGCCAAATAACATTTTCCAACAAATGGGAGTTCCAGCCCAAACATCCTATTCCTAAATCTGCCATTAAGCATTTACTTACCCAGTAATAAACCATCTGCCCTTTCTATATTCAGCCCGTAACTTCTACAATACATAAAAATAATATGTTTAAATTAATGCCATTCATTTTCCTCTGAACTGACTGAGTTTAGCTATTCGTTTTGCTATGAACAAATTTTGAAAAAAAAATAAATAAATAAATGTAGTATGCACATTACAAATATAGGGTATTATTGATTAAATGTGAATCCAATATCACTCGGCTACTTGTATCTTGTTTTCACAAATAGAAATATTTGGTCACTAATTGCATCCGTACATAAAAACAAAGTCATTTTTTAGTATTGCACTACATTGAATCTTGTCTATTTAGTACTTGATTCTAATACTCCGAATCAACTACACTGGAATTGTAGTGACCGACTAATTCTAATGCTATTATTTGAGATGGTATTGTCAGTTTTTAATATGTACTGAGCTAACTTTCAGTAACTACAAGTATACTTTAAGTTGATGTCTCACTTTGTCTTTATGTTTATAATGAGAATTCTGTGAAAATATTTTTATTCGAGGGTAACAATTTTTCTGGTTTAAGGCAAAATGACCAGTTCATTGAGTTTTGAATTTGTGGATTGACAACTCTATCATACAAACAAATACAAAATTTCCTTTTCCTTGGGAATCAAATTTCGTGGTTTACCAAACACACGAAAATCACGAAAATTGGTACCCACAAACAATAATACTTTCCCAGTGTGTATGTTGAATGTCGAGATATCCCATGGAGAAAATTGAATGTATCATTGAGTACTTGTGTTTGTTTGTTGTTTTTAGTTCATTTTTTACCCTCCATTAAAGGGGTATGTTTAAGGCCTTATAAAACTAGTATAACCCCACAGCAGATTTCATGCCCATGTCCAAAGTCAGAAGATGTTGGTCATAAATGTCTTTGCATCATTTAATTAATTTTTAGTTTGATTTTGAAGAATTATCATTGTTCAACATGTATGTAAACCTGGATTTTTATCTTTTGTTGTGCGGCCTCTTAGAGCTTACTTAAAGGTTAAAGGTTACTTATTGAAGACCTTTTGGTGATCTCAGAAGGTGTTTATTATTTTGTATTTAGGCAAAACACTGGTGCATTTGTTGCATTTCACCATATCCATCTTTTTTCTATATGATTAATTTTTGTTTGCTTTTTGCAGTTACTTACATATCTGTAAAGCTCTCAAGGCACAAATGTGGCAATAAATTGAAAGATAATAGAGAACAAAATAAAAAGATCAATGGCAAATGCTGATAAAGCAGGTTCAAATTGTGTAAGTCTCATGCATAATGCTTGAGAGTTGGCACTATTACACTTATCAATGCAATGTACTACTGAAGAGCTCTATTTTTCTAGCTGATATATGACATAACAATGGCAGATGATAGGGTTAAACTTCATTTATAACAAGTATGGGACCACAGTATACAGTATGTTTACATACTTGAAGCATTGCCTTCAAATAGCAGGGTTGGAAACTTACTCAAATTCCAGCCAGCCCTGAATACAATTTTTCAATATATTTACTATATGGCTATACAAATTTTTGCTATAATTAGCCAGCTCTGCCAAAAAATAGCCGGACTGGCGGGCAGGCTACTATTTCTAACTCTGCAAATAGATTTTTGTTTATTTATAATCACTAATGACCAACAAAAGCTGTGGTTAAAGAATCACAGCTGTTTTAAAGATATTAACAAAGCGATACAGAAATATGATGTCACTAGATTTGAACAAAGTGACATTTACAATAAAAATAGTTTTGTGCATATGAAATTGTTGTTCCGACAGTTTATTTAAAAGACAGGTAGACTGTTGTAGGAGGTCACAAACTTATTAATTTGTTGTCAAAATTACAGTAATACAGACACAAAGTAACTTAGACTTTTGGTCTTCATGACATTGTTATAGTTTATAAAACATAACCCACTATTTTCATCAGAAATACCTTTAAAGTCAGGACCATCATGGTGGTTTCCAACCGTCAGGTTTTTGACATGATATTGCCATTTGTTATATGGACTTTCCTTTGCCTAAAGTTTATCAATTAGGTACTTTTGTTTTTACTCTTTATTTGTGATTTACATTAAACTTTACCTTTCTCTTTGGTCTTCATCAAAATGAATTTGTTTATAATGTCTTTGACTGTCTTCCTGAAAAGAATATTGAAAATGTGTTAATCATACTGTATAAATATAATTATTTTGTGGTTGTTAATTCTTTCTCAGATTCTGTCAAGTAAACAGTTAAGTGGGAATCATTTATCAAGGTTTTAGGAAACTTTACTGTATCTTTAACCATGCATGTTCATTGACTATCCCATATTAACATGAAAGGATCTTTTAAGCGTAAGTATTTGTAAGAATCTGGCAAAATGGGAAAAATATGAAACATGAATGTTGAAAACCCACCTATCCGACCATATAACTTCACTCAATGATACTTTCTTTACGTGACCATATTTGATCTCTGCATCACTGAATTTTCTCAGAAATTTTTCAATACAATGTTAGAAAAATGAGGATTTTGACTCAGTTATCTGCCCTTGAAATGTTCATTTTCAGTGCAATTCAACGAAATCATAATTCAATTTACCAAAGTGATATGGTAAATTTTGTCTTTTTTCCTTGATTCTGAAGGTGCAAATAGTCAAATTAAATTTTTTTTTTCATACAACTGTCAGATTCTTACAGAGACGGACATTTAACAGTGTTATAAAATTAATTGTGTGGGTACATTTGTACTATTTTTTGGCTCTCTGTCTACAGTGAAAATAGCAAAAAATTAATACTGTACACTGAAAAATTACTACATTTACAGAAATTCAATATAATTACAAAGTTCTTCTTCAGGGTGCTATAATGGGTCTCTTTGTACCCCATTATCTCAAAGGTACATATACTTATGAAAGGTCATGTAAAGGCAGGGATTCATAAGAATCCAATAAAAAAAAATTGATAAATGCAGTTAAGGATTTTCATGAGAAATCTCATAAATTCTTCTTTTAAAAATCTGACCAGAAATAAAAAAGTTGATTTTTAGGGCATGGCACACCTGTGGCCAACCCAATTCCCAAAACTATTTTAAATCTTTTAATTCAGAAATTTAACTAAAATCAGAATTTTATAAGAAACAAATTAAGAAACAATTGTCAAAATTGAATGAGAACTATACCTTCTATGTCAATTTTAAATAAACACCTTTATTAAACCTTTTGGCCCCTTTTTTTTTTTTTGCAAGGCAGTAAGGGCCAGTAACTGCATTTTTTTTTATCACAAGCTTCCTCTAGCAGCAGGTGATAATATATCAAAATTTCATGGCATTTTGTTGACTACAACTAAATTACTAAAATTATTGAAAGGGGAAAGTGGAAATGAAAAATTAACAATATGCTGATGACAACAATGCCAACAACAATGAAAATATCAGGACATAATACCACCATAATTTTTTGTGGTCTTTCACAAAAAAGATTTCAGAATTTCTGAAAATTTTCGGTTTTATCAGGTTAAATAACATATATTTGCTTGGAATGAAACATGAAGAATGTGTTCATATAATACAAATGTCCATGCCATTTAAAATACTCAAACAACTAAAAAGAAAAACAGGAAGTAGATCCTCAACAAGTTACAACTAATTAAATGTATGTATAAGCTGTATACACAATTTTATTTTATTTCTGAACAGTTTTAGCTGCCAAAATAAAAAAAAACATGAATTTGATAAATTAAAATTCAAAGACATCTTGTTAACATGAAAAAATAAGTGTAAATATCAGCCAAAAAATACCAAAGCATCAGCAGTGGGGTGATTTTAATAAGTCAAAGTCTAAAAACTTGAGCAGAAAGTTTCAGAATCTGGTATACATGGAGATGATATCTGTCATACAAACAGACAAACAGAAAGACTGATAACAGTATATATATGTATAAAATGGACCACTATACTGTACCTCAATAAAAAAAATCCCACATAAAAGATTTACCTAAATTTTAACATTACTTACCTTATTATAAAAACTTTCATAGCACCCATCAACTTCACAGTGATACTTGTAACCTTCATGAAAGTATTTCAGATGACCTTGAAGATCATCTTTACGAACATAAATCACTTTACACGATGGTTTTGGACAACAGTAAAGGTCTTCATTATGCTTGGAGAGTAATTTTTCTTTCATGGAAAGCATCTTTTCTTTTCTTGGTTGCTTTTTTTCTATACTGGAATTATTTATTTCTACACTGAAGAGAGATTTTCCTTTTTCTAAAATTAAAAAAAGCGCTTACATCAACAAAAATAAATAATTCACTTAAATTTTTGTTGGAATTTGCTGGAAGCATTTTTTAGAAATAATGCAAAATTTGAAATACAGATAGACTAACAACAGTATACCATACTATGCTACATACAGGCATATATAAAATTAATTCATTGAGGTCAGGTTTTTACCTTACTTTGCTCAGTGGTGATTTTCACGCAACAAAGTCTGTTCAAGAAAACAGTGTTAAGTGTAAGTGTTTGTAAGAATCAGGCAAAATGTGAAAAATCAGAAACATGCACGTCAAGACCCCACCAATCTGACAATATAATATCACTCAAGGATGCTTTCTATTTTTTGAAAAGACCATTATTTGATCTCTGCATCACTAAACTTGCTCAGAAATACTTCAAAAGAATGTTAGAAAAATGAGGTTTTTGACTCAGTTATCTACCCTTGCAATGTTCATTTTCAGTGCAACTCAATGAAACCATTACTCAATTTACAAAATGATAAGGAAAAACTCATCTTTTTTCCTTGATTTTGATGGTGCAAATAGTCAAACTGAACTTTCAAAACAGTGGTTTTTATTTATTCCATGTTTCTTTCACCTACTGCCTGATTCCTACAGAGACAGACACTTAAATCTTGGCATACTTCCACAAGAACTGGGTGAATTTGACTTATTCCATCTTTTATCTGCAACTTAGCACATACTGAGGAAAAGATTTTTATACCTGATAAGCCATGTATATTGAAATCACCTTAATTGTCCATCTGTCTGTCAGTCTGTCGATCCCAATTTTGTTCTAATTATCTTGACTTCTAATGGATGAAGTGATTTCAAATTTGGTATATATGATGAAGATAAGACATGTGTTGCAACTGATTTTGGTTGCCCTCAAATGTCAACTTTCCATATGTGTAGGGCTATACCAAGCAGATTAATGCATGCAACTTCATGTTAAACAAATTTAGGTTGATTTTTCTTTCAGTTATTCCATCATTTCATATTGTTTTCAATCAGTTTAAATAGAAAAGAGCTCACAAAAAGAATAACTCCCTTTCAAAGGACTATAATTATGTCAATTTTCTTAAGTTTGATAATCTCACTTTGCAAAGATCTAACATTATTTATCTTCACTCATGCACTTCTACCTATTACAGGTAACCTTCTACAAAATTCATGTAACCTATCAAGCTATTTAGGAAGATGGAAAATCCTTTAAGGAACGGTGACGTTTCTAGATTTTTTCCACAGCTTGACGTACACATAAAATTCTGCCTACTTTTAACACATGCAGATAAAAAGCTTCTCTGAGCACAGAATATGATTGGACCATAACAAAGGCACTAGTCTAAGAAAAAATCAGCCCTATACCTTACATAGGGGTTGATTTATTTCTGAGATAAGTGCCAGTGGACCATAGTTAAAGTTATCACACAGAAAGGTAAAAATTTACGAAGACAAAAATGACAGTTACAGTACCAGAACATAATTCAATTGTAAGTTTTTTTCAGTTGTGTAAAAAAAAAAACTATTTACACCATATTTCACTTTTAAACATGTGATAAAACAAATTTCTTTTCTATAATATTGAAAAAAAAAACACAAGTATACCACTTGTTTGGCAATAGTCCAAAAAAAACCCATTCACATCAAAATCTCAAATATGTGCATGACTTCAATATTTAATACATTTTGTAAGTTTCTGTGAAAGTTTCATTATATTCCATTCAGTGGGAGGGGAAAGGATGAGAGAAGGATACCCTTTTGTGTAATGGAAATACAGATAGAAGGATGGACACCCAGATCACTATATACCCCCAATTGCTGGGGGGGGGATTAATAATTACTATTGGACTGCTGAAGTTCTGACATTTCACTGCCACCTGATTGGTCAAGCATGTCTTCTACCAATGGCTCAACTTTGATTGTACTGAAAGTTCCTGATGTCATGGTGTCTTCATTGGAATAAGTAGAGTTTTTATCAATGGAGTCTGGATGGTCTGTTGTATGTAGGTCATCTACAACCATTTCTATAGTTGCCCCTAAGTTATCTTCTATGCCATCACTATCACGACTTTCATCTGTTTCATGTTGAAGGATGTACATGGAACTTTCTTCCTCTTCAATATTTTCCTGATCCACAAGATACATAGTACTTCCAATTTCTACAATAAAAATCAAAGAAAGATGATTTGATGATATAACTTCAGTATAGTACAATGAGACCTGTGTAAACCAAACCCCTTTGGTTTGGTTTAGACAGGTTTTGTTTTACCCTGGTTAAAAATACACATATATAAAGAGCATTGTGACTGAAAGGTTTTTGGATTATTCTGTATAGAAAAGTTTCACTGTATATGTAAATATTAGTCTCAATTATGTATGGTGGATAATTTTTTAAGGGTGCTAATATTTGCATATTTAAGCTATCTGTCTAAAAATGCTTAATCAATTTCCAGGAAATATTTTCTCCAAGCTGAAGTATTTAGTGCATCACTTAGCATCTACAAAAATCAGAAAAGGCTTAATTCTTTGTATATCTTTATGCCTTAAAGTTGCCAAATTTTACGACCACCATAATTATCCGTAATATGGTACTTGAATATTTTTGCTTCATGAAATTTTTTTTAAAACTACATTTGTATTATGAAAAAAAGAAATTGTTCTCATATTGTTCATTGACACCTAAATGATTCATGGGAATTATTTCTGTAACTTATTATAATAGGCTATTGCCAATGTATTTTTGACAAAGAAGTATTTAGGACAATTGGTATTTTATGCCATGTTTTATTACAATGTTCTCTTAAATCTTGAATTTTGTGTTTTTGGCATAGGTCCTATTGAAAAGTTTATAATCTGTAAAGGAAAATTTGCAGTCATAATTCACAGAAAATATTGAGAGAATGTAAAGTTAAACACCTCTGTGATGTATTTACAAGTGGGGAGTATGTAGAATCAATAGGTAGGAAACACTTGCTGGGTTTTTTTTAAGTATTCGACTGGTTTGTTTTGGAGACACATTCAGACTTTTATAGTACATGTACTTGCCAAAAAATGGTAAAAAAAGTTTAGGGTAGGCACAAAAAATTAGGGACAGCATGGTTAGCAGAAACGCAAGTAATTTTTTTTCTAGGCCTAATATAATTAAAGGTTACACGTCATTTGGTGTGGATATATCGTCTTTCAGTCAGCATATATCATATATATCAAGTCATTTGGTGAGGATTTATAAAGTCATTTCTTGAGGATATATCATGCCAGTTGGCGAGGATATATCAAGTCAGTTGGCGAGTATATATCATGTCATTTGGTGAACATCTGTCATTTTGTGCACAAATATCAAGTCATTTGGTAAACACATAATAATTCCTTTGGTGAACATGTATCATGTAATTTAGAGAACATATACTAAGTCACTAAGTTATTTGGTATATATATATATATCATGTCACTTTGGTGGGTGAAGATATATTTGTTAATTATGAATATGTCATTTGATGATTGTATATTATGTCATTCGATGATGTATATTATGTCATCGGTGAATTCAAATGAATCACTTTATTTAAATTTTCTTAGCTGGACTGGTACTTTAAGTACCATTCGGTGTAAGAATTGGGCAATAGGTGGCACATCATTTTTCTTAAGTTGGACTTTTTTGCCTCAAATATATTCAATGCATCTAGATAACATCCAAAAGCTATTTAAATTTATCCTGAAGTGACATAGATAATTTTGACTGTTTATACAGGGACACAGTGTGGGGCTATTTTCTCACCATTATTCCATAGTGCATTTCAACTTCATTTGATCTATCAATATCTTAAAAAGGCAAACTTTGATGGTTATTTCTAGAGATTATATGGTATAAATACTTGGATAATGCATTAAAATCTCTGCTTTTTTTTTCTTCATGTGCCACAACTTTATACATAGTTTGCCTGATTCTTAGACAGAAAAGTACCTGACATGACAATACCTTGTTCTTCCTTTTGTTGCTTTGCTATGTGTAGAGGCAGCATACCAATATCAAATTCAACACTGTCATCAACTGCAACTAGAAGAAAAATACATAATAGACACCTTAACTAAAATCAAAGGATGGTTACTCTAACCTCTTTATTTTTTATATGGTTACAATAAATCTGGACATAAATTTTTTCGTAAGTCGTTTCATCATATCGCTCTTCTCCATTCTTTTGGGGGATTTATTTAAAGGAAGAGCTTACAGACAAAATTATTTCACAAAATTTTCACCTGAATAGAGCAAATTAATAACAGAGTAATTCATTCCATTCAAGTTTCACATGAATTTAATGTTAAAGTGAATTTTGCATGAAAATCATGTTAAATTCAAACCAAGATCCCATGAATTACATGTGATTACAGAAGCTCAATTTACACAAACTGCACATGAACAAAATTTTCCTGTGTACATTTTCTTAATATATATAAATATATCAAGGAATTAAAGTACCACCCATAGAATTTTATTACGTAAGATTTTCATGTACTTACATGTACCAGCACTAGACTGAAGTTTGTCCCAACCTTCAGTTTTTCCAGACTGAGATGTAACTTTCTGAAATACAAAATTGATTCCTTGTGTTAAATCTTAGATATTGGTCAATGTTCTCATTTTGCAGTTTCTCGAAGACATAATACATGTAGTCCTAAGGACATTTATTGGTTTGTTAGTGAATTGATATATATACATACGTGTAAAAATAAATTTTACACATTTAGACTACTCAAACAGGACAGTTACAGAGTTAAATGTCCAAAATTTAAAAAAGACATGATGAAAGAGCATTTTGAAAACCATAATTACTGAAATCCACAAATATTTAAGGAATGACAGTTTTTTATTTTCTGTCTACGAAGAAATAACCTTAATCATGTGATACACACTAAATAACTTACAAAGACCTGAACATCATGGGCATTGAAGTTATTTCTAATTGATAGAACAATTATGCACTATTATGTACTGGGAACAAACATTACCTGTTCTTTAAAGTCTAGTTCACCGTTACTATCTATTATTTGTGGCTGAAATTCTTTTGGTACACTGAAGGGAATGACACTATCTTCATGCATGTATGTTTCATTCCCGAATCCATCAGATCTACAACCTTGCAAGTTACTAATAGATGCAAAATTTTGTACAGTGAATGAATCATACAATGAATCAGAGTCAGCGATTTCAGTCTTGATTGTTACTGATGTTGGTTCTACGGAAACAGTGTCAACATTGTCAAAGATGCTTTCATATTCCTTAGATTGTTCCACATATTGTTCAGCTGTTCCTGTTTCAACAGTTTCACCAGTTGTGCTGTCAACAACAGTGAAAACATCTTCTCGAGCAGATACTGCTACTATTGTCTTAGGTTGTTCCATTACAGTATCTACTTAATATCTTCTATTGGTACCATAAACCACCTAAATGTCAACGCACACCTACAAGCATCAAGAAATAAATCTTGAAAAAAAGAACAATTATAAAACTGCAGCAAGGACATTACTGTGTTTCTTTTTTTATTCTTTAATAGTCACAGTTCCAGTTAAAATCTACCTATAAATCAGGCAGTAAATAAAGCATACATGTTATAATTGATTCACATTTTTTTTAAGGTGACAATCTCCCTAAAAGTCAGGTAGTGAATAAAACTTTTGATTCATTACAAGTACAATATATGCAATGTAACATCCTAGCATTCTACATGTAATACTTCCTTATATAATATTCTATAGATACACCTAAGCTGTAAATCATTTGGATGAACAGATTAAGCCAGATTGCAAAATTTTCTGTTGGTAGTTTAGGGGACATTTTGCCTTAATGACAGCACATAAAGAAATTTTGTATATATAAAAACATTTGGACCAAAATTTTTGTAGTCCAATGTGGACAGGACCTGCAAACCACAAGTTTACAGGAAGTAATTTATATGATATAGAATCTAAGGCCAAATAAAATAATATGTCTGTTTCCTGTTACCCTAACTACTCTAGTTTTTAGTGCCTACCCTTGCGGGTAGCAGGAAACAAGACCATTATTTTTTTTGGCCTTAAAACTAACAGTGGTTACATAAAGCCAGAAATACAATGCAAAAGTAAAGTACATGTACAAATGTATATTAGTTATTAATCCAACACTATACAACACCCATTTGAATAGGCCATTAAATGATAACGGCAAGTGAAAAAGGGGTGACATTTTCTTTTAACTTCTTAGAATTCAAAATGACCATTAATGAAAAGAAGTATCGTTTTAAGAAGAATCATCAAACAAAACTGCAGTACAAAAAATATCAAAACTGAAAAAACAGACTAGCAATAATACAACGACCCATTAATTCAACCTCGGGGTCAATATTCCGCAGGGGTCAAAATATCATATGACACTGGGTATATCAAAATATAGAAAAATGGTAACAACCTACATTGTAAGTAGTTTGACATGTTAACAGATTGACAATGGCTGTGAACTGCAAAAGTGTACATTATTATCCAGAGATTTAAACTAACAGGTGGGGATCCAGGGGGCGCAGTCAATGCATATGACAAAAATGGTGCACTGGGTCTTAATTCTCAATAGTTTTCTATCTCGTTTATGATGGTCTTAACATGTTAAAATTTATCATTAAACTGTCATAATTGATTATTATCCAGCTAAATAATTTCTTCAGGTAAATTAATGAGTCTTTAATCACCTATTGCAAAATCATTTATTACCTATAATACCATGTATACAAGTCTCACTGAAATTAGCTCCTCCAATTTCTACTTGTTATGCCCGAGATTAAAAATTATAATTAGACTGACTCAATACATTCCCTTTGAAGTTATAAAGAAGAAATGAAGAGACAGGAGTCAATAATAGAAATTTTTAGCAGGTAGTACATTTGATTTTTGTATGATCAATACCAGAACATGTGCTAAACAAAAGGATTGAAGTGTAGTTCCTGGAGAAAATGATCCAGAGATATACTTTAGGCAAGCATTGGCCATACTGTATATAGATGAACTTGTATCTGGGTTACAAGAACATTTTACCACTCTTGCTATAACTGCAGTCACGGCACTAGTTCGCATCCCTCAAATGACTGTCAAAAAGTAAGACTCACATGCTACAACCATTTATCTCGACTTTTATCAAGCCAACATACCTTAGCTTGTCATCAGAGGTACAATGTAACTAGGTGATTATATTATTGGCAAAATACCGAAGAAAAATTATCAACTTCGGCAGCTGTAACTATTAACAAATGCAACTCACTTGATTACCTTAATATTTTGTAGAAAAAATTATTTGCACCATGAGCGTAACAAGTTGCGAGTGTGAACGTCCAAACAGCAAACTTTTCATTAAAAAGATTTCCTCGTGCAGCTATGGGTCCAGAGTGTTTGAATGGGCTAGCTTTGATGTATGCATGTGCATTACAATCTTAGCCTTAATCTTCGTAAGATTGTGGACATGTTTGCTTGCAGACATCAAAGGAGAATGAAACTAGATTCTATCTTGTGGAGTGAAATGTGAATAGCATCCTTGTAAAATGTGAAAGGAATAACTTATAAGGCTGTTAAAGTTGATCTGTGTATTTTTATTATACATCTTTGATTTTGATGACACCCCCCATTCAAGAACATTTCTGGATTTGCCCCTGAATAAGATTTTATATAAAAAATACTTTATTTTCAATTGGTAAAATAAATTAACAATAAAGAAAATGTGCAACCAATCAAACTTTCATTTAAAGGCTGATTGCTTGAAGTCTTCTTTTGTTTTTCTTTCAACTATACATAAATTAATATTAGCGCAAAGAGAAGTTCTGATAAATACTCACTAAGGCTTTAAACTGATATTAATTTATGTATACGACAAATTGTAGAAATGTTATATGTTACATTTTGGCATTATGATCTTCATGTTGCATTAAGTTTACTGGACAGAAAGGTCACATGACTATTCAACTTAATCCTTCTACTTAAGTTCCTCGTTGAAATAAAGAAAAGTTCACTGCAAACTGGTCAGAACGATCACAGGTTACTTATCTAAGTAAGTTTGCAAATGAAAAGTGGGTAAAAGTTCAGAACATTACATGCAAGACATGCAGGGATCACAAATTAACAAATAGAAAAGGTATAAGTAAATTGATGTAAAAACACTTTGGCGGAATAAATAAAAGTGTTTCATCTGTTTAATTCTAAAACTTTCTCTGGTAAGAGCAAAATGCTACTCTGTGGCATTACTGTTTTCAAATAAGCAGAAGTAATTCAGCATGTGTAGTGCATGCACGTTTTTTATTTATCTGTGTCTGTATGTATATGTTGAAGAATCCAACCTGACTTTTACTTAACGGGGAGAGAGAGCAACTAGTTTGATGGTGGCAGGTGAGAACAAACACTGGTGGACTTCACTGTGGTGTTGTGAAGTTGATTCCACTCAATTAAGGTTTTTATGAAATAAGAATTCAAATATTTTGGTGTTCTGCTTAAGTTGGCATTTTATTTGTGATTGATATCACATGTCGATCGAAAACATTATAAGAAAACATAAAATTAAATGCCACAATTAGCAAGACCAGATTTGGGCTAAATAATAAATAAGACTTATATTAGGGAGGTCGGTAGTGCGTTTATCGATATTCTTGCGAGAGCAAAATTCTCAATTTTGAGTCAACTTTAACACGTTAGAAAATGGTTAAAAATCCATTGCATGACAATAAAAAATATATGTAATTGAAGATGAGACATTTCTCTTTCTAAATATACAACTTTAATTGTTATTGGAGTTGATGGTCATTTGGTACAAACGTTTGAAGTGACGATACTTTGAGAAAAATGGCCGCCTGAAAAACTATGTGTCAAAGATCATACCTATTTCAAAATTCATTCCGCAAGCTATTACTGGACCGATTTTCTTCATTTATGGCTTAAATTTTTGGAAATATCTTCAATTTTGATAATCCGGTTGTCAGGCTAATTTTTTGGTTACAAAACATATTTTTTACGTAATTTTAAGGAAAAACATGTTGAAAAAAAATAGGTTTTGCGTACCCGGAATGCACTGACAGTCGGATTCCGAAAATTTAATCCTTTCTGCGTCCATCCGTAACCCTGGTTTCAGAAGAAAAACAATAATAGCTTGCGGAATCGATTGGATATTAGGGTGGTCAGGGCGTGGTTTTCACAAAAATTAAAGCGGGACCGGTTATCGTTCTTGCTAACCGGATGTTACTGATCCGCCATAGCTTCTGTTAAGATTTTCGAACACTCGTGGATAAATGCCTTTTACCGACTGTTTTCTGGACGGATTTTTGACTGGTGGTGCAGACAACGATGGACCTAGGCCATGGAGGCCAATCACTTACGGTAAGTACCTAAATTATGTCTAATATAAGCCTAATCGCCCTGTTTCCGTAAGGTCAAATTCTAGAATGACCTTTTATCATCTGCAAGCTTAAAAACTATATTCACCTTCTTGGAAGGTCTGATTTTCGTTTGATTCTGTATGAGCTGATTTAAAAAAGGTTACACTCATTTAGCATTAGTTGGAATATGTTTCCATAACTTTTTTATTAAACGATGAATATGTAATGAAGTAAATTCTCCCAACGTTTGATTGCAATCTATTCAAAATCTTTCGGACTTTATCGACTTTCCTATATTATCGGAAGTCTCTGTATTTTACCTTGCTTTTTTTCTATTGGTTGGGAGAATTTGCACATATTGCATTTAATTTTCTTGATAATTCAATTTTAATTTATATGTAGTGCCCAATTTATATGAAACTCACATGTTTAAGCATAAACCTTCTTTATATTTATTTTAACTGTATTATTTATCTAAAATTATCATATGTAGAAAAAAAATCAACCTTAAATTGCTTCTTCAAATGATACACAACTTTTTTTCTGGTTTTCATTTTATCAGTTAATATATATTATGACTTTTATTAGAACAATTATCATGTAGCCCTGCTTGTACTTTACTTGATAAATAGAACTTATTTGATGAGATTTATATATGTGGCAATTGCATATTTTACATATGACCTGCATCTTCTTAAGTTTACTTTATATATTCATATTGTACAATTTTTAACAGCTAACTTACATATTCATTTTTTAGAGGATTGTAGATGCTCTACTTATTTAATATTCATATACATGTACAATTGCTTGGAAAAGGTTTAAAATCCTAGTAATATACATTATTTATCATTAAATTTTAATTAATTATGGTTTAATTTTTTTTTTGCCTTTTTAGGATCACATTGATTGACTCATAATACCAATCTTTTGTTGTATGTATATGAAACATACTTGTACTATGTTTTTTCTTCTAATTATTGATTTATTTCAGAAGAAAGTATTAGTAAACAGACTGCCTAAATATTTATTTTATTTTGTCATATAAAAAGTAAACACTGATGTAAATTTTATTATGATTTAGTTTTATTTTCTGTTTGTTTTTCATCATTTTAGTTTCATTTTGTTGAGTTCTGGAGATGTTTCGAATTTATGGTAAGTTAGTTTTTATACTTTGATTTAGTTTAGTAGCTTTATTTATTTTAATAGTAAAACTTTTGAGTCTTTTAATTATGGTAACAAATAAGCATTTACATTTGAATCATATATTACTTACAAGAACTGTCGATTAGTTTTGTGTTTAGACTCTGCTTTAAAACTGCTTCACAGTACATATTCATTGAATTCCACTACTTGTTTATTTCAGATGGCCTGAGGAGCAAAGTGGGCTATGCTATGAGACGAATATGGGCTGTCTGAGGTAGGACCATATGGGGTACAGTAAGTAGGGTAGTTCCAGACACACTTGAACCTGATAACCTGATTGGTAAGAGAGTTCAACACTTGATAGAAGAACCAGACGGATCACGCAGCGAAATTATTCATATTAAGTTATTTAACATAACATTAATATAACCTTATAAAACAATCTTCTTGTTTTGAAATGAAGATAATTATTCTGGAAAAGGAAGTTTGGTGTTTTTAACTCCTCGCCACATCTTTTGTCAACCGCTTTGTGAGCAACCAACAGCAAATAAAGTTTTACATTTTTTCAGATTGTTAGCAAACCAGATTATGATTTAATAGAAAGTAAACTAACTGTAAGTAAATTGATAAGGTAAATGATGTTAATAGGTGTAATGTCCTTATGTACATAATCTCTTTTGTAGATTTGGCAGACATAGTAGATCCTGGTGAAGAAACCCTTCTGGCCTGAAATGGAAACTTCGAAAAGTTCATTAAACTTAATCAAATGATGATATTTTGTTTATTATCATTTAATGTACATAATAGTACACATGAGGAAACAGCTAGGGCTTCAAAGTTCCATAGTGAAAGGATGCGCATTGGTTCAAGTCAATGTATTCATAAAAATTTTCTCAATTTCTTGGGAAAACAGCATTTGTTTTTGAAATTTTATTCAATTTTAACATAATAATGAGATTATTATTATGTTTAAAGACCCTATTTAAACAAGAAAACATTACAAGACTACATTAGGAATCTTAGAATTGACCAGACCTTGATATAATATTATTTTGCCACTTTTTGCAGCAAAAATGTATGTTTATTTTGATTATCGTCTGGCTTCATTTAAGGTATAGGCCTAACAAATTTTCATCCACATTAAACATTTTATAGCAAAATAAGATGAAAGTATCTTCATGTGATAGCTTAGATTCTAAGCTTTAAAATGGTACCACATAAGTATATGGTAGGTTGATATTTTGATCAATATTAGCATAAATATGCGTTTTTTTTTTTAAATCTGAAATTTTCAAAAATGTTCGATTTACCCCCATTTTTCAACATTTGCTTGTTGATTTTTAAATATAATTCAATTATTTCTTGATAAAAATGTGTTTTTACATATTTAATCACAATAACAATAACTGTCATGTGCTAAAAACTGCTTTTAAATTCAAAATGTCTTTTTCTGTCTGACCTTTCGCCATTTTTTGCACTGAAAATAGCTCTAAAATTTACCCTAAAATGTAAATTTTCTACCTCAAAAAATTTTTTTGAGCAGAAAAACATGATTTTTCAAGTCAAGCAACTTTATTGCCACACAAAACAAGTGACAGAAAAAATTAAATATTTTTTTTGAATTCTTAGTAAGCAAAAATGTATTTTTTTGTTGAAAAAACGCATATAAAAAAAAGGGGGTCTGCCGCAGCGTTTTTGATTCCAATGAAAAACAAATCAGAGGTTTTTACATAATATTTGTTTATTTATTTCTGTTTAATGGATTACTCTTGAAAGAACAGCAAAGTATCAGAATTCTACTACCTTCCAATTTCCAAATATGAATATCCAAAAATGGCACTTTAATTCATGATGCTGTTGACACATAGCAAAAAAAAACTAAGTCCAAAGTGTTTTTTTGCCGATTTTAAAAAAGTGTAATTTTCTTTGTATCTAAGATACAAGTTTCCTGAATGGCTTAAATCAAAGTATGAAATGGCTTTATTTAAATGATTAAGACACAATGTATGAATTTCTTTAACTGTTTGACTTATGTGGGCCACAGAAGTGCCCAAAATGTGACATTATTGCCTTCGCAAGAAAAATGACCAAAATTTTGAACTTTAAATTGTAATAACTTTTGAACCCCTTGACCGATTTTAAAAATTTTTGCACCAAAAAGTTACATTTGTTG
This sequence comes from Perna viridis, assembly GCA_037379345.1. Taxonomy (NCBI): domain Eukaryota; kingdom Metazoa; phylum Mollusca; class Bivalvia; order Mytilida; family Mytilidae; genus Perna; species Perna viridis. The sequence goes on along the minus strand of CM074522.1, from coordinate 8,199,269 downwards.
GGCTCTTTCAAACTAATATAAACTTGTACATTTTCTACATACTTCATATTTTGACTGACCTCCCTACTTATATTATAACAGGGGAGCCAACTGGTAGTCCATGGTTTGAATGTTATACTCACTATATAGAAACAGTTATCAAAGATTAAGAAAAGTTATGGTCAAGTCAACCAGGAATAATCAACAGGAAACTTCTAACTGTCAACCATCAACTAACTTGAATAATTGGGGATGACAAGGAAGAGGGAGTGAAAACAATTTCTGTAAACAATCAAGGACAGACAACTCTAGACTGACTTTCGTCACGTTCAATGTGAATGTTCAAAACAACTATGTTTTCGGAATTATAAAACGTAGAAGCATCATCAATTTTCACGCTCTTAAAATGGCTTCACTTCGGAGTATTTGCAAAAACCGACAATTACGATTTTTTGTGCCAAATTTTTCCAGATCTTACTATTTGTATTCGCCAGAGCCATTCCATCCTTTGCCTGATAGATATCCATCAAAGAAGACTGCAGATGAAGCTGTCCAGGTTATCCAATCTGGTAAGTATATGCTGGAAGGGACAGGAGGATAGGGAGGTGGGTATCGATATTACAATTCCTGACCAACATGATTGTATAGTAAGAAATTATTGATATCAATAAATTGTCATTTCTTAAAATCAATAAATATGACATATTTGTAGCCAGTGAATTTCTTTGCTTAAGGATTAACTAAATTGGTTGTAGCTAGCTTTATCTACGGTATGATCCTCATGGCGGAGGTATAATCATGATCCTCTCCCATTATATTTGGTGCCCATTTTGATAACCATGGGGTTTGGATAGCTAATTAGATACAATGTACATGTAGTTGTTAAGAGTCATTCTAGGTACGGACACTCTTGAGGTGGAAGAAAGTGTAGAAGGATCGAGGGCTTACCAGCTTTGTAGTGGTATTTTATAGTCAGTTAATTGACTTGGCTAAAAGATTAATTCTTTAGCAGTATCAGTTTGTCAAGTGGCTTGTCACTGAGCATTCTACAGTTCCATCCACGGTAGCAGAGGTATAATCATGCTCTCCTGTTACATTTGGCACCCAATTTGAAAACCACAGGGTTTGGATAGCTAATTAGATAGTTGTTAAGAGTCGTTCTACATGTAGGTACAGACACTCTTGAGGTGGGGAAAGTGTAGAAGGATAGAGGGCAAGCTTTGTAGTGGTATTTTATAGTCAGTTAATTGACTTGGCTATATAAGATAATTCTTAAGCTGAATCGGTTTGTCAAGTGGCTTGTCACTGAGCGATCCATGGTTCCATCCATGGTGGCAGAGGTATAGTCATGCTCTCCTGTTAACATTTGGCGCTAGTTTAAAAACCATGTGGTTTATACAGCTATAATTAGCTAGTTGTTAAGAGTCGTTCTAGGTACAAACACTCTTGAGGTGGGGAAAGTATAGAAGGAAGGCTTTCCAGTTTTGTAGTGGTATTAAATAGTTTGTTAATTGACTTTGCTAAAAGATTAATTCTTTAGCTGAATCAGTTTTTCAAGTGGCTTGTCACTGAGCTGTCTAGAGTTCCATCCAAGGTGGAGGAGGAAAAATTTTGTGAGTAGTATCATGAAGTATACATGTAAGTATCAACATGTTGATAAACTTATTGATATCAATATAACGAGAGTAGGTATGGTGTATATATGTCAAAGAGACTAAATCCCCATTGAGATTAAAATGTCAGGGAAAGGCTACCCATTGGTATTCAGTGAATGATGAGAAAACCTTCATTCTACAGGCAGGCTGCAGCTGGCCCCAAAACATCATTATACTCTGGTACAGTGAAATAGTTGCCCCTATATACTCAAGTAACTTAAAAATAAACTAAAGGTGAAAATGAAACATGACATACAGGGGTAAAAAATTCTTGACTTGGGACAGGCGCAAAAAATGTGGCGGGTTAAAGTAGTTCAGTGTGATCACAACCTTCCCCCCTTTAAAATCTGGCCACTGTAGAAAAGATATTACACAATTAAACACATCTAAAAATCAGTTCAAAAAGATTTGAGTGCCTTGTTACCATGGAAATAAAGAAACTGAATATAATTTACACAAATGTACTAAGGACTACTAGCAGTTAACTGACATGCAAGCTCCAGACCAGTTTAAACCTACAGAAGTTATTTCCAACAGTATTTAAAATCGATTCCTATTTTGAGAATCATGGTACATCAAACAAATGTACATGTAAATCATAAAAAGTTATCTAATATCAGTAGATCTTAAGACTTCAGATTGGTACAAGTCATACACTCATTAATTGTGTGCATAAGGTGGCAACCTTTTGATTTTTTTGGGGGGGGGTGGTAAGGATCCAATTTTCTATTCTGTGTGTTTGTGGGTGTTTTTTAGACAGAAAATATAAGCCCTGGCCTTGTTTTCCGGCAGCAAATTAAAATATATACATACACATATACGTCTAAATATGTTTAATATCCCCAAATGATGGTAAAATTTACATTGAATATTTCAGATAACCAATATCCTTCTTCAGCATAAAACTAATAAAGTTCAAGATCAAAAGACAGATTCAGAAGCTGAATCATGCATGCTGTGGGTGATTAAACCTTACACATAAGCAAATGATAAGGAATCTGAATGAAAACAAGAAAGGGGGTGTTTTTTTTGTCTTCAAAAATTAGAAATGAATTAACTGTGGAAAACAAGAAAAATAAAAATATAGTAGTACTGTGTATTGATGTATAGTGGTGTACGGTGTACCAGCATTAGATCAAGACCTACATGTAAAATTAATTATTAAGCAAACATTATAAGGACAATAATAGATTCTGACTTTGTTTCTACTGACTTATCCTGCATTTTAATTTCGTGAAAATTTCAATCCTTTCTTTTTATCACAAATTTGATCTTAGCTCCCTGTAAAATATCAAATGGTATTTATTTTTGCAGAATTTATTTGTCTTAATTTTAATATAGATTTTAATTGGTCTTTATACAGAATTTTAACTTCTGATAGATCAACTAAAATCAATATGAAGACCAGTAAATTCTGTAAAAAAACAACTGAAATCCATCCTAAGACCAGTAAATTCTGTACAGACCTTTTTTTTGGGGGCAAAAACAACAGTTAAAAAGTGTTTCTCTATATAATATTTAATCACAATAGTTACTAAAGGTGTCATAAAATGGTTTGTTTCATATTAATTATGTATAAAGTCCTCATACAGTTGAATTGGGTTTGGATCACCTGTATTTGCCCTCTGCTGCACCTTGGGCCATTACAGATGACCTCAACCCAATACGACAGTACTTGGACTTTTTACAGGATTAATATTTTTTATAAAACTTAAGTCTAGTTCTTTCAGAACTAATTTCATGTTTATGCATGTATTTAAATATAATCATATATTTAGGTGTTGAATTGTGAAATACTTCAAAAACTGAAATAACCTTTCTAAATACAAAATAGTCAGGTATTAGCATTCATCTACATTTTTATGTAAGTACAGAAAACAAGTTTGATGATGAAGTCATTATCTTTCTGGCATTAAGTATAATGTGGGCAGCCCCCTTCTGTTACTCAAAAATTAATCCAATATTACATTTATTTTTTGTACTACACCATAGAGTACAGCAGTAGTTGAAATGTGGAAAGATAATACTGTTAAAACTTGAATTAAAACTTCATTTAACATACATGTACATGTAAATGGTCTAAGTCTTCTAACAACAGTTTTCTTAGTTATTTTCTTGGAAATTATATTAAGATGTGTCTTCCAAGTTAAACATTCATCTATGTTTACCTTTCCCCATTTTTGGCTTGTTCTTATGAGCATACACTGATTTTTTTAAAGTTAATTTATTCTTATTTATCCAAATTATAGAATGAAGTACATGTAAATCTTCTGTTTATTTATGTTCAATAATCTATACTGATAAGCCACATACACCAGTAGAGGTGCTGTCTGTGTATATATATATAGTTGGATGATAATATTTAAGACATAATGGATAATCATTTACAAAAAGTATAAAAATTGAAGGTCCAATTATATAACCTATGGGTACACCAATAGACACTTTTTTGGGTTTCGATAATTCCTGTTTTCAACCAATAAAATGTTATCTGTTACTCAAATAACATTTAAACTAAACATAAGTATTTTTACATATTCCAAATGACATATGCAGTAAGACATTATGATTAACAGTGTCAAATGTTTTGTTCTGATCAATTAATAAAACACCAGTAATTTTACTTTCATCAACCTATCTGTGAGATAATTCAATGCAGTTTCAAATGAGTATTTTGGCCTAAACTCTGACTGACATGTAGTTTTAAGATTGTTTTCAGACAAATAATTGTAGAAAATATTGAAAACATGTCTTTCTATAATTCTGCTAACAATTAATAAAACAGAGACTGGACAATAATTATTGACACTATGATCATCCCCTGATTAAAAAATTGGGATAACTAGTTTTCTTCCAGTCCTTTTCAAAAGTATTGGTTTCAATAAATAAATTAAATATATAAGCTAAAATATCTGACACAAAAGTATCTCAAGACATTTTCAATAATTTTACTGAAATTCCATCAAGCTTTCAAGATGAAGATGTTTGACATTTGGCAAAAGGTTGAAAGATAAAAGATATAGAAACAATATATCATAGGAAAATGCTGCCAAATCAGCTTAAAAATGTGTGAGTTTTTTGTGAAAGTTGGTGTTTTTGGTAAAATTTGATATCTGGTTTCTACAATGTACATTATTGTATTTATAAACAAAAAGAATTTGATCTAGAGAGTGCACATAGTTTTTAAAGTACAGTACACTCATTACACTGAGTACTAGTATTGCACCCCCATATTTATACTTCCATGTAGAACTTTACTATGTAAAAGTTAATCAATGAAAAGAAAAGTTTCAGTTTATAGTCAATTTGGTTTTGTACATGTCTTTTTTACAGGGTACAGAGTGTTTGTCCATGGTGCAGCTGCAACCCCTGTACCTCTGATTGAGGCTATGTGTAAACATGGGAAGAAAGCTAATTTAAGGAATGTTGAACTCCTCCATATACACACAGAAGGTCCAGGCACTTACAATAAACCTGAGTATGAAGGTATTGTATATAATGGCATCTACTTGTACCTGTAGTCATTTGGATCGTTTATTTACATATACATGTATATATACTGTATTTATTAATTTACAAAACAGATGTAGGATTCTTATTTGGCATGTTTAGAAAAAGACCTTCAAATACAGCTGATTTTTTACCCTATCTGTAACTCAGTACCAAATTAGTTATGTGCACCAGGGTAACAGTAAATAAACATGTAAAATTTAGATTTGTCTCTTGAATTTCTTTTTGAAATATTTTGTGTGAATAAATATCTGATATGATTAATACATTTACAAAGATACAAACATGTTACACATTACTTTCATTATGTTACAACTACTATAAAGCCATACATTGATGATGAGAGGAAATAATTGAAAAAAAAATGCATCTTCTAAAATCTGTATGATATTACATGATACAGTTGTATGGGTATGATCTATATAACTATGGTCTGTATAAGTATTATAGATGATTTATGTACCTTTAATTGCCATACTTTGTTCCAGGAATTTTCAGATCCAACTCCCTCTTTCTTGCCAAGAATGCCCGAAAGGCTGTAAGTGAAGGTAGAGCTGACATCATGCCAATTTTCCTGTGTGAAATCCCAAGACTGTTCCGTACAAAGGCAATCCATCTAGATGTTGCTATTATTTCTGTATCACCCCCTGATAAACATGGCTTCTGTTCTCTAGGACCTAGTGTTGACTGTTCTAGAGCTGCAGTACAGAGTGCTAAGTATATAATAGGTTAGTTAATTGCTAAAAAGCCATGGCAGATGCAGGGGGTCTGGGGTTTTGTTATTTTTTATCCTTTATGATAAAAATACCTCATGTCAGCAATTCATTTCAAGAATTTCCCTACTATTTCTGAACACTACACAAAAATATAGTCCAAATGTAATTCCTTTCAAATCATTCAATATATCTCTTTTATAACCAGTGAACATGTTTCTGGCAATTATTCAGCTCAATGATATTCTTTTATTTCTGCAAATAAAATTAAGATCTGCTGGTGTATTCAAATCAATTGAAGATTTTAAAACTCCTTTTTGGTCTTGGAAGATGTTTAGTTATAAATTTGCATTTAGGAAATTTAGTTCTTGTTGTATTGTATCAAGAAACATTACATTGGTGCACTCCTTGAGATGTTTAGGTTTCCTGCATGCACAATACCCAAGTGCATGCTAAACCTTCACCAAACACACGCTAAACGAACGCTCTCTAGCATAAAATATAAAAATTACAGTTGAATCAAGTACAAATAAAAACAAACACTTCTGTCGTTTGTTTAAATGAATGCTTGTATCGTGCGTTTAAACGAATGCTCCTTTCGTGTGTTTAAACGGACACTCCCAGCGTGCATTTAAATGAATGCTTCTATCATGCTTTTAAACGAACGCTTCTATTGTGCATTAAAACAAAATGCAAAATGATGTATAATTGCACAATAAATGATGGATGAACGCTAAAATGGGAAACGTGAACGTTTCAAGGAGTGGAAGCATGTTCCAGTTAACACACTTGTCAGTCAAAAACTTAATCTTATCATTAATATTTTATGATAATTAAACAGGATGTGACGAGAAGTGATTTTAACCAAGTAAAGTTGGCAGGAAAATTCAAATTGATATAATGTGTAGTTTTGGAAATCTTATGTTCATCAAAAAAATTATTTTCTTAAGCTGAATTTAGTTTTATTTGAGGATAATTATTGCATAGGATAGATACTCTGGTATTAAAGATAATTTTTGAATGTAAATGTGAATTAACTTTTGGACATGTTAAAAATTTTCGGAAAAAGGTGAAATGAATCAAGTTTGAAAATGTGTGTGAATATGGATATTATTTTATACTTAAGAAATCAGTAGTAAACTTGAATTTTTCTACATTTTTTGTATTCTGTTTTCTTCCACAGAAATTTCTTCTAGTATGGGACTTTGTATTGCCCTGCAATACTCTCAGAATGCTTGTTCATCTTGTGACCTAATTCTTTTTCAAAATTTTTTTGCTTCATACAAAACTGACCTTTTATTATACAGCTTTAGCAAACAAAAACATCCCCAGAACCATTGGAGATGGTATAATACATGAATCTCACATTGACGCAATTGTGGAGCAGGATTATGTCCTCCCAGAGCTGTCAAAAGGTCGACCAACACCCGAAGAAGACCAAATAGGAAAACTGATTGCAGAAAATTTAGTGGAAGATGGTGCTACATTACAAATGGGTAAATACCTGTATGCTTCTATACATTGAAAAGAATGCAATTTTTTCTTTGCTCTTTTGAACTGTATTTATTTTGGTTCACAATTACACTGCACTCACCTGACTGACATAATACAGATATACAAAACGAGGCTTGGAACCCGTTATCTGACAGGGTAGTGGAGGATGTTAGAAACCATTCAGATGGAGGCTTGTAACCATATGAAAATGCAAAATAATAAAGATAATTTTCACCTGTGACATGTTCTGATCATGAAATTTTGGTCAAGTTTGTGCATCATTATGGCCTTGAATTTCAGAATGCAATCAAATCAAGAAAAACAATGATTTTGACATGAAGCAGGTGACATATACAGTGTTCTAGGATTGTTTTGCTAATTGTACTTTACAAGGAAAATTTTAACTGAAAATTGACTTGCCCACATCTCTGTTCAACTTTGAATTAATTTTTTTTATGATTTCTTTTACCTGTAAACTATGTTGAATATGGATATTCGTATGTGAATAAATGTATGAAGTTCTCATTCAGGCTCAGTGTAAGAGTAAGAAAATAAAGAAAGAAATTATCAATTTTATTGTTTGTCCTCAGGTTCTAACTCAGCCATCTTTCTTGGTTGAGAAAAGACTGGATTTATTGCACGTCATTTTGTCCCTTTTGATGTTAATCATATGTTTACATCTCTCACAGATATGTAATCTACCACTGTGGGTCTGTTTAAATTAATTTGCATCAATACTTGGTGAGAGTTTTGATCAAGTCTGTTTCTTGTTTGAAATTTCAGCTTTTTCATAGCTGAAAAACCTCTCTCACACTCTGCAGTACAATGGCTGACTAACAACTATTTCATTTACTTAATTGTTGTTCAAACAATGAGAAATCTGTATTATTTTAACAATTTCATTGATAGTTCAGCATTTCACCAAGACTGGACCCAAATTTTATATTCTGATCACTCCAATGTTTGAAGGTTACAGTTAAAAAAATTGTTTCAGCAAGCGTCGTAGTTATGTTATTATTGTTACATTGCCTTACATTTCTATCCACGATACTTTTGCACCCAATTAATTGGAATTAAATGGTTAAACAGTTACAATTTTCTGCAAATTTTATTTTGTTAAATAAAGCAAGGAAAATGTGGATAATGTCTAATATTATAATCCCTTTCATCATTAACATGGAGTTAATAATTCGCTTGCCCATGGGTGACAAGGCTTCACAACTGAAAAAATACGTTTCCATGGGTGACAGGAAATGGGAATCCTAGAACACTGCATACATTCCAATAACTTCAGGACAGAGTTGTTTTTGACATCACAATACAAGAGATTTTAATTCATTGGCTGCATTTGTATATCTCCTAAATATATAGGTGGCATTTTGATGTCTCAATGAAATTGTTGCAGTAGAAAAAGCTAAAACCAACTTCTGTAACAGGGTTTGACTTTAACTGTAGTCCGGTAGTCCTGTGCCTACCTAATTTCTAGGAGGACTACCTTGAAATATCAATGGGTAGTCCTTTTGGCTACCTCAATTAGTTCTTAAAATTTCATTAGTCCTAAGAAAAGGACCACAAAATACTTTTGAGGACTACATTATTATCTATCACATGGTCCTGTGGGCTACACGAAAAGTTAGCGTCAAACCTTGCTGTAAGTATCAATTAACATTACAGGTATTGGTTCTATACCTGATGCAGTCTTAGCTAAACTGACAAACCACAAAGATTTAGGTGTTCATTCTGAAATGTTCAGTGATGGTGTGGTAGAACTTGTAGAGAATGGAAACATTACTAATGGAAAGAAGACAATAGAGACAGGCAACATTATTAGCAGCTTTGCTGTAGGAACGAAGAAATTGTATGATTTTATGGATGATAATCCTTTTGTTGGTATGTACTGGAACTATGTTGTGAAATATTTATAAACTGCTTATACTCCCTGCAAACAAAGTTTTGGGGCTGGGGGTATATATATATTTTTTTCCTTTAGTCAGTCCACATTTCAAGTTCAACTACTACTAAAATGTTCAAGGGATTTTGATGAAAATTTATGAATTATTGTCAGATGACTCCAAAGGGATATAATACAACTTAATGGTTTTAACTCCATTTAAAGCAAGGTTTATTTTCTTTATGAACTTGAAAATCTATTGTTTCTAGTCTTTTTTTTATAATACAGTTAATGTTTTCAAATAAGTGGATTCAATAGGTAGTTGATGATTCAAGCAAAAAGAAAATTTGAAATTCAAACCTCCACAACAAAACAGACTTTTGCAATCCAGAAAATTGGTACCCTCAAATAGAAGTAATTTTACAGTAGTTCATTATCTGAACTTGTTTTGAATAATCTAATGCCAATTGATTTATCATAAACACTCTTTTAACAGAAATGTGTGATGTTGCATTTACCAACAGTACAGCTGTTATTTGCCAAAATCCAAAAGTCACAGCCATTAATTCCTGTATTGAAGTTGACCTAACTGGTCAGGTGTGTGCAGATTCTATAGGTGAAAGAATGTACTCGGGGTTTGGTGGACAGATAGATTTTATTCGAGGTGCAGCCCTAGGGTTAGATGGCAGGGGAAAACCTATCATTGCTATGCCATCAACAACTAAGAATGGTCAGAGCAAAATAGTAAATACTCTTAAAATCGGTAAGTGATGAATTAGATAAAGTTAATATTTCAATAGGATCTTTTATTGGGACTTGAATGATTTCTTATGAAATTGGAAATGATAGCACTAAAATTTGATCATGTTAATTTTTAATGACTTTATGTAGTTATTTAATATGTTTTGGAAACAATAAGTATAGCCAAGAAATTTAAGCTTGTTGTACATTAGATTTATCTAAGCTTTGAAATTCAATATCCAAATTGCAAAGTCACAGACATCAGTAATTGCCTTGTAGTTCCATTTAGTTTTTATGAAAAACAATACAGTATGTCAGAATATTTCGAAGTACACCAAAATAGATCATGTCCATCAACTCAGATGAGTTTGAACAGCTCTGAATTTGCAGAAATTCTCAAACTTCACTTCCTTTTATTTGAGGTACACACATATTTCAGCAAGTGTGCTTTGTAAAGTATTGTTTAGGATGCTTACCCTATCAGTGCACATGGTTCATGCTCCCAGTTTTTATTTACATTCTTTTGATTTCCGCTAGAATCTTGGTTCCCTTGATTACTCTTTGTACATATTTTACAGGAAGTGGAGTAGTGACAACCAGAGCCCATGTCCATTATGTGGTGACAGAGTTTGGTATAGCATATTTATTTGGAAAGAACATTCGGCAGAGAGCTTATGAACTTATAAGAATAGCTCACCCAGATCATAGAGAAAGTTTAGAGAAAGAGGCATTTGAAAGAATGAAATGCATGCCATCACCATGATGTAACTACAATTTATAAAAAAAACCTAGTGTTTGGTTTCACAAAAAGATGTGTTAAGAGTAAAATTGAAAGGATGCTTTGATAGAATGTGTTCTTGCATCAAAACTTACAATGGATTTTATATTTACAACTTTTTTGTGAAATTAATTACAAGAATATTACTTAAAGTATAAATATAACTTTGCTATAGTAGTATAACCCAGGGAATTTAGTGTATATGGCTGTGTTAGATTTTTTAATACATTTATTTGGCAAAAATTATATGTCAATTTATGTTTGCACACTTTAAGTATGGTAATTAGGTAAGGTTTTATATTTTATGTCATCTCTCATTTTGAGCATGTGTATCCATTTTAAAAATGGAATTCCACTTTTCCATATCTTGATTTCACCATTCTGTTCTGTTTTCTTCTGATTTTGCCAATACGTTTAGTTTGTTGAGGTCTCAAAATCATGTCAGTGGTCTTGACAAATAATGTGACCTGTCTATATTAATTTTACTTCAGCCCTTTTCAACTTTTCTGCTGGCTTTTTTTTGACAATCCCAGTTCAAAATGTAATTAAGTTAAATTTCTGACGGCTGTAATTTTGTCTTTGTTTTTTTACTTTCGTTTTTCAGTATAAAAATCAAATTAAATTTAATTATGTTGCAGGCCAGTTGTAAACAAGATCACTCAGGTTACAGTAATAGATATATGCTTTTTTGTAGATGATGAAATAGTCGACAATTTGAACTTGCATATAAATGATGTGATATTAAGTAACACTCCAGATAAGAATCATGCAATATGTTATTCATGGTTGGAAAGCGTACAAATTTTTTTTTAAAATTTTGTATAAAATGTTATAATTTACCAACTGCTTCTTCAGTACTAGAATCTGTAAGAATCAGGCAAATTTGGAAAATGGTGATCTTGCTCAGAATAATACACACTATTGATTGATTGATTGTTGGGGTTTATCGCCCAAGCAGCAATATTTCAGCTATATTCAGGCGATATAAACCTGATGAGTTGATAGTTTAAGAAGTGTCAAAGGATGCAGGAAAGCAAGTTAAAAGTTACTGTAGAATGATAGGGTAACAGTGAGTTATCTCCATTTGATGATGAAATTACATATAAATTAAACCTTAAATTACTGACACTCAAAAAAGACTTGAATGCCATTTCTGTATTTCAGATAAAATTTTGAATAAGATTTCATGGGAAGACCTTTTTTGTGTTTTTTTTTCACCATGATTCACCATCTGCCTGATTCTTACAGAGAATAGCACTTTTAAAAGTTAAAAAAAATTGAACTATTCACTTGAAACCAACAAAATCAGTAAAAACAGTTAAGGAATGAAGAAGTGTATCTGTGAAGTATTGTTATTTCTGAGACAGCTGGAATGTATCTGTGAAGTATTGTTATTTCTGAGACAGCTGATTTGGTAGGTTTTATGCTGTAAACATTTCACAAAAAATGGTGGTTTCACTAGTAAAATGTTTAATTATTGATTTTATCATCAAATGAAATCGGTGAATTATGAATGATTTTTAGAATTCTAAAAAATAAAACAACTTCTACAGAATTCCATGTTCTGAATATCTACTTTGAATCTTTATTTAACATGGAATGTACTGTCTCTATGGGAATCACCTTGTTATAATTATTTTCTTGCCTTCTTCATACAAACTTAAAAACTTGCTGTTTATGAAACTATTGAAGTATTGGTAAATAGATGTCAGATTTTAGTGTACAAATAATTTATTTTGGACTAATAACAATATTTTAACTTATTGTGCCAATTTTTAGGTAAGCTCAGTCAGTACTTTTATTTGGTAAATGCTGCTCTTTTCCCTAAAAATTTAGTCGAAGGCTGTTAGAATATTTAGGAGAAAGTGACTTCTTTTTCACATCAAGCTTCTGTCCAATTTACTTGACAGAAGTGCTGACTGAAAATGCTTTAGAAATGAAAAGCTCTAGTGAGAATGATTTTACTTTAGTAAAGTTCAAATTTCGCCAATTACAACCCAGTTTTTTTTTAATTGTAAGAAACTTTGTAAAGCTTTTCATAGTTGACATTTAAAGTTCGTGTACTAGGTGTAATATGCACATAAAAATCAAAATTATGTGATGTATTCATGTGTATGATCTCAAAGTTTTTACCATATTTTGTCAATGATTATGAGTTATCCCCCATTTTGCTTGAGATTAAAAAATGTTTGATATGAGGATAAAATGTTTATTGAGTTATATTCTAAATTTGAGGAGGGGTTTCTTTTTGTGGTCAGTATTCAATCAGGGGCATAGTAAGTGGTATGACCTGTTCGACAGGGACTGTGCCATTAATTTTGGTAGGTACAGCATGCCACAACCTGAGTTAACACTACAAATTGAAAAAAAGAAAGGTTTTTACACAGTATGCATACTGACCCTTTCTTTTAGAAAGCCATCTTACTGGCCATACCAATACAAATTTGGATGCTACACCTCTGATATTGTAGCTGTATTTTTACATTGGTCTAGATTTAGATGTATATGTTGTGTCCTCAATTTTTGTTCGTTTGTCATTTTTACAAAGCCTGTATGAAAATTTTTAAAAAATTTTCGTATAATTATATCATGTCACTTGAGATTTTGTTTCACAGTGTTTTTTTTTTTTGATAAAGCATAATGCTTGTTAGATGGAAGTCAGTTTAAAAAAAACTGCAATTATCTTACTTCAAAATTAAGTTAGTATAAATTGAGAATGGCTTTTTTATGTTGTATTTCAAAGATGTATCAGTTCTTTATTTGGTGATGCAACAAAATGCTGAGTTTTACCTTAGACTAGTTTGTTATCCTTGTAAAAATACAGTTGAAGGACTTGTATACATACCAATACAATATCAGTAAAATTTCGACTTTATTATTTACAAAAAAGTTTAAAAATGTAACAATATGTGTTACTCCTTGAAAAAACTGTAGTTACCCTTTTACTGAGGGACTGATTTGAGAGTATTATATTCCTGACACTACCACTACCCAATAGGGAAAGATCTAAGGACATTCAAAGTTTATTCTTAGTTTTCAGGCTCTCAAAGCTGCCTCATTGTCCATTTACTGCTATATCAATAGAATAAAACTCCTTCATTGTTTTCATGAAAAATGACAAACAAATTAGAACTTTGAATTTAACTTTGAATGAAATAATTCCAATATAAATTCTGGTAATTTTTTTTTTCGAAGGATAAGCAATATACATAGAGATTTATCTATTAAGTAGTACTCCAGCTAAGAATCATGCAAAATGTGATTTATGGTTGGAAAGCCTACATATTTTTATTTTTGATATCGTGTTTAAAATGTTTTAGTAAACAGAAATTAACATTTGGTTTTTCACATAACCTGTGTTCATAGGAGATAAAAATTGTATAGAATGCACTGTAGAATTCAAAAGTAAGGGAGATAACTCTGTAAATGACACTGATATACAATAGAATCTACTGGATTTTCAATGTGGATTATCTCCTAAGAGCAGGCAGATTTGAATGAATAATATAGACCCATAAAACAACTTAATTACAAAAATAAAAATATGTAGCCTTTTTTGGTGTGTATCACATTTTTCAGATTTTGCATGATTCTTATGAAGACAGCTACTTAATAACAAGATTGTATTTGTCTTTTTTGTCTGCATTTTGAATGACGACTTCTGTATTTATATTTTTATTGTGTGCGAGACCGGTGTGTACTTTATACTCAATTTTTGTTCAGAATATCGACAGTTATGTTCTGTTTATTGCAATCGTTTTTGTATGTATTGATATACATGTTCATTTATTCCAAATAATGAATTGCAACAATGTTTTTGTTAAGAGTTTAGAATTTTTTTAAATTGTAGTCTAGAAAACCTTCTGTGATATGTTAATTAAGCATATCTAATTTGGCATTTGTATCATAGGGTATTCTTATTTTCAATGCTAATTTTACACTGATATGTACTTAATCAAACATTCTGTGGGTCTGTTGTTCAACTTATCATTAGCTAGATTGGTTGAAAAACGTTCATCAGTTAAAATTTATTATATGACAATTAATACAATGAATTTTATCTGTGTTTTTTTTCATTTCATCCTTTGGCTGAGTCAAACTTTTTTTGAAATTGGTAATTGTGAATCAGTAACCGTGACTCAGTTTTTTAATTGAATTGTAACAGAAGTTACGTCTCCCTACAGCTACCTATTTTCTCATAAATTCTGCAAAAAACTTGATAAAACATTCCTTCAATAATTTATAAATCAAGAGAAATCTCTATCAACCTTTACTCTTTATGAATATCTTCATATGAACAACTCTCCCGTTTTTGCAATTAAACTAAATTTTTAATTCTTAAACAAATTGTATTTTTCTACTGATTTTTAATCTACTGTAAGATGTAAATTATTTACAAAGTCTTTAGTTGTTTTTCACCATTTCTTGGTATTAGTATACAAATGATAATGTTGTTGAGGAGTAAGTGCAGGTGGTACTTTATCAGTATCAGTATTTACCAAGTTACAGGTACAGAACAAGGCTTGATATCAGCAACGAATGTATGAATGGCTTCAAATTTACAATTATATACATGTAAGTGTGAATTTGTACTATTTCTTGGTGATATTTATGGTATTTAAGTTATCTCCCTTTGTTATACATGTGTATAAGCTTGAATCCCAGAGTTTATTTGAAGGCTTCTTTTATACACAGAAATGTAAAACAGTGTATTTTTTGTGTGTGAAGTGTTTTCCGTTGTGTATTTTACTTTTTTTTTCATTTTGATAGTGTGTCTTTCTCATCAAAATAGGTACATTTTTTCTATTCAAACAATATTTGCCCGTTTACAATTCCAAACTGCTAAGTTTTTTATTATTTATTACTATGTTTCAAAGGGGCATTTGCCCATAGGCAGTTCCAAATGGCTTATATCAAGGTGGTTTATTGTATGTTTTAGTTTCATACAGTGTCATTGCCTTTTATCAGTGAATTGGTTTTTAAACTCCAGCCATCTTTCAATGTAAAGGTTGAGGCCACTGGATTGGCTCTGATAACACCACAAATTTAAGAATGCTTTTAATTAAATATAGTTACCCTCAGTTCTTTCCATATTTAACCAGGAATATATTTTATGTCAAAAAATAGACTAATTCTAAAATTAAGAACAATTAAGAGGGTCCATTATAAATGTATTTTTCCTTTGGGGGAATGTTCTGTTTATTTTTCTCAGTTATTTGAATTATTTATATATATATATGCTCAGATAAGTTTATATACATTCTGTTTGGATAAATGTTCATTTTATTTCTACCAATTATTTGCTCTACAAATAAAATAGCATACCAAATCTGATCAAGGAAAGTATTGTATTATAATGTGGAAGAATTTTAGTTTGAGTACCATTTTTCATGGTTTCTGTATATTGGTCAATCCTCAAAATTTAAGTTTACTTAAATGCTCAGATGGAACCAATAACTAAAAACTGTTGAACTAACCAAATTTTGTTGAATGTCAAATATAATATCTGCCAACAATAAAAATACTGGAATTTTAACCGTATGATGATGTAATGCATAGTGTGCTTTATTTATATCATCTTAGTAGATTACTACTAATTAAGAGACTGTCCAGGTAGAAACCAGACAGATCCTTTGATATGGGTGTCACAGAGTAATTTTTTTTTATCCAATGAAATGTTTAGCATTATTTTGTGAGCAAGAACAAGGATTTTTCTGTACAGGAAGTGGATGACTCAGAATATATGCTCAAAGTTTCCTTATAAATCAGATAAATTATCAACAGATCAAAGGGTTATTTCCTTTTATTTGGTAGTTTCTAATGCTTTCTATGTGATTTATTTTATTCTTACCATTTAAAAAAATTATGAACCAATATTCATTTCTATAAAAAAAAATGTGTTTGGGATCTTTGATGAATAAAAAAAAAAAAATTTGGCATGTGCCACCCAATGTCTATGGCAAGCCAAAGTGGACAAAAATGCCTATTTATAAATATTTATAAATTATAGGCATTTTTGTCTGCTTTGGCTTGCCATAAGTGTCTTGGTCTCCTGTGCCCACTCTCTTAAAGAGTAATACATGTAAGATATGGTGTACTCATTCACACATAGGTCTTTATATTTGATTATTTTATAACATACAAGTCTTAGCTCATTTTAAGTGAATTTCCATTTTGTTTGTGCCTTTTTGTCTGTATTTTTCCACCTTACTCTGGTAAGGTAATTCATTTCAAATTTTACACGAAATTCATGTGAAAACTTGATGCAAGTTATCTTTTTTCTTAAGATAAAATACCTTTAGATCTGAAATACCCAAGAGACCTTTCAGGTTTTGTTACAGTGTAAAACATAACGAGAATAGGTATGTGCATATGTCTAAGAGACAACAACCCCACTGGGATGAAAATATCGACCGAAGACCACAAATTGGTCTTCAATGAACGATGAGAACACCCTCATGTCGCAGGCAGGCTGCAGCTGGCCCAAAAACATCATTAAACACAGGTACAGCAGAAGAGTTGCCCCTATATACTCAAGTAATGTAAAAAATAAACTAAAGGTGATAACGAAAAGCCACTTCACATCAGCAAATATTTTTTCTTAATTTCTACCTTAGTATAGAAAATAATTTTGTGATGTAGTTCAAGATTCTTGCCTTTATAATTATAAGCGACCATTGAAATTGTGACATGGTTTACCATTCAAGTTTTTTCATTTCCATGTAGAGTAGTAATCATGATTAGTTAAACTTTTGTGCCAGTTTTATGTTAAAATTTTATATTAGAAGTATGTAGCTATTAATATACAATCAATATATTAAATAGTTTTACCAAAAAGGCTTTTGTTTTTTCTAATGATTAACAGTTGACGTGTTTGTTTTGTTACAGAATAGTGTTGATATCATAGTGGTTGTCGGATTATTCGTTGTTCCGGGTAAAAAAGCCAGAATATATGGAAAGAACTTCATGTATCAATATGCAACGAACGAACCTGATGATATCAGCCATTACAATGTAAATATTTGATGAACAGAATATGTTTTATTTTTCCATAATACACGTGCACCCAGTATCAACTCTCGATTCACAACTGATCTCGAGATATATGATATTTTATATAAAGTACTTCCCAAGTGTAGAAAATCATGCAGATATAAGATATTAGTAATGTACTGGTTTATACTGATCATATGCATTTGGTTTTGTAGTGTACAACTTGCATGTATAAGGTTGGAATTTGGTATAAATATAAATTAAAAATAAATCGAATTGAAAGATATTTAAAATATAAAGACACTGGTTTAAAACGGACTTTAATAGTAAATACTGTTTCATATTTAATTTTCATAATTAACCAAATTCCAACCTTTAACATATTTGAAAACGACAAGCAAGCAAGATTTTGTTTCGACATCACATCCATGTCAAATCACGTACATGTACTCAAATTCAAGTGGTCATATTTGTCCAATAGTACATCATAGCATACAATGGTAACTATAAATGTTCTGTTAATGTCCCATGTTAGTTGAGTTGTAGCTTTAAAGCGACGGACAATTTAGTAGAATTGCCAGTGTTAATGGGTGTATAAGTGGGATTTAAAAAAACCTTCCTTATTCCTAGTGAGAGCTCAGCAACTGAGGACAAGGACACGTTGCCCATAGCTTTCAGTCGCAATTTCAAAAATTCTACATCGATCGTCATGACCTAGAGTGTCCGTTTCCAAAATAATCAGCTATAATTACCAACTATCATAAAATATCAGCTCTATGTAAACTTAAACAGCGCATGACCTTAAACTAGGCAATGTTATCGGCAACTATGCAATATTTTTTGGCAAGATCAATGTCATAGAGACAGCAGACTTTCTTCCTTCTCTACTTTACTAGAACATGCGGCTGATGCCGGAGCTACTGGGACAAACAAACATATGTTGACCTTCGAAGAACAGCACGGCAGGCGTTTAGTACAAATGAGAAACCGCTTACCCATCCAATGCACCGGAGTTCACCTATAGATGGGATGTAATACAAAGTCACTGTCTTTAGTTAGATGGATTTGGATTTTTTTCTGGGTATACTTGTTTTTTGTTCTGTTGTGTTGTGCGTTTAGTTATCCTTGGCGACGTGTAAGTTTGGTGTCCCCGATGTTGTCATGTCAAGAAATTTCCCTAGCTCGTATGCACATATTTCGTTTCCGATGTTGTCTTGTCAAGGGATTTCCCTAGCTCGTATGCACATATTTGATGTTCCCGATGTTGTTGTGCCGAAATGTTCACAGTCCAGTTTCATCAGATGCATTCGACATGTTCCTGGTGCATGATTAAGTTTTTTTAGTAGTTTTATTTGACATTTGGATGTAATATGTCCTGTTTTATTTGACCTCTTGATTGTATCATACCACTTGACTCGGTTCTTTTCGTGCGAGTTTGCGCGTAAGGCCGTCACCAGAGACTTCCATGTCTGTCTTCCATGGGGACCAATGCTTCAAGTTTACTTGTTTCAACGTCTCTTTCTCCACTGACCTCCTCATGTCTCATTTGGTTTACCACTTTTCCATTTTCCAGCTGAAGTCCATCATTATTTTACTTGTTGATTTACACATACATGTCCTACCATGACCATTTAACTGGACATGAAAACCCTGAAATTTCCCAAGGTTTTAAACAGAAACTATCGAGTACAATGTAACATACTCTGCTCTACAGTATAGTGATAAAGACCTTGACATAGTTCAAGCTTAGTTCCTTATTTATAAAACAAAGTCAAAGGCTGAATACAAATGACTTCTTTGCGTTTGAAGTATGCATTTATAATTCTTCCAAATCCGATTGCCTATGATGGATGACGTATTGCCGTGTGTCATCTGTACATTTAACAATTCTGCAGTAAGATTATTTTTTCTTTGCAAATAGTCGTTCATTATAACACTTTAAGGATTCCACAAAACAAAAAACATTGCTCAGATTTTATTTGACCAAAATGTTCAAAGAGAGACAACTATTGCGATACTCTATTTAGAATGTGAAAAATACAGATTTAAGTTGGCGTATGAAAAGTATCTTTAATATGGTGTAAATGTGATATGTGTTTCGAAAAGAAGGCTCTAAAACCAGGAAATACCAGCAAATATTCAATCTCAGTACATAAGCGCTAGTGTGAGTTTAAACGGAATGGCTTTAAGAAATATACTATCTGGTTTTAAAACGTATTCTATAAGGACTCTGCATTCAAAAAGATGTTACTATTTGTATGCACCGGAGCCTTTCCATCCCTTGGCAGACACCTATCCGGAGAAAAAAACTGCGGATGAGGCAGTGCAAGTCATCCAGTCAGGTTAGTCCATGCATTGCTTGTTTGCCATTTGAAGTGAATGTGGTCATAGACATTCATTCATGTTAGCGTTGCTATAAACTGTTTCCCTGTATTTTTCTGGTTCTGAAATATATAGTCTGTTAGTATATCTGTTCGGTATAATTGCTCCTCTGTGCTACTTGAGGAATATTAATATTTTAATAATATTTTTCCATTTTATATATAGGTATTGTCCATGTTATCGTCGTACTACTGACCCAAATTTGACCTTTGGCTTTTGAACGCGTGTTCTAGTTAACTGACATATAGACTCTCAGATCGTAGTATAAACTAGAAGTGAAAGTACGCTAGCTTTTAATGAAGTTGACTGTGTTTTATCTCTGTTTTTTTTTTAATGAAAATTAACAACAATTGAAAACAATACAAAAAATAAACAAAATAAAAAGCAAACAAAACAAAAACAAAAACAAAAACAAAACAAAACAATAACTAAACAAAAACAAAAACAAAAACAATAACTAAACAAAAACAAAAACAAAAACAAAAACAAAACATTAAACTAATACCAAAGCAACAAAATGTACACTCTATAGTAGCAGCATAGATGTAATCATGGGTAGGGTTGGTGACCCGGAACCCCTTTAAAAAATGTCAATATTATGTAATCATTGGAAATAAAATCAGAAAGCTAATGGATATGACTACGTTGAACATGTTAATCTCTTTTGGGATTCGGCTCTGGAGATTTTTTTGTTTTGACTGCATGTTTGGAATTAAAAAAAGGAAAAATATATCTCCAGCGCCGAATCTCAAAATAGGATTTATTTAGTGAATATTGTCAATTTTTCAAAGATACAACACCAGCGGGATGAAATTAAAGTGTCAGCTCAAGGCCACCTATCGGTCTTCAATGAACAACCCTCACACCACAGGACAGGTTGCAGCTGACCCTAAAACAACATTTAACACTGGTACAGCGATAAAGATGCCCTTATAGACTCCAAAACACTAGTCTAAACTGAAAGCAAATTGGTTACTTAGCGATGATTGTATTATTACATGTAAAACAAATGAATATATATATGCATTTTTTCACAATTTTCTTTTCTCTACGAAAAAATGGACATAAGCAGTCGGGGTAGACCTTTTATAAATCTACACTTGATCCGCCACTGAGAGTGTAGACACATCCAAAGTGGGACCCCATTATGATCAAAATATTTGGTTAAATATATATATATAACTTGAAATCACTGGACCCCTCCCCCTATTCGGCAACGCTCGCTAGTTATTGCATAGTGTACTGTCGTAGAGGATGCTGATGTCACATGACCTTGGGTTGTAGTGTTATAAAATATGGTAGATTGCACACGTGTTTTTGTTATGAACATCAATATTTACAAAATACTTGTAACCACTAATTTATGGAGATATATAATAGCAGCTCAGTAGTTTCGACCATTGATAAAACATGAAAGAGTAGCGATTCTTCTTGATCTGATGCGATCGTTTTCGTTACAATAAGATATGTATTCTTTAAGGTCCGTTGGGGTATGGTAATTCCTTACGGATCCAGGTGTCGCTTCCGCTAAATTGGTTGGAAATATGTGGCCAAAATTGATATAATAATAGACTCGAACCCCTTTTTTGGGAACCCCTCCGATATCCCTCGTCTATATCTCCGGATCCGCCATTGATAAGCTGTCTTCTATTTACATTACATTGTATAAGGAAATGTATTTAGTCTTCTTTCTAAATACTTTCTATAAGTGAAGTGGTTTTACGTTATTGCGATGTTCGAATTATTGCGAACATGAGACTTGGATATATCTTCAATTACCCAAGATAGCAATTATAAATTCATCAAATCGAAAAGGGGGTATCAAATGGTATAAAATGAAAAAAAAGGCTCCCTGTATATAAAATGGGTTCTTGTTCATTTGGTTTAGAATAGGAACTAATAAGGGAAACTGTACAATGAATGAAAAAACTTCATGCAGTGACCAAAAGGCAAAAGAAGTTGAATTTTCACAAAACCCAGCTCCTAGTATTCGTCTGATAATTAAGTGATCATGTTTTTTTTACAGAAATGAAAGTGTTCATTCATGGAGCAGCAGCGACTCCTGTCCCAGTGGTTGAGGCCATGTGCAAACATGGAAAAAATGCGGGTCTTCGGGACGTCGAATTGATGCATATACATACTGAGGGTCCCGGGACCTATAACAAACCTGAATATAAAGGTCAGTATACTAGTTTACAGACAGACAGTCCTGTACTGATTAACCGTATTATAACACTCCAGCTTAAAATGTTTCATTCCATTTCTTAATTCATTACAATTCAAAATGAAAAAAAATAGTGCCCACTGTAATAATTTTTTTTTCACTGGCGTCGGCCAAAGATGAAAGCAGATCTAGTAGCCACTCGACTCGGTTATGTACATATTTAAGATATGCGTCTCCTTCTATGGAGAAACTATTAAAAAAATTTCCTACATTTTATCATGTTGAAATTAGCCTTTTTGTTAATTAATGTTGTGTACGGTGCATACTTTGTGTAATATGTAATTCAAAAAATATTAAAGCAATATTATTCAATTATAAACATAATTGATATTTTTTTAAATACCGGTACATTTTTAAAATGTTTAACTTACTAGCCATTTTCCCACATTATATGCTGTCATTAGGATAACTACATATGGACACAAGTAACTCACTGTGTAGTTTCCTTCTAAACTTGCTGAGGGTTTATATACATATTAAAAACATAAGTGCGGTCTAATATACGACGGTGACGCAAGCGTAAGTCCAGACGTGTATTGGTCGGACACATATATATGACGATGACGCAGTTCCAGACATGTATTGGTCTTGTTTAAAATCTAATTTATGAAATACACAAAAAAGAAAATATTTGGTAATTGACACAAATTCAAGAATATTCATATTCTTTAATCGCCTTTTACTTATTCGAGGAATAATTAATGATAGTGCTGTTAACACTAGAGAATTTGTATCCTTGTGAAAATAGTAGCAAACAATCAATTTCAAAGATTATATGATGTAAAATAAAACTTACATAATAAACTTGCATTTCCCTCATAATTATCTGAATATTGATTTTTTATTACAGATTTCAGAGTTATGATCAATAGTTAAACAACCAACTCCACACACATTTACAAATTTGGTTTCATTCCACCTTATTTTCACAGGTTTTTAAACCTACCCAAAAATTAATTTACAATTTTATTAAAAAAAACCTATTAAACAGAGGTATTTATTCCTACATTTTAATAATGCTAAAAGAATCAAGAACTGCAATTATCCCCTCCTCCTAATTTTAGGACAGTCTACCCCTGGGGGCTGTTTAGACAGTTTTTACAAGTTTTAACTTGCCTTTGGATGACTTTCATGGACATTTATATATTCTGAAGGATAATAAGTGATGAACATAGGAGCACAACACAGAAGTAAACTTTTAAATACGTTGGTTTTTACGCGTACCTTTTAGCGGGTAAATTATTTTAAACCAATGTCCGTCAGTCCGTTTCTGTTCGCACATCGCTCCGTAACATAGGTTTTAAGTGACTTTTTCTTGCTAAAGTTATTATTTTTCTGGATGGAAGGATGATAGAAAATCACATGACGTAGTTAAATGCGACAGGTTCATTCGTGCTACTATAGTCAAAACGATTAAATACATGCGCTTTGTATTGTAGGGATATTTAGATCAAATTCATTATTTTTGGCTGCTAACGCCCGTTCAGCAGTCAGTGAGGGAAGAGCAGACGCAACACCAATATTTCTCAGTGAAATACCCCTCTTATTTAGGAGGAAACGGATCAATCTTGACGTAGCTCTGATATCAGTATCCCCACCAGACAAACATGGCTTCTGCTCTCTAGGACCGAGTGTCGACTGCACAAGAGCAGCTATACAGAACGCTAGGTATATCATAGGTAAGGAAGTGAAAATACCGTTGGGTTTAAAGTATTTGTAAGTCCTCATTGCGCTTCCGTAGAAATCGTTTGGCATAACACAATTTGAATCCAAAAAAAATAGTGATAAGACAGACGATGAAAAAGGCACACATACACATCAATCATTGTTAAAATAAACAGGCGGTTGAAATTTCCGGCCACCTCTAAGGCTGTTGGATATTTTTCATGGCACCAGTTCAGGAACTAAGTTTCCTCTGTACCCTGCACTGCTGGAGTATTGTTTTAGTTGTATCAACCCAAGTTATGCAACGAAGAGTACATTTACTTGTATTCAAGTACAGATTTTCTGAACATATAAAATGTCAAGGGACAGGTTGAATTTACATTTTTATATTGTTTGCTTTTAAATACACTAAAGACCACTGGACAAGCAAGCATTTTGGTTGTGTTATTCCGCCTGTATGGGAATTTAATTAAATAGAATTATTTCACTTCGGTCTTCACTTTTCTTAGCGTAAAGCATTCACGTTGTCATAAATATAAGAAAAAAACCTAAATCTACAAATCCATTCTATCATTCTTAATTCATACTCAACAGTTATACATGTAATACTAGACCTGCTTATATCTCTGATTGCCTAGCAACTTCAGCCTAAAATTCTTGAGGGAAATGTCACGATATTGATTGGTGCTAATATACATTTAATCATAATAAAATTATCTGCACTTTAAAAGGTACAGAAGTCCAAAAATAAGTAGGGCTAAGAAAAGAAAATAGTCCGGTATGATGCAAGTAATTGGATTATGTACAAGGGTATTACCTTTTGATTTTTACGGGGGGGAGGGGGGTGAAATTTGAAGTTTAAAGGTAGCGTTGAATTAAAAAAATAATTTATTTTATTTTATATTGCTGAAGTAATAAAATGCAAGACCTATATTTTCTCAAAATAATAAGGTGGGATAGAAAATTGCATCCTAACCCCAAATCAAATGGTGCTGTAGGATACCGCTGAAACCAGCTGGTAGGTACTAATAATTTGTGATACCAAAATAACCAATATTTAATTTCAGTTTAGGCAGGGGTAAAATGAATATTTTTTAGGTTCCTTGGAGTGGAACAATAATCTAAAGATAACCTTTAGTTGGTCATACTGGTGTAATTTTAGGAATGGTGAACAGGTTCTTACCTAGAACTAGGGGAGATGGGATAATCCACCAATCCCATTTAGATGCCATGGTGGAGGAAGACTATCCACTACCCGAATTGAAGAAGGAAGGGGCTTCTCCTGAGGAGAAAGAGATAGGGAGACTCATAGCAGAGAATCTGGTGGAAGATGGAGCAACCTTACAGATGGGTTTGTACATCTGCTAAAATTATTTTGAATTTGTCAATGAGTTTTTTTAATAATTTTACAAACATGTTGTTACTAAATCATGTCGATGGTACCTGCATAAAAAAAAATGTATATTCTGGTATAAGGAGCAAATCCAAACGTTTTTTTTAAAAAGAGGTGTTCTGATCCAGAAATTTATCAAAAAGGGAGGATCCAAGGCTATCCTTTGCTCATTTATACCGATTTTACAAAAGTTTAATAACAAAATCCCCCCAAAGAAAAGGGGATAAAACTGTGTCAATAAAGGCAGTATACCATTTTGAAGAGTAAATTGTAAAACAAATCCTCTAAATTTCTCATGCAAAAACTAAAATTTATTATATTACAGGGATTGGCTCTATACCAAATGCTGTTCTGGCAGAATTAAAGAACCACAAAGATCTTGGTATCCATTCTGAAATGTTCAGTGATGGAGTTGTGGAACTTGTGGACAATGGAAATATTACTAATGCTAAGAAAACTATTATGACTGGACATATTGTCAGTAGCTTTGCAATTGGAACCAAAATGTTGTACGATTTCATGGACAATAACCCATTTGTAGGTAAGATTTAGGCACTAGACATTTATTTGAAAAGAACCCCAAGAAGACATTTACTTATATGTATGCAGTCTCCTTACAGTGCTTTCCAAAAAATATTTAGAACTCAAAGCCAATTATGTTAGAAGAATTAAATGATGGAAAGAGTAATCAAGGGAACCAAGATTCTAGCGGAAATCAAAAGAATGTAATCCAGGCATGAAGACCAGACTTTAAAAACAGACACACACAACAAAGGACATAAAATAACCAAAATTATACATACAAAGTAACAAAAGTAAATGAGCAACATGGACTCCACTAAAAACTTGGGAGTATGGACCAGGTGCACTGGTAGGGTAAGCATCCTCTGCTTTTCTAGAAACACCCATGGAGTTGCTCATAAAAAGTAAAGTTTAGGGTAGAAGTTGAGAGGAGTACTATGACATGTTGAACAAATCAGTTTAAATGGTGCAGAAGGATACACCGTCACTATCCACTAGTTCATGACAACGACCATTAAACTTCTGTAGTGATGACTTCAATCATGTAGCAACATAGCCCTGTTCCTGAAGCCTTATTGTAAGAAGTCTAGCGTGGTACAAAAAGCCTGTGTCGTTACGGCAAGCTCTGGCATTACGTATGAGTTATGATATGAAAACCCCATATGCCACCTTTATTTGTCAAGGGACATAACTGATACAACAAAAATGTGTGGTTTATTTCAATTTTTTTTATCTTTAGTGTCTTGTAACATGGAAGTTAAAACTACATGTACTACAGTAATGCTAGTTTGCCTGGATAGCTAATTTTGGATGAACTATGGAAGAATAAAATTCTCAAATCAATTAAAAGCTGATCTAGCATTGCTCACTCTTTTTCTCTTCTGCCATGTGTCAATGAATTACGAAATTCTGAAGTATTATGTTGTTAGAGTAGAACTATATGTTAATGGTATTTTAATTAAGTTATTTCATACATTTACTTAACTCACTCAGATTCCAACAAACTTTCATGCATTTTTTTCAGAAATGTCTGATGTATCTTTTACCAACAGCACTGCAATCATCTGTCAGAATCCCAAAGTCACAGCCATTAACTCTGCTATAGAAGTGGATTTAGCAGGGCAAGTGTGTGCTGATTCTATTGGGGAAAGAATATACTCTGGTTTTGGAGGACAAATAGATTTTATCAGCGGAGCAGCTCTTGGTCTTGATGGGAAAGGAAAACCTATCATAGCTATGCCATCTGTGACAAAAAGGGGAGACAGCAAAATAAGCAACTTTCTTAAGCAAGGTCAGTTTTTAAGTAGTACTCTAGCTAAGAATCATGCAAAATGTGATTCATGGGTGAAAAGCCTACATATTTTTATTTTTGATAGTTTGTTTGAAATGCCATAGTAAACAGAAATTAATATTCGGTTTTTCATGCTCTTAGGAGATAAAAATTACAGAGAATGGACTGTAAATTTCAAAATTAAGGGAGATAACTCTGTAAATGATACTTAAATACAATAGAATCTTTAAGATTTCCATGTGGATTATCTCCTATGAGCAGGCAGATTTTAATGAATAATTACACATTTCATACTATAGACCCATAAATCAACTTAATATCAAAAATAAAAATATGTAGCCTTTTTTGGGGTGTATCACATTTTACAGATTTTTCATGATTCCCACAAAGACTACTACAGAACATAATATTTTTAAAATGCTAGGATAAAAAGAAAAAGTAGCACAGCTTCGTATACAATATTTTTTTTTCTTTCAGGAAGTGGAGTAGTTACAACTAGAGCCCATGTGCATTACATTGTAACAGAATATGGAATAGCTTATTTGTTTGGAAAAAATCTACGACAAAGGGCATATGAACTAATAAAGATTGCTCATCCAGATCACAGAGAGAGACTGGAGAAAGAAGCATTTGAAAGACTAAAATGCATGCCATCACCTTACTAATGCTTCAATGTCATTCTTGCTGAATGATATTTTGTTTTTAAAATGTTATTATTCTGTAAGTTATGAAGTTTATAAACTGGTATATATGCTTTAACAGTTTGGCAAAAAGACAATACAGATTTGTTCATATTGAACAATGCTATTGTAAAAAACACTGTACTTGCTAGTAAAAAAACTCATTAAAATGACAAGAAACAAAATCTAATACATGTTGTTTATTGTAAATTTCCCCTTTTTTTATTCCACTTCTGTCCAAAGTTCATTGTAGGCAGTTTATGAATTAACTCTTTATGACACATGAGTCTTTTTAATGAAATAGTGAGTGATTTTAACAATACAAGGTGTACATCATCCACACTATCATAAGTGTGTTAATTGTATAATATCGATCAAGAGGGAGATAATCCTAGATTTTCCATTGTATCTAAACCAAGGAACAACTTTGTTTTCAACAAAACTAGAAATTAAGCCAATCAAAAGAAAAGCTGACTAAATGATATCATTCATTATGACTTAAATTGACATGAGGTAGTTTCAATTTAGAAAAATAGAAAAAAGCCTTGTTATAAATATGGCAAAGATTAGATATGGAACTTCAGGCTATAATTAAGGAAAAAACTTCCAACATGGATAATGTAATCAAATTTGGTGGGACACAAATGTACATTACATAACTCATCCTAATACTTAAAATGATAAAATGAGACACCAAACATCTAAAAGATAACACAACATCAAGATAAATCAGAACAGGAAGAGGAAACTGCCTCTTCTGTTGCACCTTGGGAAGTGTCAGATGCACTCTGGGAAGGGTTGTCTGCTGATGAGGTCTCCATCTTTAATTTCTTTTTGGCACGTGTGTCTGCTAACACCTGTTCTACTGTCCTTCTGTCTCTTTTATTTTCACTAGGTACTGAAACATATTTTTGGAAGTTTATATTTTAATGCTGGCATTAGTTGTAAAACCCTAACAGTCAGGCTAAAACAATATCATATTACTGACTAATACTAGCCTATATATGATCAAATAAAAACTGCCAATTCAATACAAAATACGAAAGTGCACCACTACAAGATTTAGCCATCCAATACATCATATTGGCCTGGTTGAAATCCATATTGGCCTAGGCTAATATGACATATAAAGATATAATTGCATAAGGTTTTCCATGTTGGCTGAGTTATTGATCCTCGGCTAGCAATATTGGACTTGGGCTAATGCTCAGTCCAATCTAGCTAGCCTGGGACCAATAACTAAGCAAATATGGAAAACCTTATGCAATAATACTATATAATTCTTTATTTCAATAAGCCAATTGAATTTACAAAGTACTGGTTAGCTGTCAAACGACATGACTAACAAGTACCTAATCACACCACATTGCACAACATCCAAAACGATTGATTGATTGACTACATCCTATGGCAGATATTTCATGCATTTCAAGATAAGAAAATTGGATCAATAGGACATATCTTTGTATAGGTTTGACATGCAGAGCTGGATTTTTAAAATGTTAAATCCAGGAAGGTATAGCCACCAGGTAGGCAACTAGTGCCACCCATAAACTAAAGCAAAACAAATACAAGCCTGTTTCTGCTATTCTACCTTCCCTGATTTTTTTTATGTGCCTACCTTAAATATTTTATGGCCATTTTGGCCCAAGAACTATTAAAATCTAAACTGTTTACTCATTAACTCAATGTAAAATGTTTTTGAAAAATAAAATAATTTCCCTACCTACATACCCTATTTTTTTCTTCCTATAGCAGGAAACAAGACTATTATGTTTTTTGCTATTCTAACAGTCCTCGCTTCTAATACAAATAAATTACACATAGTAAGAGGAAGAAGAAAAAACAAAACAAAACAAAACAAAAGAAGGCTTTTCACTCATACTTTCACCCAGCTTTCACACTGTCTGCTTAGCTAATTAAAATATACGAAAGAAAAGTTTTGCCTGTGTATATATTTACATGACATGATAATTATGGAAATATATTTCTAAAAGGGGTCCATCTTCTCTCAAAGTTCAACATTTTATTGTTCTTTACTGCAATAAATTCTTCTAAATCATGTAAATATTGAAATTTTGATTTTAGTTCTATAATGTTTGGAAGTTTCTCTCTCAATCTACACTGGTAGACATAAGTTTTTATAACAATAACAATATAATTCAATCTTCAATATGCTCTGGGTTTGGCAGAGAAGTTATGACTACCAAGTAAATGTCTTTGGTATAAATTGGCTAGGAATCAAACCAACAATAACCAGTACTTGGGACAAGCATGCTACCACAAAAATGCTGAAGTGGTCCCTATTGTTGAAACATGAAAGTCTATTATTGATTGCCATATCAATTATTGACATTACCTAGAAAGATGTTTAGACAATGCTTAGCTTTTATTTGCACTTTCCGGTACAATTAATAACCTTGAAGGTACCTAATTACAACCTTAATATGTAGAGAGTTCAGTACATGTACCATGTTTTCACAATCTTCAAAGTTAAACATCTAAAACTCTCATCTCAGGCTAAATATTTCCACATGTAACTGTTATGATTGACAGTTAAAAAAAAATATTTTATGAGATTCACAGGACAAGCTTTTTTAAAGCAAAATGGAACTAGAAATATTGTGAGCAAGCTAACAAAGAGAATACCCCCTGCTTCAAATGGACTTGATTAAAAAAAAAAAAACAACATGTAATGATGTATTGGCGTCATCTAACAGTAATTATATTCCTTTATGCACATCTACATATGATAACCAACCTTCCTATAAAATTTCATCAAAATCCTTTGAGCAGTTTATAAGGAGTAATCAAGGGAACCAAGGTTATAGCGGTAATCAAAAGAATGCAACCCTTGGACAAAGACCAGACATGGAAACCGGACATAAACAACAAAGAACATAAATTAACTAAAATCATACATACAAAGTAAGAAATGCAACTGAGCAACTCAGACTCCACTAAAAACTGAACTGAGAGCATGGACCAGGTGCACCGGTAGGGTAAGCATCCTCTGCTTTTCTAGAAACACCCGCCGAGTTGCTCATAAAAAGTCAAGTCCGGGGTAGACAAGCAAGATAAGGAAAACTGGTAGCAGGTGCTGAAGGGATGTTGCCACAGATGAAAGGAAAGTTGACAATTTTGAATGAAAAGTGTAGGTCAAGATATGAGGCTGACCTTACATGTCTGTAGTACAAGAAATGTGGACGAACAGATGGATAGACAGATGGATGGAGGGACAGACATGGTGATTTCTTTATACCCCAAAACTTTATTTACAAGGGTATAAATACAACCAAAACAATCTATAAAAATGGTGTCAATGAAAATGTCTTTTTTTTAATGGGGAATGTTCTTCCATATTCATAAGATAAAAATGTCTGAATTCAAAATTAACAAGATGTTGCATGCCATGTCGTGCTAAGAATACCCCCACTCAACCATTTCTGTCAAACCTGGGAAATGGAGACACGTATGCAAAACCAATATATCAAATGTGTAAGCATTCCCCCTAAAAAGAAGCTGTGAAACCATCAATCAAATCAGTTAACAGGTATTTAAGCAAGGAACCTGAAAAGGGGAGACACAGAACAAGTCATCATGCAAAAGTAATATACCAAATAACTAAGCAACCAATCCAAACTGATAAATCTGTAACAAAAATTCCCTTTATGCACCACCTAAAAAAATAACTAGGTTGATCTGTAAACATAGTAAACAAGAAGTAGATCAGTGAAAAACCTAAAAACCTAAAAAGAGGAGACACAGTACAAGTCAGCATTCAATACTTGTTATCTATATGTAATGTATTTTTTAAGCAAAATGGCATTTGGACTAAAATTTTATTTCATTTTTAGCTCACCTGGCCAAAGGCCACATGAGCTATTGCCATCACTTGGTGTTTGTTGTCGTCATCTGTCGTTGTTGTTAACAATTTTTCAAAAAACTACTTGACCAATTGGAACCAAACTTAGTGTGAATGTTCCTTGTGGTATCCTGCATAGAACTGATGTGGAGATTTTCAATCCATCTAAAAACATGGCAGCCGTTGCCAAAAATAGAACATAGGGGTCAGACAGTAGTTTTTCACATATATCTCCAAAACCGTTAGGTTAAGCTAATTCTGACATGGGTAAAAGGGTTCCGCATGATGACATCTATCTGTGGTCCAATTTTTGTCCAAATCCGTTATTGCCCTTTTTCAACACATTTTGATATTTTTAACATTTATTCTTTCAGAAATCTTCTCCTCCGACTACTTGACCAATTGAAACCAAACTTGATATGAATATTCCTTGGGGTATCCTGCATAGAACTGATGTGGGGATTTTTGATCTGTTTAAAAACATTACTGAAAATAGAACATAGGGTCAGACAGTAGTTTTTTTGCATATATCTCCAAAACCGTTAGGTTTAGCCAAATTCTTTTTATTGCTGAAATGATTCTTATTATTAGGACTACAAAAGTCTTCAGAGATAAAAGTTGTCAGACGACTCCTTGTAAGAGTTATTGCCCCTGAAAGGGGAAAAAATGATATTTTCAGTCAATATCATGAAAACTATGATAGATAAAAACTTTCAATCCCTGAAATGATCCTTATGATAAGTCCTACCAAAGACTTCTGAAGTCAAAATAGTTTGACAAAGTCTTTTAAATTTCTTGCCCTTGAAAGGCAAAATTCAAACAGGTGAGCGATTCAGGCTCTTGTTAAGCAAGTCATCAACTCAACTTATATATGCAAGACTTTTGTTTTGTAAACCTTTGATGTTTTCCAATTCTGAGCTTACTTTGTATTATATTCATTCATAATTTGGGGTAATCTTTGGAAAACGAACCACTGAAATCTCAAGTCAATGAGAGACTAGATCTTCATTTTTCATTAAAGTCGTGGCCACAGGTTGCATCAGAGTGGTGACCCCTTATAATGGGGCAATTTGCACTAATAGGTTATTAATGCAACTGAAATGTGGTCACATAAAACAGGTGGCTGTTGGTCAGGGTGGCTGTTGGTCAGGGTGGCCATTGCAGAAAGGGATTACTGTACTTGTAATAATAATCCATAAAGTCAGGTGGTTTTTACACAAAATCAACCAATCAGCATTGTATAACAAGTACTATCTTGTGATCATCGATGTTCTTCTACAGCAGCTCAAAATCAAAATAACAGGATAAGAATGACTGATACTAACCAAATCCATAAGATCTGTTTGCTAAAGTCTGTTTCGCTGCATCTTTGGCTGCTTCATCTCCAATTAAATGTTTATATTTATCTTTATAATTTGTGGCAGGTACTATTTTCTCACTTTTCTTCCCAGCATCAGCTTCAGCTTGTATTCTCTCTAGTTCCTGTAAGAGGTCATATAAATCACATGACTTGCTTGGGTTGAAAGTCAAACATAAACAGGGTTCACATTAATCATTAAGAGTAAAACGTCAAGGACTTTTCTCAGTTTAAAATCAATTGTTCGCTTCAGCAAAACAAAAATTCTTAAAAACTTATGGGAGCAACCATTTGATTGTTGGTTTTTATGGGGGGATTGGGGAGCTAGGTTTAATTTGAAAAAAAGGCAGGATGGTAGCATATGGTAAAAAAATATCCAGGACAAGCTGGAATCAAAAATAAGAAGTCAGGATAGTCTTAACACAAATAAAATATATCCAGGACGAAAAATCTGATCCTAGACCCCCCTAAAAACCAAATGGTTGCTCCCGAAGTGTAAATGGAAAAGGTTGCAAGTCAATGACCTAGGTAACTAATTTAAATTCCTGATTAATATTAGTTGGTTTGTAAGTGGACTTCACTTTATCACATTTATGACCACAATTTACAATTTCTAAAATATTATTAATGGTCTATTGTAAGAAAAAAATAGCCCCTATATTTCCTTGGAAACAGAACATCCCTCTTCACCATTTTTTGGATTTTTGAATTAAACTCCTGAAAATTACTTAGATTCCTTGAAATCATGTTAGAAAAATAACATTTCATTTACAGTGATATTGTTGCTTCCCCCACAAAAAAAACTCCATCATCCTCTTTTATTGGGAAATAATGCATAATTTAGAATAGTTAAAATGGTATGCCACTTTAATATATGATGTATGTCATTTGTCTCCTAGGAATTCTCAGAGAAACTTTTAAAAAATAATGGAAACAATACGAGTGGTTAGTGAGACAACAGTATCATTTTTGGAGGTAATTTAAAGCAAACAAAATCACTGATTTATATTGCAATATTCACCCACAAATTCTGAAATAACCAAAGAACCTAAGAAGACTAACCTTTTGTTTTGCTTCCTGTTTTACCTTTTCTGGATCCCACTCTTCTCCCTTTCTGTAGGCCAATACCTCCTCATCTGATGGAGCAAACTCCTGTAAAAATACAATAAATACATGGTCAATTATTGCTAAAAACTTTCTAAACTAAATGCTTACAAATATTTTCTAATATGTGTACTTCAATATTGGACTATACCATTGTTCATAGAAACACTACTTCAAATATCCTTAGTTTATCCTATATGTTAAGTTTCAAATAAATGTATAAATACAATGTAATTTTAAAGGTATACATAAAAGACTATAAAAAATTATGCACTTAAATGTAAACAAAGCCTATTGTCATTATAATAATACCAAAATAAATAAAATGTTTCGCAGTGCACATCTTGGAACAATAGCAGATGTCAAACCCTGATCATATGGGGCAAGTTTGGCTTGATACAGCTCTAAATTATGATTGTGATTAAAATTTGACACAGAAAAAAAATTGATAAGAAATGCAGAGGCCTTTTTAGGTCCCTTATTCCTCAATAATCACACAACCCCCCCAAAAAGCACTCCAAGCCTTCCTTTAGAGGTACATTCATGCAAGTTTGGTTTTCTTCAAGTTATTATCAGTACATCAGGAAAATGTTTGTTTCTGGCTCCTTTTGGCCTCTACAGTTCAAATCAAAACATCCCTAATCAATCCCAGCCATCCTTTTGTGGTATGGCACCTCGTACTACAATTTCAAAGATATCCATTCACTTATAGTCAAGTTATTGTCCTGACATTATGAAAATGCTTATTTCTGCCCCCTTTTTGGCCTTAATTTATAAACAGTTTCAGTCACAACCCCCAAAATTAATACCAGCCTTTATTGGTATGATACCTCATTGTGCAATGTAAAAAAGATCCTTTCACAATTAAGTTATTGTCCTATCATCATCAAAATGCTTGTTTCTGGTCCCTTTTTGGTCCCTAATTCCTTAACAGTTCAAGTCTCATCCCCCAAAATCAATCCAAAGCTTCCTTTTGTGGTATAACATCTTGTTGTATAATTTTCATAAAGACCTATAGTTACTGTCCTATTATGAAGGGTCTAAGTAGAGAATGACAGTATGATACCTTTATATAACTTCAAATATTTTGCTTTTTGTAGTTGCATAAAAACCAGATTTGCAAATCAAGTGCTAAAACTTTAGTAATTCAAGCTGTAAATAAACCATTTAATTTTCCATAGTGAGAATGTTACAAAGTACATGCATTTACTTAAGTTAAACTGTGTTTTGCTGGCTTTCCTGTAAATAACATTATTAAGCTCATGTAAGCATGGACATCAATGTGAAAACCTGTTTACAATGCATTACATCATCATGAACAAAACAATGACTAATCAAAAACTGATCCCAACACACCAGTTCAATAGATAACTAAATAGTAAATACACCATACAAAAGGGTCAAATGTTTTAAAAATAATCCAGTACATCCAAACAATGAACACTTGACACAGATGATCCCTTATTAATTGTATATGGTCTTAATAAAATTGAACAGAGTTAGCAACATATTGATTTAACTAATACTTAAAGTATTTTAACAATGTTGTTGGTAAAGACAAGTTGAACATACAGAACAACCACACCATGAACCTAAACAGTTGTTCAACTGGTGTATTTGTTAGACCAAAGTTATCTCTGATACATCTAGTTAAATCAATTTAAGTTACCAAAAGAAAAAAAATTGAACAACTAATCTTGGTTATACCTTTTTCCAGCACATGACATATCTGTCTTGCTCTTCAATACCAAATGAGAAGGATGTCAGCCCTGCTACATCTGTTACTTCATGTCTGAAATAAAGAACAACATAGCAGTAATCAAAAGAATGTAATCCAGGGACAAAGACCAGACATGGAAAAGAGACATACACAACAAAGAACATTAAGTAACTAAAATCATACATACAAAGTAACAAAAGCAAATGAGCAACTCGGGCTCCACCAAAAACTACATCTACATGTATAAGACTTCACACTTACAGAATTATAATACAGTACAACACAGCAAAATTAACCATGGACTTCACACTTACAGAATTATAATACAGTACAACACAGCAAAATTAACCATGGTCTTCACACTTACAGAATTATAATACAGTATAACACGGCAAAGCTAACCATGGATCTAAAAGACTTCACACTTACAGAATTATAATACAGTACAGCACAGCAAAATTAACCATGGTCTTCACACTTACAGAATTATAATATAGTACAACACAGCAAAATTAACCATGGATCTAAAAGACTTCACACTTACAGAATTATAATACAGTACAACACAGCAAAATTAACCATGGATCTAAAAGACTTCACACTTACAGAATTATAATAAAAAACAACACAGAATATTTAAATATGGATTTGTAGACTTGTAACCAAGTACAAGACATAACAGTTACCCACAAGGCCACAATATTACAGAATTATAATTAAAATAAATATACAAAAAGTTCTTTAACATCTAGACATTAAAGGTGTTAAGATTGTTGACAGACTTACACATCTAGGGTAGATGGGCAAGGGTAAAATAACATAAAAAATAACTTACACAATAGATCTTGAAACTTTATCCATCGGTTCAAACTTGAACTTCTGTTTACTGGGATCTTTGATGAACTCATGTATTTTTTTCTGTACCTGTAACAGAATATACATGCATGCATACAATTAAAAATACCCTGTAATAATAATAAATTCTCTATGCAGAGGTTTCATTAAGAACCAGCTACTGTCAAAATGTAGACAGTTCAAAAAGTGGAAATGGATGGTTCAAAATCACAATGGGCCCCATCCCCCTTTTGATACATTTTGAAGGTGTAGACAGTCCATTTTCTCTATTAAGCCTGTTCACAGAAAAGATAATGAAAGCCCTGCTATAAATTGGATGTTTTATCTACTTCTTGAATGGTTAGATACTTTACGATATTGCATCATGGCACAATGTGAATAATGGTATGAAATATTGCTGTTGTGTGATTTGTGATGCATAGTTTATAAAGTCTGATTGGTTGATAGTGATGTTGTGATGTTTCTTATAGATTTGTGCTATCATAGAAGCAGGCGATTGCTATATAACATTTCAGCCTTGTCAGATGCCAAATTTCAACTATTCCAGAGGAATCATAGAGAAAAAGTTTTAAAACTCCTGTAAGTTAAAAAACCCAAGCTTGTATGTTGTTATGTTGAAATTAAATAAATTTGCAGTTGATATTTTGCGATATTCAACTTTGATTCATAATGAAATCTATAATTAACACTTAAGATAAGTCTTAACAATGTCCTTTGCTTTTCTGTTTTTTTGGCCTGAAGTTTTTCTGCTATTTATACAGAGTGTACGTACTAAAAGAATTTGTCGCTAAAATCTCAACAATCTTTCCTGTCATTTATCTAATATTTGGTATTTAGCATTTTTAGCCTTATCACACTTGAACTGTTTACCGAATGACTTTCAAAAGTTTTTATTTGTTTTGTTTTTTTTAGGGAAGCTTTAAGTTTTAGCAGCAAAAATGTTGAGACGTTTTATTTACATGTACTAACCTTTTCTCTAAATGTATTCAGTTTCTTCTTTTCTGCTTCCTGTTGTTTTTCTATCAAAGCTTTTTGGGCTGCAAAGGAAGATTTATTATTTAAAGAATTATAACTAGAGAAACTTCAAATAGAAAAAAAAGCTAAATCAAGTTTTAATGTTGCAAAGACCCATGATTTTGTAATAGAACAGAATATTTTATTTCCAATTAAAACTGTCCTTTCATAAAGAAATGTAGTATCATATACTGGTGCAATGCATAAAATTAAGTAACCAACAATACAGAAAAACAAAATGCAGCACACTCCCCGTCTACTAATAAAGACTAGTGGAGAGGTACAGCCAGATACAACAGAGGTCAAGCACTGAACACCATTCTGACATTTGTAGTATAGGATATTATGAAGCAATATCATAGACGTCAGGGCTTTCATTTTCTTTTCAGTGAACAGGCTTATTAGAGAAAATGGACCGCCTACACCTTCAAAATGTATCAAAGGGGAAATGGGGCCCCTTGTGATTTTGAACCGTCCATTATCCTCTCTGAACTGTCTACATTTTGACAGTAGCCGGTTCTTAATGAAACCTCTGAGATGTCCATATGTATTGACTGCAATTAAGATTCAAATCTACTGCTCTTTCTGGTCCAAGGTAATGTAAAACCAGTTGATTGACAAGCTTTCTTCTGAACTTTGGAATATTTTCATAAAATTTCATTAAGATAAAGCAATCAATGTTCTTGCAATCATATGTACCAAAACCAAGTGTCTACAGACAGTCAAGAACAACATGGAGACAGACACTATGACAACGGAGCCATATCATTAATATGACATCAAATTTTGTGGTCATATAAAAATGAATAATGCATGGTACAGTGAAATAAACCTTGGGACTTTCTTCTTGTATTTTATTGTCCACATGATTTTGTTAAACAATGTTACATTTGAATGAAAATGTTGAATTGGTATATTCTCCTCTTCATGAACTACATGTACTTTCAAACTGTAATTTACCTATCAATCTAAAAGGTCACTTTTTCATCAATCTATATAGCTAATGAAAAAAAAAGATAAAAAGACAAAACAATTCAGTAAATTGCCAGTGTCTAGTGATTTGCAGACTGAACCAGAACTTTATAAATAATTTTTCTGGGCCTGTGAAAACACTTACATGAACACATGAAAATATTTACTTTCAATATTTAGCATCAATACAAAACCATGCCCCACCCAAGAAAATTTCGAAGTATTAAACCTCAGATCCATTCTGAGGGTATCTTGAACAATTTTTCAACAATTTTAAAAAATTGCAATTTTCTACAGAGGGCCCTGGAAACCAGGGGCCCTCTGCATCCGCAACTGAAAATAAAAATATTTATAACTGATAAAGTTAAAGGTTAAGTATACAAAACTTTACTAAATGTCGGTGAACGGACATGCATTTTACAAGTACTGTACACCCAAATGCAATGAATGCACATGCAGTTTGTACCTATACAAATACATGTAAAAGCTCTTTAAAGCTTTAAATGACTTTGGCTAAGAGATGATCTTCTAAATTTCTGGACAAACAATATAGACTTTTGGGGTAAAATGGCAGGTGACCCAGTGAAGAACAAGAAAGAAAATTAGCATCGATTATGATCTTTTTGGAAGGCCAACAACATTTCAAACAATTTTTTCTTGGTTATGTGGGTATGTTTATTTAGGCATCAATTTTTCTCTAGCAAGGCATCACACAATGTAATTCCAGAACAATACAATATTTCCCAATATAGATTAAGGTCTACATTGTATATGAGATTTTTACCTGGTTGCCAATATATAGAAATTCGTCTTAAATTTCATCATAATGACACTTGAGAAACTTTCATCTAAGAAATACACTACATCAGGATACATTAAAACTTCGTAAATAGTAAAGAGTGCATGCTACGTATGTAAACAAAACATTAAAAAGATAAAACCCTGCAATCTATACCATGTCATCTCCCGCTTATTACTGATGAAAAATGTCTAAAAAAAACTTCGCAAAATGATAAATGGCATAAGTCTAATTTGTTAAAAAGGGAACCTAATATACTGCTGAACCCTCTTTCCGATGTATACCTGGTTTCGATGTATTATTAATATCCCTTTTTGCACGGAATTGATTGAACATGCTTGGGTCAAAGTTCAGAGGTTGCTGACATCGAACCCGGCCTGTTTCATGAAAACAATAACAAAGATCAGATTGCCGGTATTCCAGGTAATTTTCAAGATTTAAGCTCAACATAGAGTATTTCCAACTTTTCCAAAACCTCTGTGTACCATATTATTGACTCCCTTTTAGAAATGTAGAAAATACGCATGAAACCAATGAATCGATATTGATTAATCATCCGCCATTTGCAAAGCTTCCCAAACAACAATCATGTGACCAAAATATGTCATGTGTCATACATATTAATTATGGAAAGCCAGATTAACAAAAAATGAACATTTTCTGAGGATTTGACAGACTAAAATATCAAACATATTTTCCCTCATCTTAAAAACATTCTGCTTAGAAAAATTCAATTGAAATTAATAGTTATGCAGTATTTAACACCAGAAAATTTTTCACAATGAACAAATTTAAGCTTATTTGGGATATGTTTTTTTTTTAAATATATAAAAAAAAATGAATAAAAAAATAGTATCACCCTGATGCTTAGAAATCTGCCTTCAATGCAGTACAGAATTGATATTGTTTTTTTGTTTTTTTTTGCTGCTGTTGATTTTATCAAAGTTGCTCAAATGTATAAATGTTTTAATTTTCTACGTAAGAATTAATTCAAATGAAAAATAAGTTACACAAAAATGGTATATAAAATACTTATATAAGAATATTTAAATATTTATCAATTAAAAATTAGCATGTTTCCATAATCTAATGATTGAGATCACATAGTACATCAATTTTAAGTAATCTAAAATATTCTAAAGGATTTCAATTCTTAATCAATAAATCAAATGATTATTTGAATAGGAATTGCAATAAGACAAACATAATTTGAAATAATTTGCCTTAAAAAAAATAAGTGTTTAAATTATATATATATATATATATATATATATTTCTCTTTAAATAGACTAAAAAATAGATTCTATAAGGTTATTTTTGTCCAGTACTATATTTTTTCAATAAATCCAATACTAGCATATTTCTATTTATTTAGTGGAAATGTATTGTATCCCATATGGCTCCCCATACTTGTTTAATCTCTAAACCGGAAATGCATGGATTTGGGGTACGACAACAATAATGGTGGATGATTGACATTTGATTTTCAGTCACTGGTGTAATAATTAAATAAAGACATGCACATAACATAATTTACAGAAGTGGAAAGTAGAATGTCCGAATTTTATTTTTATAAATAGTATTAGTGTCATCTGGGCAAATCAGAAATTCCATCGGGAGAATATTATTTTGATCAATGGAATGGGGGTACCCCAGTATACTTTTGCTGTAACTCTTGCTTTACAAACTGCTGGAATTTTTAATTGACAACATATTTGTCCAGGGTGGTGGACATGTTTTTAAACAAACGGTTGGCATTCCAATGAGAACAAATTGTGCTCCTTTACTTGCTGACCTATTCCTTCACTCTTATGAGGCTGACTTTATAGATGATTTGATTAGAAAGAAAGAATATCGTTTGGCTAGATCCTTTAATCTCAGTTTCCACTATATAGATGACGTATTATCTTTAAACAATCCTAATTTCGGGGATTTGATACATCACATCTACCTCAAAGAACTTGAGATAATGGATACTACACACTGTAAGGTCAGCCTCATATCTTGACCTACACTTAGAAATCGATGGTAAAGGAAAACTATTGACCAAACTTTACGATAAACGTGATGACTTTTCATTCAGAACTGTCAACTTTCCTTTCATCTGTGGCAACATCCCTTCAGCATCTGCATATAGAGTGTTCATATCACAACTCATACGTTATGCCAGAGCTTGTCGAAACTACACAGACTTTTTGTATCGCACTAGAACTCTAACAAATAGCCTTCTGGAACAGGGTTATGTTGCTACAAGATTGAAGTCATCACTACTGAAGTTTTATGGTCATCATCATGAACTCGTGGATCATTATAGTGTATCCATCTGCACCATGAAAACTGATTTATTCAGTGGGTCATAGTTTTCCTTATCTTGTTTGTCTAACCTGGACTTGACTTTTTATGAGCAACTTGGCGGGTGTTTCTAGAAAAGCAAAAGATGCTTACCCTACCAGTGCACCGGGTCCATGCTCCCAGTTTTCAGTGGAGTCCTAGTGGCTAGTTGCTCATTTGCAATTGTTACTTTGTATGTATGATTTTAGTTACTTTGTGTTCTTTGTTTTGTGTGTGTCTGTTTTCCATGTCTGGTCTTTGTCCCTGGATTACATTCTTTTGATTACCGCTATAACTTTGCCTGGTTC
Organism: Perna viridis; assembly: GCA_037379345.1. Taxonomy (NCBI): domain Eukaryota; kingdom Metazoa; phylum Mollusca; class Bivalvia; order Mytilida; family Mytilidae; genus Perna; species Perna viridis. The sequence continues at coordinate 8,157,033 of CM074522.1, read as the reverse complement.
CCTTGATTACTCTTGCATTAAAGCAAGTAAAGGCCATTGCCTTCCTACTGTTATTTTGATTTTACATAAAGAATACTTTTGAAATGATTAAACCTTAGTACAGCCCCTGCAACAATATATCAAACTAAGTAAGTTTAGAAAGTGTGCATATCAGAAGATTTTGGAACGATGTTTGACTGTGTCGAATTGACAAATATTATGGGACGAAACGGCAAATCCAACAAGATTATACACCACAACCGACTTATTCACGTAATTTCAAGCAAAGTATCAATACCCTTGATCTTCTTCTTTTCTGCATCATTTATTGTAGGGGGCTTCTCCATAGAACCCATGATTGAACCAAGAAGATCCATCTCTAAATCGAAGAAGTGTTTTAATGTCAAGGACGACGTCCATTACTATTGTTCACAATGTTCATCCTGTTAAAATAATTTTTAAATTCTTTCAAATATGAAATGAAGGTTTTTATGCTACAAAATATGTTCGAATATCTAAATAGAGTCAATCATAGGGAAAATGTATATATCTTTATTATTTTAAAATTAATTTTTAGCATGTGTATCAATTTTTTTACTAGGTCCCCTGTCTCTCCATGTCCATCAAAACAGCTTCCTGTCAATAGTTTACGGGTTCCAGTCGAAGTTTTCACCTTGGCAAATGGGTGTCCTTAGCTGTTTAAGGCCCTCAGTGGCCAGAGGGACCCAATGCTTACTTTCTGCATCGAAAAATAAGATGCAGCAAAATGTAACAGGTACAATTACTACAAATTAAATGTCTAATATGAAGGTGAAACCTTAATCACTCACGAGGAAACATTTGAATTCAATTTCAAACACCTACTCAGGGCGTCAGGCTACTGCCGTATACTGGTCAAGGAGTAGATCTCGCCGGCAAGTAATTTTCGTCAACCGATTTTCGTCCTCTCATGTGAAACTAGGGATCTCCTGTAGTTGGCGATCACAATACATGTATACATGTATTGTTAACAATACTTGTATATTAATTTTGTACAAGTATTGTTGATTTTCATAAAAAAATATATACCTTTGTTTGGCATGTTAATGGCTTCTTTATATTTGTTAATTACTTGTATTGTTGATTTTCTTTGAAAACCTAACCTTTTTCATAATTATTTGTTTGGCTAATTAATTAATGGCTTCTGTGTATTTGTTAATTATACATATACTTTGATTGTCATGTCAATATAAGGTGTCAATCCAATACCTGTCTGTGTCAATCGAATACCTGTTTGTGTTTGTGTTTATAATATATAAAGCATTATAGCTCTTATATTTCCCTGAAGTAATTTTTCTTGGTAAAATAAGTACATGTACTTTCATCCTTATGACTGTTTATTTGGATATTTGATTGTTTTTATGTAGTATTTTAAATATTTTGAATATTATTAGTTTGCTATGCTTTGGGTCCTAGTGTTACTGATGAGGAATTAATTTTTATTGCAGTTAGGGTTACTCTCATTTTCTTTATATATCACATAATTATTACAAGAAGTTGTCAGTTTATATGATTCAAGGAAAACAGATTGAAATGTCACATTATACTTTGTATTGTTCAGCAATGTGGGCAATGATGTTGTCGAATGCCTGGTCACCAGTTCTGCCCCAACGGTCACGCCACATTCTTTCATCTAAGTAGGAGGGTAGTAGATGGCTGGCACAACCTTTCATTTCTTTGAATTTATATTTGGCCTTAGCCCAGTACGATTCTATTGTTTGAGTATGCACCCCTGTTTCAGGATCTACAAAGTTTATGGAGTGATTTACTGTTCCATGTTGAAGATTAAGGTCTCTCTATGTTGCTGTAGGCTTTCCATTGGTCTGAATGGATAATTGTTCCAGGTAGAACAGATTTATGGATGATTGGTAGAAGAGTTGCTGCATTTCTTTTGTCTACTAGCTCAAGATATGTAATTGCTGGCTTTTGTGATGTGTCGGCTAACCCGAATACCCACTGCTCCTTCTGTGGTCTTCTCCCTCGATTGTATTTGGACTTATGGTTGAATAGGCTTTCGTCGATCTCGACTACTACACCGGGTCCTCCAAGATTGATAGAAAACTCGGCTATTGCATTGAGATGACAGCAACAACTGACTCACCAACCTGGGCAACTGATTTTGTAAAAGATATAGATAATGGTATACTTAAGAGTTTGACCCAAGCTAAAGATGCAGCAACTGTTCTATGGAAACAACATTCTGTTACATATGACAAGAGTAAGGCTGTGCAAGTACCTTCACTAGAGACAAACGGCCACGCAGTCCTTAAGAAACGACGTAGTACTGAAACACAGTATCAGTACAGAAAGAGACAGATGACGGAGAAACAACAGGCACCACATGAGAGAACTCCAGTAGATGAAGAATCAGCTGCAGTTGCCTTCGCATTTACAACAAGTAGTGGTGTTCTGATGATCGGTTTAAGTCGCAAATCAGTTGATTTAGGTCAGCGATGGCGATAATCGATTGGAAAGTTGCTCATTCTATTGCTGTCGCAAATTTCCGGATTTCCGTTAGTTCCACTCCCGATCCGTAACCACGTTTAAAATTAGTAAAAACATGGCTGACGACAACAACAACGTGGTTGTTGTGGATGAAAATGAGAAAGATAATAACGATATTGAAGTTTCGATGGAAACTGATCCAGATTTAGAAAAAATATATTTGCATACCGGCCTCATCTGTATCTAGTGAAAGGGTGTTTAGCTTAGCTGGGCAGGTTGTAAGCAAAAAGAGAGCAAGAATGCACTCATCAAATGTAGACATGCTAATTTTTCTGAGGAAAAACATGGAGAGATATTGGAAGTGATAGGAAATTTTGCAGAAGAGTGATAACATTCTAGTCATTCTATATGTTTATGTTAATTAATTTTATTTTGTTTATTGTCATGCTAAAGAGAAAATGACATTTATGAGGGTTGTTATTAAACATATTAACAGTATCATGTATTACTTGCAAACATGTATTGACTATTGACTACCAACTGCAATACTGCATAAGTGGTGTTACAACAATCAGGAACTGACTATTCTTCTGGCTTGTTCACTCAAATTTTAAGTGTTCATTGTGTCGTCCGTCTGTCTTTTTGTCCTACATTTGTATCCACAACTCCTCCTAACCTACTGAATTGAATTTGATGAAACTTTCAGAGAATCCCCATGATGTCATTGGGCACCTCCTATTTTAGAATTTCATCTGACCAATTTTTGGGGTTTCCAATAGCAAAACATGGACATTGCCATTCATTGTGATAGGGAGTAACAGTATGCCATCCACAACTCCTCCTAAACTACTGAATGGAATTTGATGAAACTTTTAGAGAATCTTTATTTTATAATGCTGTTGTTCACTTCCTTTTTTAGATTTTGATCTGACTAACAGTTGGGGTTACCCATACCAAAACATGGACTTTGCCATTCATTGTGATAGGGGATACCAGTATGCCATCCGCAATTACTTCTAAACCACTGAATGGAATTTAATGAAACTTTATTACATAATTCCATAGTGCACCTGCAAATTAAATTTTGATCTTGCCACCTGTTGGGCGAAGTGCCACTGATGAATCTGGTGACTTTCTCCAGAAGTCAAAACAAGTGTCAAGGTGTTCATATTTTTTTTTGCAATGATCTTTATCAACCTCTGTATTTACTTAGTGTATTTGGGTAACTTGGTAAATTTAAAATGTAAAACAGTGCTCTAAGACATATCCAATAGGCAATAGCTTTACAATCTGTTTCATACAGTTAGCTTTATAGACTTAAGTATGTAGTTTTGTTTTTTTTATACAAAAAAGGCCAAGCCATAAAGAGGCCTATTGGACATGTTTCGTCCTCTGTGTTAATGACCCATGCAGTGCATTCAGGACCCATCAGTTAGAAATGCACCATTAACTAGAGTCAACCAAATAAAAGAAGTGTAACAGAGTTAGTAGTAACATGCAACCAAACAGGGCATGCAAAAAAACTTTATAAAGACACAGTAGTTTTTTTTTTAATTTTTAAGTGCATTCTGCATTAAAACTGAGATTTAATCAAATTTTGCTAAAGTCTTCTTTAAGTAAATACTTCTATGTGCATGTTAAAATTATATTTTTGGGGGTTTATTGAAATTTGAAAGACAGTTTAAAAACTACTGTGACTTTAAACAAAAGAAATACACAGTAACAGCCAGCAAATGTGTGCAAACCTAGTTTTCTATTATGACTAACAATTTAACCGATAGAGAGAGATAATCGGTTGATTGAGGCCAACCAATAGTAATAGATAATCGGTTGGTGTTTTCAACCGATTGCACAACACTAAAAACAAGTGTCAAAAGCATTTTGCAATTAAAGAAACAACAGATCAAAGATAAACTTGAAGAAAAGGCGCAGACAGTTGAAATACTGAAGCAATCTGGTCAGATTAAAACTAAAACCACAGAAGATTTAAGACTTTCTTTGATTACTGCTGTGGTATATGAACATTTGACTTTGTAATATTTATCATGTGTCAATTTTGTCGATTGAAATACAGTGCTGAATTAAATTTGTGATATTATAACTTTGTTTTTTTTGTGTCTCATTGTATGAATTAACTACAAAAAGTCTTTAATTGTTGACAGAAAAAGCCATATTACATTACAAAAGCCATATTTCATTACAGAAGCCATGCAAGACATTATCAAATAATTATACTTCATTTGCAAAAATACACCCATGTGGGTCAATGCATACAAAATCACAAACAATACATAATTACAATACAAATCTAACCCTTAATTAGATACACTGGTAAATTATAGGTAACAATACATGGACAATACATAGAGGAATACTTGTACAAAATTAATATACAGGTATTGTTATCAATACATGTATACATGTATTGTGATCGCCAACTACAGGAGATCCGAAACTAGTTCATGCCCAAAATAAGACAAAACTTCTAACAGAGCTACACTACTGTCAACCGAAATTTTAATTTCTCCACTCTTCACAGTGGAGTCACTGATGTCCACCACTGTGACCCTAGTGTACAAGAATGAGGCTGCCATAATGCTACATGTATTTTTAAGCTCCTAAGATTACATGCTCAAACCATATATTGATGGTTTTTCAGGCTATAAATATACTGAACCTAGTTCTATAACATAAAACCACACATTTTATGTTTATCTTTCATGTTTCATCGGATATTTTCATTTTTTGTTTATAATCAAAATGCAAGGTTTTATCATTGGCCATTTTGCGGGAGTAACGTTCCAGCGAATTGACCTGCAAGATGTTTTTGTCCAGATATAATGTAATAACAAATAAAAATATTTAAGAATGATTGAAATACAAAGTTAAAAGACCTGGCTGTAAAATAAATTTTTTTACCAGATGCAGAAATTCCATTAAAAACATCCAAAATTACTTTTAAATCAGCACATGTAAGATTCCATTAACACCAGAATTGATAAGTCCTGAGAAGCACATTTCCGAATAGCGATCAGCAAATATTTAGGATTTTTAATGGCGCAACAAAATTTATTCATACATCATTTTGTCAAAGATAAAATATATTTGAAAATCATGTTCCATAAGTTTCACACATATTTCACTTGTTACGCCTCGGGGGGGAAAAAAAAAACGCCAATGAACCTCCAGTTTTCAATCCAAATCTCCAGCTGAAAAGTGACAAATCTCCCAGTTTTGAAGGAATGACTTAATCACATGTAATGGCTTGATTGAGTTTTAGACATTAAATGTTTTTAAGACCATTTTATGTATCAAACAAAATTCTTTTGTATAGGAAAATGGAAAATTTTTAAAGAATTATCCTTTATGGCTTATTCCATGTAATGGTTTGTTACCTGATGATTTACATTTTTTATATAATGATGTCCAAAATCAGCCCTTGAATTCTCAGTTTTATGCTTTCATCGAATACACTACTTAGTCATTGTTACTACAAATCTTTTTTTGAATTTTTAATCTTTTATTTGCAATCTGTACACTAGTTAATCAAAAAAATCAAGTACCGGTACCTTATTCGGCCTTGTTAACATTAGTATCATACTAAAATTGTCCTACTAAATATATTAGTTGTTAGTTTTTGTTAGTACATTTCATTCACAAAAAAATCTATATATAATTCTTAAGATGTGTCTTTCAATCAATATATAACATCATAATATTTCAAAGGACAATATTTGACAAATAGATATTTTGTCTATAGCAAATTAAGCTCTGAAGACAAAAGTGCTGATTTACAACAATAAATTTTGATTTGTATAGTATGAAAAAAGATTTTGATGTACTAACCCCCTCCCAAAAGGAAACTTAATAAAATTTACTATAAATTTGTCTGATGGTGTGTCATATTAGCAACACAATAATGGATATGAAAAATGGTTTGTGTTTTATTTGATATGTATATTTTATGTTATATACTAAAAATAAAAAAAAGCAAAGTTTCTATCATTCGACAGTTAAATCATTTATGTGTTATGAAATCAAATTTCTTCCACTCACCATTGAACCTTGTAATTTATTTTTGACAGCAATATTTTTTTCTAGAAAATATAAATCTTTAAATATTTTCTTCATAGGACAGATAATAAGTACTTTTTTTTAAATATCTCGTATTATAAATATACTGTTTCAGGCTTAGAAAAATTAAATTTGTGGCTTCTCCTTTATAAAGCATTGATACATCACCAAAAAGGAAAGTCTTCTATTTAAACAGTTGGCTTATAACATTTAATAAAAACCAGTAGTCTATACCTTCAATAAAACTTTGTAAAACTTCACAATTCCAAAACAAATGTTCCATTGTTTCTGTGTCATGTAACCACTGTAATTTTGTATTTTTCGTAACTAAAATTCTCTCTCCATTCATTATCACTAAATTCCAACATGTTTCCCCATCACTACAAATCTTATCAAGATGAAACCCAGACCCTGGAATTTCTACACCTGTACAACCATAAGACTAGTGTCAGATGCAAAGACTGCAATTATGTAGTCCGTGTAAAAGTACAGATAAAAGAATAATAAAAAGCCACCAATCACATTAAACATTAATTCATCCACCTTAAGAACCGCTGTTCATATGTTGTGTTGCTTTAAATCTAATAGAATTGACTGGTGATAACCAGTAAAAAGCAGTATTGACTACTGGTCTGGTCAATACTTGTATTTTCCAAGCCTTGATTTCTCAATGATAAATATTAAACCTCATCTTATTTTTGTTTATTGTTCCTTACAAGTGCCAATTTCTAATTGTCTTTTGTGGAACTTCCCTGTTATTACGGTGTTTCTGCTGACTACCAATCTTGTCTTGTTTGACTGAAGTAAATACCCCCAGAAGTCTTTCAGTAGCTTGATCTGGATTATAGGGGTTGGAAAAAATTCACATACTGAAAATCCCTTTTTTCCCTCTTGTATTGTTAGGGGGTTGGCATAGCATATCTGTTTTGTAATCTTGATTATTTCCATATTTTGGGCTTTAGTCATTCAGCAACTAACAACTTTCATGATGTATCAAGTTTTTGTTTACATCTAAACCTATCCAAACATTAGGCAGACTGAACAAATTAGAACAATGCAGTAAACATCATTTTTACACACACGTATACCAATAACCTTTGTCCTGAACAGTCACACTTCTCAAGCTCTGGAAAAGGTCCACCAAGAGGAAATGAAAGGTCCTAAATACAATAAATATGAAGTATGTATGGTAATTTTTGTAGGTAAATGAAATTTTAATGGCCCCCAACTAGAAATTAAGGACCCTAGACTTCAGGCTCCTGATAGATTATCATGATGAGGATTTTGTCCACTATAATTGAGATTTCTATGTATACACAACCTGAAATTAATATTGTCTGTTTTGTAGTGTCAGTAAGGCAAATGGGTGATGGACCAGCAACTATGGTAAAAACAGCTTCAAGGGCAGTTCATAATCAACTTAAGGATGACTTTGTAAGTAAATTTTGGGTACATGTACATGTATATGTGAAGATGTTGATGATATACCAACATCTTTTATTGAATTAGTAAACAGTTTTATGGCTTACAGCTAGTTGAAATAGACCAGTTCCAATTTCAATACAAATCTAGCTAGGCTAGTGAGTAATTTAAATAGCTCTCTAGGTAGTATTCTGCCCTTCATTATACCAATGTGTCCTACTTAACCACCACAGAACACTTGTGTGATCTTATGGACACTGTCTTTTTAATTTGAATAGCTGTCAAAAAAACCAGATGTTACCTTTTTATTGCCCCAAAAAGTAATGAGTACACTTTCCTTATTGTTCATAGCCAGAAATAAAAATTACAATTTGCTATTATTTTATTGGATTTGAATTTGGTGATTGATTATAAGAAGTGGGTAAGAAAAACCTGCAATAGAATTGAGTGAGGGACTGAGAACCAGGGAAATACTTTTGGTTGGCCTAAGGACAATTACTTCAATGAAGATGCTTATATCATTAGGAAATTGGTTTTATGCACTTAATTTTAAGTCTTGAATTTAAAATTAACAAACATAAAAGACTTACTCAAAGCATTATTTAATAATAACCTGGTCCTTGTACAATGTGCACTCTTCTCATTGTCTTATTCCCAAACAGAGTGGGAAAACACACTCTGACCCACATGGGGTCTGGGAGTAGGCCAGAGCATAAACAGAGCAGCCCAGCCACTACATGTAGTAGGGCATACTCTGAGTTCTTCAGTCAGGTATTCCAATGGCTTGGCTCTGCTACCTCCAACTACTAACAGACATTCACTAACACAATCCGGTAGTACAAGATCCCCAAGGGTAGTGAAGACTGTAAAAACCTCCTATCTGTGTACAAGGTGCATGTATTTTTCTCTTAAATAACCACCTTATCCTGTATTACAAACTTGAAAGAAAAACACATTAAGCACAAAATAAGCACTGTGTGACTTTAGTTTACAACAACCATTTACATGCTTCGATGAACTTATCTCTGCAGTTTATATTTAATTACTACAATGTGTACCAGTGTACCTTCATGATTATGTGATACTCTTTCTTTTGTAGCATTTTTACTTCTTTTTGGGAGCTATTCCATGTGCATTAATAGTTACAGCTTTTAACTTATTTGGAGGTTTGTATATACATTGCAGTATTGTGCATGTACATTATGTACATTTATAAACATACAGAAATTGTATTCTTTGCTTAGTCAGAATTTTGTAATACCCAAAATATTTTCCAAGTGTTTCATTGACTTTTCTATAATGAATATTGCAATTGGTGTTTTATTCATATGGATAAGTTTTTGAGACTCCTGAAAAGTGTCTTACATGTATTTCATGCTTTTAATTCATTGGTTCAATGAATCAGAGGTTTTATTAATGGAAACTGCACCTTTTCAAAGGCTTTTGTCAGACATTTTAATTTCCTGGTATGGTAAGCATTATTTCCCAATTTGGAGGTACTAATAATGACAATTTACTATTTAAACTTTATTATTATAAAATTTTTTAACAATTCAAAGCTCATAAAATGTTCTAATCTTAGTCAATTTTCAAAACTGTATTTTCACAGAGTTATGTTTGTTCTGACACTATTAAAATATTTTCAGGTAGAGGAGAATTAGCAGATATCCCTGAAGGATACCAACCTCATCACTGGGAGTATGAAAAAGTAATACAGTATATGAATAAAGCAAACAATCATAAAGTAAAAACAGAGCAAAAATGGGCAGTGAGGACAAAATAAAAAAAAGTCTACCACAAGTAAAACAAGTACAAGAACACTATTCTTTAGTACATGTATATATTTTGATATTACATGTAGTGTGTCAATATTGATGTAAATTTGTAATTACATTTACCAGTACTGTGCATATCATTAAGCTACACTAATACTAATCTTATTGGATAACTGTCTTTATAGACAATTTGTTCATTTGTATAGGCCATACCCACAATGAAGTGTACTACACTTATTGAACAATGTGTTTTGCATGCTTTGTATGCATTTCTAAATATAAAGTAGAAATGAAATAATAGGAACATATCACATAATCAAAAGTTTTAAAATTTATTATCATTTTTGATATACCAATTTTTCAAATATCAACTTGTGAGTGAATTCACTGTCAAAAATGCAGATTTCTACTTAGAGAGCCATTTAAGTTACTCACTAGCATACCTAAGTTTGTATCAAAATTGGAACTGGTCTATTTCAAATAGCTGTAATTTCTGATAGTACATTAGGAGAACATTTGATATATATATACATCTCAGAATGAGACGACTCTATTTGCTACACTGCCCCATTGGATCAATATGATACAGGGAAGCTAGCATAAGCATATTTAATAGGGTCTGAGAAATACCTAACAATGTTAGAGCTGTCACATTTGCAAAACAAAATTTTGGTCGTTCCCTCTGTGGAGCTTGAACTTGTACCGCTGTGACATTTATGGAAACACTGCCTACACAAGTCCGGCACCCTAGAACACTGGGCCAGCTTGGCTATATTATACATGTATATATATATATATATATTTGAGAGAATATGGTTGCACAAATGTATACAGGTATATGAACTAGTCAGTAATTTCCCCTTTAATATATTGTTATTTGTCTTTCAGAATCCATTGACAAGATTTATTTCCAAACACTTTGTAACTCCATATGAGAGAACATATGAACAGAATCTACATTTTCATTGGTTAGATTCTGAAAAAAATAAAATGAGGTAAAAAAAGCAGTTATTAATAGACACTTTCATGTTGTTAAAACCGTGCAGTTGATAGCACATGACAATTTTTATTTGTGAAAAATTTTCATCCATTTAATATCACAAATGTATCCTTTCTCTAAGTTGAATGTGGATTTTTGATCCTTTAGGATCAAATTACCTTATGTCACTTATTCATCAGAGAAACTTTTCATTACTATTTTTTAACATGACACAAAATATAGTCCATATGTAATTCCTTTTATATCAATTAAGTAGCTGTCTTTGTAAGAATCATGTAAAATCTGACAAAAATGTGATACACCCCAAAAAAAAGGCTACATATTTTTATTTTTGTTTTATGGGTCTATACAATGAAATGTGAATCAGTAAATATGTTTTAGGCTAAAAAATACAAATGTATTCTATCCTAATGCAAATAAAAATACAAATGTATTCTATCCTAATGCAAATAAAATTAGTAGGTAATTTATATTTATAGTCATGTAACAATAGCAAAAGTTCTCATTAGAGCTTTTAACAGTGATTTTGTTCCTTGTTTTAAAAGCCGTCCCAACCCTTTATTTTTGGGAAATTTTGCCGTATTTTCCACACATTGAGAAAATATTTTATGGAGGATAGAAACGCATCAATGCCAATCCAGAACTGAAAACCAATACAGAACTGACAAATACATACTCCCAATATTCATTAGGTTACGACTTGCTGATGAAAAACATTCCCCACAAGTGAGCAAAGCATTATTTTCTGAAGCTGAAGTTGGTTTATAGTATAATTACAGTATAGGAATAAATACTTTGTTAAAATGATTTTGATTGTAACTGTAAATTCCTTTTTGGGCTGGTTTAAAAATTTGTGAAAAAGGTGAAATGAAACAGAATTTGTAACTTTTTTTAATAAAAGTATTGATCTACAGGTCGTACCTCTTAAACATTAAAATTCAGTTTTAACAATTCCCAAAAAAAATTTTATTTATATGGAAAAAGGAAAATTTGTTAACAGTTATATTTTTCATCATTTAATCTTTGAAATTGTGTATGTATTGTTAAATTGATCCATTGTACCCCATGAAAAATGTTATGTTATATCTTCACTCAGTGAACAAAAGGTATATTCACCTTGTTTGTCCATCAGAATAAGTTGCAACTATCTTGACTCACTGTCAGAATGGCTGGATTGATTTCAAATTTGGTATTTGGCTTTATATAGATGGAGCCACTTTAGTAGTCCAATATCAACTTCCTGTACTATTGGGGTTGTCTTTCGGAATTCACTTACGTGTCTTCTGTGTATTTTTTTGTTACATGTACAAACCTTTTAATTTTTTCTCACTAATTCAAGTTTCTCTTGAAATATTTTCAGAATGGAAGCTAGAAAAATTAAGCGAATGATGCGTGACAAACAGGACTATAAAGCATGGTATTACATGCCAGTACCAAAAGGCCCAGTCGACAAGGCCAAGAAAGTTTTTGACGATAATAAGGATGATCTACGTGCAGTTTAAATATACTGTTCTGTTTATTGAATGGATTCTTAATGCCGACAACAGCAAAATTTTGTCCTGAGAAAATACTGTGATCTGCAAAACTGACGTTAGTTTTTATTGATGAGTGAGATAAAAAAAAAATGAAATCTTTGATGTTTACTTCGTATGACATTGTCATTTTTGTTCTGTCTATAATTTGAATCATTAAGGGCTATCCCAAAATAGGTGTGTCCTTGGGGGCAGAAGGCTCATGATATTTAGGGGTAACACCAACATATTAAAATTAAGATACAATACATTTATCTTATGCTGGTAAGTAAAATTCAAATAACACAATAGTAAATTGTGATCTACTGTGAACATTTTTTCCTGGAATAGCCCTTAGGAATTAGGTGACCCACTGAGTCTTGTCAAAATACTTTCTTGTGATAAACATTAAATGCAATCCAGAAATAGAACTGAACCAAGCTGGAATGTGGTTGTCCTATACTTGCCTCACATGTTCATGGGTTGACAACTGTGGTTGTATCACATGTTCATGGGTTGACAACTGTGGTTGTATCACGCTGTACCCTGCAAAGCATTTTGTCCCTTTTTTAGCCATGTAGGATAAAACTATCCTTTATTTGATAATCAAACAGTTAAAATTCATGTCCTACCACACAAAACATCCACAATTTGAAGTTTTTACTTCTTTCACTGTTGGAAAGTATAAAGATTGCATAGGTTCATAATAGGAACTGAAATATGTATTCAATTAATGGGAGTTGTTCTCCATGTTGAATTGGTAGGCTGATTGGTTATGGTTTATTGCCCTATGGTAGATATTTTATGACAAGATTAATCAAACAGACCCTACTCTGTACTAGTCCGAGCTTTATTTTTGTTGTGCCAACTACAGAAGCAACTTCTTCCATTTAGGCATGTAATGCCACTCTTGACACATTATTTAAATTCAGTCAACCAGTAATGACTATTGTACTTAGCAGAGCAATAAACTGTCTTAACCACCACATGTATTTGTCAATAAACTCTTCAGTGACCATACACATTCTGCAAAAACCTATCTGTCTTAGCCACCACATGTATTTGTCAATAAACTCTTAAGTGACCAAACACATTCTGCGAAAAACTATCTGTCTTAGCCATCACATGTATTTGGCATTTAACTGCCTTAAAAGTTTAAATATTCCTATGTAGTGTATTGTATGAAATAGTTACCTGCAAATGATGACCACCTGAATTATGAAAATATGATTTTGTTTTTCCCACAAAGTTCCTGTAAGACAAGTTTAACTGTACCAAATACAGAATTATACCAGTACCATCTATACCTATGCACAAATTTAAAATATCAACTAATAACATATTTATCTGTTGTAATTTGATTTACATAAGACTAATTGGGTTATGGTCTCATAGTCCCTTCTTCAACATCACATATAGTAATAATTATTCCCTATGAAAATTGATAACCACAAAAGTGCATGTAAACATGCTTCTCTTTACCATCTACCCAGTAAACAGTATTTTTTCCATTCATATGACTTTCGCAATTGTAATTACTTAAACAAATGCAGAAATTTTGCTCTTCTTGTGCATTCCAATGACTATGGTTATTAGCCCATGATTTATTTTAAATAAAAACCTTTTTGCACTAAATGCATTTGACTAACATTCAAAATCCTCCTTTTACATCAACAACAACAACAACAAAAATCACTTGAATACAAGTCATAATAAGAAACAGGCAGAAGTGGGGAAACGCTAATACATGCTAGTAAAGAAAATCCACATAACTGAAAAGAAACGTTGATTCAAGGAAATCTTTTATACTTCAAAGGACAAGTTTGATCTCCGCATCACCCAAGATTTTTTTATATTTTTAATAGAATGCAAGAAAATGGAGGTTTTTGCCCCTGCATTGCTCTATGCATTGCATTTCAATGAAGTTATACTCATTTCACATAAATTAAAAAATCTTGTCTTTATTTATGTGAAATGATGGTACAAATACAATTACATAGTAAAAGGTTATGCAATAGCATGTTTCACCCACTGCCTGAATTTTACAGATTCTGACAATTAAACAACAAAAAATATGCAAGATTCTCTTGATCTTTTGAATCAATAAAGAAATTAAAAAATACAAACTGAAGATAAAACATGTACATGTATATACATCACATGTATCATTTTCATTGAGTAAATTGAAAACACATATACTATTTGATGGTACAAACACCACTCTACCTTCATCACTGGTTACTGATTACTGTGCTTGATTTACCCAGTAATATAAATTTCTTCAGCAATGTTTCTTACCTTAATAAGTGTTAAAAAGGTCAAAATAAATTTCCCTATCCATAATGCACCAGTATCAGTGTAACTATTTAAAATTATTATTCAGCATTCAGAATAAAAATTACGGTTTATTGACTTATTATCAAACACAAAAAACAATGCTTAGAAAAAAAAGGAATTCAAAGCTGTAACATCAAATATTTTGCCTTCATTACTGTGATATTATATGACAGCATGTAAAATAGTTTTGGTCTTCCCTTAATTGATTGTTACCTGATGAAACGTCTTAAGATAGTTATTTAAACAATTAAAAGAGATTTTAACTTTCGATTTTTTCAATAGGTACAATGTATTTGAAACTATGTCCGCTTCAGTTTACTACTATGGCATTTCATGAGGTGTTTGTCATTTAATCAAGGGGAAACAAACTTTATCCTCTCAATGTAATTATTGTATGTGCTAATAACCACATTGTAATTTTTAAATTTGCAATAATCATGCTATTTCCATAATGAAAGTTTTGTTACTACACACATATCTGACCCTTTGAAATTTTTTATATTTTATAGTAAAGCTCCACATAATAACAATGCAGAAGATAAGTCCATGTTTGTGTAAAAATCAAAGTGTAAATGCGTCCAATATATCTTATTAATGATTTTAGAACCACTTGATATATTTATTAAGTTGTTCATGGGAAAAAAGATTGACAGATTATATCATGCATATAGTGATCTAGATAAAAACAAAACATGAAAGTAAAATTCAACTACAATTTAGTTACAATATTGGATGTTTTATGATTTGACTTTTTATATGCTTATAGAATGCTTAAAAAGGTGACCAAAACTAGACTTATTGCTTTTTTTTCCTCTGTGATTCTTAAGTGAGCATGTACTTCATTTACAACAGAGAAATTCCATACTAAATACAGTCAAACTTGTGACAGCAACCACCTGTATTCATCAATAACCTGTCTTAAAATACTATAATTTAATAATCTGTATGTAGAGCATTCAATGTAAAGTTAACCTGTATAAAAACCATCTGGTGTATGTGACCATGATTTTACTCTTTTTGAAAGTCACTTAAAACAGGTTTGACTGTAGTAGTTCATACAGACGAATTCCTAATAAATACAAAATACTTCGCCCAAAGTGATTATCTATCTTATATAACTTATCCCAGCAAAAATATTAAAACCGCTGATTTCCCGATTGCATGACACTTATACTAAGCACTTTTGTAAAATAAAAAAAGCCAAACAAAAACAAAAACAAAAAAGGCTCGACATTTTCTGTCTCCACACACATTCACAATTCAAAATCTTAAAATATGTTTTTCTACCCTTACACGAGTACCTTACAAAATATACACAACAGCTAAATATTGAGTCAACATTTTCACAAATACTTGATACATCAACAGAAAATAGTTCTCACTTAACTGCAGAAATAAATTTGAAAAAGATGTAATAAAACTAAATTATGTCAAAAACAACCAGCAGCTGACTCTAATACACAATGCTTAAAAAGCAAAAAATTAATAGTTGTGCAATAAATTGCATTAAGACGAAACATATTGAAATAGTTGGCTCTGCTGAAATAACCAAATTGTTGCTTCCTTACTATCATCATTAATAACACACAGAAATGAAAGCTGTATTGCTACAGTGTATATACACTTCACACTGATAGATTAAGCCATTTTCATTTTTCTCTTAAAAGAAAACTTATAGGATTGCCTGATTTATCAGGAAAAATCTGTTTCGATATGACAGAAATGGTTTAGATATTTTGACCGAAGTACAAGAAACAGTTTGAACTCCCATGACAGAATTTTGCCAAGACCAACTGTTTATGGGGTATCAATTTTTGAATATTTTTAGTCCTAGCAAATCAACAATTAAAAAATCTCCATGAAAGATAAAATTTGGTGCTTTAATGATTTTCACCGGGGCCTTGTAAAATAGAAAAGTGGAAAAGGCTAAGTATTCATGAGTTGATGTATAGTTTTCATTTTGATTCAACCACTTTAATGTTTGAATTTCTTCGATAATTTTTAGCACATATAATACCCTCTTCAAGCTTCTTTTTCATATCACTATCTACGGCTCTCAAGCTTACAGTTTTCAGTTGCTCAGGCTTAGTTGTGTCTTTTTTGTCTATTGCACATGGTGAAAATTCATTGTAATACATTGAAACTTTTTTGGGAGAAAAGCTGGAATTTTTCTTTCCCTCCATAACATTTACATTAGAAACATTCTTCTTTTTAAATTCCTCCTTGGATAGGACAACCACTGGGTTTGATTTATCTAAAGTGACATTGTCATCAACTTTTTCTAAATGTACAATTTCATTGTCTAAATTTAACCCATTGTTTGACTGTTCACCAGACATTGAGTCATTCTTAGGGTGTGAAGATTCCTTTAATCTAGATTTCCTAGGCGACTTGGGAATAGCTTTTTTAATTTCACATTTAGCCTCTAATTTAATGTCATTTTGAACACAGACTTCAGTGGTATTTGTAGACAACTCTACACTACTCACACTTTCCATTTTTATCAGGTCTTTAATCTTTCTTGGAGATCTCTTCTTTGTAGATTTTTTTCCTGTAGCACTCAAGTTTTTTTTAATCTCTCTATTCAATTGTTTTTTCACTGATGCACCTTGACCTTTCCTCTTTTCAATAATATCACTCTTTGCAAGCACAATTATTTTTGCTTTTGAAGAAACTTTTTCGTTCTTTTTCATTTGTTGGGATTTTCCTCTTTTGCTAACTGTAGAGTCAATTTTTTTAGTACCATTTTGTGATTTTTTTACCATTGATTCACTTTGTGAAGCAGAATTTAAGCTATTGACAACACTCTCAATGCATTCATCAACAGTATTTTTTGTGCTCACATTAGATTTGTTATCTGTAGATTCTTTACTAGTGACCATATCACCATGACAAAGTTTCTCAATTCTGGAAAATAACATATTTTTAATTTCGAACAGCTTTCTCCTCATTCTTAGTCTTTCTTGCTTTGTCAAGCTTTTCTGAAATTCCTCATCAATAGCTACGCCAATAGGAATTCCAAGTTCTTTTGCAGTCCTGTCAAGAACAGTATTAGTTTCTCTAACAATTTCTAATCTTATTGCTAGTAAGTCTTTCTTTGGATTGCTTTCATCATATTCGGAACTTTGCTTACATCTACTTATCTCAAGTTCAAGTTTGTCAGCTAATAACCTTCGTAACCCTTTTAGACGCTTTTGAGGACAAAATGGACGGGTTTTCTTCAGTGGTGTTGCATTATCTGAACTTTGACGGGAATTAACTCTCTTTTCACCTTGTTTACCAATTGTTTTATCACATTCTGATTTTAATTTTAACCTTCCAGTTTTGACTTTCTTTGTTTTTTTATCAACCTTTAATTCAGAATTCAAATTATTATACTTTTCTTCTGCTGACAACACGGACATTTTTCGTTTTCTTCCAGGGGAGTTAATTGTTAAGTTCTTACGAAAATTTCCACTTGCTTTTTGTTTTCCGCAATCTTCATTCTTAACAATTTTGTCTATTGAAGGACTAATGGGAGAACTATTTGTATTGTTACAATTATTGGACTTATTTTCCTCTCCTTGCTCACAGCTGTTAGCTACACTATCTATGACAGACTGAACAGAGTCTGAGGAACTATCAATAACTAACTGAACAGATTCTGCTGATGGCTTTCTACCCCTCTTTTTCATATTGGAACCATCAAACGTAAATATCTTTTTTCTTACATACTTTCTTTTTTGTCTCACTTCAACAGTCTTTTTGGGACTATTTTCCCTACCTGACTTTCCTGGTGTGGCCTTTAGTTGGGGAGTGAGTTGTTTTTTACCAGAAGATTTACCCTTTTCATTACAAACATATAATTTTTGCGGAGTTTCTTGATCTGCATTTTTAACGTCATACTGGTCCTCCTTCTGTTGCTCTGGAGAAGAGATATCATTTATTTCATTTTCACTTTTTGAAGTTTCCTTATTTTTCTCATCAGTTGATGGTTTTCGCTTCTTAATATAAGTCCAACAATGATTTTTCCGTTTCCATTTTCTCTTCATCCCTCTTGGCCAACCTTTCTTGCCAATAACATGCTCCTCTGGAATGTCGGTAAAACAACGATCCTCTTCCTGCTGTTTAAGCTTAAGCATCATGATAGACTCCTGCTGTTTGTCAACCTCAGTTAACATCCCTTTGGCAACCTTATCCTTTTTAACTAAACAAAATGCTTTGTAGTGGTTCATCAATGTTTTTGGATATGCAAAACCTCTATTGCAATACAGACACAAATGTTTGTGTCGCTGATGGAATGTATCATTGACATTAGATTTCATGACCTTCAAATCCTTAAATTTCTCCTTGCCATCACATTTCTTCACGTGCCTTTCAAGAAGAGAAATAGAATTAAATTTTACCCCACAGCCCTTGCATTGATGTGTATCCAAAATTTCTGTTAATTCTCTCCTGCGTATGTGGTTCATCGGATTGTATCCCATTTCCCCACTTTTCTTTCGCCTTGTAGACTTAAGGGGGAGAACTTCATCTTTTTCTGGAATGTTAAGGGAATTAACATGATTAACAACTTTTGAGTTCATTGCATTTATTTGCTTTCTTAATTTTGGTGAAATTTCTTTTGCATTAATTACTTTCTTGTCAGGTGTTTCTGGCCTTTTTACAGGAGAGTCAATGTTAGATTTTATCAATATTTTTCTATGTTTTTGGTACCTTCTCCTGTATTTAGGTTTTGCCACAACAGGTTCTGTTCCTTCTACTTTAGGAGCACAGTTAATAATATGAACTCTCAGTCTGTCAACACTTTTAAATATCCCTCGACACCTTGTGCAGGTGAAGGACCCTCGGTCATTTACATTTTCCAATGCCTTTCCTGTAACTCCTAATACACCTTTATTAGAAGGTTCAGAATAGAATAAATATTCAATTTCATGACCATGTTCTACCTGAAGGTAATGACAGTGTATTGAAGGATGTTTTTTCCATTGATGTCGAAGTAAACGTTCTGTGTCCTCAAACTGTTTTTTGCAAACTGAACAGACATTAACAATGCTCCCATTTTTCCCAAATTCAATTTGTGTATAATCATGAAATGGGCTATGTAAGGAATACTCCTGGTCAGATTTGATGTCAAACAGCTTAACATTCTCATGTCTTTTTGTTTTACTTTTCTTTGACAAAGCTAGTCCAGAGAAAATGTCTGATTCATTTTCAGAGTCGGTAAACAATTCAAGAGACATAACTCCAGAACTTTCACTTGCAACACTAGCACCTGAAAGAATAGTTTGAACTTTCTGAGTTTGTTCAATGTTTGCACTATGCTTTAATTTTTTCTGACATAAATCATTCATAACTGTAAGACCAGATCCAATTCCATTCTTTTGCAACAATGCACTCAACTTCTGAAATTGAATTTGGCCCCTAGCACTGAAGGTTTTCTGAGGCACATCAGGCTGATTTACCAGGTTTTCTCCATGGTTATCATTTACATTTTCATCTTCTTGATTGTTTATTGCATGGTCTTTTTCTGAGTTTACACTATGATCTTTTGCCTTTTGCACCTCTTGAGCCAATTTTTGAATCAACTGACTTGCATCAAGTGTATAACTTCCATCACTTTTCTGATGTTGTTTCAGTGCATTTCCTACTACCTCCTCATAATCTACCACATCCACCTTCTTATCAAGAGAATTACAATCACTATTTTTAATAACCAATGGTTCATCCACTTTTTCCTTTAAATCCTGATATTCACATGCATTGCATTTTGTAATGTCTTTACTGTCTTTGCCCTCAGTTTCTCCCTGCTCATTACCTCTCTCACTGATCTTGTTTATTAATTCATGAATAATTTGCCCAATGATTTCCACCCCATTTTCATCGGACGTTTCCTTTATTGAATCAGTTTTACAAGCATGTTCCATAATCTGTTTTTTTGCATTAATATTTAAGTCATCAACTTTCATTTTTCCCGTCAACAGCGCAATACAATCTTCCCTATGAATCGGAGATGTTTTTTGGAGATCAACAAAGAACATATCAGCATGTTTTATTGCTGGTGTTGAAATATCTTTGTACAGTACATGCTTAATTGCTTCATCATTACTCTGGGCCATATCTTCTAATGACTCCTTACATGTAGCAGCTACTGAGTTATCACAAGTTGACTTGAGATTTTCTATTTCTGATACCGCCTGTATATCATTTGAATTCTGCAATTGTTCATTATCACTACATTCAGACTGACTTTGAGAATCATCTAAATGTTTAGCACTAGATTCTGGCTTTTGTATGATAGAATTGGATACATCTACTTGTGAATCTGAGTTAGAGTTTACTTTTCCATTATCAATTATATGTGACTTTTCTTCACTAAAGCAAGGCATTTGACATTTTTCTGACTGTTCAATTGGACTACCTTTGAATGATAGTCTTGTTTCATTACTATTTACTGCTAAATTCTCTTCTGTATTAAATGAGGTATCCTTCAAGTCACATAATTTTAAGCTTTCATCTTTCACAGAAGAGTTAATGGGTTTTAAGACTTCATTATTTCTCTCATCAGAATTACTAGAACTAGACTTTAGTTCTGTTTGATTCAAAACTTCACTGACATTCCCAAATTCTACAGAATCTAAGGGTTCATCAGTTTTAACAGAATTAGACTGAAGTCCAGCTGACCCAGACTGCAGTAGGTCAATAGCACTAGAAAGAAGGTCAAGTCCATTTGTAAATGGTTCCATTTCATTGGATGATAGTTGTTGACTATTGGTTGACTGTTTACAGTGTGTATTAGAAGAACTACTCGGAATATCTAAGTCATCCTTACCACTATTCCCATCCTCTCTCATTTGTTCTAGTTTAAATGCTTGACTTGAATCATCAATATTCTCAGACTGTGCATCTGTTCCCCCTACACTGTTTTCACTTCGTATATCCTGTTCAAGAGTATCTTCTCCAAAAACTTGTTTTTCTTTCATTTCTTTTGAGTCTTGACTCTCCTTCACATCTCCCAAATTGTTTGTACTGTCCATGTTTGTGGATTCATTCAGAGTGATCTCCCTTGAATGGTTATTGTCGGAAGCTTCATTCTCTTTATTATCTCCAATATTGTCTATTGAGTTTCCATCTTTTGCCTCATTCCCTGTGTTTATTTGGCATTCTTTCTCATTACTCTTGTCTGTGCCTTCCATCGTTGTAACATGGCTCTCCTTTTCTCCAGTAACAATGCTCTCCTTTTCTCCAAAAGAGTTAATTAAGTCCTTCTTTACTCTATCTCTGTCTTCATTCATCTTTTCATCTTTGTACTCTTTTATCAAAGGACTGTCACCATGGTTACTGTCATTTTTGCTAAACTCAGCTAGTGCAATCCATTCTGATGAGCTTCTCCTCCTGGTGCACAATGCAGGGGCTAATTCCTCTAAAATCTTTTTGTCAAGCTTTTCTGGTTCATGTTTCACATCATCTTCCAATCTTTGTTCAATGAACTGAAAGTTGTTGTATATGAGGCTTGGATTGTAGTTTGGAGGAAAATTAAATTGTTCCCATTGGACTGTTTCTCTCTCATCTGAGGTTGCCTCCTCATTGATTAGTGGCTCCCATTCATAATTCTCAATTTTGATGTATGATTTGGAATTGTCAAGGGATGAAGCCCCACCATCAATGTACAGGTTAAGATTGTCAGCAATATTTGCAGCCACATTTGCATAGAACTCTTGTACAGCTTCAGGTGTTTCTTCATCAGGTGGGTTGTATGCAGGTTTTTTCACTGCATCTTTTAATCTCTTCCATCCATTTGTGGTTTTGTTATCAATTTGCCAGCCCTTTTTAATGCTGTCATGCTTAACGGTTGTTTTAGGCGAGGACGTTCTTAGCTCTTCCTTCTTGGCACCAGCATTTGGGTCTTTATAATCCTTATGAGCCATTCTTCTATGTCGACACATATTGACATATGCAGAAAATCTTTTCTTGCAGACAACACATGCAAATCTGAATCTACCAGGGCCTTGTTTTTCATTGTCTTTATTTTCATATGAGTTTATCTCTGCATTCTCATTTTTCTCAATTTTTATAACATTTGTCTCTTTTTCAGTCTTAACAGCAATTTTGGCCTTTACTTCACTTTCTGCTTTTTTCTCAACTTTTTTTGCTTCAGTTTTGAGCTTTTCTATTTCAAATCTTAGTTTGGCTGCAGCCTCACTTCCACCATTTCCACGACTTTCCAAAAGACTGAGTATTCGCTCTTTATGAATAAGTGGATGTTCTATTCTGATATGTTTACGTAACGTCCCAACATGGCTGAATTTCTGGACACAGTACTTGCAATAAACGGTGGATCCAACATGTATAACCATGTGTTTCTTCAGATTTGTTTCATTTGGAAACTGTTTCCCACAAATTGAGCAATCATACCAGTTATCAGCTGAAATTAGAGTAAAATATATAAGTTCAGTGTGAATGTATGTTCTTTTCTATCTTCAACTAAAGCCTTTGATCTAAATATTGTATTTACAGCTAAAATTGTAATGCCATTGTTATTAGGTCATTTACGTACAACAAAATGTTGCATGCTATTGAATGCTAAGAATAACACTAAGCTATTGCTGTCAAGTTAAGTTGTACGGTAAATATTAACTAGATAGACAAGGAATCTATAAAGGTGGACACAGTACAAGTCATCATGCAAAAGCAATATACCAAATATCTAAGCATTGCCTAAATAGAAGTTTTAGAAATCTGTTACAGATAACAGACAGAATGACAGATGGACAGATCGGGTAAAAAAGCTCTAATCTAATGAGTGTGGGTATAATAATGAGATAACTAAAATTATTTGAAGATTTGGAGACATTTATCATAGATTTTGACCAGTCACCAGTAAAGTCAGTTTACTGGTGACTGGTCAGCTAAATCTAGTGAGCAGTTTCAAAACCTTCAAATCAAGATTGAAGACCACAAATCTTATACATGTAATACAACACAGTATTCTCAACACAAATGCAACTGAAAATAACAAATGAAAATCAAGAGCATTTTGTTTAAGCATATATAAATTCAAAGAAGACAATCCTGCCTGACATACATGTACATGTAGCATGATGACACTCTATTATATTTTTTATTAGATATAATAGGTATAATTTTTATTTACAAAATTTATGTGATGAGATGCGCCAAAAGACTATTGACCAGTCAAATTGTTTCTTACTATTGCCCTCCCGGAAACTATTTGACCACAAGCGTAATTATATTTTGTGGAATTTTTTAACACTTCATTGGAATTTCTTGGCATTCACAGTTATTTAAGACAAAAAATTTCCAATTTCAGTTAGAGGTCAGAAACATCTTGGACAGTGCAAAGTCAGCAGATCAATTTCAGTGTCTATTGTCTCCTCAAGGTAAAAAAAAATGACTGTGTATTTAACTACTAGAATAGGTATATGGAATTCATATAATTTTAGGCTATGCCTATGATGGACGGAGCTCATTCGTTGTTTACAGTGCACTGCCATGTTGATAGGCTGAGTATGAATAAAAACAACAAAAAAAAACATTAAAAAGCACATTTTCCCCTATTTTTACTTCTGGTCTTAATTTCTATCCACCACATGTTGGCAGGTACAAAGGCTCATTCAGTGAAGAGAATGTGTACATGTGTGAGACTTTCTCCTGGGAAACCTGAATACATTTCTACACAGCCAATAATTTCCAAATTATTATTCAATAAATAAATATAAAATTGTACCCATTAATGTACTACGAGACAAAACAGTGCCTCCACATTGTCTACTTCTGTGTCGTCAAATTCTGACTTCTGTCAGAATATTTTTTAGCCATTCATAATTCTGGTCTTACAATGTATATATAGGACATCGCTGACGCTCTGTCTGTTCTGAGATCTCTAATGTTGTCTCTTTCAGACTTTGGTATAAATCTCTGAGATTTATGAGAATTGTAAAAACTTAAGTTTTTATACACGTTTACATCCAGAAAACTATGTCCACACCCAATAAATTTTGTATTTTCATATATGATAAACTATGTAATAATGAATGTATTCACTAAATATGAAGTGGAAACCATATCCTTGCCAAAAACATGACCAGAAAGTGACCAAAAAGTACAAAATTTGACAGAATATCTGAATTTAGGTAAACTTCAACCAATTTTTCTGTCTTTTTAATCCATGGATTATCCAAAGTCTTTGTGTTTCCCATTTGTGCTGTTGAGAAAAATTCACAATTTAAAACTTCAAAACTTTCTGATTAATTTTCAGTTTTATTTTAGGCCAATGTGAGCCTTCATTGCCCCTTCTCCTTTAAATATTATGTTAGAAGCTCCTTTTAAATATAGATTCTCTATCCGTTGTAAGGGAATTACAAGGCTGGCATAATAAATATACAATTCATGTATATTGCCGAAAATATTAAATTCATTTTACCAGCTTTTGACAAGCTTTAGGAACAGTCAGATTGTGAGGGTTCACTGTGGTAATCTGACTGATTTGGAGTGAATAAAAATAAATATAATGATATTTTCGGCATTTTTCTCCTACCATATTTTCTAAATCAAAATAGTTGATTTTTTCCCAAAATGTTTTTAGCACAGCTTTCGGCACATGCACCTTTCAACTTGTTACCTGTTTCCTGTTTTTGACATTGCTCATAACTGAAAGGTAACCAGGAGAGGGGAATAAAGCTTTGCATTATTCAACACCATTATTTTGTATAGAAGAAAGCCTAGTTGTAGGATAAACAGAATTTGATATTACAAAGAATGTTGCATTAAACATGTTAGAATGTCAAACATTTTGCTAAATGCAACTATTGTAAAATCTAAAATTATTGAGTGGAATACACTGTATTCAATATTTCAATTTTGTAATTTTTAACCAAAATGTGATTTTAATTTTTGCACTACATGTAGCTGGACTCAAATTGCCCTATATTTGTCAAAACAAATGACAAAATTTAGAAAATCAAGAAATTTTTCCTTACCAAAAAACTATATGGGAAACCCGAAAAGTCATTCAGATGGAAAAAAACAATATAGGATTTGCACAATGGCTTGATATAATAAAGAATGAGTAAAAGTTCCATTCAGCAGATTATAAGAAGAATTGCAGGCTCAGACTTCAGGACAAAAGGAAGGACGGCCAGCATGATCACTGTATACCCCCTTCAAGTGAGAGTATAATAAATATCTAGAATCATGACACAAACTTTCCATTAATATTAATTCTAAACTTACAACTGTGTATTTTATGATGTTTTTCCAAATTGGACTGATATCTGAACTTCATTGGACAAATTCTACATTTATATGGCTTTCCATGTATATCATTCTGGTTAAAGTGACCCATTGCTGAAGGTGGATTTTTATCCTTCTTCTTCTTTGTTTTCCTTTGACCATCATCATCGTGAACGAGTTTGTGCCTCAACAAATTTTGATGAAATGTAAACCTCATTTTACACTGATCACATCCAAAAAATTTCTCATGTGGTGTTGCTGGGTGATTTTGAGTATGCTCTTTCAAAGTCTCTAAATCATCATAGAGTTTGTTGCATATACAGCATCGATATAAACCAGGGGAGGTCACTTCACAATTTTCATTATACTTTTCTGACAGAGCAGTCGCACTCTCCAGTTTTTGTCCACATTTATTCAAAGTTGTTTCATCATTTGCATGTTTTGTGTCTAACCACTGTTGAGCAGGTACTACTAGACAGTTCACCAGATCAGCTTTACTCAGATATCGACAGTTTATATGATTACGTAGATAATGTCTCTTCAAGCTGAATGTGTGCCTATAGATTCCGGAGCAAACATCACATTTATAAAAGCGTCTGCCATTTTTTGTGACAGCATAACAAGCAAGATGTTCAAACTGATATTCCCGTCCAGGAGAAGGGTATTTCCATGATGCCTCAATTTCAGCTAACTCCTTAATTTCTGCAGGTGTTTTTGGTTTTGATACCAATGCATCACCTTTAGTGTGTTTGAAGCTTTCGGATGATGCAGATGATTCCTGATCAGATGGATGTTCTGTTAAATTACTTGGCAAGCTGTTAAATTCTAAGGATTTTTTTCTACCTTTCTTTTTAACCTCAGACTGTTTTGATGATGCAGTACTATTATTAGCTATTCCTGGAGATACATTCCCTTCTCTATCAACTTCAGTGACACTGTTTTTTTTCTTTCTCCCTCTCTTCTTTACTCCGTTAGTTACTCTCTCATCTAAAGCCACAGCCTCTTTATCAGCAATGACTTCAGCCTTTGACCTTCTCCTGCGCTTTGGGATAAGATCAGCCATTAAGATTATATCATCATACTGCTTTTTCTTTACTCGCTGCCTCTTGCCAAGAACTGAAGAACCATTTTCAGGTGTTGCTTCAGAAAGTTCATCAGGTCCCTCAATATCATCATCCAGTTCAACTATTAGAGCTATAATATGGAAAATTCATGAAATCATTACACAAAAGGAAACACTGCTACTTAATATAAAACCTAATAGTTTTTTTTTAGACCATTTTAAAAACTTCCTATTCTACAACCAACAAGATTACAACAAAAAATAATGAACAAATCTTCCCAATCTGGAAGAAAATATGACAAGTCCTGCATTTAAGAGTGTGAACTTCTTAGAATTTCTTGCCCTCTTTTTTCTCCAAACTGCAACTGTGGTAATAATACAGTTGTCGTAATTTTAACATTTTGTGCACTTTTTGTTTGAAGGATTTAAGAATTGAAATGTAAAGTTATTAAGACAAAACTATGCAAGTTATCAAATAAAAGCTGTTGAGCTTGTTTATACAGTACCTGAACCTATCCATGCAACTATAATTGCAATCAGTCATTGATCATGATCGGTTTCCGATAAGTCATCGATCCATCAAACTGATCAGTTAAAGCGGTGATCGCATCACCGGACCACTACGTAGTAAATATTTTTTACTTTTTACTTGCGTCATTTGTCAATTTTAACACATGTTCATTAAATGCAACAGATTTAAACATCAATTAATAAATATTATTTTACGTTTGTTTCATCTTTATCAAAATACAATATGTGGATTTTATATCTTAAATTTAATGTAAATTCAATATGGCACTATATTGGATTCTTTCCCATAGAAAGTCTCAAATTTACATGAACTGATCATCCGTCATTTTACATAACAAAACTGCGAACAGATCGGTCACTGGTCAACAGTTATTGATCTGTCAGCAATCATGGATCTGTCAAATAGTTGCACAGATCTGCTCAGGGACTGTATCATATTTACATTTAGTGAAACTAAAGAGTTGACATGAATTGTAAGTAAGACAATAAGATGATTCACAGGGTCTGGCTTGATACAACTGCAGAGGCAAAACCATGAACAGTAGAGGCAAGTAGGGACACACCGATTTAAGCTTGATACAAATCTGAATTTTAATTGTGATTTAATCTTTGACAAAGGAAAAAAAATTATCCAGAATCAATGTTACCTCTTTTGGCCCCTTATTCCTCAATAAGCGCATCCCCCACAATCCCAACCTTCCTCAGGGGTAGGGGGTATGGCACCCTTTGTAACAATTTCAAAGAGATACATTCACTTTAACTAAGTTATTATCTGTGCATCAAGAAAATATTTGTTCCTGGCCCCTTTTTTGTTAGTTAAAGTCATAACCCCTAAACTAAATTCCAACCTGCTTTTGTGTTATGGTACCTTGTAGTACAATTTCAAAGAATTGTACTCAACTTATTTTCCCTTTGTCATCAAAATGATTGTTTCTGGCCCCTAATTTATAATCAGTTCAAGTAATTACCACCAAAATCAATCCCAGCCTTCCATTGTTGGTATGGAACCTGATGGTGTAATTTAAAAGAGATTCATTCACTTAAGTCAAGTTATTAGCAGGATATAAAAAAGATACCTGTTTCTGACCCCAAATTCCAAAACAGTTGAAGTCACAACCCCCAAAATCAAACCCAACTATCATAAAGATCTATGCACTTCTACTCAAGTTATTGTACAGACATGAAATGTCTACTGAACACCATACCATAAAAGAACTACAAATGTTTTGCCATTGTTTTAAAACAGCTTACGCTTTACAAAATTCCAGTAAAATTTTATCACCAATCTCTTAAGGTTTCATTCATAACATACTTCATAACTAAAATAGACTAGTAGATAGATAGAAAACATTACTAAGTCCCTCCATTGCATAGTGACAGGGGGTAGTAAACGCTGATCTACTCAGGCAATCAATGTTCTGTGTTTCAATAGACATATTTATTAGATTCTCAAATTGACCTTTTCCTGGTGATGACTTCACTGGTGACCTAATCTTCTTTTTCCTTCGTTTTTTGAAAGGTTGATACCAAGTCAACAGTTCTTCACCAGGTTCTATATCCTGTAAATAAAAATCAATATTATCCTCATGAACTGTTTATTAAAGTTCACTAAAGAATCACACAGAAAATGGGGATAAGTTGAAAATTTTTGTCAACTACATTAACAACCTATACTCTTTTGAACAGTAATATTACAGAAAAAAATACATAGTAAGGTTGTACTTTTCACCTAGAAAGTTTCCAACATGTATCTTGAGTTCTGTCACCAAATATTTCATACTACTTTTTTTTTGTCATTACAGAATACAGATCACAATATGACAAGTCAATATTTTTCTTCACTTTCCCAACTCTCTTCATGACCACTCATGGGACATAATAGATGAATTTTTCTTCCATTCTAAGCCAGTGATTAAAAATGGACATGACTTTTAAATAACCAGGCATTGATTACGTTAATTTCTGTAAGAGATTGCCCACCATTTCACATTTTTAAGTTTTCTAGAGAAAGAAGAAATCTTCAGGACATTCTTGATTTTAATTATTTCTCTATGGTTTTAAAATCTAAATTTCACCATCTCAAATGGAGAAATAGTTTTAACCACTCATTACTGAAGTATACTATATGCGAATTAATTTTCGCGGATTCTGAAAAGTGAACATACATGTGTTTATGGGTATCAATTTTTGGAGATAGAAAAGATGATAAACCTTACATAGTGTTAAAAATCAATTTCGCGGGTACTATTTTTCGCACTTTTATGCTCACCGTGAAAATAACGAAAATTAGTACACCACAAAAATTCATACTTTTACAGTATGTTACATACTGATCATTACAGTATGTTATATATTGTCATCATTTGTATTCGCCTGAATATAGCTGAAATATTGCTGCTCGGGTGTTAAACCCCAACAATCAATCAATCAATCATTTGTATGTTATTTGGATAAACCTGTACTTAATTGTATTCAGAAAATTGTTAAATCTAACCAAATAGCCTGAATTCAACAGCTATTGGAATTGGCTGATTATATTTTGCTTTTTTTTTTCATCAGAGCAATAAAATCCTTTATCAGGCTAGTCACTTCCTTTTTCTTTCAACAACACATTATGTAGTAATTTGTTTCAAATTATTTAAACACTCATGTCCTATAGAATTTACAGATTTAACAACTGTGCTTATGAAGGAAAAAAAATCAAAAACTTCTTGTCTGTATGAGTGGAGTTTTTAGGTTGACATAAACATTTAGTTTGCCAGCCAATCTAATAAAAATACAACCTATCAATTATTCCATTCAGTAACTGCATGTAGGACCTAACTACATTCCTTTCTACCTTCTGTTCTAATGACGACAGTTCTTATCTTAACTACAATGTAGATTATTTGTTAACTGTCCAAATCCTTATAGCACAGTGTTGCTGACCTTTATAGCTTTATAAAACATCTCCATATCTTTCTGTACAGACACCAAATTCTGTTCCTCTAGATATCTGGCACAGTTGACATATCTCATCCAGTTCCCATGAGCAGGATCAGTAGCATTTATAGTGTACAGATACTCTCCATTCTCTAGGTTAAAAATCTAAAATGAACATAGTATTTTCTTAATTTTGAGTTTGAAGTTATCTTTTTTTATTTTTAAAATGAGTATATGTAAAGAATAATTTGGCTAATTAACCATATTATCAAAGATCCTTTGTGACATCATCTAGTTAATGTTTTTGGTTTGGGTTTAGAGGCAGAATAATGGCAATAAATCTTTTCACTGGGAAAGTTTAAATTATTACTTTATAACAGGGCCAGAAATTAGTATTGATGAATAGATGTATATATCCCTTCAAATACAAAATATTATGAGGCACTATTGCAGGGTTTGAAATTTGCCAATTGCTCCTAAAACTTGGTGTTTCAACTGTGATTGTAAGAAAACTACACATATTAAGTTGTGGGTTACCAAGCCAAAATTTTAGGATAAAACCTTGTATTGAGTAAGCTCTGTAAATATTTCACATATCATTAATTTGCTGAAGCTATTATTAAAGATTCACTTTCAAAGAATATACTACATAACATAAAATAATAAAATTAAATTTTCTGAAGTTTGTTTTAAAAAGGTTGGCCCTGAATGGGTTGTGCAATACCTCAAGCATAAACTTGTATAAAGAGGACATTGGACATTGGGGGAGATTCCCACTAAATAAATGAAAAAATTGGTATCTCTCACATAAAAATGTAAGATTTGTGGAAGATTTTTGGTTAAAATTACTGTATTTTACATTGTTATGTGAAAAATACTAAATAATTGAATTTTCACAGAGAAAATTTGCTTTTACATAAAAATCTCCCAGATGAGACAGTGTTAAAAAGGGAGAATCTCCATCATGAGACAGTGTTAAAAAGGGAGAATCTCCCACACAATCTTTATTCCAAAGGCTCATACGTATAATTGGGACAAACAAATGTTATTATCATCAATTTATTGTCAACAATTCCCCATGTACAGATGCACAGATTTTAAGGTAATCAAATACCCAATAATTTTTAAAGCACAAATTTTTTTTGCATGAAAATTGAATTTTTTAACAGTACATCCATATATTTTTCGCTTTATCAGAAGCAATTTATTTCATGCCAAATCAGGTCTGAAATCCTGGATCCCTCTCAAAGTTTATAACAACTTTATACAGCAACATCCTTTTGTATTTAATTGGAACACAAGATTTTCACATTACTATTCTTACTTACAATGTAGATCAGAAATTAAGTAGCATTCCAGCTAAGGATCATGCAAAATATGATTCATGGGTAAAAAGCCTACATATTTTTATTTTTGATATTTTGTTTGAAATGTCATAGTAAACAGAAAATAACATGTGGTTTTTCATATAACCCGTGCTCTTAGGAGATAAAAATTATATAGAATGCACTGTAGATTTCAAAATTAAGGGAGATAACTCTGTAAATGACGCCCAAATACAACAGAACATACTGGATTTTCAATGTTGATTATCTCCTAAGAGCAGGCAGATTTGAATGAATAATTACTCATTTCATAGTATAGACCCATAAAACAACTTAATTACAAAAATAAAAATATGTAGCCTTTTTTGGGGTATATCACATTTTTTAGATTTAGCATGATTCTTACAAAGACAGCAATTAAAATTCTTTAAAGTCTAAATAACCCTGAATACACCTCTCTTAACTTAGGAGTACTGGTATATATACAAACCTCCCAAGCAAATCTGTAACTGACTTTGCTTTCTTCTCCATCTCTAATTATGTCCCCTACATACGGTCCAAGAAATGTCTCCTTGGGTATAGGCTTGGTTGACCAGGCACCTATAAAAAAATATACCAGTCTATACTTGTGACATACAAAGTACAGAGTTTGTTAAGTCTGTTTACAGTAATAACTTCATTCTGCACTTAACCCAGGCTATAAGCTCAGTGATATTGTTGACCTTTTTCAAAATTGCCTTATCCATTTTTGTTAATGTTGGGGAAATACTCAGCTTTTAAAAACTTTTAATCGCTGTATTTTTCAGCATAAACATCATATCCTAGCCTTTGTCTACCAGTAGGGAAACAGTTTATCTTACATGTAGTTGGGATTTTTTTTGAGCATTTTTTTGATAAATTGAGAAAGTTTTATCAGAGGAAACAGACTTATTTTGGAGGTAATCTAATGCAAACAATGTCATATAAAGCTAAAATCCTATCTTTATTCAACAGTCTAAGTCAAATCAGTGTAAATGGACAAAAACCCTAAATCCAAACCCATCTATAAAAACCCTAAATATACTATGGAAACCAGTCACACTTCAAACATGAGTTATAAAGAAAAATGATAAAGCAATCCAATGGTACACTGTATTTCGTATCAATATTTCAAAGGTCAATGTTGATGTTGATAATAAAATAGCCAACTGAGTAGGAGTAAATGTTAACTTTAATATATTCAGGGCCAATGTGACATTGTCATTACTTATGAATCCATATGGTACCGTCTTGCTGTACAGGTATTTATAATCCAACCTTTGGATTTGTATAATTTTTGTATTAATTGGTAATGTTCTCAACATTTTTGGATGTGTGCATACTCATGTTGAGGTAAGCAAATAAGTCAGGACAACAAAAGTTTGATATTCATAAGTGATTGTGGTATGGTCTACATTTCTCAACAATGAAACAAATAATAATAACAGTGCTATCTTTCTCAAAAACATGATGTTGCACCCATTATAAGGCCAGAAATACCCCATTTGTACAGGAAGTTGACAGAAATCAAAATTGACAATAGAATATACCAGTACATGTTTGCCCCCATCTATATAAAGCCACATACCAAAGGTTAAGGTACATTTATAGCTGAAATTGGCCCCCTTATTTTCATGAAAATTGATGTTTGACTCAGAGCAAACTTTTACTTGCCAAACAAAAGTGTTAAATGTAAAGTTTACTTGTCCACATTTACAACTAATCTTTACTGCACATGTAAGTCATAATCATTGGTCAAAATAGCTGGTTTACTTTAATTTTACAAAAGCAGGAAGTAAATTACCCATTCCACATAGAATAACATTTCTGTGCCAAGGTAGATCCATGTGATATCATGATACTCTGAAGCATTTTTGTCTATTTTATCAGAATTCCAATTTTTATCCATTTTATCAGAATTCCAATTTTTGTCTATTTTATCAGATTTCCTGAAGACTGATAAGGTCTCCATTGGCACAGGCATCACAAATTTAAAAAAAAGGATAAATTTTGTACCACATTTTAGTTAGTTTTGTAAAAACTTGAGTTTTTAACTATGTTCGACTTGTCTTTTCTCAACAAGAACTAATTAAAAACTTCTAATATGGTAATGTTGTCGTCTTACATTAAGTCCTTAACAAACATGCAGACTGGTAACACTCTATTACCATGCTTAGAAATACAGCTTAGTAGGGGGCCAAAAACATCCCTTTATATACCTTGTCTGTTGAAATTAACCAATTATTTGAAAGCAAAATAATTGAGATGGAATTCGAAAGGACTGGCAGATAAAATGATGGATGAAGGGACAAACAAAGTGATTCCAATATACCATCCACTCACTGAATGAGGGGTTAATTACATTATACGGCCCTCTGAGGAGGTGAATATCCAAAATTGTCAACCCGAACTAGGGTTATTTCCCCGAGGGCTAAACCAAGGGGAATAACCTTAGTGAGGATGACAATTTTGGATATTCACCAAATAAGAGTGCCGTAATTGTTTTATTATACCGAACAAACAAAGGACTGACAAAAAATGCATGGTTTCAAATGTGCTAGGCCATACTTAAAAAATGTTTTGTTTGCTGTTTATTGACTAAAAATTATGAATGTGGGTAGGTACATTTTTGAACATGTAGGTGAATATTTTTTCTAATTCTGAAATAGGGAAAAAAATGGCCATGCCCAATCATGATTTACAAAGATGAGCTATTCACCTGCTCTTGTATTTTTGATGGGTTATTTATTGGTGAATAATAGTGTTATTCCATGATAGCATGAATTTTGGGGGTTATTCAACCTTTCTTGTGATTAAAACAAAAAATAGCCAAATTAATCTATGTGACATGATCATATTTCATCCAATAGAATTAATCCTTTATTATGTAAGGTATAATAATCAATGTTAACACGTGACATTTTTAATAGACTGTACCATTATTCACTTATCCTTCAATTAAACATGCTGTCCATGAAGTTTTTCATTTTAAATGTAACATTAGATATAGTTTAAAACAATTTCATATTATTTGATTTTTTCACTTGGAAAAAATTACCTACAAAAAAGAATATATTTTTTTTTAAATATTTGTAATAACAGCAGGCTCACCCTGGGAAGCTCACCTGACATAAACCATGATAAAGTCACTATCAAAAGCATAACATGCCATTAATAATTTCATATAGAAAATACAATTGATACAATATCCTTAGGCAATACATGTACAAGCTAGAAGTATAGTGTGCAAATCTTCATATATACCCATTTGTGTGGGATCCATTTCAGACACCCTAAACTCTATACCATCAGGGGCCACAATGTGATTAGGAACCTCCATGGTGATGTCTCCTTCTAATCCAACCTGGAAAATAGAATGAAGATTACAATAGCTTATAAAAATAGGAGGTGTGGTATGATTGCCAATGAGACAGTCATCAACCAAAAGTAAAGCAACAAACATGACAAACAACTTAACTACTACAAGTTACCATACAGTCCTCAAAGAGGAGCAAACCAACTCCATAAAGAAGGTTGTAAAAGGCCCAAAATAAACAAGCATTCTGAGAGTCCCCTACCAGCTGTTTATATCACTGACCCAAATACTATCTTTGATCATCAAGTATAAATGACAAACTGATGAAATGACCTTCATTCTGAACAGAAGAAAGGATATGGATATAAAAAAGAAAGATGTTCAAATCCATTTCATGGATATAGTTTTTTGCACCGACAATTGAACAGATTAGGTTTCAAATTCCATACCAATCTAAATGAATAATTATCTGATGTTTTGTTATATTAACATATTGTCACATTAGATAATGGCAACAGGTTTTCTTTAAAAAAAAAAAAAAAAGCGTGTAAAACTGAAAAAAATCAGAAATATAAACTTGATCTGTAATTCATCAAGGTAGAAAGAGTAATCAAGGGAACCAAGGTTATAGCAGTAATCAAAAGAATGTAATCCAGGGACAAAGACCAGACATGGAAAACAGACATACACAACAAAGAACTAAGTAACTAAAATCATACATACAAAGTAACAAAAGTAAATGAGCAACTCAGACTCCACTAAAAACTGGGAGCATGGACCAGGTGCACCGGTAGGGTAAGCGTCCTCTGCTTTTCTAGAAACACCTGCCGAGTTGCTCATAAAAAGTCAAGTCCGGGGTAGACAAACGAGGGAAGGAAAACTATGACCCATTGAATAAATCAGTTTTCATGGTGCTGACGGATACACCATAACGATCCACGAGTTCATGATAACAACCATAAAACTTTTGTAGTGATGACTTCAATCTTGTAGCAACATAACTCTGTTCCAGAAGCCTATTTGCTAGAGTTCTAGCGCGATACAAAATGTCTGCGTAGTTTCGGCAAGCTCTGGCATAACGTATAAGTTGTGATATGTACACTCCATACGCAGGAGCCGAAGGGATGTTGCCACAGATGAAAGGGAAGTTGACAATTCTGAATGAAAAGTCATCACATTTGTCGTAAAGTTTGGTCAATAGTTTTCCTTTACCATCGATTTCTAAGTGTAGGTCAAGATATGAGGCTGACTTCACAGTGTCTGTAGTATCCTTTTAGTAGACTTACATATAAAAAATCAGCTCAATATCTGCAAGCTTTTTGAAAAAGTGTGAAAATCTTAAATATCAGTAAATTCAAGGGCCATAACTCAGACAAAAGTCAGCAAAACAAAAAAAAACCTATTCTTGATCCGTAAATCATCAGGGTAGACTCACATACCAAATATGAGGCCAATATCTTAAATTTATGTAAATTTTTCAAAGTTCAAGGGCCGTAACTCACACAAAAATCAGTGGAGTGGAACAAAACATATTCACGATCTGTAATTCATAAGGGAGGACTCACATATCAAAACTCAGCTCAATATCTGCAAGCATTTAGAAAAAAAGCACAGAAAACATAAATTTTGGTAAATTTTTCAAAGTACAAGGACCATAACTTGGACAAAAATCAGCGAAGAGGAACAAAATTGATTTGTAAGTTATCAAGTTTGACTCAAAAATCTTAAGTCCCCTTTCAGTTAAAGTTGGTAATGGACTAATTAAGTGAAACTGTTCATAAAAGATGAAAACTGACCTAATCTATATAAAAAACGTAAAATGAACAACATAAAAACAATGGCAAGCTTGTTTGCTTATCAGGTTACCTTGCATTGTTAAGTTTGTAAATATAACACATTGACAACTAAAATTCCAGTTAGAAAGAAAGCTTTTAGCCCTTGTTGGTCACTTAGTCAACATTGTAGTTTATGCATGGTCTCGGTGAAAAGCAGAAGACACCTATCCCACCAGTACACCTGGTCCATGCTTCCAGTTTTTAGGGCCAAAGTTTGCTCATTCACTTTTGTTTCTTTGTTGTGTGTTACTTTGGTTATTTCATGTTTTTTGTTTTGTGTTTCTATTTTCACTGTCTAGCCATTATCCTTAGGATACATTCTTTTGATATCTATTCTAATACTGGTTCCCCTTGATCTCCCTTTCACTCGTCCTAACATAATTTTCATTGGCAGTACCACTTTTATGACCATGATGCGCCAGTGATATTTATATACATGTACATGTATGATATAAATAGACAATAAAAAAATATTAACATTATCAATTTCATATAGATCTGAGATTCCAGCATTCATTCATAAATTTCAGTGTTAATTTTAGTATTATCACTTCAGTAGAATTGTTTTTTAGCATGTAGAATAAGGCCAGGTTTTGTTAAAGAAAATGATCACTTTATTTTCAGTTGTCTATCTCTAGATTAATATTTCTGTGTGATGCGCAATTCGTAATTATCAAAATATGCAGTTATTTCTTTTTATTTTCAAGTTTTATTAAGTGAACCTTAAAATCCCAATTTTTAATGTTTGATTTACATTAGTTTTGTTTCTTGTACTTATCCTTAATTATCAGTCCACGACAGTAAGTTGTAATAAAATATTTCTGTCATGTATGTACATGTAGTCAAAATTTACTGGATACAAGCATTGCATATCTGTAGAAATTGAATCTAAAATATGCAGTTATTTCTTTTTATTTTCAAGTTTTATTAAGTGAACCTTAAAATCCCAATTTTTAATGTTTGATTTACATTAGTTTTGTTTCTTGTACTTATCCTTAATTATCAGTCCATGACAGTAAGTTGTAATAAAATATTTCTGTCATGTATGTACATGTAGTCAAATTTACTGGATACAAGCATTGCATATCTGTAGAAATTGAATCTACATATTTACTACATGTACCTTTCAACATGTAAATACAAAATTTTACAATCTAAAAGTACTTTATTTAAACAAAAATAGACATATCATTCTAACAATCTGATAAGTTGACCTACATTTGGCTTTAGGTATAAAAACGAAATAAGGCTTTTTTTAAACTATTAACTTCCCTATTCTGGTCTACAAACTTCTAAGCATTACAAATGTCATAATTCTAAACCTAGATTTATCCACGTAAATATAAAATACAACTTTAATGTGACACAGATGAGCAAGTCCAAGTAATTCTATTTCTGTGCCAGGTCAAATGGCACTGACTTAGCTGGCTTTATATCCTTTATGAATTACCGGTCCATTGCTACTTGACTTAGGACATCAATAAATGTGTTTAAAGACTTACCTGTATATTAAATACTTGGGCAGGTAATCATCACCATACCTGTAACATAAGAGTATACATTGATCAGTTAACTAAATGTTGGTTTTCCTAAACGGGTGCATAATTATATCATATTTACTTATTTTCATATTGTTAAGTGTTTCTGTATTCCTGTATTCCTATCTTACAGCCATTACTGTAATCATATTACATGTTTACCAAACCATTTACATGTTTTTAATTAAGAATAATTATAATTTTTAGAAAAGTGGATAATTAGCAGACTTATATCAAGTACATATCAAGTATGATCACATGTGTACATGTACCAATATACTCCCCAGCTATTTCAAGGTTACTGGTCACAAATTTAGAAATAACTATTTCTGCAAATTTCAAGAACCCTTTTTACAAGAATACAAGTTTATTAGACAAATCAAGGGCTCTCGTGTACATGTACAAATCTTTAACCACGTTTTTGTATTGAGGGTTAGTATCTAGAGTCGTATCTGCTCCAAGAATTTCTAAAAGAGTCAGAAAGAACTATGGGAAGAAAATGTCAGAAAATGTACTAATCTCCTTAGAAAAAGTTGTATGAATGGGTAAAACTTTGAGTAGGTTTAAATCAGTGGAAATGAATAATTTTCATATTACAATCACTATAAGATATCAAGGTGATTCCTTCATGGTAAATATACAGTAAGTTTACTAAATACACAACTAATACCTTAAAACAGGAAAATAATAATTATCTTAACTGTTTCCTACTGCCAGCAAATAGAAATAACATAGGTAGGAAATCATTTCATTTTAAAAACATTTTACATTGAGTTAATGTAATGTTAGAGTAAACAAGTGTAAATCTGCTATGAGCAATTATTTACTCCATTGTTATAAGTACACTGTAGTCTTCTCAATAGACCTACAGCCACTTCCTCTGCACTGGACATTTAGTACATGCTAGTCAAACAGTTAATGATTGATTGTTGGGGTTTAACGTCCGAGCAGCAATATTTCAGCTATATTCAGACGAGTCAAACAGTTAAAGCTAGTAAAATCTCGTTTGGACCAGTAATTTTCATTTCGCACTCGTCTGGACGTCCAGTATTATTTTGAAACTTTGATATTTGTGCATAGGCAAAATCAGTTCACATGTGATTTTCACACAAATTCGTGTTATATTCTCCTGAAATTTGGGAGAATCAAGCTTTCACGTGAAGTTCAATACACATGAATTTCACAAAAAATACATGCCTGTGTTTTTTCAGCAGTATAAAATGAAACACATCAACCAGTGATGTCTGGGCAAGCACTCAATACATAATCACATTCTTATATCAACCAGTGATGTCTAGGCAAGCACTCAATAAATAATCACATTCTTATATCAACCAGTGATGTCTGGGCAAGCACTCAATACATAATCACATTCTTACATCAACCAGTGATGTCTGGGCAAGCACTCAATAAATAATCACATTCTTACATCAACCAGTGATGTCTGGGCAAGCACTCAATACATAATCACATTCTTATATCAACCAGTGATGTCTGGGCAAGCACTCAATACATAATCACATTCTTACATCAACCAGTGATGTCTAGGCAAGCACTCAATACATAATCACATTCTTACATCAACCAGTGATGTCTGGGCAAGCACTCAATACATAATCACATTCTTACATCAACCAGTGATGTCTGGGCAAGCACTCAATACATAATCACATTCTTCAACACCTGTGATCATATTATGATTATTCACAACTTCAATTTGATTATCCTATATAAATATATTGCAAGTCTCTTTTGTTATATAATATCACCATCAACAACAATATGATAACTTGTATGTTTACTGTACAAGTTGATATATACTTACGTGGTTATTATTTTGTAGATGTTATTAGGGATTCAGAGTTAAATCTTTTCAACTAGAAATTTAGTTTAAAGTAAGGACCCTATCTTGGCCTTTAATTCCAAAATGGTTTTCAAGCCAAACACCCAAAAAATCAGTACAAATTGCATTGGCCCCTTTTTCTGCCTCTTATTCTTATTCCTTAATAAGTACAACCCCCAAAATCAATCCCAGTCTTCTTTTTGGGCGTGGCACCTGTGGCAGAATTTCCAGAAGATCCATTCACTTTCACTCAAGTTATTATCTAAACATCATGAAAATGCTTGTTTCTGGCCCCTCATTCCTTATCAGTTGTGTACTTTGATGGAAGTATGTAATTTCCAATTAAGCCATTTATCTTAGTTATATGTTCATAATCTGAAATAATAGTGGTTTGACGGGGATTCCATTATTTTTCTTCGTTTAATAATTCTTTTCTTAGTAAAAGTATGATATAAGGAGTATTTTTTGTCATTAGTGCAGATTAGCTTTAACAAAACAGCTGTTTAGTCCAGGATTGAGTTAAATTATGATCAAATAATGGCACTTTCAAAATTTAAGGGAAAAAACTATAAAACAAGATTGCTATGCATAACCATATTTCCTCCTATGCCACAAAAAAGTTTTGCAAAAGCCCCATAACACATGTAAAATTTGTCAAATCAAAATGGAGGCGCAATATAGCTACATATGGTGACTAACAATCCTAAACAATTTGAACAACATCCCTAGAGCAGTTTCCAAGGTGTTCAACTACATATGGTGACTAACAATTCTACAAAATTCTAACAAAGTTTCCAAGGAGTTGGCTCCACTGAGTGTTTTTATATTGTAGCATTTGCAAATTCAGCAAAGTTTCATAACTCCTGTAAAATTTATTGAATCAAAATGGCAGAATATGATTAACTATATATAAATGTATGATGACTAACAACCCAACAAAGTTTAAACAAATCCACTGAGCAGTTTTTGAGGAGTGGCAACCACAAAGTGTTACAATTTGGTTAGAAAGTCTTGTATTAGTTTAATTTTCCTTTATGGAATGTAGAACTTATTAAAATCCTACGACCCTACTGCATCTTATTGTTTACTTCTGAGATCTCAAAATGCTGCTTTACAAGACAAAATCTTCTATCTTATGCTTTTCTTTACAATTTTATCATGTAAAACTGGATATTTGTAATTTTTATGAGTATTTATATATATATCTTGTGGAACAACAGAGTCTTGTGACAAGACTTACATACCCTATTATGTAGCATGTACAACTTAAAAAAAAATCCTACGACTCCTGTAAAATTTGTCGTATCATGAAGACAATGCAATATGATCATCTACATACATGTTGTATCTACAAAATTTGAACAAAATCCATTTAGTAGTTTTCAAGAAGTTGCATCCACAGTAATTCTATAGAGTAGCATGTACAAATTCAACAAAGTCCCATAAATCTTGTAAAATTTGTTAAATCAAAATGGTGTCTCCTTAGAAGTGGCATTCAACAAAAGTGAGGGGCGTAGGCATGCACAAACAGACACAAAAATGTCTATGTCCCCATCTGCATTGTGCCATAGGACAATAAAATGCTTCACAGGACACAGCTTAATACAAATGCAGAGGTCAAGCAATTGGAGCAAGTACACTGTATGGACACACCATTCAAACAGCTTTGAACTTTTTTTTTGACACAGGATAAGAATTTCACCAGAATTGCAGTGGTCATTTTTAGCCTCTTCTTTCTAAATGGTTCTATCTGAAACCTCCAAAATCAATCCAAACCTTCCTTTTTGGGCATACCACCTTGTAGTACAATTTAAAGGGATCCATTCCCTTTTACTGAAGTTATTATCCAGAAATAAGAAAAAATACTTGTTTCTGGCCACTTTGTGGCCCCTTATTCTTATTGGTTATTATCCAGAAATCAGAAGAAACACTTGTTTCTGGCCCCTTATTCTTACTTGGCCCAAGTCAAAACCCAGCCTTCCTTCAGTGGTATGGCATCTTGTAATACAATTTCAAAGAGATCCATTCACTTTTACTTGTTATTGTCTGGACAAATGGAAAATACATAATTCCAAAAAGATTCAAGTCTTAACACCCAAAAACAATCCCAGCCTTCCAATGGTAGTATGGCACCATGTACATGTTGTAATACAATTTCAAAAAGATCTAGAAAGTAGTCAAGTTAATATCTCCACATGAGGAAAATGCTTTTGGCTAAGGCTGCTGGCCTGATACCAAACTTCCATGGTGGTTTGAAACCTCGTAATAAAATTTATAAAGATCAACTATCTAAAACTTAAGTTAACACAAAAACCGAGTGTCAATTTGACACAGAAGACAACAATGATAACAGCACCATACTACTTTACAAACCCAAATTTTTTAGGTCATATCAAAAATAGACTGCAATAATATTTAGAGGCAGACAGTAATGAGATCATTAAACTGGCCTAATTTTAAAAGCTAAAAATAGCCAAAATAAGTGTTACTATAACTAGATCGGAATACCAATAAAACCTCAACATGCATGGTATATTGTTGGCTATTTAAACAAATAAATATATTCATATCATTTAAACATGGCAATAAGTTACTTATCACTATTTTAAATCTAAGCCTGGATTTAATATATGAAAGTAAATACAAGAAACTAAATATATGTACATGTCCTTCCTCAGTCATTTCCTTGTTAGCAATGTCCTTGTAAAATACAAAAACTCCAATCATATATTTATCTTGCAAATTCTGGTATAATGTACTCATGTTACAAGGAGTAACCTCTCATTGTCAGCAGCATAGAAAGTAACGATTAAACAAATTGTATACAAGAAGTACTCAAAACTAAAAATATTGAAATAGGAAGCCAAATCTAGGACTTATAAAGTCTACCAGAATATGTGGAGGGAACTGTATAGTTGTTTCTCAATGTTTAATAAAAGGAAAGAAACCTAAGTGTTTTGGGCATTTTGATTTTTGTACTGTACCAAGTTTCAGTAAATATTATTTTTTTGTGGTCAATACATGTATAAATATATATCAATAACAAGCAGAAAATGTTCAAGGATGTTAAAGGAATGTATTGATTGAAATCTGCACCATGAAACCTCATTCTAACTCCGTCATTTCAGGATATTGCATTTTTTTTTATTATCTTCTTTTCTTATGTTGAAATGTTTTACAATGAAGTCTGTGAAAGTGACTTATTTTTGGATTAAAGAACATGTTCATTTAGACATTACCATTTATATGTAAACTGTTTTAAAGAATTTCAGTAGACATTTGGTTTAAACTGGTACTTGTTTAAGGGGTTGTTTTAGACCAGTTCTTCTGTCTTGGTTTAAGATAGGTTCTTGTTTATATGGGGTTTGGTTTAGACAGGTTATTGTTTATTTGGGGTTTGGTTCATACAGTTGTTTATATAGGGTTTTGTTCACACAGGTTATTTATTCAGGGTTTAGTTTAGACAGGTTCTTGTTTATTTAAGGTTTGGTTTAGACAGGTTCTTGTTTATTCAGGGTTTAGTTGAGACAGGTTCTTGTTTATTCAGGGTTTTGATTAGACAGGTTCTTGTTTACTCAGGGTTTTGTTTAGATGGGTTCTTCTTTATTATGGGTTTAGTTTAGACAGGTTCTTGTTTATTTGGGGTTTAGTTCATACAGGTTTTTGTTTATTCAGGGTTTAGTTTAGACAGGTTCTTGTTTACTCAGTGTTTTCTTTCAACAGGTTCTTGTTTATTTGGGGTTTAGTTCACACAGGTTCTTGCTTGTTCAAGGTTTGAGTTAGACAGTTTCTTGTTTATTCAGGGTTTGAGTTACACAGGTTCTTGTTTATCTATGTTTTTGTTAAGACAGGTTGTTGTTCATTCATGGTTTGGTTTATACAGGTTCTTGTTTATTATTTAGACTGGTTCTTAATTATTTAGGGTTTGGATTTAACAAAGAATACAAATTTGACATAATCATGATAATACTTATAAAGAAGCCAATATGGTTTCAAGGAATTTTAAGTGTTGTAATACGAATGTTTCACAAAATTTTGAAA
Organism: Perna viridis; assembly: GCA_037379345.1. Taxonomy (NCBI): domain Eukaryota; kingdom Metazoa; phylum Mollusca; class Bivalvia; order Mytilida; family Mytilidae; genus Perna; species Perna viridis. The sequence continues at coordinate 8,112,787 of CM074522.1, read as the reverse complement.
ATTACTACAAACTGTATTTTCCTTCTATGAAATTTTTAAATGGTTGCTTTTTGGAAACTTCATATTTTTAGCCTAATCCAATGACATGATAGAGCCCCGAGCTTAATTTTGACAAGTTCCAATTATTGGAATTGGAAAATCAGTATCCAATCATATTCTCACTAATCCATGCCTATAAGAATACAAGAGTTCTCTTATTATTGATCTGATGGTAAAATAATCAAAGTTTAATAGCACTGAGAAAATCAATAGGCTAAAGTCGACAGCTCAAGCTAGCCACAATACTGGCATTATTATATATAATTATTTCCATTTTCTCTGTATTATTTACATTTGTATATGAAAATGTGTGCATTTTATATGAATGCTTCTGATTTCATCACATTATTGCACTTTTTGTATTTAAAGTATATACTACATGTACATGTACATTTGTACATTGATATAAATATCTTAAAAAGGAAAAAAAATAACAAGTATATGATGTTAAGTATGTACATTATGTGGTAACATAAATGTACAATGTACACAAAACTATGAAATTCTAAATCACTTAGGTCTGATCTCATTGAAACCCTGGGATATCATTTGTGTTTTACACACATAAAAAAATGATAAATAACAGAGTTAAAACAGCTGATAAGCCAAAGATTCTGTTTTTTTGCATTCAGCATTCTTAAAACCCTTTCATGATGATTAGCATTTTACCAAAACAAAACATTAAATCCCTGCATTGTTTTTTAATAAGTTTAACATTATATAACAAATGGACTAATGTACAGACGTACAGACAATAAGACATGAATGAATAACAATAAACCATTATAAATCCACAAAAGGCAGGAGAAGAACCCATGAAAGACACTAGCATACCAGGTATACAGTTTTCAAATGATTTTCATTAATATCAAGCACTGTTAAAAGAGTAATAGCAGTGGAGAGAGTTCCAGTTCCCTTAATTTCTGACCTACATGTAAGACCTTTGAAATTTTATTTACACATAAATCTTGTATCTTCCATCCAGTTCAATGTTACATTAAGGAGAAAAGACTTTTGGTTTTCATGTTCATTTGGTCACAACAAAAGTTGCTAAAATTCAAATGAAACTCAGATCACAAAGTCCATTTTTTTCTATTTTCTTTTTTTTCACAACTTAAGTATGGATGAAAATATTGTTGGACATAAATTCTCTTCCATCATATGAAATATCAAACGCTTGACAAAATTAAGTCCTCAGACTTTATTTTTTTATTTAACATGTTCACTTGACTAACCCTGACTATCTATAGCTATGAATGTGTTTAAACGTGTACATAAATATGTACAAAAAATGTACATTATATACATGTATGCACATGACATAATCCAATATGTTTACCAGTGCTAAAAAATATTTTAATATTTAAATAGCATGTTACAGTGACATGAGGCTGAAGAAATACCTTGATGACAAAGATTACATGCAATGAAAAATCCATATAGCAGGTAATACTAAAACTGTGTACAAGGGGGCATAACTCTAGATTTTTAACAGAATTGTATGTAAAAGTATTAATTCATTATGGTAGTGAAAATAAACAGATTTGAGAAAGACACAAGACACATACACTTAAAAAAAATACAAATCTGTAATTGAAATAGTTTCTTTACACTGATGGATTGTACCATTTCTTCTATTCCTGTTAAAAACTAAATGCACAATGTATGAGTCTTTAGGAATAATTAGAATTAATTATGCATGAAATCAACATTTTATATATTGCTTTCGAATCCAAAAACACCAATGGATATAAAAAGGAAACAATCGAAATTATTTTAATCTTTCAGAACATTGAGGTGTGATTTTATTTGTGACATCAAAAGTTAATATGACGTTGAATAGTTTACAATGTTGTTTGAATTGGATTCTCCATTTGCAACTGAAGAAGGAGGTCATTCATTATAGACATTGTTAATTGCAGGTTCATATAAATATTGTGTCATTCTCTCCATAAGTAGAATTTATGTTTGATTTGCAGAAAAAAATTTTTCGACAATATGACTGAGTGCATTAAAAAGAAATAACCAAAAATCAACAACACTTAAAATTCATTTATACGTGCAAAATAGTTAATATTGTATTATAATGTGTGCAAGGAGAATTGAGGGAGAATTATAGCAGTTTCTACTTCCCTATTCCTTCATTCTGCACTCGCACTTTCCTTCCTTAAATATTCCAACTTTCTTCACTAAATTGGTACAAAATAAACCTTGCTCACTTTCCCCAAGGGACTCACCCCTAATTTCTGCTCCTCACGCTCTCATTTCCATCCCCATGGTTTCCACTCCCCTATCCACCAGTCCATGTGCATCAGTTTATTAATTTCCACAGGTCACCACCTGACTACAAACCAGTTACCTTAGGTCTATACCAAAGAAAAAAGTCTTCCTTACATTTTTAAGGCAGATTCGATACCTTACAGCCTTGGACTCCCACAAATTTAAACCTTTGTTTTAAAGTCTAGACATTAAATCTATGATTGAATTTTAGGAAACATTTAAAGGGCATGGCAATATATAGTAATATTTCATCTTTTAATTTAGTTTGAATGGGATGGCAATTAAAGATGGTACTACATGTACTTGATTGAATATTCCTACTAAATAAGACTGAGTCAGAGAATTCTAACAATACTGTAGTAAGACATAAAATGATGTATCCAAGATCAGAGGATACATGTAACTTAAATGGATAAGATGAAATAATAAATAAAAACAAAAAAAAAAACATGTACATGGATATCTGTACGAAAAACATGGGTTTTCTAAAATGCAAAATCTTTAAACTTATAACCATTATATACCAGAGTTTCCAACTTAATGTACTGAATTTAAAAGAACAATTTCTTATCATTTTGGGTATTGTCATTTATTAATTGTTTATATACTTTTTACAAATATCAAACGTAAGCAAAAATAAAGCATATGTAGAATTAAAGGTTGTAAGGAGAATTGTTAAATAAGCCTTAAAGTCGAAATTCTACATATAATGTACAGTGTAAGTGGTAATAAAGAAAAAAGAAATCATTTATGTGTTTATAAGTGGCAAAAGTCTTGAAAAATAACATACCCTGAGTAACATTCAAATTTGATAATACATGATTCTACTATTAACAACCAGACAAAGAATTGAATTCATTAGGAACTGGTACAATGTACATATTCATGTACTGTACATGGATAAATTTGGATGTACATTTACATTAATTGTAAATGTAACTAAATGAAAAGATACAATGAAGAAAACTTAAAATTACATTTGTAATCAAGTTTCATTGATAAACATCCTGTTACTCCTAATCAAAAGTGGACTACTGTATAGCTCTAAAGTGCTGTTAACAGATACCTGCAGAATATTAAATGGTGGAGGGGGGGAGGTTGTATACATTGGTGAGTATATATAGGTGGACCACTACACTTTAGCAATGCACCATTTTTTTCTTTCTCTAATGAAGCAGTAATTCAGACCTTTATAATGTATCAGCCTTTTATTAGAATATAATCAAGATGTATCTGACATCTGGCTTAAATTAGATAAAAATAGGTTATTTGTTTATTGCAAATTAATTTCTATTTTACTTGACATCTGCACGGTCAACTTCATCAATGTTTCTCCATCTTCAACGAGCTTTGGCATAAAATATTATATTGTGCTTTTCTGGGGAATTGCATGTATAGTTAACTAAGCCAAGATAAAGTTTGTGGATATTACAGCCATTTCCCTGTTTATAGACCAATCAGAGACTTCCACTTAATTAAAACTATAACATAATGGGATCTGAAATAAGGCATTATGTGAATGTCTATTGTTACATCAAGTGCAGATTAACATGTGAAAGTGCAAAAAATGGATATAACATGCAATACACTATGCAAATTTACAACTGTACGTCTTTTGACAAATTTAATTACTTATCATACAAATAAAGTGCGATTATTTCTTATTTTCATTTTATCCCATCTATTTCTTACTACAGCTTTCCATATTAGTCACTGTTGAGTACCACGTGTTCGAGGTCCTTATTTTACCTCAGGGACAAATTCTGTTTCTTTGTCATAAATGTATGTTTCACGATGTCAACTTCATAAACAAAATCGAAACGTGTTTATTTGGTCTTTAAAATTGGACTGTTGATTTCATCTTAAACAATGAATCTTTAAAACATATCGTATCTATGCGAGCTGAACGGAACTAAAACAACAAGATAACCGATACGTACACTGTCCCACACCTATATAAAATACCCACTGAGTACGCCTCATGTAAACAATAACAAACGTGTACAATCCATCTACCCCAAATCGAAACTAAGTTCATTGTTCAGGTATATGTTTATGCGAGGTAATTATATAAATACAACCTGACATTTGACTAAATATATTAAGACTGTCGAAATAAAGATCATCAATGCATTTGACAAATAACTTGGCCGCCATATTGGAGAGAAGTTGTATATTTTCCTCATTTAACATGTGTCCAATATTTGCTTCCCAAATCGTTCTAGTTGCAAAGTTAACAGATATTTTTACATGGTACACTTCTGAAATCAATAAACTAATGAATGATATAGAATTTGAAAAGTAACTTCCATATTTTCGATGTTTATTTTTGTTTTAACCTTACCATATCGGATACCCTTGAAACAAAATCTCGATAATAGAGTGTTCATAATGTAGTAGATGTTCCTAGTTATGAAATACATAAATAGGTGAACATTCGGTCTTTTGATAAGTGAACAAAACAAGAAAACATACAAGTGTCTGTCTCAAAATCAGATTATTTTTCTAATATTATCGGTAAAGTTACTTTATCTGGTAGATGGAAAGTGTACATATGAGCCAAGATTACAATCGAATTCAACCAAAAGTTTTCTTTAAAAAATACACACGAAGCTGTATTTTGATTGATAAATATTTCATCTTTCAAATGACTATACCTGGTAAGTAAACGGTGTTGATTCAGACGAGTAAACCACTTTCAAATCCAGCCTATACAGCCATCCATTGTATGGCAGATATGTACCTTATGAGGTGCCTGAATTACTTATTTGTTTAGACTCGTCCGATTCAGGGTTAACAGATTAATTTTCTTCCGTCTTTCATTTACTGTTTTCGAGTTTTAAGTCACAAAATATGCTATAAACGCTAACATTAGTGATGTTATTGATTGATTTTATTATTTTTCACACAATGCATTCGCTGGTTATAGCAAAAGTTGTGACTGCACGTACACATATCTGATCATCACCCCTTAAATCACCTAATCGACTAGCCCTGATTATTCACATCGAACATTTATTCGCTCATTGTCCCGTCTTACTGAGATATCACATAAAACAAATGAGGTTTTGACCATTTATTAAATAAACATTATAATATTCAAACTAATACATCAATTGTAAGCATTTAGAATGTTATAAGAGTATAGTGTACTAGTCCCCATAATCGCACAAGCCCCTCCTCAAATCACGTGAAATACATGGTGAAGGGGTATCCTCATTCTCTTACAATGTCACATTTATATTTGAACACTCCTATCAAAAAAGGGAGCACTATATCCCACTAAATGCCAGAAATGAGACCCCTTTTTATTTGTAAACATCGTGATACCTCGTGTGTACATTTAATTTGTTCATTCTATAATCAATAGAGAGTATACACACATATACAAACTGTACTAACATATCACAGATGATCTTATTAGCAAACGATTTCATTGTCAAATCTTAAGGTAATCCACAACAAACGGGTTGTAATCTATCTCATAGAGTGTAACAACTAGTAAAAAAAAGGGGGAGGTGTGTTTTAAAAGGGAAGTTAAATTTGGTGTAAATATGTTGTCAACGCCGACTCCAAAGACCATTTAAAGCGGGTATTAATACATTACTCCCAATTGCCTGTGACAACAATGCATCTTAAAACATTTTATACAAAGACCCTAGTATTTAGATGCTAACACACCGTTTAGTTTACAGTATACACGTATAATATGTACATATCAGCTACAGAATTACATGCATATTATCACTGAGCTGTTTTTCTTATTAATATGATAACCGATTGCGTACATGTACATGTATTTATGTATTTCTTTCTCATTGCTTGAAAATGGCTTGTCGTTAAATTTTCATATATATTTTATTTAAATTTGGACCAAATTATTCATGTGAGTGTACAATGTATATATGCTTATATACATGTATAGAAGTTTGTTGCATATTGGGTAAGCATATATTCACATACCTGTTGGGCATTACAAAAAAAAATTGATCAATAACTAAATTTGCATACCTCCTCTTAGATTTGCGTGTTTGTTTTATTAAAATACAAAAAAGGTGAATCAGTGACTTCAGGAATTCGTTTTCAAATTGATGATTGCTTAGTGATATTGTGTTAACTTAGAATAATCCTCATAATCATTAACTGGGAAGGGAGTCACTGGCAAAACAAGGATAAACTGCGGATTAATCAAATTAGCCACTGTGTGGCATTTATAAAGGTGAACCAGGTAATATGACTGTTCCGGTGTGAGGTTGTGCTGTGTACAGAAGAGTCAGAATGCGTAAAACAGTAAACTCTGGTTGAGAACCGCGGTACATCCATCATAAATCGTACAATAAGGACACATCGCATGTCATGCAAAAAAACTACTTTTAAATATAGTGGTTTAATTTCTATGTAAAGACTGTGAGAGATTCAATGTAAATACAAAAAAATGCCATCCTCAACGGATCCGACTAAGACGACACTGCTGATTTGTACCTACATAATCATAAATATCATCTTATGAAGTTTGTACCATTCTAAATTGATCGTACATAAAATCCACAGTCTCCACCCATTTCAGCTCCGATTATTTTGAGTTAAGTTTGGGGGTGAGGGTTCAAGAAAACCAGATCAAAGCAATAAACGGTTGCCCACAAAAATGACGAATTTAAGAGATAAAGTTTATAACCGAAGGGGGAGTTCCGATCGCTGGACTACTCTCTTCCCCGGATTTATATTGCATGATAATTGTCTGTATATCATTATCAAATTGAGTAATTGAGTATATATTGCATGTGGTTCATCGACAAGTATGTTTGTATAAGAACAGGTGTGAATAAATACAAGAGATAGTTTTTGATCGTTGCCACGCGCCTTTTTTATTATGAAGAAACCCAGAAAAGGAATGTTAAGCTGACCTTTCAACTTAATCCCAATCTTATTTTTGGGTACTCTAAACCATCAGTGCATTCATGCGTGAATCTAATGATCCAAATATGGAAGGTTCGAAAAAAGGGGTTTCAGGCTTTTTGCTCATTTTTGCCCGCATTATTTTGAAATAAGTTTGCACGAAATTAACAAAATTTTCCAACCCCTAACTCCCCTTAGATCGACCTGCCAGCGCAAATAATATTTTAGAGTTTACAATATCGATATGCTTGAGAAGTATTGAATACTGGTCATAACCATGACATTTCTGACTTTGAATATTTATTTAGCATATTTACAAGGATATCGTATTATACTGAACCTGATGTTCTAACAGACGAGATTTTTAACGTCCTTGACAACCAGCTAAGGTTCTCGCACGGATGGGCCTGAAATGAGTTACATTTGTGGTTTTGAAAATATTGGTGAAGATGGGTTCGGGTATGTTCGAATTCTTATATTATATTGTATCATCAATGTGTATGAATATGATTTCAAAAAGTCCTATTATTCCAAGTAAGAATCAGGCAGGGGATGCACGAATCGTGGTGGAATTAAAAAATACACAAGTCTTTCCACAAAGCCTTATTCAAAATGTTATCTAAAATCAGGGAGTGTATATTTGTAATATAAAGTCCCGCTAAAATGCAGAAATCATCATCAAAGGTGGATAGTTCACTTTCCCCTATTCCGCATCCTCTGACAAGTCTGAGATGACCGAACTTCAAAAGACTATAAACTATGTGCTTACATTGTCCAATTCATGTATTTTATCAGATCATTATTCAATAGTTTTCATCTTAGCCTGACTTGTAAACAGATTCCCGCATTTAAAAATGTTAAACCATTTTCCGGTTTAACCTATGACCGGTGAAATCAATTGATTTATTGCAAGAAGAACAGGGACCTACACGTGTGGACCATATGTCAACAAGGTCAGGTCAAGAGGTGTCTACTAACATATTCAAATCAGTCCAACATTCTATGTATGGTATATTATTCTGTTATATACGTTCGCCATTGTGATTTACTGTACACCCTAAAATCCTTACATATGTATTCAAAATTAAATTCATATTTTAATATTGAATTTCAACATACAATAAATAAACAGAACTGATTAATGGTCTGCTTTGTAGGAGGTATTCTTTCCTAAAATCAGATGATATGCAAGAATTTCGCCTTTGCACCGGAAAAAGTTTCAACAAAAACAATAATGGCAACCGACGACTCTTGTCATTCATCCATTCTGTAAGATGGTCAACATTTAAAATCATGATGATTTTCTTCGAAATTTACTAGATAAATATCCAGACTACGTGAATAGAAACAAAACATGTCCATCAATTGATGTTTTTGAATTTTTATTGACGGCTGAATATTTTAACCACCGGATTTGGGTTAACTCAGTACAATTTTTACACCTACCCTACGTTTGTCTCTCTCAGCAACGGACACACATTAATTTTCTCATTTTTTTTTATCTCCGGCTTTTTAAAATAGAATTGCCATTTCCTGCACAACTCAGGTGTTGAAACTTTCAAAATACTTCATTGCAGGCGAATTATATTATTCGGCTATTTCATATTCATTTACATCATCCAATTTTGTTCAAAAAATATTTATCAATTCGTAAACCTACTGCACTTTGAATTTGAAAAAAAGTCAAAATTCTACTTGGGAACTCAGATTCCATAGCCATGCCTTTATCAACAACAGTTATTTAATATTTTAAAAAGGATGATTCCTCATTACTGAGTAACTACAGGCCTACAGAAAACAATATCACATCAGGTGTGCCTCAAGTATCAGTATTTGGACCTCTCTTATTTGTCATTTTCATTAACGATATAGCTGAAAAACGTACCTCTTTATGCAGACTTTTTGTAGATAACACATCATTTAACTACTCTGATCGCGATAGTGAGCAAATAACAATGGTCATTAGTCGTGATTTAAATGATTTAAAAGTTGTGATAAATTGGCAAAACTTGGATCATGACTTTTAATGCGGAAAAAGCTGAGATTGTGTTATTCTCAAATATCGAAATAACGATGCTTATTTTGTCTTTAAATGAAGTTGAAATTCCAATCAAAAATCATTATAAACACCTAGGTATTACATTAACTAGTGATGCAAAATGGTCCATGCATATTAAAAATATAATAGCTAGTGCAAAAAATCATCATAATATATTACAAAAATTAAAATTTCAACTGAATCGTAACATTTTAGAAAAAAACTATATTCATCTTATACTCGACCATTATTATAATATGCCCTAAAGTATGAGACAACTGTAATGCTTCACTCCCTGGAAAATTAGAGCAAATCCAAAGGGAGGCGACAAGGATTGTAACTGGGCTACCGGTGTTTAAAAACATTGAAAACATATAAAGAAGCAAATTGGGAGTCACTAGAAGAACGTCGAAAACGTAGAAAACTACAAATGTTCTATAATATCGAACAAAGGCATGCCCCTGAGTATTTGTGTAATCTTGTTCCACCTAATGTACAATTTATTTCCAACTATCCATTGAGAAACGGAGAGGACATTTTCATGCCGTGTTGTAGATTGTCTGTCAATCCTTCCTTCCAGCTAATATTAAGGAACGGAACAATCTCGACATTACAATAGAAAGATTGATTCAGTATCTAAATTTAAGTCTGTTTAACTAGGAATAAGGACCGATCCATTGTACTAAAATATTTTTCATACGGGCATAGTAAGCTAAATATACTGATAACCCAACTAAGATATTCTGCATTTTTCTGAATTATGACCTGCACCGAGTAAATATCATCACAGGTCCGCTATTTAGATGTGGTACTAACATGGAAGATGTTGACCACTACCTCTTCCATTGTCCTTTATATATAGTTCAAAGACAAACTTTGTTTAATAATTTAAGCTGCCTCAGTGATACTTATTCACTTAATGCAAACATTTTACTATCTGGAAGCCCTGAAGTAAGATATGAAGAAAACATTTGTATTTTTCAGCAGGTTTTTCAGTATATAAAAGGGTCAAAAAGTTTTCTTGTTGTATGAATTGTAAATCAATCTGATATTTTTTGGTGTTTTTGCTGTATTATAGATCGTCACCATCATACCCCCTTCCCCAAACTGTCTTTCTCTCCAGTTGACTTTAATTACACTCATTACAGAATCGTATAGTTCATATATTGTTATAGCATGCTCTCTTATTCTATATGTATTCTGTATATATATATATTGTATTTAGGAAAGGACTAAATAAGTATTATTTACTTTGTCCACTAATTTCAGACGTACATTGAATGCATTATTTTGGTTTTTTCATGTTCTTTGTTGTTGTTGTTGTTGCGTGTCTGTCTGTTTTCCATATCTGCTTTTTGTCCCTGTATAACATTCTTTTGGTTTCCGCTAGAATTTTGGTTTCTTTTGATTACTCCTTCAAGTGTTCAAGCAAATTTCGCTTATTAGCCCGCGGTGACCAAGACCACATTTTAGAAAATTTAATCGTCATAAATAACCAGTCTGATTAAAATTAGACTATCAATTCTTTCATTAAGTCACTGCATCCGGGACCTAACAACACTTCATTCTATTTTCTGTTCTGGTGACCTTTCTGGTGACCTTTCTGGTTTGCCAGTCAGATTTCATCTTTCATGATTTTGAAAGCATAACCGGAAGATTCTGGAAAGGTCATCTGAACAGAAAGTAGAATAGTGTGTTGTTAGATCCTACAGTGACTGGTCTAAATAATACAATTTAGATTAGATTACAACGGAACTTAAAAAAAAACTGTTATGTACTATGTATTTATAAGCAGGGGATTAGAATAATGAATTTGGTAATAAGCAAACATAATTGGAACTTACATGCTAGTGTTTTGTTCACTGAAACAAGTTTTCTTTTATTTATTCTGCTTTTTTTCTCCTTTTCTCTTTTGTCAAAGAAACTTTAGATTGAAGTTTTAACTGAGAAAAAGTTGTTTTGGTGAAAGTTTCCGAAAGTTGATTCATAATATTGTTACCTTTCACTAAAAGAAAAATAATCAAGTTCATTTACTTTTTCCCAGTGTTTAGTGGAGTCCGAGTTGCTCATTTACTTTTGTTTCTTTGTACGCGTTATTTTGGTTATTTTTTGTTCATTTTTGTTGTTTAACTTGTCTAGTTCTTATCCTGGGAGTATATTATTTGGATTTCTGCTCGAAACTTGCCTGCCTTGATTACTTTTTTGCCAAATGTCGCAATGATGGCGGACCAGAAAATTGGAGAAATATCTTTAAATGGTAAATATAAATATTAACGGGAAGGGACACTATGACTTTTTTCTTATTTCATATTTTTCCTTTCCTCTTTCGTGTACCCCGGACTTGACTTTTATGAGAAACTGGCGGGTGTTTCTAGAAAAGCAGAGGACGCTTACTCTACCAGTGCACCTGGTCCATGCTCACAGTTTTTAGTGTAGTCCGAGTAGCCCATTTATTTTTGTTGTTATGTACGTATTATTTTTTATGTTCTTTTCTGGTGTGTATCTGTTTTCCCTATCTTCTCTTTGTACATGGATAAGGCAACAATTTATTTTTTTTCTCTACAATGACAAGTCAAATTATCTTTTTCCATATTTTCCAGAAACAAACTTTTCACCCCAAAAAATCCATAGCACCCCCTAAAAAATCAAATAGTTGCTGCCTTACATTCTATTGATATCCGCTAGAAACTTGGTTCCCTTGATTACTCTTTGAAAATTAATTGCTAAAAATAATATTACTTGTGATTTCCTGAAAATATTCCATGTCATAGGTTACACACCATCAAATCAACCCATTACAAGTGAAAAGGATGAAAATATGAAATTCCGAATATTTCCCATTTTATGAAAAACTCATTATTGTTATCTTGAAACTGAAAAATACGCACCTTAAATGGGGAGATATGTTGAATACGTCGATGATTAAAACACCATGCAGTACCCAAAACGTCTTTTTTACGTCGATTTTATGCTAAATATTTACCTTTGGGTTCATGTAACGTTGAGGTACTTTTTTCATGGGTAGAGGTGGCAAATTTTTTACCTAATTTGACTTGGACAAATTCAAATATTAATTACTCGGGCTCATTTGTAAGCTAAGACACTATATAAATGCACTGTATCGCACAAAAGCTTGCTTAAACTACGGTATTCTTAAAAATAGGAAATAACGGGTTATATGGAAGAAATTCTGAAATTCTGAAAATTCCTTTTTTTAGGATTTTACAGTAATTGTAATCCCAAATAGAAAATCTAAGTGCCTGAATTGATCAGATATGTTGGGTACATTATTATTGTAGGTATGAAGGTCTAAAATATGATTTTTACAGTGTCGATATGCTGTGAATGAGAATATCTGTTTGATACTGAGACCTGTTTTCTAGGGGTAGGGGTAATATTTTTAACGTGCTTGGAAAATTCTTTCTTGAAAATTATTTTTTCGTGTTTTGTATATGTAGAACATTAAATAATTAAATTATCGCTCGAATGATATCAATTTCAGACGTTTTAGTTGACTAATAACTTGTAGTTACGAAGTTATGTGACTTTTTATGGAGAAATCTAAAATCCATTTTTTTGCATTTTTGGATAAATTCTGACTACGGAAATGGCCACAAGTCAGCAAAAACATCCCAGAAGTAATAATTGTGATAATTCTAAACAGAAGATACCAAAATAACCCATTTTTACTGAAGCATAAATACTCTAGGGGTTTTGACATTGAAAAATATGTAAATTTAAGCGATTTTCCGGTCGGATAGGGGTACATTTTGTTCATTTTACGCCCAAACCATTTGTGTTACCGCATTTTTAAGGAAAGCATGGTTGGAACGATACATCTAAGTCAACCGGCAACATATTTGTTAGTAGTTGGTTGTTTCTTATGCTACTGTTAACAACACTGCATAAAAAGTTGTTGGGAAACTTTAATTGATGACAACAAAACATCTTCGAGAAGCTTTCTTTATATATGCCATCAAGTACCTTTTCAAAATCAATGTAATTATCATGGACTCTGCTATAGACCTAAGTGAACCGTTCTTGTATACTATACTAATGGTAAATAAATGGTCCGTAGTGCACACACTTGGTTTAAATCTCTTTCATACTCGTGCTTGTAATAAATTATCAAATTTAATGAACATAGCAAATTTGTTCCAGAAAAAACATTAATTTACACTAAGGGTATCGATATCACAAACTTCTAAAACTATTTACTAAGTTTTCTTCACGGTTACAAAAGTTTGACGCAAGAGAAATCAAGGGAACCAAGGTTATAGCGGTAATCAAAACAATGTAATCCAGGGACAAAGACCAGACATGGAAAACAGACATTCACAACAAAGAACATAAAGTAACTAAAATCATACATACAAAGTAACAAAAGCAAATGACTCGGACTCCACTAAAATCTGGGAGCATGGACCAGGTGCACCGGTAAGGTAAGCGTCTTCTGCTTTTCTAGAAACACCCGACGAGTTGCTAATAAAAAGTCAAGTCCGGGGTAGACAAACGAGGAAAGGAAAACTATGCCCCGTTGAATAACTCAATTGTCATGGTGCAGATGGATAAACCATAACGATCCACCAGTTCATGAAGACGACCATAAAACGTCTGTAGTGATGACTTCAATCTTGCAAAAATACAATAAAATTTGTCGGTTCTGATTAAAAATGATTTTTCTCGCTCAATATCTTATGGAAATATAAACTACGAAGCACATTATTTCAAACTAAATCCTATGGATTTATCAACTGTTCTTAATATATTTATTCGTAAATGATACGATTTTTAAAATTATCGTTTATTCTTTGAACCTTAATCACTCTCTTTTGCTCCGTGTCGGTATCTTAGTATAAAATAAGACATAGCATCAAGCATTCATAGGAAGTTAAAACAGCCTTTGTACTGTAGAAATCCAAGGATATGTGGTGCTGCAACAGGGATGGAATGCTGTCTCTTGTCGATAAAACAAATCCACTTCGATGTCTAGGTGTAAGTCGTCAAGGGTTTTCTCTATTAAACTTTGGTAGAACACGTGATCTCTGTCTAGTCCAAATGTTAATCTGTTTGAAAACACTAAAGGGTCTACGAAAAAGCTTTCCTTTCTTTATGAGTATCCTCTACCTTAGCCTGATGATATTCACTTTTCATGTCAATTACTGGGATCAACTACTTCCACCTAGAGCCTCTATTATCTCCTCTCTGCGGGGTAGTGCCTAGGAGTACTTGATAGTGCGACTATTGATTCATCTGTAGTCAAAACACATTCTTAACCATCTTTCTTGCCACACAATACACATTAGATGACCATGGTGAATGTGCCAACGTGGAACTCTACTGGTAAGTAGCTGTTGAACTTCCTGAAACATGGATGGATGCGTCGATGTCTCTGCTGAAAAGGTCATTTAGATCTACTGAGTCGATTCTGTGGCGAACAGCACCTATATATCCATTATCTGTATCTGGTGTGCTAGAACATCTCTTAACTGTTGAAATAATTTATTATCCAGTTCATGTTGTTCTTCAGTAAGTAAGTCAGATGTAAGAGTAACCTCATCCAGTACACCATGAGCTGCATCGTTATCGATTTCTATATCAGTGTTGGAAACTGGCTGAACTTCACATAGTATGGCATTTTGTGAAGCAACAATTATTCCGGTAGTGATGTTACTAATGTGAAGTTGGATGGGACTGTTATTTCCATACCTGTACAAAATGTCTATATCGAGTGGAATAGCTGCTGTGTCAGTGGATTGTAACATCCCCCGCGTATGCTAACTCATGGTGTATCCTTTAAGAATAACATCTCTGTTCAGTGGTATACGAAGTCTTACTTTCAGCTCACTTGATTACTGCTAATCTGTTGTTTCCCTTTCTCTCAGTAGCAAACATCTATATGTCATGGGATACAAAGTTCTGCTTCTGGCAGAAATTTACTGCCAAAATGTTGTCGAACATCTTTCGTTGTGGATTGCAGTGCGTTTCTTCCAAGAAGTATGGACACAATGTACAATGTAGCCACTATACGGCATTTCTTGTCCGTCGACGCACTCTCTGCGTTGTATTCAATCAGTTATCAGAATAGGAGAATCTGCCAAGTACTGTCGTTGAAATTACTCACTCGCTCTAATGACTATGGAATCAGTATCCAAAAAGAGCCGATGCTGCAATACCATTCAACTTCACAGTACCGTTGCCGCTCTGCCACTATGATGAGAGGGTTGGGGCTGGTGTGAAGCGTACGTTCGACCTTCCATGTTCATTTGCTGATATACGTTCGCCTGTTTTGAATGGTCTAACTCTACAACAAACTGCTGCGTGACCAGGCCTTACACAACGGTCACCTATAATAGCTGATTGCTCTGATTTTTGTGTCGGAGTAGGGCAAGCTTCTTGATATACTGGAACATCAGCATCATACCAATATGGTGACTTCAACGTTTTCGATGTAATCAAGAGGGTCGATCCAAGTGTTGGGAGTAAGTAGACTCCATTATACAAGTATGTTTCTTAGCAAATACTTTTCTGATAGTTATATCTTACTTGGAAATTTTACTTATAACTTATTAAGTATCACTTACTAATATGTATGTACTGCCATTATTTACTAACCTGTCCTTAAGCTTTATACCTTACTAATAATCTACCTACACTTGTCTTACCTATCCTCTTCCAAATACCTAACTCACTTACGCAGCATAGTCAAAATTTATATATATATATATATATATATATATATATATATATATATATATATATATATATATATATATATATATATATATATATATATATATATAAATTTAAAAAATGCAAAAATAGGATTTCCAATATGAAGTCGCATAAATTTGACTTTACAAGTTATTGCTCAAACAAATCGTCTCAAATTAAGTATCATTCTATAGATGATTTAACCGTCTATAGAATTAAACCACGAAAACCTTATTTTCATGAAAGAATTAATAAAAATTACCCTTACCCTCAGTATCAAACCAAATTATCATTGACAGCATACCAATACTGTAAAACTCATACTTTAGGCGCTCATAATTAAGATAAGTATGTATTCATATATCTGACCAATATAGGCGCTTAGATTTTTCCTTTGGAGTTTTTCGGAAATTTCAGATTTTCTTCTAAATCACCCGTTATCGCTATATTTTCTTAATACCGTATTTCAAACAAGCTTTTGTATGATACTGTATATTTGAATAGTATCTTAGATTTCAAATGAGCCCAAGTAATCAACATTTTAACTTTTTTTAAGTCCACCTAGGTGTGAAATTGCCACCCCTACCCCGAGAAACATACCTCAACACGAACCAAAATGGACACACATGTAAACGCTGTATAAAAAAAACAAAACATGTTAATAACTATTTTTTCTGCTCATTTTATGGGCTCATTTTTCAGATTCAAGTCGACAATAACTTAAAAAAGGAATTTTCGGAATTTCATACTTTTTTTATTTCATTTGTGAAAGGCATTTTTTTCAAAAGCCATACTTTCAGCAGATTTTCGTGATTTAATTATATAGAAAAATTAAATTAATTATCGAATGATACCAAATACGTCTAAATTGTAAAGAATGTTCTCAAACTTAAGTATTTTTTGTGGCGCTGGGGTCAGAACTTAAACTATAAATTACATTTTTAATGATTGCTGTCCTTACCCTTTTTCTCTATTTCTTTGTAAGAAAATATGGTCACACAAATCAATCATTTTTCCCTTAACTTCAGTTCACCAGATTTCCCTGTTGGCATAAATATTATCACACACATGACTTCAAATCTTTGTTCAACCATCACACTTTGCAGTTGATCTGAAATTAAAACAAATCGACAGAGCATATCAATAACCCAACCTAATCTATCCTCTTCGTCCCTGGTGGGACATAAGGCCGCAAAAAGTTCACTCCCTTTCCCGCTATCCTTCGCCACGTGTTGTGCTTGTCCCTGGCTGTATCCAAGGTCTTGAATCTTGACTAGGACTGTTCTCCAGTAGGTACGGGGTCTGCCAGGTTTTCTCTTCCCAGGTGGTGTCCATCGTAGGGCAAATTTTGGCAGGCGTTCATTTGGCATCCGTAACACATGGCCCAGCCATCTGAAGCGCCTTTTTTTTAGTTCAGTTGCGATTGATTGGCAATTGCACTTCTTCAGCAATTAATCGATTCTGATTTTCTCTTGACAAAATATACCTTGGTTTCTCCTCATGCAATTGTTTTGGAATACTTCCAACTTCTGTATATCGCTCTGGATGATACGCCAACATTCTGATACATACAACAATTCTCGCTTAACCTTACTGTTGTAGATCTCTATTTTTGTCTTCTTGCTATAAACCGTTGACTTCCAGATGGCATTCAATCTTGCAAAGCTGAGCGGGCTTTAGACAATCTGGTATTAATATCTTTCTTGGTGCCGTTGTCTGCACTTATTACACTTCCAAGATATGTAAAATCATCTACTGACTCTACTGGGTTGTTGCTTATAGTGATGGGTTCAGATAGTGTTACGTTAATCGTCATCTCTTTGGTCTTGTTTTTCGTTGTATTCAATCGATGGTCATCAGAAACAGTATAGGTGACAATATACAACCTTGTCTCACACCAGATCTAATGCTGAGACATTCGGAGATGGAGTTCCCGAGTATGGCACTGCATTCAAAGTTGTTATAGAAGCATTCCACCAAATTAATGATCTCATTTGGAATTCCGTATGCTCCCATGATTTTCCACAAGGTGTTTATGTGAACGCTATCAAAAGTCCATGAAGTTTATAAATAATGGCATATCCCATTCGATACTTTCTCAATGATATTTCGTAAAGTAAATATTTGGTCAGTACATCCACGTCCCTTTCTAAAGCCAGATTGTTCTTCTCTCAGCTTGTTGTCAATCACATCATCAACCCCAGCAAGAATTATTTTACAGAATACTTTGCTTGGGACAGACAGAAGGTTACTCCTCTCCAGTTTCTCACAAAGTCTGCCTTTTTCGGAATTTTGACAATAAGCCCTTTCGACCAGTCAGGTGGTATTCTCTCATTTTCCCAGATATTTATAAAAAGATGGAATATTTTACTAGAGGTGTTTATGTCTGCTTTGAGCAATTCAGCATTTACGGAGTCTACACCAGCAGCTTTGTTGTTTTTGAGTGATTTATAGCTTTTTGCACTTCATCTATTGTTGGTTGGCTAGTATCAATATCAACGTCTTCCTCAACTTGTGTTGGTTTGCTGCGGAAGATGGATCTGCACAATTCAGAACTTCATTGAAGTGCTCCACCCATCGTTTGGCTTGTTCTTCGTCAGTAGTCAGTATGTTGCTCTGTTTGTCCTTGACCTGAGTATTTAGTGATCTTGTTGTGCCACATAGTTGGCTTGTAATCTTAAATACCGCTCTCATTTCACCCGCTGCTTCCTCTACCTCTCTGGTCATAGCAGCTATAAAATCGCGTCGTCTATCTTTCCTAGCATTCCTCTTGACTTTGTCCTTTGTCTTATAGGAAACTTCAGTTGCTCTTGTACCCTTGTCGATCTTGAAGTAAGGATTTTCTGCTTGATGTCTTTGCGCTCTTCAATTTTCGTCCATGTATCCTCAGATAACCATTCTTTGTTCTTTCTAGTTTGGAACCGCAATGTATCTATTGCTGTGTTCACATTTACTTCTTTTATAACGTCGTACTGATTTCGGATGTTGTTGTCATTACAGTTTTCTGGAGCGCTGAAGCGGATTTTTAGCTCACCTTGCCGTAGGCCATGTGAGCTATTGCCATCACTTGGCGTCCGCCGTCGTCGTCGTTGACAATTTCTTCAAACATCTCCTCTGAAACTACTGAATAGATTTCGATGAAACTTTAGATGGTGGTTTCTTAGAGTATACTGCACAAAAGATTCGTTTGTATTTTTGATTTGTTAAAAAAAACATGGCCGTCGTTACTAAAAATAGAACATTGGGGTTAGACAACAGATCTTTGCATATATCTCCAAAACGGTTAGGTTTAATCAAATTCTAACGGAATAAAAGTATAAACATGATGAGATCTATCTGTGGTCAAATTTTGGTGAAAATCTGTTGGCCCATTATTTCCCTTTTTGGACGTTTTTGCTGTTTTTGATGTTATTACTTTAAAAAAATCTTCTCAGGAACGACTCTACGGAAAGTTGGCACTTTTGTTTTATAGGGTATCCTGCACAAAATTACCGTTGGATTTTTGATCCGTTAAAGAACATGGCCGCTGATTCTAAAAATAGAATAATAGGGTCAGACAGCAGATTTTTGAAAATATCTCCAAATCAGTCAAGTTTAGCCAATATTTTTCAATTGCTGAAATTATCTTTATTATAACGCTTACAAAAGTCTCCAATGAATCAAATGAAGTAAAAATTGTCGGACATCTCCTTGTTAGAGTTATTGCCCTTGAAAGGCAAAAAATTAACTAGGTGTGCGATTCAGGCTCCTGGGAGCTTCTTGCTTAATTCCAAATTAAATGTTCTTATTTCTGGGATGTTCAGTCGTGGTATGTCTATTTTCTTTCTGATATTTCATTGTGTGGGTGTTTTCCTTAGCTTGCGTTGGGTAACAGCTCGTATCAAATAATGATCACTGTATACATCTGCACACCTGTATGCTCTAACATCCAAGAGAGATCTTCGCCACTTGGATTTGATGATCCAATTCGATGAACTGGTTAACAGTTGTTCCATCTGGGGGATGTTCTTGTGAGGAAATATGGTGCCTCCGATTACACATCTATTGGTCAAACAGAAATCAACGACTTGTTCGCCATGTTCGTTTCTAATGTCATTACCATGTTTTCCGATTACATGCTCTATGTTGGTATTCTCCGTTCCTACTTTAGCATTGAGATCTCCAATAAGAAGTACCATGTCGCGT
Source organism: Perna viridis (assembly GCA_037379345.1). Lineage (NCBI taxonomy): Eukaryota > Metazoa > Mollusca > Bivalvia > Mytilida > Mytilidae > Perna > Perna viridis. The sequence continues at coordinate 8,092,635 of CM074522.1, read as the reverse complement.
TGAGGAACTCGATCAAAATCTGCTTGTAACTGGTCGTAGAATTCATTCTTGTTCTCTTCATCCGAATCGTTAGTAGGAGCATAGCAGTGTAATTGGAATTAAAGCTAGCTGTTATTAGGCGGTCATTGATTGGTTGCCACTGCAATAATGTTTTTGTCTACTTCTTTGCTGATGATAATAGTACTCCACTGACATGGTTGGCTCTTTGTCCTGAATATAGAATATCATACCCACTGCTTAATCTAATCTTTCCTGATCCCATCCATTGGCATTCACTTATTCCAAGGATATCTATATCATCTTTCGTCATTTCGTTCGTGACTTGAGCAGACTTGGAAGTTTGAACTTTGATTTTATGTTTTTGTCTCAAGAGGCTCTTATTCAGTCTTTAGCTTCCTGTGTAGGGATTTCACTAGGAGCGGTCATACTGCCAATGATGTCTTCATGGTTATAGTCCTCTTTGAGACCATTCTCAGAGTTAACTTCTAAACTAATTGTTATGGTTTCTGTAATATACTGTTTTTCCCATTGATAGGGTTGTTAGCCTTATGCCAAACCTCCGCTCTGTTGGGCCGGGTTTTCTCTCTGAGTTGTCCTTCCCGTAGATGATTGCATTACCCTGCTAACGGATGTCATCTCTCCGGTTTTCTGTCTGGGTTGCCCTTGACTAAAGAGTCAATCACAAGGCAGTGATACATTTTACCAATAGCTGGGGACTAGGAGGTTTGCAGGCATCAGGGTAACTCCACACGCCGGTGGACCTGGCATGCCGTGCATTTCGTGACCTAATCTCCTCCTAGACCTTGTATTTTAGCCTGGAGCCGCAAGGTACCCAGTTACCATCTACCATACCGTGAAGAATTCCATATCTGGTACACTAAGTTCTTTCTTTTCACAGTAAACTGGTGTCCAACGGTGTGGCTGTAGGCAATACACACACTGTATGCATCACAGAGTCATTTGGAAGACAGAGAATATCAATAGGGCGGTACTTTATCGTTTGCTTTCTGTTGTAGCTTTGTTTGTTTGTGCACATCAGACAATAACAAATGTATTGTTCAGAATATCTACCGCTAAACATTGGCATCAGACTTTCATTGATTCGTCGACATTTACCATGCTCTTCTGTGCTTCTGCATTCATAATAACATCATGGTTCTGTATCTTCTTTTCCATAACAAATGCTAGTTTAGCGAGAAAATTAAAACTGTTTTGTATTCTCCAATTTCAAAGACCTTAATAATTTGTACTTGTTTGCAATCTGTTTGCAAAGCTCGATCTACTTCCACACATTCAATGTCATAGTTTCACAATAAAGTAATGGATTAAGATGATCAATGATAACGTTTGTCTTATTGTTGTCAGATAAGAGTTCTTACAAGACTTTCTTGAGTAATAAAAAAATGAGGGGGTGTAACCGCTATTTTCTAGATTGAATGTTTCTATTCTGTAAATGTTACCATGAATGTTGAGTACAAGGTTGAGCAATGATCACACACACACACACACACACACACACACACACACACACACACACACACACACACAATAAAAAACCGCTACCACTGCTGGACCCATTATCTGTCAAGTCTTCCTTATAAGACAGTAATCTGACTATTTAGGTGGGGTAAGGATGACGTGCGCTAGAATAGCAGTCAATACACAGTTAGTATGTTTTCTTACCTCTCAGCGTAGTTGTCAGAAGAGCCTCTATAAAACTTTTCTGAAAGGTCCATCAAAGCAGTTATTCATATTTATATTCAATTTAAAAGATGTAACTTTTGATTAGTACCGATTGTTGTCGCACAAATCGTAGGATTGTTTATTCGCGTTCCTGAGCTAAATGAATTGATGTATAATTTGTTGATCTTATAAAGCCTTAAGCTAAATGATTGTCAATTTAATCCAATTCATGGGATGCTTCTATTTAATACTGTTAAATACTTGTTTCTAATTAATTTTCTAGTGTCATTATTGAAACAAAGACTATGTAATGTTCTATATGAATAATTTTCTTATTGGTAAAAAAGTAGTTGCATTGTTAAATGAAAATATAAAAACCACAACTGAAATAAGTCCATTAATATTTCATCTCAAAGACGTTGAAATGTAAAAGTACTGTAAATGTGGTGCATCGTTATTTTAAAACTTGACGACAACCTTTTTCTATTAGAAGTTAATACTTTCTATTTATTTTGTTGTTGTGTAATCACTACTAAAGATTTAAAAACCACAGTTATGGAATACAAATATTCAATTTTCATTATTTTAGATTGATTTGGTAATGACTCTTTTGACACGAAAAGCAGAGGTGCAGATACATATCAGGAACTATAAAATATCTTTTTTTATACCCAAAACCTTTACGTTTTATAATGTACAAAATTATAAAATAGATTATGAAAACTAAATTCTCCCTCAGAGTTTAAAATTTTTTAAGGAAGATCATTCGACCTATTAAGTTCTGTATTTCTAAACGTAATGTAAATCTCGTTTCGTAAATCTTTTGCTGTTTAAAATAAACTATGTTGTTCTTGATTACACATCCACATATTTTTTCTAAACCATTGCGGAAGAACGAAATGTGTCACATCGAAAAGCAGGTTTGTGATATGCTTGATTTCCTCATTGATAACATACTTGTCACATTTGGAGGCGCTTTTATTCAACAAGTTGGCATTCCAATGGGCACTTTACCTTTTAACGTTACATACAGATATATTGATGATGGATTGTCCAAGAAAAACCCTTCTTTTGGTAAATGGTTACCGTCAATACATTCACAAGAGCTCGAGATAAAAGAGACTACAGTAACAGCCTGTTCTGATTTATGATAAAAGAGACGACTTTAATTTTGATATCATAAATTGTCCTTACTTGTGCAGCAATATCCCTTCATCTCCTGCATATGATGTTTGTATTTCACAAATGATTCGCTACGTTAGAGCAAGCACTAACTGCTCTAATTCTCTTGAACGCCATAAATGTCAGGATCAGGGGTATGAGGAAATACGTCCTAAAAGGTCTCTTATTAACAAATTCTTTTTTAGATATCAGTCCTTTGTTGAAAAATACTCAGTTCCTTCTGAAACAATGAGTAATGATTGTTTTTTGTAAATAATAGTTCCTTGTGCTGATGTGACTGCTGATTTACGGTTATGACAATAGCTCGTGAATGCTTTTTAATCACCACTGGTATAGTCACCCTGCTATGGAAGAGGGAGATTTAGCGCGTTGTAAAATCTAGATTTAATTCACCATTTCGATTGAAGTGCCTGTACCTAGTAAAGACCATTGTGTTACCAGCTGCTACTGTGGTGTATATATATTTTGCCAGATTTATTTTGGACTTGGCTTGATTATGAATCAGATTAGTGTTCGGTAATTTGGTTGTTACCCTTATTATCTAGTGGGCATACCGTTTTATTAGGAATTTAAAATATTCGTTGCATATATGACAAAGTATGCTCATCAACTAAAATATATGAACAATAAAACGGATAAACACGAATTCAAGCGAGCACTTTACGAATATATTCGAATACTATGCCCATGACAAAAAGGGCTAGGTTTACCCGTGGGAGAAAGAGTCGGAAAACGTTTTGGGATAATATTATCTAATTAATTATCTAATTATCTATTTGAAAATGTCAAATATTCATTTTAAGAACGCAAGATGCAGTATTACTTTAATTTGTATGAGAAAATGCATCACAATGGAAAACTCATCATTTGTAAAACCTAAAATATTAGTAAAAATTCGTTAAGTCATCGTTAACCAACAGTTTGCATTGAAGTCACAACCAATCGTAAAGCACACTCAAATCACTTGTAAAAGTGGTTTTTAGTTAGTTTACGAATCTTATTAATTTTGAGGATTCGTATCGATTCGTACGAAAGATTCGTGTATGTAAAGGGATTTAATATATAAATGCAAGCATAACCTATCCAAATCTCATAAAACATACGGTGAGCCTTTCTTTGCCGATGTTTTAATGCATACATGTTAAATGATTCACCGTTTAATGTTTATCAAGATGAAATTCACTCTTAATCTTGCAATCGTGACACTCGATTTTGAAGAATTGTCTAGCAAATATCTTAAACATTTTTGTGGCCATTTTAGGAACGGAGCGTTAGCTACGTTCTACACATGTAGATCCTGTCAAAACATGAATGGCTTAATACCATTCTGTTGAAAGTGACAAGCAGTTAGGATGTTTGAACTTTTAACGCAGACACATATTATGTGTTTCAGCTGGGGAGTTTTGCATATTTTTGTTTGTAGAGTCGAGAAATCAGCGATATAACATAACGGTGCTTTATCAATAAAATTATGCTCCTTCCCTCACAGGCAAAGCCTTAAGTTTTATAAATACAAAGAAACCGACCGGTAAATCAGTAATACGAATGTATCAGTTTGAATGCAATGGCCTTTCGATTTAACTCACGAAAGATGCTGGATGAAATCAGTTTATTTAATAATTGTTTATTTTGCATTAATAACAAAACAACAAAAACAAAACAAAAAAACCCCCCAAAAAAAACAAAAAAAAAAAACAAAAAACAAAAAAACAAAAAAAAACAAAAAACAAAAAACAAAAAACAATCTAAACAAGGGCTTAAATGAGATAAGAATGCGATCAGACAACATTCTCGATTATTTATACCTAGCTAAAGTTGTCGCGCGTTGCCCATTGAAATATTTCCAATTATCGCGAGCCTAACATCTATTTGGACACTGGAGGAGAGGTTACCAAAAGAAAAAAAAAATTATGACGTTATCGACAAATTCTTTTTAACACCGATAAATTTGTCTTTACTTGTTTTTATTTGTTATGAAAATTGTCGGTCTACATTTGCTTTCTTTTCTGTTCTATAAGTAAGGGAGGCATGATAAGTACATTTATAATCAAAACTTAGAGAGGAATTATTTTCAAAGAATTTTTAAGAGGTATTGTACTTTATGGTATACATTATACTTATTGCTAAAGAGTAATCAAGGAAACCAAGATTTTAATGGAAATCGAAAGAATGTAATCCAGGGACAAAGACCAGACATGTAAGTTCTCAAGAAATTCATTGATCATTAGTTTTCAAAACATTGCATTAGTAGCAAGTAGGCATTTACGGTCGTCATCATGAACTCATGGATTGCTATGAAGTATCCATTGGCATGAAAACCAATTTGTTCACCGTGTCATAGTTTTCCTTTCCACTTTTGTCTATACCGGACGTGATATTTTATGAGCATTTCGGCGGATGTTCCTGAAAAAGACACAGAACGCTTTCCCTATCTGTGCTCTTGGTCCATGTTCCCAGTTTTTAGTGTAGTCTGAGTCGCTCATGTACTATGTTTCTTTGTACTTATCATTTTATTTACTTCCTGTTTTTTGTTGTATTTGTCTGTTTTCCTGTTTTTCTTGTATTTATCCTTGAAATATATTCTTTTGATTTCCGCTCGAATCTTAGTTGCTTTGATTACGCATTTGTGCATTTACTTGGTGAAATATCAGAATCGTATAACAATTTGTTATACGTTAAAGATATGATCATTTTGCAAATTACTTAAGTAGTTATTGTATCTTACTTATGACGGTCGAATAATATACGTTCAACCAAACCGTTCTAATTATGTTGAAGTAAACTTTAAATCATTTTGGCACAGATAGCATTTCGCTTGTCAGTATGTAATAAGCTTATTAATATAATCCAGTTTATGAAATGTCTCTCCTCTTGTCTTGGTAAGAAAAATTGAATTATAACTTGGAAAAGGAAACTGAGAAAAAAAACCAAAAACAAAAACAAAAACAAAAACAAAAGAAAACTAATACCTCAGACATATGTAACTACGAAATTTCTATTATTCTATAAATGTTGGAGGCAATTGTCGTAATCCAAGCTCGTTACAGTTGTCTTAGATGGGTAAAAATTAATTTAAATTAATTTGCTATTTTATTTCACGTGCAGTGGACATACAGAATGCGTCAAAACACTAAATATTGTTATGTTCCTGACATGATAGTACGATATAGATTGTAAAACATCCACAATCGTCTGTTTCTATATCCATTTTCCTTATGTTTATTTCTATTTCATCCACAGTCGTTATTGGCCCAGAAAGTATTCCTCTGCCTGAAACAACACCATCGTCTTCTTGCACTCATTTCTTTCTACAAACAATAGATCCATAATTAATTCATCGATATGCATGAAATTCATCCATTATGTTCGTACAATCTTGAAAAAAGAGAGCAGCTCTGTCAAGGCAGGTGTGAACCCGGTACTCATGAGAAAGTACAGCAACTATGTGAACATTACGCTCTGAAATATATAAGAAATATAAGAACATTTTAAACTCAAAAGTAGCATAAAATTTAATACAATAATATTACCTGTTTATTTCGAGAAAACTGATGTTGGTTATTACATTTGCCTTCACAAGTCGAATGAACACATGCGTATATATTCGCCCGTCCAACCGAGTGATTAAGATTTATTGCTGTAGGAAATGCTCAAAAGAGACGTTACGAAGATATCTTGTTAAAGTTATACTGTAAGTCAATGATTTCGAAAATTGATATTTTATATTCAAGATAGACAGGACCACGTTCAATGGACAATAATAAATGAATAAATAATCATATGAGTGTTGTAACCATCATACTCGAAGTCTTCTTGTATCCAAATTTTGACATGGGACATTGCGTTCGAAAGTTGAATTCTAAGGTTGATTTATTCCATGATAAAGTTTGTTTCCACATGTTTACTCAATTATTCAAATAAACATTGAATCTCTGAACATTGTTCAAACATTCAGGACAACACACCTCTCACCTTTTCAGAAGAAGGTCGACTCCATCCGTCAAATGGCTAAATCACATATCACTCTACCGTATCAAGCACTGGTTTTATCATATTATTGGCACAGACATCCTAAGATTGGTTCGTAGTTATTAAGTAGCACTCCAGCTAAGGATCATGCAAAATGTGATTCATGGATAAAAAGCCTACATATTTTTATTTTTGATATTTTGTTTTAAATGTCATAGTAAACAGAAATTAACATGTGGTTTATCATATAGCCCGTGCTCTTAGGAGATAAAAATTGTATAGAATGCACTGTAGATTTCAAAATTAAGGGAGATAACTCTGTAAACGACGCTCAAAAACAATAGAATCTACTGGATTTTCAATGTTGATTATCTCCTAAGAGCAGACAGATTTGAATGAATAATTACACATTTCATAGTACAGACCCGTAAAAGAACTTAATTACAAGAATAAAAATATGTAGCCTTTTTTTGGGGTAGATCACATTTTTTTAGATTTTGCATGACTCTTACAAAGACAGCTACTTAAATCATATTGTCAAATAATGGCAAGATCGGTTCTTCGTTTACAAAGTTGAAATAAAGAACGATGATAAGCAGCGTTCTTTTTTCATGTGATTCATTAAGCAATTGAAACACTTCCTTTGTAGAATAATCGAAGGTGAAAGTGGTCCCGCTAAATTTAATTACACTACTATGCAGTCAATAAACAGTGGCTACTGATAAAAAAAGTACCCCATACATATGATTTGCATGGATGTAAGATTTCATATAATATTTATAAGACAGAATATATAAAAGGTGATTAATATCATCATCACCAACAACGTACTTGTAAACAAATCCCAACACGCGACAATGAACGCTATTACAGACGCTTGTCAAAAGATAAATAAATCCCAGCACGCGACAAAAGACCAACTATTTATTTGATACAAACTGCTTCCTAGCAGATTACACAATTTTGTATGCATTGTTACCTTTATACATTCTTTGAAAACACTTGAAATATCTTAAAAGTGCAAATATAAAACATTCCTAACATTTATCTTTATAGGTAGCCACATTGTACCTCAAAAAGGTCATAAATGAACCGAATATTTTACCAGGTATCCTTAGTCTCCCTATATTCTAATGTAAGCATGATATATTCTGTATTGTATCCAGACAACCATGCAAAATGGTCAACAAGGGGATCTTTATTGGTTTGCATGTTGAATCAAAGTAATAAAATTGATCTATTTTTTGCAGTGTTACCATCAGTTTCCCTTTTTACGAACTTTTTTATTGATTTGTTACCATACAAATGACTTTAACTAACATTAAACGCAAATAGAATAAACATTATGTATTGAATTGAGTGTGCATTTTATGTTTTATTTAGATACAGACACATTATAAGAAAGCAATGTATAGGGAGATAACCAATGTTAAACTTGATCTTGAAAAAGTATAAAATATACGTTAATACAAGGTGCGATGAAAATTTTTTTATTAGCATACCATAATGCAAAACATTGGGAATGTTTTCATTAATTATATATTTAAATATATTTAATTAAAAGCTAATATTGGATCGTGTATTTCAGCAATATATAAGCCCAAATTACAGATATATATAGTTTCTTGCAGATAAGACAAAAACAAAAACAAAACAAACAAACAAACAAACAAACAAACAAACAAATAAAAAAACAAAAACAAAAAAAACTGGGCTCAACAAAGACAGTGAGGTGAGATTCCCAGTCTTAGAACTGTCAAATTTGCGATGCAAATTTTTCGGTTGTTCCCTCCGCTGGACTCGAACTCGTACTGCTGTGACATCTATGGCAACACCGCCTGCACAAAGTCCAGCGCCCTAGACCACTATAGGGTAAACTATATAGTGTTTATTAAATTACTCATAATACAAATGCAACTTCTTTATATTTTTATCTAAATATATGATAAAGGAGATTATAACTCAGATTATCCATGATTCAGTTAAAAAAATCATATGTTATTATTTGGGTCGGCGACATTGCTTTTGGACTAAAGGTCCCTGACAGTATTCACTAGCCCAGTAGTTGAACTTTTCTGATTACATATTTGAGAAGCCCAAAAGCTCGAAACTCCATAAACACTGTTAATTGTAGTTACAATATGTTGCTCTACTATTATAGAACTTATCGATGTTGGATTTGGCTTCCTACTTCGATATTATTTTCTTTATTACTTTTTGTATAGACTTCATTTTTGAATATTTGAATTTCCTACGTATTTGGATATAGATAACTTCGTCTTTAAAACACGTGTACAGCATGTCCAAATTTACAATATTTATATGATACCTGTAGTCTTTTGTTTACATATCACAGCGATGAATGACAAAACTACAGTGATCGAAGTCGATTTTGAATTGTAAAATTTATGTTAGTAAAAAAGAACTGATATATTAAAACGCGTCAAATGCACAAGCGTTGAACCTCAATACAAAATAATGAAGCTACCAGTATTAGAAATATTTGGTCACTAAATTTTCAGTGGACTGGATTTAGAGTACTAAATGGACCAGATTTTATGTAGGCTAAAAACCACTAATTCCACTTCCCATAGGCTTCTATGCTAATTTCACAATATTCAATGGCTTCTCTGGACTTTACCTTAACTTTAACCTGCAGAGGACTATATATCAGCATGATTCTACATATGTCAGCTCACAATCCTCAGAATGGCATGTGGGGTTAGCAGACTTGCAGTGCAGTACTGGTCACCGGAAGTGAAGTCTCTATAAATAGCATGGGAAATCCCAGTGTTTTCACAAGGTAGGGGTATATTTAGAAATCATTATGGAGATTAGGCTTCACATCACAAGAAGCAAAATGCACCTATAAAATGTACAAAAATGTTTTTCCTTTCAGAAACTGTTTAAATTTTTTAAATGAGATGAGAACTTTTTTCACAGCACTATGAGGAACAGGGGTAATTTCTGCGTAGGACTATTTTTGCGTACGTTCCAAATGCTCATTGGTTGAATTGGTGGTCTCTAACCTAAAGAGTCACTTTCTGTCTTAGAAAAAATTAATAACTATACAAGTATCTTCCTATACACATACTGAATGCATTTGCAAAGTTTCAGTGAAATGTGACAAGCACTTTTTTAAATATTTGATTTTTAAATATCGGGTAACCAAGTTGCGCGAGCAAAAAAGTGACAATATTCTACCATACTTAAATGCATTAAATATTTGCAAAGAACTTTTTCTGACTTTTCAAATAAAAAAAATCAATCACAACTTGTTTTTTTAACAATATTAATAAAGAGATAGCCTTTAAAAGTAGTCATTTTCTGAAAAATTGGTCTATTTTTAAAAATTTATGTCTGACATGCCTCCCCCTTTTTCTTGATCACATGTCAAAAACCCTAAATCTTTAAATTTTCGCAAAAGGTGATATCTTTGGCTTTAAATTTGTAAATACAGTGTTTTCACAATAAAACATGACAAGTAAAGGGCACCTAAAGCAAAAAAAGTACTCAAAAATGGATTTTCCATGTTGCCATAGGAAAATGCTTATATGTCCTTAACAGCAGTAATGAAAGTGAGTTTTTCCTCATTTCTAATCAAATTTTTGCTCAAATTTACACAAAACTTGATTTCAAGTGCTGATTACCACCATATTAAGGTAAATACAGCCCTCAAAGTTAAATATTTGATATTTTTACTAAATTTTCTACACTTTTCACAAGAGAGGACATAAAATGCAGCCAAAAAGACCAATTTTCCATAATTTGGACCTATAACGTAAAAAAAATGCATATTTTGAAGGATTTTTGTAGCGTATTCATAGCAAAGTTTACAAGATCTTCAAGTAGTTTAAAGCTATTCCAAGAAACTTTTCATTTTGCCATGGCCTAAGCTTAAGGCTAAAAACCACTAATTCCACTTCCCATAGGCTTCTATGCTAATTTCACAATATTCAATGGCTTCTCTGGACTTTACCTTAACTTTAACCTGCAGAGGACTATATATCAGCATGATTCTACATATGTCAGCTCACAATCCTCAGAATGGCATGTGGGGTTAGCAGACGCAGTGCAGTACTGGTCACCGGAAGTGAAGTCTCTATAAATAGCATGGGAAATCCCAGTGTTTTTACAAGGTAGGGGTATATTTAGAAATCATTATGGAGATTAGGCTCCACATCACAAGACGCAAAATGCACCTATAGAATGTACAGAAATGTTTTTCCTTTCAGAAACTGTTTAAATTTTTAAAATGAGATGAGAACTTTATTCACAGCACTATGACGAACAGGGGTAATTTCTGCGTAGGACTATTTTTGCGTACGTTCCAAATGCTCATTGGTTGAATTGGTAGTCTCTAACCTGAATTGAGATCTTAAAACATGACTTCAACTAGCGGTCTGATATCTCTATATATGAAAACTAGTTTCAAACAAAGAATAAACTATAACTCAAAAATCACATCCTTAACGAGACACGTATTCAGGGAAGTTGATAAATCCATCGGATTTTGTAAGAAAGAATGTGCTTTATAGACCATATTTCTGTAAATATCGACTATTTATAATTTTATTTCAAATGTTTTGTTCCGGTGGAAAAACTTTTATGATTTTTGGAAGTTTGTGATATCGATACCCCAATGCAAAATCTTTTCTGTGAGGATAATGTTGCGTTCATTAAATCTAACACTGTCTTACAAATACGAGCAACACTGACAAGTTGTGAAACGTAAATACTGTATATAGCATGGTGTTCTGGAAGTATGATCATCTTAGAATGGAATATTGACAATAGGAACATCAATATAATCTCTTTTATCATAATTTAAAAATGAAGGCTACCATTTTCTAGTGTAATAATTACATTTAAAAAAAGTGCGAGTATTATTATAGTTAGCCTTTTGGTTTGACATCATAATCTTTGTTTTCGAAGTGGGATTATTTACGGCCAACATATCATCAAAATATGTGATGGTATCATCAAATTCAAACAACAGATTACGTTTCGACGGATCTTTAAAGAGTTTAGCCATGAACTGCTATCGTACAAGTATAGAAACAAATCGAAAGATTACAATTAGGAAGACAAAAAAAACCTGTTTTATCTTGTGATTTGAACATGCAAGCAGCCATGTCAAGTCACTCTAAGTAATTTCAAATCCAACTGAGTCCGAAAGTCATTATGCCCTCAACAACATTAACGCTGTGTCTTGTATCTCTCTTTTCCCATTTAATAATCTTATTAACATTTTATTCACAAAAAAATCGTAAAATTTAAATCAACGATCAATTTTAAGATTTTCGTTATACAACGATTACATCTACGTTTACCCATATTTATGAACGATTTCAGACGAAGAAAAGATGGTTTTGTTAGAAGGCGTTGAAAAGTATAACAGTACTTTAACATCAAAGTTTTCTCTCATGGTCACACACGAGAAGAAGACTTTGATTTGGAAGTCAATAACGGAAAAGTAAGATAAATAACATAAAATTGTATTTGTTCTTTATGACAGTGAAAATCAACGGGGTGTTTGCACTTGTCTAAGATGCATCAATAAAAGATACTGGGCAAACAAATAGCATGAAGCATTACTAACTTACCAACAAGAATGGGGGCCACCTAAAATCATTGTACACACCTATTCATATATATTGGTCAAATGAAAAGGCACTAATTGATACATGTATATTAACTTAATTCCTTTGAAAAAGGGTTTAACATAAGACTATGACAGAATATAAATTAAAAAAGAAATGCTCCAAAGTCATCCTAATTATTTGAACTATTACTATGCATACTTTAATAAAAATGGCAAACGCCAATTTCTCAATTTCTGAGATGATGTTACATGCAAGAATATTATTCTTACCAACATGTTAGTAATAGAATAAATATTTTTTCTTAATATTTCCCTTCTTATCATAAATTCAGCTAATGTGTTTGTATTATATTTTTCAAATACATTTATCTTTCCATAGGCTATCCAGGGTCAATGTCTAATGATTGCATGAATGACATTACAAATATAACATTACACTATTTTTAAGCTATTCCTTCTGATACTTCGTTTCTTGTCTCCAGTGGCAATATCTGGAATAGCAGAAGACATTGACACCAGCTTAGAGAGTCAAAGTTTAGGTAAAGTTTAATATCAAATATGGTAAATATATTCATGGCTTAGTAATATTATATTTTTAATACCATACCTTTTATCAGCTCAAGAGCTGTAGCTGTAACTGTAAGCTGCAACTTCCACCTTATCAATGCAATCTCCGGAACGACATTGATAGGAAGTTATACAAAATTATCTGCTTTGCTAAAATAATCCTATCGCTTTCTTGCACTCACCTCAAGAAGTTCAGACCTGAATCTCTTTAGCTCGTAACAATCTGCATACATAATTTCCGTTATTAACTTCTTTGATCGTGTTTCTTTCCACCCTGTCCATTCTAGCCAAGTAACAAATATGTTATCAGATTTATCTAAGCAAGTTTGAACTTGATACTCATGTGCAAGTAGCACAACTATACGAACATTTTCTACAGGAAAAACAATCATGCATTGAGAAAAATAGTGATTTCGTTGTATAGGAATACACAACGAAATAGTTTGCATTAAGCTATTACACGTCCTTAACCTACGTCGTATCAATGTTTAAGTTAGGAGTAGTTTATTTTTAAGAAAATTGCCAATAATCGGAAGTAGCCTTGGTAACATAATCACGGCGATTTGACAATGTTAACATTTGTGGTACTAGATGACAATGCCAACGGATAAAACAATTGAATTCAACGGGAGTTGCCGTTTATGGGGCTCAAATATTTGTTGATCTTTGAATGATTTTTTTTATATGACACCTACTATTATATACATCAGATTTCTAAAAAGTGTCTTAATCAACTTAGAATTTTAAAACATACATTTATCCAATAAAGTATGAGCTGAATCGTTCTTAGAAGCGTTGCAGAATTTTTTTTTTAAATAACGAAAATATGGATAATTTTATATGGATACACCAGACTTTTGACTTTAGGAGTACACGGTTATAATGATGCTGACCCCATATGCATCACAAAGAATGAAGACTGTACAGACAACTTCCATACCAAATATTATGTCAATAAGCTTGAGTTAAAGGACCGTTGGATGTCAATGAACCTGTTTTTGAATTAGCATCATTATCTTGTCGACTTAAGTAAGATGTAACAAAGCATCAATTTTATGCTTGAAAATTTGAACATTAAAACGTTTCACTAATGCAACAGAAAGCGAACAACACATTATAAAATCCCCAACCACAACTAATTTAAAGGCAAAATTTAACGATAAGTAAACAAATCACTATATTTTTAAAACAACAATTGTATTTTCCAATTACAAATGTATAAATCAATAAAAACAATACTGTTATTACATGTTTTGAAGAAATGAAAAAAAAAAGAATTCAATGAAATTGGGTTTGATACAAGATGCATATCTTAAATTTATTTTGCAAGCAGTTTAGTATAGTTTGAAAAGCGGTACGTGTTAAGTTTCAATGGTTACAGTAGTGGATCTATGCCTTTCAAAGATGTAATGCAGGCAAAAAACGGGAAATATACGTCAAGTGGTTTCATAGCATGTTTTTTTTTTTCACCCGTATGCGTTGAACATGAAGTAAGCACTCCTATACTAAAACATAATAAGATAAGTTATTTAATGCTTGTGTTCCATGTATTAAAATACCATAACCAAAACGAAACACTTTTCTAGTGTATTGGATATATTACTTCCAGTTTTAAGTCATGCATATTAAAAAAAAATAGGATTATTCCAAAGCAGATATTCCATTTTGATTCGATGTTTGCTTTCCTTGTAAATAATAAAAGAATGCAAAATTGTATTCAAAATATGAATATTTGAAATATAGGTTTGTTATATGTCTCTTTAAAAAGTAAAATAAATTCTTGATTCTCACATTACTTGTTGTCAAACAAAACTATTGTTGTCTTCACTCTCACCATTATTTGTTTGAACATTCAGTTGCTATCTTGTCATTGCTATTAAATTGACAACATCTGGAGATATGTTCAGTCCTGTGCTTTGCTAAAATATTCACATCGTTTTCTTGCACCCATTTGTATCAGAGTACTTTTAAATTGTTTCAGTCCATACAAATCCGCAAACAGTAATTCTTGTACTATATAATCTGAGTATACTTTCTTCCATCCTTTCTTTACAAAGACATCCGACAATAAAATATCAGCTTCATCCAGAATGGTTTGTATTTGATACACATTTGCGAGGGAAACAACCGTGTAAACATTCGAGACTTAAAGACAAAAAAAGAATAAAATGATAAAATGATTGATTGATTGATTGTTGGGGTTTAACGTCCGAGCAGCCATATTTCAGCTTTATTCAGACGATGAACATGAAATGGATGATAAAATAACATGAAATGATGATGCAATGAAAAATGGGATGGGGCACATGGATGATAGGGTCGACAAATTTTGATTGCCACTTGAAAAAGGGAGGGATGGGTAAGGTCGGGCAATTTAGTCTCCTGTGGCGGAGCACAAAGGTTCCTTCTCTTATAGAATACCACAGCAGGGTTCTTTAACGTGGCATCTTTCCCAACACGGTGCACCACTATGGTTTGCAGTCAGATTTTCCGTATTATAGCCTGACAACCCCAGCATGAAACTAAAATGATAAAATGCATGTTATTTATACAATGCACGCAGCTGGTACCTTGCAAAGAGCAGGAACTGAGCACCTGAGTTCATTCTCTGTTTAGTTTGGTTTGAGCATTTTGTTGATCTCTCTGAGATAAGTTTTAAGTTCTTTTGTCAGGTATGGGTCTTTTTGTGTGTTATTCTTTAAGTGTTGCCCTATCTTTTTCAGGAATTCCCTGACGTTTGTATCTTTAATATTGATACTGTTTCCTTGATCCATTTGAGCAATGAGTCCTTATTTCCTAAAAATCTTAATTTATGCAAAACTGAATCAAAATTATGACATATCAAAGAGCACCAGATGGCCACCTTTGTTACTTGCGATTCATCGGCTTACAGTTGAAAACCTGGTCTTAAACTGACTTGTGTTTTTAAATGAAGACTCTAAGTTAATGAAATTAAATGGATACTCAAAATACACTACTCTGTCAATTATCGAGAGCAAGGATATTGATCTGTAGTTTCGAGGACATTCAGGACGGCCTTGTATTACGCGAGAGTTTTAGTGCAAAATTACCATCGAAAAACCTGTTCCTAATCAGAATCTTTGCGGTGGTTGACAACATTCCGGTTTTTACCTTGCTATTTGTTACACAAACTTTCCCTTTTTTATCTTAAAGATTTCAGGAAAGTGTCTTTAAAAGTTTAAAGGCAGTCGCGGCTGCAATGTCACCTAATTAGTTGCCACTAATTTTGAGAAGCAAAAATCTAGTAATTATATTTGAGAAATTTGCCTGTATAAATTATGCTTTTTACTTTATTGACAAAATTAATAAGATGATGCTTAAACAACGGTAAAAATACTGAAGCGTAACTGACGAAACAATTCAGATACACCAAGAGCATGGCCTCAATGTCAACAGGAAAAAAAAAGACGGTCTTCGTTCACAAATGATAAATTTATTGCTCCGAATTTTTAGCGGAGTCCAAGTTGCTTATTTACTTTCGTTACTCTGTTGTATTATTTTGGTTACATTATGTTTTTTGTTGTATCTTTGTCTGTTTTCCATGCCTTGTCTCTGTCCCTGGATTATATTCTTTTGATTACAGCTACAACCCTGTTTCCCTTGATTACTCCATCACACGATTTGTCTTATTTCAATGCAGTGAACATAAATAAAAAAAATCTTCGGCGACCACAATGAAATTAGTTTATTAGCTCAACTGGCCGAAGGCCATATGAGCTATTGCCATCACTTGACGTCCGTCGTCGTTGTTGTCCGTCGTCCGTTTCCGTTAACAATTTTTCAAAACTCTTCTCCTCTGACACTACTTGACCAAATGGAACCAATTGAAACCAAACTTGCTATGAATGTTCCTTGAAATATCCTGCATAAAACAGATGTAGGAGGCGTTTGATCCGTCGAAAAACGTTGCATTCATGACTAAAAATAGGACAAAGGGGTAAGACAGCAGTTTCTCTCATATATCTCCATAACTGTTAGGTTTAGCCAAATTCTGGCAGGGGAATAGTGTTCAGCATGATGAGATCAAATTTGTATTTTAATCTGTTAAGCCACGTTGTAGTTATTGCCCTTTTTCGACGTTTTTTGCAAATTTAATGTTATTTCTTTCAAACAAATTCTCCTCTGACACTACTTGACCGATTGGGACAAAACTCGGCATGAATGTTCCTTTAGGTATCCTGCATAGAAATGAAGTGGGGATTTTTGAACCGTTGAAAAATATGAGTGTTGTTACTAAAAATAGAACATAGGGATCAGATGGTAGTTTATGGTATATATCTCCATAACCGTTATGTTTAGCCAAACTCTTTCAATTGCTGCAATGATCCTGTTTATAAAGCCTTCAAAAATCTTCAGTAATTAAAATTGTCAGGCGACTCCTCGAAAAACTGCCCTTGAAAAATGAAAATGACCCTTTTTTTTTTTACAGTTTTCAGCCAATATCTTGAAAACTGTAAAAGATAGAAAGAAACTTTCGATTTCTGAAATGATCCTTATGATAAGTCCTACCAAAGTCTTTTTGAGTCAAAATTGTTGGACAACATCTTATTGAATTTATTGCCATTGAAAGACAAATTTTAACGAGGTGAACGATTCAGGCTCCTGGGAGTCTTTTGTATTTTTTGGCTGTCGATATCCCCCGTACATGACATGGCAATTTTAGACAAAACAGAAAGAGTCAACATCTGCCATTTTTCTTCATCTATATATCCAGTGAGAAATAAAAAGCAATCGAATTGATTTCAACGTACTGTTGAAGAAATATTGCAGTCAAACACTCAAAGCGTAAGGATAAGTGTACATTTTATAAATAAGTAAAAAAAACACGTTAAAAGGTTGAAACAAATGGAGACCATTTTTATCCGCTGCTCATTTTGGAATTGATAATAAGATAAAGTCCATTTTGATATCTTAACACCTAACTTGAACTTAATATGCTTTTCCTACAAAGTTCAAGATCATTTATGTTTCGTGTTCAAATTCAGTTGCTTTGTCCCCTTTGATATTGTTAATTGGTTTTGCCTAATCCGAATAAATATTCCGTCTTTGGGGGCTGATTCTTATTTTGCTCGGCCGCCTCGATCCTTTCAAGTGGGACTAAATATCAGATAAAAAATGTCCCGGCGGACGTCACGATCATTTGGACTAGGTTTTCTGATGTCATTCAGGTCTGAGTTAAGCCGTAAGACCTAACATGTGGGCTTTTTATTTTTAATGACACGCTTTATCTCTATTATTTGACTTTTAGTCCGAGTAGCCCATTCACTTTTAAGTGGAGTCCGAGTAGCCCATTCACTTTTGTTTTTTTTGTACGTATTATTTTGGTTATTTCAATTCTTTGTTGTAGTTTAAGATTTACTTTTTAAACCTTGCTACGATTTATTTTTTTTCAATATTCATGTGCACTGTTTACGAAGCCATTTCATACTTAACATTATTTTGGTGAGTAGAAAATAGACGCGTTTCTTTCTACCACGTATACTTGATTCTAACACTGATATAATATTGTTTAACATTTAATGAATAAGTACTAATATTTTTGAAGTATAACTTAGATTCAATACTTCAAGTCAAGTTTAACACTTGTAATATGAATTATTGGGAAAGCCTGTTAAACACTGCATTATTAAAACACTTTTAGCTAATCAATTTTTCAAGGACTTTTTAAAATTTAGGCCAGTAATTTAAATTGAGTAATTAACGGAACCAAAATTCTAACGGACATCAAAAGAAAGAAATCAAAGGATAAAGACCAGAGAGGGAAAAATACGCAAAACACAATAGGGAACATAAAATAACAAATACAAAAAGTAACAACTCAGATTTCACTAAGCACTGGAATCATGGGCCAAGTACATCGGTAGGGTAAGCATCCCTGGTTTTCCATGAAAATCATCAGAGTTGCTAATAAAATGTCATTTCCAGGGTAGACGAAAGAGGAAAGAAAAACTTTGACGCAGTAAACAAATCGGTCTAATGGTGCAACTGGATACATCATCACTGCTATCATCTAGGAGATCATGATGACTTCAATCTTGTGGCAACATAACCCTATTCAAGAACCCTCAATATAAAAGGTCTAACGTGGTACATAATATATGTGTAGTGACGACAAGCTCACATCAAGTTTTGATGTGAAAACTCGATACGCAGGTGCTGACCCTGAAGGTCACTGATGAAAAGGGAAGTTTACACAACGGAATGGAAAGTCATGGTGTTTGTCGTATATGTTACTAAATGAAATACATACATACCAGTTATTATGTCTTTAATTGATGGTAAACTGCATCTTAGGAATATGAAAAATGACTCAAGTTCTGATTTTTCAACATATGCTGGTAAATCCAATATTGCATTATTTCCTACAATTTTAATACACCATAGAAATTGATTATATAATCAGTTATTTCTCAATATATTTCTTATAGTCATACTTTAAAGAAAACTGTGGTTTTGGGGATAATATTTTAAGAAAAATGCCCAGATAACGCAAATGTATATTTCATAGCAAATCATTTTTACACTTCTCCCTTGATTATCTTTTTAAGGTCGTGTTAATATTGGATTGATACAAATACTCCATAGATGTCGAGAACACGCACTGCCTACAGAAAAAATCAACGGGATATGTAACAGATTATGTGAAAGGAACTATATATTTTCCATGGATGTGCATTTAAAATTATTTAAAAAAATTACCAAATATTGTATCTGGTAGATTTTCTCTCTGAATGAACCCAATAACCATTTAAAATAACAGAAATTCAGACAATGCCAAATTTTAAAAATGTGTTATTTACTTTCAATGTTTCACTCATCGGAGGACTTTAATCATAATGTTTTTCAATAACAACAAAACACAATCAAAACAAAACAAAAAGAAACAAAACAAAACAAAAACAAAAACAACCAAACAAACAAAACAACAAAAACAACCAAACAAACAAAACAACAAAAACAACAAAAACCAAAACAAAACAAAACAACTACAAACAAATATACAAAAAATACAGAGTAAATAAAAAAAAAACCAAACAAACAAACAAACAAAAGTAAACTGATAAAATGAAAAAAAAAGAACAATATGATCAAATTAAGATAGTTTGTTATCATTGTCTTTAATGCGATATACTCAAGCATCTTCGATCACACAAACTTAATTCATAAATGAAAGGAATGTAGTTATATGTATGAAAAATCACTAATTTTAATCAGCACTTATATAGTTGGTGTATGGTGTATCCTCATAAATCTTCTTTTGATCGCTGAATTTTGAAAATGACAATTTTAAACATAATTGTAAAAGTTCCTCAAAGTAACCAGAATATAACGAACAAATATGAGTTCGAATTTTAATTAGTAAAAATTATACCTCCCCCATAAAAAATAATAATAATAAAAATTAAAAGTAAAATAAGAAACTCATTTTCTCTGCATTATCTGAAACAAAATGAATTCATGTCTCTACAATTGATGTATTAAATCTATTACAAATATCAAAAATGAAGGAATAATTTTGATAAGACTTCCAATTGAATGTGCTTATTGTCCGAATATTGCTCATTTTTATTATTTCGGCACACACAAATAAAAGGAATGTCCTACATAAGTTTGGATATCATGAATGGTTTAAAATATTTCTGTCCGAAATGACGAATGTAGTGAGAATGTGATGATTTAAAAGAAGTCTCACATATTCCTGTTTGTCGAGACATTAGCGATATAATAACAATATGGTGCACAAGCACCTATAAAGTGAAATGTAATTTACAAACAACTCCGTTCCTAGTAAGCAAAGTCAAAAAATCATATTAAAACACAACATTATTAAAATAATTTATGCATGTTGAAATTTGAAAAGTACACTCTTTATTGTATTACAAACCAGTTGACAGCTAAGTTGACAATGCTTATATTTAGCAAATTGACACTTCTAAATGCTTAAATGTTTCATATTATAACAAACCCTTGAATTGTGAAAGCAAAGCATAACACAGGTGACGTAACCTTCCCCTGAAAGAGTAATCAAGGGAACCAAGGTTAGAGTGGTAATCAAAAGAATGCAATCCAGAGATAAAGACCAGACATGGAAAACAGACATACACAACAAAGAACATAAAGTAACTATATCAGACATACAAAGTAATAAAAACAAATGAGCAACTCGGACTCAAAAAAAAAAAAAAAAAAAAAACTGAGAGCATGGACCAGGTGCACCGGTAGGGTAAGCATCCTCTGCCTTTCTAGAAACACCCGCCGAATTGCTCATACAAAGTCAAGTCCGGGATGGACAAACGAGGAAAGAAAAACTATGACCCGTTGTATAATTCAGTTTTCATGGTGCTTCAAGTGTCTATTTGTTCACAGTTTATGGGGTTAAATTCACTTTGACTACGTTCAATGTAGTAATGAGTTTAATAAAGAGGTACATGTTTTATCATATGTTTTCGCCTCTGTTAGAAAACGTACGGAAAGACGATAGTCGTCGAAACATTTCATGGTAATTTTTTTTTACTTTGAAATTTGTCACTGTTGGAGTCACGTCGTTTAGGGCAAGACTTTTATTCTTTTTAAGTTGAATTTTTATTTTTAAGTCTTACTTCGTTTAAAATTTTGAATTTTAAAATGTTTTTTGTTTTGCTATGTTGATTTGGTACAGATTTTGATGTATTTTTTGTGGGAAGGTCCGTTTTGCATTTAATATAAATTATAATACGTTTCCAAAACATTCTTAGTTTAATAAACGGCTATTTTGTTAATTTACAGCGAAGAATGGTACATTTCCTACTTGTCAGAACTGAACGTTATCATGTGATTACGATTGCGATTGGTATTCATAGACCGATTGGTTTGTATGCGTTAAAAATTTGCCTCATGGGAACTTTTTCTCCAACTAATGGAAGACGTGTTTTGGAAAGGTTTTCAGTTTTATGTGATTACAATTAGAAGCGTTTTATTGAAAGTTGTGGAATATGCACTTGTGTGTATCGCCCGTTCTATATGGAAACATAACGGTGTATTTGCCCGTTATTCTAGGGTATTAACAGCAATATGGAAATTTCATGTGAGGCGCCTCAAGTTTTAAGTAGTTTTAATTTGTTATGACATTTATTTTGGCACTCAATTGTTTTGTTTAATTCAACCCAAGGGGTAAAAGTGTTGAAGGCAAACCAACTTTTACATGGGAAAAGCCTTATTCCTGTGGTTTTAAGAGTCAAATCGGTTGACCCCGATATTGTTGTTGGAGAATTTTCCAGACTGAAAAAGGGCACGCCATAAGAAGTTATTCGAATGTAGTTACTTTCTACATTTTGTCCTTTTAGAATGTTAGCATATAAATTTCTCATTGCGGAATTCTTATTTTTTTTTGTCACGCCTAATTTTGAGTTCTTTCCCTTATCATTATTAACTCAGAACCAATTGATTATGAGTAAATCATATTTTATTTTAATTGGTCGATTAGAGAATTGCATGTGACTGCTTAAAGTACATATGTATAATGCAAAAGGGTATGGCGTAGGTGTCAAAGAGACGGTAAGATATCCTCATTACAACATGCAGACAGATTTAATGAATTATTATATGTTTCATTGTACACATATATAAGGTAATTTTATCATAAAGAAAAATCCTTGTAGCCTTTTTGAAGATGATGTAGAGCATTGAAGCACGAGAAATGAACTGCAGGTAGATGAATCCTGAACATACGTTCACACATTGGCATCACGTCCGGAAATGACTTCTCCAAGCGTTTTACATGCAGCTATAGATATACATTTCATCACAAAGAAGTTAGTTTTTTATTCAAGGCATTTGCGATGTGTAGAAAATATGAAGATAGCCCAGATTTCGATAATCTAGTACTTAAAATGTTTGGATCAGAGAAAAATAAGAACATTGCATCAGTAATAGCCGATTGGGTCGAATCTCTAAGAAATATTAAGACACTGATGAAAAAGGGATGTTGATAACGATTCAAATTTTGAAGATAACGCTCTGTCAAATCGTAATGGATATCAGTTTCGTTGACCCTTTCCGTATCCCACGGTGGCATTTGGTTTTCCACCGGTAATGCAAGGGCATATTTTGGATAAAGACCCCCATTCCGTGGAAGAGAACAGAGGGTTCCAATTATGTAGATTGTTTCTACTGTAAAGAGACCGGACATTTCGTATCATCTTGTCATAAAATTTAAAAAATGACAAATAGCATGTTTTAAAGTTTAATACATGTATTTTATTTGAGATTTTGCTTTAAATCTGGTATGTCGTCTTACATTTTTATGCATATCCCATTTCCCAGGAGTACTGATTTCCTAGAAAATTTTATTCACGCGAGATAGGAGCTGGGCTTCTTTTCCAGAGTAAGTTGAAGAACTTTCTATGGCTAGGTCTTGTGAGGGTCAGAAAAATAAGAATTATCACTTAAAAGGTAAATAATATGTCGATGTTTATGGTGCTTATAGGAATTTGTAAATACGTGGTTCTGTGATAATTTGTCGTCTAAAGATTATTCATGTCTGAGATTACAGTGTTTTGCCGAGTTATATTAATGATGATAATAATAGGTGACCGCTGGATGTAAATGTTGCTTACTGTGATATTTGTTGTATTCGTAACTTTGCTCCATGTCCGTTTTATTTATAAGAATATGATAATAATAAAGTATTGAGTGAGTATTGGGATGATGGTGTATTTGAAGATTGATTAGGTATCGTAGGCAAGTTATTTGTTAGTTAAACCCAATTTTCATCAAATACTTAACTGAACTGAGTCACATTGAGTATTGACCCCCGTACAATAATCTTATATCGTAAGTGAGTCTCGCAAGATATGACGATAGTTCATCACTTGAGCCACAGCTACCGGGCCTCGAGTTAGAGTGACCGACCTTATCGTTCAACACTGGAGATCTGAATGGGATGTTTTTATGAAAGCCGATATTTTTACTGAGGTATTCACAGTAGGATCTTCACCACCCACCGAGCATGCCAGGTATAACTTTAACTGTCTGTATTCAATGTCCCTCAGTTTAACTCAATTTTCACCCAAGACCATAATTGAGAAGCTTTAGGATGGTATTGATTTTTAGTTGGTTCATTTGTTTGGTCAAGTGATAATTCTGGCACATTTTGTGGATTAGTATTCACTCTTTATATTGGTTTTAAATTGGACACTTGTTATATTTAGTCCTGTTTTTTCTCTGGAGTTCTGATATTCATTTCTAAAGGTTAGTGTTTCTTATTTTTCTATTCTAATATGTTAATATAATTTGTGTCCAACCTTTAATGAAGACTTAGGAACTAGGAATAGGGTTTTATTTTGCAGGACTAATTGAGCTCTGTATGATATTTAAACGATAAACTATTCAAATAACTTAGTTGAACCATTTAAAACTTGAAAAAGGGTTCATCATTTTGTCAATTTTAAACTTCACAAATAAAGAATCCACTAAATTAACGAATTGGTCTACTATAATACCATCAGTCCCAGTGTTTCACATGTTTTGAAGAAATTAATAAAAATCAATGAAGTTAGGCCAAACACCAAAGATGTATATTTGAAATTTATTTTGTAGGCAGTTTGGTCTATTGCCCTTTACAGGTTTGTACAGTTGATCTATGCCTATCAAAGATAGAAACAGGCAAAAAAAAAACGGGAAATATACGTCGAGTAATTTCAAAGCACGGTTATTTCACCCTTATGCACTGTAGTAAACAATCCTGCAGCACCTATACTAATAAAACATTAGAGGATAATTTATTTTCCAAAGAATCAAAACGTAACACACTTCTATATTGTATTGGTTAAATAACTTCAGGTTTTAAGTCAAGCATATCAAGTAAAAGCACGACAATTCCATGGTAAAAAAATAGAAATTCCATTTCATTTCGATGATTGCATTACTTGTGAAAGTACTTTAACAGCGCAGCATGCTAATAAATGAAAGCAAAATTGTATTAAATATATGAATAATAGAAAAAAAGGTTCGTGATACGTCTCTTCAAAACATTAAAACCGAAATTCTTGATTCTTACTTTACATGGAAGCAACCGAAATATTCTTAACAGATGCTTTCACCAGAATTTGGTTGCACATTTAGTTGCCATCTTGTCATTGCTTTTAAATTGACAACTTCTGGAGATATGTTTTCGTAATCCTCTGCTTTGCTAAACTATTGCCATCGATTTCTTGCACCCATTTGTATCAGAGTGCTTTTAAATTCTTTCAGGCCATAGAAATCCGCAAACAATAATTCTTTTACTATTTCATCTGAGTATACGTTCTTACATCCTTTCTCTACAAAGACATCCGTCAATAAAATATCAGCTTCATCAAGAACGGTTTGAACTTGATACTCATTTGCGAGGGGAACAATCATGTAAACATTCGAGACTGCATGACAAAAAAGAAAAAAATAAGAATGATAAAATGCATGTTATTTATACGATGCACTCAGCTGGTGTCTTGCAAGGAGACGGAACTAAGCACCTGAGTTCATCCCATGTTTAGTTTGGTTTGAGCAATTTGTTATTCTCTCTGTGATTATGTTTTAAGTCCTTTTGTAATATTCGGGCCTTTAATGCGTGTTGTTCATTTGGTGTTGCCCTATCTTTTTCAGGGATTCTCCGTCTCTTGCAACTTTAGTATTGATATTGTTTCCTTGAACAATCTAAATAATGATTCCTAAATTCTTACAGAACTTAATTTATGCAAAACACGATGAAAAACATGACTTGTATCAAAAAGCATCACATGGACGCCTTTGCCGTCTGTGATGTATTGGTTTACAGTTCAAAACTTGGTTTTAGACAAAATTGTGTTTGTTACATAAGTCTTTAAATTAATGAAATTAAATAGAAACTCAAAAACAAAAAAAACAAAAACAAAAAAAAACCAAAAAACAAAACAAAACAAAACAAAGCAAAAAAAAAAAACAAAACAAAAAACAAAACAAAACAAAAACAAACAAACAAACAAAAAACAAAAACAAAAACAATAAAAACAACACAACTCTGTCAATTATTGAGAACAAGGATATGGACTTATAGTTTCCAGGACATTTAGGACCGTCCTTGTCTTCAGCGGGAGTTTTAACGCTCTATAAAACCTAATTTAACACACAATTACAATAGTTAATACATGTTACTTGTCAGGACCATTTCAGCAGTTTCCAACTCTCCAGTTTTTACCTTGATATTGATATTTGTTAAACAGACTTTCGAAGTTAGATTTTGTTTCCATACTTCAAGTCAAGTTTACAAACACTGGTAACATGAGTTATTGGGAAAGCCTGTTTAACATTGCAGCATCAAATTTAGATTCCTTACAATTTGTCAATGACTTTTTAAAGATTACGACAGTAGTCTTTAAAATGAGTAATCAAAGAAACCAGAATTCTAACCGAAATCAAACAAAAACAATCAAGGATTGAAGACTAGACAGGGAAAACAGATACATGCAAATTAATAAAAAAAACATTGTAGGCAATTGTAGACTCCACTCATTTTACTTACGTCACGTTTTTGTGACGTTCATAACGCATTAAAATCATTACAAGTATGAAAGCAGCCTGATGTTCTTTTCCATTTATACTCGAGTTTATAGTGTCCAATTCAAAACCCCAAAAACAACCCCCCAATGCAAATTTTTGGTCGTTCCCTCCGCGGGACTCGAACTCGTACCGCTGTGACATCTATGGCAACATCGCCTGCACGAAATCCAGCGCCCTAGACCACTCGGGCAGCTTGGCTATATAAAAATATAGCTTTCGCTGGCCGGGTCAATCCTCGTCGTAGGATTAATCTAGGGATGTAACTAAGTACACGATGTATGGTAGTACGGGACAGCTCAATAAGATGTTATTATGTAGGATAGAGGATCTGTGGGCAGAGCGCCTTGCCCCGATTAGGTTTCTGAGCACTATTTACTCGCTTTTTACGACACGCTTACTGTTGCTGCAGGCCTATTCTTTTGACATCTGGACCCGCACGGGGCGTAAATATTCTAACACTTCTAAGAGTAGAGCAGCAATATGTAAAAAAAATGTATAATACGTACTTTGGTTGTACAGAGATAAGTCCAAACACCTCTAGAAACACAAAATATGTGTTAACATGCAAAATTCATCAACTAAACAGGCTATTTTAGCAGTATATTAAAATTTATTCAATACAAACAAATAATTTAGGAATTCTGCACTAATTGTTGTTGTTAAAACAATCAACTTGTACACATGAACTACAATTTTTATACAAATAAAAAGTAAACAATTTCGATTATCTGTTTTCCATATGGCCAATTCATTGAGAACGTTTTATGGTTGCTTCATACGCAATGTACAGTTTTCAGAATGCAAAAACGGTCTGAAGGAGTAATAAAGGAAACCAAGTATCCAGAGGAAATAAATACAAAAAGAAATCCAGGGACAAAGACCGGCCATGGAAAACAGACATACACAACAAAGGACATAAAATAACCAACGTAATACATACAAAGGAAGAGAGGTAAATGAACAACTCGGACTCCATTAAAAACTTGGAGCATTGACAAGGTGCATCGGTAGGGTGAGCGTCCTATGCTTTCCTAGAGACACCCGCCAAGTTGCTCATAATAAGTCAAGTCCATGGTATACGAAAGAGGAAAGGAAAACTAAATATTAGATTCAAAATCATAAATCTATTGATCTCAGATATGCTGCTAAATCCAATGTGACCTTTTTTTTTACACTTTTAATACTGTGAAAGAACTTTGATTCGTGGGTACCAAATCTCGTGGTTTTGGTAAAAAAATACGCCAGTTCGTAGATTCCTGAATGTGATAAATCCATCATACAAAAAAATTTAAATTTCATTATCGTTGGGAACCAAATTTCGTGGTCAAACCGACGAAAACCACGAAAATTGGTATCTCACGAACAGTGATACTTTCACAGTATATCATAGAAGTGATAAGATCACCAGATAGAGATCTCACATTAACTTACATACTTTAGTGAATACAATAAAATAGAATAATTGATTGTGTGCTTGAATTTGCAATTCATAGGGTGGAAGTTGTGTGCCAGAAACTTACTACCCGATAACTAAAGACACATTAATTGCTTGTGTTGACATACTGCAGTTTGTCTATTTCAACACATTTATCATAAGTCATCATCATTCTAATCATCATCAAAGAAAGGTATATGAATATATTAGACAATGTTAACATTTATAAAAAGAAGCTATCATTCTAAAACAAATGTCATTAATGTAACTGAGAAAAATGGAATTTAGTATGTATCTTATCTTACTCCTTCTTTGGATCTATGATCTTTGTTCATTTTCTTTTTTTTTTCACATTTATTGCATATTAACAAACAGATCACAATTTTACCAGAATAGCAAATTTCAACTGCATGCAATTCGACCATTAAAACAGAAATTGATATGAAGTGTATCTTACATGACATTGTTTCTAACGTAAACATGTAAACAAGGAAGTACTTTAATATCAGTAAAAAATAACTTTAAATCACGTGACCTCTTTTATTGTTAATACAATGCACTGAACGTCTTATTTTTAAAAATGCTCTGTCAACGTCAATGTAATATGGGTTTAATGGTAACCGTGGTGTTTCTAGAAACGCAACAAACTTGTTGTGAGCGTTTATTTTCTTCCGATCATCTTGCTTTAATTCAATTTTTATGTTGGATCCAACAGTCGGTCCTTTGATTACTTTTAGTTTGCTTCTATATGTCCATTGAAAATATTTCCATGAAACACGTGGTTAAAATTTCTAGAAAAATGTAAATGATTTGCTTCTTTTATGAAAGTATAATACCTTATAAAATTTCTAGATATTTAATCGTACCAGATAAATTTTAGAGAAGATGTAAGATACCTCCATAACTGAGCAAATGTCTTTACAAATACATGACAGAACAAACTGTGTCCTTTGTTTCATTTTAGATATATAGATAATCTAAATAATCAATATATTCAACAGGAAACTAAAACAATAAATACTGGGTTAAAGGAAAATATAGATATCATATACATCAAACATTTGGCAGATAAAATGTAATATACATGAAGTTAATATTATTTTAACTTCTGTAAATAAAGTTCAATTCTCTTCACACTTGGTTATTCCTAATTCGCCTTTCTATTACGTTCAATAGCTAGAAGGATAAACCGTAACATTTTGATAATTTTGAGGTAGAGCGGGCAGTATGATGGTAAATTTGTGCGTACTTTAAAGTCTATAGTTCAGAATTAGAAAGTTTGTACGGCTTCACAAGTTATTATCGGATGAGGGGCAATCGTTTGATAAGCTATCTAGGGGTGTTTTATTTGGAGTTTAGAAAAAAAAAAAAAAAAAAAAAAAAAAAAAAAAAAAAAAAAAAAAAAACCGAAAAAAACATTGAATCTTCGTTGATTGTTTAACGGCTAGCAAACATGGGTAGGCCGATTACTCTTCCACAGCTTCCAACTCAAAATTATTAGAGTCTTCAATAATACAACTATCCTGATCTTCACAAGCGTACGGCCTTTTCATAGTAAGACAACCTTTGGCTAATTAAAGCTGTGTTGATGTTTAGATAAGAAAAAAAATATCAATTTTAGCAGAAGTTGTACCCAAGTGCTGATGAAAAGTACTTATTTCCACATCTTTTACTCTTATTTTAATTTTGATATTGTACAAAAATGTTTTATTTGAAAATATCTTTACTTTCGTTTTTTCGTGTGATTTACTTACAAATGTTCAGACTATGCAGAGATGTCTGACAAACCGCTATCTGCTATTTACAATACTTGATTGTATACTGAGTGTGACTAGTATATCAAAGCTATGTACCATCTACAAATTGTTAGGCTGATTATATTTTCGGCAATACCATTTCCATAGATCTGAAAATGAAGACGGCCTAGAACTTCCGATTTCAATACACCTGTATTCGTATAACTTAATGGTGATGCACTATTTTTGATAAAAATACTTCGATTACGATCCTATAAATAACTCCTGGTGAACAGTAGACTGACCGTGTATAACTTCTGAGTGAAACGTATGAACACTAAAGTTGATTAGAAATTAAATGATAAATAATTTCTTAAAAACATTCTTTTATACCACTTTTTCCAACATCAGATAGTAAGACAATCGGTCTTTAATTAAATACAATGGATTTATCACTCTTTGCATAATGGCATTCTGTTGTTTTTTCCCATTGAGCTAGGAACAATAGAAAAAGCAGATATGGTAAAACGCAACAATTGCACCATTGTATAAGCTTTATGAAATTAGTAAATACTGACAGAGATCACTAAAACGTCTTCAATAATTGTAAACACACCTTCAAATAAACCCCGAAGTCTTCTATGGCGGAGTAAAAAGGTAATTCCCACTACTATCGAATATCCCAGCAGGGTTCTATAGCGTGCGTGCAACGTGGCATCTTTCCCAACACGGTGAACCACTATGGTTTGTGGTCGGGTTTTCCGTTTTATAGCATGACAACCCCAGCATGTAACACGCCAGACGTACCCCATTCCACCACCTATTTTTATTAGAAGCTTATTTCTTGAGAGGTAATATGTATCATTTCCTCTGCCGAAGTATTTGTGTATGATATTGATATTTTCTTCAATTCTTTTATTAAATATTGAAGTATTGAAGAAAAAATCAAAATGATTTTGCTAATGATATATTAAAAAACAGGAATATAGGAAAGCAGACTGAATTACAAATTGTTTAAGCATATTTGCGCGGATATATTAACTGTTTTAAACCTCGCAAAACAGGACGAACGAAGACATATATGTAGCTCTCTAAAAATACGTGTATTCAACTCAAAAACGTAATGTTTACTAAGCTAATACAAAGGGTTACCGCCTTGAAACGTTACAAAAATGGATGTAATTAACTTGAGTCACTGACATAAACCGGCCAAGCAAATGGTCAATGCAGCGGTTATTTAAGAAATGCAACACCTACCAGAAATGCTGGTGCTAAAATATCGAAAAATGAAACGCTCTCTAATCAAAGGAAGTGTTCTAACAGAAAAATTGTCCGTGAGTAATTGAAATAAAAAAGTTATGTTTGAGTATCTAATTTATGTTTCGCGCACTATGTTTAAGTGTTGCGTCCATTAAGTCAACTTCTAATGGTTACAACTTGATTATTGGTGTGTTAGTCACATCAGTTTTCGAACTGGACTATCGCAACTCTTGGAAGTCCATACTTTACAGTAATGATGTTCTGTATGACCCCAACTCTCCAAAATACTCGTTTTCCTTCTTCGTGAATTTGAAAAAAAAATATCTCCTTTTTGGATTTTGTGTATCTCAAAACCTGTCTTCTGATGATAATTTTGAAGTCACACTAAATATTCTTCTTTCAATCGTGATCTGAAATTGTCAAGCAGCTCTTTGTTTCGATGTATGCTACTAAGGTTAACATTTGAATGAACATCAGTTGGTCTTTGGTTGTAGTTGTCATCTTGCAAAAACGGCACACACCTGAGTCTACATCCTTATACAAGGTGAGAAGGTGTGAGTGGTTCTGGATTTCGAATGTCGGTACCAAGGTATGTGTTCGGTCTGTAACTTCATTTTGGCTCGATCTCTGTAAGAACGGTTCTAAGATTTTACTCGTGCACGAGGTCACGTATCAGCATTTTTTTCAATGAAGGTTTAGTTAGTCCTATTAATCTCTCCCACGGTCATCCAAAAGAAGAGCTCGATTTGGTATGGATCTCCAATCTGTTCCGCATTGTTGTACCTCCTCCTTCACAGTGTCGAAGTTTGCATGATACGTGTTTGAATGTCTATAAATTATTTGACATCATTATAGAAGGCAATGATCGTCGACTTAAAAAATCTTCGAAAGCAATGTTTTTCTGTAAGGTCAAAAACTAATTCTAGGTGCACAGCTCTAGTTGCGGCACATGTGAACAGGCAAACATATACCGTTGATTCATCTTTATATTTGTTTCGTACGGTAAGCGCTCCTGTAAAGTCTACACTTTTGATATTAAATGGTGTGTTTTCCTGAACTCGTTCTTTTGGTAAGGGCAGAATGTCAGGGGCGGAATAAGGTTTTCCGCTGACTTTACGACATATGACGCATTTGTTCAGTATTAATGTCATAGTATTTTTAGTAACCTCGGAATCCAAAATGTTTGCTGTTAATACAAGAATAATGGGTACGTTCATGAGCTTCCAAACGATCTCTGGCAGGTACCACACAGAGAGGTTTGACGTCTTCTAAAAGATCGCATGTCCTATATATCCACTTGCTTCATAAAATGTCGTGTTCGTCGAGGAAAAGTTTCAACTGTCTTTTTAATGATGCACGCTTTGTCTTATGTATAAAATACAAACTATGTCGTCTCTGTATGCCTTCTATTGAGTGTCCCGTCTCCACTCGTGTGTTACAGTATTTAACTCGCCTGTTTTATGAAGTTTTTGCAGCATTGTATTTGTATTACTCTACAATTGTGAATAAATCATATAACGTATGCTGTAATTTGAATTAACGTAATTAAATTACTGTATTTGTTGATAGTTATGACTTTTACCGATATCACTCTGTGAAACAAGATTCTCGTTATTGAGGTATTTCAAAACGATCTTTTCAATCACCGTTTCATGATCCGCAGTAACTAACCGAATCAGTGGCTGTAGCACTGTTGTTGTCCCACTTTGGCCATTACTGTTCATCTGTTATCAATTGCGGCCCATTGAGCTATTTTGTATTGTTTGTAAAATCCTCGCTTGAAATACCACGGGTAAGTAAATCTGCCGGATTGCCTACTGTCGGACAATACCTCTTATGACTCTCGTCACAAAGTTCCTTTATTTCCATGACCCTGTTCTAAAAAAAAAACTGTTTCTGTTGTTCTGTTGATTTAATCTTACTCAACACAATTTGACTATCGCACCAAAATACAGTTTTGTTAATTCTTAGTAAGTTGTCCGGTACGTGTTTTGCTAATCTAGCACCTTTTACTCTTCCCATCAGTTATATGTTTGATAGGGGCGTCTCGATTCTTTGCCATTATCAATTTCGCACTTTATGCAAGGAAACATTTTCAAAATTTCTGGTGTGTACCGGATTGTCTTTAAAGTGTTTAAGAAGTGTGGCACTCAAAATAAAAGGCAAACAAGTAGCTCTGAACAGAACTGACTTCAAACGATTAGTCGTGAACTGGCTTTTCTTATCTGCTTGGTCGTTGTGCCATCTCGGTCCTTTACATCTAACTTTACATGCAGGAATGCTTTCTCCAAACCTGCCGTAGTTTTGTAGCCCAGTACCATCTTTGCAACTACAACCATAAACGGTGCGGATGGATTTTGTTGATGAATTTTTCGCAACGGGATGATGCGGAATATAAGTTACGGGCCTATTGGTCAGAAACACAAACTCTTCTTTTTCCTCAATAAAACCTCGCCTCTCTTGATCTCTGATGATGTTTCAATACATCTCAAGTAGTTTCTTATAGCTTTCTTACATTCAGATAACATGTTCTGTTCTATGTTGGACTACTACTAAGTTGTGCGGTAAGGTACGGTAATCACGTTTCCATGGTAATTTAGCACTGTATTGACCATTTTCAAATACCTTCGTTTTCATACACATATACACGAATCGCGTCGGCATGGCTCTTAACATTGTCTCTATCGGTTACTCCGAGTGATTCTAGATTCCAAATTTTTTTAAGTCTCATCGACTTCTTGGTGAAGTAAAATGTTCAACATTGATGAGTAGTCTGATTTTGCTCTATTTGTTTTCATTAGCGGTCCAAATAACAACAATCCAAGCTTTGATTTTACTACACTCGGACCCTCACCTCGGATAATTTTGTCTTATACCACTGACCAATACAAATCTGCACCTATCAATAGGTATATGTTGAATCTTCGGCAGATATCGGATACGCTAGCTGTAATTCTTTAAAGTACGATAAGGACACAATTTCTCTACGCGATATCATCTGAATCGGGGCTGCAATTTTTGGTTCGATAACTACTTCCATGGAAATTCTCTTGGAACCAGTGATTGCGTCCAAAATAACAAATACGTCACAGTTAAGCATAAAATATATATAAGATTTCTCTGTATTTCACACATAAAACAGTTTTGGACATAAAAGGTAATGTTATAAAAGACATCTTAGAGTTTAAAAATCATCATTATAAAGCTCTCGCCTCACGCTGTAAAATTCAAATAACTTTTTTTTACCCACTTCATCAAAATAATGACCTATCTCACTACAAATAAAATAGCCATGGTCGCCAATTAAAAAAGTTTATTTGGCTTTCTCGTGGTAGCTGGGTGAAGGCAGGGACATGCAAATACTTTACGGAAAAATCATTAAAACCTAGCATTATATAGAAAACCTTCTCTTCCGAATCTAGATATTTTCAACGCTCTGCTCTCAGTCGGTTCAACTTCTGTGGGCTATAAGTCCTCTGTTATAGTGAGTGTTGCGTTGCGTTATCAACTAAAATATTACTCGTAAGCATCTATGATCATATCAAATAGGCGCGACCGCGGTTTTGTGTAAGACTTTTGATCATGCGGCTCCTTTTGGGTGTAATAATTAATAATAACTTTATTAACTCGATCCAATCCCACGGAGAGGGTTAAATCTACAATAAACACACACACACATACACCCCCCTAAAAAAAACAAAAAAAAAAAACAAAAACAAAAACAAACAAACAAACAAACAAACAAACGAATAATTTTCCAAACATAAATATGCAAATAATCATAATATTCAAAACAAACATGTTCAATATTATGAACTCAATTTTGGCAATATGTGTAGTGTAAATGTTTCAAAGTTTCTGTCAATTTGGCTTTCCATACATGCAGGACATGAAGTAATGCTATAAATTCTACAAATAACTTGCAAAGTATCAAAATAAATGATCTGGTCATATTCAATGCAAAATATCAGCCTAAGTATTCATAAACATAATCACAATATTCATACAACTATTAGGACGATGAAAAATGGTTTACACCTACAACTATAATGCAAAACTGTTGGAAAATACATACTTCACAATGATTGTAAAATGTTGACAACAAATGTCTATACTCATTCAGAAGATAGTTATCCTCTTTGACAAATACCACAAAAGTATCAAGTTTGGTCAGGAATTAACGTAAAGTTTGAATGTAAACATTGGAAAACAAGTGACCGGGAAAATATCTAGGTACAGTCTAAAATGTGTAACCCGTTCCCGTACCAACGTTTCCCCGTACCCACATACTGTTTTGCCAATTTCTTCGTTATTACTAGCTATTTACAGTTATTTAAGTTGGTACACATTTACTAAATGACATGATGTTTATGCTAGAATTAATTATTTTAAAAATGTTTGTCGAAAAAAATTGATTGTATTTGATTTTCTGTTTTCAAAAGGTCTAAAATTTGTAACCCAAAAATCAAAGGTCAGTATTTTTTTTTATATCTGTACTAATTGAATGCATATTTGACATTAGAGCATAAAAATTATCATCAAACGTTTCATTGACGATGACTTCAAATTGCATTGGTTTCTTTTTATGAGACTTTGTGTTTTTCATTCTGGATAAGATCGTATATATACTTTGCTGGTATGGGGATTGACGTTAGGTACGGTGAGGAATTCAAACTCAGTCACTTCTTTTTTAAATCAATGTCAAATCTTTCAAAACTTTACCAAAGGTCTTAGGGTGAAGTTTTAACCTCTTAATTATTTTAGAAAAACGGATAATTCGGACAGGACATTGCAAAATAGACAATAAATTGTTGTGTATGGTAACTTCCGGTTACACATTTCAGACCTATTGACTAGGTTGGTCTTAAAACAGGACGAGAAAAAAAAAACACGATGGGAATATTTAATACATTTTTGACCATAACTTTAGTTTCACTCAGTGGAATTAAAAAAATTAAAATGATTTTTAAAGAAGAATTAAAGTGCATTTAATTGATGTATTAAAATGTTTTGAAAAAATGTAAAAAAATAAAGCAAACATTTCGAAAGGACGAACTTTTTCTGACAAGAAAATGGCGATAAAAAGGGGGACATGTCGATGAATAAAGTTCATTATTGATAAAATGTGTCATGTATGTCAAATAAGGTTTACTTATTCTTAAAGCTTATACTAATAGGTACATACTGATATAAAAATTATTTCATTTTGAGTCAGTTAAAGTGGAAAAATCTTGACAGGACGGACTTTTTCTGTTACGTGAATTTTACGCCCTTTTACCGGGGTCGGGGGTGGGGTTCCAGTAACAAAACACCAAATATCTGGATTTAAATTCATTTCTGTCAAAAATTCTTATCATATTCTTAAAAAACTTTTTGCTTTATTTTGATATAAATGTTTTTGAAATATGTGCAGTAATAAATTCAAAATATTTTCAATTTCGTATCGGATGTGGAACAAACAAGTTGTAATTTAAAATAGTTTAGAACAGTTTCTAAATTCGTTTTAAAGCGTTTTTAAAAATAATATATTAAAATGTTTTTCTTAAATTCCTACAACTATGTTTTGAACATTTTAGAAAACCGTATTAAGACCATATCTGGAAATGTTTTAATCTGTTTCAAAGTGTAATAAAGGGAACCAAGGCTAAAGCGGTAATTAAAAAAATGTAATCCAGGGACAAAGACCAGACATGGAAAACAGACATGCACAACATACATTATAAAGTAACTAAAATCAAACATGCAAAGTAACAAAAGCAAATGAGCAAATCTGACTACACTAAAAACTGTGAGCATGGACAAGGTACACCGGTAGGGTTAGCGTCCTATGCTTTTCTAGAAACACCCGCCGA
This sequence comes from Perna viridis, assembly GCA_037379345.1. Taxonomy (NCBI): domain Eukaryota; kingdom Metazoa; phylum Mollusca; class Bivalvia; order Mytilida; family Mytilidae; genus Perna; species Perna viridis. The sequence goes on along the minus strand of CM074522.1, from coordinate 8,055,771 downwards.
GTTGCTCATAAAAAGTCAAGTCCGGGGTAGACAAACGAGGAAAGAGGAAAGGAAAACTATGACACATTGAACAAATCAGTTTTCATGGCGCAGATGGATACACCGTAACGATACACGAGTTCATGATGACGATCATAAACTTTTGTAGTGATGACTTCAATCTTGTAGCAACATAACCTTGCTCCAGAAGCATATTTGGTAGAATTCTAGCGCAATACAAAAAGTCTGGGTAGTCTCGACAAGCTCTGGCATAACGTATGAGTTGTGATATGAACAGTCCATACGCAGGTGCTGAAGGGATGTTGCCACAGATGAAAGAAAAGTTGACAATTCTGAATGAAAAGTCATCACTGTTGTCAATATGTCAAAGAGACAACTGTTTTCCATGTCTGGACTGTGGTATCCCCAGATGGGAATCTTAGCACGCTCACATCTAATCTTGATAGTGCCCCGACCATTCCAACAAGAAGTACCCAATCACACGTTCAGTCTGCAGACCAACTATTCCAGTAGGAATGTAATGAAAACATTTTCAGAAAATGTGTTTTCGTAACATATAAGAAACATTTTTATAAGATATCCAAATAATGTTTAAACCTTGCAGTGACATATTATTTAAACATTTTAAAAGAAAACATTTCAATAAACAGTTCTGGAAACCTTTTTCAAACTAAAACGGTAAAATGTTTCAAAAACATTATTAAAACATTTTGAAAATCAAAATATTTTAAAAAAGATTTTAAAATGATCAGTTGAAAATGTCTTAGTAAACTACCAATAAACTCCAAATAAAATATTTCGAAAAAGGTTCGTGCTACCTGGAAGTACTATTCGATACCTCTGCATTTATAGCATTTGGTAACAATATAATTTTTCTACTTAAAACTGTTTCTGAACTCTGAACTTTGATAGGCTAAAACAACTGATTACGATGCTTTAAACCTGCCAATAAAGCATCCACAATTTGTATTTGTATTGATATTTCTGCAATTATAAGTTACTAGCAAACAGCTGGGTTGGAACAAACTAAAGATAAGCTCTTTAATTTTGCTTTGACAGGCACAATAGAGTCGGGTTTCTGTTATCGTTAAATTGGATGCAAATACTTCTTCACATGTTAATATGATAAACGTGACAGAAGCGAAAAAGCTTGAATTGAGTTTTAGGTAATATAACGAGAATAGGTATAGCGAATATGTCAACGAGACAACAACTCTGGGTGAGAATGGCAGCCAATGACCACCCAATGTTTTTTAATGAACGACCAGGAAACCGCACACCTCACATCACAGGGTAGGCTGTCGCTGTTGCACAGGTTTATCGAATGAGTTGTCCCTTATATACTCAAGTAACGTAACAATTAACTAAAGGTGAAAACGGAACAAGACAAAGAGAGGCCAGAAACTTGGGACAGGCGCAACAAATGCAGCGAGGTTAAAATACTTTGCCGTAATCACACCCCCTTTAAAATCTGGCCACTTTTGAAAACAAATATTACACAATTAAACACATTTAAAATCAGTTAGAAAAGGTCTTAGTCCCTTGTTACAACGGAAATAAAGAAAATGAATATAAATTACATAAATGTTCAAACTAAAGAATACTATTTGTAATTTTCTGCAGGATGAAATTTTGTGAAAAGTTTGGAATAATAGTAGGCAAAGTTATTATAATTTAGACTTTTTCATATATTGAACTGCTGAACGATATTGTATTACAATCCTCTAGAATAGTGTGTAATCTAGTGATTGATATGGAACATAGTTTGGTAAAGAGTTGATGACGCCCATTGTTTTTTTTTTAAATTGTAATGAGATAAGAAACTGTAGTATTGTTATTTCGATGTTTCCTTTTATTGCGATGTATTCTGCGTCCATGAGACCTCTTGATACGCATTGGCATATAAAAAAAAATATAACTCAAGTGTTAACCAACCTGTCCTTGAAATGTTTCCAATTCCTATGATATTGTCGTTAAGGCCGAAAGGGTAAGTTGTAGTAACTTCCGTATCCATTCCAATTTAACCAATCTACGCGGAATTTGGAATGGGTTTCTCCTGATGGTTTATTCACTACTTCCAAAAGTTGAACAGTTAAATATTAGCGTCATGATTGTGCATTTTACAATGCTGGTAAATGACTATTTTAAACTCTTTTTTATGTCTGTTGAAACAATACAGATGTTCCTTAGTAGCTTTGGATAGGTATCGACCGATTTCTCCCACATACTGAATGCCACATCCCGGTTTGCTTCATGTAAGTAAGTAGATCAAATGGTTAATCTTTCAGTTAATGTAAGAATTAAATTTCGAAGGAAAAGTGCGATCATTAACATTGGACTTGACTGCATTATTCGAGATGAGACGTGTACATGTTTATCATTTGTTGGCATGACATTTATCGATAGAAGGAGTAATCAAGGGAACCAAGGTTATAGCGGTACACACGACTTTTGTTATTGAAAGTATTCGCAATAGTAGTGTTTTTAGAAAGTCGATTTCGAAAACTGAGTTTTAAGGGTACCTTATGAGTTTTAAGGGTACTTTATGAGAAGGATTAGTAAATTGATTTGTTTTACCGTTACGTTATTTTATTTTTATAATTATTTTATACGGCATATCCATGATAATAACGTTTTATAATACACTTAATCGCTGTCTAGCATTGCATAAATAAGTCGTCAAATCATTAAAAATACATATCATATGTATGTCTTAGTCTTAAAAACACCTTCGTTAAACAGGTCCCTGATGAACTTGGTAATTTCCAATGCCTTCTAGCACTTATCACAGCGAATGCCAACATGACAGCGCTGGTAAAAACAATTCACAAAAAGCCATTTCTGAATAGTGTCCTCTGATTTTACTTTTTTACGTTAATCTTATACAAATTAAACAAAAATTTCATCAGCTTCTTTGGGGAATGTTTGAACATGCATTTTAATTGAACGGGGAACAACTCTGTCAAGTATCAACAATTTTTGTTGGTCATGCATTTAGGAATATTTAAGGTGTCACTTTAATGTTTTAACTGTACATCTGACTATTATTCTTGACGTCAGACGTTACGGTACTTTGTTATTATTTTATATCTACTTAATAATTGCGAATCGGAACTTGTTTATTCGTACAACTCATATTGTGTTCCATGACCTATGTTTAACAGTGTGTGACACTTACGGGATATTTCTACCCTTAATTAGCCAGTAAAACTTTTATATTAAAATCTGCAATCTTGGTTTCTACGGGACCTATTTGCAATCGCAACTTCTCGGTCAATCACGAGATTCCGAGCTTTGCCTTGATCGGCCGATCTTATCGCAACTTTTTGACCAATCATGAGATTACAAGCATTGCCAGGATTGGGCGAGGGTATACTGATTGCTTTCGATTTACCCTAAATGACAAAAAACAAATTACGAATAAAAACTTCAAACTGATATCCAAATTAGGTAACCATAAACATGTTTGTTGTATTAAAAATGGCAGGGAACCAGAAATGCCGGGAAATTGTTGTGCAATCATTCTTCAGTTGTGAGTAATCGAGACACATCTCAAAATGTCCACAGAAACAAGAAAGCGAATCTACAGTGCAATCGTCTTATAGAAAATAATTATGTATCTATTCCGATCTCTGGTATAAGAACGAGAAATAATTGTAAGACATTTGTTGTACAGGACGACATGAATATAACGGCAAGTAAAGGAAAGGAACTTATCAGTAATAGAACTAGAAATAAAATCAAAGACTAAAGTCTTCAAAGTCGCTTATCGTCAAATAGTCTCTGTCACTTTGGCTTACTTCCAACATTTGAAATGGCACGAATGCGATATGCTATAAAATCGGGTAATTTACGCTAAAATCTCGGTTACCTTGGTACAAAATGTATGAGTGCGTACTCTTTCGTGATGACCCGAATGTTTTCAATTTTCCGGAACAAGATTAAACAACTGACAATGCCTATATATAGATATCGGGGTCCTGATAATATATATCACCTATATATAGTCAATTATAACGAACCCCTGTGTTTGAATCTGCAATTGGGTAATTATATTACATAAAGTCAATGCTAATTAACCAATCATCTCATCTTTTAATGTAAACTTCCCGTTCTTATACTTTAAAAAAAAGACACATAGACATGTCTATGATATTTTTTAAAAGGGTACATTGTAGCGATCTTTGGGTCGCTTATGATATTGACTAGGGAACGAGATTAAACAACTGGCAGTAAATATTCATAGATGCTGGGACCCTGCTTATGTTACATGACCTTTATAGTCTTATAACGAGACCCTGTGCCTGAATCGGAAACTGGTTAATGGGTCTACAATGATTTTTAACGACGGTGACGGTTTCGTGTCAGAATACGATTTAAGTATCATAATGTGCGTTTTTAAGGATAAATATATCAATCTATACAAAATATCAAATATTTTGATATATGATAATCCTACTATGGTATACTGTAGAGGACTCGTGCAAAATTGAAAAAAAAAATTAACAGTATGGAACACCGTGCGCAACGTCATTATAAGATACAACTTCTTAAATGTAATCTTCGGTTCATTTTTATTCCCTGCAAAATTGGGGAAAAAGAAACAAAATCTTGATAAAATGTGTCTACATCCATGATAAAATGTGTCTACATCCATGATAAAATGCATAGGTCAAAGTGCTGCCTTTGTATAATATGTTCTTCAAATTCAATAACGCATTTTGTCATATCCATTTTTTTTTATAGACCTTCTTTCTTTTCTGGAGCTTTTCTGGAATAGTTGAAAAAGTAACAAAAATGACCTGGTAAACATATAATAAGTGGTTCACGTTCCTTACCAAATCTAGGCTGCTACATGTATATACTTGACATATATCATCGCTCTGTACACAATCATTTCCCTCGGTTGACACAGTGTGACAGGGCTTCCATAACAGTTACTATGGGTTTTGAAAATTTTGCGCAAATCAGATCTTTAATTTTTATTAGATACTGAAAAAGAGCTGTACTCAATGAAGGCTAATAACAAAACAAAATTACCGAAATTTTGGCAAAAGTAAAAAAGAATAGCCAAAAGGAAAGTCCGTATACTAAGATTAAGAAATTTTATTTAAAGTCGAACATAAAACATAGGCTCTGCAGAGCTTTTAGCTGATATACATATAACAAAACATAATAAATAATAAAACAAGACACATACAATAAGCACAGCACATACAGTTAGTTTAAACATATTTTATCTGTAATAAACAAAATGGATCAGACACAAGTAAAATAGCATACTTATGAAGTCTTCTCCTGAAATAATAATAATTACAATAAAGTATAGGCATACTAATTGTCACTAGTGTTATTTATGTTTTACAAGTTTAAGACGAGACAGTAAAAATATAACATTAGGTGATGTGGTGAAATGTGATGTGGTGTATACTAATTCAGCTCAAGCAATAAGGAATCTTCGTGCATTTAACAAAGTAATATACACGGTCCAACACAACCTGGTATTGTTTTTCTGTTAGATTTTCTCCAAGACCAACAAGTGGATGTAGGTCTATATTTTAAAATTCAAGAACCCACTGTAGGTCGCTCATTAGTTTGGTTCTTGCACTGTTATAAAGAGGGCATATAAAAAGTTAATGGTGAGCAGTCTCGTAAGTATGACCACAAAAGCACGACGGACTTGGTATAATATTGAATCTATTCGAATCAAAGTTTAAAAGGATGAAGAATTACGAAGTTGAGTTATCAATATCATAAAATTTCTTGGGCCGTAGGAAAAATGTTTAGGAATAGTTAATTTATCACTGGTATTCAGTAATCACAGTATTCAAATTGTTTGGGTGCCTGAATCTCCCTTAATGTTCTGTCTAGTTTATTGCATTCGACTGTTGTTGATGGAAAAAAAAAGATTCACGAGTCACCGACAGCCTACAAAAGGGAACAATGATATCACGATATACTGTAGTAGATTGAATCGTTGGTGGCACTAGATATTGTAAATAATCCGGAGCCATTTTATCATATATTTTATGAAATAAATTTAATTTCTTACGCTGATCGTCGATCTTCTAGCTTTCTCATCCAATTTCTCGATATACTTGCTTTGATTTGGTGAATATCGGTAAGCCAGTTATTACTCTAGCAGCTTCGAGTTGTAAAGTTTCTAGCTTTTGCGTGTTTACTATCCCACAGTTATTCCAGACTTCTGAAGCATATTCAAATAACGGTCGGATATACACTGTGAATAGTTTGTCGAAGTGGTTCCGAGAAAGTTTAAATTTTAATTTTCGAAGAATACTAAGATGCTTTCTAATCGAGGTAGCTAGATTTTCTATGTGATCATTCTTTTTTGCGTCGTCACTAAAAGTAACTCCTAAATGTTTATGAGTTTTGTTAAGTGGGATGTCTTTTCTGGTAAGACTGAAATTTATAATTGGAATATCGACTTTTGAACACGTCACAATTTCTGTTTTATTTGGGTTAAAGTCCATTGACCATGTTTTTGACCATTTGTCCAACGATAAAAGATCGCGATCGATAACTTTTTTTTATTTCTGTTATGTTTTTGCTTGAGTAGCAGAAAGATGTATCATCAGCAAAAATCCTACAAATGGAAAATAGACTATCTGCTACATCATTTATATAAATCATGAATAAAAATACTGATACTGAGCCTAACAGTACTCCAGTCGATGTATTGCAAAGATAGCCATGATGATGTCAAAAAGTCCTATTGCTGCCCTGTATGCTTCAACATTATTACCCATTGGTTGAGATAATTGGTACATGTAAGCAATATCAAGCAACAACATTTTTGTTTGTCAGAATCATTACACTCACATCACATATAAAGAAAAGGTAGTAAGAAAAGGTAGTACACATTCCAAAATAAACAATCAGAGTAAAGAAAATGATATGGTAAAAAAAAAACAAACAAATTCTCGTACATGTATTGTACATAAGCATCTGTTAAGATACATGTATGGACTCCATGAAAATGGCAAATGTAGAATGTAAATAAACACATTCGAATCTTTGCCGAGTTGCTACATTAGAACATAAATTATATACAGTAATCAATATGAGTTAACAATTGTTGTAATAATAACAGTAATAATAATAAAGTAAATGCTGATATATATATATATATACACATAAAGATATTCATAAGATCTTTTTGATTATATTCATATGAGGTACAACTATTGGTAGTGGATACTGCTCTTGTTTTTTTTTGTCTGACTATTGGCAACAAAATTTGATCACTATTTAAATTAAAAGAGGTAATGATTTCTAATTTTAGGAAATTTAGTCCGTTCCCCCCTCGGACAAAATGAAAAATTCGGAACATACTTCTGTTTATGATACATACTTTTACTATGATGATAAACTGTACTTTACGGAACATACATAAAAGAAAGAAAAAAATATTTTCATGGTAAAACTTAGTAATTTTAGTAATAAATGGCGTTTATGTTTTCATACACTAATATGCCAAATCGGCAGATATACTACAAGCATAAATCATGGTTCAGATTCTCGAGTTCAAACAGGCAAAGTGGTAGCAGAGAGAGAGTGACCCAAGGTATATTCTAAAGCTATTCAACCATTACTTTAAATGACTAGATGTAGCCGAACAAATTAATTTGCATAATTAGAAAATTCAAAGGTATTTGAAATGTGAACCGGGTGGTCTATTTTTCCTACGGAATTTTATCTGAATTACTAAATATTATATAAAAAAGCTATAAGAGAAATCCGATAATAGTTGGTAAGAAACAACGTAAAAGAGTAATCAAGGGAACCAAGGTTATAGCGGTAATCAAAAGAATGTAATCCAGGGACAAAGACCAGACATGGAAAACAGACATACACAACAAAGAACATAAAGTAACTAAAATCATATATACAAAGTAACAAAAGCAAATTAGCAACTCGGACTCCACTAAAAACTGGGAGCATGGACCAGGTGCACCGGTAGGGTAAGCGCCCTATGCTTCTTTAGAAACACCCGCCGAGTTGCTCATAAAACTCAAGTCCGGGGTAGACAAACGAGGAAAGGAAAACTATGACCCGTTGAATAAATCAGTTATAATGGTGCAGATGGATACACCATAACGATCCACGAGTCCATAATGACGACCATGAAACTTCTGTAGAGTTGACTTCAATTTTGTAGCAACATAACCCTGTTCCAGAAGCCTTTTTGTTAGAGTTCTAGCGCGATACAAAAATCTGCGTAGTTTTGGCAAGTTCTGGCATAACGTATGAGTTGTGATATGAACACTCCATACGCAGGTGCTGAAGGAATGTTGCCACAGATGAAAGGAAAGTTGACAAATCTGAATGAAAAGTCATCACCTTTGTCGTAAAGTTTGGTTAATTCTTTTCCTTTACCATCGATTTCTAAGTGTAGGTCAAGATATGAGACTGACTTCACAATGTCTGTTGTATCCTTTATCTCAAGTTCTTAGGGGTAGATGCGATGTATCAAATCCCCGAAATTAGGATTGTTTAAAGATAATACGTCATCTATATAGCGGAAACTGAGATTGAAGGATCTAGACAAACGATATTCTTTCTTTCTTATCAGATCAGCTATAAAGTCAGCCTCATAAAAGTGAAGGAATAGGTCAGCAAGTAAAGGAGCACAATTTGTTTCTATTGGAATGACAACCGTTTGTTGTAAAACACGTCCACCACACTGGACAAATATGTTGTCCTCTATATATTTGGAAGATGATTTGGAATTATTTCTTAGAAAGTATGAGGAATCTCTACCAAGAACTATATATTTGTATCTGGGTGTACCATCTTTTTTGGAAAAAACAACGATGTATAATGTTTTTAAGTCGGGATTTTAACTGAGTAAAAAAATTATTCATTTAGAGCTGCACATAAAATTTACATGGCACAAAGATGATCAAAGTGAATTTGCATATTCGGAGAGGTCAAAGGTGTTTGAAATGTAAACTTTTTAAGAGGGCGGTTTTATTTATAAACAATCGTATGGATCTGATAGGATTTAGACTTGCAAGTTTGTTTGAAAAAAGAGCATCACATAATAATTTCGGATATATAATGAAAATAAACACATTTAAATACAAAAATTAAAAAAAAAAACTATTTGAGATTATGCAAGTTTAGTCATAAGGTTCGGATTTACATTTTTAGAATTATGAAACTTCGAGGTCACTTTGATCGGATGTTGTCCTTCATTGAAGTTATAAGTTTTGGTCATTATTGTTGGAGAAACCATTCGAGTATTGGTCTAACCCCAGATTTTGATGCAGTCGCATCTTCCTTTCAATTACCGCAATCTCATCGAAGATCTTTACAATACGGTTGCGACTGTTTTCTGTTTCTTTTACATATATTCTGGCGTCGAGTATGTCCAGTAAGCATATACAAGTTTGTTGTATTTGAGTTCAGCAAGCTTTTTGGTCAAGTTGGTTCTGTGTTGGGTGAGGTTTTCAGTGATAAACGTACCGTTTAGATCATTTTCAGTAGTGTTTTGGTTGGAATAAACCTGGTGTCAGACTCTATATGAAATTGACCTAACAATAACATGGGACTTGCCATTAAAGGGTTTTCCAATGATATGGGTCCTCCCAATGTCATTAATTGTTTAGCTGAGTCCTAGTTTGTTGTTACATACATCAAGCACAAGCTGATCTGTATCAACAGGGTGCAATACTCTTCCCCAATTGTCCGCAGGCACAGGACTATTATGGAATCGTAGGCTAGTTCTACGAGAGTATTTTTCCTGATTTTCTAACCTGCTTTCCAGTTCACATATTTTTATGCTGGAAATTAAGCTCAGCATTGTGTTCATTGATAATGTCATTTTGTTTGTTGACTGTAGACTCCAGGGAATGAATTTTGAGGAATTGCCTGCATATTTGCTGGGAATGAGAGTCGATTCTTTTTGTTGAGAAACTGTCTCTTTCCTGGGTCGAAACTCAGTTTCTAGACAAACCTTGACTTGTGACCCAATCATTTCTGCTATTTTCTCAACTATTTTTTCTGACAAGATAGGCACAATTAATAACATCAGGACTGGTTTAGGCTTCGAGTACTTTATTTGTCCTTTTTAGATGCTTGTGGTTTGTTGGTTGGTGGTTTGGCTTGTTTACCCTGTGGTTTATAAAGTGGTATAGCCGGGATAGTTGTAAGGTCGTCAACTGAACCATAATTTCGCCTACGTATCTGTCGTTTTTCTTGTTTTTGCGTGGCTGGCAAATTCTCAGGGCTGTCCGGGATTGGGCTTTTAGACTCTGTAGAAAGATTGGGCTGCACAATAAAGGGATTTCATCTAGATTAACAGATTTCTCCATGCTTGTTCTAGATTATAACTTCACTTTGTTCGACTGGTCAACTAGGACGATTACTTGATAAGTCAATAAAGGCACAACGTTTGTAATAATTGACGTATGCACACCTACAAATACTACAATACGGACATGTAAATAGTTTTGGCTAGATTCTACTTAGTTTTCCAGTGATAGATTTACCATTTTTTCAGGAGTGCTCGTTTCCACGTCTTCACATCTTGCGAATGCCTATCATGCAGTTACAATGAAATAAAAATGGTTGTAAAAATAAAACAAGAACAAGAAGCAGCTAAAACATTAAGATCTGCAGGAGCCACATCTGAATGAGCTGCAATTCCAGTTATTAATGAGGCTTTTAAACTGGTCGAAATTTGACTGAGAACGAATTTGATAATCAACTGTCACTCCCAGGAGCTTCACTTCATCTTCACAAACAATTTCGTTCCCGTCCAAATAAAATTTCAGATCCTTATTTTTAGTCATTTTCCCAATGGTAATTGCCTGTAATTTTTCGGATTAGCTTTTATCTGCTTATTTGAAAACCAATTTATTAAAATAGCACTTTCATTTTCTAAAGTTTCAACTAATCCATCGATGTCGAAGCCTGAGTGTAACAATGTGTTATTATCTACATAGTTACATAAAGTACTATCTGTAACAAAAGTGAAAATATCGTTTAAAAATATATTAAAAAGTACAGGTCCAAGGATAGAACCTTGGGGAACTCCTTTATATATATATTTTGCCATATACTAATACCGACCCTACTCTGACACACTGTGTTCTATCAGATAAATAACTACATATTAAGTCAACTGCATTTTCAGATAGACCATAAGATCTTAAGTTTAGTAACATTAAATCATGTGGTAGGCAGTCGAAGGCCTTTGAGAGGTCCATTAACTCATTAGCAACAGGTATAACTGATGCCAACATCAGGATAAAAAACCCTGAAAATTAGGCCCAGAAATGGTACAAGCAATTTCCAAAGGAAAGGTTTTATAGACAGCTTACACTAATGGTTATTACTTCCGGTATATATCAACACAAATTTTCATCGGTCAAAATCGGTAGTCAAACCAGTACCAACGTAACCAGTACTGAAGATATGAACAATACATAAGTGAAAATAACATGAACTGATTGAAATATAATTGAAATTAAGTAAGCTTCAAAATAAATCTTGAACTTTGCTGGAAAGACACGTCAATTTATGATGGAAATAATAAATAAGTAATACCTACAGAAAATTAATTGGTTAACATAATAAAAATAATCTATTTGTCAAAAAAAACATAATATATCTCAATAAGATCTGTATACATGGTTTGCATACATTTAATTACATGTAAGTAAACATATAGGAAATTGTTGTTTTAATGATTATAGTCTGTTCTCTATTGATCACCTAAGTTCACCTGGATTTATAGAATTATAGTTAAAATTGTAAAATACTGTTATAAATTGAGCACATACATGTATAAGAAAAAAGTATTTGTTATTATTTAGTAACTTAAAGGTGTTTAAATAAAATATTTGAATATTTTATTACATGTTGTTACCAAAAAAAAAAAAAAAAGATTATTTACATGAACTTAATAAAATTGAAAAAAATGTAAGGTTAGTTTAACCCTTAATTAATACGTGTTGAAATGTATTATGTTCCGTGACTTCAAGCTTCCAAGCTAATTACATCCACAGTTAGATGCAAGCTAAACATGTCTGAAAAGTGTTCAGCATCAAAGCTAATAAGACCAACATATTTTTATGGAACCACTACCAGACAGTAGGACTTCAAACCATTTAGAGGGCTGGCGCAATAGGACAAAGAAGAAAGTCTAACATGCATACCCAAACATCTATGAAATAATTTACTTACTATAGACTACTGAGTCTCAGGCCTGGACAGAAATTACAGTGATACGGTACTCAGCAGCTGAAACTGACTGAAACTGATTTTGTATTTATTTGCATTGTGTGAAACTGATTTTATAGATTTATGCTTTATGAAATTGATATGCTATAATGTGTCTAAAATGTTTTAATTTATTTTTGCTATATGTTAATTATTCATTATATTTTTAGTAAATCCAAGCTATCTAAACCTAAATTGTCATTTATCCTTTGCTTTGTGATGATGATGTGATCAGTATTCTCATTGACAATTAAACAAGTTATATTACAACGTATGTATGCATATGCTCCGAAATCAAACGAAACGTATCATGTGTTAAACCAACATAGATTATTTATAAATACATGTTGTATCATCACATATGATACAGACCACGTATAATTCGTCAACCAAAAAAGGCATTTTATGAAACAAATACTTTGTTAGGCGCATTTTATTCTAAATAATATACACACTTTGTAAACTTGTATTACCAAGGTGATAATTTAGAACTTGAACGCAGTGTGGCTGTTAAATAAAATAAAATTGAAGCCATTATACCTCTACATCTCATCAATCTGTAAGTAAATTATTTAAATTATATATTTATTAAATTTAATGCAAATTCTTATCATGTATTTATCCACCAGCTTTATGAACTCTCGGTTCTTACCATCCACAAGTGTTCGCGAGGTCGTGGAGTGGCACCGGGATAATACTATGGCGTTTTCGTAGGATTTTCTGAATCACCTTTTTGTTCTTCTAAATATGCTACTGTTATTATGCATGAAGTTAGACAATACATTTATCAATGACAGTACCACAATCTGTAACTTTCAACCTGAAGACAAAAATTTGATGTTTTTCTTTGTCTTTTATTATAACCTCAAGCTCACGAGTTGCCGACTTCTGACCTCTATGACCAAATTTATGTTTTGTTTGTTTTTTTTAATGTTCGTTAACTGTTATAATGAATTTTGAAAATTTGTCCCATTGGCTTTAATAGAATTTATTTTTGGTGGGCCTATTACTGTGATGGCTTCCATCTCATTATACAAATGTATGCATAGTGAATAGTGCTATTGCAGATTAGGGCTTTTTACTTGGTAAGAGTTCCATTTATGCAACGTACATGTCCATATTTATACAGCACTACATTCTTCTTATAACTGTTTCTAACTGTTTTGAGTTTTATTGCTAGAGATCAGAAGTCATCCAAACTGCTCTTACTCTACCAGTGCACCTGTGTACCTGGTCCATGCTCCCAGTTTTAAGTGGAGTACGGTCTGCTCATTTACTTCTGTTTAGTATTATCACATTTTATACTTCTGGAGTTCTTTTGATGTATTTGGGCGATTTTCATAGTCAGAATTTATCCCAAAAAGCGAAAAATGGGATTCTGCTAAAAGTCACAAGAATTCGACTCTACAAGTTATTGCTCCATTAAAACGTTTCAAATTTGGCATCATTCGATAGATAAGTTAATTTTCTACATAAATGAAACACGAAAAACTAATTTTCAAGAAAAGATTTTCAAAAAAATATTAAAAATATTACCCCTACCTCTAGAAAACTGGTCTCAGTTTCAAACAGAATTCTCATTCACAGCATACTGACTTAGTAGAACTCATATTTTAGGCATTGATAATTAAGAAAATGATGTACCTAACATATCTGATCAATTCAGGCGCTTAGATTTTTCTTTTGGGATGACATTACTATAAGATCGGAAAAAGGGGAATTTTAGAATTTTTCTGTATATCACCTGATATTGTCTTTTTTTTCAGAATACCGTATATTAAACAAGCTTTTGTGTGATACAGTTTATTAATATAATGTCTTAGCTTCAAAATGATCCCAAGTAAAAAAAAAAAGAACTTTTCCAAGTCAAGTTAGGTGGGATATTGCCACACCTACCCATGATAAAAAGTGCCTTAACACGAACTAAAATGTTAATTTTTGGCATATAAACGGCATACAATAGATATATTGGGTACTATTAAATATTGATGTATTTAACATATCTTCTCATTTCAGGCGCGTATTTTCATTTTTAATGTGACAATAATGATTTTTTCATAAAAGGGGATTTCGAATTTCAAATTTTTTCAATTTCACCTATAATTGGCAATTTCTTTCAAATACCGTATTCAAACCAGATTTTTTATATTCAAATAGTTAAAACAACAGTACCCAACATGTCTATTGTATACCGTTTACATATAAATTATTAACATTTGAGTTCATGTTGAGACATTTTTGTTCATGGGTAGGGGTGGTAATTTTTCACCTAACTTGACTTGGAAAAGTTCAAATATTTATTACCTGGGCTCATTTTGAAGCTAAGACAAAATAATATTAAAGTATTGTTCTACATTAAAGCTTGATAGAACTACGGTATTCTGAAAAAGGGGAAATAACCGATTATAGAGAAGAAATTCTGAAATTCTGAAAATTCCCCTACTTACAATTGAAAAAAAAAGAAAATCTTAACGCCTTAATTGATCAGATATATTGAGAACAACATTATCTTAATGATGAATACCTAAAATATGAGTTTTACGTTGTCGGTATGCTGTGAATGAGAATTCTGTTTGATACTGAGACCAGTTTTCTAGGGGTAGGGTAACATTCTTTAAAAATCCTTTCTTGAAATATAGTTTTTCATGGTTCATTTATGTATTTTTGAGACGTTTTAGTGGTGCAATAACCTGTAAAGTCGAATTTATGTGACTTTTGACCGAAAATTCGAAAATCCCATTTTTCGCTTTTTTGATAAGTTCGGACTACGAAAATCGCTAAAATTCATCAAAAGAACCCCAGAAGTATAAATTGGGATAATACTAAACAGAAAATACTGAATAAGCTATTTTTTTACAGAAGCATAAATACTGTAGGAGTTTTGACATTGAAAATTATGTCAATTTAAGCGATTTATCGGCGGGGTAGGGGTACATTTTTTTCATTTAACCGCAAAACACTAAGTGTTACCGTAACTTTCTTGGTACTATTGTAAAGCTGTGACATTGGGCTATATGATGATACATACATATGTCAATTTACTTTGTTCTGTAGAAAGTAGAAGTTCGTAGAATAAAAAAAACTTTAAAAATAGATTTTTGCCTCAACGAGCCAAAAGTAGCCAGAAATACAAAAATACTTCGTAAATGGGAGGTATAAGGGTACTTGAAAATAATAATTTGGTTGATGAGTGGGGAGTAGGGGGGGTTATCTTAGCCCAGGTACTAAAACTGCAGTTGCCTTGGAGAGTTGAATGAAGCAGGTCATACATACATGTACATGTATAGTTATAATTAAGAAAAGATTGTTCAATTTTTTTGAAATTCAATATCAAGTAAAAGATGAAACTATCAAATAAATTGCATTCTAATCGAGAATAAAGGTCTTTATTTAGATTGTTCATGCACAACATGTTTATTCAATTTCAAGAACGACATCACTGTTTAGTATCTTCCTGTGGCAAAATCGATGGTTGACTGATGTCCTTGTGTTTAAGAATTTAAAAACACCTTAAACAAACATTCCTTGCAAGGACATGTTCTGCACTCACTTGTTAGGCACCCACCGTTCACACACCGTTTGTCCTTCCGAATAGACTTCGATGGCTAGGCATTGCCACAGGTATGGCACAAAACCTCACCAGCCGGAACGATATCATCAGATATACAAATGTATATTCAAAGTCATCACCCTCCCCAACATCCGATATACATTAAGAAATAGTTTCCTGGCTGCATTAGTGTCAGTATCGTCTGTCCCAGTAAAGTCCACACGTGGCACGTCCTCATCTCTGAGTCCATCTGCCAGAGCTTATCCCTATACTCCTTTATCACGTGAGTCTGATATATATCCCAATTCTGACCGTTGAAATTGTCTCCTTGAAAAGCTTGATACAATCTGATTTTTGTAGGTAGTATTTCTAATAGCTACAAAGCGTTGTGTCAAGTAAGACTCAAACTATATCGATTGAATGGAGCTCACAATGATAGGGGGGTAATCGTAAAACCTCATGGGCATGAGCTGATGCAATTCAGTCAAATATCAGACTTGAGGAACAATCTTGTGAACATTCGCTTCATAAAGAATAATACTGGAATACGACAACAGTATTATTTCTCACTACATTCATTTTCCAGGATACAATATTTGTTCGCGATGTTGTGTCATTTTCCAAAAAAAAAAAAAACATTGTTAGCTGATGCAGATGGTCTTTTATAGTCGGTAAGCTACATCTTAAAATTCTGTGAAAACATCGGGTTTTTTAACCATGCAGGCAAGGTAATTTTCTCTAAAGTTTGATGTAAACATCGTTTTAAAAACAGGAGAAATTGAAATTAGTTGTGATTTATTCACATATAGAGTATCTCCTTCTACAAATATCGTCTGAATATAGCTGAAATATTGCTGCTCGGACGTTAAACCCCAACAAACATTTACAAATATCTAAAGGTCTTGCTTTTAAAAAATCCTTTTATTTCTTTTAGACTTTGTTTCATCTTCAACATCGTTTTGTCTTTTTTTTTGTCTTTTCCAGAAAATAAAGTTGTTTGAAAAAACAAATTTGTCTATTGCAATATCAACTAAGTAGGGATGTCCGATATCATTTTCAACGACAAGTTTCATGCAGGACCAATTATATGTGTTAAAAGGGTCAGCATACTTGAGGCAGAAAACTACCCAAAGCAAGCAGAAAACTGCCAATACAACAGTTTACTAGTTCGTAGTAAACTACAAACACATTACTAGTACCTTAAAGAAAATGTGCAAGTTAAATGACTTCTGATCTCTAGCAATAAGTTAAATCTTCAAAATCCACGTGGCTATTTCTCTGATCGTGATAAGTTATATCTGTCCAAGATAACAAAAATATTGTTATCGTTCAACGTTTAATAAAGCAGATGTTAATCTATTTTCCTTAAGTCGCCAAGATCAGTGATTGACACACAGAAAAAAAAAGAATCACTATACTGTAATGTATTTCTTACAATTTATATCATAACAGGATTGAGTATAGAAGGCATCTGATTAGATTAGCATTTTATTCTACACTGAATTACATTATCAATCTACATGGTATATAACAAGAAATCTCTGATACGACGGTAGGTACTTTTAACAATAGAACAATAGAATGTCACTGGGAAATGTTTATCATCACTTCATTGGTGTATAGACATATATCAGTAAACTGTTGATTTCAATTTCCTAATTGTCATATATAACATATACCATGTGCAGTGTATGAATTTTATATGGACTGGTACTTAACAAATTACTTCTTACATAACCAAATAACTAATTCAGAGATCTATGAATCCATCAAGTCTATCATTCTGTATTTTCCGTTGGGTAAGGCCTTCTATTTTATGCATGCTTAAACACAGATGAGATCGAAATTATTTTGGAAGAGTTAACAAGTTGACACTAACATCTTCCACAGAGCACTTTTTAATTTTCTCCAAATTTTTGATTTCTTGGGTATTCAAGAGTTCGAAGCATACGAGCACTAGTCGCATAGCTTCTGCAAGGGTGCAACTAATTGTATCGTTTCTGAAAGATCTGAAAAAAAACACGAATATAACCTATTAATTATCCTAAAACAGTGTTACCATGACCTGTTCAAAAGTACAAAGAACTCTTATGGGCTACTTCGACATCCGCTGAACGTTGAATGGACTGACATGGTTACAGGTACCAAAAGTAGTAATCTACAAGTTGATTTGTTCTAACCATAGCGTCCTTTGACAAATAGAAAGTGAAAGAAGCAATTGAGTATGGTTTACTACGGTATTCTCTCAATTGCAATTATTTTTACACAACATATGTCGTTGAAATAACACCAACCGATACCTTTCATTTTCGATTTTCGGCATTATTTCTTGTTTTTTTCGAAGTGCCTCCGAGGAAAAACAAATCAACTTTGACCTTAACCTTTTAGAAAACTCAAGAATGAGAGGAAGGTTTACCATACCCTTTAGCTCAAATGCACTGAATTTGTTATTAAAATATACTACATATACACAATTCAGACGTAGGTTAATCAGTGTTTCAATATGGTATTTCTCAACTCTCCATTGATCATGTTAGTAAGAATCATAAAATGCTATCATATTCAACACAAATAAAACCCGGAACTATGATTCAGATCTGCATGCGCCATTCGTCTTTATTGACATTTCACAGCAATTATAAGTTCCTATCAGAGATCGGGCTGCATGAAGATAAAAGGTTAATATAATCCAATTAACGGCTTCTGGACAAGAAACATATACTCAGATTTCTGTTATCGATAATTTCATGCAAATATTTATTCACACCTTTATGGGACAAACGTGGCAGAAGCGAAAAGACCAAGTCTCTTATAGTTATTTTCTATGACATACAGTTTTAAAGGTGAACATCATGATTGTAGCATTTTATGTTGGGGTGTTGTTACAGAACTATATGAATCAGCCGTCAAATCATAAAAACTAACATACAATACCATTCATATTGTGATGGATGTGTTATTCACTAACTCTTTTATTTAAATATTACCGAACAGGAAACCCAAAGCAGAACCCAATTAAGTGTTAAAATGTTGCTAAGACAAATGATCTGAAATGATTAATTATTGCAATGTAATTACCTTTGGGAAGAAAAACTTCTGAACATTAAGATTCGTGGCCTATAAACGCAAACATTAAATTGCTTTTGACTGGTATGACAAAATCACATGCAATAATTGTTTTATCAGGTTGACTTGATCATTTTTCTTTCGGTTCCTTTGTGTATTATTTTAGTTATTTTGTTGTTTTTCTCTTTGTTTCGTTGGTTCATTCTTTGTCCCCGAATGGATAACACCATGTTTCCCACAAGTAACAGGTGTAAGTACCACACTGACAAACCTGCACTAGTTGAGTTCATTTTTGATCTCAGTTGACAAACTATCCCGAGGCCAAAATTCCATTCCCGGCTAGACCTTGTTTGTGTCATATATTATTGTCATGGAGCGCCATACCCCGTTTAATGTTTTTAACTAGCGCATTGTTTTACATACACTTTTTGAAATAAGATTATAAAAGCTAGAAAACCCTAAAGAGAACGTGGAACAGGAAATCCACAATGCCAGTACATTGACTAGACCTGGAAAACTAACAGAACATCTTAATCACACACATGAGGTTAAATGTACACATAAAAACTAAAATAAATACAAGCAACCCGTACATAAATAAACCTTTTTATTTGTCGAATAGCTCAAATGAAGTTTAGGCTCCGAAGAGTGGATCTATGACATTGTGAACATGTACTTTTTGCGGATTGAGGTTTTATCACAATAATGACCTAGACAAATATCATAAAATTATTTAAATATCAGTCCATATAAAATTAAGACACTGTCTATGTCTGTAAGGCGATTTATGGTGTAGAAAAATCAACTGAACAAACGATGTTTTTAAGTCTTCAAATGCTATATTTTATTTTTAGGTAACATTAATCTTTTCTGTATTAAGATCAGCACTTTTGGGAAAATCATACATTCATCTCATACTAAAATCAACCAAATTAAAGTATTCAAAGAACGATTACTTTTACAAAGTGCTACAATGTACAATTTATATGAATTTTATCTCAATAGTGCAACACCCAAATTTAAAACCAAGACTGATTATGATGTCTGTAACTAATTCTGAATAAGAAATAAAAGTAAAGTAGGTAGGTTTTTGAAATGCATAAATCACCTCCTGTCTGATTATTATAAAGACATAATACATAAGTAGAAGTCTTAGAGTCTGGTATAAGTGAAACCTAATAAAGACAAATCAACAACTTTGACATTAAAATTGAGCAAACTAAAACATAAGAGAAAGGTTAACCAAACCCTTTAATTACAGTGTGCTATAATTGTTATTGAAATACAGTATAAATATGCAATGCAGGCATAGTAAATTTGTTTAAATGAGGTATTCCTTAACAATCCATTGAAAATGTCAGTAAAAATCGTAAAACACTAAGATTTTCAACACAAATGAAACTCTGAAATATAGTTTCTATTAATGATTATTAAATCCTTTTTTTTTCGTAATTAAGAAAATGTTGACAATGTTTATGAACTTGGATAATTGGTAATGTATTGGCCATTACATGAGAAAACGATGCTTTAAAACTGGCAATAAAGCACGTGCCATTCGTGTTCATATTGACATTTTAGCAATTATCAGAGAGCTGCATTGAAACAAGTTAAGATAAGGCCATTAGTGGTATTTGGGAAAGCAGTATATACTCAACTTTTTATTATCGTTAATTCCTCATAAATTCTTATTCATATGTTTGCGTGAAAAACGTGTCATAAAGAAGAAAAAAAAAGAGGTATATAGATAATGTTTATTTTCCATAATTTACTACTTTTGAAGGTGGACATCATGATTATAATGTCCAGTTGTCTTGTATTAGATTGATTGTTGATATTTAATGAAGTAATATAGATAATTAAAAGTACGTGTTTGTAAGAGTAATCAAGGGAACCAAGGCGGTAATCAAAAGAATGCAATCCAGGGACAAAGTCCAGACATGGAAAACAGACATACACAACAAAGAACATAAAGTAACTAAAATCATACATACAAAGTAACAAAAGCAAATGAGCAACTCGAACTCCACTAAAAACTGGGAGCATGGACTAGGTGAACCGGTAGGGTAAGCGCCCTATGCTTTTCTAGAAACACCCGCCGAGTTGCTCATATCTTGTAGCATCATAACCCTGTTCCAGAAGCCTATTTATTAGAGTTCTAGCGCGATAAAAAAGTCTGTGTAGTTTCGGCAAGCTCTGGCATAACGTATGGGTTCTGATATAAACACTCCATACGCAAGTGAAGAAGGCATTTTGCCACAGATGAAAGGAAAGTTGACAATTCTGAATGAAAAGACATCACGTTTGTCGTGAAGTTTGGTCAATAGTTTTCCTTTACCATTTCTAAGTATAGGTCAAGATACGAGGCTGACATTACAGTGTGTGTAGTATCTCAAGTTCTTTGGGGTAGATGCAATGTATCAAATCCCCAAAATTAAGACTGTCTAAAGATAATACGTCATCTATATAGCGGAAACTGAGATTAAAGGATCTAGCCAAACGATATTCTTTCTTTCTTATCAAATCAGCTATAAAGTCAGTCTCATAAGAGTTAACGAATAGGTCAGCAAGTAAAGGAGCACAATTTGTTCCTATTGAAATGCCGACCGTTTGTTGAAAAACACGTTCACCACACTGAACAAATAGATTGTCGAATTAAAATTCCAGCATTTTGTAAACATCTTCCTCTGTATATTTGGAAAATAATGTGGAATTATTTCTTTCAAAGTATGAGGAATCTCTACCAAGAACTATATATTTCTATCTAGCTGTACCATCTTTTTGGGAAAAAAACAACCATATATAATGTTCTTAAGTCGGGATTTTAACTGAGTATGGGGAATAGAAGTAAACAGTGTTGAATAAACATAGGTTTTAATGCTATTGTATTCAGATAATATCTTGAACTAATTGTCTCCAAAAGATCTTTCGAATTTTTCAGGATCCACATTGAATAAATACCACTACGGGAATAACAAGTGTTGTGGTAGGACTGCAGACCCTTTTTGATAGTTGTGAGTATAGAAGTTTTGAAAGAGGTTTGGTGGTAAATTTTGCAGATCCAGCTATGAAACGTTGTTTGTATGGATTCTTGTGGAGTTTAGGAATCCAGTACATAGGCGGTAAATCACAATCATCTTCCTTGGTAGAGAGACCAAAAGAGGATAGAACAGAATTATTGTTTTCCACAGTCTCTTCTTTGGAGAGTGTGGTGGCAGTATGGGTCTTATCACTGCTATTTTTTCTACGTCTACTTTTGATAATATACATTTGATGTAAAATGTTTTGCAGACAAAAACAATGTTGTTTTGGGCTTTATCTGCTGGTACAACAACATATTTGTCATGTATAGTAGACAATGTTTTTGCTACAGCGGGGTCTTTGAAAACTGATGTAGCTTTGGCACTCTTGACCTACTTAAAACTTTCATTCGTTTCAAAATTAAAGACCACACGGCTTTTAACCACTCTGACAGAGAATCAATGTCTTCTTGTACTCGTTTTATCCATTTTCTTGCATTGTCCTCGACGGCATCCATAAGAACTTTTGAAGTTATAATTCCAATATATGGAGCGTGGTTCACGGTACTTGGGACCTTTAGAAAGGATATTACGTAGAGATTCGTTTTCGATGATGGTTAAACCTCCCGTAACCAGAAGGACCAAATTTGAATGGAGAGTTTTTTTAACAAGTCTGTATAATGATGAGATGGGGTCAGAAACAGGAGTGTCAAGACTTTTTGTAAAGGGAGTGTAGTAGAGTGAAAGGTATAGAACAAAGTTTGGTTCTAATGTGATGAAGTCCAAGAGGTTTTTGTATGGAAGGAAGGAGACCATCTATCGAGACATCGTGTAACTTTGGTGACGTATGGTGGCGATGGCCATGACTCCTTTCCCGTCTTGGTTTTTTGTCAAATAAATTCATCACATTTATGCTATTGTTATATTGGCTTGAAAGGTGTCCCATACTTTTGATGTTGTCATTGCGTCCGTAAGATATTGCAGTACCTAGTCTACGTATCCAGTGCTCCTCTCTTTCTCTACAATAGTTTTTACGTAGAACGGGACTGTTCGTAGGATGGTAATTTTTTTCAAAAATATGAACTTTCATAGAAAGGATTGAATGATCTTGTTGAATAAAGTGTTGATAAACTGTCGGGAATTTGGTGGCGTTAATTCCCGATGATGACCGCACATTATTTTGTTTAATTGTTTTTGCGTTTCTCCGACATATACTACACCACATAAGTTGCATTCTAATCCATATATTAAGTTTGTTGATTTGCAACTTAAGTCATCGTGACTTCTTGTATGGAAGGTTTTGTTAGTAAGGGAACTGGAGAAGTAAGAATCGTTTATAGGAATGTTGCATGTTTTGCAATTTTTAATTCCACATTTTGATATGGTACAATGCGGTTCGTCATCGTTGTAGTCAAATATATCATTTAACAATGCGGTTCGTCATCGTTGTAGTCAAATATATCATTTAAAGTGATGGAAAATGGTTTGATAATTTTGAAATAGTAAGAATGTTTGTACTGGAATATATGGTCTGCAGACTGAACGTGTGATTGGGTATTTTTAGTTGAATTGGTCGGGGCACTTTCCATACCAGATGTGAGTGCTAAGATTCCCATCTGGGGACACCACATTCTTACAAGACAACAGAGTGTCCAATCTGCTGTCAGGTTCTGACCTTTTTATACTGGGCGACGTCCGAGCCAGCTTTTCTTTCATTCCTCTTGTTAAAACCATTTATTTTAAAAATTGTATTACAGGCTTGATGATATCCCCGAGGACAAAATCCACCAGCAGATGTATCGACCCAGTGGTGTGAAAGAGTAAGGAAGGGAACCAAGCTACAAAGTTCAAAATACAAGAAGAACTTGTTGTTTTGTTTGTCATTTATATCAACCATTTTTATTTTGAGTAACATATGCAATGTACACATAATCCTTGGTTATCGAATTCAACGACGTAAAGTTCGACAAGTAGAAATTTTGTCTCAATAACTTTAAATGTTGGAATCATATATATTTACTTTATCACAGTTAAGTGGATTCTATATTATCCAGTTGCAATATTACCATTTGACAGATTTAGAATATAAATGTGGTTAAAACCCTGATCAAACATAACAAATAAGCTTTACTAACATATGCACTGTCTGATAATCAAAATAAATCAGGGGAGAGTGTTGGGAATACCCGTACACATGTCATCGCTTACTTCCTGATGAAAAACAAAAGAAGAAAGCTTCATTTACTTTATCACGTATTGACAAAATAAAAACAGGACGGATATCTCAGATGATTTTTTTCTCCGAGGATTCCTATTTGTATGGTATTCATAGTTCGGTCTACGAACGTGAATTCCTAGCAAAATATTAATTTTCTAATAAAATCTTAACTGCTACAAACATTTGATGTCCAAAAATGATGTATTAACAGAAGGTATATAATATCTACCATATACATACATTTATAGTAGTTTTCATTCCAACACTGAGATTAAACGTTAAATAACTAGAGGCCCAGATTGCAAATTATTTTCTAACCCTGGAATTCATCTCTTCGCATTATAAATAACGTATGTCAGGAATAAATGGAATAAGCGTATAATACAAAAAAAAAAACGTAAAGTGCAAAAAGGCTAAGTTTTTAACTTTCAAGGAAAGAAACAGCAAAAATATATTTTTTAACAACTTTGATATAGTTGAATCGTCTATATCTCGAATGATAAGGTTCATTACTCGACGGCCATTGTTAGTTTTTTTTATGGTAGTTTTTATAACATACTTTTACCTGGAAATGTATATCTAAAATGCGAATAGATTGTTTCTTTGTTATTGTAACAAGTTCTGAAATCATGCTTCATCAAATTCTTTGAGTATAAGATGTATTTAATATGATAGAAACAACAAATTTGCATTTGAACAAATTTTTGAATTACAATCAAACTTGCCTAGTGGTAGCCTTGAAATCACGAGAAACTTGTGTAAGACAGTTATGTGTTTATCATCTCGTAAATAAAGTGCAAGTG
Source organism: Perna viridis (assembly GCA_037379345.1). Taxonomy (NCBI): domain Eukaryota; kingdom Metazoa; phylum Mollusca; class Bivalvia; order Mytilida; family Mytilidae; genus Perna; species Perna viridis. Next base: position 8,030,868 of record CM074522.1, on the reverse strand, counting down.
TAAATCCGTATTTCTGTTTCAAAACATAGTGAAAAATAAATTAAAAATAGGCATTAAAATCAATATTTGCAAAACACTGAATTTATTTCGAGTGAGGTCAAAAGCTGTCTAACTTGTATGAAAAGAAACAAACAAACAAACAAAACAGCAACAGGAAGGAATACAACAGAAAATGACTTTTTAGGTACCAGTCCAGACACGGCCTATGGTACAGGTGATTCATGGTGTAGAAAAAACCCATGGAACAAACATACATTTTAGGGAACATAAGACTTTTTTGTATTCATATCTGTACTTTTGATAAAAATAACAACCAAATCAAAGCAAATCAAGAACGATAACTCTTACAAAGTTCTAATTTCATACACAACCTACATAAATGCTATCTCAAAAGAGCAACACAAAAATGAAGAACCAAGACTGTTATGTGATCTGTATCTAATAGAACTGGTGGGTTTTTGATATGCATGAATCACCTCCTGTCTTATTTTTGTAAAAACTGCTACTTAAACAAGATAGCAGCAACATATAAAATATAAACGGATCTTTAACCCAATTATATGGCGACCTAATGTAGTGTGATGCAATAACAGGATGTTAAGTCTTTTACAAAGAGCTTCCGTAGTTTTAATCGTTTGTATAAATGATAGAACAAAGATTGTTTTCAAGATCAAATTCACGTGATTCATTAGACAGGCGCTGTTATGGGTAAAGGTAAGTAAGGGTAATTATTATTTGACGGGAAAAACGTTTACTTCTTTGTAATATATATGCATAAAACTCCGTTGTGCCGTGTTGTTTAGTGACATTTTCGGGCTCCTTTTTTCTAATATAAAACCCAGTAAATATATCAAACAAACGTTTACCGTAGACTTTTTAATTAAGTAGATAGAAAGTATTTTTTTCTGAAGTCACTAAGATGAAATTAAATAGAATAATCAATTGAGTATCGTGAATATTCAAGATATAATATACTCGTGCTGAGAAAGTTTTGCGCTTAAATGTTTACATGGGCCAAGTTCCGCGCAATCGTTAAATGTTGCGTTTTTCGGCACTCTTTTTCATTGAATAATATTGTTATAAACATTAAATCTTTTAAAGAAAGCTTCATGTTATTCCACGGACCACACATACATACATTAGGTCTATGACAAATACCCTTAAGAACATTCATATCAAATTTGATTCCAATTGGTCAAGTAGTGTCGTAGGAGATGATTTTTAAAAGAATTAACATTAAAAATTGCAAAAACGCCGAAAAAGGCCAATAAATCCAACATGGCTTAACAGATTAAAACTAAAATTTTAACGCAGATAGATCTCATTATGCCGAACATTTTAATCCCATTTCAGAATTTGGCTACACCTAATAGCTTTGAAGATTTGTACGAGAAACTTTTTGATGGACCCCTTTGTTCTATTTTAGTACGTAATAGCGGCCATGTTTTTCCACGGACCAAACATCCCTCAAATTAGTTATATGAAAAATACTCTAAGGAACATTCATTCCAAATTTGATTCTAATTGATCAAGAAGGGTCAGAGGAGAAGAAATTGGAAAGAAATAACATTAAAAATTGCAAAAAAACGTCGAAAAGGGGCAATAATTTCAACATGGCCTATCAGATTAAAACGAAAAATTGTTCCAGATGGATCTCATTTTTTGCTGAACACTTTTACCTTGTAAGAATACATGTGGAAAACTACTGTCTTACCCCTTATGTTCTAAAAAGTCTCCACACATCAGTTCTATGCATGATACCTCCTCAGGGAACATTCATACCAAGTTTGGTTCCAATTTGTGAAATAGTGTCAGGGGAGAAGAGTTTCGAAAAATTGTAATCGACGACGGACGCAACAACGATGACGGAGGACGATGTTAGGTGTTAATTGGTAGCAAAAGCTCACATGGCCTTCGGCCAGGTTAGTTAAAAAAGCTTATTGTAGGATTAATATCTTACGAAAGATGCGTTTCATTCTTTATATATTCACTCAAGAGAAAATGTATTTTTATACGAACAATTTTAGAATATGGTGACGTCATTTGGGACATTTCGAAAATTTCTTTAGTTAACAAGCTCGAAAGTGTGTTGATAGAAGTTACACGAATTGTGACGGGTGGGACCAAATTAACATCTATCAAAGCTGCATTAGCTCCCAAATTTGTTCAGTCTGATTCTACTGAATTTTGCGGATTCAATGAAATAAGTTTTTAGTAATGCAAAAGAAACAATAAATGCCGATAATATCCACAGAATATTGTGAAAAAAAAAACGTTTTTTCTATCAAAGAAGATCGATAGCTTTGATGTAATTATTTTTCGCCATTCCTTCCGAAGATTGCCGACAGGATAATCATCTGGGTTAAAATTCATTCAACTTGGTAAATTAATTACAATAACGGGTACACAGGTAAGCACGTGTTTTGTTTACATTTTATTTCATCTATTTCTTGATTAGTTCTCAAATAGACAACAACAATTACTGACCATATTTGTGACACATTATATCGCATTACGCAAATTACAAAAGGATTCTTGCGTTATATTTGAATTTTTATCTTTTACGGCTTGAGCCCGTCGGTCTTCCTTGCTGTTGATTAACCACTTTCGCTGTGCAATCAGACTTTTTTTTAAAGATTCGTCCATTACAGCAGATGTGCGGATCAAGATCATCAGAAGTTACATGCATACGAATTTATCTAGGTCGATTGTTTGTCTTGCAAGACAATAAATATATCGACACCTATTTCATGTATTTAATGCATTTCATTTATGGACATCAAATAAATTTATACAGAAAAGGTTCAATTTAGTAGAAATAATTCAAAGGCACATTTCAACAAAAACCAAAAATTACGAAAATGACAGCTAATGCAGCTTTAATAAACTTAATGAGAAAACAAGATGGGAAAAACTTTCGGACAGAAGGGAAAACATAGACTTATATAAAATGTGTAAAATAAGGCAAATTAAGCAATTTTTGTGTTTTGTGTTTTTTGCATTTATTGCACATAACATAAACAACTCAAAGTGTGTTTCCTAATAAAAAAAAAGTTTTATACGTGTGTACCTGTTCCATGGCCTTCATTTGCAATGTGTCCGTCCATTGCCTTATTCCTACGGACTAATTTTATGAATAACAAGAGAACCATTTACGTATTATCAATAGATTCGATTCTGATAATATTCATAATTAAAAAGACACGAAATGTTTATATTCAAGGTAGACTGATACAGTTCACGGAAAGATGGGGTTAACAACGTTGATGTTTATATTATTCAAAGGAAAATAATGATCTAAACAAACACGTATATACATAAGTAATGAGCAAAAATACCTAGTATAAAAAAAGAGAGACATAGACCAGACGTCATAAATATGCATGATCTACACCTCAGAGTGTTAAAAATAGAACACAGATTCCTACCCAGACCAAATACAATGTAACACAGCACGTATAAACCGATTATGAACGCTGTTTTAGCATGTGATCACAAGCTATAAGAATTGCTTATGACAGATCTCACATACATGCATTAAAACAAAAGAAAAACAAAAGTATTTTGCAGTGTATTGACAAATACAAAGCAAAGAACGAAAGACGAATAATAATAATAATAATAATAAAAATAATAATAAAACAAAACAAAACAAAACAAAACATAAAATAAAATAAGGGTGTCAAATAAAATAAAAAAATGACGAAAAGATTAAAAGAGTTACCAAAGGAACCGATATTAAATCCAAAGGATATTCAAAGAACTATGACTAGAAAGAGTAAACAGAAATGCACAAAAAAACCACACACTTGAAAACATGAAATAAACAAAACACGTACAAAAAAACAACAGTAAATGAGCACTTTCAAAAAAGGAGACGGACACATAAAATAACCTTAAGTTAAAGAATAATGCTACCAAGGTTTCCCCGTCGATTGACCTTCAACTGTCATTTTTCATTCCGAAGGGATTGTTGTATTTATGACATATTGACCCTATCCATTTTCGTTATACAACCATTTTTGTTCAGACTTGTAAAGGCAGGATATGGAATTTTCAATGTTATAACGACAAAAGATGAAACTAGTTTTCAACCATTTATTGTTTGTTTTTTTAAAGGGCTTTGCATTCCTTTGTAATACATCTGAACTAATTAACAAAACATACCATAAAGTGTCTTCCAGACGACTAAAAGCTATTTTGAAAAAATAATCAAATGTGAATCATGATATACGATATCAACAAAGATTGTTACTAGTTTCGTCTTTCTAAGGATAACGACTTGACTGCAGTTTACATCCAAAAATAGATATACACGTCTGGACTGGTAAGAGAGAAAAAAAAAACAACAAAAAAACAACAAAAAAACAACAACAAAAAAAAACAACAAAAAAAAAAAAAAAAAAACAACAAAAAACGAGCAAACAATCAAACAATACACAAAAAAATAGAACCAAATTAAAACAAAGCGAACAACCAAAGCAATACAAAAAAACAGGCAAATATACAAAACGATAAACAGAAAACAAAATATAAGGAAAACAAATAACGAAACAAATCTAACATAGGCATTACCAATTTATTTTTAATAATGATGACTTCATATGTTGTTGTCATATTTGAATAATATTTCCATTCTGTTTTGTTGCATTTAGCTTTTTTTAAAAAAACGTTCACAAGACTTGCAAGACTTGACATCGGTATCTCGGTGAGAGCTTTTATAAAAATCCTATGTAAAGATGACCATCGTGTTTTGAGTGTTTGAGTTACAATGGTTCCTTCGTGCCTCTTATTAGTTGAAAAAAAATAGTTGTTTGTCTTCGCTAAGATGTTGACCATTGACCTTCTATTTATTTATAACTAAGTCTTACCAATGTATGTCCTTATTCTTATTATCCAACGGTTTACAGGGAGAATGACAAATAACGGTGAATATAATCCTTGAAGCAACACAATATTTAATTAAGGTTAAGTTTACCTTAGTAATAACACACCTAGTGGTTGCGCCTCTCTTGTGAATTGAACACCACAGTAGTTTATTGTTAATTGTTTTTAATATGCAAAGAAAAACAATTTGATATAGAACTTTTGCCAGTACTTGCAAATTAATTATATCCGCAAAGGGTAATGGAAAGAGAAAGCAACAGAAGCACGGCAAACCGAAGTAGATATACAACAGAAACTGCAAAATCACGTGATAAAGACGAAAGAAACAACAACTCTGCTTTGCTTCACTCCGACATTGTCTGAGGACTTGCAATTGCCTCTAACTTTTAAACTGATATGGCCGAGCGTATTCTTTAAAGGTTATATGTTCTTTCTTTGATTTTATTTGTTCTTGGTTTTAAATTCTTTTCTTTTAATATTCCGGTACAAGTGGCAAAGTATCATGTGATATCCTCCAAAAAGTTGCGTTACTCTACGTCTGTTTGTCTGTCCGTTCCCCGACGGTTTCAGATAAAAACTTGAGAACATAACGATGAATTGTTTTTAAAATTTGCACAGTACCATAAGCAAGAGGTTAAGTTTAATTTTTAGCAAAATATAAAATCCAGTGTTTGAATAAGACTATTTTTAACATTTTAACATTAAGTAATAAAGTTCCATTAATGCCCTTTTTTTTATGCAGCTTTTTACTCCAAACTGAATTTCTTCATAGCATCTTGATTGACAACAAGTGCCACGGAGGAAAGTAAAAATTGTCAGTAGGCAGATAATTATGGCACTTTTTGGAGAGTGACAAGAATACTATTAAGAGGCAAAATAAGGTGTAAAACATAAGAAAAAAAGCGTCGATATATTGGGACTCTCACCCGCAGAGAGTACAATGCAACATAAAGAAACCCCAGACACCTTATGTTATGATTTCAACTTATCCAACGAAGAAGGACCAAAACATTCACAATGGGTGTGTAATATGGATAAAGATTCTGCATCATTAGGGATGTTTGGAACTGTTTTCATGTTGTTAGAATGCTGTATATTTGTAATAATTATAAGACTGTTTGGCCTGATCTGTTTTACCTATTTGCTAGATATATAAATGTCATATTTGTAAACATGTTATTTCAATAATAGAATTTTCTAGAATTTGTAAACAAACAAGTATTGTTTATTTGACTCATTAATGATTAATTGTTTTCTAAATTGTTCTAGAACTTTCCTAGCATTTTATATTTTCTTATGATCAGCAATCAACTAAAAAACTCTGTCCATGGAAGAGGGCCAGCAATCAACTAAAACACTCTGTCCATGGAAGAGAGCCAGCAATCAACTAAAACACTCTGTCCATGGAAGAGGGCCAGCAATCAACTAAAAAACTCTGTCCATGGAAGAGGGCCAGCAATCAACTAAAACACTCTGTCCATGGAAGAGAGCCAGCAATCAACTAAAACACTCTGTCCATGGAAGAGGGCCAGCAATCAACTAAAAAACTCTGTCCATGGAAGAGAGCCAGCAATCAACTAAAACACTCTGTCCATGGAAGAGGGCCAGCAATCAACTAAAAAACTCTGTCCATGGAAGAGTGCCAGTAATCAACTAAAATGATACAAATAAAGTAGTACATATATGGTTAAGAAGAAGTATATTTGTCCAAAGTGTAGAAGGCTTTGATATGGAAATAAAATTAAGATTAAACGAATATTTAGCATCAAATATTAAGACTGAAATGCTATGAGTAAAATCTGAACTACTTAAAATCAAAAGATAACAAAAATCAACAAATACAATCGACATACAATTTACTGGAAACTACAAATAATTGAGAAACCAGGTATCATTAAATCAAATATCACATATGAAAAGGAAACATAACAAAACTCACACGAACACACACACACAAAAAAATATATACAAACATGAAACTCTGCTTAAGATTATTTTCTAGAATTTGTAAAATTTCTAGAAAAGCAGAGGACGCTTACTCTACCGATGCGCCTGGTCCATGCTCCCAGTTTTTAGTGGAGTCCGAGTTGCTCATTTACTTTTGTTACGTTGTAAGTATGATTTTAGTTACTTTATGTTCTTTGTTGTGAATGTCTGTTTTCCATGTCTGGTCTTTGTCCCTGGATTACATTCTTTTGATTACCGCTATAACCTTGGTTCCCTTGATTACTCTTTCATAACCTGAAGGCTAAGACATGTCCGAAATGACACAGATAGAAGCTTAGATTGAATATCAAAGTATATTTTGCAATGCTTTGTGAAGACCCCCCCTAGAAAAAACCGAAATAATAAAACAACAAAAAAAACCCCCAAAAAACAAAAAAACAAAAAGCAAACAAAAAACAAAACAAAACAAAAAAAACTTCCCCCCAAGTTGAAATTAATCTTAAATCATTTATTGTCATCCTGGAGAGTTTTTAATTTCTCTGTAATATGTCTATACTAATTATAAAGACACTCAGTTTTATCCAGGCGACAAAAGGCTTGTTTGGTAATCCGGAGTAAACAAAGTTGCAAAGGTGTTAATATCGGATATCAAGGAAGGATTTTTGTTAGCTGTATTGATAACTACATGAATATGATTTATATCAAAATACATTGCAATTTAATATTTACTTTAAGTAGAAAAGAAAAGAAAACAAACTAACAAACAAAACCTCCTCTGTACAGGAAATTGTAATACTGTTTTCTTATCATTATAAAATGCGAAATGAAAAACTGTAGATTTGACGACGTCTGTATAATCAGCTAATAAAAGGAATGAAATTTGACTAAAAACAAATTAAAAACAGGAAAGGAAAACAAAATTAACAAGCAAATATCTCCTAAAGAAAACAAAACAAGAAAGAAAATAAAAATCAACAAAAAAAAAAAAAATCCCCAAAACAAAGAAACAAACAAACTTTCAAACAAACTAAATATTACTATTCTTATGTTTTGAAAAATTTAATCACCTTATATCTTATCCACCATTGTTTTGTAATATTTATTTATTTTTTTCCTTTTTCCGGCCAGCAAACTAAACATAAGATATTTTTTTCTCGAAACAAACAAACAAACAAACAAAACAAAAACAATAACCAAACAAAAAAGATAATAAATAAATGTACTTGCTTAGCGTTTTTTATGTGTCCATATTAAACAAATGATATCATACACCCTGTCGTGGTGGAGTTCTAGTTAGTCCTGTTGTTTTATTTGTTTTCGCAGATTACTTCGCTAAGTATTTGACCTCTGACCGTCTAATTTCTTATTAGGCTTTGTCATTGAATATATAGTTAATTCCATGACAGTGAGCATCAAATGTTTTATAAAACACTTGAAAAAATATGCCTTTTAATGTTACAATTATGACAAATATGAAAACACATAAAATAATTTTTTCTGGACTAGCAAATTAATTCACCGAAACATATAAAAATATGATATTGTACAAGAAAATGATATGGTTTTCTAGATGTTTGTAAAATAACACTTGTCTGTGTTACAATCCTCATATATGTGTTGAAACATATGAAAACCACGTGTTTCAATGTTATTTGTGTATATCCATGAAACCCTATTTACAAGTAGTCCTTTAAATAAACCGTAAATGGTACCAGTATCGTATTGCATATCCCTGAGCGGGTGTACGTCAAAACATGGATGCAATAAAAATATAGTGCATTTTCTTTTTGTCTCTCTACAAACTAATGTTTTGTCAAAAGATATAAATAATGACTTATAAAATAGAGCAAACATCACACTGTCAGATGAAGAACTTTTTTAAAAGAAAATCGAACATTGTAACATAAAAATGTTCCCCTGATAAGGTTGAACTGGTGAGTGCAAAACGAAAGTGAAAGTAGGGAAAATGGCTATTTATAGCTCAAGACTACTTTTCTGTCTGATCTTCGTGGACTCACCCTATTTTCTTTGCAGGAAATTATTTTTTCACATGTCCTTAGAAATGCTACATAAGTGAAAGTTTTATTAAATCAATTTACATATTTTTTTTTTTAAAATCCTAAAAATATCTAAAAAAGTCTATGGGAAAATTAATACGATACTGAGACCAAACGATAGAAAACGAAACAGAAAACAAATGCGCTAGCTAAGAAAGTAATCCTTTACAGAGATCACAAAAATGTCTTCAAAACGTGTTCACACCTTCAATGAAGCTCTGAAAGGTCCCGACAACAAAAGTAATAAAATCCATGATAAGAGAACGATGAAACATTATGGACCAACATTTATATTAAGTCGAAAGCATTCGTTTGTAACCAAATGCCATGCAGCAATTACACACAAAACCTGGAAATAGTAGAAGCTACATATACCTTGATAAAGTAATTAAATGCTTATTTCAATTCAAGATTTAAACACCATGGAAAAGGATTTATTGTAAAGTGAAATCTGTCTGAGCTGAAACCTTTTCAGGAATTTGGTATTTGTTTGGACACGATAGACGTTTAGTCTATCCAGGCTTAAAATACATTTTAACGGATTGAAGGGAATTAAAATAGTAGCTCGTTTAGACAGGAATGTTGTTCCACATGGTTGGGTTTGGAAAGGCTTTAATGTACTACAATATCGCAAATAAGTGACATTGCATATTTGAACCAATTAGTAAAATGAAATTGACTTTTCATCTAATGTTATTAAATATTTGATTGATAGGACTTTAACAATTCATTTTTAGTTTAATTGATCAATTAAATAATTAATTGGGTTTTATTTGTTGTCATTCAGCTGACGCAAATAAAAAAGAATACAAGCATTAAGATTTTTTTATCTGTTTTTTTATTGTTTGGTTATGGTTTTGAAGTAATTTATAGGAAAATAACAAAGAAAGGAAGAGGATATTGCATTCTATGATCAGGTTGTTGCGTAACGTCCTGGAATCCTATTTCCATTTATAATGCATAGTTATAATTATTACATGAACAATATCATCAAAGTCACGTTCCATTATTGTTAAATGACATTCAGGTAAGTTGTTGTCATTGTATATTAAAACTAATTTCGAAATGGTCTTTGTTTATGTACTTAAATACCATGTTAGATCATTCATAATTAATGTCGGAATGATGAAAAATGACATATACAGAAAGGGTGTTATTAATAAGAATTATAACAATAAAATAATAATATAGCGATCAATTCGATGATAGAAAAATCCGACTTGCTAATTATAGAAGCCTGAGAATGATCCTTTTAATTTGTAAGTTTTCAGTTAAACCTATAAAAATATCTTAACGCTTATGCTTCAAATCCATATTAAGACTGAATGCAAAAAGTGTGTATTATTTAAATATCTAAATTCTGAATGACTGTTTCTCATTTTTTCTGAGTACAAAGATGTTATTTCACAAAATGTAAGCTAATCTGGCCACAGTTAATGTAAGCTAATCTGGCCACGATTATGTCTGAAAAAAATTAAAAGGGGAGGTCCAGATTACCACTAGCACAGTCTTGCCTTAATTTATAAAAAAAATAACAAAAATATAACTCCCGAATCCTCCTCTCAAAATTTATATTTGCTATAAATTGTAAGCTTCGAATAACTTCGAAAAAATTCTTTACAACAAAATGACACATTTCTCGAAATATATATTATTCGCTGACATCGTTTGTTTGATCATTAAAAATGTATGTTTCTAAATTCAGAAAAGTCTGTTGTTACCATTGAGGTAGTGACTATAAACGGGCAATATGAATAGACACAATATCTTTATTCATTTCAAACAAGGTTTTAAGTAAAAGGTTCTAAAAAAATAATCAAACTGGAAAACTCCAGGCAATAGCCAATTGAAATAGTTGACAAGAAAATTTTGTAAAAGAAATGGTCATATCAAGGCAAATCCGGATTTTTGAAATAATCGCTATGGTTCTGACATGTAGCATGGTTTAGTTTAAACACATATTATAGCGCACTAAAGCCGCCGCTTCTATCACGGTTAAGTGTCAGAGATAGTGCACTAAGAAGTGAAAAAAAAAGAAAAGAAAAATTAATTAATTAAAAAAAACAAACAAACAAACAAAACAAATCAAAACAAAACAAACAAACAAACAAACAAACAAAACAAAACAAAACAGACTTCTAACTCAGGAATACCATATTAACTGAGAAATATAAATTTGATATGCAGGCGATTTCCTTTTTTATTTAGCGCAACTTAAAGGGTGGGTCAACCTTCAAAATGGAAAGTAAATGGAATCATATTATTACTATCATTAAAACATAACATTTTATAGCACATTATCTAAATATACTCTAAGCGCTGTACATGTCAAATACATATGAAATACATTCACAAGATATCAATACATAAAAATGTTTAGCATAAACAGTGTATAAAATGTTTGAGCATAATTGCATAAATAAAAATTATCAAGAGGATAAAAATATAATCAAATAAAGAACAACAACGAACAAAGTATGTACCGGAGTACACAAATAAATTTTAAAAAAATATCAAAATTAATAAAATACTAAAATGAATTGTATATTACTAGCATGTCAATGAACATTACGTGATATTAAGATGTAGAGAAATTTGAATAAAATATAAATTGACTGAAAACATTGAAATTAGATTAATACTTGACAAAAAGTGAAGAAAGTGTAAAATATAAGTTGATCAATAAAATTTAAAAATGTAAAGCTTGAATAGAATACATTTATATTTATATACATATTTAAACAATACAAATATCACTTAAATATGATAGTTAAAAACCTTAATGGCGGGAAATAAAATAAAATAATAAATGTATAAAAAGAGAGTTTGAAAAGGTGAATTTTAATGTCCTTTTTAAACACCACCAGCGATTTTACCTTGTTTAGTTCTGAGGGTTGCTGCTTATTTATTAAATTGCCTCTCAGTGGACGCTTACCCTGCCGATGTTCCTGGTCCATGCTCCAATTTTTAGTGGGGTCCGGGTTGCTCTTTTACTTTTATTGCTTTGTACGTGTTATTTTGATTATTTTATGTTCTTTGTAGTCTGTGTCTGTTTTCCACATCTAGTGGTTGTCCCTGGATAGCATTCTTTTGGTTTCCTCTAGACTTGTTGTTCCCTTGATTACCATTTCGTTATGTGTTAGCGTTCGCACTTTGGGACATGCAAAAAGTTAGCATTATTTGAACGTAAAGATCTAGAGAGTCTATAGATAGAAATCAGTTCTTGGAGGTACATGTATATGCTAGTGCTTTGTTATGCTTTGACCACAGAAAACATATTTTGTACTGACAGTGATACTGTATTGGTAACTAATTAAAAGTTATAAGAATAAGTGTGGTGTGGTCATGCTTTTTTAGTCCTGTAACAGGTCTTGCTGCTTTATTTTTAAAACTCTGGAGTTCCGCGATAAATCTCATGTTGACGCCATAGAATAATGCATTTCCGTAGTCTAGTCTAGAAATAACTAATGAACACACCTACTTACAGTTTTGTTGATGAAGACGCGAATATTCTTTTACATACGAAACGTCCGTAAGTATAGCTCCATCAAAGGCAAAGGGAAAATCGGATAAGCTGTAAAGTCGATGTTTTGGAGCAAACACAATAATTTTCGTCTTATCTTGATTGATGTTTAGTGAGTTGGAACTCATCCATGCACTGATATCAGATAGGCAACGTTCTTATTGAGTTGATAACTCATATCAATCGTCCAGTGGTTTTATCACTAGATATATCTTTTTTTCATCAGTTTAGCACTAATATGACATGTTGCGACGTCTGCAGATTTCTCCAGCGGGTTTTAAGAATATACAGTAGTGTTTAGGACCTAAAATGAGCCTAGTGACACGCCATATTTATATAAGAATAAGTGTTGTTTGCAATATATATAAACTTAGGTATTATTCCAAGATTGAAGGACAAGGGAAAACACTGTCTAAATTACTGTGTCAATCTTTTCTGCGGACCCGTGACAGTTTCCTGATTGTCTATGTATCACTCCGAGGCTCTGCTATGCATGATGAGAAAAACTTATCAGGGCTGAGTACTTTTTTTTATATTTCCACAAAGTTATTTGCGTGTACTGTACATAAAGTACTTCGCATAACAATGTGGGGTTTAGTACTGAATTTGGTAGAGGTGTACAGATTTAAAAAAACGGATACACCCTCTGCGTAGGCGATTGTAATATTGGTTTCCTATCTTTCTGAAACAAATGCAACATGAAAATCTGAAGATTTGACATTATCTGTATAATATGTTGATAAAAAACAATAAAATTTGAATAAAACAAAAATTAAAAACTTCATGCTTGACATGACTTCATTTATGTTCATCTCATATATCTTAGATTTTTTAGCGGATAGAATAATACTGTTAGAGCTGATTGTGCATTCAGTAAAAGCCATGTTGAAGAAAATATTATTTACTGGAAATAAGGAATAAAGATAAAACAATTGAACATGCTACTATATAACGAATTCATGACAAAACAGTTAAATGTTCATGACAATACCTTCACATAAGGAAACTTTCACAGAACTGAAGCCTAATCCTTGTTCACCAAATAAGCTTGAGGGTATCGATGAGATATGATGGAAAAGGACGTTGTTTTGTTTTTTTTTGTTTTCCTTTTTGTTAAAACTGAATCACTTTCAGATGATCAGTTAGTGTAAGAAAGAGAGGAATAAATATATTTTCAATGTGAATACTTTATAATTTGCTAAATGCATGATGGCGACCATAAACCTTTGAACGATGGTTGCCAATCTTGAAAGTATGATACCATTAACATAAAAATTAGATTAGAAACACGAACCCCATCAGAAACAACGTTTGCGATGTGACCACATAACAGTATAATTGACTCATTATTATATTTATTTATACTTTTTTCAAAGAGAACTCATTTTATCATATTACTCACAAGATTTATGGGAAAACTTCATTTTAATTACTATACCTACATAACTCTTAATACGTGTGCGACATGAAAGACAGCAGATATAATAAGGTCTGTATGATCGACAAATAGGAAGCAATAAAGTTAAAATGAAATATTATATTAAGACTTCACGCTTTATAACCCATTGATTCAAGTCTTTAATTGTGACTTCATTTACATGCTTCTCATATTTCTTAAGGGAAGAGATCGATTGGAAAATAAAACGTCTACTTGGGCATAATGTGCAGTCTAGGAAACAAAACTATAGCTAGAATTGAAGAATAATTATAAAACAACTCAACTCTGCATAGAAATCATGACGAAACAATTCAATATTCATGAAAATACCTCCAGATAGAAACGTAAAGAAAACTGAAAACTATTCCTTGTCACCAAAGTGATTGATCAGATGTGATGGTATGGGACGTTTTTTGCGTTTTTAGTATAGAAAGAAACACACATCGAGTCGATTGTAAATTATCAATTAATATACAAAAGAGAGGAATAAATTTATTTTTATGGAGTTACTGTAATATTTGCTGAATGGATGGTGGTGATCATAAAACTTTTCGATGATGATTGTCAGTCATTGACATAAAGAATTGTTTAGGAACACGTACACTATTGGCAAAAACGTGACTACATAAGAGTATAATATTTTTTAAGAAATGATTAGCAGTGAATCCATTTTATCATTATTTGATCAAATGCTGTCCACTTATGTCGCCTAATGGTATAGCATAAATGAGCAACACGAGGTAAAACATTTACAAAATGCTGCATATGTGTTGCGTAAAATGGTAACTATCATCGCGATTTGTATGCGACGCTGGTAAAAATTAGGTTAAACTTGTCTTTAGCGTGGGAAATAAAAACGTCATATTATGTTAATGAAGTTGATCATATATTTATCTTCGTGTTTCCACAGTTGTGGTCTAAAACGTTCTGAAGAACTTCATTTTCTAATCCTTTGTTAAGTTTAGTGACGTAATAATAATGAGTTTATATATTCCTTTCACTTCAGTAGTATTATCTTCTGGAGAATTATTTTATTGTGTATTGTGTATATCCTTCGCAAAAGTTTCAGGTAGCAAAATACTGCGCCTTAACACTGCTCTTCCGAGACAGAGCATAAAAAACAATAAGTGAGAATGACATAAATTACTTAAAACAATCAAGAAATATCCCTTTTCATAAGTTTGTGGTGAAAATTTTTCCAGTCAAATACCTAGAGACAGAATGCATTCTTTTAAATTTTGATTATGTTTTTCAGACCTGAGTAATGCGATTTTTATATCACTTCTTTAGCATATCGTAAATAGAATGTATGATTCTATTGACAATACCGTTGGCACAGAGACCACTAGACAGGTCAGTGGTAAAACGTTTCATTTGAAGAATAAATGCTTTTGCCGAATCGGTTTGTCTCTGGTTTATCGATCGTCTGTGGCGACGGAATACTTTACTGGGTCAACAAATTCTGTCCTGTTACAGGGTTATTATGAGAGAAATAAACAGAAAAAAAATAAACAAATAAACAAAATAAACAAAAATAAATAAAATAAACAAATTAAAAAACATACAAAAAACAGGAACTACAAAAATATTTATTTTAATCTTTCTCAAATCCAACAAATACAATAGTGATAAACAGGGTTATTACACATACTACAAACAAATATATATATATATTTGATATTTTTCAAAATTGTATTTTACCAATCTTGTACAATGTATAGATTGTTCAAGCACGATTGTGCTTTTTTTATAATGGCTTTGATACTTCATTGTAATTATGTATCATGTTACCTTCTATCGGCCAATGGCTTCATCATTCGGCACCTGTTTTAAGAAGACAAAGTCCTCGTAAAGAGCTTCTTAACAAAAATTAAAAATGTAGGGCGTTGTTTGACTTTGAAAAAAGGTTAAACAATATTTCTTTAAAGAAGAAAAAAAACTTTAGAAGCAAAGACTGCTGTAAGTCTTTATCTGTATAAAATGTTATGAAATGTGTACGATTTTGCAGGAAAATTTAATTGAACATGTTATATTTGTTACATAAGATATTACACTTTAAATAATGACATGAAAAATGCGCGTTTGATTTCAGAAAAATCCCATCAACAATATTTTCATAACACCGTGTTTTTCAAGTACCAAAGGCTTCTAAACAAATATTGATTAGATAAGGATATTTTTTGACTTTGAACAACGGTGCAAAAATGTTATTTTAAACCAAAAATCTTGAGAATCAAAGATCATAGTAAGTCTATAGTTGACTAACATTTTTTTTTAGATGATGTGTAATTCAATTAATCAATGACAATAATCTATGCCGACATACTTCAGACATGTTAAGAGCGGGATTATCTATTATGTAAAAGTTTGATTCCTCTGACACTCAATAAAATATATCATTAAATTAGTACTTGCAGAAGCAACCTTTGATCACGAACTTCGAAGAACGCAAATATCTAATGAAATCGCATGTCATGTTACGTGCACGAGTTAAATCACCGAGTACTTCGGCACGAGTTATTATATCTTATTAAATAAATGTCCTACCTAATATAGATATTTTCTTAATATTTTATTATTTTTTTCAAAAATGTTTAAATAATTTGTGATTGCCCGCTGTATATTTTAAATTGAAAAATAGTTTTTGGTCTAAAAAAAGGTTCTGCAGGTTGAACCACTTAATACTATGGGAATTTCCCGCCTTTCTGGTCTGGCTTGTGTTTTGGTCGTTCACATGCAACTCAGTATTAAAAATACTAAAAACAGGTATTGATAAAACAATATTGGATGAAAGTTGCAATATGACACTTGTAAAAAAACAATGTCATGCATGAAATGAGGTACAAATGATGTCTTTATCTATAGGAATGTTAACAGGCCTTTGTAGCATTATTTGAATAATAGTAATAGTGATAATAATTATAAAATGATAATACTGATAATATTAATAATGAGAAAAAGAGGAAGAAAAAATGAGAAGGAAAACATCCGAGTTCATCTTGTTCATATTGTTGGTTTTTTTTTGTATACACTTACGGGTCAACTCAAACAAGAGGTATTTACTCGAATTTTGTCTTTATGTCTATACCAGAAGAAACTAGTCCGATTCATCATCATCAACACCAGTAGTCACGCGTATCGTCATTTGTAACAAATAAATAAATCAATTCATTAACCAAAACCGAAATGTCTAAACCAACTGTTAAGGGGTAAACTGTCACAAGATCAATGTCAAAAACAGCATTACAATTGAACCAATTATCCACCATGGATCAGATACCAATCGGTCAAAAAGATATCTGCGGTCAGTAATCACTAAAGGGTCAATGTTTACAAAAATGCCAAATAATTGAAGAAATATTAATCAATAATTAGGGAATGACTGTTAAAATTTTACGTTAAAGTCAAAATAACCTCTATCACGTGGTGCACAGTAAATAACTTGCAAAAAGAAGGAGTTGTATACACTACAATTGGGTAAATCAAAACTTCTTGAAGTTGCATTCAAAAAGTTATTTATCAGAAAAAACAAATTTTGTAAATCATATATTTAGTCAAGAAATGCTATTGTTTTAGTACGTTTTCTATATACGGGAATGTAAAGAGATTTGATCACGTGTGTGATTTCCGCACTTACATTTAGAACATTATAAATTCCTGTTACACATTCTACAAAATATGTCTTTGAACCCTTGTCCAAATTTCTTGTTTAAAGCACCATAGATAACGGGGTTCATTGAACTGTTAGAATATCCTATCAGAAGCGTCCACATATGAAAAGCGTCCGGCGCTGCACTAGCATTGAATATACCGATCAGCATACTAATACAAAACGGCAACCAACATATAACAAACATGATAACAACAATGGCTAGAGCTAAAGCCAGACGTATTTCGTCCGACCTTGCCTTGTCCTTCTCTTTGGATAACCGAGATAACCGTTTAACTGATTGTTTTTTCTTTACACTCAAATGAGTTGAGTTTGTTGTGCTAACTTCTAATTGAACATCATCGATTGTCGATATTTTATGCACCATTAATCGCTGACCTGAGATTCGTTTTGAGTACAGAATGGCTGTTTGGTCATTTTGAGATGATGAGAGCGTTGGTTGATCAGCATTAATATTGGAATCCGGAGATTTTACATTGATTGTATTCGTAGTTCCTGCGACTCTTTTTCTACTCGCTCGGACAGTTTTGAATATCAATATATTACAAACTGTCATTACGCCAAATGGTATACCAAAACAACATCCAATCATGAAAAAGGCATAGGATGGAGCCTCTGTCCACAGACAAAAACAGAATGACTGTTCTACGATATAAGCATATTTTGCCCATCCGAAGAGTGGAGGAGACGACAGAAGTAAGGACACTGTAACACAACCTGCAATGATAAATAACATAGAAGCATTTCGTATATGCAGTCATTTTTTTTCTAGATTCTAAATAAACATTTGATCAATACTTTTTTTCTGCTAAAGTTGCTATCACGGAACAAATAATTGTGAAATAAATTGTTGATGTCGAACGTATTGATCGAGGGTAGATATTTCAAGTGGTAAAATCATTCACTCAATTTATCTAACATTTTTCATTTAACATGTTCCGTTTATTTGTATTTTGTACGTAAGTGAAATGAGCTTTAAAAAAAAAAAAAAAATAAATAAATAAATAAATTCGTAGTAGAAGAACGCATGACTCGTTTTAACCGTTTTTTTTTTTTGGCATGTAACTTCATTCTAGAATACAACGACCTATGGGATGCAAAGATTGTCCTAATTGACGAACACTAGAAAAGCAGAGGACGCTTACCCTACCGGCGCACCTGGTCCATGCTCCCAGTTTTTAGTGGAGTCCGAGTTGCTCATTAACTTTTGTTACTTTGTATGTATGATTTTAGTTACTTTATGTTCTTTGTTGTGTGTGTCTGGTCTTTGTCCCTGGATTATATTCTTTTGATTACCGCTATAACCTTGGTTCCTTTGATTACTCTTTAATCATTAACTACTAGGTCACATCAGAACCATGCATTTTCATAATGTTAATGTAATAATCGAGCGTCAATACTACAAACTGAAATAAATAATGATAATAATTCTGTCTTATTTGCAAATTTACAATCTTTTATTAAAGAGCAGTAAAGAGTAATCAAGGGAACCAAGATTCTAACGGAAAGCAAAAGAATGTTGTCCGGAGAAAAGACAAGACATGGAAGACAGCCACACACAACAAAGAACGTAAGATAACCAAATAATGCGTACAAAGCAACAAAACGAAATGAGTAACTCGGACTCGACTAAATTCAGGGAGCATGAATCGGGTGCACCGGTGTGGTAAGCACCGAAATTGTAATTAGACTAAAGAAAAATAAACCAGTTTTGCGTAATAAAACAACATAATTGTTCTCTTTGTATTGTATACTTTATAGAAACGGTGCGTCATTTTGTATGTAGGAGGTCTAAAACTTAAATGTAGCAAAATCATGTCTACAATGACGCATGAAGGTCGGTATTGTTGCTTGAACTTTTGTGTTGGTGTTCCAGGAAGTTTTGCATATTCCTATCAGTCTATGAACAATTTCAATGCAATATCACGAAGTAGACATTTCAGTACAAAAGCTCCGTCCCAATTAGGCAAAGTAAAAAATCAATTCCATGCATTAAAACTTAACATCCATATTTATAGATTATTCATAAAAATTGTAAGTTGCTGTCCGACTTTAAAACACTAATCATGGAATTAGTTCCATATGTCATCTTTAGTTTAATATCGAAGAAGCGATTTTTACCTGCTACGTAATTTACTATAAAAATGAAATGATATAATAAACAACCCAATAGGTATCTAACTTCCTGTTCATCTCCTTAGTTAATCTTGTGTCCGATGAGATATTGTGTTGCGGATACTTTGAAAATTAAGTAGCTATTGTGCAAGGATAGAACATCAAACACATGAGTTTAAAAGAAATGGAATATAAGGAAAACTTGAACCGAATTCTAAACAAACCAATGAATATAGTTGTCAAAGGAAGTATAAACAAAATTTAATTCAAATATGAATCAAAGTTTGATTTTGTTTTAGCGAAAATTTAACTATCGAGAATGGAGAAATCATTCAACCCCGGAGTAAAATGAGGGAGAATCTGTTTCCCCCATAAATACATTTGTAAAATCAAAAAAAGGTAAATGAAACAACACCCTAAATTTTCCCAACATCAACTACATCATCAAGGACCTCCCCTCCAGTCATCAAGTCATTGCGTCATCGACATCACTACCGTTATGATATTTGATACACTACCAACTGTAAACATGGTAAACATGGTAAGCGTGGAAGTCTTCACGCGACACGTGAATGGAAATTACAAATTTGTAATCTCTCATTCGCGTAGTGTGAATGGAGCCTATGAACGGGAGAAAAATATATTTGTACATACCAAAACTATTATTTTTGTTTAAAATGCACTTTATGAATTTGGGGTGATCTTTTTAAATTCGTTATTTTATTGATCATCGACGGTCTATTACAAGATTTTATACCATTTTCTTTGTTTTTTTTTGTTTTTTGTTTTTTGTTTTTGCTTTTTGTAAAAAAAACTTCTTTAAGTGCTTTTTTTTAAAATACTCGAATAGCCTTTTTCAATGTTTTTTTACAACTGCGTACAGTACACTTACAAACCACATGATGCTTTAGATTGTATTTAACGAAATGCAATTAAAACAGCCCAGGCTCCCGGTGTATATATATATATATATATATATATATATATATATATATATATATATATATATATATATATATATATATATATATATATATATATATATTCTTCTGTAGTTATAATGATATTACAGTCTCTTGATCTGATCATATACTTTTATACCGGAGAATCTATATTTTTCTTCGTGAAATTCATAATAACATTGTAAGACCTTAAACCCTGTGAAATGAGGTAATTAATTCTAAAAAAAATAACTACGGTTCATTTGAACACTATTTATCACCGGGTAGTATGCACTAATTAGTCATGCATCATGTGAAAGAGTGCAATTTGACCAGTTTTGTGTAAGCAATCTGAATAACATTTAAACTTCGTATGCATTAACATGGATCTTTTTTGTGATTGAGATTCAAGTTATTTTTGCAAATATAAATCGCCGCATAAGCCAATAGTCGCATTAATGAATTATATCTTAATTGACAAATATAGATTGATTGACAGTACTTTTTTTAACGATTTTTTGCCTCGAACTAAGAAACATGCTTTTTTTGGCGTTTTCTTTATACTGACTATATCAACAAATTGTGCTATAATTTTTTTCTTGTGGAATTATAATAATAATTCTTACATATATGATTTTATGCAAGGACGTTCCCTTTAAACAATTTATTCATTTAAAATAATATAAATTAATACCTTCGATAAATCTTCTTTACAAATGTAGGTCATCATCAATATAGGTAAAATCAAATATTTAAGAGTAATCAAGGGAATCAAGGTTATAGCTGTAATTGAAAGAATGTAATCCTGTGACAACGACCAGACATGGAAAACAGACATACACAACAAAGAACATAAAGTAACTAAAATCATACATAAAAAGTAACAAAAATAAATGAGCAACTCGGACTCAACTATAAAATAGGAGCATGGACCAGGTGCACCAGTAGGGTAAGTGTCCTCTGCTTTTCTAGAAACACCCGCCGAGTTGCTCATAAAAAGTCAAGTCCGGGGTAGACAAACGAGAAAAGGAAAACTATGACCCGTTGAATAAATCAGTTTTCATGGCGCAGATGGATACACCGTAGCATTCCATGAGTTCATGATGACGGCCATAAAACTTTTGTAGTGATGACTTCAATCTTGTAGCAACATAACCCTCCCCCAGAAGCCTATTTGTTAAAATTCTAGAGCGATACAAAAAGTCTGCGTAGTCTCGGTAAGCTCTGTCATAACGTATGAGTTGTGATATGAACACTCCATACGCAGGTGCTGAAGGGATGTTGCCACAGATGAAAGGAAAGTTGACAGTATTGAATGAAAAGTACGTTTGTAGTAAAGTTTGGTCTATAGTTTTCCTTTACCATCGATTTCTAAGTGTAAGTCAAGATATGAGGCTGACTTCAAAGTGTCTGTAGTATCCTTTATCTCAAGGTCTTTGGAGTAGATACGATGTATCATATCCCCAAAATTAGGATTGTTTAAAGATATGATGTCATCTATAATGCGGAAACAAACTGAAATTAAAGGATCTAGCTTTCTATTCCTATCTTTTGGATCAAAACAGCTATAAAAGCAGCCTTATAAGAGTTAAGTTATAGGTCAGCAAGTAGAGGAGCACAATTTGTTCCATTGGAATGCCGACCGTTTGTTGGAAAACGCGTCCACCACACTTGACAAATATGTTGTCGATTAGAAATTCCAGCATTTTGTAAGCATCTTCTTATGTATATTTGGAAGATGATTTGGAATTATTTCTTACAAAGTATGAGGAATCTCTACCAAGAAATATATATTTGTATGTAGGTGTACCATCATTTTTGGAAAAAAACAACCAATGTATAATGTTTTAAAGTCGGGATTTGAACTTAGTATGTGGAATAGAAGTATACAGTGTTGAAAAATCACAGGTTTTAATGCTATTATATTCTGATAATAGTCTAGAACTGATTGTCTCCAAAAGATCTTTCGAATTTTTCAGGATCCACATTGAATTAATACCACTACGGGAGTAACAAGTGTTGTGGTAGGACTGCAAACCCTCTTAAGTTAATGCGTTAATCATTCGCTGAATCTAAATACGTAATAAAAGTAAAATATAGTAAGAGAAGTTTTATGTCATTTTTTCCCGGATTTCTAAGAAATCCCTCCCTCATGACGTGCACTAATAAAAGTCATTACTCGATATTTGTTTTGACCATTATACGTTTGAATAGCGTATTATAGTATAATGCTATCCGACTGTCTGCCTATTATTCTGTCCATCCACAAATTTTAATTTAAGGGAAATGTTAATGATTGTTCGTTTGATTGTGAGACATGTACGATTTCATAAGAAGACATTTCCTTCCGTTGCTTAATTAATTTACTCATTTTTCATTGCACATAGTTATGTTGTTAAACTTCATAACTGATAGACGTTTGCTGAGCATGCCTTTTGTACAACTGTTTAATAGATGTTTGGTCTAAAGTTGTCGTATCAAATTATTACATCGTTAACATTACAAAAAAAAAACAACTAATATCCGGCGGTGGTGAAATCAGGAGTTCCGAAATCAGTTCATATTCATACAAAACATTTAAGACACCAGCCATGTTTTTGATGTCAGACAAGTGTTTCATTGAAATTAATGAAGATTTTGAAAACTTCGAATAATATAAATTATTTAAATCCTATTTAACACGATAATAAGCATAAAATATTGATTTATATTTATTTGTTTAATTGTGGATTACGTACACGTACTACTTTTCTCAATCACTATCTGTGCAAATAACCCATTGTGATTCTAATAAGATATCCTCGTCAATATATCTACTCATTTGAACTTGAATTACATGTTTATTTTATTCTTGTCATAAATGAAATATTTATTCTTTTTGTTTGAACATAAGCTTTTTGTTTAGACAATAATGATATTTATCCATTGTTAGATATTTGAGGACTTGCTGAATAGGTATTTTAATCAAAATATCCAGAAAAGCATTGATAAGGCTTAGAAGTACATGTTTGTTTTGGTGTTGACCGTTTTTCTGTGAATTGTGCAATGATTTTCGAACAAAACTGTTATTATATTTATGATGAATTTTCATTCGCTGTGCATTTATTAGTAACAATTTCTAGTATTAAACCAGAAACAAAATAAAAATAAGTAAAAATAAGAATAATAATTATTATAAAAAGTTAAAATAAATGAGGAATATCCACGGTTTGTTGATTTTCAATATTTCATTCGAGTAATGTTTCTGTTAATCTGATACAATTATTAGATCATTAGTTTCAAAGATGACACACCATTATGGTCTTATAAAAATGATAAAAGCAGGAAATATAGACGAATAAAATTGGATAAAAAACAAAACTAAACAGCAAACCGCCAAAAGAAAAAAACAAAAAACAAAACAAAAAAACCCAAACAAATAAAAAAACAAACAAACAAACAAAAAAACAAAAAACAAATAAAAAATTTAGGTTTTCGAAGGATGTTCATGTGTACACTATTACAGCAAAAACACAGTCGAAAACCTAAATTTTTTTGTAAGCGTTACAAAAACTTAATTGTATAAATGAACAGCTTGAAATCATATGTTCTAAATATATTCGTTTACTGCAAATCTATAAGAAACAGAAATGTAAAACATTTAAAATTATAATAAACATAAAAAGTTGAAACCCAAATTAAGACATTCGGATGCATAGTAGCAATGACAAGTAATAACGAACACTGAGGAAGAGAATGGAAACTACACAAATATATCAAATAACGATAGGTTTTGACGACAAAAAAGAAAGGAAGGAAATGAAAAAAAATATCTAAATTAAAATAAATTAAAACTTAAAACATATATCGGTCACACAGTATCTGATTGTGTGATGGGACATTAATAACGTAAACCAATGAACTGCAATTAACGCAATGAAGACACTTGAAGCCGAGAACCGATTTAAAGAAACAAAGGTAACTTCAAGAAATATGACTTAATCATTGATGACAGAAACGATGTGTTAGAAGACCAAAATACTTACTACATATCATGATGCATGCATTTCTTTTTGTGTATATCGTCTTGAAGTGTATTGGTTTACATACCATGATGTATCTATTTATACTAATGTTACATAACGACATAACACTTAGAACCAAGGTAAACATGTTAATAAATCCAAAAATGATGCATTCCTTATCTTCCATTATCCAGTCACCGAAAAATATTGTCAAAATCGTCACTGGCATATTGATAAAAGCCACAAGCAAATCAGCTGTAGTAAGACTAAGAATAAAAGCGTTAGTAACTGTCCGCAAATCTTTAGATTTACATATAATTATCCAAATGCTCAAATTGCCAATAAATGCACCAATGCAAATCAACGTCAAAAAAACTCCTTCGAAATACATTTGAAATGTATTCACCTCGTCAAAGCAATTGTTTTCATTCTAAAGGACGTCAGTTTTACAAAGTACAATTTTCTCTTTTCTCAAATAACACCTTTTAATTTTCATGCCATGTTTTTATATTCGAATAAAACCATTTTCTCTTATGCATTTTCTCAAATAATATTCATACAGAAAGAAAGCAATATCTTTTTTTTGCTTTTAACGGTCATCATTTATGACTGTCTATTTGGTAAAAGTTGATATTTATTTCAACCTTACTAACAGCTAGTAAATCCGTATAATAAAGCCAATTATAGAAAGCACGCCTAACAATTATTTGACCTTTATAACATATCAACGTCAGAAGTCAACATAAAGTTTCACACTGACTGTTTATAGAAGTTTACTATTGACGAAAGAATACTAATTCATCGATTGTTTTACCTGTACATTATAGATTGGTAGACTAAAGACAAAAACTAAAACATCCTATTGATTGCTATCATGGCATTGGATTGGTAAATTGCAGATAAACACAATTGGATTTTTATAGGTAAATAAGACTTAATTAATTATGGTTTATTTCGCAAAATTGTTTGCAAGAGTTAGTAAGTTATACCACAACTGCAACAGAATAAGTATGAATAAAAACGAATGAAGCACCAATAACATATCCATTTAACACTTATTCAAAGTGATACAATTCTTCATCATTTAAGGCTACTTTGTTTTTTTTCCCAGCATACTTCACGAAAAATAACACATTTTAAAAAGTATAAAACTTCGTGATGATAATATATTGTTTAGTAAAATATTATCATAAAACATTCGTCATTATTAATTATTTTTGTTTGACTAAAAAAAAACTTGCAAAGCATTTAACAACATTGAATGCTCGAAAGTTACATATGAATAGAACTTTTACATGAGGATCACCAACTAACTTTTCATAAGTTCCGGTAAGAAATTAAAATATACGAAACAAAAAGCTGCACTTAACAATACAAATGTATACTGTAGGAAAAACACAATTTTAACGTTGACAAGAAACAAACACCAAATTTATAGTTATTCAACTAACTAAATGAAGAAAAAGCATTTGTTGCTTATATTTCCTTCATCTCAATAAATGCTCAACTATTAAAAGATAAATCAAGGGAACCAAGGTTATAGCGGTAATCGAAAGAATGTAATCCAGGGACAAAGACCAGACATGGAAAACAGACATACATAACAAAGAACATAAAGTAACTAAAATCATACATACAAAGTAACAAAAGTAAATGAGAACCTCGGACTCCACTAAAAACTGGGAACATCGACCAGGTGCACCGGTAGGGTAAGTGTCCTCTGCTTTTCTAGAAACACCCGACGAGTTGCTTATAAAAAGTCAAGTCCGGGGTAGACAAACCAGGAAAGGAAAACTATGACCCGTTGAATAAATCAGTTTTCATAGTGCTGATGGAGTTTGTCAAATTTAATAAGCTCCAATCAGAGATTTTACGTAAGAAATTTGGTTAAACATGATATAAAGTAGCTTTTACCAAATTGACCCAACTTTGAATGACGAAATTACCCTTGAATGTAAAAAAAAGTTTTATTTCTGAACAGTAGGACACAATATCGCATTCATACTTTTCTTTAAAAGAACTACATGTAGCAATCATAATTTCAGTTAAAGATATCGAAAAAATATACTCTAACGTCTATGACATGTCAACAATCTCAATGTATATTTCAATGCTCCGTACTCCATTTTAGCACACATATATAAAAATCTTTATTTTCCATTGCATAGTAGCAAACACATATCTTAGAACAGAATATAAATGGAACTAATTTATGTTATAGAAAGTTATCTATTAACAACTGAATCATGCTCCACGACATTGACGTTCTTTGTTGCGTGGAAAGCGTTCATAGATACTGTCTCTAGATTTATTTGAAAAAAAAACTGTCAATTGAGAAATTATTGTGATAATTTTATCATTGCCAAACGTGCGACTGACTAAGAACTGCGATAATTAAAACTCACATTATAACACTTTTATCATAACACATGTGGGATTTTGCTTAAAAGCACTATACTCGGCGTCACATAAATAACATACTGTTAAAATTTGAATAAAAATATTTTCTACGACTGTATTGACACGTACCGTCGTTTAAATTGTCTTAAATGACTTGCTCATTCGTTTAGCCAAACGGCTTCTCCCTAAACATTGAATCGTTAAATTCCGGTCAGATTTTAATTCTCGGGGCCAATATTTACATTGTAAAAAGTAGGCCATGTTTACAGTGATCGGGTTGCTAGGAGATGTTGTTTACGTTTAAATGGTTTGTCCAAAAACCGAAGAACCCAAAATGCATTTCGGCGTTATTTCGGATATCTCGGATTTATTTTACGCGAACAACGTACAATACCGAGAAGTTAATCAAGCAGACGATTGTCCCCGGAGTTCGACGGGAACTTACGAACTTCGTTTGTAAACAAATCGTCCCGTAGAAACCAACATGGCGGATACTAGTATGGGATTTTCCCGTAAGGATTTGTTACGCATGATTTAAGCTAAAAGCGACTTGTTCAGGGAGAAGCCGTTCGGCTAAACGAATGAGCAAGTCATTTAAGACAATTTAAACGACGGTAGGTCTCAATAAAGTCGTAGAAAAGTCGAGTACAGAATTGAAATCAAGTTTTAGATAAAATTTACAAAATTGAAATAATCATTGAACGTAATAATGTCTCTTTTTACAGTAGTAAAAATGTATCTATCATTTGTTGCGATAGTTGACCTTGATAAACTTCTATATGGCATGACCATACAGTTCTACTTAAAAAATTTCAGATGTACAAATATTCACATTAATGATGTGTTTGTAATCGAAGCAGTGCCTAGATTTAAATTTTGTAGCGTCATTTCTGTGGCATCGATTTGGTTCTTTTGATGTGGTTTGTCATTATTTTAAATATATTTTATTTAGTTCACCATGTGAACATTCACATGGAATGTTTTGTCGAACTAAATTCATATAAAAAAGAACCCAATATCTATTGTAAATGAAGTACCAGAGAAAAGCTTTTACACTATTAAAAATATATTTTAAGGCCTGGATACTCTATTTGCAGTACAATTTGAAGGAATTAATAATTAAATATATTCATTTCATGTTTAAACGAATACAAAACTTCAAATACTCTTTCAAATACAATATTCTTGGTTTACGTGGGTAGCACTAAAGCTCGATATTTGGTTCCTAACAAAAAGGAGATTTCCATTGATGTGTAAACTTCAAACCTTAAAATCACGAATTCAAAAATCAACAAACTTGTGTTTCTTCCCTAATCCATGAAATATTGGTATCCGCAAATTAAAAAAAAAAAAACTCTTACAGTACTATATATTCTCTACATCGGATCAAATTGATACAGGGAAGGTAACGTTAACTTATAGAAGGGGTCTGAAAAATTCCCAACGATGTTAGAACTGTTAAATTTGCGAATCTCTTCTCTTTTGTTCGTCCTGAACTATATTGAATTAGTCAAAAAGTACTAAGACAATACAAAATAAGAAATATTAATAAAACAAATTAAACAAAACAACCAAAAAAAACAAAAAAAAACAAAAAACAAAAAAAAAAACAAATAAGCTAAACAAAACAAAAAAAACCCAAAAAAGACAAAACAAAACAAAACAAAAACAAATAACAACTAATAAATTTCTATTGTTTCTTTTCGTGTCATCATATATGTCTTTCATGATTGGTAATTAGAATGAGTTTATAATCAAAATATGATCACACGTGCCGAAGAAGTCCAAGATTTAACGGATGCACGGAACAGTTGAATCTTAAAGCTCCCTCTGCAAGAGTTATTATATTATATTTTTGTACAATTAACAATTGATTGTCCTATTTATTATAAGATTTTTTCAATATTTTATTATTATTTCATATTCATGTAAAAGATTATAATCTATCTACGGCGGATTTCTTTTCCATATCAACATTGACGGCAAATAGTCAAAAGAGAATATTTTTGTGACGTTTTGGTGGTCTAAAGTCTAAGATATAAAAATACAGATTTCATTTCATGTGTGATTAACCAAAATATATTACATAGATAATATTCAAACATTCACTCCTATGTATATGTTAATAATATATCTATCTTAAACAGTTTCATTGTAACAAAACAGTTATATAAAAAAGAACTTATCCGGATTTTACAAGTTCGAAGCAAAAAAAAACACAAACTCTAATAAAAGGACTTGTAAACATTACTGATTGTAGGGTTTTGGAATGTGTTAAACAACTGTTTTTGATTGTGAATCGGAGCAGTGTTCTATAATCGTGTCAATAAGGAATTAAAAGGCAAAAACAAAATGTAAATAAAAGCATAGTAGGAACCATCGTTAATAGGATTGAAAGAGTAATCAAGGGAACAAAGCATAGCGGCAGTTAAAAGAATGCAATCGAGGGACAAAGACCAGATATGGGAAACAGACATACACAACAAAGAACATAAAGTAACTAAAATCATACATACAAAGTAACAAAAGTAAATGAGCAAATCGAACCCCACTAAAAACTGGGAGCATTGACCAGGTGCGCCAGGTCCTCTGCTTTTCTAGAAACACCCGCCAAGTTGCTCATAAAAAGTCAAGTCCGGGGTAGATATACGAGGAAAGGAAAACTATGACCCGTTGAATAAATCAGTTTTCATGGCGCAGATGGATACACCATAACGATTCACGAGTTCATGATGACGGCCATAAAATTTTTGTAGTGATGACTTCAATCTTGTAGCAACATAACCCTGTTCCAGAAGCCTATTTATTAGAGGTTTAGCGCGATACAAAACGTCTGCGTAGTTTAGGCAAGCTCTGGCATAACGTGTGATTGTGATATGAACACTCCATACGCAAGTGTTGAAGGGATGTTGCCACAGATGAAAGGAATGTTGATAATTCTGAATGAAAAGTCATCACGTTTGTCGTAAAGTTTGGTCAATAGTTTTCCTTTACCATCGATTTCTAAGTGTAAGTCAAGATATGAGGCTGACTTCAAAATGTCTGTAGTATCCTTATCTCAAGTTCTTTGGGGTAGATGCGATGTATCAAATCCCGAAGTTACGATTGTTTAAAGATAATACGTCATATATATAGCGGAAACTGAGATTAAAGGATCTTGCCAAACGATATTGAAAACATCGAAAAAGAATTATGCAAATTCACTATAATTCTTTAAATAAAAAAAATGCCTACCCACCCAACCGCATGTCAGATACGGGAGGTACATGTATTACAGAGCACTATCTATCCGTTCGAGAGTTTCACGATAGAATTATACAGACAACATGCAAAGGACTGATAACGAACATAATCATTCCAATACCATATACAGACTGGTATTAATGTAAAATTTAGTATATTTATAGATTGAGTTTATTGCATCATTTACTTTAAATTTAAAAAACTTCGTATCTCCCTAAAAATAAATTGCATATCTATTATTGTTTCTATTATACATTTCGGCCATATCTACACCTTGCAAAAGTTCTTCAATATCTTCAACAAGTCTAACAATAACAATATGACTATGTCGTGATTTTGAATCATAGAACCATTTTTATCAGATGTTCGTGATTGCCGGTTTAACCCAGCTAATGATTTTAAAACAATTTCACAGTTTAAAAAAAGTTTGAAGGTGTTCACGCAAAGTCAAGGAATAAACGCAAATTTTTCAACTCCTTATATCTTGAAAACTAGATTATTGCCATAACAATTTAATTTTATATTTTTGTTTCCAAGCTAATTGTCCTCAAAACTAAACAAAAAGTTCAGAAAGCTTTTTTTTTCAAAATTGAGCAACAAACATCCAAAATAGGACATCTAAATATGTGGGAATGAGACCTATCTATATTAATAGGTGACAATGAACAATAATTCCATTTCTATTACTATGATTAAGGTATATTAACACACAAATTGCGTTAATAAGTCAACACAAGTAGAATATAAAGCCACTAAATAGTTAAACTATCAAGTTCTGAGCATTTATGTAGTAGTTTTTGTAAGAATCATGTAAATTCTGTAAAATGTAAGACACCTAAAAAAAAGGCTACATATTTTTTTTAATTTTTGTTATTAAGTTGCTTCATAGGTCTACATCCACATTGAAAATCCCACAGTTTCTATTGTATTTTTTGTGTCATTTACAGAGTTGTCTCCCTTAATTTTGAATTCTACAGTTCATTCTATACAATTTCTACCTCCTAAGAGCAGGGGTTGTATGAAAAACTAAATGTTAATTTCTGTTTACTGACGCATTTTAAACAAAATATCAAAATAAAAATATGTAGACTTTCCAACCCTGTATCACATTTTGCTTGCATGATTCTTAGTTGGAGTGCTACTTATTTTCTTTTTAAGACTTACCCCTTTACCTTTGGCAAATATTGAGGACATCGGTCAGATAAATATGGTAAATATCAGTTAAAAATGACAACTCTTAAGATTAATCAAGGAAACTAAGATTCGAGTGGAAATGAAAACAAAAAATATGTTCTATGGATAAAACTAGACAGGGAAAATAAACCCAACAAAGAACATAAAATAACTCAACGAACAGGTACAAAGAAACAAATGATCAACCATGAAAAACAAGGAGCATAAATATGTATTTAATTTCACTTTAAATATTGTACTTTCTCATTGTCTTTTTGAATAAGTGGATAAGTCGGCTTTGTCAAAATTCATCACTCAAATGGCAAATTGCAATGTAATAAAATGTTACAATTCACAATTTCACTCCAACATTGAGTGTTTCACATCATTGAAATGTTCTTAACCTATCCGGTGTCTCATTTTGTTTAAATTTAGAAGTTCAATTGCTGCTGACAACTAAAAGGCTTTACTGCATTCCATGAAATAAAAACTCAACGGAAAAGCCATATGTTAAGAACCCATGACAACATTTTCTTATCAAAGTATCTTTACCGTATCAATGTTACATGTATTTCCAAGCTCCACGCAGCGGCAGAGGTTGATAATTGTTTATTTAGTTTATTTATGAATGCTAATAGGGTACGATATTGTAATACAGATATTTAATCCTTATGCGGGTTGTTTATTAATCCCATCGAACACTACAATAATAATCACATGTAAATAGTTATCAATATAGGAAATATGTTCATATGTTAGTCGTGAAGGCTTCCGGTCGTGCAATGAAGTTTTTCCTATACGGATTGATGTTATTACTTTTGTAACCAATAGGAATGTAATGGCGGCGATATTCATGCACCAGGCCAACCTAATGATAGATTTGAAGAATTTAATTGGGATAAAACTGGATCAATTTAATCACAAACTATTTATATTAGGTTATGTGTGGATTGATCAACTTTCAATACTAATATATTCAGAATGCTTCCAACCCTAAGATGCATTTCCGGATTGACCTCACTCCATCAAACTATTAATTATTGTAATTACTAAATACCTATCGACATTACTTATTAGGACATCATTAAAAGCTTTTGTTGCAGCAGTTCGACTTTTTAGACTTTATGAAGCAAATATTTATAGTGAAAGCAAATGTCAAAGTTAAATTACAGAACAAGTGAAATTGGACTGCCTGTTTATTGACGAATTGATCATCATTGCAAGGGTTAATCAAGTAAATTAGGGCATTTATCTATTGTCGTAATCAGTTCCTAAAATTGACTTTTAATGTTCGATGGGACAAAGACCACCGGATATAATCTGTAAATTCTGATGTAAAGATACACTTTAAACGGTCACTTCCATTGATTAACGTTTGACAACATTCCTTTGGAAATTGAATTTGCTTGTAGCAATTACTACCTTTCTCCTCAATCAACAATTCATTAAATAGGATTATAAAATTCCAAGGAGAAATTATAATTGTAAACACACGCGTTAACATGGCATGACAACAACATTTCTTTAAATTTGATGTCACACTTTTCTGCACTCAGGTTCGATTTAGTTTGCACTCTTCTAAATCCATGGACATTAATTTTACCTACGGAAAAAGTTATTATAATCGTACATTTCAAGGAGAAATTAAGGCAACAATGAAATCAAAAGAATGTAAACCAGGGACAAAGGCCAGAAATAGAAAACAAACACACATAACAAAAAACATAAAACAACCAAAAAAAAAAAAATACATTCAATCACGTGTTTGTTTTTTTAAAGTGCGTGTGATCTTTTGTGTCTTCATCAACTAGACAATTTTACTATTTGTTTGAAATATAAATCATGGTATGACTGATCCATTTAAACCATGCAATTTGGAACTCAAGCGAGAATAAAAAAAAACCATAATACATCGTCGTTACTCCTAAACAGACGGTAAACCTAGAAACAGATAGAGATTCTTCATACTTTGTAAAAAACGATTCCAATCATCTTCAAATATACCGAAGTAGATGTTTTCAAAATGCTCGAAGTTGTGATTGACAACATACTTTTCCAACATTGTGGACACGTTTTTCAACAAACGTTGTGCATTCTTTTCGGAACAAATTGTGCTCCTCTACTCGTTGCCGATTCCTTCACTTTTATGAGGCTGCTTTTTAACTCATCTGATCAAAATGAGGGAACAACGTTTACCCAGATCCTTTGATATCAGATTCCGTTATATAGTTGACGCATTATCGTTAATCCATCCTAGTTTTGGGGATTATATACATCGCATTTACCCCAAAGGAATTTAAGATAAAGGATATTACAGCTCGAAAACTTGGCCTAGACTTAGAGATCGATGATAAAAGAAAACTATTGACTAAACTCTTCGACAAACCCGATCACTTTTCATTCCGTACTGTCAATTTTCTTTCATCTGTGGCAACATCCCTTCAGCAATTGCGTATGGAGTGTTCATATCACAATCACACGTTATACCAGAGCTTTCCGAAACTACGCAGACTTTTTTGTATCGTGCTAGACTTCTTATATTTAGGCATCTTGAACAGGGTGATGTTGCTTCAAAATTAAATCATCACAACAGAAGTTTAGTGGTCATCAACCTGAACTCGTGAATTGTTACGATGTTCCAATATACACCATGAAAACCGATTTGTTCACAAGTTTTCCTTTCTTCCTTTGACTTACCCGGACTTGACTTTTTGTGAGCAATTTGGTGAGTGTTTCTAGAAAATCAGAGGACGCCTACCCTACCGGTGCAATTGGTCCATGCTCCCAGTGGAGTCCGAGATATTCATTTAATTTTGTTGCTTATCGTATTATTTTGGATATTTAATGTTCTTTATTGTGTAAGTGTTTTCCTTGTCCAGTCTTTGTACCTTGATTACATTCTTTTGACTTCCATTGACATCTTGGTTCCCTTGATTACGCTTTGTAAAATCCTGTTCTTTCAAAAAAATATTTGGTGCATAAAGTGTGAATTATATATATCTATACACCAGCTGAAACGTCGCAATTTCTGTTCTTGTGATATTGGTGTTATTTTACGTGCATTAAAGTTAGAAAATTCATGCATTATTTGCAAAAAAAAAAAGAAAATCTCCCAGGGAGGTAGACTTAGGTTAAGGAGCATAGCTCCAGCAAATGTTTGGTACATTTTTGTAAACCATTTTTCATTTATCTCTTGGATTTCTCAAGTATTCTGGATTGATTTCATTCTGTCTCAATTGCATGTTTGATCAGATTTGGTGAAATTGAATATGATTCAAAGATATCACTGATTTCAAGATTTAAGTATATTAACCAAAGTAAGCAATTTTCAACAAATAAACTTGAAAATAAAATATATAATGAAAAAAGACTGGTGACCGTGGCCTGAACATATTATCACTCATGGTAGGAACTTGAGAAGATGTTAATTATTGGGCAGGAAAAGATTCGCCACACATGACCATAGTGACCATAGTCTGTGTATTCATTATGTCTGATTAATTTTCGTATGATTAAGCAATTGCCGGTATATTGAAGTTCCAAGTTTCGTGGTTTTCTTCGTAAAGTTTAACCACGAGTTTAAACTTAAAAACAATTATTCTTTAAAAAAAAAGAGACCTATAGAGCAACTTAATTACAAAAATAAAATGTATAGCCCTTTTTGGGTGTTTCACTTAAATATAGAAGGAAAAGTGTACATCTTTCAAATATTTAACTATCTCGCAGTGGTTTCAAAACCTTGTTTGAAATGTGGCGCATTTGTTCCTAGGTAAACATTTGCAACATTTAATATTTATTTCTGTTTTCGTCTAAATTCTATTTCGATATTATGAATAAATAATATAAATATACTTGTATTTCTGTTTGTGCAATTTTTTGTATACATTTAACGCGTCAACTTCTATCATATTTCATATATCAAAATGAAAAAGCAATGTTTATTCCTCCGACTTCACGCTTCGGCATTCACTGAGGTTTAAGTTAAACACAAATTCTGCGCTCCACGTGGCATCCAATTTTGATATTTTTAGTTAGGACTACTTATATACATTTTTTCTTAGATCTTGAACAGATCGTGTACAGCTCAACGTAATTTGAAACATTGAAATGATTGGCATTTTTTTTGTTTCCCTTTGGTAGACAATCAACGGTCATAGTACAGCTCCTTTGTAAGGTACACTTTCCACTTCCCACGTGCATCATACCTAGGTTTTATTGCCTATTATATTCAAATGCAATAATTCACATCGAAAAGTAAATTTAGATTCATATTCCCCGAGCCCGTACTCCATTGAAAAGATAGTTAACACCATTTATGTAATGTACATAATCGGAACTATCTTCAAGAATTTTGATTTAAGTTGACATGGAATGATACCCATAGTCAGGACTGCCTGCTTCAAGTTAAGCATTTCACGTGAATGTCAAATCGAATATTAACTACTCTGAGGGTATATTTATGATTCTACTTTAAACCTATATGCAGCATTATTATCCAAAAACGTAATCGACAAATCAGAAATTTTTCAGAATTTATTAT
This sequence comes from Perna viridis, assembly GCA_037379345.1. Classification (NCBI taxonomy): domain Eukaryota; kingdom Metazoa; phylum Mollusca; class Bivalvia; order Mytilida; family Mytilidae; genus Perna; species Perna viridis. The sequence goes on along the minus strand of CM074522.1, from coordinate 7,994,930 downwards.
CAGCAAGATACGAACTGTAAGTATATGTACTTATTGAAAAAGAATTGGGATCGAGTTTACATTCAATAGGGACATAACAAGTTGAAGGTTTAAACTGGTCTGAAGCTGGCACGTCACTTAACTGCTGGTAGTCCTTAGTTTGTATATTTGTGTAATTTTCAGTCAGTTTCATTCTTATAACATGGGACTCAGACCTTTTTGAACTGATTATTAGGTGTATTGAAGTATGTAATTTGTTTCCAAAGTGGCCAGGGGGATGTCATCACGCCAAAGTAAATTAATTCCGCCGCATTTTTTGCGCCTGTCACGAATTACTGGCCTCTGTATGTTTTGTTTCGTCTTCACCTTTAGTTTCTTTTTATGTTACTTTAGTATACAAGTATATTGGGGCAACTTGTTGTATTTAACACACCCTCTCCCTAAAAAAAAAAACAAACAAAAACATGGATTAATAATAATTGTTCGTTATCTTAACCTTTTTTTACACACCATCAAATGTAAGCGACTGTTAGGAGAATACAAAGAATGTTTTCCCACGTTTACATGATCTTTTGGTAACACATATTACATTTTTAATCAAACGAATCCAAAACATCGGATTATTTTCTTTTCTTTTCATTTAAGTAGAATTTAAAAACATCAAGATTATCAACGTGTACGTTACTCGTAGAAACCTGATTATATATATAGAAAAAATCGTTATAAAATTCAAAACAGCTTTAAGGTAAAGAGGCCAAGCGCCCTTAATGGCACTATACTATCTTAAAGACAGACTAAAAGAAAGTTTAAATCATTATATAATATTATAGATCTAGTGGTGTGACATGTAACCTACCTTAGTACTTAATATGAATATAAGATAAAGTAGTAATCCTTGTAAGAATCATGCATACACCCAAAAAAGGGCTATACATTGTATTTTTGTAATTACGTTGCTTTATAGGTCTATATGATGAAATATCTAATTATTCATCCTTATCTGTCTACTCTTTGGAGATAATCAACATTGAAAATCCAACAGTTTCGATTGTATCATACTGTCATTAACAGAGTTATCTCCTTTAATTTTGAATTGTACAGTACATTTTATATTATTTTATCTCCTTATGAACAAGCATTATATGACAAGCCACCTGTTAATTTCTATTTATTATGAAATTTTAAACAAAATATCAAAAATAAAAATATGTAGGCTTTCCAACCGTGAATCACATTTTGCAAGTTTCTGATTTACTTTTTATGTATTATATTAGTTGTTCTTTGTTGTGTTTGTATGTTTCCCATGTCTGGTCTTTTTCCCTGGGTAACATTCTTTTGATTACTCCTTTGATTACTCTTTGCATGATTCTTATATGAAGTGCTACTTTTAACTTTTATTCACATAAAATAAATGAACGCACGAAAACGTCTACACAAAAACTTCCCTGGAGGACAATAGAAGAAATAATAAGTTAAAATGTATAAAAATATCTTTAATTTGCTTTCCCAAGGTTTATGATTAAGAAACAACCCGATCCGTTAAGTGAAAGAAAACAACAGTTGTGGGGATAAATCAAAGCAAACATTTTACCAACCGACAAATAATCTACAACTATCTACACATAGTTGAAGATCAGTAAATGCATAGCAAGGTATTTTATAAGTACCTACACTTTTTTACAAAATTGTATGACACACACACACACATAATATTGATATTCTGATTTTATTTCCGATCCCACAAAATAATTGTTTTCATCTAAAGTAAAAAAATAACAAAAAAAAAAATAAATAAATAAATAAATAAATAAAATAAAAAAAAAATTAAAATAATAATAATAAATAAATAATGATAAAAAAAAAAGAAAAAAACTAGAATTCCTTTGTGTAATCACGACCGTAGAAATACGATCAAACAATGCAACCAAAGAACATTTAGCTTCTACTCGCAATCGATCGTAATAAAGCAATAAGTGCTAACCACTTTAAAAATGTTTTCGATCATATAATGTTTTGATATGATGGAAACGACAAAATATTTGATCATCTAGAAATGTTGAGTACACGTCAATCCAAAAAAAGGCAGTAGGGCAACAAACCTACAAAGTTTTGCTGAATATTTAATTGCACAAATAATTAAAATTTCTACGATAACTTTTGAACCGTAGTGTAAAAAATCGAAATACTTGGAAACGTATTTATGTTTCAATCCATTTCTAAGTACTTATATTGTTCATAACACTCCTGGATCTGAAATATAAAGTGTATAGATATTGTTTCGAATATATATGTTTCGGGTATAACATGTATGTCACCAGTTTTATTTGATGAATACTGTCACCAAAGATCACGCATGGTTCGTACATGAGTCTGTACCAAACGACAAATCCATTACCATGGACGTTCACATAATGCAAAACAATAATGTGCTTATTTTCAAACAGAATTACCATCAATCAGAGAACATTCTTATGTCTTTCGTCATATAGTTTCCTTTATCCAGAAATACCGGACGAGACATCATCGACTCTGGATTTAACTTTTTGAAAGAAACTAGGTTATACTTCCTAGCAAAGTTAAAACAGGGGAAGCTATTAGAATCTGTTACATGACATTAAACCCCGTTTTAGAATCTTTATTCTTTCTATAAACATTTTTTTCTGTCGTCTTTCATCAACCAATCAATAAATTTTAAGAACATTAAACTTTAAGACAGTAATGAATAAGTGTTGATTTCTGTATTAACTTACAACTAATTACGTATCGTCTTTATCGGTTTGTATCCGTATTTTACCACGCAAATGTTTCATGATATGGCAAAGCATTTTATTTAAAATTTTAAGTGGAACTACATTAACAACTTCATATTGAAAATGTCTGTTTGGGATATGATTCTTTCTTCCGGTGAATAGCCCAATGACGATGGCATAACAAATTCAATTAGCTTGCTAACATTTGTATTTTTGAAGTCAAATATTTGAGTGTAAAGAAATTCAAGACAACGATTTACACAGTAAAGAGTATAATGTAATTCGTGTTACATTTTAAAACACATGGATTCCTATCAAGAAGTACAGCATTTATTTGAGAATATTACCATTTAACTTTTGTAAATAAACCAACATGTTCCCTATCTCGCTATATCCCTGTAGTTATTGCCAATCAGTTGAATAACAAACAATGAAATTAACGGAATAACTTACGTTATCCTGTTTGTTCACCACATGAACTCGTGAAGTTTATGGGGTATCCATCCGCACCATGCGACGGAATTATTTACCGTGTCCTGGTTAACCATTTTGTGAGCAATTTTGTGTGGTGTTTCTAGAAAGGCAGAGGATGCTTACCCAATGCAAATGGTCCGTGTTCAATGTTATCATATGTCCGGTTTCCTCATTTTTTTTTTCGTTTCTTTGTACTTGAATCTTGTTTCCATTGATTATTCTTTTATGCTAAATTTGACGCAAATGTCTTCTGAAACGTTTTGTTTTTTTAATGTAAACCATACAACACAAATCAGTTCCATTTCCCCATTTAAAATTGCTCTCTCCAATGCTCTATAACCATTGTTCCATCACCTATGAAATAAGATGTATACATCACACAGATACCTATTACTTTCCCGTATCGCTTAATAGGGGACATTATTATGTTTAAGTAGGAAATTGTCTTTATTTTGAATTTCATTACAGTTATTTGAAAATCTTATGTTACAAATTTTCAACATTTAATGTCAAAATTAATATATCTCACACTATCTTAATATTAATCTGATTCTAACATAGAACGGAATAACGTTGTATATATTTCTAAATTTCGTATTTATATATCGTTGTGATAACGTTTTTTTTTGTTTAAGAAGGTAGACCTAGGTTAGGACATAATCTTGAATTCGGTAATATGTTTGTATCATATTCTATTCCACCAAAGTCTATTAAGCTTTCTTTGACACAGAATGTAGTCAGTTCAGGTTACGTTGATGCTTACATAAGATTTATGTAAAATGCTGAAAACAAACGTCTCAATGATTTGTAAGAGTTGTGTCCCTTTTGTATTTTCATTACCATCAATATTATGTTTATTCTAACAGGATAAAACCAACGTTTGGAAAACTGCTAACAAAACAATAAAAGCCTGATAAACAGTTCAACTATAACGACAATGGATATTATGAATATATCAAAGCGACAACTACCAATACAATTCATTATAAGTGCATACAAGACACTCTCATAGGCATATTGTGTTGTATAGTATTTGCTCATATCATTTGTTCGACTGGTAAAAGAAATCTTATATGTACAAATAATAATGCAATGATAGAGACTGAAAATGTAATTCAAAAGTCTAAGATAAGTTTTATTATATTGCAAAGCAACCAAAAGTCATATATTGAGTTTTTGAAGAAATTTAAGCTTTATAAAGAAACGTGCTTTTCCGAAACACAATGACAACATTGTAATTATTAAGTCGTTGAATAAACCGTTTTCTTGACCTCATTCTAATGCTAACTCCTGTTGCAGTAACCCTTTGAATTTGTTTTCTTTGATTCAATGTAAACGGAATTAAAAAAATTGGGCTTTTGTAATTTTTTTTAATTTTAAATCCGATTTTTATCACAAAAGTTTGGTACTTTTTGCACTAATATTTGCACCTGTCAAACACTGAAAAGAAATCGTTTGAATCTGGCGTACAGCGGGAAGTTTTCACGAGGTTCTTATTTTCGTTTTCTGGGAATCCCGAAAAAAAGGTAGATAAATTTGAGTCCAGATATTTCACATTAATCGTTCGTATACTTCTAATAAAGGAAAATGACGATATTTGGCACCCATGAAAATTACCTGCGATACGGTATAATTAAAAATAACAAAAATCATACTTTCTTCATTTTTAGTCAATAAAAATAAAAAAAGGTTTTATATTGTTGTATAAAAATTCCTTAGAAAATTTTGCAGTTGGTAAGAAAAATTAGTCAATGAGGTCGAACAAAAATTAAAATTAGTTGGTATACAGAATATCATGAAAGTAAAAACCTTGGAAACAAACAAGATTTCAGAATAAAGACTACCTCCTAGAGCGCTATCCAAAACAAAGCAGTTATATATTTTCATATATACATATATGAGTCCATAAATTAAAAACAAAAAGCAGCAATAAATGGTGATGTCGGTTGGCTACCTGCAAAAGAACGCAGATGATATAACATCATTCGATTGTAGAATAAACTGTTAACCATGGACAATAATCGTATCAGCAAACTTGATTTCGATTGGGATTTTGACAGGTGCGCAAGCAATCGGTCAGCGGATGTGTAATCAATAATGTCTTATACAGAACTAAGCAATCACTTCGAAAATGAAACTGTTTGTTCTCTATCCGAAGTAAGAGATACGCTTCAAGAAAATTAAAAAGTTGAATGGAAAACTGCTAAAATTCCCGAAGCTATGAAACTACATACTTTTTAAAAATGAATATTGCTGTGAAAATTACGTCAAACTTAACATATTCAGACGTGAAAGATCTGTTTTAGCTCAGTTCAGATGTGGTATTCTTCCGCATCCAATTGAAACCTAACGATTTGTTGGTGAAGCTGAACATGGCAGCTTTTGTAAACATTATCAAGAAAACTGGATGGAGAATGAATGCCATTTTTTATTGAACGGTACATTTTACAACGAATCCGAATTCCTACATCATTTCATTGGTAACTTCAACAATTTCTTAATGCTATCTAAAGTTGAACAGTTGTTATTTTTATAACATCAGCATCCTGGAAAGACTGCCAAATTCATATCACAAGTTATTATCAAGAGAAAACATTGATATAAATAATCGTAACCAGACAATTTTGCTTTTACCTGATTTGATTTGATTGATGTACTAGACTTACAGGTCTTAGGGTCGGGTGTTATAAATCTGTATATTTCTTTAATTGATGTACAAATGTTATGAGCAACTCGGCGGGTGTTTCTAGAAAAGCAGAGGACGCTTACCCTACCGGTGCACCTGGTCCATGCTCCTAGTTTTTAGTGGAGTCCGAGTTGCTCATTTACTTTTGTTACTTTGTATGTATGATTTTGGTTGCTTTATTTTCTTTGTTGTGTGTGTCTGTTTTCCATGTCTAGTCTTTGTTCCTGAAATGCATTCTTTTGATTGCCGCTATAACCTTGGTTCCCTTGATTACTCTTAAAACACATGTCAGTACATTAAACAATATTGTTAGTCAGTTACATTCACATGTAGTTTGTTTCATGTGAAACCATAACATTAATTTAAACGGTTAGTTCATACAATACGGGTCTGCTTCAAAAGAAATAAATTCTAGCATTTAAGCATCTTTTTTATCTGTGCTTTATTTGATGCAAGTTTGTCAAATCGACTCATAATTGGAATACATTTTAACATTTGCAGCAGATATATTTCAACCCCATTTATTTTCGTGTTTCAGGATATCAACTGAATTTAGCTGCTATCTATTTTTTCTATACATGTACTTCAGAATGAAAATATCGAAATTTTTCGCGCTGAACATAAATTGCTTTACAGTAACGGTACCTGGTACGACCATGTGGGCAAAAACGACGTATATGTGTCAAAAAAATTGTTCTTTTTCCTATAACATTATCAACATTAAGATTATAACCTAACATTCTATCCTATTATCATCACGCTCTATTCAGTTTAACTATTTCTAGTACATATATGTATGAGATAGGGACAGCCTACAACCGAGCATAACACTTGTACAAATCGTTGAAAAAAGGACAATAGATGAGTGGGGCGAGATAGGAAAGGTAAAATATTGTCCTTTTTGTTTTAATCAATTCAGCGTACCGGATCTAGATACTGAAAGAGTAATCAAGGGAACCAAGGTTATAGCGGTAATCAAAAGAATGTAATCCAGGGACAAAGACCAGACATGGAAAACAGACATTCACAACAAAGAACATAAAGTAACTAAAATCATACATACAAAGTAACAAAAGTAAATGAGCAACTCGGACTCCACTAAAAACTGGGAGCTGAAAATAATTCTTTTTTTTATTTTTTTCTGTTACTTTGAATTGCATATTTTAATTTTAAATCAATTTAAATGCTACTTTCAATTTAAATTCACTTTCCTGACCTATTTTTGGAGGCCTGTCTGATACCTATTCCGGTTTGACTGGACGTAGTTAGTTGGCCTCGCATGCGATGCTCGGTGAAAACTTATTTTTGTTGTTGGTACTGAAATCCATACCTGTCAAAATTTGAAGACAGGTCAATCACCAAAAGGTTCTATAAATATAAGAACCGAAGCCGCACAGTTTTAGGTAGTTTGAAATTTGTAATACTGCAAATTTTGATCAATATGATCAATAAAATCTAATATATTTTCAGACAAGTCTGAATGGTCTACCACAGACGTATATACCCAGTGTTTATCAAATACAAAAAAACATAATAAAAAATCATATATACTGTAAATTTCGATACGCCCAATGCGTATTTCAAGGAAGTAACTCTCATTAGCAGTATTTGAATCAAACATAAAGGGTAATCTCAATCCATCACCTAATTATATACCTGAAGTACTCAAACCGTAAACTATCGATCTAAGAAGACATATTCATCACAGAGAGGTTGCAAATGATCCACAGTGTTTTAGATATTTTTTAATTTGTTATACTTTAAAGACAGATGTTGGCGTCAGGTCAAAGCACGATCCTCGATACAAATATCATACTTGTATTAATTCAATCAATTTATACTAGCTCCGAAAAGAATATCCTCATATAAAATAAAAAAGCAGGGTTACTTACTGATGCCCTCTTGTAAAAGATGCCAGTAAATGTCTCAACTGAACAAAATGTTTCCGCTGAGTCAGTGCTCGCAAAAATGGTTTTACTGATGGAATACGAAAAAAATCCTTTGAATTGATTTGCATATATCAAATATTGATGATATCAGAACATTAGTTTTGAAATCGGACATTTTTAGGGCCCGTATATATAAAAAATGTGTCAATAAATTCACATCATCAACTGTATATATACTGGATATGAGTTTCAAATTTTCCTATAACTATATGTAGATGGTATAGGAAAATGGAGCAAGGATACTATCAACTAAGGTTCTAAGACAGGGTATGTTCAACCTTTGTTAGTATCATCAGTATATAAGTTTAACAGTGGTCATATCAATTTGATTGACCAACAGTTTTTATCTTACAGTAAAGATAAGATAATTTTGTAAGATGTAACGAGGTACCGGATTTACAACCGACTGTACTTTACGGTTACTGTATTTTACTGGGTTATAAGTGATGGATGTCATTGACTGATTGAGGACGTGTTAATTCTCTCGGATCACATGGTGTTGATCCGTTTCTGCGGGATTTCTTATTTCAAGTGTTTAGATTTTTTTGTGTTGTCTTATATTTTATATATGTTCAGTTACATCTCATTGCGTTTTATCATCTAGTGTGCATTGTCTATGTGAATGGTTTCTTATTTTTTACGTTTTGTAATTGGAATCGTCTCTGGTTCTTATTTTTTACGTTTTGTAATTGGAATCGTCCCTGTTTCTTATTGTTTACGTTTTGTAATTGGAATCGTTCCTGCTTCTTATTTTTTACGTTTTGTAATTGGATGTTTTGTTACTCTTATTTGATGCTGATATTTTTTGTCGATTTTTCTTGTTAATCGACTTAATTCTTTGTATTAATACTTTATGTCTACCACAAGAATATCATATTACAGATTATTTTTGCCTTTGAATAATTATAAGTTTTATGTTCTTTAGGTGAAACATCTGCGTTATTGAGCATTGTTCTATATTCATTTTATGGTCCAACGTTGCGTTCACTGACCATTTATACCTCGAAATATGTCATTTGTTAATGTAACAATTTAATATCTCTCTTGATCTTATGAGATTGTCAACAATACTGAATTAAAAATTGAATCCTACTTGAAAGACACACAGCGGTTTTAAACCACCACAATGATTAAGCGATATAACAAATATATATATCCATTGTATATAACGTTATTAGGAGTGCCAATGAAAAACTAACTTGTCGTTGCTAAAATGGTCTGTAAGTCTCGTTCTAGTTTTACTTTCCTTACGACAATTTCTGATGTAAAGCAAATTGTAATCCGAAGACCGGTCTGCATTTGATTATTTACTTCCGGGATCTCCAAACGCTATATTACAATGCAAAATCCTATATTTTCGATTTTTCTGAACACATTTATCTTGTGGAAATTGATATTTGTCACGAAAATATATTTTTTTTATATACTGAACCCGTTGCTCTGAAAATGACAAATCTCAATGCATTTAAATGGCAAATTAGGGCCCTTTTCTCATGAAAATACGGAGTCACATGACGCGACTGACAAACCCTATCGGTTCTTGAAATAAACGATATCCAAAACTGTAACAGTTATATCAAAGTAGCGTTATGTATGCACTGGGTAAATTCCAATTTCTTTTATTTTGATTTCAGTTACATGATATATTAAACCTTCCTTGAAAGGAAGACAATCCTAAAAAAACAAAGAAATTAGAAAAGCCTTAGAAAAACACAAACACACACATATTTCCCGTTTAAGTATGCATTACAACTCTGAAGCAAACTGTAATAAGGGTACATCTACCACTAATGTGAATCAATGTCAATAAATAAAAAAAATAAACACTCATTTTACGAATACTTGAGAATTGTTGAGACAGGATGATACAGGTTATGCCATCAGTTATGTACTCTATACCTGAAAAAATGAAGATTTTCTACCTTAAAAACCTTTGCTTTCCATTCGGTGTCGCCTCGTGATCATATCCCGGGCTAGTCCTATAACATCAACTTTTCAAAAAAAGTTTTCGACATAAAGTAAATCGACCAGACTTTGAATTGGGCCAAAACACCATTTTGTAGGTAAATACCTTGTCTACACCCATTCTTTTTAGCTAAAAGAACGTTAAAAATGATCTTGATGAAATTGTGTGAAACAATTTTTTTCGCTGTCAATTCGTAGACATCAAAACATTTTTAAATAGAGTAAATAAGCGCGTTGTTTAGATACCATTTACAAGTAGATGTAACTTGAATTTGAATTTTAAATAAAATATTTGAAAAATTACTGACCTTCTTTTAATAGAGCTTATAATTCTGTTGAGAAGAATTTAAGAAGGTAGACTACGGTAAGGGACACAACTCATACAAATCATTGGAACGTTCGTATTCAGCATTTTACATCAATCTCATTAAGCATTAAAGTAACTTTGACTGATTCCATGCTGTGTTATGAAAGCTTGAAAGGCGTTAGTGAAATTGAACATGATACAAACATATCGCTGATTTTAAGAGTTATGTCCCTTACCCTAGATATACCTCCTTAAGGAATAAGCGCACATGACAATGACAATTGTACACTTAAAGCTCAGAGAGGAGGTTTCCATGGTTTTGTACCAACATACCCAATTAAAAGCGGCACTACTGCAAAGCCGGGGATAAACAGTAATACTTAAACCCCGAGAAATGTTTCCTCGTATACATTCGAAAAAAAAACACTGCTTGCAATTCTATATAACCTCGTATGTTTATCGGTCAGGAAGCCAAACGAACAAAAACGAATACTAAATAAAATAACCAAACATAATTAAACTAACAATCGTGGTATGCATAGTCTCTGTAGATAATGTAATTTCAGGAACGACCGAAAATCCGTAGTTATCATATGAATTCTTGAATGGTCGAAGTTGTTTTTTTCCATATCAGGACAGTTTAGCACAAAAAGGACTATGATCATCAAAATGATTAGAATACAGCAAGTCTTAAAATACAAATTAGATATGCCTACCCTAGACACGTGTATCACGCAAACGACAAACGGTATGTACATTGTTGTTTACGAAAGGGAGTATTTGTTTTATTCTGACTTGCTGAATTTTCCCTCTTTCATTTGAATTGTCACTGCTTTTCCGTGCTTTGGTTGTGTACATATTTATCTAATCGAATAAAATTGATAGAAAGCGATTGTCGTTTGTTTATATTAAAAATACGCAAGCATTTTGTACCTCGACAAAAATTTACTCTTAAACTCGATTCCTTCGACACCATAAACCATAAAAAAACCTGTATCAAATCCCTTTCGTTTTGTGAAATAAACTTCAGATTGATCCTGAAACTGATTATACATTATATGTTTAAATGAGTATACAAACGTAAGTTGTGCAAAAAGTTTTGTTTAATTATGTTTAGTAATATGTAATTATTTATGATGAGTGTGTTTTAACCGGTGATCAGGGCAAAGTCGAACTGAGTAATGTAATGAGGAAAATGTTTTTATTTTATCAATTCGAGGATAAGTAAAAGTTATTAATGTAGTTAAAAATATTTCAATGATGAATGAACGGGAGAACACTTTCAATAAGCTTTGTAAATCAGCCAGTGAAAAGTCTACTAAATGAATAGGACAATCAGGCACGCAGGTTCAAAAAGTGTCACTGAATTTCTGAATAAATCAAAGAATGTTACAAAATTTGAAATAAAGTATACAAATAACGACCAAGGATATTGCAATTAACACAAAGTTTGTCAGAAATAAATATAAATATATAGAACTATACTCAAACCATCGACACAAGTAGGTGTGTTTGGGATTGTTTTCTAACAGTTTGAGTTATTATCATTAACAAATTGACCCAACAAATAAAACGGTCATAATCTAACATACAAGTACTATTTATTGATATCAAAAGAAATCGTGGTTACAGTGGTAACAACATTCCAAACGCACAAGGACAAAGTAGTGATAACAAAGCATTCACACTGAAGTGGATGTGATGTGATGATATATCAGTTCCGCTAAAAGTAAAATCTAAGAAATTACTAGACAAATAATTTTCACTTACAATTACACTCATGTGTGTAGTAAATCTCTGAGATTTTGGAAAAATACTTCTAAAATAGTTATCTACCCATAATATCCATGGTATGGTACATTGGTTATTCTTATATGACGTGTTTCAAAGCATATTAGACTACAGCCATGGGAAAAAAGTGATACGCATACGACAAGCATTGCGTGCAACACAAAGGCTTCGTGTACTAAAACAATTGAAGGAACTTGCCATTTGTGTCGTTAACAATGCAGTATAAATTGTGAGTCCATGGTAATAAAATGACAAACTGGAGTTTCCGTGATTAGTTTCTTAAGAAACTATGTTGAATCTAATATATTTTCAAACAGCATAAGTGTACGAATAAATATATATAATAAACATTCTGTAACCTAGTCATCTAGTGTAGGGCGAGCAGGTACATACCATAAAATAATAACCAGATTTTCATGAAAAATTTGCTTTTTTTTTATAATTATTGATGTTTTTAGCTTGACCACAACATAAACTATCGTAATTTATCAGAATTTGAACATATGACAATTAACCTATAGAAATAATTAGAATAAGTAACATTACACAAATGGATTTTCAAAATTTCTCCGATCGAGATAGAAAAATTATGCTACTTTTATGGTCATCAAATCATGCAATCGTTTGATTAGAACAGCACAAAACTCACGTGTAAGATTATAAGTATTTACGCAATTGATTGATTGATTAATTATTGTTTTTAAATGTCGTTTTTTCGACCGGGATATATCACGGCAAGGGTTTTAATAATCAAGAAACAACAAAACATAGAACAATTCACTAAAACAAAATGCATTTAACAGTAACGTAAAAGACTGATAATAGACATAAACAACAAAGAACTATCAATTTAAACAAAAAAATCTTTACAATATAGAAAAATATAAAAATATATTTAAAATCAGATTTTATCAAATAAACTGTTGTCTTGTTAAAAATCAAAAGATACTTTGTCTTGGAACGGTCTAAAATAAATGAAATATGTTGTCAAAATCAAAATAATTTTGCATTATTTTGTTAAAATCTACACAATCTAGAGGAGCATTTAACATCGGAAAGGAGCAATGATATGGGAACCAATACGATGGGTCAAGAGGTAGTAAGGGAATGTAAGAATCTTCAATTTCAGTTTTCATATCTTCTTCGTATTGTAATTAGCCTCGACATTAGACTTATGTACATGGCCAAATCGTGGTTACATGAGAGATGGCCAAAGTGAGGTAACAGGAAACACAGATGGCTAATGCTTGGTTACAGGAAATAGAAGCGGCCAAAGCGTGGTGACAGGAAACAAAAATGGCCAAAGCGTTTTAACAAGAAACAGAAATGACTTCTGTTTGGTTACAGGAAATAGAAGCTGCCAAAGCATGGTGATATGAAACAAAATGACCAAAGCGTTGTAACAAGAAAGAAAAAATGGCCAAAGTGAGGTAACAGGAAACAGGGATAGACAAACCATGATAACAGGAAACAGAGATAGGCAAAGCGTGGTAATAGAGAACAGAGACAATCTACATACACAATTTAGACGCCAGAATAAATACAGTAACATATATACATAAGACTGAAGAAAAGGAAATTTAGTAAGAAAATATAATATGTACTCCAACAAAATGCGGGGAGTAACATCAGGTTCTTCGATATGTTAATTATATCATCATTATCAGAAAAATAAAACAAAATTGAGAAAGTGTCATTATCAAAATTGGAACAATATTCTTATTATAAGAAATACCAAAGGGAAAAAAAATTGTTTCCGTGTAATCGTGTCAATTTTTTTATCGATACAAATTATATATTTTCAAGACAAATAGAATGAAAATATCAAAGCAACCTAATCGGTTGGTTTGAGCACTTAATTGACTTATATCATGTTATTCTAAGATGAATTATCTACATAGCCAGGGAAAAAGTTATATCATAAAATATATACAAAGAGAAGTCCAGTTTTGAGTTTTTTCCTTTTCTGATCCCATTGCTAAAATGTACAAGATCACCTGGGTTACAGTAGTAAAACAATCCGAGAACAATGTAAATATTGGCAAAATAATAATCATAGTAATAATAAATTTTCGGAAATTGTGGAAAAAAGGAAAACAATACATCACACATAAAACTAAGGCACTTGCAATATGACCTCCCATCGTATTTTCTTTACTTCGTTTGAACACAATGAATATCATTATATTCACCCGTTCATTATTTTCTTTCTAGTTGTTCAAATTCTATTTGCTTTACATAGGCAAAATTATTTCACATGATTTTCACATGAATTTCGCATGATTTTCACCTGAATTGAGCAAATAAACTAAGTGCCAGATTTCACGTGAAGTTCGGGTGAATGGAGCCTTCACGTGAAATTCACACGAAATGTTCACATGAAATTTGTGTTAAGTGAATTTCACATGAAAATCATGTTAATTTCATATAAATTTCACGTAAAGTTTGATTAACATAAATTTCATGTGAAAAATATTTGCCTGTGTAGAAATATGCATTCACCAGATAAATTATATTGTTGTACAAGCAAATTAATTGTATGATTCACCGGACCGGTTTGGCCTTCAATTGGCTGCCTGCAGGCAAATGTAAAAAACGTAGAGCGCAGATCGACAAACATGGATTTAAATACATGCACATATTAATGCTAGCAAAAAGATGCATACATGTACATGTAGATATAATCATTTCGTTTATCCAGAAGGCGATCAATTAAGAATAATCAAGGGTACCAAGGTTATAGCGGTAATCAAAAGAATGTAATCAAGGGACAAAGACCATACATGGAAAACAGACAAAAACATAAAGTAACTAAACTCATACATACAAAGTAACAAAAGTAAATGAGCAACTCGGACTCAACTAAAAATTTGGAGCATGGACCAGGTGCACCGGTAGGGTATGCTTTTCTAGAAACACAAAAGAGGACAAACAATATAATCATGAGCTTTAATATTTCTGTCTTCTATTTATACCCAGCCACACGAACAAGCGAGGTATTATGTGATACCCTCCGAAATGTTGCATGTCCGTCCATTCATCTGCACTTCCCCCGACGGTTTCAAAATGATAATCTGAGAATGGATGAAGGATATGTTTTTTGAAACTTTGTATAGTTGTTAAGCACCATAATACACAGGTTAAGTTCAATTTCTACATACAAAAGTAGTTATCGGGTGTTTTTTTTTTGTTTTTTGTTTTTGCATTTTGCATCCCCCTTTTTCCCCCATTTTTGCCTTGCCGCTCGTGGAAGAAATATGAACAATAAAATCAATATTTAAGATACAATCAGTTATCGATAAAAGACTCAGTTACAGGAAATTTACTTAATCGGGAAGAAATACAATCATTTTGAATTAAAGTCAAAACTAATCATTTCATCAGAGTCATTTGCCTCGTTTTCACAATAAAAGGAAAATCAATAACAATTAGAAAGAAAAAGGTTCAAATAAACACAAAACAAATGTGCTTTTGATTTTGTGTTAAGGTTCAGTGTCTGTAAGAATCAGGCAGTGGGTGAAACATTGTATGACTTATATCACCATTTGTTAAGTTTACTTTGACTATTTTAACCATCAGAATCAAGGAAAAAAGATTTTCCGTATACTTTTGGTAAAATCATTTAAATTCATCGAAAATGAGCATTTCAAGGTAAAAAACTCTCGTAGAAACCAATTTTTCTAACATTCTATTGACAAATTTTCTGAGCAATACAAGTGATGACGAGATCAAATACTGGTCTTTTCAAAGCATCGTTGAGTGGAATCATGTAGTGAGATCGGTGGGATTTTGACATGCATGTTTCTGAATTTTTTTTTTATTTTGCCTGTCCAAAACCTAACACCTGAAAATTAGATCTTACCACGTTATGAAGGACATCAGATGCGAGGATTTCGAGAGATAATCATATATCTTGTATATGTGTAACCCGAGCTGCGCAATAAAAAAAACCTAAAATTGTATATGAAAAAAAAACATAAAGAACGACCTTTTTACCGTATATAAAATGAGAACATTAAGAATAACGGGTTACCTTTAAACCGATAGAAAAACCAGCATTATTAATATTAAAATGTTGTTTTATAAATAAATAAATTATCTATTAATCATAGCTTCCAATTTCTATTACTTTTCAATCATTTAAAGAATTTAATTTGTATTTGATTTACCTTGCTATAAATGTGTCAATTAATCTGATATTTTAAATGAGATTAATTATACATACTACTGAGATAAGTCTAACAGGAAGAATAATTGCTTTGTATTATATATTCTGTCTTGTAATTGTGACATACAACTGTTGCAACGTGTCATTGTGTACGTGTTTATCTTTATAGACCACCGTGGGCAAAGTGTGTGTTTGCCACTCTGTGATGCGTTGCATTTTCCATCTCAACAAAATGTATTCCGTGGTTGTGTATTATAAACAGATTATATTTTGTATCGTCTCCGAAAAAACCGTTTACGGTATGTGAATGCCCACCCAACCAAACAAATAAATATTTTTAAAAAAGTTTGAAAACATATCTTCCAAAAACAGACAGTAGTATTCGATTTGATATTCACTTAAACCTTAGTTTATCTCAAGAAATGACGAATTTTTCAGTAATCTACAAAAGTAATGAATACTTAGAAAACACATTCTCAATGAAGGGAATACCTTTTATACGAAAAAAAATCCTGAGTTTGGCATACTTTGTCGAGTACATATTGTGCAGTACATGCTTCAAAAAGGAACAGATATGTTGAAATCATTAAGTAACCTATATAAAAATAGTGAACACTTATAGTGATCACCACAAGGTCTCCAATAATTGAGTTCTACTTAATCGGTTACCAATGAAAACAAACCATGACATAGGTTCTATGGATACACAAACACCTAAACTATGTAGTGATACACATACACATACACTAATTAGCGATACACACACACCTACACTAATTAGCGCCTCATTAGTGATGACCGAATGATATTAAAACATATAGGACTGTAACAAGTTATTGCTCAGTGAATCATTGTTACATATACTGCAAATTATTTCCAAGATTCAAGGTTTATTGGTAGCCTCAGACAGAGTACGTGTACAAGAGGACAAATACACACAAACACGTACATAAATAAGACAAATACACAGACACAATACGCGGAACACTCAATGTCATAAAATATATGAATACATACAAATTTACATTTATATTTTAACACGTCCACTTTCATGTGATATTAGCAATTTTTCGGAAAAAAACACACACTCTTTTGTATAAATGATCATTACAGATAGACAACAACCCACCAAATTTAATCACCCGGGTTCTTTGAGTAGTATTTTTATGTCAAAAACGTCATGAATAACATAGACCTTATCTATTGTACATCTATTACCGAAATCTGCAATATTTATATGATTTGTATTTTTGTTTTCTGAAGACAAAAGTGATAAGTGCTCTTAAATTAAGATGTTTTATTCAGTTTTGATACATGGACAATCTTAATGATAATCGATTTTATAGACTGCAAATTAATTTTGATCTGTTTTGAAATATAAATATGTAAAGTTTTTAGTACGACTTATGAATACAAACATTTGAAGAGGTAGTCCTAGGGTAAGGGACAAATCAGTGATATGTTATTATCATATTCAATTTCACCAACGCTTTCAAGCTTTCCTTTGAAACAGAATGAAATCAATCCAAGTTAACTTGATGCCTATATGAGATTGATGAAAAATGGTGAATACATATAAAAAACGTTTCAATGAATTTTAAGAGTTGTGCCCTTTACCCTAGGTCTAACTCCTTAATCAAGATGAAAAATATATGTATAATTAACTATAAATGAAATATTTGGTACAGTGTAATATATGTTTATCCTTTTTTATCCTTTCGTTATGATACAAGTTAAATGCGTATCTTTAAAAAAGACCTTCCAGACACTCTTGGTGCCTGATTTGTATCGGAATATAAAATCACTAAAACCTATAAATTTTCATCTCTCTATACTACGATGCGGTTTGTGCTGTTAAAATCCTGAATCAAAAAGTCAAAAGCATTATTCGTCGTTGTTATCCTATGGATGTTGGAACACATAGATATAAATACGTTAACTGGCAGAAATTCATAATGCTTTGTAAAAATGATTCAAAATAATTAACTTTGTAATATATTAAAGAAGATGTTGATTAAACGCTTGATTTTATATCGACACAACAATTGTCCAGGTTTATGGAAGTATTTTTTCAACAGGCGGTCGGCACTGCAATGGCCACAAATTGTGCTCCGCTACTCACTGAACTTTTGCTTTACTAGTATAAAATGATTTTATGATGGATAGAAAAGAAAAGAAACAGAAAAAGTCAGATCTTTTGGTCTAAGTCTTTGCTATGTAGACGAGTATTGTTTTAAAATAGACCTGGATTCGTGGATTTCATACATTGCATCTCCCTTTCCCGAAAAAAACTCTAAATAAAGGAAACAAAGGACATATATTTTGATATTTTGATATAATCTTAGAAATCAATGGAACAGGAAAACTCTTAGGCTTTTTGTCCTATATCAACTTTCAAATATTCAAATATAGCACACATGGGTCAGACATATCTCTATTTAAACTTTTATACACCATTTAGTGTATAGTGCTTTCTCTAAAAATATCTATTAATGGTTTCCCTCTGAAGCATTGTTCCCTAATACAACACAATTTTGAATTTCATATAGAATCTTACTTAAAAAATAATTATAACTCCACTGATATTGTTTTGTCTAAGAATAAATTAAACACTAATTCCTGGTTGTAAACGTCCAAATCGTTCATGTATCACACAGCTGAAAAGAAAATGAGCAGAATTCGCCTTTCATTTTTTTTACAATGATGTATTTTGATGATTGAATTCATTTATTCATTATGAACGGGGAACATGATAATTAAGTCTAACTTTTCGAAGGCAAAATTTGAAAAAAATCAGAAACATGCATATCAAAACCCCACCGACCTGACAATAAAATATCACTCAATGATGCTTTCTCTGCTTGAAAAGCCTATTATTTGATCTCTGAATCACTGGCCTTGCTCAGAAATTTTTCAATAGAAAGTCAGAAAAATGAGGTTTTTGACAGAGTTATCTGCCCTTGAAATGTTCATTTTGAGTGCATTTCAATGAAATTGTAACTTGAAAGTCCAGCATGATAAGAAAAATCTTGTCTGTTTTCCTTGATTCTGATGTTGCAAACAATCAAAATTATGGATTTTTTGCATACCATGTTTCACTGCTTGATTGTTACCGGAACTGACACTTAAGGATAAAGGATAAAAAGGTAAATATAAATCTTTGTTTCAATTTGAAAACCATTATGTATTTTAAGTAAGCATTTGTGACAAAATGTATTTTAGATAGAAGCATTGACGTGTTTTAGGCATTAAGAAGTTCCTGCAAAACCTTCATTAAGTGCATGATCAAGAAGAACGTCAAAGCATAAACCAGGTAACAATTGGTTTTTTGCACTTCCTAAAAGATGATAGCACAATATTGTACTTTGATTTCCTTGTCTAAAAGTAAAACGAATATAATAAAATGTCTTTATTTAGATTGTCATCTATTACATAAAAAAGAATAAAAATTCACATGGGCTTTCTTTATGGGCTTACTTTCTCTTCACATGCGAATCTAATGAAAAAAATATGTAGGCTATCTATCTCCTCTGTGGTCTTGTGTTCGTTTGAATATAATTTAATCCCCGGACGACTCAGACATTAGATTAAAAAAAACAGTTACTACAAGCATGTAGCAAACCAGAGATTAACTGATTTGCCTCGGCATCAGGATCATGTGTCCGAGTGCATACAACTTGTGGGATGTTGCATTTTAAAGCTAACGTAATAAAATATCGCATAGGCCTATCAGTTTTGTATTGAACAGGGTGTGTTCGGTTGGATATCCAACGTTCCTTTCCTGAAATGCACAGAATATCTTGGTTTGAGGTAAGGCAACAATCAATCAACAGATGAAATCCTTCTTTTAACGGGCCAGAAAGTTCACACAACAACACAAGCCTCATGACCAAATTGATCCTTCTTTATTAGATAACTTCGTATGCAATTACGGTTTATTTAAGGTTATTCTTGGCAAAACAAGTTTAAAACGATCATCAACTATGGTTTGTTTTAATGTTAAATGGTTGTTTTTTAATATAAAATGGTTGTCACAATATTCTTTTTCTCCTTAGAACGGAAATTGAAGTTCAGCGTAATATTGCAATATTAAAAAAGCAATTTTTGATATTCGATCCATCTCAAAATAGCGTCAACCGTTTTCGTAGAGTTAGGCTTTACATGTCTGACCTACGTCTATTAAAAAAAAATCATTTAAAAAAAATAATCGACCTAGTTACAGAAAGTACAATATTTCTGAAAAATTGTCTCTCTGTTTTATTATACACTGGATGTATTTTTGTAGATCCCTTTGCACCCATATAATGCTACGACTATATTTAATATATCGGAAAGTTCAGTAATAACTACGATAGCTGTGAAATGCACCGATCGATATTACTTCAGTAAGTCATTATAAAGAATTCCTTTTAGACTAAGTAAAAAAATGCGTTACTTGACTTTGCTGTCATATATCGACCAAATAATTAATTTGGTTAGAAAATAGGTAATTAATTAATAAGAGTATAACAATAAAACCATCAAACCAGGTTAAGTATAAAAGTGGGTGCAAAACTATAAAATAATGATGGAACCTTTTTCTTATTAAATCAATAATACATATATATGAAAAAGGAATGGTATGAACTTCTAGAGAGAGAAAGCATTGGGATTGCTTCAGTTTTCAATAAGGAAAAAAAGTGTGTAAGTTGTCAGTCGACTTTTCAATACTTTTTGCCCCTAACGAAGGCCGTAATGCCAAATATATGTTTCCAGGGTCTAAACTCTTTTATGTTTAATTTGTATTTTATTTGTATTTAGTTCCTTGTCACCTTTTAAACGTGGTTTTTGCTCATTTATTCATATATTGTTTTAAATTAGGCTCTGTACACCAATTTAGTAAGAATTTTATTTTGTAAAACAATATGACTGAAGCTCATTTTAAAGCTATGAAAACATTTAAAGGAACGATATCATATAAAAGCTGGTTTGCACTACGGTATTTTAACTTATTGACCAAAGCAGACCACAAATTTAAATCATGAAAATTCCAGTTTGTACAATTATGTAAAAATTGTTACCCCAAATACAATAAGTGAGCAGATGTAATGGATACACAGTTATTTTAATTATACATACCACACATAAGAGCTTAGCAATGTTAGTCTTAGTCTGTTAGGAATGTGGTTCGTACTGAGACTTATTTTCTAGGGGTAAGGTTTATATTTTTATATTTCTAGGAAAATTCTTCCAACAATTTGCTTTGCTTGAATTCATGATGTGACAAACTAAATTATCTTGCAAAGAATACAACATTTCAGACGTTTGCATTAGGTAATAACCAGAAGAGTCGAGTTCATAGGGCTTTTTTGTAAAGTTCGAATATCTCATTTAAACAATTTTCGTTAGTCGTGTCTATGAACATTGCCACAAGTCATCAAATGAATACTACTAAGCAGAAAGTGGAAAATAAACCATTTTACCGAGGTGCTAACAATCTTTGGGTTGTGACATGGAAAGAAATTAAAGCGATTTTGCGGTGGGGTAAGGGTACATATAACACATATTTATGGAATGACTGTAAATTTTTTTTCGGTCTATGACGAAATAAGCTCAATCGCGTGATGCACACTAAATAATGTCTGCAATAATGCGCGGAACATCGTTCGTGCAGGAGTTAACTCTTTAAGTGGGTGGCATGATCTTCACAATAACCAATAGACTATACATATAGATTTCATTATATAAATTTTCTACACCAGTTATTATTATTTTTAAACATATTTTAATTCTTGTATACAATATACGACGGGATAATATTTCACATCTTAATAAACTTAAAGTAAATACAAGTGGTATGACGTATTGGCGAAAAAATGTCAACGAAAACATTTCACATTAATCGGTAAAGGAAAACTATTGACCAAACTTTACGACAAACGTGATGACTTTTCATTCAGAACTGTCAACTTTCCTTTCATCTGTGGCAACATCCCTTCGGCTCCTGCGTATGGAGTGTTCGTATCACAACTCATACGTTATGCCAGAGCTTGCCAAAACTACGCATACTTTTTGTATCGCAATAGAACTCTAACAAATAGGCTTCTGGAACAGGGTTATGTTGCTACAAGATTGAAGTCATCACTACAGAAGTTTTATGATCGTCATCATTAACTCGTGGATCGTTATGGTGTATCCATCAGCGCCATGAAAACTGATTTATTCAACGGGTCATAGTTTTCCTTTCCTCTTTTGTCTACCCAGGACTTGACTTTTTATGAGCAACTCGGCGGGTGTTTCTAGAGTTGCTCATTTACTTTTATTACTTTGTATGCATATTATTTACTGTATGTTCTTTGTTGTATATGTCTAGTTTCCATGTCTGGTCTTTGTCCCTGGATTACATTCTTTTGATTACCGCTATAACCTTGGTTCCCTTGATTACTTATCCAAATTTATCACATAGAGAATACTTAATAATTCATTGCTAACTTTAAAATTATTCCGAAGACTAAATTTGCTTGGAATATGCAACCACCATGTTTGTAATTCTTGTTAAATACGACGATAGTAAACACCAACTGAAAACTTACGTGATTATTTTCACCAGATTACCAGACACATCAAATCATCAGCATTCAGCATCTTTATTCATATTTGTATATGAAGCAACGAAATGTTTTTTTAAAAGCTTCTTTAAAACTTGTTTAATGTCATAAAAGGCGGAGAATATGCTAATGTCAAGAAACATCAAGAAATTCTGAGTATTTTGCACTTCTCATTCTATTTTATTAGCATCGAAATGATAATGCTTTCAATTCTGGTATTCCGGTTTACACAAAAGATAAATTCATTGCTGATCTGAGTGAAAAAAAAATGAAATTTAAATTTTGTCGTTTTCTCAAAGACTTTGTATTGAATATGAATACTGTACATCTTGACGTAACATGATAAAACAATACAAATGTATATCCTTTTAATACCATTGTGATCGCAGTAGCATATTCAAGGAGACAAACTGAAAGCAAATCTGAACGGTTTATTTCTGTTAAACTTAATTCAAGTACAATGTGAAATGTCGATGAAACAAAATAAACTTTACAATTTGACAAAACTGATCAAAGAGGAAAAAGCAAAGTGCCAAACGCAAGAACAAAATAAACAAAACAAAACAAAAAGCCATAAAAATAATTAAAAGAAATAGCAAACAAACAAACAGATAAGAAATTAAAATTACATTATTCAATGAGCTCACTAAATGTAATATGATTTCCTAAATGTGGATATTTATATTTGATGCAAGTGTTTAAATAATATCTTATAGACAGTATAATTTTAAAAAAATCACTAATAAATGAATAAAAACAAATAAACAAATGAGATATTATGAAAATGATAATGATGAAATACAACACATCAGGCATACGTTTAGCAACTAGCCTATCATTAAACGATTAAGTCAGAAAGGAAAAAATATGCGGCCTAAGTCACTGTGAAAAAACAAACAATGACACAAATAAACAACGAAAACACAACATAATACATAAGCATTAAGAAAAAAACGCAAACAAAAATCAGACTATACTTCAATGTGTTCAATAAATTTAAGTAACAATCACATGTATCATCTCGTACCCTAGAAATAACTACCGGACAAAAATACATCTTCATATATGTTTCCTTAATACGCGTACTCACCAATTTTCATGAACACTGCGTTTCGCTTTGTATAAATTATCTTGAAATTCATGGGTCTACAGACCATGACATATCTGTTGATACTGATATTACATAAGGACATAACACTGAGAACCAGAGTAAACATGTTAATATAACCAAAAATTACACAGGCTCTGTCACTTAGTGCCCAATCACCCATCAGCAGTGTAAATGCTGTGACCGGCATATTAACAAGAGTCACAAGTAGATCAGCCGTTGTTAGGCACAGTATGAATGCATTGGTAACGGATTTCAGTTCCTTATCTTTACAGATAATAATCCATAAACACATGTTTCCAATGAATGATGTAAAACAGATACATATAAGGTATATGCCCTCTAAATACATCTGAATGTATGGTAAGATATCACATTTGAATCCGTCACATGTTGAAAGTTCACTTACTTTTTAACTTAATTAACTTGAACTACGACAACAGTCGTTTAAAGACCTATTTTGGTTTGATTTTAATAACCAATTTCTGTGAAATTACGTCTTGTTCCTTGCTTTTATGTCAGCGCTTAGTGATGTGAAAAGTATTAAAATTGATGTCATGCCATTTTAACGGGTCTTTAATGAAAACGTATCACGAAAATAATATATGAATAGCAACCACAAGTTTCCTGAGAAAATTACAACATCATCCTATATTCGTATAACATCTTTAATCGATAAAAAAATCTTTAACAATTTAATAAAAAAAATGAAGGAAAATAATATTGTATTGAGCAAAAATCAACAGCGCGATTATTAACAACTTGGCAAAAATGTAATTAGTTATCCGCTTGATCAAATGTTTGTTCTTCGTCTTCATGCACTGGAAAACGTATAGGGAATCGATTAAAAAATTCTGAAAGTGTAATATAACCATTACGTACAATGTTATTATCAAGTCAAAGTCTTATAAGAGAGTTATTAAGATTCGAGCGGAAATAAAAAGAATATATTCCAAGGGGAAAGACACAACAATGAACATGAAATAATCTAAATAAAACGAACAAAGAAACAAAAGTAAACTCCGCTAAAAACTGGGACAGGGACCAGGTTCAGCGATAGGTTAAGCGTCCACTGCTTTTTTTTAGAAAGATAATAAATCATGACCGTAATAAAATTCTAATAAATTGTAGCGTTTAAAGAGCATGACTTTGATCTAAAAATTAGAAATAGTAATCAAGGGAACCAAGTTTATAGCGGTAATCAAAAGAATGCAACCCAGGGACAAAGACCATACATGGAAAACAGACATACATAACAAAGAACAAAGAATAACTATAATCATACATCCAAAGTAACAAAAGCGAATAAGCAACTCAGATTCAACTAAAAACTGGGAGTATGGACCAGGTGCACCGGTAGGGTAAGCGTCCTCTGCTTTTCTAGAAACACCTGCTCATAAAAAGTCAAGTCCGGGGTAGACGAAAGAGGAAAGGAAAACTATACACATTGAACGAATCAGTTTTTATGGCGCAGATGGATACAACGTAACGATCCACGAGTTTATTATGACGACCATATAACTTCTGCAGTGATGACTTCATCTTGTAGCAACATAACCCAGTTCCAGAAGCCTATTTGTTAGAATTCTAGCGCGTTACAAAAGGTCTACGTAGTTTCGGCAAGCTTTGACATAACGTATGAGTTGTGATATGAACACTCCATGCGCAGGTGCTGAAAGAATGTTGCCAAAGATGAAAGGGAATGTGTCCTGCTAACTCCAAGATAAAATATGTAGATGCTTTGTATAAGTTTCATGGAAATGCACACAAACGTTCAAAAGTAATGCTCCCGAAATCATCTTCGCACAGAGATATACTAAAATACACGCGGAAAGAAATAGAAAACTGGCCGAAAGGCCTTGGGAAAGGGGGGGGGGCAAAATATGAACATTAAGAAATCAAAAGAAAGTAATACAACATGTAAATTATTAAAAGAAAAATGAATAATACAAACTTTAAAAAAAAGCTAATCTTAGAGGAGCCAATCATGTGTTTAGAGCTTTGGACAACTACTTCCTGTTTCTGCTTTTAACATAGGAACAGTTAATAAGTCCATCTTATTATAAGTACAGTTGCGATCACTTCTAACCTCTCTTAAATTCTTCAGAATCTGTTAGGAAAACTGTTCTGGCTCAGAATACGTTTTGCCCTTTTCCTGACAGATCGTGACAGAGACTGTCCTGGGTCGTAATCAATCACGAATAATTTTATAGAATGTTAAAATTGACAATTTTGGCATTAAATGAGTAACTGCTACCTATACATTTCGGTCAAAATTCTTTAAAAAGCAATTTTTAGCAAGGAATATGAGTGTGAGCACTTTCCGCTTACCTATATGGTCTTAAATCAATGTATAAAATGTGGAACTTAAAATATATGATTCATATTAGTGAGTGCGAGCACTTTTAATTTCCATAAGGGTATAAAACTATCGAATGAAATGCCAATTTTTCCATATAACTTTCATTGGGTGACTGCCACATATAAATTTGAGTCAACATTCTTTAAAGATGTCATATCCTTGCAGAATTTATGAGTGCGAGCACGTTTAAATTACCACAACAGTCTAAAATTACTGTACGAAATGTAAAAATTGTAAATATAATCATCATAATTGTAACTAAAATACATATTTTTCAATGAAAATTCTTTAAATTGACATATTTTGCAAAATGTATTAGTGTCAGCAATTTTAAATTCTAATAGGGTCTACAATTGTCTAAATATTTTCCATATAATAAGTGTGGGCACAGACTGGTATAGCCAGAAGAGCAATTTGAACAAACATTCGTTTTGTTTCGAATGTGTTTGCGTTGTCTAGAAACTCCTCCTCTAATTGATATATCAATAATTGAATTATGCACATGTTGAAACATGTGTTACAAAATGTCTATTGATATCAATAAATAAGGAATAAATTTCACAATGGATTGCCATAACCATTAGACAAGCCATATACATATTACAATGCTTCTTTCTTGAAGGTGTACTTGCATGAATATGTTAAACTTGCAGTGTCATGTGACCATTTCACTTTATGTAGATTAGCTTGATAAAATATGCTGCTCTTATTCTGGACTCTCGGTAATTTTTTTAAGATTAACAGAAACTAACAGTGCAGTGTATGTCAGTTAGATGGATGTCCCTTATTTTAAAATGATAGGAGCCATAAACTCCAAATAAAATAGGAACCTTCCTTTAGTGGTTAGTAAAATCATTTCAAAATTTCATAACAATTAATCAACCACAACTAAAGTCATCGCACGAAAACCAAGTGAATATGGACGACAACGACACGGACGCCGCCGACGATGACGCCGCTGTCGGCATCATACCAATATACGACCGCATTTTATTGCGGTAACTCTATTATATTTTATATATACATATATAGGCAGATTCTGGGTATGGACGTACTCCATTAACAATTCCATAAAAAGCCCGTCCATTACTCTCCTTTAGTACCAAATTAGTAGTGCGTGATTTGCTACGAATTGACATATATATGGTCTTTGTTTATACATTAATCCTAATTAAACAGTTCTCTAGCAAAAGGGATAACTGCATAATGGCAAACTTCCCCACTTACAGTCATGTACATAACAGAAAACATTCGAAATTCTTATGAAACAAAACTACAATATCGGACTTTATGGCTAAATCTATCGATACTGACTCACAGTTAACACTTCAAAATTAATATTCCAACTACATCTTGTATCAAACACTGTAATCAACTTCTAAAGAGTTACATACATTTGTAAAAATATTTTCTTGGATAAAAGCTTTATACTACAGTAGTTGTTTTGCAGCTGCGTGTATAAAATATATGAAGAAGCACTGCCAGTTTCATTTAATTTATTTGGTTTCATAACCAACATAATGTGTGTGTACATTCAGCACATCACAACACTGTCATTAACTTTTCTTTTGCATTTCTATTATCATTAAATCCTGTAAATCTTCTTCACAATTTAACAAAATATAGTTATTTTTTACGTGTGTAGTATTATTGTCTTGATACTTATCATCTCTTTAACAGAGAAGCGATTCATTCATATCTGTATATCTACAAATGTGAGAAAAAGAGAAGACATTAAAATTTAATACTTTACAAAAATTATTATATATAAATCTTACAGTGTAACTCAAAATCAATGTCCATTAAATATTCTAACGAAAACATCATCTGAAATCACTATGACTATAAAGCATTTTAAAGAACATTGCATGTACAGTGTGTTTCAAGTTGCATGCACAAATGAGCTCAGAAAAGGAGATATTTACAATCTCATTTTATTTCCTAAAATATTTCTTCAGTTATTATGCTAAAGCTCAAATGTTGAAAATCAGAATTTTACCATTTCCAGTAATAATAGTAAGGGAGAATTTTGAGTGATACAAATACATGTGCATATAATCAACAGATTTGTCAAGGTAAGATTTTGTTCGTGTTTATACATATATTAAAGCGTTTTGATTTCAAAAGCTAGTTTACACTATGTACTTTTGTACATGTATAAAACATACTTGATTTAACAAACGTAGACTTGACGGACCCGTTGTACTTGTACAGATTATTCCACATCCACAATACTGAAACAGACACTCTGGTACAAGTGCATTATTGTGTAGCTACATCTTCTCAGGAACCTTGCCTGCATGTTTCTGGAAACTTTGATTAAATACATATGTACTCCGAAAAGGGTCAAAAACTATTTACACACAATTACATGTACATAAATTCATGATATGAGAGTTTTCTAAATCGGTAAGTAAACTTTAAGTATTATAAAAGATTTTATATGGTAAACATCTTGAAAAAAGAGTAATATTTACATGTACAATGTATAAATATGAAGGTGGCTGAAATTATATTAGAATACATGTATAAACTTTACTTTAGCACGAAGTCATAAACAAAAAAAAAATGGTTAAATTAAAAATCAAATAAAGAATTGTCAGTACATGCAGTCTGGCATATGTATATATTGCCAAGCTATAAATCATTGGAGCTCCTCTGGAATGTACGTACATCTACACTGTATTTTTACGTGTACATATCCTGAATATGCATAATGTACAGTCCCCCAGACTTCATCTTCCAGTAATGAGCGGCCAGTGGGACTACCCCAACTTAAAGATTCCTCAATGCCATGTGTTTTGCAACAAAATGTGGAAAAGTGCTTATACATGATATAAGTGTACGTGTATAGTACATAAAATCCTAAAAAGATATTTAAAAGGAAGATCCTTTTTTACATCGGAAGTTTTTCCTTCAGCAAAATATGAGTAAAGAAATATGGACCAACTTGTGTTGTTAATAAAACGCAATTTGAAGAATCTACCTACCTCTTGGACTGCTTTATGAGCATTTTCCATTGAAAAAATATTTTACAATTTGAAACAAAAATCGACTTCAGAACCGCTTCCGACCCTCCTTTAGACCTCCCCCCCCCACGAAAAAAAAAAGAAAAAAGTTTTTATTTGAAATTTCGGAAACAATAAAATGTTTTACGACTGTCTTGCAGAAAAAAGAAGAAAATAAAGCAAAAGCTATGTTGTTTTTTTTTATCCTAGATAGAAAAACAGAGTTTGAAATAGTGGTTATTTATATTTAAAATCGATTGTAAACACACACACACACACCGCCAGTGTGCTCTTGACCGACCCTACATAATTAAAAATGGTGATCTTGACACATAACATTATTTTTTCGGCCTTGGAAATTTCTGACTGGTATGCAACCAACAAATTGACTTACCCATGTGTCTTACATGCAGATCACAAATTGGATTACTAGGGCACTGATCGACATTAAATCACGTGATAATGCATTTAATGAATGAACGTGGTCACTTGACAACTAATTTTCCCAAACAAACCATGACCCACATTCATGGATATGACAATGCCCGGGGTCTGTGTAAACGCTTTGATGTTTTACACCGTCCATGATAGATCCTAAATGATAGCCAGGGGCTGCGACACATATATTTCAATCAAAATTCTCTTAGAATTGACATATTTCTGCAAAATGTAAGAGTGTGCGCACTTTTAATTTCCATTATGGTCTAAAATTATTGACTATTGACTAAAATGCTAAATTTGTCAATATAACAATTATGTGGCACATATTCTTCAGTCAAAAGGTCATATTTCTGAAAAAAAAAAATTCATGAATGCGCACACTTAATTTCCATAAGGGTCTAAAACTATTGACTAAAAGTATCGTGTAGGTGATTGCAACACATATATTTCAGTCAAAATTATTCAAACTTGTCATATTCCTACAAAATGTATGAGTGCGAGCACTTTTAATTTACATGAGGGTCTAAAATTAATGACTAAAATGCTAAATTATTCGATCATGTGGGTGGCTGCGACTCATATATTTCAATCAAGATTCTTACAATTGACATATTTCTGCAAAATTTATGAGTGCGAGCACTTTTAATTTACATGAGGGTCTAAAATTATTTGCTTTAATGCTATTTATTTATTACAACTGTCATGTTGGTGACTGAGACACATAAATTTCCATCAAAATTCTACACAAAAATATCATATTCTTGCAAAATGTATCAGTGTGAACACTAAGTTTCATAAAGGTGTACAATTTCTGTATAAAATCTTTGTCATAATTGTCACTTAAGTAGATACTCTGTATCATACTGGTGTCTGCGACAAAAAATCAGTCCAAATTCTTTTAAGTCAGGGGGGTAGCATTTCGTACAGCGGGCAATTTTTTTGTTGGTACTGCATACCATACGCGGGATATACATGAAAGTCTTGTCAATAATTGAAAAAATGTTCAAACATAGCAAGGCTTCCTTCTCGACGTCGAAATCGGGATTCTGGTGGTACGCCTTTTTTCTGAATGTACTGTATGTAAATCTGTCAGAGAAGTATTTTCTATCTAGTGACTGTCACAATCTGTCAAAAACTCTTCTTATCTTTGTCTCAGTTCTACACAGAACAGTTCCGGACAGGAGCTTGTCCAAAGTCCTGACAGATCTGACTTTTGCCGGTCAGAACAGTTTCTGACAGTTTAGAACTTTCCATGACAGCAAATCCTGACAGAATCGAAGAGAGGTTTGAAGTGATCGCAACTGTAGTGTCATTTTTTCAACTTCAACGACACACACATAATATCAATTCTCTGTAAGCATCAACAGAATCCTAAACATGTTGGCCATGGTCTTATTACAGGTTTCATTGATATTATGCATATTGTCAAGTACATATAACTATTAAGATATATGCAATAAAATTTTCAATTGATGTTTGGTTCCCATGGTAAGGGCAATGATTTGAAATATGTTGGAAAACTATGAGAATTGAAAAATATCAGTAGTTCCACATAATGTCAGTGGAAATATACCAATTGAAGAAGGAAAGCCCATTCTCCAACTTTTTCGTCATTATTACAACTTACCAAAAAGGAATTGAATAATACCTAATTTCTAATGATAGGACTGTGCCAGTCAAACAAATGTTGAAGTTTTAGCTTGACCCCTAGTTTAGTTGAATTTTAAGTTGATATATCTATTGATCGCATTTACTCCCATCTTCCATATACATGTCAAAAGAAGCATTTAAACCTAAATTTGCAAATTAAATAAAACAATCTGGGAGCAAACAATGTACAAAATATTTATATGCAGATTTTTATACTCCGGTTTTGATACCTGAAAAAAAAGCAAACACGATCAAGACAGGGATTGTGCTCTGTGTTTTATCTTACCAGTGATCTCCCCTTATTACTCTTTTGTTGGAATGGAAGAAGACACTGTTGGTGATGCAACAGCTTGTCTTTCCTACCAAAAACATGAACTGACCACTATGCATTAAAAAAATTGAAGATTAAATAAACAATCGGTTTCATTGTCGGAAATTTCTATAGAGAACTCTATCCATACCAACGAATTTACCTTGTGTTCAGCCCACATAGTACAAATAAACAAACTTGTTGCCAAAAGTTCTTGTGTAAAAAAATATGCCAGATACCAGCCCCTTTCAACTGTCATCCCACCTGCAAGACAATAAAAGCAGACAGACATCTTACAACCGAACAGATTCAGAATGTCCATCAAAATATGGGAGTTGTGTTCCTGTTTGTACTGCCACTGGTAAGTGTAAACGAAACGAGGACTAAATCATATGTAAATTTGTCATAGGGACAAATTCAACTGCAGTTACTATACTTAGTCACGAATCCTACACTTAGTGAAGATTAAAACAATGACTCCAACAATGAGAAATTTCATTTCCCTTGAATGCTTCATAAAATTGGATATTATTAGTAATTTTTTGGCAAAATTTTATATTTATGATTTTAAAAAATCTTTTGTTTTAAACTACATGTACATGTACTTGTTCAACCAAATTCTGCATGACTGTTTCTTAAGACATTTTCGTATAAAATAAGTTGTTATATGTCCTGCTTAAAATAAAGTCTCTTTCAAATTTCCAGTAATATGTCGACATTGCAAAAGAAGATCAGATAGCAGTAAGTGATTATTGTAATAATTGTCCTTTACCACTGTACCAGTGGAGCAAAACAGTTCATTTAATTGTGATATGGAAAGTTCTGACCAATTTAGTTTAAAAGAACTGCAATTTTCCTTGAAATTGTTTGGAATTCTATACTTTTTTTCATTTACAAGAAACATGATATATTTCAGTCAAATGAGGGCTATTCCAGGGAAAATGTAGGGGCGGGAGGGAGCTGAACAGCACCCTTTAAACATTGTATAGGTAGGGGTACTTCAATGTGTACATAGTAATACTTCGTTCTAAAAATTTTATTTTAATTCTGTGGGTGGTGAGGTATAATGCTGTCCAATGCTCCAACATATTTTTCCTGGTATAGACTTGAACTGAATGTATATGTAGACTTGGGAACTCAGTAAAATCACCAAAAGGGCCTTGCATGGTCAAGTTTCTAAAATTTGCAGACCAAAGTACAACTTAAACTAAAGTTATCCTTCCAAAACTATTCAAATACAAAAAAGAAATTATATTTCTATTTGGACAATATCCATTTCATTGTCCTTAAAGGTCTTTGAGAGCAACAAACCCACTGAAAACAGTGATCAGTCAATTATTTGACAAGACAGATGATCATTATGAACTGGTACAATTATCAACCAAGTAGTAGTGTTTTGTCACTACTGGTGATTACATTAAAACCAATGTTTTTAATCTGAGAACTTTGCAAACACAACATTACAATTTTGCAAAGATATTTATTATTATCACATGTAATATGTTGATGATATACATAAAAGTAATACTATGTCAAATTGATAAACCGCATGCTCTTTGGCAGGATGCCCAAACAATAACATTCTTAAAATAAGAAAAAAATATGACATTGTGTAAGTAAAATTTATGTACACATCTTCATAAGAGGTAAAACAAAAGTGTTCAATTTCCATTCTCTGCGTTTACTTTGTAACTGTTGAGAATGGACAAAGGGGAAAAATAGGACCCCTTTCTTTTTCAATGTGGTATCATAAAAGAAAATGATGTGTAATTATTTTGTTAAAGTGCCAAATATTAATCTTGTCGATGGAAGTAAAATCATCCCATTAAGGTACATGTAGTTAGTAACCTTATGGAGATGTCCACATATACACTTTCAACATTTGTAATTGCAGTTCCCATGTTCCAAAAGAGCACGGACTTTGTACCATAATGAGAATGACTCACAGCAAGGAGATCTGGTGTGTACCTTCGGTAAAATTGGTAACTTAGGCCGTAGTTGTTTTAACAGTACTGATCAAGAGGCTTCCAAGAGCTTGAACTGCTTACATGGCAACTTTGCTCTATGGAGTGCTTTTCTGTACTTAGACAGTAGTTTATTTTTGTTTTTTTATTTAGTTAACCTTCCTTCCCTTAATTTTGTCAAATTGAAAACTAATAAAATGTTGATGTTTATACCCCACGTAACGAAGTTGCTGAGGATATAATGTTTTTGACCTGTCCATCCGTCAGTCCATCTTCAGTTTTCCGGACTTTTTTTCGAACGCTTGCAAATATTGACATGATTTTTGGTATATAACTTCACCATGATAAGTTACAACTTTAACTTTTGTTCCGCTCCGATGATTTTTACTGAAATTATGGCCTTGAACTTAGCAAACATTACAGAAATAACAGTTTTTCAGATTTTTTTCTATACGCATGCATATTATGACATGATTTTTTGTATATATGTTCACCATGATAAATTACAGGTCAAGTGTATGTTTTGCTCCGCTACGATGATATTTACTTTGAATTAGCTAAAGTTCGAAGAAATCACAGTCTGGAGTTTGCAACTGCCATTCTGAGTGACAGAATTTAGTTTTAGCGGGGTCCTTTTACATATATTTCTCTTACGAACAAATTTACTTGAGTATCCAGCATGGGGACACGTGGGGTATTTGAGCACGCTCACTGAGGTTCTTTATTTTTTTTTTTCAATTTTGTCTGCTATCTATTAGAGGAAAAAAAAACTTACATTTATAACTGCATTAAAGAATCTGAATATACTTTTTTTTGTTTTTCAAATTCAAACCTTGTCAAGATAAACAAAATAATTAGTACGACATGCCTCATCATTCATTGGCATGCAATTTTAGTATTTAAGGTGAATGTAATACATCAAACCTTAAAATAATTACACCCTCCGCAAACAAGGTTTGGGGGTATATACACATGTAGGTATCACATGGTCTGTCTGTCTGTCTGTCCACATTTCTTACAAGCACAATTCCTCCTAAATCACTCAAGGGATTTCGATTAAACTTTATAGATAGG
The DNA here is from genome assembly GCA_037379345.1 of Perna viridis. Lineage (NCBI taxonomy): Eukaryota > Metazoa > Mollusca > Bivalvia > Mytilida > Mytilidae > Perna > Perna viridis. The sequence goes on along the minus strand of CM074522.1, from coordinate 7,960,357 downwards.
TTGCAATATGTAAATGAAGGAATACTGTTACTGATAAGAACTCCAAAGGGAGATAAAATAGTTTATTCTTCAGAAATCAGTAGATAACTCCAAAATGTAAACATTGTAAGCTCAATTCCTCTAAAACAACTCAAGAGATTTTTATGACACTGTATGGGATGGTTGAACATCATATTTTGATATTTGTGTATGAATATATGCAATTTCTCAATTCCTTTCTGTCCATGGTCGATATCAATCCTGTGACAAGGATTCATGAAAACCTAACTACAGCTAACAAAAGAACATATCGTAAATATGTCACAAGGCAAAGTAGTGTCTTAGTGCTGTGATGAAAACAATTTTTACTGGGGAAAACGATAATATGGATATTATTTATTGATGATTGAACATATGTCATAATTTGATAAATCAGTGAATTTTTTTTATTAATTATGGCAAAATTGGGCACTTTTTGGAATATTCTTTTCGCTTTTGAGTGCCTCATCCAACTTGACCCTCAAATATTGTTTATGATGACTCAATATTACTTTGATAGGAGTCCAGATCAGTTAAGATATCCCTGGGTCTTTTTGGTGGAGACCTTAAAAAAACAACATTAGCATTGAATATTGACATTTCTCCTAACTGTTTTATTTGTTTTTTTTTAACAGATTTAAGGCTTCCATAAAACTGAAATTTGATGAATTGTAAAAATCAAAAAAACATTTAAAAAATTTCAGTGTATATCACATTGTTGTCATTGACTTTAATTTTTTTTTCCGTTAAATAGAGGCCATGGTACCTTATACTTTCAAAATGTCAGAAGTGACTATCATCTAATGAATAAATTGTTGTTTATTTTGTGTTTATGATTGTAATAATAATATTTAGTAAACAAACACATGCAGAAAATATAATAGTTGTTGTTTATATATTTTACCCCAATTCCAGGAATCATACCAAAATAGCTATTATTGTAGATGGCTCTGTGCCAAATTATCACGTTTGCCCAAAAATTTGTTCATGTGGATTGACAGTTGGGATATATATGTGTACAGGTTAATATCCAAAAATATTAGGAGTGGATGCCTAAAGAAGATATGGGATATGAAAAAAAAACCAGTCCTTTTCAGCGAAATTTATGCGATTTTTTTTATTTTTAGTAACTATGAAATGGAACAAATAACTATTGTTAGATTCCTTTGTTATTTTTAACCTTTGGTGATGAAGCATCAAAATCAATTGTTTGATTAAAGTCATCTCTTTCATTAAAATACAAGTTTTCAATTAAAACCTGGAAATTGTCAAGGATTTTCAGTGTATTGCCAGACTGGTTGCTAAGGGAAATTAGGGACCTTGGTTACCATGTTCTCTATACACCATAGTAGCTTAATGTCATTTTATTTTCACTTTGGTGAGTAACTATGGGTTATACACTAACAACACAAGCAATATCAGCTTAATTTTGAATATTGGCCTGACCACTGATTCATTGATGCTTATAGAGAATTGATAGTAAGAGTCAATCCCTGAAAGAAGCGAGCAGTGAGTGAGACATCGTATGAATTAAGCCACGTTTTTAACATTTAATTTGCATCATTAGAATCATAGAAATAAAGACAAACTTGTCCATATCACTTTGGTAAATTAAGTAATAATTCCATTGAAATGCATTGAAAATGAACATGTCAGGGACAGATATCTCATTTTCAAACCTTTTATTGAAACATTTCTTAGCAAATCCAGTGATGCAGAGATGAAAACTCTTTCCAAATAGAGAAAGCATCCTTGAGTAAAATTATTCTTTTCAGGTTAGTTGACATTATGTTTTTAATTTTTCTCACTATGCTTTATTCTTATAAAAAACTCACCCTTTATTTATCATTCAAGGTCTTCTAATATATTGCAAACAATGCAGACATGAGTGAATATGCAATGAAAGCACGCTTCGATCGTTGAAAATTTCTAAGGTAAATAAACCGAATTTAGAGCATCCCCCGAATTTCCAGACAGCGAATAAGATGCACAGGAAAGAATATCAACTGCACTCATCTACCTATTACAACCCAAAAGCACACGTCAAAATATGTGAATGGGCAACAACCTTGACGTTTCGACACAGATACATTCAGGAAGATGTATTTTGTGGCTACAATTGAGTCTATATACCGGGTATTTTACGATGGATTAACGATATTTTACATAGAATAAACTGAAACAGTCTTTTATTGTTTACAAAATATAATAACTTTTGCACTGGTTACTTTTCTCAAGGCTTCAGGCACAACTTTCGACATTCTGGTTTCTTATCTTCCTCACACAACCCACACAAGGAATCAGATAATAAGGATAGCAGTTCGGTATATCCTTGGGTATCATTGATGCGTTTGTCAAGGTTGTCCGTCGAATTATCTACAAAAAGAGTTTGAAGAGCATTACATATGCTAATCATCCATGTCACATCAACATTTTTAGTTCTATTCTATTTTTTGACACACTTAAACTTTTTTCGTTTAATTCCATTAAGTATAACAGGATCTTTGTTGATAAATGAAAAACAATGTAAAGAAGAAAAACTGTTACGAATTTGTTGTCATTTCCCATTGAATCTACTATTGATAAGATATTCAGTTCAGGATTTAGATGTAATGACGCTCAGAGAACACATCAGTAAAAACATGAATTCTGTTTTACGAGTAACAAGATGTTTACATAGTGAATAAGAGGAACAATAAAATGAAATCGCTCTTGCATTCACTTTTAAGTACTTTTTTCGTGTTATGGTATCTCTTAACCCATGGCGGTCTGTTTGTAATTAAACATCAGGATGAGACGCGACGGTGCCGTAATTACTTCTTGATTTAAATCACAATGAGATAGACTATTTCTTTTGAAATATTGAACAAAATATTAGCACACTCCCCTCAATTTCATTGTACGACAAAAATGATTTTAAGTGTTAGGATTATGATTTCCCCTTAAACAGATATAAAATGATATAAACGAATTGAAGCTACAGCTCTTGAAAGGTTCAAACTTCCCATTTACATGTACATCGGTAACAGTCCCCATTTCAAATTGTCCCATTTCCCTCCCTATTTGAATAGTACTCTTAAGAATACGTCAACTTTGAAATTACATTTGATTTATTTTTTTCTATAAATACATTAAACAACTTATTTCACCATCATCCCCATTCAAAATCCACATTCCCTCATCCATTATTGCAATGCCAAATCCACATTTCCCACCCATCATACACCACAGAATGGGAAGTTTTCCCCATACAAGTACTGTAAATACAGTTAGGAAATAAATCATGGAAACTCCATTTCATCATTGTTTTACCATGCGCTGGCCATTTATGTCGCATTATTTTACACCGAGCGGTAGATTGGGGTTAAACAACTACAGCATAAATGTCCATGGTAAAACAATTATAAAATGAAGTTTCTGTGATTTATTTCGATTCTTCTAATATGACTAGTTTCTTTATATTTTTGAATAGACACAGCCTATATATTGCACGAAATGTTTGTCATGTGTTTATCACTTTTTTACCATGGATGTGGTCTAAAGGAGTACGTCATATAAAACTTACTATAAAATAACATACCTTTTTTCAGAATACTCACAGAAAGTCCAAAAAAAAGTATAACCACAGTAAAAACGATTTTGTAAAACATTTTGCTAGTGATGTATATTCAGAGTGAAAAAACCAAGTTTGCATAACATAATTCGTTCTGACTCAAACAAATGCAATTAATCGTAATTTCCATTTAAATTGACATATACACATTGAACATGTTATCAAATGACAAAAAGGTCAATCTAAACTACCAAAACATCGTAAATATTTAATAGACTTATGTTAACACAAACTATAACCACATTTCTCATTTTTGCTGATATAAGGTGCAATTTGAACGCGGATATACATGTACATTTGGATCCTAAAATAAAATACTTTTTTTGTAAACATAATATCACAGAAGTTTTATGGTCGTCATCATGAACTCGTGGATCGTTATGGTGTATCCATCAGCACCATGAAAACTGATTTATTCAACGGGTCATAGTTTTCCTTTCCTCGTTTGTCTACCCTGGACTTGACTTTTTTTTGAGCAACATGGAGGGTGTTTCTAGAAAAGCAGAGGACGCTTACCCTACCGGTGCACCTGGTTCATGCTCCCAGTTTTTAGTGGAGTCCGAGTTGCTCATTTACTTTTGTTACTTTGTATGTATGATTTTAGTTACTTTATGTTCTTTGTTGTGTATGTCCGTTTTCCATGTCTAGTCTTTGTCCCTGGATTTCATTCTTTTGATGACCGCTATAACCTTGGTTCCTTTGATTACTCTTTCAAAATTTGTAAAATACAAAATCAAAACCGTAACGTTATTCATTTTAACTTTTTGCACTCGTTGTGCAAAAAAGAAAAGACTACCGTTTGTTATATTAGGTAAACGTCTACTTTCTTTCTATATTACCTAACCTATTACCCATGCATTACTCTATTACCAATCACCCATATTAATGATATACTACCCGTTTATATTTACCATCGTAAATACGAGAAAAAATAACAAATCATACATGCTACGATTTAGATTAATATTTCAAAATGTTAGTTTATCAATCTTTCACTTGAAACAGAATGAAATCAATCCAAGTTACTTTGATTCTTACATAAGATTGATTTAAAATGCTAAATACAGATATTCCAATTTGTAAGAGTTGTGTCCCTTACCTTAGGTCTACAGTTGCGATCACTTCTAACTTCTCTTCGATCCTGTCAGGACTCGCTGTCATAGAACAGTTCTAAACTCTCAGAAACTGTTCTGACCCGCAACACACCTTGTCTAGGCCTGTCAAGACTTCGGACAAGCTCTGTCATAATTTGTCATGGGTCCTGACACCCTCCTGTCAGGAACTATTCTACGTAGAACAGATACGTGGATTAGAAGAGTTCCTGAGAGATTCTGACAGTCATTAGCTCGAGAATACTTCTCTGACTGAATTACATACAGTACATGTATGTGATTACGAACAAAAAGGCGTACGTAGCACTCGAATCCCGATTCGAACGACGGGAAAGAAGCCTTGCTATGTTTAAGAGTAATCAAGGGAACCAAGGTTGTGGCGGTCATCAAAAGAATGTAATCCAGGGACAAAGACCAGACATGGAAAACAGAAACACACAACAAAGAACACAAAGTAACTAAAATCATACATACAAAGTAACAAAAGTAAATGAGCAACTCGGACTCGACTAAAAGCTGGGAGCATGGACCAGGTCCACCGGTAGGGCAAGCGTCCTCTGCTTTTCTAGAAAAACCCTCCGAGTTGCTCATAAAAAGTCAAGTCTGGGGTAGACAAAAGAGGAAAGGAAAAGCATGACCCTTTGAACAAATCAGTCCCCATGGTGCTGACGGACACACCACAACGATCCACGAGTTCATGATGACGACCATAAAACTTCTGTAGTGATGACTTCAATATTGTAGCCACATAACCCTGTTCCAGAAGCCTATCTGTTAGAGTTCTAGCGCGATACAAAAAGTCTGCGTAGTTTCGGTAAGCTCTGGCATAACGTACGAGTTGTGATATGAACAATCAATACACAGGACCCGAAGGGATGTTGCCACAGATGAAAGGAAAGTTGACAATTCTGAATTTAAAGTCATCACGTTTGTCGTAAAGTTTGGTCAATAGTTTTCCTTTACCATTGATTTCTAAGTGTAGGTCAAGATATGAGGCTGCATTCACAGTGTCTGTAGTATTCTTTTTCTCAAGTTCTTTTGGGTAGATGCGAAACTTGATTTTGTCAATTTTTAACCCGACTTTTACTTATGGCATGCAGTACAAACAAAAAATATTGCCCGTCGTACTTGCTACGCCCATGACGTTAAAGAATTTGTACGGAATGTTTTCTGGTTGCAGATCTAGACTCCGGTATGATACAGATTACCTATATATATTGGCATTTTTAAACAGTTTATACATAAATTGTAGACCTTTATGGAACTTTAAAGTGTTCACACTCATACAATCTGAAAGGATAGGACATTTTGAAGAATTTTGACCCAAATATATTAGTCGCAGCCACCCACATGGTAGTTTTATTATACAAAAATAGCATTTTCGTCAATAATTTTAGGCTCTCATGGAAATCAAAAGTGCTCGCACTCAAACATTTTGCAAGAATATGACATTTTTAAAGAACTTCGAGTCAAAATGATATATTGCAGCCACTACCTGATAGTTATATTGAAAAAATTATCATTTCAGTCACTATTTTAGACCCTCATGGAAATTAAAAGTGTTCGCACTCATACATTTTGCAAGAATATGACAATTTTGAAGAATTTTGACTCAAATCTATAAGTCACAGCCAGTATATAGTAGTTATATTGAAAAAAAAAAAGCATTTTAAATTAAAAGTGTGCGCACTCATACATTTTGCAAGAATATGACATTTTTGAAAAACATTTGACTCAATTTAATATGTCACAGTCACAGTATGATAGTTATATTGAAAAATTTAGCATGTTAGTTATTAATTTTAGACCCTCATATAAATTACAAGTGTGGGCACTCATACATTTTGCAATAATATAACATCTATAAAAAATAAGACTCAATCAAATGTGTCACCCATTTAATGCAAAATTGTAAATTTTAACATTTTTAGAGTGATTTGTGACCCTCATAAATTGTAGACCTATATGGAACTTTAAAGTGTTCACACTCATACAATTTGAAAGAATATTAAAAGTAGCTTTCATTCAAAAAGTACTTTGTCAATCTTGAACTTCGTGAGAATTACTAAACATCTGAAAGTTATCTGTTACGACTTTTACACTTAGAACAGAAACATAGACCTTTAATTTTATAATTAAATAATTTGATTTAGTTAATATCACAGGTGTATGACAGAATGTAAAAAAAATTATACATGTAAACAATGACAATTTTTGAACGATGAGTGATTGGACCGTGATTGACTAAAATTGGAACATGAACAACGATCGAGTGATTGTGGGATGATGATCACGACAATCTCTCTATATATAATTGGAAATTTAATGTAAATTTTGAAATCAAGATTTGTTTCCTAATCGGGTTAGCTAATTTAAATTAGTCATACAGTTTCATTTCTTAATCGCGGACTTCCTGTTCTAAATTACCTCACACAGAATGGAAAAATTTAGTGTCAGGAACTGTCCAGGGGTATGACTGTTTAGAACAGCTTTTCGTATTTTCTTTGTCATGACCCACCCAGGACAGTTTCATTTTTTAGAGAGAGCGATTCAAAAGTCACACATTTATAACAAAAAATATTAAATGTAGACTCATAGTATAGCCAGTAATTAAACACATGTCTATAATTAAATAATGAAATAACAAGTTAAAATAGCACTTTCTGTAAATCCGTTACTCTTTGATATTTCTAACTGTTTAGAAACTGCCTGTTTCTAACTTTTATGAAAAAAATGTTGTATTAAATGACTTAAAGCCGGCTGATTGGCCTTGGTTCTTCTCCAAAAAACTTGGCATTTACCACCTTTACCTGGTCCTATTTCATTTTTAGTTTTACTTTTCAAAATTATTAAATCATAAAGTCGCTAATATAGTAAGCGACTTCTTGCACTCGTAATTTTAGTACTTAATATTTGCATATGATCTGCATAATTATATATTAATACTCCACGTAATGCTGCAGAACTTTGCCCTGTTTACCATTCTAACGTCATACGAAATAAAAATGTACCTCTTAAATATCATACACGTGTATTGTACGTGTGTCTCTTGCTTGTATATGAGAACGGGAAGTTTACATGAAATGATCGGTTAGCATTGAATATTACCCAGTTTCTGATTCAGGAGATGGGGCTCGTTACAAGACTATGTAGGTTAGCAAGGCCCCGATATCTATGAATATTCATTGCTAGTTGTTTAATCTGGCTCCTAATCTGTTACCCTTGTCAATATAATAGGCAACCCGATGATCGCTACAACGTACATCTTTTAAAAACATTCATACACATGTCTATGTGTGTTGTTTTTGCGTGTCTGAGAACGTAAAGTTTATATTAAAAGATGGATTGATCGGTTAGCATTGAATTCATGTAATGTAATATTACCCAGTTTCCGATTCAAACACAGGGGCTCATTACAATTGACCATATATAGGTCATATATATTTACAGGGCCCCAGTATCTACAGTCAAACCTGTCTTATGTGACCCTTCAAGGGAGTAGGTAAAAAAAGTCACATAAGACAGGTGGTCACTTAATACAGGTTTGACATCTAGGATTTTTTAAAAACACTTTAAAGACAAACGTTTTCATGATAACTTTAATATATACATGTACATGTATTGCAAATCCTCTGCAAATCGTAATGCCTTTTCTTTTAGAAGTGGTCCTGTCACATTAATTCTTCTACCCGACGGCATCTTTAAAAAACTCCAAACATAAGTCATTTATATCTTCGTTGCCGGTCTTATGTCTTTTCCGTTTTGATGAGCCCGCTATGTTTTTCTCCAAATCCTCGAGAACTTCAGCTTTACGATTTCGCAAGTTTTGAATCTGTGTTTTTCCTACTCCAAAACTTTCAGCTACTTTATATGCTGGACTTCCATTGTCCAACAAGTTAATTGCCTCTACTTTTTGTTCTAACGTTAAAACTTTTCTTTTCGTCGCCATTTTCGTATCTAATGTAAACTGTTTTCAACTGATTATTATTCATACGTCAGTATTTATTTTTTTGAAATTTATCATAGAAATATTTATTTAATCATTTCTTTTCCCTATTTAGTTATTATGTGTGTTCTCAGACATGTCCGCTTGCATTTTAATGCTGTTTATACTATGCCGCTTTTTCGTCTATCCCCTTCTCTAACTAGGCTAGATACAATATATTTATCCCAAAAATAGAACATTTTTTGCACATCAGTAACTCCTCTTCGTTCTCTGAGAAAGTTTTTCCTGTCGGTATCGACGAATCGTTCGTTTCCTGTCATATTTATCCTCCTTGCACAATACTTAATTATGGCACGACAGTTTCTTTATCTTCTGAATATGAACTTTTGAAAATTCCAAAACACAAGTAAAATAAAGTTATTAATGTTCAATAAAGTAGAATATATCAACATCAATATGATAATTCATTTTATATTTATAGGCAATGAAAATATAGACGGTGCGGGGGCTGCTATGAGATCATCAAGAACAATTCACAAACGAAAGTACAGTGTTCTAATGCCTAATTCAATTTTGCATTTAGATTCTCGTCCTTCGCTTTTCCGGTAAGGACTATTACATGTACATTGAATATCTGCGAGAGTAATCAAGGGACCCAAGGTTATAGCGGTAATCAAAAGAATGTAATCCAGGGATAAAGAAGAAACATGGAACACGGACATAAACAACAAAGAACATAAAGTAACTAAAATCAAACATACACAGTAACAAAAGCAATTGAGCAACTCGGACTCCACTAGACACTGGGAGAATGAACCAGTTGAACCGGTAGGGTAAGCGTCTTCTGCTTTTCTAGTAATTATTGTTAAAGAATTATTGTTAAAGGCCTCAACAAATTTCCTTGTCTAGAATCATGTTCATTTGTTAAATATTGTAACTGAATTTCGGTTAATCTTAGAATTCAGTAGATGTACTTTCACATAACATGTGTAAATATTAATCCAAAATGTATATTGTATACATGAATTTTAATGATAAAATCATATCAAAAAAATCTAATGGTAGGTTAAATTGCACAAATATCAACAGGAAAAATGCATATGTTGTTGTCTTTTTATTATTGTCTCCTATGACTTCTGAAGTGTCATTGCAGTTGTTTAGCTACACAACTCATATGTAATTGATTTGTCTTTGTAGTACAAATTATAGTAACTATGTAAAATTCATACTCTACTCAGTTTGTTCTGTACAGTACATCATCAATACGTTTGGTTTGCTACTTTGATTAATATTCTCGGCCAGTGGCACTTGAATGTACATCTATACATGTTATCACAATTGCATAAAGAAAAAAACTATTTTTATAAATTTAAGCCATTAATTTAATTTCAGATGGAAAATTGTGGTTCATTGTGGCATAGATGGAAAATTAAGGCTCATCACTCATTTACGGGTAGCAAGCTGAAACACTCCTAAATCTTTCTTCTTAGAAGGTGTGAGGAAGTATGATATGCCAGTCATGAAATTGGGACATAATTTGTTAAATTTGAGAATTCATGAACACAGTACGAGGAGAAGGTCGTGACAGTTTCGTTACAGGAAAGTCTGTTTACAACCAAAGAATTGAAAGACTTCGATGTGATGTCTTCTCAAAGGTAATGCATTTTTATTATCAATTATTTGACTTTGTGGAGCAGCGTTCAATTTTAGGCAGTAACAATGACAAGTCTTGTCTACAGTATGTGTTTGTAAAGAGAATTGACCAGACTCTTCAAAATTTGCAGGTAACCCACAACAATCATAGAACAAGAACAGGGGGTAACAAAACAGCCTAGATGATATGGACCTAACAGATGGTACAAGGAAATTCTTGATCAACTGCAGCTGTAGATGTTCCAACATCATTGACGAACTGGCAGATCTGATGGATATCAATGGTGCCAGTGAATTCATCAGCCCACGTATGCCAAGCCATATAAACGAAGAACAGGAGATGGATTTGTCTGAGACTATCGACGTTTATAGGAAATCTGACCATATGTGCCTATACATATGTACATATATCAAATAAAGACAGACTGTTACCTAACAAATCAAATTTTAAAATGCGTACTACCTCTTCAGCAAGTTCAAGACTCAAATTTCCATACCAAAGAAGATTTAAACATCAAAGAAACTTTATTACATGTGCATTAGTTGATGTGTGATTTTACAAATAACAGCAGTCCGTTTAAGGGCTACCAAATCAATTCAAAAACATTTTTAAGTTGACATGCAACATTAAATGTTCATTAAAATGCCTTTGCTTATTTCTGCCGTTTTAACTTGTCTCAGCATTTGTTATCAGCTGATTATTTCTTAAATAAAAAAACATTGATTCTTGTATATGGAAGTATATATCTATAATAGATTCAGATTTCTTATCATACACCTGTTTTTGTTGTGAAACGTTTTGTCCACATGAAGTATTTAGTCTGTTAACACTGGACACCTATTAAAATTAAATCGCAAATCTAAACAAGAGTTAAGAAAGGAAACCTATGTAGTGCTATTAAAGCATTCATAGGATTCACCAATCTTAGTCAGTGCTAAGAAGTGAATAAGGGTAATTTCTGGAGTTTTTATTTGAACATCACCAATTAAAAGTTTCATATTTTCCTCTCTTTCAGAGGTACATGGTAAACAAAAGTATTGTAAACGGTTTGTCTTCTGCTTTCAAGCTTTAGTGCACTTTCCGTTGCAGTTTTGAACTCATTTGTAACTATAAATTTAAGAAACTACATGCGTTTATTCACGAGTTCCAGACATATGAATGTGCCACTCTGTAACCATCTCATAAAAACAAATATGCCACTTTTACTGCTAGATAATATTGATAGAACCATATCCAATTTGTCAGTGGAAAAAAACACTGAATTTAAACTCCATGATTATATGATTGGGCAAAATTAAAATTAAAAATAAAACTTGGTTTAAGTTTTTTTTTATTCCACTTGTCACAAAAAATAAAGAGTTATCTGCCTTTTCAATTAATTTCAATGCATTCTATTTATTTGTTTTCTCTTGAAACATTGCAGCTAACCGAAAACAAAAATTCAACCTTGAGAAAGGCTGCATTAGTGAAATGAAATTTTTTTGAAAACTAATTTTTTCGTGTGCAACCCACTGCTGCCTGCTTTTTGCGCGGTCATGTTCTGAAAAGAAAGTTTGATTTAGGACCTGCAAAAACGAAATTATGGTTATCATACAATTTCTTGGAAATAACGGAATTCTATTAGAAATAGTGATATGATATCGTATGGCAAAAATGTATACATATCGTGTACTTTTGCGAGAGATTATTCAATTAAAATTCCATTCTGAATAATCGAAAGTTACTATATATATACTTCAGCCACGCTCTGTAAGAAATAAGCTTTTATAATAAAAAAAAAAATGAAATTTTATTTCTTCTGCCAGAGTGTACGATCTTCTATATATATTTACGACTATTTGTACTTGTGCATTCATTAATGGAAATTTACTTTTGATATGAGCTCAATAGTACAACTATTACTATACAGGTTGAAAAAGTCATCTAATTTAGACTTGAATGGCAATTCTTTTCACAAATCAAATAGTGTCAAATCAGAAGGTTGCTATTTCAGTGATAGTTGATTGAAATCTGCTTCCAGTTGTTTGTACACCTTAAATGTTAATTACTTTCACTGTTAAATTAGTGTCAAATATTAAGGGTAACTGATTCTACAATTAAAGTCTGCTTCCAGTTGCTGGTATGAACGATACATTCGGCTAGGTTTGAGTGTGGTTGAACATGTGTTTACCATAGGCCTTCGTAGCAGATCATCGTTAGAGTTAAAAACGGCCTCTAGGTTGGAAATGCATTTCCGATAGGGGTTATCGCTCGATAACTCTAGTTAGCGGCCACTTAACCTAGTTTATCACTTCAATAAACTGCGTTTCTGATGCACCGATTGAAAACGATCGCTGAACTATTTATCGGGGAAAACTGTTTTACGATGAAATTAATCATTGTAAGGCTGACTAAGTTACGACGAAGATGATTTTTCACTTGTGATCCTCTATAAAACGAGTTTTATATAAATACCAGGAACGATGCATACCTTGGCAATGCCGGGAATGTTAGTAGAATTATCAGCCATAGTATCATCATGTGTAATTACCTTCTACCAGGCATATCACCTGTAATATTCTCAGTTTTCAGGACCGGTTCCTAGAAAAGAAGACGCTGAAGTAGCAACGTTCCTGAGATACGCACGGGACGATGAGGCCATGACCATCAACAAAGCATTTGAGTCTACAACGTTTTCTTAAAATTTCTTCAAGATGCTATGGCTGCCATAAGCCATTATGGTTGCATTGTCAAGGTAACTCCAGACAACATCAATCGAATTTTATTTGACGTTGCAGGGCTGACACGCATTGGTTTACCATTTATCGCAAGCTATCCTCTACTTTGGCAGGGTGTTGGTGAAGAGATTACAAGTAAGATATTAATAATAGCTATACCAACAGCAAAGAAAATCAATGACGGTATTTCGTACCACCATACTGAGATTATGCCACATAGGTCATTAGAAGAAATAGTCCAGGAGCATTTCGAATAATACCTCAAGACCCTTTCATCAAAACATATTACCCTTCTATTAAAATTCTGGACATTAGCAGACGCTTTTAACTTTTCTATGCTATCTAAAATATATAAATGAATATAGATGAATTTAGATAAACTGTCAATAATCTATACTCATACTTGCGCCAACTGGAACAAAAGTACGAGTAAGAACTAGGGGTCAAAAACAAGAACTTCCTGATGTCTGATTTGAACCAAATGAAAGCCAAAAAGGACCACACTGAATCTGGTGAAATTTTCATTCTGTGCCAATGCAATCAGAAACAAAACTGCATCAACCTTGAAAAGTACGCCAATACTTAACGTCATATGTAGCTGTCCCAGAGGACGCATTATATTGGGTTATGGGATTTTACATTTTTTGTTAAATTTTAAGTACAAAGGTTTAATTGTATGACATACAGTATGTAGACATGAATGATCAGAAATTACTCCTGAATTTTCTAAAATTGGTTCAATGGTCTATTATCGTGACATAGAATTGGAGATTTCAAATTTTAGAATGGGCCAAAAATGTGAATAATGCATTGTTTTCACACAGAATATGGGGCACTGAACTATGCCTCCCTACATTTTTGGGTCATTTTTGCATTTTGAGGGCCAATCACCCTCTTGCAAAACGATTCCTGCTTAATATTACTGGTCCAATGGGCGCCGAGGGTATGGGGAATTTATTACACAAAACTGTCAATAAATCTCAACACAAGGCTAAAACAAACAGAAATTGATGGTGTGGACCAATTGTTCTAAAGTTAACAATTCAATTGTTATACTGCAATATATCATCAGTAATTTTATTTATTTTACAACCTCTGAAGAGCCAATACTGACAATATGCATAGGAAATTGTTACTTGAAATAAATTATTGCTGGCAGAACGTTTCTTTGCCTTCTTTCTCCTATCGATACAAAATGTAAGGAAAATGGCCAAAACTTTATTGCTTTGAATTTTTATCGTTTGTTTGTTGTTTGTTGGGGTTTCACGCCCGGCCAGCAATATTTCAGCTATATGCAGGGGATGAACATGAAGTGGGTTATAAAATGAACATGAAATGATGATGAAATGAAAAATGGGATGGGACACAAGGATAATGGGGTTGACAAATTTTGATTGCCACTGGAAATAGGGAGAGGTGGGTAGGGCCGGCAATTTAGTCTCCTGCGGCGGAGCCCTATGGTTCCTACTCCGGGATAATACCACAGTAGGGTTCTTTAACGTGCGAAGAACGTGGCATCTGTCCCAACACGGTGCACCACTATGGTTTGCGGTCAGGTTTTCCGTATTATAGCCTGACAACCCCAGCATGTAAAACGCCAGGGGTACCCCATTCCACCACCTAGGGCACACAACCCAATTGTTCTGTGGGCAGAGCGCCCTAGCCCCCGCCTAGGGTTCTGAGCACTATTTAGTCGCCTTTTACAACAAGCTTAGCGCTGCTGCAGGCCTATTATTTTGATACCCGGACCAGCACGGGCCTTTGAATTTTAAAATGAATTTGAATTTTTAAATGAAGAAAAGTTCTAATACGTATGACTTCATGTAATCTTTAATTATACAGCTTTCTGTCTGAAAATAAAATCACTACAGAAACATCTTTATTCCATGTAACTGATAGATACCACACTGTTAGTTTCTTTTAGATTAAAAAAAAACTTAAAGTCCAGAATTAGAGTAACAAACCTACATTAAGTGAAAGGGCCAATGGCAAAGTAAAACACATCCATGCAAATACACCTGCAGGAAAGAAGCATTGCAATGTATATGTAGATGACTTGTCTTATGATATATTATAAATCTAAACCTTAGTTTCTGAAATAAATAGGACTTCAATTCTAAAAAAAAACCAAGTACCCTTATTTCCTCTATGTATAGCAGAGGAAATATCTTCATTCATTTCGACCATTAATTTCACGTTCCTTTCTTCCATTTTGCAGAGGTGTTTTACTCCTTCCACACCAATACATGTATATTTAATAAAACTTTCAACAAACACTTTTAGTTGCGACAACTGGATATCTTTTACTGCATGCACAAAGGAAAACAATATGGTAATGTAATATTCACTAATGCATGTTAAAATAATTGCTGGGTTAT
The DNA here is from genome assembly GCA_037379345.1 of Perna viridis. Taxonomy (NCBI): domain Eukaryota; kingdom Metazoa; phylum Mollusca; class Bivalvia; order Mytilida; family Mytilidae; genus Perna; species Perna viridis. Next base: position 7,944,919 of record CM074522.1, on the reverse strand, counting down.
ACTTGTCTATGAATTAACCACAATAGTTGCTGATAAAAAGGACATTTCCAAGTTTTAAGTGGAGTCCAAGTTGCTCATATGCTTGTGTTACTTTGTATGTATGATTTTATTTACTTTGTGTTCTTTGTTGTGTATGTCTGTTTTTCCCCCGGGTCACATTTTTTGATTACCGCTATAACCTTGGTTCCCTTGATTGCTCTTTCAATAAATTGACTGCCGTAAACAAGTGATCGTATTGTTTACAGCATCAATATTGTATATAAATGTAGCATCAATTGATGTTAAATACTACAATATATTGTTTACTAGCAAAGGCAATCACATTTTAGACAAAACATAATTGCTCTTCGGACTATACCAGTCTTTATCCATACTTGCCACTCGGGTAATACAAGTCTGTGTCCAAACTTGCAATTTAAAATGAAATACATTTATTTGTATTTGTTTACAACGTCAAATTTGTTGACATTGGAAATGTTAATATCATTGAATGTTTGTTTCTCTTTTGATAGCATTGAAATTAGAAGGGATCAAATAAACGACAGTTTCAAAGGTCATGAAAGGTTACTGCATTTATTTGAATTGTGGTAATCAGACAGATCGCATTTTAAGGTGAAAGTTGTCGGGTGACTTTTCAAGATAGTACAAAACGCAACTAATATGCATTTTTGTCGGAATTATGCATTTCTAGCAGGAATTAATAGGTTGTCAATAAAAATTAAGTAAGCTTCATACATATCTAAAGTTTTTTTTTATAATCGCAAACTTACACTTTCTATTAAATAGTCGTAGCAACTGTGTACGTTCGGTGATTTATGTTCATGTACGAACGCTTAAAACATTAATAATTAATCAGAAGGATGGTAATTAAGGAACTCGTTTTCTTCTATTGAATTCATAGAAGGTATTTCTCATTTCAAGAATCTGGGTTTCTTATGAGATTTAATTCTCCATTTGTGTAAGAAAATGAGGAAACTGCAGTTTTTTAAACTAAATTATTTAAAAATATTGTTATCAGTCATTATTAAACTCCTTTTTATCAAAACTAAAAAAAAATAAATAAGAAATAAGATAAACAAAAATGTACAAAGGGAAAGTAAACCCTTTATCTATAAATCGCATATGGACTTTTTTATGCATGTAATAGAAATAACGAATATATATTTGTGTCGTAATTTGTTTTTAATTTCTTTCAAGACAACCAATCTAAGGCCATCAATGATTATACTTGTCTTTCTTCTACTGCACTGGCAATCGAACAAATAATAAACAAATGTAAAAAAACAAACAAAAAACAACAAAAAACAAAAACAACAAAAAACAAAAACAAAAAACAAAACAAAAACAAAAACAAAAAAACAAAAAAACAAAACAAAACAAAACAAAACAAATGGGAACACCAACATGTCAACAATATTTTAGATCACAATCAATCCTGGAACATCAAGGACGACGACAGGAGAACAGCCAAAATGTTACATGTATCAGACAAATGATTAACGGTGAACAACACATAAACTTATGACCGATTTTACTCTTCTGTAATGTCGGAAAGCAACACACAAATAAGATCCATACTATCACGACCATTATAACCGACGTAGAATGTTCAAATCGACAAAATATTTTCTCGAAAATGAAAACAATAGAAACGTGTTCGCCTCAAGAGCGATAGGTATTGAATTCAATCTCAAGCAGATTATATACCAAGACTTTTAAATTTGACAATACTTACTTTTCAGCCCATCAAGCGGCTTGCCAAAGATAAAATGATTACTTGTTGTCTCTGGATAAGAACAATGTGTCCTGACGGTTACCGACAAGTTGTCGCTTCTGTCTGCTTAATACCGTCAAATCGTGACCGACTAGTACGAAGAGGATTAATCAATATGTGTTTTCAAACTAATGTTTTGACAATGTTACTACCACAAAGGCATTACATTAAGGATCTAACTTGCTTTACAGTGTTTTTCTTAAATTCATTGTTTTTTTTTCAAATATATATTAAAATTTTGTGGTAGACGTATTGATCGATATTCCAGAATATCTGATTTTATTTCACATGTGAAATTATAATAAAGTGTCACACAGGGGTCATTATATAACTGCTACCTATAATACGTATTGTATGTATTTGCGAAAATACGGAGTACAATCAGGTGTCAATTTCATCCGTACATAACAAGTCAATCCATTGAATTTAGGCCATCCATAACTCATGATGTCTGCTACAGCTGGTGGTTAGTCTCTGATTTTCGAAACTTTATCAAAACGGTTATTCCTAAAAGAAATTGTAAATTCAATACCCTCAAATTTGTAATTTTTTTCTCGATGACAATGATGTTTTATTTTCATATTTGTTAATAAAAATCATTTCCAAAATGATAATGAATGACAATTAAAATCACTTATGGAATAGTAATCAAGGGAACCATGATTCTAGCGGAAATCAAAAGAATGTAATCCAGGCATCAATTTCACAAAAAGTCGTAAGTGTGAAATTGATCGTAAACTGTGACGTCAGAACGCTATTTTAGGTTGTGACGTCATTACTAACGACCAATTTTACACTTACAACTTTTTTGGAAAATCGGCGCCTATAGTCCAATTCACCTCAGATTGCTTGCGGTTTTTTGCGTTTATTTTTGTAATTACTCAACAGTTCCTTTCAAAAACTTGCCATTTTTAATAACATTATTTCCCGCCATATTTCTGGTTCACTGCTAATTTATTACTTTATGTGTTAAGACTCTTATTAAGTACCAGTTGTAGCATTTTCATTCGGAACTTCTGGTTTTGTCTTTTACTGAAAGTAAAGAGCAGATATATGGCGGGGAATCATGGTATTTCAGCTCTTCAATTGTGAGATAATAGGGAACATTTCAAAATATCCATAGAAACAAGATGGCGGATAAACAATACATTTAATGCAAAATTCTCGTAGGAAAAACAAATTTTGAATTTTTTTAATCTCGGAGGTAAGAACGAAAAATAATTGTATGGGAATCGTAGTACAGAACGACATGAATAAAATGGCAAGTTTTTGAAAGGAACCGTCGAGTAATTACAAAAATAAACGCAAAAAACCGCAAACAATCTGAGGTGATTTGGACTATAGACATGTAGCACCAGTAGGGTAAGTGTCCTTTGCTTTTCTAGAAACATCCACCCGAGTTGCTCATAAAAGTCAAGTTTGGGATAAACAAAAGAAGAAAGGAAGACTATAACCCGTTGAAATAACCAGTTTGCATGGTGCAGATGGATATACCGTAACAACCAAGGAGTTTATAATGACGACCATAAAACTTCTGTAGTGATGACTTCAATCCTGTAGCAACATAATCCTGTTCCAGAAGTCCATTGTAAGAAGTCTAGCGCGATACATAAGTCTACGTAGTTACGGCAAGCTCAGGCATGATGTATGAATTGTGATATAAAAACTTCATACGCAAAGTTCTGAAAGTGAAAGATAAATGAAAGTTTACAATACGGAATGAAGTTATCGCATTTGTAGTATGGTTTGGTCAATAGTTTTCCTTGAATATCGATTTCCAAATGTGGATAAAGATATAAGGCTTAATTCACAATATATTTAGTAACCTTTGTCTCAAGTTCTTCTGGGAAGATGCGATATATAAATCCCCGAAACTTGGATTGTTTAATGATGATATGTCATCTATATGGCGGAAACTGAGCTTAAAGAAGATGTTTGTATTTTTGGATCAGGTCAGTTATAACATTAGCCTCAAAAGAATGATGAATAGGTCAGCAAGTTGATGAGCACAATTTGTTCCCATTAGAATACCGACCGTTTTTTGAAAGAGTAATCTAGGGAACCAAGGTTACAGCGGTAATGAAAAGAATGTAATCCAGGGACAAAGACAAGACATGGAAAACAGACATACACAACAAAGAACATAAAGTAACTAAAATCATACATACAAAGTAACAAAAGCAAATGAGCAAATCTGACTGCACTAAAAACAGGGAGCATGTACCAGGTGCACCGGTAGGGTAAGAAAAATGCGTTAACCTTACGTCTGGATAAATATGTTGTCGATAAAAAAATTACAACATTTTTGAAAGATCTTTTTCGGTAAATTTGAAGATGATTTAGATTTGTTTTACAAAGTATGAGGAATCTCTACCAAGAATTATATAATTGTATCTAGGTGTGCCCTCTTTTTTGAAGTAACAAAACTTTATAGTGGTGGAATAGAAGTATAAAAAGTTGAAAATGTATAGATTTTCATGCTATTCTGATAATTATCTTGAATTGAGGGTGTTCAGTAGATCTTTCGATTTTTTCAGGATCCTCATTGAATTGAATTAATTGATTAAAATTATGGAACACGTATATTTACTATTGAAATAAAACGCACAAACGTTCCAAGAACAACGAAATTTTCTTAGAAGCAAGACATTGTGTTTTTCGCAATATCTGCCTTTGGTATACTGTAAAGAATAAACTTTGAATCGATTTACTTTTCATGACTGACTTTTGTGTCTTAGTTTTATTTGTCAACATCGTAACTTTTACGACGGATGAAAATGGCAAATAAATGTCCAAAACTTACAACAATATTTAATAATATATCAAATAAACCAGAACTACTCCTGACAAATTTTAGAAATCATCATTACTCAAGTGTCTGAAAAATTTACCTTTTGTATTTTCAGATAGTAGATATTCCAAAATATATCCAATTGATAATAAAACCACAACTATTGTGAACAATAACAGAATTCGGTTCAGCTTATACATTATAACATTTAGTTATTATTGGATAGCTGGGCACAAATCGTAGAGTAAAGATTAGATATTAGGTACTTTATACAGGCTTATGTCCTCGTCCTTCTGTATTAATATTTATCAAATTATTTCTCCACTTTTCCATAAGATAACTCAATATTCAACAATGTACTAATTTGATTGACAAAGACTATAAATGTCTTAAGTTTACTTAACTGATTATTGTTGTACTGCAATATGTCAAAGATGAAATGATATGGGTCTTATTTGATTTATCAAAGGAGCAAATCTCTTAAAATGTTTATTCAATAAGACAAAGCCCTACTATTTGTGTTTGATCATTATTGAAAACTTAATCAATTTGATAGCTGTGCCTACCTTGTACACTGTAGTTTAAGTGTTTAACTACTTAAAGATGTCTGTGATGGCTTTACATTCAATCTCTGTATTTGAGTACTTAAGTGTAAGTATTTGTAAGAATCAGGCAAAATAGGAAACGTCTGAAACACGCATGTCAAAAGCCCATTGATCTGACAATTTAATACCACTCATAGATGCTATTTGAAAATACTATTATTTGATCTGCATCACTGTTTGTGCTCAGAATTGTTTTCAATAGAATGTTAGAAAAATTAGGACTTTGACAGAGTTATCTGCCCTTGAAATGTTCATTCTCAGTGCATTGCAATGGAATTGTAACTCAATGGGGCAGCATGATTTGACAAATCTTACATGGACTGACACTTAAAATTTACGTAAACAAGTAGAAAAATAATAAGTTATTAATTTATGACTGTTTACATATTTGTCTTTGACTGTATGTTGATCATGCTAGGCTTTTTAGTCTGGTAAAAATCGATCAATGTCTTTGTTGCAGTTAACGAGTAATTAAAAAATCAAAACGTCATCAGTAAACATTACAGCTACTTCTTCAAACTTCAATAGACTTGGTTTGGGACTTTCCTGGAATTATTTTTCATAGAAAAGTTCACACTGTTGATGCTACGTTTCTAATAAAGAATTAACATTTATAATTTTACACTAGTTACATTGCATGTAACATATAAATATTTGTTCAATGAAATAAATAAGCATGTTTCTTGTTTATCATAAGTGCTAACTTTTTAGTTGAGTTAATAGCGAGCACTCATTTAATAATACGAATACTTCAATTCGTGCGTAAATGATACTATTTTTGACAGAGTGAGATAACCTAAAATTATAATTTTATCTACACCAAATGTTTATAAGCACATTAAAACAGTGACACAAAGGCAAATACTTACACTAGAATATGGCATTTAGATATGTTAGATAAAAAAGCGAAAATAAGTGAACTTCAATAATTAAAATGGAATAACAAATTTGATGGAAACAGTATCAAGCGACTCATATACAACAAAACCCCTAAAAAAAGACTATCTAATTAATTTGGCTTTCAATATTACAATATATTTCCGGAGTAATAATCTATTACACAAACACAGCATACTACATTTTCAGCATCACTGCGCGTTTAAATCTTGTTTTGTATAGCGCGCTCAAATCCTCACTTCCATTACTGTTAATCATTTCTGGTATATTACAAAATAAACGTAAAACAAAAAATGAAAACCATCAAACTTAATAAAACAATACGGGAATACTATTTGTATTTCTACATTGTAAGCTCTTTTCAGACTTGCAAGGTCTTCTAAATTTATGATTTACAAGAACTGTAAGGAACAATAATGAAAACGGCAAATGTTAAAAAATGAATTGATCAATGAAAAAACATATTTTGGTAACAAAAAGGCCAAATCATTACACACGGTCAATAATTAGCAAATATATATATATATAAATATACAGCAGAATATAGAGTTCGGAAGCAAAATATCAATTTTTGGCTATTGTATTTAGCGGAATTTATTGTAAATGTTTGCACTTGATTATATATGCTTCCAATGACGCTGCTGTCTCCTTCTTCTATTACCGTTTTTTTCTAATTATCCAGGATAGCGTAACGCTGAGAAGACTGTAATGTCGCTGTTACACATAAACGCCAATTTTGGGATTTTCAAGACAATTGAAAAGGCTGATTTGATATTTTTCGGCTTTACTTTAAAACATCCGTCATTCTATATATATATATATTATAGAACATGATTATAGCAGTATTTACCAATACAAACGTGAGTTAACAACAACAAAACCAAAGAAATGTATTATTTATTACTTAAATAATTTGACATATGGTTGTACAATATCAATGTTGAACGTGTTCAAATATACAAAAATGCATCCTTTTTTACCCTTTTAAAATTCTGAAAAAAATCCACAGATTCAAAGGAGTTACCTGTCATTATACAATACAAGTTGTACAAAGGGCACATCTACAACTGTGTAGGGTTTTTATAGTCAACATTTAATTGAATAAGTTCACAATTGTGGTTGTTGTCGTCTTTGTTAACTGCGGGTTTCCAAAGGGGACTAGGTCGAATAGACTCGTGAAGACGCTACAATAGATGGTTAAGAATGATATATTAGTGTTTCGTTTAGATTAAATGATTTATCAACTATGGTAAAACGTCATTTGGCAGATATTTTATGCATTTCAAGACGAATACGATTGACCAATTGAACAAATCCTGCTTAGTACTAAGTCCTCCAATACACTAAATCGGATCGGTTGTGCTATCTGACAGAAGAAATCGGCCTTAAGTAGGCATGCCATCCAGCTTGAAAACATTATTATATGTGCTATCCAACCAGTTGTCACTCTATCTACTAAATACCGCGTGGTTGATTGAGAAACATGGACTACCACTTTTAAAGTCTTTGGGGGTAAATTGGCTGGAGACCTAAACAACGACTACCCGCAAACTCCAAGACCACGGGGTTGAAAAGATACTTAGTTAAATTAAAGCAAGAATTTGGGAGTCTATAATTAGTCATTAAGTATGCATAAATAAGTACAATTGATCCATTTAATACATGTTGTTGTCCAGATGGTACTTCAGAATATATCTTTTAGGAAGATTCAATGTAATACGAAATTCATTAAATTGATAAATCTAAAATTATAAATAATTATAAAATTGAAATGGTATGTCACCCCTCCCTGGATTCACAACTGCGATATCGTTCCAGAAGTTCAACTAAACTTCTTTCACAATTAAAGAAACAATAAGATTCAATACTTGTACCTGAAAAATATCTCCCTGAGATGATAAAATAGAATGCACAGCTCCAGCCGGAATCAACAGTAATGGTATAACTGCAATGACCCAGCCAACACCAATGGCCCATTCGGGATATCTCCTTTTCCCATATTTGATTGGTTCGTGTTGAACGTTATTCAGTATCCACAGAAACTACAAATTTAAAAAAAAGAGTATTAATGGCGTTTATACCTTTTTCTAAAAGATGACTTTAAAAGATTGTATTCAAGAATTTCAATGTTAGAACAAAGATATCGACCTTGATTTTGAGATAAAGGTTATTTCAAATAGACTGTAAAATATACCAATCATTCCTAATAATTTAATTTAAGTATCAAGTCAATCAGCAAACAAGGTTGATGACGTCATAGTCACATAACAACATTTGGTCTATGAGATGATTGACAAACTTATTTTTCCAATCAGAAAGCGTACTACATTTGAAATTAAATTATTCTTTGTTATTTCAAAAGGAAAATTAGCGTTCGACGAACTTGTTTTCCTGTCGTATTAAAACAACTAAAATATTATTACATTTCCCCGCCAATTATCTCGCTTTTAAAGACTATTCTCGTCAATTATCTCCTTTTGAAGAGGCTGTTTACAATTAACGTTTATAATTTTACTATACTCATTTTCATGTCAATTTTATTTAAATATATATATATGTCTGTTTGATTTTGCAACATGACAGAAAAGAATGTTCCAGTTATAGGCGTGATCTAGCTAAAATGGCAGATAGGTTTTGAATATTTATTTCATTCAATTTATATACACTGGGTGTTTTACATCATATTCAAGCATCTTCATGTTATCTAGTTTTATAATACCAAGATTAAAGAGTAATCAAACAAATATAATCCAGGGACAAAGACCAGACATGGAAAACAGACACACACAACAAAGAACACAGAATAACTAAAATCATTAAGCTCTGGCATAAAAAGAATGAAGATTGACAGAATTTCGTAAAATTCGGATTTGTTTGATATATATATAACAAATGAAAAATATAAATACGAATCGAAAATCGGCATTATCATGAGATTAAGACCCTGATCGAAATATTTGATTTGATAAAATAATACTAATATTGAATATACCTTATTAATTTATTATCTATGTTCCAAGGATATATTTTGCATAAACATGTCCAAGTGCTTAGGCCGTATATTCAATGAATCACTACATGGAAAAGATTGATTGACTGATTGAGTGGGACGTTCTTTGGAAGATATTCCATACATTTCAGGACAAGAGTGAATGAACAATCGACCAAACCTTGCTTTGTACTAGATCGACAGACGAACTCAACACGCACACAGTAACAACAGCCCGCAAAAGGTATGCCATCACCCCAATCAGAAACATTATTCTGACCACAAGGCATGCAAGTCGTCACTTTTCCCCTTAAATATCACGTGTTGGCAGGGGAGCAGTAACTTCAATTTTTTTTGTTTTTGTTTTTTGTTTTTTTTTTGTTTTGTTTTCCATGTCTTGTCTTTGTCCCTGGATTGCATTTTTTTTTGCAATGAGAAAGCCACCCAGAGACCACCGAGGCAGATATCTGCATATGTGCTCATGCTGTATTTCTTCTGGACAATGTTAGTGAAAAACGTTTGAATGTGCTTTATACATCTGATCTTACCAACAAATTATTATTGTATCATTACTCATATTTGTATTGTATAAGACCCGAAAATTGTACATCGTCATCCACCGCACACCCATAACCACATTCGATGACGAGTCTCTGTACAAAATGAATAAATTATGTACTTCTTGATATATCAACTATTTGAAATTCCTCACAAAAATCTTCAAATTGACACCTACCAACACTGTAAGTGGACAACTAACTCTCCAACATACTTTCCAAATGAAGTTTGGCGAATAGCCTATCATCATACAGATATCGTTATAAAGTCTCTCTGTTCCTAAAAACATAAATATAAAAGGGCTTTAATTGGGTCAAAGAGTCAGAAGCGTCCTATATGTATACATTCTCTGTCAAAGCATATATCAAAATCTTTCAATCGGAAGTGACGTCAGCAGTTACGATATGGTTGTTTTGAACCTTTAAGGCAGACACACGGCGTGCTTTATGGAAGATCTTGCAGATTCCTATTGGTCGAGACATTGATATGACATCAGATATAATAGACTTGACCTTTTAGGTAGAACCAATGACAAACAAAATATCAATAAACTTTTGTTTGAATGTTGACCACCAATTTCTTTTATAATGACATGTTCTATTAATCTTCGAATGTATCCTAACTTTGTAAATAATGTGCCTAGTCGTCCTAAACATGCAGGGGCAATTTTGTAACTATTCTTGAGTGATGCCCAGATTAAAGAGTTAAACAAGTATGTTTTATTTGTGTATATATTTACCATAAATCCAAGCAAGCACTATAACCTCTAAAAGAAGTAAAAACATCAAAGCTATACTGGCTGCATACCAGTCAATTAGTTGTAAAATATATACACCTCCCTATAAAACATGAAATAAAATAGTATGATATTTGATCATAATATCAGTAAAAAATTAATCACATGGTATATATTTAGCAGAATGAAACTGGCACGCCTGTATTTACTTGTTCATCATGATTATTCTATGTATATGATACTCATATAGGTCTATTGTACTTATTTTTAAAGAAATTTGATTGAAATAGCATTTTGCTCTACGAAAATGAAAAAAGCAAATTCAAAAACAATTCTCCGGACTTTGAAAAAAAAAATTATCTTTGTATGAACATAAAATATGGGTCAGGCGAATCTTAAATACTTATCATACAGCAAACACAAGACCTGCCGTGCTGTATATAGAACCTTTTTATCAGAATCAATTTAGAGACGTTGCATGTCATGGTCTCGCATAATACACAGATGTTATAACAATTATTTAACCACGATGTCTCGTACATTCATACTATGGCCTCTAATCCTACACAGAGAACCTAATGAACTCGTGCTCCTACGTCAAGATGACATGTGCCACATAATTTTCATAAACAATTTAAAGGGATGGCCTTGATATGCTGATACATGTATCTGTTTCAAGTAAGACTATACTTATATTACATTTAATGTAAAAATGCGACATAAATATAATATTTACTTTCAACTTTAACGACAAAAGTTATTAAATCTATTATAATAGTTTATGCAGTTATTAGATTGAAAATACAAAACTACTTTCAAAAAATGCAAAAACTGAAGTGCAAAGGAAAAGGGGATATACAACGGGAAAATCCGAGGGATTGTCCACCAAGATAGGAATGAAGTATAAACAGAGACAAGCAGCACAAATCCTACCTGGGTGAAGTTCTGATCTCCAGAAAAGTAAAATCGTCCAGTTCCTTGCAAGACGAACAATGATAGAATTGTTGACGCAGTGACTTAAATAGACATACTAATGATTCATTAGTTTCTTTGCCAATCCCTTACAAGAAAATCAGCAAGGTGACAGCAATTTCTGCCAATATTTATTAGCTGTAAAATACGATTCCACATTCGTGTACCTTAAATTTTGGAACAAATTTTCCAGCTAGTTATTCTATTGAATATTCTAAGAATTCTTGTATAAATTTGTGAATCTTTACCTGGGTTACACACATGAGGCCCATAATGAATCCTACCACGCACACTAAAATACGAGTAGCCGTCTTTCCTTTTTGTTGAATGAAAGGGAAATTATCGAAAATTCCAGTTGTTATCACCTGGACTTGAACAATCTGTAATGATTTGCACAACATATGACAATCACCTGAATAATGTTTTTCAATGCTTTTTAAGTCAACATTAACATATCATTCATGATTTTTAGCGAACCTGCATAGCGAAATTCGGAAAATCCATCTAAATAAACATGACTATAAGCTATCAGTAATAGTAAATATTTGTGACCTGCTTCTAGAAGAAGAAATGATCGGACCTTAAGAAACAAATATATGTTTATATTCGCAAAAATACTTAAGCATTTTAACAAAAGTACAATTCAGAGCCATTCAAGAAACATACACAATGTGGACAACAAAATAAAACACAATAACAGTTTTTCGTATATTTTTTTTTTCTTTTTTACAACATTAAGTCACTGCTGCACGATTGTAAACAATAACACTGATATTTTTTTTCCATTTTAAGCAAAAAGTAGCCTTTCTATATACGCAACTTCAAACATAAATACTAAAGGTGAATCTATTATTCAAAACAACAACAACAAAAACAAAACAAAACAAAAACAAAAACAAACAGAATTTCAGTGGTAAGATCTGCGAACGACCACGACCTTTAGTTTCTATACCTTTTGCTGTTACGAGCTCATTAGCAATAACTGTAAGAATGACTGTAACTATAATATATTCTTGATTAATTTTTTTTCAATATATTGTCTTTTAATGTAAAATATGCCGTTTCATTTGGGCTTTTATTCCAAACTTACCATTGTATTGAGACCAATCATGAAAAGCATCACGAAAAACAGAACTGACCAAATCTGTGGAAACGGAAGAGTAGCTAAGGCTTCCGGGTAAACCATAAATGCAATCCCTGGACCTGCGGTATAAGAGATGGAAATAGATCACATTGTTTACGAACTGTATTATATATAACACACAATTTTAACAATTTGTATCGCAGCAAGAATTGCGGTCAAATCATCAATATCATTATAAAAATATGCATACCACATCGTGCAATATTCGCTCTTAATATTTTTTTCTTGATTTTTGATTTCGTATTTTTACTTTATTTTTGTTATTTTGTTTGTTTGTTTGTTTTTTTATTTTGGTGGATGACTTTTTATTTGAACAATTTCCGCCTATAATGTATAACCCGTTTCAAGAGCCTAATTATAGTGTAAGATGTCTACCACGGTATAATACGTCCGCGCCGAGTCGACAAGTTCAAGTGATATGAAAACTCCACACGTGGTTGCTGCATGGATGTTGCCACAGATAAAAGGAAAGTTGACACTACAGAACTAGAAGTCATCATTTGCCGTATAGGTTAGTCATGAGCGTTTTTTGCTTTGCTCTCCAAAAATAAGTCAATGAATGAGGGTGACTTCACAGTGTCCGTAGTATCCTTTATCTCGAGTTCTTTGGGGTAGTTGCGATGTACAAAATCCCCATATCAATGATTGTTTAAGGATAATACGTCATCTACATAGAGAGAACTGAGATAAAAGAATCAGACTGTACGATTTTGTATTTCATTTCTTAGGATCAACAATGAATTGAAAAAAAAAACTTTAAGAATAACAAATGTCTAGTAAAACTTGATACCCTTTATAAAGTAAATAACTTTCAAAGACGTTTGATAATACAATTTACAGATCCACGCGATTACGCGTTGTTTGTATGGATACTTGTGGAGGTTTTTAATCCAATACATTAACGGGAGATCACAATGATCCTTATTTGTAGCGAGACCGACAGTGGCGGTTTTCAACTACTGTATAGCGGTTTTTCCCATGGATGTTGATTTTTGCCTTTTTTGGTGGTTACTCTGAGTACATCAAAATAATTCCCGAGAAATATTTGCTGTGAACTTTAGTACTTAGTGTACTACTTCGCATCTGCCAAAATGACAATCTCCAAAATATTTCGTATACCAGCTACTTTCCCTCAAAATCGCAAAATTTAACATACGGTAAAAAACGCCATACGGTATCTCTCCTTTAATGTGGTAAACAATATATAGAAACCCACACTGACAATTAAATATTCAGTCAAAATTGAGACTGTCCTCTGGGTATATTTAACATCTTCCGGAAATTTAACGACCGAAAAAAACTGACAAAATTGTACAAACACATCATAATGATTTTTCTCTTAAATTCATTATTTACATCGGTAAATATATTTTGCAAATCGTTTAAACGCTCAAGTTCCTTCCTCAAAATCTACTGACAAATATTTAACTTAAAAAAAAGATTGGAGCGTTAATTTAAAGTTTGTCTGACTTATATATTGGAATTGTAGATTTGAGATGTTTCAAGGAATGTGACCCTAATTAACACACCTTGACTAACGACGTCGTCGATAGATACACCAGAGGCCTCAGCCATATACCCTAGAGTTGAGAAAACCACACATCCTGCGAACAGACTTGTAAACGTATCTAGTATTGGTAAAATCATAGCATCTCTGTAGTAAAGAAAAACATCAATAATGACTAACTAGAAATTATGATCGATAAAGTACTTTTGCCACACAACTAAAACATGAGAACTACAGAAGAGAAGGAATACCAATTGGTACTACTTAAAACAAAAAACTAAATTTGATGATATGACTTTCTCTGTGTGTTTTCTTTCTTTTTTATTTCTGTCTATCTTTTCTGTATATTCGTAGCAATGCATGTGTTTCTTTTACGCATCAATACATTTATTTATGCTCTCCCACTTGAACTTTGATGTTATAAATAATGTTGCACTGAGATCCATACATTCCCTTTTTAAATATTTACTATTAAAATAGTTACCTGTAACAATTGTTGTGAAACTGATTGTAACTTGCTAATGTTATGATGCCACCAATCCCGAGACCAGATGAGTAAAAAACTTGAATCGCTGCATCACACCACACCTGACATTAAAATTTAAAAAAATCAGGGAAACTTAATTTTATAATGGTTTTACAACAAGCTGGCAATTTATGTCGCATTTTACCAAATCGATAGCGTGGCGTTACGTAACGCCATAAATGTCCATTTGTGGCACGAAATGTTGGTCACTGTTTTACCATTATCGTTGTCTAAAGAGCTTTAAAGCATGTCATATTAGAATAATCAACTTACTAGTTTTAAAACTAGATTTATGGTAAAATATTTTTTTTGTATTTACTATTGTAAATGCCAAATTTATTGCGACTTCTTTATTATAGAGAAAAAAACCACCATTGATCTAAAATGCAATAGTTCTTTTTGGCAAAATCATATCGACTGTTTTTTTCAACAGTTTCATCAAACAGTAAAAAGTGCCTTTAAAAGTGTGTAAAAAGGGAGATAAAACCTACTCTATAAATTATTTGTTTGAGCTGTTTCATCTAAGAAATTGTAAACAAAGAAACATACACAATTTCCTTAATGTTAAATTAACATCACTTTGTGGTTGTCATGATGTAACTGAATACACTATATAGATAACATTTGTATTTACATGTACATGCATAAGATTCTGCAATTGATTTCAATCTGAGCATATTTTCTAGTTAATGTACTTGCTGAAAACCGTAGAAGATCTTTCCATCTAGGAACCCATAAATAGATCAATCCTCTCAGTGATCCCGGTAAGAACATCCCTCTAACTAGCAGGATGAACAAAAATAAATATGGTACAGTAGAAGCTACGTACATCACCTAAAAATGGAAAATGTTGCAATTTGATATTAAAAAGAATAATCAAGGAAACCAAGGTTATAGCGGTAATCAAAAGAATGTAAGCCAGGGACAAAGACCAGACACGGAAAACGGACACACACTACAAAGAATGTAAAGTAACTAAAATCATACATACAAAGTAACAAAAGCAAATGGCAACTCGGACGCCACTAAAAACTGGGAGTATGGACCAGGTGCACCGGTAGGGTAAGCGTCCTCTGCTTTTCTAGAAAAACCCGCCGAGTTGCTCATAGAAAGTCAATAAGAAATAATGTTTCAACATTGACAGCCTTGAAATATACAAATCATAAAAAATGGATCCAAAAATTAGTTCTACTCGATTTTTTATGCACGTGAAAAAAGGCACTGTAGACAAAAGTCTTTTGGAGAAAATCAGTTCAACGGAAAATTAAAATTTTATTACAAGTATGAGGGTCACCTTTCCAGCTGGACATCATCGATTTGATCAAGTCGAGAAAATTATATTTATTTCATTTTGAACGTTGTGTTTTAGAAATAATTCACAAAATGTTATTAAGCATTTTAATATTACAGTGTTCATGTACCTTTCCAGATGTTTTTATTCCTTTGATTACAGAGAAAAACAGTGCGGTCCACGAGGCTAACAAACAAAGAACAAGTTGCCATCTAAGATGTCCTTGTATTTCTATACTTTCCGTTATGTCTAAAACATGTCTTCTGCAAAAAGCAAATATCGAGTTTTTGAAATAAGCACAAACAATATTCCAGTGCATGTCGTCTAATTTTGTACGTTGACATGACAACCAATAAAACGCTTAAAATATAATAAACAAAAGATTTAAAAATTTTAATCAGAAAAAGAATAATAAAGCAAACATTAAATGAACAGGATTGAACTAGGACAAGATGTTCGTTTTGTAGGATTGTTATGGCGACAAAAATGTTTTAATGGTATTTATTATACAGATAGCAGTGTTTTACCGAATGTTCCCAATGTAATAAATTTCGGTAATTCACACTGTGAAATAAATTCGGTAATTTCAATCTCGCGCTTTCTCCCGCCAAAAAGTCACACCTTTGATATCAATCCGCCAATTACAGGATTTCAAATTACTATTGAAAATATCGATAAATTATGAAGAAAATATATGTACTAAATAGGATAATCAATTGGTTATCGTGCATAATCAAAATATCACTCGTGCCAAGAACGCTGGGGGTTTTAACTCGTGCGCGGAACAAGTTCCGCACACTCGTTAAATCTGGGCGTTCTTCGGCACTCCTGATAATATTTTGGTTATTCACTCTTTTCAATTAAACATTTTATTTTTCTTTCTGTTTTTTAACTTTAACATATGTGCATGTTGTTTTTATTAATCTGTCTTTCTGTTGATATGGACGGAGCGTCAGCGACATCCTCTACATGTAGAATGTAAGATCAGAATTATGAATGACAGACGTTACGAAATCAGTCGACATAGTCGATTGCGCAAGTGCAGATGCACTGTTTTGTCCAAAATACAACATTGAGCTGCTCCATCTAGGCATAAAGTAAAATCATATATTTATAAATGTACGAAAATTGAAATATATATACAGCCATAAATATGAATAATTACTACGAGTTATATATCTCATATGATTTTCTATTGCCAGTACTACTATAAGCAAATTTGTTTTTTTATGGGTAGTGTATTACATTGCACATTTAGCTTGTAAAGAAACTCTAGTGAACAAAAGATTCATTAAAATATATAAATACAAATACATGATTCAAATTATACATACTCCCAAAATTCTTCAGCACTGGTTTTCCGTTCTATTGAAATATTGGAATAAACGACTGAATAATTCCGAAGTTCGTTATGACCTGTAATATTATACCCTGTAACCAAGGATTCGTAGGATGAATTCTTCGGTGCAGTTCTCAAGTAACATGCTGCCGTGTTCCATTCATTGTCACAAGTACTCCATGGAATTGGTGAAAAGAATGAATTACCAAAGTAATACAATGTCCAGGAGACAATGACATTGTAATATATCCCGGAAATAGCCACTAATGCCAGCATACCAAAACCAATTCCTTAAAGTTCATACAACAAAAAATAGTTCATATATGCACTTAAAATAATAATCAACAAATAACAACAAATATCATCAAATATATTTTCTTATTTTCCGATTTGTCTGATTAATATCAGGTTTCATGGAATATGTTTTGTATGTACCGTAATCTACTTGTTTTTATTGAAGAATTTCAAACGAATAATAACATCATATTAGTATAACAATTCGTCAAGTGCGACCTTTTATCTTTCATAGTTATTCCATTTGAATTGAAGTTAACATTGGAATATGTTATCAAAACTGTAAGACAACTTGCTACTCTCAAATACTATAAAAACATCTTTTCTTTTTTGCCGAAATAAAAACTATGGTGACGAGTGACAAAAATGCATTAAACGACATAAAAGTATTGAAGTTGAGTTTTTTAAAGTAATTTTTAAAGTGAAATTCAGCGCATTTTGAATGGATATACAATTATTCATAATAGATGTATATATTTTTATGTATCTGATAGATTGACACGAGGCATTTCCCTGTTAATATCCATTGCACAATTTTTTTTATATAAAAGCACTCTATTCTCTGAGCTATAAGATACACATGCTTTTATTTGTAATTACCTTTGAACAGTGGACAGCACAACCAAACTCTCCCAGGACCCAGATTAGAATATTGGGCATAAGAAAACTCAAGGAAAACAAGGGGCATAGCCAACAATATCATAAAAATCACATATGGAAACAGGAATGCTCCTAGTGGAAAACAAAATAAAATTCATAATATATTAAAACACGTTTCTCTGCCAATTAAAGTTTATTAAGTCTATTTTCCGTCGTATTGTTGGTGTTTCTGTTTCTGGTTTGTGACGTCATTTTTTTATACTACTCATTGTGTTTTTCTTTCTGTATCTTCATAAATTATAACATCTTTTCTGTTTTGTTTTGTTTACACCAAAAGAGAGGGTATCCCCATACTTCTGTGCTGTTATAATGAATATAACCTGACTCTGTGAATATTCAGTGCAATAAATTTGATACGTACTCGTATTGCGATAAGAACAAAGACAAGTCAGAACTGAAACGCAACTCAATTTTGCATCACGAAGATTAGTTTTGACTTTCACTTAAATTAAAATGGTTAACTGAGATTACTCTGTAAGTGAAACCGCAGGAAGCATTTGATAGACCATTACACAAAAGTAAGTAGAAAAACTACAATCAAGGACAGGAACCCTTATGTATAAAAAATAACAAAATGTGAATGAGAAACTTAGTTTAACCATATTTTAAAATGCTTAAAATAGTATAAATATCTGGTTTGCACCTTAATTCATGAGTTTAACATAACATCATGAACAATTATTTTCGCATACTGTTAAAGACTGAGAACCAAGTCAGTTAAATACAAATCGGTTCATAGATTCATAGATTTTTTCCAAGATAGATATTACCAAAAAAAAGACAACAGAGTGTTTATTAGTCTTAATATTATTCCATTTGAATGCCGGACATTATGTCCCAAAAAAAAATTTTGGATCAAGTTTCGATCAGAAGAAATGTCTTAAACGGTGGTATAAACTTCTTGTTTACGGTGGGGCCGCCTCATG
The DNA here is from genome assembly GCA_037379345.1 of Perna viridis. NCBI lineage: Eukaryota > Metazoa > Mollusca > Bivalvia > Mytilida > Mytilidae > Perna > Perna viridis. The sequence continues at coordinate 7,925,910 of CM074522.1, read as the reverse complement.
TCTCACTTGTCACATATAATTATGATTTGATCAACAAGAAAATGTTATCTTTAGTGCAGAAATAATGACTAGATACAAATACACTGAATGCTATTATTTCTTTTACAAAACAACCCAGAATTGAGAATGAGTAGAAAAAAATATTTGCTTTTATGCAGGGTCTTTGTAATGCAACAAAAATATTTCATGTTGAAATTAGACTAAGAATGATATTTTAATTATATTTATTAAAGGATTAAAGTTAAATCTCGTAGATCTATATTGATATATGTCAGGTATAAAAGACTATATAAGACCGACAAACATTGTTTCTCAATCCATTGTGTATGCAAATGATAAATTCTTTAATAATGGAACATACCTCCTCCATTTTTAAAACAAATGTAAGGGAAACGCCATATGTTCCCAAGGCCAACCATTTCCCCGATGCAGGAAAACAAAAACTCAAACCATGTGGCCCAGTTTCCTCTTGATTTATCACCCATACTGTCTTGCCGTTTTTCTGTAAAGTAAGTTTTTTCGATAATTAAACAATGTACATCCCATGTTTACATTACCCATTTTTCATCTAAACCAAAACAGTATATTCAAAATAAGGTGTCTTTTATTCAGAAAATCTATATGCTAGGTGGTATTTGATCCCTTTACATATACTTTGAACGTGATAGAAAATAAGCTACGGGAATTGGCATTAACCACACTGTTGTAAACTTTAATACAACGTGTAATATGTTGGAATATCTAAACTGCATTGCACGTACAAACATAAACAAGTGCACGAGTTTCTAAATCTAAACATGTAATAACAGTGTTGCAAAAACAGTAACTGGGGTCTTGTTTTTAGAACTAGTTGATTATTACACGTGCATAAGTTATTAATACGTCTTTAGATTCATTAATATTATAATGCAACAATGCATTCCTAAGAAACACAATGTTTCAGCAAGCAATATTAAAGAAGGTATAAATATGAAACGAATCCTGTCCCAGATGATGATAACATACATGTCATTCAGTAGTTGTGTTCTAGTTAATTATGATTACTTTACTAATGTTTCATATAAACAAAGGACGAGAAAAACAAATTGCTTATGTAATTAAACACTTTGGCACTGATCAATCAGTACGTTTCACTATGAAATCATTAGCAGGCCTGACATTTATGATTTTTGACATAACTGCGCCAAGAGTAATATGTTTCCATCTTTTGTGTCTTCAAATGATTTCACGAAATGCACGGATGCCGTATAAAATTATAAATTATATTTACTGAGCTTATTTTCAAGTGTAATGTAATATTGGTCTTATATACCATTATGTCGCACAACAAAAGTATTGATGACATTTTACAAATTCTCATATGAACAATTTGAAATTTAAACAATAAACATTGAACCGTTAACGGTACTAACTTTTAGGAATTACATTTAAATGGCAAAACTGGTAATTTGCTAATGACACATTCTTGAATTGAAAAAAAAAAACATTTGGAAAGTGCAACACTATTCGCTGTTTTTTTTTAATTGGTTTATGTTTTGGCATATTACATAAAATTTCTTTGTACAATTGGTACCATTTAAATGTATTATGTTTGTAACAACTCATTTATGATACCGAGCGAATGGGAAGCTAACGATTGACGTACAGTCAAACCAGGATAGGTTTCAGACAGGCCCGCCGAAATAGGTCAGGAAAGTGAATTTGAAATACAAGTGGCCTTTAAATTGATTTTAAATCAGAATATTCATTTCAAAAACCAAGACAACAAAAAAAAAAAAAAAAAAAAAAAAAAAAAAGAATTAATAGCGGTGTCTAGATCCGGTACGCTGAAAAATATCATCTTTATTCTACAATTACTTACAGACTTGAAAATTATAGAAAATGTGTCGGTTAAACACATCAAAGATAGTATACCAAAAACAATGTTTGGCGCTAATTGTGTTCTGTATGTTTTCTTCCACACAGCATTCCGGGTATATAAATATATATAACGTATGGAAACCCTACGAAAAACGGGATCATGGGTAGATCAACTTACAGAACAAATAAACCCCGTCAAAATATAAAGATTACGCAAAACATTGCCCTTGCAAAATATTAGATGCAATTAAATCTGACTATCTGAACGCTTTAAATAACAACACAAGCGATATAATTGATAAACCTGGGAAGTGGAATAAACAAAAAAAAATAACCTAATTACACGGGTAGTGAAGAATGCAGAATAATCTAAAAAATACAATTAAGCGATGACCCAACATTAAACACTGAAAAGACAGGAAACACTGAACAGAATAATGAAAATGATTACTGAAAGTATAAAAAATGAAAATTATGATTTTATGATGGGCTGATGATCCACGAAAATGAAACAATTCTAACAGAAAATGAGACGATAAATGCGTAATGATGACGTTACTTTTAACGTGAGTTCTGAATGATAAAATAAATTACGAGGGGCAGGTTACTTTGCAAGTAAATTTAAAAAAAAAAAAACAAAACTAAAGGAAAATAAGAACTTTCGGGATTTAACCAGAACGCTTTCCGCTAGATGCTTCAAGATGACTCAATAACGAAAAAAGAAAAATCTAAAACTACATTTCGAGTATATAAAAAAGTCATTCTAGACTACACAGTTCATGAAACACTAAAATGTTGTTGATTTGATTCACTTAAAGAAGTACGATGTCCTATATCGGCCAAATGTACGTTATTGGTTTTTCGCAGTTTTTGGCTTATCTTAGCTTGGTTGAATGACTCTGCAGTGGTTGCATTTGAACATTTGTGCCATCCGTCACTGTCCATATCCTTTGAAGATGAAAACGATCTAGCGACGTGTTGCAAGTGTGCGAGTGCATTGACAAAATTTCTCCATCTTGAGAATTTTTCAAAGCGTGCACTAAATGGTCGATTTTCCTTAGTTTCGCTCTTCTAAGCTAAATTGGCTGTCTAATTTCTGTGTCGCTTTCCTGGTATTGTAAATCGAGAGAGTCTATTTAATCATTGTGTGTTCCAGATAAAAGGAATTGTGGTCCTGATATCCATTATGAGTTTTTCATGTCCGATGCACGTATGCACATGCCCGTGATCTGCTTGAATTTTTGACGTTGCAATATAGTTCGGTTGATTTGGTGTGTCAATGGACGTATTCGTTGGACGCAATTAGCAACATAACTGTAGAAGCGTTTGGTATTGTTGTTGATATATCCAAGTACGACCTTGCTCTCTGAATAAAACCTGAACCTGAAACGTGGTGACTTTTCATTCAGAATTGTCAACTTTCCTTTCATCTGTGGGAACATCCCTTTAGCACCTGCGAATGGAGTGTTCGTATCACAACTCATACGTTATGCCAGAGCTTGCCGAAACTATGCAGACTTTATGTATCGCACTAAACTAAACTTCTAACAAGTAACCATCTGGAAGTAAGTGCTGTTAATTTTACGTTGATCGAGGCCTTGGAAAGAGGCTGTCCATCGATCCCAGTTGCTGCGGTATTCTACAGGCAAAGGTTCATCGCAATCGTTGGTGATTTTGATCAAATTTCGTTGCATGAATCTTCCTTCTAGTATTTCTGGGACTGAACACCTGACCCATGCTCCCAGTTTTTAGTGGAGTCCGAGTTGCTCATTTGCCTTTGTTACTTTGTATGTATGATTTCAGTTACTTCATGTTCTTTGTTGTGTATGTCTGTTTTCTATGTCTGGTAATTGTCCCTGGATTAAATTCTTTTTGATTACCATTATAACCTCGGTTACATTGATCATTCTTCAATAATAAATGTTCAGACTTGTGTATATGACACAGTTTCACGCTCACTGTTGATTTAATATGTTTTTCTGGAATGACACACCGCACTTATGGTCTGTTATTCGACATGTTATATGTTTGTACTTGTACTTGTATCTTGTCCTGTTTACGGACTACGTTTTCTCTTTCTTTGCAAATGGTTGTCGGCGCATCTTATTGAAAACTAGGATTGTCCTTGGTTCTGCTTTTCTCTCGTAACAATTCTACAAAGTTGTTGAATGGAGGATATTGCTGTGTTTGGATTTCCCGATTAACTTCCTGTCCAACATTGAAGTCATCCAGATTCTGTGAGCTTTCGGTGTCTCTAATACCGGATTCTAAATTTCAACCTGTGCATCGGCTGCAGCTGCTTCTATTAGTAGGCGAAACTTTTACTGAGTCAGCCATTTTCTACTTAAGATCTACTGAAAACTCTTAGTTTTAAGAATTTCAGTGTCTTTTCAGTGTAAATTCAGTGCAAATTGTGTATCTGTCGTTAAGAGTTGTCAAGAGCAATTTCAGTAGCTTCACTCAGTATCAATTTAGTCGTGTTAAGAGTGCGTTAAGGGTGTTCAGTATTTTCTGTCAAGAGAAAACAAGTATATGTCTAGTCATGTTAAGTGCACACAATTTCATCAGACTAACATTATATTTATACTAGAATTATACATTACATGAGATTGCGTTACCTATCTTAAAACAGATTTAGGGACGGCTACCATTGGTGGGCTCTAAATCATAATTATTTGTCTCATTTTCTTTATCATAGTAAGATGAATAAAAAAATATAAATTAACTTATCAGTTATTCAATAAATGAAGGAAAACTTATTATATATTAGTAATAAAATGATTAAAATTGTAATTTAAGGGAGAACAATTGAGATAAATGAAAAATTTGAAAATGCCAACAGTTGCGTAGTCTGGTGGAAGCCTATGATAATAAAATCTATATAAATAATTCAGTAGTTGCTTGTTTTACAAGAGAGCGATAACCCGAAAAACAAATAGAAATTTGTTTTGAATTAAGATATGTTAAAATGTAACCCCCGGCATTTATTATTTAAAATGAAAAGGGAATATGTAATATATATGAAATGGATTTTTGTTATGGGGTAGGCATTGCCTAAATCAGCGAGCACCGTGAGATTTACCATACATGTACCGTCTGTGTGGCCCCGTACAGGTCCTGGTGTTAACAGAATAGGCCTGCAGCAGCACTAAGCTTGTCGTAAAAGGCGACTTAATAGTGCTCAGAACCCTAACCGGGCTAAGGCGCTCTGCCCACAGAGCAACTGGGATGTGTGCCCTAGGTGGTGGAATGGGGTACCTCTGGTGTGTTACATGCTGGGGTTGTCAGGCTATAATACGGAAAACCTGACCGCAAACCATAGTGGTGCACCATGTTGGGAAAGATGCCACATTCCTCGAACGTTAAAGAATCCTACTGTGGTATTCTCCCGGAGTAGGAACCATAGAGCCCCACCACAGGAGGCTAAATTGCCCGACCCTACCCACCTCTCCCTATTTCCAGTGGCAATCAAAATTTGCCGACCTCATTGTCCTTGTGTCCCATCCCTTTGTTTCATTTCATCATCATTTCATGCTCATTTTATCATCAATTTCATGTTCATTGTCTGAATATAGCTGAAATATTGCTGCTCGGACGTTAAACCCCAACAAATAAAACAACAAGCGTCTGTGTGAGACTCGTAAAAAAAATTAAGGACATTATAAAGAGGGATTGGGGAGGTCGACCCGGATGAAAATGTTTGCTTTGCAAAGTCAATATTTTGTTTATTTCTCAGAAGCAAGTGAAATCAATATTTTTATTTGAAAATGTGCCTTGTTAATTAATGGGGATTTTTTTTTCAATAAATGAATAACGAGAATTTTTTTTACCCCAATATTCTAACCTCATACCACCTTTTCCCTCTCTCAATAATGGTCGATAACTTTATAGCACTTCGCAATACATTACACATGTTATCCCTTCTACAGGGGCATCTCTAGCAACATCCTTTTTAGTTTTAGCCCGTCAGATCAATCTGTACAGGTACCGGAAATATTACAGTTCTCCACGGATGGTGGGAATATTTTACACATACTATGTGACGTAAACAAAATTTAGACGATAGATAGCTGCAAATTCTAAACAAGAACTGAAAATGATTGTCTTTCCTATCTCAGAAAAGCTTTGCTTCAATTTGGATAATATAATCATAGTTATATTTTATTTCCAGGCGGGTTAGGTTCTTGACAACAGCGACAGTTCAACAACGAAGATACACGTACGTACATCCACGTGTTTCCCGAACTCATCAAAAAAACATCTTATTCACTTCTTTCAATTAGTAAAAAAAACAGAGAAAGACTCAAAAACGATCAGAAAAGATGAAATTATTTTTACTGAAATCTTATCTGAACCTATGTACTTTTATTTTTTTGGTTTAAGGAAGAGATGAATTTCCTCCGTAAGGACGGTTACTTTTTGTTATTTCATGGACATGATTTTTTTTTCGTTAGTATATTAAGGAACCTTAAGGGAGATTTAAATTGTACATGTAATAACCGTAGAGCTCACACCGCTTTGCAATGCTCGCTAAAATAGAAAATTATAAGAATAATAAGGTTGCATGTATTTGGTTGTTAACGACTTTATATATATAAATATGAAAAAATGTCACTTAGTTCTAAAAACATTTGCTGTCTTATTTGAATGTGAGAAACTCAACCAAAAATCCAAAAATGTCTGACCACCATTTGGCATATATGTAGTAATATTAAAAAATGTGTTATATGTTATTCATTCAAATTGCGATTCACTAACTGTATTAATTATTTCAGTAAACAGGCCATGGGAATACATTTGCGTATATAGGGGACAGGCGGTATAATAAACGAACGTGTGTCAACTTGCCTTAAATTAAATCACAACCCTATTAATTATTAACGATGATATTAAATATATCGAAGCACGATACTTTATCTAAATGAAAAAGAAAAAACATTGAAAATGCCTAGACATATTATTTTCGTCATGGATCTTTTTTCCTTAGTTCCCAATTAGGTCATGTTTAATGTAGTAATAAAACGCCGGGTTACTTGCGAATGTTTCTTCTACTTAAAATTTGCTAAAATGAAACTTAATACATTTTGCCCGATCAAGTATGAGTGTGATGTTTTTCATTTTTCAAACTAAAATCATACTCTCAAAATGTAAATACTTCCATTAAATAGAACTAAATCGATCATTATTTCATTATTATTGGTGATGTAACTATGTTGTTGGGCACTGTCTTGGATTTCAGGGTATAGTGAGGTAGCAAAAAGTTCTTAAAATAAAGAGGCGCTAGTACATCATTTCATGCTAACTGACTATTGATTTATATCCTTTTATTGCTTCCTTTCTGGAATCGTGTAAGGCTTCTAGTTTCGTGATAATTTTCGGACAAAATGTTCAAATTATAGCTTGAATCCCTTTCCAAGGTAACCTCTCAGCCCCCCATTTTCAAATACTCCCGTTCCGCCCGGGAGGTATTTTTAAAAAAGATATTAATCGCATTTCGGTGCGTTTAAAGACCGCCCAGATATACTGTACTGTATTGTACGAGTCTTAACTCTATTTAGACAAAATATCATGCAACCGTCCCAGTACGTGGCATAGTTATTGCCATTCGCGAAATCGCAATTTTCCTATTGCTTTAATCTCAAAAGAGATTAATTAACATGGTGACGTATAAAATAATACATTAATGTCATACCATTGGTCTTTAATTTTAATACAGGTCTATGGTGATAAATTATGTTTGAATGGTAGATTTATTAAACAAAATAATAGTTTTCTTCTTTTCACTTTTTTCGCTTCTTTTGTGTGTGTGTGTGTGTGTGTGTGTGTGTGTGTGTGTGTGTGTGTGTGTGTGTATTATTATAAAGTGTTATTTAATAATAACAAGTGTAAAGGAAATGAGTAGGTTACCATCCAGAATAATCTGCATCTGGTCTCTGTAATGTCAAGAACATAGTTATATTAACCTGTGAAATTAAAGAAATTAATGCAAACATTATCAACCACAATGAGAGGTCCGCATCTTGTATATCATCAGTCAATAATTTCCGAAAATGGTTAAACACCATTGAAAAGAAATGTGAATCTCTCCCAAAACACGATAATCGAACATGAGCTAATGCTGTTGTTCAAACTTTAGACAATACAACTGGTCATAGTCATAACGCCGATCGTGACAAATAAATGTCACCAGGACACTCAATCGACAATCGAAACAAGCCAGTCAAGAACAATACACCACATCCTTTCCCTGTCCAAGGTTCTCGTGTATCACTAGAAAATGCTCGAAGCGACTTGAACCGCGGTAACATTGGTACCCGCGAATCAACGGCATCAGATAAAATCTTGTACATTTCCCAAGGTCTATGTGTAATCCAGCTCCACGGGATCAGCTTCATGACTACAGTAGTAAAATAAGAGTCAGTCGATTCTATATTGGAGGAATGCACAAAGGATACTGCTCAGAGAAATAGATGCGTTCTTCCCTGGCTGATAATGGTGTTAGTGTTACCTTCATACGCTATTTAAAGTGGCCTTATATGAGTACGGCATCTGCTCAACTTAACATCCGAGCCGTAGATGAACACGTAATGCGTAAGTCCGAATTTTGGCCGAAAGGCATTTTTATGAAACCATGGATACAAAGGGACAAATTCTTGAAGGAACATATGTACTAAAATGTCAACCATGATTAATTAGTCTGTTAATTTATTATGCTGGAACTGCCGTGGAATCTTCTCTTCTATTACATATTTATGCGATCTTCTTCGTAACAGAAATATATCTATATGAGCATTATCTGAACATTGGTTGCGAACCTATCAAATTCATGTTCTTGATTCTATCGATGCGAACTTTCGCTAAAGGGGTTGATTACTACAAACCTGACATGCAACCGTCGATCTGGAGTTGCTCTACTAGTATCACATGATATCATTTCGTATGTCATCGATATACCTATATACAGAGATCGAGTTGTCGGAATAGAAGTAAAACTACCAAATGAACCCCCTTTTTTCGTTTTTTTTTTCAGTATAATTACCTACTATTACTCAACAAATAGAACTCTTCCATAGTAGCATCGAAATCAAAGATGAAGTGGTTTCTACATACAAAGACTTAGGAAAAACTTTGTAATGTGTGTCTTTAATGTGGAAATCTCTGGTCCACGATATCAATTTCGACACGATGATAGAAGCACAACAATGGAATCTATGATAATTTTCCTTCATTAAACAGGCAGACTTTCTGTGATCCAGTTGGTCCAGTTCAGACAATTACATCCTATGAAGGCGGTTCGATCACATTCTAGTGCAAGAAAATTATTTATAATCGTAACAAACTGTTGTGTTATCAACGATCTAACTTATGATATTTCTGATCATCGTCCAGTCTGTTGCTCGTTTAAGTCTAACTATTCGCCTTCTCAACTGAATGAAGAATGTGTGAACAGAGCACGAATAGCTTGGGATCGTGCTAGAAAGAACGGATTGACAAGTGACTATTCGTTTGCAGTCTCTCAAATTCTGTTGACATTAGAGTATCCAAATGGCGAGTTATCTGCAGACAGCATAGAAGCATACTAAATCGATAATCAATGCTATCAATTATGTTATCAAAAGTGACCAAATGCAAAGAGTGCGCATCATCTGGCTCAATAATTGTGGTTGTCATAATTAATAAAGAGTGTCAATACTTCATCTCATACAAAGACGATAAACGGACTTAAAGACATCAACCACGAAGAACATTTGACGATTACGAAAGAAGAATAGTCAGTAAGTTGGAAGCAGATATTGATATAGACCAGAAGTCTGTATGGAAAATTCTTAACAGCCGTAAAAGCAAACCAAGTGCCTGCACTGCATAAAAAAGTGTGACATCATATACACCGATAATGAAGATTTGAGACTCACTTGGTTTGATAATTTCACAAAAGTATTCTCAGTGTCTAAGTACGTTAATGGAAACCGTGCAGCTTATCTTTCAAGTGAAGCTAATAGAATACGAAACGAAGAGAAACTGAAGACGGCAGATCGACACTTATAGCAAAATGATCATTTTGCGGCACATGATGGAAGTCAAAATAAGCAATATTCTTACCATATAATTTGCTATTTGATCTGTACAATTTGACGAATAAGGAAGTCCGTTCTCATAATATTGGCGGTTCCAACATCTGTCAAACGTGCTTGTTCTCATTATAACTATTATCTGACTGCAGAAAACTGAGGGTTCTGAACCACGGGTGACCGGGTGGAAGTGGTCGTTTCTAGTCAACGAACAAGACGGACGAGAGTTCCGATCTTAACCTTTTTTTTCTGCAGTCCGGAGAATCCGAACTAAAGTCATAAACTAAAAATTTAAAACTAACTAAAGCACAAACCGACAACACATATAAATAATACATTGTACAAACAATTAATGCTTTAATTTTTAATAATTAAGGATTAACACAGATCAAACAAATAACAAATAAGTTGAGTGATTATTATGTCTGTGACGGATATGGCATGTTAAAATGAGTAATAACAATTTTCGAACAAAGTGATACTCAACAGTAAATATTTAAATGCAATTAATGACATAAGGGATAATTATAAAATAAACTTAAACTATACATTAAATATGAAAGTTCAGATTATAAAAATGTCCAAATATATATTCCCTGATCTATTTCCATATGGTGATAATAAAACTATTTAAATAATTATGTAAGAATTGTGCTATTAATTGCGTGTCCGGGTAAACATTGCAAAAACCGGAGCGCACTAAGAGCGACACAAATATGTTTTTCTCAAGATAAAATAAAGTAATACAAATGGACAAGACGTGCAAAAAGTTTGCAAAAATGTACTTAATACACTTAATTCATTTAAACACATTCAAATCTTCCCGGTACGTGTCGGCGTTACATGAGTAACGGACCGTAACCACGACTTAAAAGACTTTCATTAATTAGCGGTACGTTGTTGTCTGACTTCCGAAATTCAGTTCAATGTTTTATTTCTATTATTTAATGATTTTAAAACATGAAGGGGAGGGAAATATTTAATCAACAAATGATTTCAAAGCTCTTTGAAAATTACTCACTTTGACTTTACTTTTCGCAAATTTGGAAACAAAATGAATTCATAGCAATTGGAGAAATGATTTTTTTATAGTTGTTGTCTACTATCAAAACGCTTGATTGAACGAGAATGAATATGGTGAAGATGAATAGAAAACAACCCAACCAGGATAAAACAAAAGTTAACTCAAGGCCACTCATGGGTCTTCCATCCCCCACAATGGTGGGTCACATGACAGGATGGAACTGCCCGCCTCCTAAACAACAGTATACACAGGTACATCGACAAATTTGCCCCTATATATTCTAGTAAAAAATCCACCCACCCACCCCTCCCCCCGTTTTATGACTTACGCCTTTCAGTTTCGCTCATTCTAATTTTATATCAACCATGTAGACTTCTGAAAGTTCTGAAAGATGTGTGATGGTATATCTAATAACATGTTCCTTCACGACATGATATTTAAATACGACCACGGAAACCAAATTTTAGGTGACCAAGAAGTGTTAATTATAGTAATGGAAAGTCCCTGATTATAGGAAATATCCCAAGATACCATATAAACATATAATACACTAGTATATTTATGTCTATCTACATGTATATATAATGTGACCCTATGTTTGCTAGGAAGAAACCTATAACTATTATCTGTCTATAAAAAAAGTAATTTTAAATGAATATGTAATATTTGAAAATATGTCTTGACCAATAGACGATTATCGCGGGATATTAAACAGTGCATTACGCACACCAAGGATTTAATCATTTTGCACAGCTAATTCCGTTACGTTAAATGTATTACTCTCATTCCAATAAATGTAGGTCTTTTTAGATCTACATGTATAAATGTTTGGACAAAATTGATAATCACTATTAGGATCCAAAATAGATACTTTATATAACCAGTTCTGGAAACTAAAACGCACTAATTTAATTAATGTACTTGTGTCATAGTTCCTCGGAGAACGACATACAGAAACTCATATTAAAAAAAAGGGTTATAAAAATCATTTTAAATTAAAGTGAACAACGGACTCAACACAAGATTATAACTTTTTAATTTCAATAATATTGTAACCTTTGTATTGCAGATCTGGTGATATTAAAATAAAGACCTGTAAGGCTTTATTGTTGATAGAGTTGGCGGCTTCTTTTATCTTTGCACGGCTCGGCAGTCCGTGACACAGGTGAAAAACAAAATGACTCCATAAATTCAGTACGCAAAATAAAATGACATTAAATAATTTAAAGCTGCATTAGCTGCCAAATTTGACCAGTTTTGATTCTACTGATATTTGCTGAATAAATGAAATACGTTTGTATAATACCAACAGAATATTGTGAAAAACAACTTTTTTTTATTTAGAGAAGATCGATAACTCTGATCTAATTATTTTTAACCATTACTTCCGAAAAATGCCGATAGGACATTCACTTGGTTTAAATATACTTTAACCTTAGTAAAGAAATAACAATACAGATACACAGTAAGCACTTGTCTTGTTTTCATTTCATTTCATCCATTTCTTGTTTAGTTTTCAAGTAAATAATGACCATGTTTGAGCCACATACATCATAATAGATAAATGTCAAAAGGATCCTTGCGTAATATATTCGAACTTTTTTCTGTTACGGCTCGAGTCCGTCAGTTGTCCTTGTCGTTGGACTACCACTTTCGCTTTGCAATCGGATTTGTTATTAAAGAAGCTTTTCTTACAGCACATGTGCGGATTAATGTCACCAGAAGTCACTTGCGTACGAATTCATCTAGACAACTGCAAAACAATAGTTATATCGACACCTTTTTCATGTATGTAATGCATTTTATGTGTGGATATCAACTGAAATTAAACAGGAAAAGCACACTTGAGTAGAAATAGTTCAAAGTTAATGTATATTTCAATAGTAACAAAAAATTACGAAAATGAAAGCTAATACAGCTTTAGTTCACACGTTTCAAAAACAGTACATGTACAGTAAACGTTGAAATAAATCAGCATTTTTAAAAATCGAAACTAACCAAAAATTAATTATACATGTATCTTAAATGATTGCAAGCGGAATATTTTAAAGGTTATTCTGCATTACAATTAAATTACAATTAAACAAAACCAAAAATAGTTAGAATTATAAATACAAACAAAACAAAACAAAACAGAACAAACAAAAACAAACATGCACAGAAACAAATATAAACAAACAAGTTGTGTGTGTAGCTGGCATGTGTAACTTTGCATGCATGTACATTTTGTACTATTTAATCGCAGGTCAAAGGGAGATATCAAATATACTATTTTCTTACCCTGAATCACACTGAACAGGCTCTTGTTTAGTACTGGACTCAATTACTGAACATTACTGAATAGCTACTGAACATACTGAATTTACTTTGAAGCGAACTACTGAACGCTATACTTAATATACCGAACACAACCCCGATAAAACGCACCGAATTTGTACTGAATAACTGAATTACACTAGACAATTTTATGTTCAGTAAATTCAGTGTATGTTCAGTGCTTTTTGGCCGTTTCACTAAATATATGGCCTGCTATTTTTCCTTCAGTTGTTCTAGTAGCGCTAGCTCCGCGTACAGACTTGCTTTCTGGTGATCGGATTTGGCTCGAAGAATTACGTCGTGAAGTTCAATGGCAGCCCTTTGGTTCTTATTGTTGCCTCCGTCTTTGCAAATTTAAGTTGCGCCTTGGATGACTTCCTATCGGCCTTCTTTAAAGCAAGCATCGAACTCCTAGAACTTCCACTAAAACGGCTTTGAAGGGATGATGTCCGACGAGACAATCTAGTACTCCGATTGAACTCCTTGGCCCTAGTTTTGGTTTCGATGAGTCGATAAATTTCTGAGTTTTCTTTCAAGACGCTCCATTGTTTGGACTATTAACTATTGCTTCAATAGCTTGTAGTACAAATTCGTGGTCTAACTTGGCTGTGGAATCTGCAATTTCGTGGACTTTTTGAGGAGGTTGTTTATCTTTTTCTCACGATGTTTCTTGGTTCTTGCATACAATATACTACTGAATCTTGAACTTCCTACTTATTTGCATAAATTATGTAAGACATAGAACAAAATTGTTATGCTGGAGAAAAAAAAATTTTATATATATATATATATATATAATAGTCCAGATTACAATACGAAAAGTTTACCTAGTGTAGCTACAATGATATTTTTAACAGCAAATAAGGGTAATAACATGCTATTGCGTCATAATCGGTAAATCGGGGAAAACAAAGAACAATTCACCAAAGAAATCATTATTTTAGAAGAAACTCAATGAGTAATAACTCTGCCAAAGATTGATATCTAAAAAAGAACTAAGTAAGAGACCGTTTGAGACGAATGACCTCATACCATGATTCAGGAGTCTGTTATTTATGGCGTTCAAAGAAATCAGAGTACTTAGTACTTTCTCTAGTGTAGCGAATCAATTGTGAAACATAAACACCATATGCAGATGATGAACGTATTTTGCTGTACTGGTAAGGACAATTTATAACATGTCAACATTGTCTTTTTTATCATACATTTTAGCGCTGAGATTATCAAATTCGAGATGTAGGACAAAAAAAGCAGAACATGCTGTTTCTGTAATCTCTTTATCTCCAGCTCTGGTGGATAGCGGTTGTAAATGGTGTTAGTCATATCTTTCCTTAAGTATTTCTATATATATTCAATATTCTTTGTCAATTATTTTTAATGTTATACTATGAATGATATTGTTAATATGATAAATCAATATAAAGAGGATTAATGTATTCAAATAGCTGTGCGTTGAATTGATGTATCCATCATTTTTACATTTTCATCATGCACAAATTTTGTAAATTTAAAACGATAAAACAAAACTGAATGCCGCAGGATAATATACATAAAAAATGTCAAACTTTCAAGGCCAAAATGCTGATTGATATTCCAAAAAATAAAAAAAAAATGTTTCTTATTTGAAATTGCATACCATACCGTTATACAGAGAGCTTTAAATTTAATTTGTTTTTTCAACTATTACTTGCATTCTCAATAGTAGCATGGGGCATGGATCCAGACTAAAACTTTCCTTTCTTTTACTACCGTATGTTTCCTTTAACTTCCTTTGTTTTCATGTATGTTATATTTCACGTGGCCTTCAGTTCTGACATATTTGTTTTATATCGAGTATTATCTTTTTTACAAAATGCCTGCAAAATATCTTTCCAAACGTCTTTTCCGTTCTTCTAACGAAATTTTACGAAACAGGTAAAATCCGTTTTTATACTTATAAGTAAATGTACTTCGTTTTCTGAACACTACGTCTCAATATTTCGTTTAATCTAACTATATTCGTTGTTATCACTACTTCTAAAATCAGGAAACTGTGAATTGTTTCGGAATTTCCAATTACAGTATTTATTTTTTTTGTCATTTACTATGTCAAATCTCTTAATATTGCTTATACTTTGACAAGGTAGTGATAACTTTCGACTCCATTCAAACTCATGTTAACTATTGCTGTACTGGGTCATATTCTCCCATATTATGTTGACAATTACATCCATTGTTTGAATGTTATCGTTTTCTTTTTGTGATATCCTAGTCAGTTTGTGAAGAATATTTCAAATACGGGTAACACACAATCGCTCTTTAAAATAAAATTCAGGCCTTTTTTTTCGTCCTTTTTCAATTTTGAAATTGCCAATTAAAAAAAATGTTTTTAAAAGATGTTAGAATTTTCCAAACTTTCCGTTTTGGTTTGCTTGGTTTGCTTGGTTTCCATGTGAATTCGATTTTAAACAGAATGTTTACTACCTTCAAAATTGTTTATGCTGGTAAAGGTATTCAATACTTATTCCTTCTGTCCAGCTATTAATTAGTGGAAGGTATAACGGCTTCAAAACAGAAACTCGAGTTACAGTTACAATGACATGACAATTTATACATATGTTTATGGTTTACACCATTTGACATCAGAATGCAGTAACATAATATTTACCTCTTTCTAAACATTGTTGCTTTGCACGTCAGAGTGTGCAATTTATTGTTGTTTCCTAAATAATGTCTGACACATGTGTCTTCATTTGTCCTAAGATATGTCTATATAGAAAGAGTAATCAAGGGAACCAAGGTTATAGTGGTAATCAAAAGAATGTAATCCAGGGACAAAGACCAGACATGGAAAACAGACATACGCAACAAAGAATATAAAGTTACTAAAATCTTACATACAAAGTAACAAAAGCAAATGAGCAACTCGGACTCCACTAAAAACTGGGAGCATGGACCAGGTGCACCGGTAGGGTAAGCGTCCTCAGTTTTTCTAGAAACACCCGCCGAGTTGCTCATAAAAAGTCAAATCCGGGGTAAACAAACGAGGAAAGGAAAACTATGACCCGTTGAATAAATCAGTTTTCATGGTGCAGATGGATATACCATAACGATCCACGAGTTAATGATGACGACCATAAAACTTCTGTAGTGATGACTTCAATCTTGTACAAAATAACTCTGTTCCAGAAGCCTATTTGTTAGCGTTCTAGCGCGATACAAAAAGTCTGCGTAGTTTCGGCAAGCTCTGGCATAACGTATGAGTTGTGATATGAACACTCCATACGCAGGTGCTGAAGGGATGTTGCCCCAGAGGAAAGGAAAGTTGACAGTTTTGAGTGAAAAGTCATCATGTTTGTCGTAAAGTTTGGTCAATAGTTTTCCGTTACCATCGATTTCTAAGTGTAGGTCAAGATATGAGGCTGACCTCACAGTGTCTGTATTATCCTTTATCTCAAGTTCTTTGGGGGTTGATGCGATGTATCAAATCCCCGAAATTAGGAATGTTTAAAGAAATTATTTTCATTTAAACAAGACATAATTTGTGGGTTTCAATTCTTTTTGTTGTTTGAGCAAAGGTCGCATATTCCATAATATTCACAAGTCAAAACTTTAGACTTAAGTGAC
This sequence comes from Perna viridis, assembly GCA_037379345.1. Classification (NCBI taxonomy): domain Eukaryota; kingdom Metazoa; phylum Mollusca; class Bivalvia; order Mytilida; family Mytilidae; genus Perna; species Perna viridis. Next base: position 7,909,035 of record CM074522.1, on the reverse strand, counting down.
CCGATTCGATTTGAAGTATCACAAAATTCAAAGCCTTTAAAAACATTTGGGCTTCCCTTGTTCTGCACACTGCACTTCTTGGTGAAGGATTTACGTTCCTATTTCAAAAGTTTGGGTTTTGGTTTTTTCTTGTATACAATAGTTTTCTTGAATTAGATATTTCGATTTTTGTTTGAGAGAGCTAACTCCTTTTAAGGTGTGTGCAGCATTCAGAAAGTCTCAATATGTATATGATATGTACTTCTGCATTCATATACTGAAAAAGAAAACAAACTTTGAACCATTACACCCGAAAGTATCTACAGTTGTGATCAAATCTAACCCCTCTTAAATTCTGTCAGAGTCAGGACACATTTTGCCCTATTCCCTGACAAATCCTGACAGAAATTTCCTGGACCGTGACAAAGAAAATACAAAAAGCTGTTCAAAACTGTCATACCCCTGGACAGTTCCTGACACTAAGTCTTTCTATTCTGTGTGACGTAATTTAGAACAGGAAGTCTGCGATTAATAAATGAAACTGTGTGCCTAATGTAAATTAGCTAACCCGATTAAGAAACAAATCTTTATTTCAAAATTTACATTGAATTTCCAAATATTTATGGAGAGCTCGTCGCGATCATCATCCCACGATCACTCGATCGTTGTTCATGTTCCAATTTTCGTCCATCACGGTCCAGTCACTCATCGTTCAAAATTATTGTGTACATGTATATTTTTTTTACATTCTGTCATGCACCTGTGATATTAATTAAATCAAATTATTTAATTATAAAATTAAAGGTCTATGTTTCTGTTCTATGTGTAAAAGTCGTAACCGATAACATTCAGATGTTTGGTAATTCTCACGAAGCTACTTTAATAACAGAATGGTCACAAATCATTCTTAAAATGTTAAAATTGACAATTTTGCATTAAATGGGTGATTGATACTTAAATATTTCGGTCAAAATTCTTCAAAATGCCACTTTTACCAACGAATATGAGTGATAATACTTCCGATTTCCCTACATAGTCTTTAATGTAGAAAAAGTAGAAAATAAAAATGTTAGTTTAATATTAGTGACTGTGACACAATTATTTCAGTAAATATTCTGCAAAATGTATGAGTGCAGGCAGTTTTATTTTTCATGAGGGTCTAAAACTATTGACTAAAATGCTACTTTTTGTCAATACAACTATCATGTGGGTGACTGTGACTCATAAAACTCTACAAAAATGTCATATACTTGCAAAATGTATAGTGTGAGCACTTTTTATCTCCATGAGTGCCTAAAATTAATGACTAAAATGCTAAAGTTTTCAATATAAATATTATGTGGTGGCTGCGACACATTAGTTGAATCAAATTTTTTATAAAGGACATATTCTTGCAAAATGCATGAGCGCGAGCAGTTTTAATTTCCATGAGTGTCTAATGATAACGACTGAAATGCTATTTTTTTCAATATAACTATTATGTGGTGGCTGCAACATATTATTTTGGGTCAAAATTCTTTAAAAATGTCATATTCTTGCAAAATGTATGAGTGCGCACACTCTATTTGCTTGAGGTTATAAAATTATTGACTAAAATGCTAATTATTTCAATATAACTATCATATAGGGGCTGCGATATATTTTTTTTTGAGTCAAAATTCTTTAAAAATGTCATATTCTTGCAAAATGTATGAGTGCGAGCACTTTTGATTTCCATGAAAGCCTAAAATTGTTGACTGAAATGCAATTTTTTTTGTAATATAATTACCATGTGGGTGACTGCGAGTAATATATTTCCGTCAAAATTCTTCAAAATGTCCTATTCTTTCAAATTGTAGGAGTGTGAACACTTACAAATGTCAAAATATATAGGTAATATGTATCATACCGGTGTCTAGATTTGCAACCAAAAAGAATTCAGTCTAAATTCTTTAAAGTTAGGGGCGTAGCAAGTACGGCAGGCACTAATTTTTGTTGGTATTGCATGCCACACATATACGTTGGGTAAAAAATTGAAACAAATAAAGTTTCAACATAGCAAGGCGTCCTTCCCGTCGTACGAATCGGGATTCGGGTGCTACGCCTTTTTTCGTAATCACGTGCATGTACAGTATGTAATCAGTCAGAGAAGTATTCTCGAGCTAATGACTGTCAGATTCTGTCAGGAACTCTTCTAATCCACGTATCTGTTCTACTTAGAACAGTTCCTGACAGGAGGGTGTCAGGATCCATGACAAATTATGACAGAGCTTGTCCGAAGTCCTGACAGACCCTGACAAGGTGTGTCGTGGGTCAGAACAGTTTCTGATAGTTTAGAACTGTTTCATGACAGCGAATCCTGACAGGATGGAAGTGAGGTTAGAAGTGATCGCAACTGTACAGACTTTTACTTCGATACAATTGAAGTTATTGATGTGAAGCTCCAATCCTGACTTCGTTTTGTGGAGTCTATGAAGAATACAAATAATGATACCCCCGCTGTACATAACGATACAGGGAACAAAAACAAAGTCCTCAGTAAACAGAGAGTTAATGTCGACTATCCCAAAATTAAATCCCACCATATGGCATACAAACAGAAATAAAATATTAAAATTTCAAGCCGTTCTGATGAAATGTACAATGAAATTTTCAACGTTCAAAATATAAAGATATAAATAAACAAAATCCTCGTTAAAAAAGGGAGTCTTTTTCTAAATTTAATCTCGTCTTATAGCATAACTACAGGAAGATTGTTTTGAAGATCCAATTTGCTGTGATGAGTAGTTGCTAAGAACTTTGTGACGGAAAAAAGTATAACGTAAAAAACACGGCAACACGGACAAGAATGAAACAGTAAACCCTCTCAATATCGGAGAGGAGATATAAAAATATAAGCATATACATAATCATTTGATAAATAAACATTTGTTTCTTATTGAAATAACAGAGCTAACTATCTGTGAATTGTGAATGTTTTGGCTTATTCTGTTATTTTAAACAGCGTCTACGAACTTGAAATATTACCATTAGGAAATTTTCGAAATAACACTTTAAGGAAGTAGACCTAGGGTATGGGGCATAAATCTATTGCATCATGAGATTGATGTAAAAGGCTTTACACAAATATTCCAATGACTTGTAAGAGTTATGCCCCTTATTCTAGGTTCTATAGATATTTTAATATAGTACCCATAAATTTAGAATAAGTTATATCTTATTCATAATGTCTCGCATATCCGAGCAACAGAAATACATTGTACATGTAACGTATCATACTTCAGCAGAGTATCGTTTTTTTTTGTTTTTTTGTTTTTCGCTTTTTGTTTTTGACGTTTTGAATGATCATGTATCCCACTTTGATGCGGCGATCAAATAGTATTTTCTTAAATAAATCTCGTCTTATATGATCGTTATGGTGTATCCATCAGCACCATGAAAACTGATTTATTCAACGGGTCATAGTTTTCCTTTCCTCGTTTGTCTACCCCGGTCTTGACTTTTTATGAGCAACTCGTTGGGTATTTCTAGAAAAGCAGAGGACGCTTACCCTACCGGTGCACCTGGTCCATGCTCCCAGTTTTTAGTGGAGTCCGAGTTGCTCATTTGCTTTTGTTACTTTGTATGTATGATTTTAGTTACTTTATGTTCTTTGTTGTGTATGTCTGTTTTCCATGTTTGGTCTTTGTCCCTGGATTACATTATTTGATTACCGCTATAACCTTGGTTCCCTTGATTACTCTATGATTACCGTTATAACCTTGGTTCCCTTGATTACTCCTTCAATATATTTGGTCTTTGCTTAATATTAAGACCGTTTCTTGTCCTATGTAGTTAAATGGATATTTGAAATGTAGATTAAATTTTTTATCAAACAACGATTCAAATACTTATAGAATACAGAAAGCTTAATTTCCTAGTCAATTGTCTAGATAACAACATATGACAGCAACCAAACTCTGTCTTTCCTAGTCAATTGTCTAGATAACAACATATGACAGCAACCAAACTCTGTCTTTCTAGTCAATTATCAAGATACCAACCTATGACAGCAACCAAACGCTGTCTTTCTAGTCAATTGTCTAGATAACAACCTATGACAGCAACCAAACTCTGTCTTTTCCAGTCAATTGTCTAGATAACAACCTATGACAGCAACTAAACTCTGTCTTTTCTATTCCAATGTGTCGATAACAACCTATGACAACAACCAAAATCTGTCTGTCCTAGTCAATTGTCAAGATAACAACCTATGACAGCAACCAAACTCTGTCTTTCCTATACTTTCAATAACCAGAAACACTATTCAAATATAAGAATTATTAAGAAACCACCAAAAGGCCGATAAACATCTAATTAACTCATAAAATAATCATAATATTTCCTATATGCATCTCAAACAACTTAATATCCCGCCATGTTTAACCACATTTTACGCGAATCTTAGTACTGACAGCATCGGAATTGTAATGGCATAATTACTCATAACTTATTCATTTGGATTACTACTAGTTAATCCCGTATAGTGCAATCACACATAACTCTAGCGACACCATGCGTATAACAAACAATCTCTTATAATGATGCCCGGTCATATCTTTCGTATCAATAAGCTAGAATTTGATACGGGTAATAGACTATCACGTATCAAAGATGGAAGTATCTTATTTGTGCTTTTGTTACACCGACATTGAACTTCTGGATTTTTGATTAAGTGACATGAAATAATACCAGTTACTATTTGTCGTAGTATACGTAAATTGTTCATCGCTTAAAACTTTTCACGTCACGATAGAAAGCAAAGCTTTGACCATCACTTAAATACAATGTTATACTTATAACACGTGAAATATGCCTTCATGGTTCGCTGAAATTGTATATTGCTTTATGCCACCTCTTGTATTTCAATTTCTACATAATTAACTAACGTGATTGAGGCTCGTTTGTCATTTGTTCAGACTAAATAACCATATACGATACAAAGCAATGTAAACTGTTCAATTATTGTGAAATACTAAAAACCAATTTTATATATATATATATATTGCAAATGTCGATATACTGTACACATGTATCAACGAGTAACCTTCACCAGTAGCATTATAATCATATACAGGCAGATCTATGTACAAACATTAATTACATATATAAAAAGTACTTAAAAACAAATCTATTGAAAAAAGTTCGCCCAGAGGTGCTCCCATGTGTAATACAAGGGATGAAGCTTCAGGGTTTAAAGTATTTTGAATTTTTTATAACTGGAATTTTGATAAATAAAATCTAATATAATTCGGGGTGAGACATCGACCCAGTAGCTATTAAAAACAGAAATACATGAATACTTATCAAAACGGGGTTGACAAGATTTTTTTGTCATTATCATGAACTGCGTCGCGTTGATGACTTCAGTCACTTTTGAGTAAGCCTCTGAAATTGTACATTTCCATATCCAAGTTATGACTTAAAAACACAATAACGTCAGTTCTTTAGTCGAGACAGAAAATATCGCAGTGAGTTCGTTATGGTGAGATAAGTCGTTTTGCCGACGCGAGACGTCAGTTGTCGATATTTTCACGGCAGTAGCTTGAAAAAAAAAATAGGCAGCAAAAAAACGAAAAAATTAATAAAGTTGTCATAAAACTTGAATGTTTACATAATATAATAGTAAGCAGCATAGTTACCTTCAGCCTCTCAGGTGAAAAAGGAAACCAATTATATTAAGAAGAATAAGTAACTATTTAACCGGTGTTAAATTTAATCATATAGACGTTTTATATTTTTTTAAATCTATGTAGTTTTATCATTGTAGAACATTAGTTGTCCTATATTAGCATCATAATAAATTTTATATTAAGAACATTTTTTACGTTGACATTGTCACATATCTCATTTTCCAATCATATCCGAGATATTGTACTTAATAATTCGGTTGTAACTTGAAACTAAATTATCAATGTACATTTCTGAAGTTGTCTTTGATCAACAATTGTGGTAGTTAGAAGAAGTAGCCCGTAACAAGAATTTTGTAGTCATAGGTTTAGGAAAAATAATCATGGAAACCATAATTCTGGCGGAAATCAAATGAGCGCAATCCAGAGACAAAAATCAGACAGCAAAAATAGACACACACAAAAAAAGAACATAAAATAACCAAAATAATACGTACAAAGAAACAAAAGCAAATGCACCAAAAACTGGGAGCATGGAAAATGTAAGCCAATAGGGTCAAATTTTCTGAATTTCTAGAAGCACCAAGCAGTTTGTGATTGGCCGATTGTTGAATCCCTTTATTGTAGCACCATGTTTAAAGCAAAGAGCGAAGCCTTCTTTTTTTAAGGATTTTGAATTTTCTACTACGAAAATGTAAGTAATATATGATATATTAGTTCAAAAGTAGAAACACTTATTCCACCAATTACACTAACATGTGTATCAGTGTTCAGGAATGAAAAGTACAGGAAACCTAGTTTTATGTTCATTTTGAGGCATAAAGAATAAGCACGATCAGAGTGCAAGACATAGAAATTGCATTTTCTCTGACGAGAATATCAGATCTTATGACATTACTTTCTCCATACGTCATACTGCATTTGATTATATTTTGTATCAGAACTTTACAGAAATTGATTGAAAAATCAGAAACAAGAACTACTTATCTTTACTTACGTCACTCTCATTCATGTTAATGTGTATTTATTCAGAAACTGGTAATCGCTGATTACTAAATGATTTTTTTCTGAATAATAGCAATGCCTGCATTTTATATGCAATGATACATGTATGTAATGAAGTAAATAAATTCATTGTAATATTAAACAATCGTATTCCATACAGTCCCTACCAAGCCATTCTCAAATTCATTATTTTTCTTTTGATAAAGATTTGCAAAGGAAATTGTTGTCGTCAATGTGTAGATGTTTTTGTTTCATTCGATGTTGTCGATAACCTATTTTAACCAAGCTAAAGTTCCCCTTTACAGTCTATGTATTGCTTCAGCGAGGAATTGTTTTTAAGTGGCCACTTATATCTGGTCCTCCGGGAAATACTTTCTATATTTTCAGATAGGCGTGAGCAGCTGTCATATTTATGAACCAATCTTAGCTTATCATATATCATAGAGAGTTAACTCCTTATTTTTTTTAGAAACAATGGTCAGTTGTTAATTTTTCAATTGACACAAACACAAAAACAAAAGAAAGTGACACACATGCAAAGGGCCAAGAAAGCTACATTTTCTAGGCTTCCGAGTTGAGTTCTGCGATACTTCATATGTCTTTCTATTAAGTCATCAAGCGATATCATCATTAAAATGATTGGATGACAAAAGGTATCACAACTCCACTAAAAAAACAATATTTTTTTGAATTTTTTTTCAAAACGTTAAAAACTTAATTCGAGTATTCAATTACTCGAGAGCATCATGACTTCATACTTGAGTTTTCAATTACAGAATGTTTGTCATCAATATAATACATTCATAGACATCTATTCAATATTTGTCAAATGAAATGATGAATTACATATCTGTGTCAATCCCAACAGTGGACGGAATATTCCCCGTGTTCAATCGTATCCAAATTAATTCGAAATTTCGATTTTTTATATAAAATCGTACCACTACTCGACAACACATATGAGAACCGTAGTAAAGGGTGATATCGGTATTCGTTATTTAGGACATTGTTCACGGAGACTATTTCATCATTGTTTTTTTTTTCACTCGATGTCCATTTGGTCTTATTTTACCACAAGTGAGAGTGTTGGGTTAAATAATGGCAGACATGGACAGGTTGTGGTACAATAAAGGGGTAAAACTGGCAGAGTCTCCATGAAATATTCCGATTCAATCAGGACTAGTTTCTAGTTATTTTTAAAAGAAGCATCCTATATGTTGCACAAAATGGCGATCATTATGGAGCAAACTTATGTTGGTAACAATTTTAACAGAACAATATAACACCAAGTACAAAAAAAGGATTTTCTTGTTTTAAGAAAGAAGATGCATTTAGAAAACAATTAATTCAAACGGAAAAATAATATGTAATATAATAATACATAAAAAAGTTAACTATAATTTACTTACCTCCTAAAAAGGTACACTATCCGATGAAGAAGCTATTTGTAACCTGACAAGCAAAACTTTTTTCTGTCAAAAACATTAAAAGCTATGAATGTCACACTCCAACTGTGAGGGCATGAAAAGAATATAATGCGATTTAAATATTTTTGTACAAGAGGGGAGTTGTAAAGTAATATATCTGGCCATTCCATTAACTATTCCATTTCTTCTTTAGGTGAAGCATAAAGATAAAATGGTTGTAGGGGTAATCTTGATACTTTTATAAATAACCTAATTTCCTTGAATTACTTGAGCTTCACACTACATTATATTGCAACTGATATAATTAACGATACAATAAGTGTGAGTTATTATTTCTCCGTGACCAATACAGTTGTTGATGTTCATATTTTTTATTTTTAAAATTTAATTTATAGAGTATCTCTGTCTACTTGAGTATGATTTGACATTTGAATACATGGAATCCCATCACACTATTACTCTAAATAAGTAGACGAAATTAGACCGGATGTCAAACGTGAAGGACGGTGTATAGAGTCGTGAACAAAAAAAGTTTTTCACAGCGGTACGAGTTCGAGTCCCGCGGAGGGAACGACCAAAAATTTGCATCGCAAATTTGACAGTTCTAATATTGTTGGGAATTTTTCAGACCTTTCCATACGTTTACATATCTTCCCTGTATCAATTTGATCCGATGAAGCAGTGTAGTGAATAGAGTCGTCACATTCTGAGACGTTGTATATATATTGTGTTGATTGACAGTGTGACAGTGTGACGGGTGACATGTAGAAATACAATGTAGTTATTCATGAAGCATTCAAACCATTTTTAAACAGATGGTAGGATGATATAGTTATGTATAAACTGGGACTTCTTATGTTCCATCAGTTCATTTACCTTTGCTTTGTAGATAAAAGTATAGCCGTCATATAGTGTTGTAATGTTATTGCATATGCATACATGACCTTCATGAGTGAGTGTGTTTCACCCACTTGCACAGCATAAATACTGTATCAAAGGAAATCAAATCATTTTATTGTGTAATTTAAGTAGGGGGTGTCTTGTTTACATTAACGTTTTAAAAAAAAGAAGAAAGAGTAATCAAGAGAACCAAGGTTATAGCGACAATCGAAAGAACGCAATCCAGGGACAAAGACCAGACATGGAAAACAGACATACACAACAAAGATCATAGAGTAACTAAAATCATGCATACAAAGTAACAAAAGCAAATGAGCACCTCGGACTCCACTAAAAACAGGGAGCGTGAACCAGGTGCACTGGTAGGCGTCCTATGCTTTTCTAGAAACACCCACCGAGTAAAAAGTCAAGTCCGGGTAGACAAAAGAGGAAAGGAAAACTATGAACCGTTGAATAAATCAGTTTTCATGGTGCAGATGGATACACCATAACGATCCACGAGTTCATGATGACGACCGTAAAACTTCAGTAGTGATGACTTCAATCTTGTAGCAAAATAACCCTGTTCCAGAAGCCTATTTGTTAGAGTTCTAGCGCGATACAAAAATTCTGCGTTGTTTAGGAAAGCTCTGGCATAACGTATGAGTTGTAATATGAACACTCCATACGCAGGTGCTGAAGGGATGTTGCCACAGATGAAAGGAAAGTTGATAATTCTGAATGAAAAATCATCACGTTTGTCGTCAAGTTTGGTCATTAGTTTTCCTTTACCATCGATTTCTAAGTGTAGGTCAAGATATGACTGACTTCACAGTGTCTGCAGTATTCTTTTTCTCAAGTTCTTTTGGGTAGATGCGATGTATCAAATCCACGAAATTAGGATTGTTTAAAGATAATACGTCATCTATATAGCGGAAACTGAGATTAAAGGATCTAGCTAAACGATATTATTTCTTTCGGATCAGATCAGCTATAAAGACAGCCTCATAAGAGTGAAGGAATAGGTCAACAAGTAAAGGAGCACAATTTGTTCCCATTGGAATGCCGACCGTTTGTTGAAAAACAGGTCCATCGCCTGGACAAATATGTTGTCGATTAAAAATTCCAGCATTTTGTAAACATCTTCCTTCGTATATTTGGAAGATGATTTGGAATTATTTCTTACAAAGTATGAGGAATCACTACAAAGAACTATATATCTGTATCTAGGTGTACCATCTTTTGTTGGAAAAACAACGATGTATAATGTTTTTGTTGCTGTTGTTGTTTGAAAAGAAAAATTGTTCAAATTGTCAAAACAGACATACACAACAAAGAACACAAAGTAATTTAAATCATACATACAAAGTAACAAAAGCATATGAGCAACATTTAAGAAGCACATTCGTGTACGTCAAGTAACATAGGACATATATAAACAATAGCAAACATGTATATCGTAAATAAAAACAACATAACCACTTAATAAACAATCAATCAAAGATAAACGATAGACCTCATGATATTGACGATAGATAAAATAATGATGCGCATGCGCATGGTATTAGTATTTCTTGAATTAGTCTCTCTGTAGAAATGCCATGTCCATAACAGACGTTGACATTGTACACAATGAAATTATTCATTAAGCCTACTCAAGTTTCTTTTCAATTCGTTTTTGAACTTTATACCTTGACATGTCGGCAATATTGTGAAATATTTTTTCCTTTTTCTAATATAAATGGTAACTTCGTTAACAATCCTATTTTCGGGGATTTTCTACGTGGCGTCTACCCCCAACTTTTACACTCGGGTTTTATTTGGAGCTTTCAAATTAAATAGCATTTATAGTTACCCCGAAATAAGACTATTTTTCCTAATGGTATATGTAGTTTCAAACAAGAGGCTCCCAGCTGGAGCCTGAATCCCTCACCTGGTTGAATTTTGCCTTTCAAAGGCAATAAATTTAACATAAACTTGTCCAACAATTCTGACTCAAGAAGACTTTGGTAGGACTAGAAAGTTTCCTTCTATCTATTGTAGTTTACAAGTTACTGTCAGAGGAAAAGATTTTTGAAAGAAATAATATTAAAAATAGCAAAAAGTTGTAAATGGGCAGTAACTCCAACATGGTTTAATGGATTAAAACGAAAATTTTTACCGTAGGTAGATCTCATTATGGCGAACACTTTTATCCATATCGAATTTAGCAAACATAACGATTTGGAGATATATGCGAAAAACTACTGTCTAACCCCTATGTTCTATTTTTAGTAACGGTGGCCATGTTTTTGAAGGATAGAAAATCCCCACTTCAGTTCCATGCAAGATACCCCTAGGAACATTTGTACCAAGTTTTGTTTCAGTTGGTCAAGTAGTGTAAATTGATTGAAGTAATGTTGTTACACATAACTGTGGCTGTCTGACAACATTCCTGACTTACTAAAAAAGAGAAGTTTTATAAGTATATTTGAAAACTTCTTAATATTTTAATTAATTTGTTTATACATGAACACTCCAGAAACAGAAGACTAACAGCTGAACAACCTCCAGGAAGAGAAGTCCATGTAAGTTATTTCTAAATGAAGCTTGTTAAAAATTTTAAATGGAAAACAGGAAATTTTCCAAAAGACAATTTTATCTAAGTTTAGCTAATTGCTTATTCCTATTATGATTTCATTCAAAATGCTTCTTAATATATCAATCATTAAACAGGTCTCTGACATGTTGAATGAAAATCCACATAGTTTCGACAGAAAACTGAGCAAAGTAGTTTTATTTCACTTACTAATGATTAAACTGAAATTTTGTTATTAGACTGCCATATTACTTATGATTTTAAATGTACATAAACATTTCAGAACTTATCCTTTTAATTTTGTATGATATAACTTAAATTAATCTGTGACAAAGATTACCCACCATCAACAGTAATTTGTTACGTATACAATTAAGACCAATACTTTTGTTATAAATGATAGTTAGAAGTGAATATATTTTGAACAATGATTATTTATTTTTTGGACCAGACAGCTGTCAACAGAGATAAAAAGAAAAGAAGGAAACAAAAATTTAAAGACAGGAATTGAAGAACTAGAAAACAAGGTACCATATCTCACCGATAAAATGCAAAGTCTACAACATCATACCATTGGTATTTGAAGTATAATAAAATGTTTTTTATACAAGAATAGAATTTAAAAAGAAACATTAAGAACTTTGGTTCCGCAGCTAATTGTGCATAACATCTGATGTTTGAATGCTGACATACATTTCTTTATTTTTGTTTTATTATTTTTTGGAAGTTAAATATTATATATCAGTCTAAAATGTGGAAAAGTATGATTTGTGTCAATTTTCCCATGGGAAGATGTTTTTCAATGGGGAAACCGCAATTTTCCAATGGCAAATAATAAATGATCAGTATTGCCATGGGAAATGTACATTTCCCATAGGAAGTGCTTAGTTTCCCCGTGGGAAGTCCCGATTTTCCCATGAGAGTTCTTACTTAGAAAGCCAATATTTTGGGGGGTTTCGAAATTAACCATGATGCATGTTGGAAATGATTTCTTACATTTAAAACTTCAATACTGAAAAACCAGTTCTATCTTTAAAAAAGATAGCCGACGCAGTAATTTTTTCTTTCTTTCACTATGATTTTCTACATTTCATTTAGGAAATATAACACCTGGCACGCAATTTTCGATACAGTTTTTTTTTTTTTAACGCCACTTAGTTATCAGTATTTAGCCAATCAGGATACAAAATTGCTATCAGGTGACTTGCGTTTCCATGGAAGAGCGTCTCTAAGGTCAAAGAGTAAAAAGCGGAACTATAACCGACTTCGTCGGAAAAACAGCATATGATAAAATTTCATTTAGTAGGTAGTTAGTGTTAAGGTATTAAGGGTGTGGATGCTATTAGTTTTTGTCGGTTTATTGTTCAGATTTACCTTGATACCCTTTCCAATTTCGCTTATAATGATTACTACATGTGTTCGTGTATATCGATACATATATATTAAGCATTTCGTTTAAAATTGGATTGTTATTTTATGTTTGTGTGTAGTTATACATATAGCAATTAATCACGCACTATCTACACGATATCAAATTATTTGCGCGTATGTTTTAAAGCAAAGTCTTTACTGTACAAAGTGACATGGCTGTCATCAGGGATATGGTCATTTCGATGTGCACTTCTCTATGCCATGGGCAGGGGTGCAGATTTATGAATTGCATGTTTATGTATGTACATGTATGATAATCGGTTTCCCGTTAACAATCAACTAAACTACCAAACATATATATTTCTATGGGATATGTCTGTACCAATGCAAGTCAGGACCATTGTGGTTGATTCCATCCGTTTTGTTTTTTTTTTTTGCCTTGATATTGCCATTTGTTATATGGATTTTCTCTGTTTACAACTTCTTTTGACTATTTGCTAAGAGTTCATCAGTTCTGTTCTTGAGTTATTAATCTTCATCAATAAGCAATACATGTATGTTTCAACTCAATACCGTGCTCTATGTGGAAACGGAGACGGATAGAAGGTGTTTTTTTTTCAATAAACTAGCTCTAATGAAGAATGGTCCAACCTCAGATGCGAATAACGACCAAAGCGTTACTCTGTCTTTGTGATAGAGATGAAAGATGAATGATGAAATTAAAAATACCGCGAAAAGTTATATTTATTTGGCTGGCCCGTGTTGCCATTAATTAGAACAGAATCTACAACCATCTGTTGTATTACTTTGAGTGATCAATAAAGAGGGTAATCTGTATACAATATACGATGGCATCTTAACGTTAAGGAGTAGGGCTGGTTTTTTTTTTCAGGTCAGAAATTCTTTTTCAAGCGTGGTGTAAGTCGGATTATTTATTTCCATCATAACCTTCACTAGATTATTTATTTTCCATACTCATAAAAGAGCATATTTGTTTCTATGAAAATTTAAATTTGCATATCCGGGTAACCAAAATATGGGGTTTGGGTTCTATATCAAAAAATGTGTTATTTTGTATTAGCTCACCTGACCAAAGGCCATGAAAACTATTGCCATCACTTGGCGTCCGTTGTCGTTAACAATTTTTCAAAACTTTTCTCCTCCAAAACTATTTGACCAATTAAAACCAGACTTGGTATGAATGTTCTTTAGGGATTCTGCAAAGAACTGACGTGAAATTGTTGATCCGTTAAAAAACATGGCTTCCGTTACTAAAAATAGAACAAAGGGATCAGACAGAAGTTTTTCGCATATATCTCCAAAGCCATTAAGTTTAACCAAATAGTATAAGTTGCCGAATAATGATCTTTGTTATAAGGCCTGCACAAGTCTGCATTGGGTCAAAGTTGTCAAATGATTCCTTGTTAGAGTTATTGCCCTTGAAAGGTGAAAAATGTTTTTTTTTTTAAATGTTCAGCCAATATCTTGAAAACTATAATAGACAGAAAGAAAATTTCAGTTTGTGATATAATCTTTTTGATAAATTCTCTTTGAGTCAAAAAGTTATTGCCCTTGAAAGGCAAAAAAAAAATAACCAGGAGAGCGATTCAGGCTCATGTGAGCCTCTTGTGTTTATTATTATTAACATTATTAAATAATTAAAAGTTCATTTTCTATACTACAAGGCATACTCTCTACTATATCCGACAGGTGGCATTCCTTCACCTGAAATATGTCCGACATTTAGCGGGAAATGTTGCGATGGACTTTTTAGGGGACAGATTTGCATATCTATGAAATGAATGAAATCTGCAATTGCAGTATTCAATTACACATCACCACAGTAAAGTCATTTATATACAGCAGATTCCATTTAATTGCATACCTGATTATTGCATACTTCTGTTAATTGCATAGCATTTTCAAGAACCAAATCATTTACCATCGCTTCAATGTTAAAAATTCCTCTTATTGCATAGGTCTAAAGAGACATTCTTGTTTATTGCATTATTGTCCCAAAAATGGCCTTAATAATGTATTTTTAACAATAACTCAATTAAATGGTGTTACAGTCGCTAATTCAGCTGTTTGAAATTATGTTTTTATAGTGAAATTAGTCAAAAAGCCATTTAACTTTATTTCTTTGTTTGTAATTACATTATGTTGGTTTAATCAATGCCCTAGAGTTGTGTATATAGGAACAGGAAGATGGATAGGAGAATAAGACCATTACAGGTTACAGACCACCAATTCAAACAATGAGCATTTTGGAACGTACGCAAAAATAGTCTTACGCAGAAATTACCCCTGTTCCTCATAGTGCTGTGAAAACAGTTCTCATCTTATTTTAAAAATTTAAACAGTTTCTGAAAGGAAAAACATTTCTGTACATTTTATAGGTGGATTTTGCTTCCTGTGATATGAAGCCTAATCTCCATAATGGTTTCTAAATATACCCCTATCTTGTGAAAACACTGGGATTTCCCATGCTATTTATAGACCCTTCACTTCCGGTGACCAGTACTGCACTGCAAGTCTGCTAACCCCACATGCCATTCTGAGGATTGTGAGCTGGCATATGTAGAATCATGCTGATATATAGTCCTCTGCAGGTTAAAGTTAAGGTAAAGTCCAGAGAAGCCATTGAATATTGTGAAATTAGCATAGAAGCCTATGGGAAGTGGAATTAGTGGTTTCTAGCCTTATACCATACCAAATTCAACATTCCTGATACGGTCCCTGAACCGATCCACGCAACGATTTAACGGATCGATGACCGCTGACTGATTGGTTGCTGACGGATCGATAACCGATGACCGACCTGATCGTAGTTTTGTTATGTAAAATGACGGATGATCTGTTTAAAATAAAACTAATGTAAAATAAAAGTATGAATTGATTTTTTTAAATCTACTACAATATGTTCATATGTATAAAATATGACAAATTGAACAAAGGAATCTTTAAAGTATATTGACTGTTCTGTGGTCACGTGATGTTGCACGGACCGGTTCAGTGTAATTGGATATTATTAGACTGTGTTATATAAAACTTGTGGATTATTTAAACGTGTATACTTTTCTATTTTTTGAAACTATGACGAGCGTAGCGACCCAAATTGCTTTAAAAAAGGTTTTGCGCAGGTCAGAATACTTATTTTCAATTTACTAGCCAATATCAGAATATTTATTTTCAATTCATTAGCCAGGTCAGAATATTTATTTTCTAGAAATTTGCAGTCAGACTATTTATTTTCTGGTATGATGAGGCCACATTATTTATTTCCTACATAATCAGAGACAAATTATTTAATTTCAAAATCCAGTCCCATCCTCCCCCCATCCCAGATTCTTATGATCGCCTCTCACATGTACACGTTGAACGGTAATTTAAATAAATTGATTATCTCCATACAAGTTCTTACGCGTGATATTAAGAAATAAAGAAACCATTTTATTATGCAAAACCATCTGAATTCTATAGATCAATTTGAACTACATATATATGTATGTGAACTACATTGAAAGAGACGAAAAAAATCATAATAAGAAAGAAACTAGTAACATCGAGGGCATTGAGTTGCTCTTTTCGGGCAGCACTGTGATTGTCTTGTAAGAACCAGGACCTATGCATCCTCATTCCCCTTCTCCTTTCATTGATTGAGTCCGTGCTGCTTGTCTGTTGTCTTTTTGTTTGTCCCTTCTGTTTATGATTTCCTGTCTTTGATAGTCCTCTTATTTAGCACTTCGGTATATTTTCGCTTTGTGATTCTTTTAAAGGTTAGGATTAGAACATAATTATAGATTGATCCATTTTTTAACCTTGTTTTATAGAAGAAGGAGGGCGGCGCGGATGTATCACTCGACAATACTTACGGACGTTCTAACGTTTCTTCTCATTTTTACCCTTTAAAATACACGTGTATGAATCATACTAAAAAGTATCGTCCAGATTTTTGACATCGTCTAATTGATATTCTCATAATAACAAGATTTTTATTGGTTATTGAAAACAGTTACGTGTCAGTGGATAACCACTGAATAAAGTATTTAAACGGGTTTATTTTGCTATTTGTGTCCATTTTATACTGTAAGATAAATATATATAGTGTGATTTTAAGGTAGCGTAAAATGCCTTCATACAAGTTGACCTATTTTGATGGGAGAGGTAGAGCGGAAATAAGCCGTTTAGTGCTTGTTGCTGCTGGGCAAAAATATGAGGATGTGCGAGTTGGACAGGAAGAATGGCCCACACTCAAACCTAGTAAGTAAATTTACTATGTTCCTATGTCTCTCCTTTACCGGAGGTCGAACCGCTTTTGCTCTATGCGTCCGATCACTTGTTCGTTTGTCTGTCTGTGGATATGTTTAAATTGAGTCTGTGTCTTTGACTTAAATCTTTCAGTATTTTTTTTTACTAACGCAATGACTGGGAATGATATTATCAGTAGCTACGTGTATCAGTTATTTATTGCAATAAATAAAATATACCACGTCGAAATTTGTCGTAAATTGAATAGTACATGGGCGTTTCCCAATGCATTTTTGTAATATTTTTACCTCTTGTTTATTTCTCTTTTTAACTCTGACAGTTACATGCTTTACAAAAGAATTTTTTTAATACATGAAACAAAATCAGCATTTAATTTAATCTGTCGTTTTTATAAATAGATATATAGTTATTTTAGGAATTTCATGAGTATACATGTGAATGGGTTTGCCATGCCTGTTCACTTTGAACGGGTCAAAATACGTGACAATTTTGCCAACCACTTTGCTGAATTGGTTATATTTTGAATATTGATCTGATTATTGTGTGCCGTGGCGAGTAAACATCTATATGGTGACCTCATTATAGCCACAACCAACCAAATATTTACACAAAAGATTGAAAATTGAATATTTTCACTTATTGTGAGAATCCTGAGGTATTTAAATTCGACCTTTACATATGAAATTACAACGCAGCCTTGAAAGGTCTACTGGAGTTGAAAGCTTTAGGTCAAGATAAGATGTCTTATAAATTAGTTTATTTCAATGGGAGGGGGGAAGAGGAGAAATAAGCAGACTTGCGTTTGCTGCTGGTGGTATTAAATATGAGGATAGAAGGGTTGAACAAGCCGAATGGACTGAACTTAAACCAAGTACGTCTAATTTCAAATTATGTACTATTTTGTGAAAAAGAAATTGAGAAATGCACTGCTTAATTGGCATGCAGTGGAAAGATTTTTCATCAACTATTACGCAAATACAAAAATACTTGTTTCATTTTCCTGTATGAGAACTACCAACGACGCAAAACCAAACAAGATTAATGAATTTTAGTTTCCTTAATAAATACAAAAATATAACTCATATATAATTTTTACTTTGACGTACGCGTCATGGCAAACCACAGACAGTACGTCCATCCTCAATGCACAATAATGCCGAAACTGCATCGAAGAATGTTTGTATATTTTGATAAATTGTTTCTTCATGAATGTCCTTTTGATACTTTCTACCGTATTGTATCGTTTTGATTGATATTTTTTTTTAGTTAAAATAGTTAAAACGCTAAAGCATGGCTTATAAGTCGAATAAGCAAATACATCTAGCTCATGGCTCTAGTGGGTGTAAACTGGTCAGAAACCCTTCAATTTAAAGATTCATACATCGAATACTTGTCACAAAACTTTGTACTTACAGTATTTCATGCATAAATAACATGACAACAGCAATGAATATGACCGCTAACGATATTGGAAACAAAGAATTCAACCGTCTTCGCTTAGAAATATAAATTATCCGTTTGCGTGTACATTCTCAAAGCATTTTAGAATTGCTTCCGTATACAATCTAAATACACCCAAGTTAAGTAGTTGACTTTTTAAGTAAAAGTTACAAGGAGTATCCATTGATTATCGACTCTCTACCGATCGTCTTATCACATTTGAGTAACAGATGCAATAAAGGCCTCTGAATTATTGAGGACTGAATGATACAATATCATAAACATTTAAATATAGCATCGGCGCAAATTCCAGCTGTGATTAGAAGAAAGTTAATTTACTCGAGATAAGTTATATCCCACTTTTATATCTAGTAAACAAGTGAATTGGTGACCATAGTTTACCAGAAATAACTATTGTGTGGATCCAAAGATTTTGAAAAGAGGGTTTCTAGAGGAGTCCATGCTATTATTTTCTCATTTTCGCGCTAAGCCTTTACCAATAAAGGAGGAGTTCCTATCGCCTGACTGGTTTAAATTTAGTAATATCGACTATACAATGTATCTTATTAAGGGATATGATATTTTCAAATATTTCAATCAATGTCTCGTAGCAACAGATTGTTTAATTGTCTTAAATATTGACAGGGTATTGTTTGTCAGACCTAACTACTAATAATCTAGGTATCGGTCTTGTATTGTATATTCATTGGAGGTTAAAAAATAAAGTGCTCTTTTCCAACATGTTTTTTGCTTTTTTTGCAATTGATTATCAATTTGTATCCAAGGTACAGGGAAAATATCAAGCTATAGCACTATAAACTTATTTTTTAGGAAACAGAACTTTCTTGAAAAGTAATACTTCATAAAAGGGATATATTTTATGAACTCAAAATAAAAGTGAAAGTAGAAAAGTCTG
The DNA here is from genome assembly GCA_037379345.1 of Perna viridis. NCBI lineage: Eukaryota > Metazoa > Mollusca > Bivalvia > Mytilida > Mytilidae > Perna > Perna viridis. The sequence goes on along the minus strand of CM074522.1, from coordinate 7,889,520 downwards.
TTTTAAGTCGACCTGTTCCGGTGTATCAAAGTTCATGCCTTTTTTTACTAAAATGCACCTAAAGAGGGTTTTTGACATTAATTTTTCCTTAATGAAATACATGTGCATGGTCAACGCCTTGTCTATTTTTTTTTTAAAATCGTGAACATTTTTAGAGTTTACTTTAGAAGTCTATGAGGCAAACAAGCTTAGAAAAGTCATAATTATCACTAATTCAAAGTCGTTGGTCGAAACCCTGATTGGTTATTTTCTTCTTTTAAATAACTTTATTATCGTGGGTTGATCTTTTTTTTAAACATGTCACAATAAGATTTATCTCACTCTCTATATACATGTACATATACACACAATCTAGGTTAAATTTCAATTTGTGTCAAAAAAAAGTATGTGCGTCTTACTATACTCTACCTTATACAATCTAACTCCCTGTAACATGTAACTTTGCATTTCCTGTTTATCAAATCGAATTCATTTAGTATTGCTGCTTAATAAAAAGAGTAGTCAAGGGAACCAAGGTCATAGGGTAATCAAAAGAATGTAATCCAGGGACAAAGACCAGACATGGAAAACAGACATACACAACAAAGAACATAAAGTAACTAAAATCATACATACAAAGTAACGAAAGTAAATGAGCAACTCGGACTCCACTAAAAACTGGGAGCATGGACCAGGTGCACCGGTAGGGCAAGCGTCCTCTGCTTTTCTAGAAATATCCACCGAGTTGCTCATAAAAAGTCAAGTCCGGGGTAGACAAACGAGGAACTATTATTAATGTGATTATTCCATTGTTGGTTGTCGTGGTTGATCCAGGAGGGGGTGTTTCCGACTGCTGGACCCCCCTCCCTTTTCGTTGGAAATAAATTGTAGTTAGCAAATATCGTAACCTCTTCTTTTAAAACATTGTGGATCCACCGCTCATGGCATTGAGAATTTAAACGCTTTAGATATCGAATTATACGTACATGTATGTCAAAATACAGAACATAAAAAAAAAGAAACCTTCACGTTTGAATAAGGCTATGATCTACAATCAGCGTTTTAATTTAAACAGAACCTTAAATAGAACTTTCAACAGACAGTTGTAACACATGTAGAATTACTCCTTTCTTTCATTGTTGTATTAAACATTTAACATTATGTTATAAAGGGTACAGTTATGTATAGAATCACTCTTCGTTTTCCCTATTACATTAAAAAAAAAACTGCAGTTCGTGTTATGGATACAGCTACATGCATGTACGATCACTCTTCAATGGGTTCTCTTTTGGTGTTTCTTCTCCTTTTTTAATTTTCAATTCCTTTTGATTGGACAAAGTGCTCAGTCTGGGCATCACTAATCACGGTAACTTGAACTATTTATCCAGATTCTCAATGAACATGTACCTTGTTTTTATTCATTACAGAAACACCATGTGGATCTTTGCCATACCTAGAAGTAGACGGCGTTACCATAGCTCAGAGCAATACTATAGCTAGATTCTTGGCTAGACGATTTAGTAAGTTTCATGTCTTCTGTGACGCCATGGCAGCACTTAAGTTGAGGTTTTATAAAAAATCAGACAGCAAATTCCTCAAAAAAAAAAAAAAAAAAAAAATCGATTTCACTTTTTTCTTAAACAGTTATAGATTACAATACTAGTCATAGTTTTTCATTCGGTTGTTGCACTTTAAAGTTAAAAATATCATAGATCGTGTATGAAAATGGCACTATGCAAGAGTTATCGTTCTTGATTTGGTTTTATTTGGTTGATAAATATGGTTTTCTAAAAAAATTAGTACAGATTTGAATACATTAAATGACTATCGTTATGTAAATAAAATTCATATGTAGACCGAAAAGTATCGTTTCTTTGGGTGGGTTTTTCTTAACAATGAATAGCGTCTGAATTTTATATGGACTAGTACTACAGGTCACTTCCACTACCCCATTAATGGTCTCGACCACAGTAAATTAATATTTATGTCTTCTCATGTTCATTCTCAAAAATAAAACAGTCCACTGCAGATTATAAAAGATTTTCTAGGGATGGGATATTTCGGGTAAATTTCTCATACTAATGAAAACGGTTGCCATGGGCAAGATAATGAGCAAGAAAATCAACGTAAGTTACATGTATGTGCAATGAAGCATGCACATTTATCTTTACCTTTATGCAAACGAATACTAACTTCGTATTGTGAAACCGTTGGTACAACCGGAAGTAGAGGACATCGATGAGTGCATGCCGTACCTAGTACATTTATAATATGTGTAGGGTTGCTGTGATGCTAACATTTTTAAAAACTTGGCATATTTTACAGAGCTTATGGGAGCAAATGACCTTGAGGAAGCAAAAATAAACTCTGTAATGGACTCTCTTCAGGATTTTAGAACAGCCTTTTACGACAACGCATTCCAAAAGGACGAAGCAAAGAAGGTATATACATTTTGTATATAGTTAATTTCTGTGTTCGACACAAAGTAGATATATCATATATAGAGACCGCGGACAATTTTTTTTCTATTTCGCACACAAATGTTATAGTCATTCAACTTGAAAGTACATATATTGGATATGTGGTTTGTCTGAATGTTTTCTTCAATATTATGTCTCGCAAAGCTAAATAACTCGTCACATTTTACATTCTTAGCACGTTTTCGGTTGTTTCAGAAAGAGGTTCTTTGTAGGTGTTATTGTGGTTATTTTATGTTCTTTTTTTTTGTGTCTGGTCTTTATCCTTGGAATGTAATCCTCGATTATCGCTTGAATCTTTGTCCCTTTGATTACTCTGAATAGAGCAAAAACTTGTCAAAACCAGACATATTTACCCCTTCTTGTCAGTTAAATGTACTTTTGACCTAAATAAACCAAACACCTGTCTAAACCGAACAAAGTCCAGTCCAGAAGGGGATCGTTTTAGACAGATTTTACTCCGTGCTATATTAACATATATGATTTGTATTCCAGGCGGAAGCTGACAAGAAGATCAAAGAGGAAACTTTACCAGGGATCCTGAAATTTATTACATCAATCATAAAAGAAAATAAAACGAAAGGATTTGTTGTTGGAAGTAGTGTATGTATAATAGCAAGGACCGGTATGATCCTAAAACATTCGATTATTGGGGTTGAGGTGGGTCGGGCTGTAAAACGTGTGTACACAGGCAGATATTTTTCACTTGAAATTCATGTTAATCGAGCTTCACATGAAATTAACGTGAACTTCACGTGAAATTGATATGATTTTCACGTGAAATTCACTTAACATGAATTGCATGTTGGCAACTCATGTGAATTTCACGTGAAGGCTCGACTCACACGAATTTCACGTGAACTCTGACACAAAATTTATTTGCTCAGTTCAGGTGAAAACCATATGAAATTTATGTGAAAATCATGTGAAATAATTTTGCCTGTGTAATATAAAAAAAGAATAATAACTTGTAATTATGCAGAAAATACATGTACATACATGGAATTAATTTTAAGTTTTTCGTTTGAAAAAAAGGTGATAACGTATTAAAACAAAGATAGTACATTAAAAAGAGACTTGAATTGAAAAAGAGATTGATTTTGTTGTAGTTGACCCTAGCTGATTTGGGTATCCTTGACTTCCTGAATCCTGGATTTGGTTTTGATATCACCGCCTTCGACGACAAATTTCCTGAAGTTGCAGCCGTTCGTAAAAATGTTTGCTGTTTGCCTAGGATAGCTGAGTGGTTGAAAAAGCGCCCAGAAACATTTTTCTAGACCCTTCTTTCCAAAGAAATAAACATTAATGTCTTACTCAGAACGAAAATACTCTATGTTTGAGCTTGAACTCAGTTCAGTTAAAGTTTAGATTAAAGTAGTAAGAAACGGCAAAGATTTATTAAATCTCAGGAATATGTCTGTACACTGTGCATATACAATAAAAAAAAACATTATTTTCTTCGAATAAATTAAAATGTATAAGTTACAGTAGTCTAATAAATTGGAAAACTCAACTTAACTTCAGTTATTATGACTTGAGTGCTAATTTTAGTTCAGATCAACGTGAATGGCTTATTTTATCACATACCTTATATCACACCCCTTCTCAGACCAAACTTGAAGTATGGTTAAAATATATGGTATAATGAACATTACATGTTAAAATCTGTATCACATGCTGTATCAATCTGAGACTCCTATATCACCCCGCGTGAATACTTGTTGCTTGGGCGTGAGTTAACATGGTAAATGTGAATATTTAAATACTGTCTATCTAACTCCTAGTTAGTTTTACTTTGTGTGTTCAGTTATTGCCCCTTTGAGTCTAATGGTAGAGCAAAATGCCGTTTGCTACATGTAGCACCAAGTAAAACAACAGTATTACGATTTTAGCCTGACATACAAATGTAGATCTGAAAAATGATTAGTGTGGTTATTGATTGCTTTGTATAGTGTTTATTCGCTGATGTACACATGTATCACAATCGTTTATTGCATGAATAAGCGGCAAGGAATTTTTAATTGACAGGACTCTTGTTTCCTTGTTTTTAGATTTTACATGTATAAGAGGTACAGTAAGATTCGGAATTATGATATATTATAAAGTCATAATAAAAAAAAATAAAAATTTGCAATACATGATATCACTTTGGCCCTAATTTAATTTATATGGAGTCCCTGTTCTTCGTGAGGTACAAAAAAAATGTATTATAGCGAAAGAGGGGCCCAAGAGAAGCGGATAAACAGAGAATCACAAGAATAACGTTCATTTTCTTCTTACATTTTTCCAACATAGTATCGAATCGACCGTTGGAGCCAAATATTCCGAATCAATTGGAATTCCGCATAACACTTGAAACACTATTTTTGAATTAATTGTTTTTTGGATATAAAAGAAATGTGGGTCAAAGCCGAAATATTTTATCGGATCTATACAAGTAATGCAATCACAATCTTTCAGTGTGCCTTGTTACATTTATACGTAAGAAACAAAAAATCCCATTTGTTACGCATATGCACTCCTTTTCAAATGTTTTAGCACACTTATGATTTCTTCTTATTAAATAAGCTAAACCACTGGTCCGATCCTTCTTAATTATGTGCCTAAATGTTTTATTGACTAAGATTTGTTACAACCCTCATTAAAGCAATCTCGCAAATCTATTAGTCTTAGTAAATGTCGAAAGTTTGAAAGACCATGCACATTGACTATTACAATTCGGAATTAAAACGTATCATACTCAGATTTGGTCTGAGTCTGATAAATGTCACTGGAAAACAATTAGCGGATATCAAAATAAGAACACGAATACAGAATTCTATCGAAGATTTCTTTCAAACTAAACAAAATAATCCCAGCATAACAAATAGTACACAACATATCATTAGCAAAATGTAACTACACAAGAGTGTAATTTTGACTTAGCTTACTAGTTATTGACTGGTCACAATATGCGGTAGACTATACACGGAGCACGTAAAATTCCGCATTTAAGAGGTTGCTTATATTTAGGTTACAGACCACCAATTCAATCAATGAGCATTTGGAACGTACGCAAAAATAGTCATACGCAGAAATTACCCCTGTTCCTCATAGTGCAGTGAAAAAAAAATTGTCATCTTATTTAAAAAAAATTTAAACAGTTTCTGAAAGGAAAAACATTTCTGTACATTTTATAGGTGCATTTTGCTTCTTGTGATGTGAAGCCTAATCTCCATAATGGTTTCTAAATATACCCCTATCTTGTGAAAACACTGGGATTTCCCATGCTATTTATAGACCCTTCGCTTCCGGTGACCAGTACTGCACTGCAAGTCTGCTTACCCCACATGCCATTCGAGGTTTGTGAGCTGACATATGTAGAATCATGTTGATATATAGTCCTCTGCAGGTTAAAGTTAGGTAAAGTCCAGAGAAGCCATTGAATATTGTGAAATTAGCATAGAAGCCTATGGGAATTGGAATTAGTGGTTTCTAGCCTTAAACCACCGATATTGACATTTTTGTTTACTAATTAAAAATACTTCTTATCATTACAATAAAATTAGAGTTCATTCAGAAGGTACTTGCTTACAAAATCTAGACATTTAAATCCACTGTGGTCAATAAACGGGCACGAGTTACATACAAATGATGAAAATTGGCTTAAAATTAGCATTAAGCGTTCATGCATTCGATACAGTTTGACACAGTAGACTTATAAGTAAATTGAAAGCTTTAGGTGTCAAAGGCAGAATTCTGCGCATAATATGCGTTTATTATACAGGCATGTTGAATGCAGTATGTCTTAACAATGAACAGGCTGAGTGGTTTCAAGTTACACGTGAAGTGCGACAGTGTGTGTCCTTTAACCTTCTTATACAAACTGTAAATTGACTCTCTACTCACAGAGTTGGAAGATTCTAACTGTGCACTAAACATTGATTATTTACATTGTGGTAATCCTACTTTCGCAAATTATATTGCACTTCTTGCTCTGACCACGAGAGTTGACAGGCTCTCATTAATGTTTGTTTTGAAAACTCCATAAAGTGGAAATTTGAATTTAGTAGCGCAAAAACTGATATTCTAATCTTCAGACATGGTAGACCATGGAAGCTTGGGCGTCAATCTATTGAAATTAAGACTCGCCTAGTCATAACTATTACGTCGAACCTTAAGTCGAAAGAATCTGTGTCAAAAGCGTGCGAGAAAGGACGAAAAGTGTTGTATGGAATATTCGGCGTTTGTGACACTCAGAGTGATCTTAGTCCTCTTACAAAACTGTTGTATCAGAAAGTCGTACTTCCGTCATTGTTATATGGATGCGAATTGTGGACGTGTCTAACTGACATGCAGTCGCTTCAGAAATTTCAACATTTTACTCTAAAACGGATACAGTGTCTTCAGAAAACAACCAGATCAGACATGGTAGAATCTCTGCTAGTTGTACATGACATTACGTTCGAAGTAGAAACCAAAAAGCTAATGTTCTTTCAGAAGTTAGTTTCACTCTCTGCAGATATTGTGACGAAGAACATTCTTCTCAAAAGAATTCAGAGATACTTATCTTATCCAGAACACACTTTAGATTCATTCCTGACATTGTTCCTATTTTTTTTTATAAATATGAACTTGAACATTATCTGATCCGTTTGATAGCAATGTGTGTTTCCGAATAAAACTGATTGGAAACGTATTGTGAGAAATAGTACTGTCTCGTTAGCGCGGTTGCAACGACGTGGCCGGATGGACAATTGTATTGACTTTGTACGCTTTAAGCAGTCATACAACAGCAATAGTTTCATAGGATGGATGGTGGCAAAATCAAACAAGGACTTACAAAACTCTTATTTTCTCGGTAAAGCCATAACTTGCATTCTTCAGACTGACACGAAAAGCTGCAGTAAATGCGGATGTGTATACTATGACACTAGAAGGCATTTCACGTTATGTAGATCTGAAAAATGATTAGTGTGGTTATTGATTGCTTTGTATAGTGTTTATTCGCTGATGTACACATGTATCACAATCGTTTATTGCATGAATAAGCGGCAAGGAATTTTTAATTGACAGGACTCTTGTTTCCTTGTTTTTAGATTTTACATGTATAAGAGGTACAGTAAGATTCGGAATTATGATATATTATAAAGTCATAATAAAAAAAAATAAAAATTTGCAATACATGATATCACTTTGGCCCTAATTTAATTTATATGGAGTCCCTGTTCTTCGTGAGGTACAAAAAAAATGTATTATAGCGAAAGAGGGGCCCAAGAGAAGCGGATAAACAGAGAATCACAAGAATAACGTTCATTTTCTTCTTACATTTTTCCAACATAGTATCGAATCGACCGTTGGAGCCAAATATTCCGAATCAATTGGAATTCCGCATAACACTTGAAACACTATTTTTGAATTAATTGTTTTTTGGATATAAAAGAAATGTGGGTCAAAGCCGAAATATTTTATCGGATCTATACAAGTAATGCAATCACAATCTTTCAGTGTGCCTTGTTACATTTATACGTAAGAAACAAAAAATCCCATTTGTTACGCATATGCACTCCTTTTCAAATGTTTTAGCACACTTATGATTTCTTCTTATTAAATAAGCTAAACCACTGGTCCGATCCTTCTTAATTATGTGCCTAAATGTTTTATTGACTAAGATTTGTTACAACCCTCATTAAAGCAATCTCGCAAATCTATTAGTCTTAGTAAATGTCGAAAGTTTGAAAGACCATGCACATTGACTATTACAATTCGGAATTAAAACGTATCATACTCAGATTTGGTCTGAGTCTGATAAATGTCACTGGAAAACAATTAGCGGATATCAAAATAAGAACACGAATACAGAATTCTATCGAAGATTTCTTTCAAACTAAACAAAATAATCCCAGCATAACAAATAGTACACAACATATCATTAGCAAAATGTAACTACACAAGAGTGTAATTTTGACTTAGCTTACTAGTTATTGACTGGTCACAATATGCGGTAGACTATACACGGAGCACGTAAAATTCCGCATTTAAGAGGTTGCTTATATTTAGGTTACAGACCACCAATTCAATCAATGAGCATTTGGAACGTACGCAAAAATAGTCATACGCAGAAATTACCCCTGTTCCTCATAGTGCAGTGAAAAAAAAATTGTCATCTTATTTAAAAAAAATTTAAACAGTTTCTGAAAGGAAAAACATTTCTGTACATTTTATAGGTGCATTTTGCTTCTTGTGATGTGAAGCCTAATCTCCATAATGGTTTCTAAATATACCCCTATCTTGTGAAAACACTGGGATTTCCCATGCTATTTATAGACCCTTCGCTTCCGGTGACCAGTACTGCACTGCAAGTCTGCTTACCCCACATGCCATTCGAGGTTTGTGAGCTGACATATGTAGAATCATGTTGATATATAGTCCTCTGCAGGTTAAAGTTAGGTAAAGTCCAGAGAAGCCATTGAATATTGTGAAATTAGCATAGAAGCCTATGGGAATTGGAATTAGTGGTTTCTAGCCTTAAACCACCGATATTGACATTTTTGTTTACTAATTAAAAATACTTCTTATCATTACAATAAAATTAGAGTTCATTCAGAAGGTACTTGCTTACAAAATCTAGACATTTAAATCCACTGTGGTCAATAAACGGGCACGAGTTACATACAAATGATGAAAATTGGCTTAAAATTAGCATTAAGCGTTCATGCATTCGATACAGTTTGACACAGTAGACTTATAAGTAAATTGAAAGCTTTAGGTGTCAAAGGCAGAATTCTGCGCATAATATGCGTTTATTATACAGGCATGTTGAATGCAGTATGTCTTAACAATGAACAGGCTGAGTGGTTTCAAGTTACACGTGAAGTGCGACAGTGTGTGTCCTTTAACCTTCTTATACAAACTGTAAATTGACTCTCTACTCACAGAGTTGGAAGATTCTAACTGTGCACTAAACATTGATTATTTACATTGTGGTAATCCTACTTTCGCAAATTATATTGCACTTCTTGCTCTGACCACGAGAGTTGACAGGCTCTCATTAATGTTTGTTTTGAAAACTCCATAAAGTGGAAATTTGAATTTAGTAGCGCAAAAACTGATATTCTAATCTTCAGACATGGTAGACCATGGAAGCTTGGGCGTCAATCTATTGAAATTAAGACTCGCCTAGTCATAACTATTACGTCGAACCTTAAGTCGAAAGAATCTGTGTCAAAAGCGTGCGAGAAAGGACGAAAAGTGTTGTATGGAATATTCGGCGTTTGTGACACTCAGAGTGATCTTAGTCCTCTTACAAAACTGTTGTATCAGAAAGTCGTACTTCCGTCATTGTTATATGGATGCGAATTGTGGACGTGTCTAACTGACATGCAGTCGCTTCAGAAATTTCAACATTTTACTCTAAAACGGATACAGTGTCTTCAGAAAACAACCAGATCAGACATGGTAGAATCTCTGCTAGTTGTACATGACATTACGTTCGAAGTAGAAACCAAAAAGCTAATGTTCTTTCAGAAGTTAGTTTCACTCTCTGCAGATATTGTGACGAAGAACATTCTTCTCAAAAGAATTCAGAGATACTTATCTTATCCAGAACACACTTTAGATTCATTCCTGACATTGTTCCTATTTTTTTTTATAAATATGAACTTGAACATTATCTGATCCGTTTGATAGCAATGTGTGTTTCCGAATAAAACTGATTGGAAACGTATTGTGAGAAATAGTACTGTCTCGTTAGCGCGGTTGCAACGACGTGGCCGGATGGACAATTGTATTGACTTTGTACGCTTTAAGCAGTCATACAACAGCAATAGTTTCATAGGATGGATGGTGGCAAAATCAAACAAGGACTTACAAAACTCTTATTTTCTCGGTAAAGCCATAACTTGCATTCTTCAGACTGACACGAAAAGCTGCAGTAAATGCGGATGTGTATACTATGACACTAGAAGGCATTTCACGTTATGTTGTCATATATCAACTCAGAAACGCGACTGGTTCTGGGATATTATCCTTAACAAGTTTGGCAGTCCCGTTTCCAAGTTTTGGACGATTTATACAACAACGACCCAGAGAAACTCTTGCATGTTTTGGTGGAACGTACTTCTATCTTAATTATGCATTTCCCGACTTAAACATTGAAAGTTTTGTCAAACTTTGTTCAAAGTTCATAGTAACATCGTCTAGAATTGTCTTCACTTCATGAGTTCATTGGCTTATTTATTTAATTTTTGTTTACATTTTGTGACAGTTCAATTGCTTATCATCTCATTATTATATATTTTTTTGTATTATGATATGTTACTATAATAATTCATCAAAGAAAACAGGGCACCCACACAAAACGCAAAATTTTACAAATTATGACTACAATACGTTTGTACGACAATTTTATTTTGAAAGTAGAATGATTTTCCTACATTAAAATTCATTGTATATAAACATTATACGCGATTTATTTACTGTCGTCCATTTAAGGATCATTAATTTTGAATAGTTGTAATACAGCAACAAATAAAAGTACGCAAGACAAAAGAGAGAAATTACTGGAAGTGTTTGAATGTGTAAAGTCATGTCCTCGAGAATGAAAAATGGGTTAAAGTAAAGATGTATATATTCTGATATTATAGAGACGCTATCATATCATGCTTTTCTTTTTAGAAACGCGAAGGGAAAAAATGTTTCATTTCATATGAATTAGAACTGATTTATTTCGATTCTAACAGGACTAGTTTCTTCATACTAGTATATGTGAATACTAGACGCAGCCTATGTGTTGCACGAAGTGTTGGTCATGTGTTTATCACTTTTTTAACCGCGGCTGTGGTCTGAAGAGCTTTGAGACACGTCTTTTTAGAATCTCCTTTTTGGTAGTTTTCATTATGCAAATTGTACTTTGAAGCGTCTATAAATATTGCTTTTCAGCAAAATGTAGCAAGAAAAAGAAATTATCCAATTTCTAAAGAAAACACGCGAATTACAGCATCCAAGTAAATATAACTTTGAGCATTTTGAAAAGAAAAATATGCACATAAGGCAGAAATAAAGAAGCCGATTTACATTTATATGAATATACATGTGTATGAAACTTGTTAGATGTTGTTAAATTTGTATCAATTATGATAATATTGAACATAAATAACAAATAAGCTATTTTTTACTATAGAATAAACACTCGAGGGTGACTGGATAGACTACCCAAGTGTATTACGTTCAGCATTTTTCTAATCGGCGTTGTGACGTCTATTTTGCCTTTATTTACAGACTGATTTGAAGTTAACACCGGATCGAAAAGTTCCGGGGTCACACGTCATCATGAAATTTTTGTCTACATCACGTAAAGAAGAAACCACATCACGTAACGAAGAAATCACTGCACGCAAACAAAAGAAAATGCACATAAAGTATTTAGAGATCGACATAACGTAAAGATGAAACGACCTCACGTTATAAGAAAACCACTGCACGTAAAGATAAATCCACATAACGTAAATATATGTTGACAACGTAATCATAAAACGACATAACATAAAGACAAAATTACAGAACGTAAAGACGAAATGGCAGAACGTAAAGACAAAATGACATAATGTAAAGATGTTCCTACATAACGTAAATACAAAATGACCACATGTAATTATAAAACCACAGCAAGTAATATAAAGTTGACAACACGTAAACAAATGTGTATCTCATCAGGCAGTTTAGGCGTTCCATAAGTATCAATCGAAAGAGTTGTCTGCACATCATACTAGGCGGGTCCAACTATTTTAATGAAGGGAGTTCAAGGCTATTATTTGCTCGGCAAAATTCTACTCAAACTTTTAAACAAAAGGGTGGCGCAACCCCAAAATCACCCTAATGTATTCGTCAATGTTTCGTGCATTGTAGAACAACGGCATTTGTTTTTAAATTGGAGCATTTCTTAGCATTAGACCGCTCTGCCTAAATGGTACGTTCTATTATTATTGGACACGGGAGAAATTCTTATCCAATATCCCCCGGAATGAAAAAAAAAAACCGCCGAATCAAGCAATCTGAAAACTGATAGCTAGGTTGAAAGCAAATTGTGTATTGACCTTAATCTTAACATTCGCCTCATTACATCGAGAGGAGATAATTAAAAATAGAACTTTGCTTCGTTGGTGGCAAAGTAATTTTCCAAGGTATGATGTCAGTCTGGGGTATGGTGTTATTGCTATTTGTAATAATTCTATTTGGCTATTTTAAAATCATATTCTAAGACCTGCGCGTTTATTAGATGTACGTGTCTCTGACTGACTAGATGAACCACTCAGCGCTTTTACATGGTACATAGGTGTCTATGCGACGATTGGTTGACAATCGATATAAATTGAATCAGTTCCTGAGTACTTTGACTCTTTCATAGTTGTCGATCTGGTGCAAACTTTTCCTCTACATGTAATAGGGGAAATTACATTTGTGAAAGTAAGTAAAAATGAATCAGTTCGAAATAATCCTTACAGTGAATATTTTGCAGGTTTTTTTGTATTTTTATCATGTAGTGCTGCCTTCGGTTTCGATGGCGTAGACTTACTCGTAGTTGTTTAAACACTGTTCTTAGAGAATAACTCTGTATATTTGAACGAATACAAATTTGACGCTGCCTTTGAAAGAATATAAGATATTTGTAGGCTACATGTATATGAACTGTATTTAGTACATTATTAACAAGGCGAAATATTTCATATATCTTAAAAGTAATAGTGGTCATCCCTCCATTTTATGAAAAGTGAGAAATGCTAAATTCATGTATTGTATATAGCGTGGGCAGCACATGGTTATAATCTGGATTTCTCAACTATATCTATATGCATACGTTCAGCATTGTTTTGATGGCAATAGTAACATTGGTGCAAGCTGATATTTGCCTCAATGGAAGGATAGCAGGTAAGGGTCTTTTTCGGATTTTTTTGTTTAGCTTTAGAACAGAATATTGTAGAAAGCATTGCTCACCTGAACTTTGCCCTGACTTTAATAACTGGGAAACAAGAATACTGCTTTATACTCATTTTTTACATAAAAATATAAAAATACACACATAAAAACGGATGTGCAGCTGAAGCGGATTATATTTTAACAACACAGTTGCATTAATATAAATGAGAAGGACAATATGGTTTATTATTGAATAGGCGGAAAGGTAAGGAAACGGGCTTATCTTAATGCACAGGTCAAATTGAATATTTACTGAGGAGCATGTAATTAATGTCAACAAATACTTCATTTATTTCTCTTCCAGACCTTATTGGAGACAATGGAATGGAAGAAGCATGAGTAAACTCAGATATTGACGTCCAAATATATTTCAAGCTTCTCATTGCAACCAACGCAATTATAAAGAAGAAGAACAAGTTACGCCTTGGATTGCTTTTATAAAAAAATATTTCATCAATTACACTGTACATGTATAAGATTGATCAAAATTGTATGAATAGTCAAAATTATAGTTTTCATTCGTTTCCATGGTAACCGTACAAGTTTCCATAAACTTGTGTAATGTATGTTTTGAACCAGTTGCCTTAAAGACCTTTTAAGTGTAGTATTTTTTTTTCTTTGGAAAATATTCAAATTATGTTTTTTTTTAATTTTTATCTATCTCCATTATCGCCACATGCTTTATGTACAGTGATTGTTTTTCGGAGGAAGGCGCGAAAAAAATAAAAAAACGAAACATTTTCCTAAATTCTTAAATATGTCACAACGGTTATCCAAAAGATCAAATCGCAGGACTTTCCTGTTGGCAACAGCATATGTACAAGTACAAGGATGTTTGTATGGAAGTACACATATGATATCATGGCATAGCATTGTCCATATCTATCCTACCCTAAGATACAAAGGAAAGACCCAGAGTGCTAGACTCCAGTTCTGCATGATATGTGTCTGATTGCTGTTAAGTGTAACATGGCAATTATTATACCTATATGTATAAGTCTGTTGTCAAATTATTAACTTGTACAGTGTAACTTGACTTTAAAAAAAGTGTTCTCTGAGCTTTCAGGGTTTAGACAATATTTGACTGTAACAGTAGTCGTATAATGATCACAAACTCCAGATCTCTTACCAGTGAAAATATATGCAACATTGTATCATATTAAAAGGAGAAGGGGCAGTAAGCTATGAATATTGCCTAAAAATATCAACTTAGTTGTAATTACTTGTACTTAAAAGTTATTCATAACATAATAAAATATATAAAAATAAGAACAAAATAACAGTTTTTGGCATTAGTTCATTGTAATGACGCCATAATGGTCCCTCAATTGTACGTTATTTAGCAGAAACTGCTTAGCATTGGGTTTTGTTGTTTTTTGACATATTTACATCCAGAAAACTATGCCCACGCCCAAGGAACAACTTTACACAATGTATCTTAATTATGATGAAATATTTAATAATTATTTAATAATGAAAGTATTCACTAATATGAAGTTGTTTCGTGTGTGTGAACACGATTTTCTTGCCAAAATTATGACCAGAAAGAGACCAAAAAGTACAAAATTTGACAGAACATCTGAATATTTGTAAACTTAAAGCAACTTTTTTGTCCTTTCAATGCAAAAGTTCTCAGAACTCTTTATGTTTTCTCATTTGCGATTGACTCAAGTCTCTAAATTCACAATCATTCAACACTTAATGATTAATTTTCAGTTGAATATTAGGCAAATAAGAACCTTTATTGCCCCTTCTCCTTTGCAGATTTCATTGTAAAACTAACGATAACTGATGCTGCTGCTGATGATATATTTTTATTTCATTACAAATGTATGACTCTTGCAGATAAAACTCTCCTCGCCAAAATTATGACCAGAAAGAGACCAAAAAGTACAAAATTTGACAGAACATCTGAATATTTGTAAACTTAAAGCAATTTTTTTGTCCTTTCAATGCAAAAGTTCTCAGAACTCTTTATGTTTTCTCATTTGCGATTGACTCAAGTCTCTAAATTCACAATCATTCAACACTTAATGATTAATTTTCAGTTGAATATTAGGCAAATAAGAACCTTTATTGCCCCTTCTCCTTTGCAGATTTCATTGTAAAACTAACGATAACTGATGCTGCTGCTGATGATATATTTTTATTTCATTACAAATGTATGACTCTTGCAGATAAAACTCTCCTCGCCTTCATGAAGCCTAAGTTTGGTTTCGACGGCAATTCATGCAAGGATAACTTCGCCGGTCAAGACACTTCTTAAGAACATATGCTGCCTACCAGGAATAGCTGAATAGTCGAACAATAGACCAATTACTCGTTTGTGATTACGAGACGTGCATTTTGTATATTTTCTCATACATTGTATCAATTGTTACGTATGGTGTAGAAATAAAGCGATATTTACACCAGGGACTTTATATTGCACCAGCATGTATATATATATATATATATATACAAACGTCTCAGAATGTGACGACTCTATTCACTACACTGCTCCATCGGATCAAATTGATACAGGGAAGATGTGTAAACGTATTGAAAGATCTGAAAAATTCCTAACAATGTTAGAACTGTCAAATTTGCGATGCAAAGTTTTGGTCGTTCCCTCCGCGGGACTCGAACTTGTACCGCCGTGGCACCTATGGCAACACCGCATGCACAAAGTCCAGCGGCCTAGACCACTCGGCCAGCTAGGCTATATAAAAATATAGCTTTCGCTGGCCGGGTCATTCTTCCTTGTAGGATTAATCTAGGGCTGTAACTTAGTACATGAGGTATTGTAGTACGGAACAGTTCATTTAAAACTATAACATCTAAATGAACTGTCCCGTACTACCATACATCGTATAACTCCCGAACGCAGCTAAGGAGTTACGAACTGGCTATGCACATGCCGTATAAAGGGAGGGTTATATCTGATTGTTATGATATATGATGGCATTAATTTATTAGTTGTATTAAAAAAAGAGAAACAGTTATAAAATGGTTAAAAGGTTTTGATATTAAACCAAAACTAAATCTTGATACTGGATTGAAAACCCATTGTATAAGAGTTTCCATAAAAGTCTACAACACGTCATAATAGCAAAAATCCTGACAAGTCAGGGCAAAAAGATAAATTTAATCTGCCATCTTATTCTCAATCAGAAGTAAAAAATATGCAAATTCCTGCATTTTCATGTGTGTGCGTTTTCTCGTTGTTAATTGGCAACTAAGGATTTTTTTCATCCTAACAATTCGATATCCAAAAACTAGGTAAATCAGTTTACCGGTTAAGAAACACTATTGAATACACGCATGTATTCAAGACACTAGCTTATCCATTGTCACTTAACAATTTATCTCCCACGATGATCACTGATTTCACTTTTACATCAATAATCCCCCCTCAAAAAAAAACAAAAAAAAACACCCTTTTTTTGTGATTCCCTTCAAGATTGAAGAAAACCCTCTTTAGAATCTTGATACATGCATGCTATTTTACACTATTCAATGATAATATTGGTTGTTGGAATTAAAACACTTATAGGGATTTTATACACGTGCTAACGGAATCAAGTCACTTTTACACGTACATTCATCGTTAATTATTTTGACTCAAATTAATATGTAACAGCCACTATATGACAGTTATATTGAAAAATATAGCATTTTAATCATTTATTTTAAATCCTCATGGAAATTACAACTGTGGGCACTCATACATATGCTGGAATATGACATTTTTGTAGAACATTGACAGAAATATATGTGTCACAGTCACCCACATAATAGTTGTATAGAGAAAATAAGCATTTTAATTTTAGACCCTCATGAAAAATAAAACTGCCTGCACTCATAAATTTTGCATTTTGCAGAATTTTTACTGAAATAATGGTGTCACAGTCACTATTATGAACTAACATTTTTACTTTCTATACTTTCTACGTACATATAAGACAATGTAGGGAAATTTGAAGTTATCACTCATATTCCTTGCTAAAAGTGGTATTTTGAAGAATTTTGACCGAAGTATTTAGGTATCAGTCACCCATTTAATGCAACATTGTCAATTTTAACATTTTTTCAGAATGATATGTGATCGTTATGTTATTAAAAGTAGCTTTCATTCAAAAAGTACTTTGTCAATCTTGAACTTCGTGAGAATTACCGAACATCTAAAGTTATCTGTTACGACTTTTATACACTTAGAACAGAAACATAGACCTTTAATTTTAAAATTAAGTAATTTGATTTAATTAATATCACAGGATGTAAGACAGAATGTAAAAAAATTATACATGTAAACAATGATAATTTTTTTTCAACGATGAGTGACTGGACCGTGATCGACGAAAATTGGAACATGAACAACGATCGAGTGGTTGCAATTGTGGGATGATGATCACGACGAGCTCACTATATATAATTGGAAATTCAATGTAAATTTTGAAAACAAGATTTGTTTCCTAATCGGGTTGGCTAATTTACATTAGTCACACAGTTTCATTTATTAATCACAGACTCCCTGTTCTAAATTACGTCACACAGAATAGAAAGATTTAGTGTCAGGAACTGTCCAGGGGTATGACAGTTTAGAACAGCTTTCCGTATTTTCTTTGTCACGACCCAGAACAGTTTCTGTCAGGATCTGTCAATGAATAGGGTAAAATGTGTCCTGACCCAGGACAGCCTCTGTCAGTATTTCTGTTCTATCTGCTGTCGTAGAACAGAAATTCTGACTGATTCTGACATAATTTAAGAGAGGTTAGATGTAATCGCAACTGTATATGTGACCTTGAATGCATTAATATAAAATTTCCACTAGATTTTTAAAACATGCCCAAGATATTGATTTAAACTATAAGTCAGTTATATATATTCTTAGGATTTCTCTACACGCTCTGATTCTGTCAACAATTAAAGGCATATGGGGTCAGAATCTCATGACACATTTTCACGTTCATAAATTAGAACATAACCGGTACACTTCATATTTAAATACTTGTATTAAGGTCTAGGGACATACTATAATTCCAAGTGAAATTAACAAGATCTTTTCAAGATGCCAAGCTACAAACTTTTGTATTTCAATGTTCGGGGACGAGGAGAATTGCCCCGATTGATATTTGCCCAGGCCGGCCAAGAATTCGTAGACGAGCGAGTCAAAGACTGGGATAAGCTGAAACCGAGTAAGTGAATTGATTAAAATACTAGTAAGATAATGCATTTGTCAAGTTTTTTTTCAGTATCAAGAATTTAATAGATAAGTTGTGTAAAACAATAGACAGACCGAGGCTACATGTACATGTACCCCTGCCCATAGGTTTAATGGTCGTTTCACGACACTATCACATAGACCTACATGTACTTCTTGTATGTATGTTGATAACAATAAACAAAAAATGGTTATAAAATGTATTGCATTATTTCTATTTTTTTTTTCTCATCCAAAAACACAGAAGGGGGTTCAAGGCAATTTTTTGCTCTCGTTTTTGGCCACAATTTGCAAGAAATTTAATAAACAGATTTTACTAAATAGGGTTCAAAACCCCGGAACCCAACTCCCTAGATCCGCCACTGAACCGATCCGTCTGCTTACAGAATACAATGGCGTAGCCATGCCCAAATCAATGTGAAATACTTTGGATAGAGAGTTACAAATTAGTCTACTGATATTTTGCGACTGCTTAGCTACAGTCTGTATGATTACATGCTACATCTCCGCGAATAAACGTGTTTTGAATACAATTATGTGTACTATTGTACAACATCTTTATCATTATTATATTTCAGCAATGCCTTTGAAAGCTCTACCAGTTTTAGTTGTGGACGGAGAAAGCATCCCAGAAACGATGACAATTGTTAGATTTTTAGCAACCAGATTTAGTATGTAGTAGTTTATGCGTTCGTACGAGTTACTACGAACTAGCTTCAATATAGTAATTACATTAAAACAGACTATTTGTATACAGTAATACTAAACAAAGGGAGAAATTACATGTAACTTACTATTGTAATGTACCAATCAACAATTATAATATTTTATCTACTTTGAAATAACTTTTGTTTTTTTACTGGAAGTGAAAATACAGGCATGCTCCTATTAGCCAAACATGCTCAAAATCAATTTGAAATCTGCGGAGCTTATTCCGATGTAAATAACTATTTAATGACATTCATGTACATGTAGAAGGAAATACATTGTAAGTACATGTATTGAATATAACAGAAGTATTAAAGTTGGTTAATACATGTATGCACCTCCTGATAAAAGCAGGTTCAAATTACCTTTGGTGTGTAAGCCAATATGACGGTATCAAGTTTACTGTATAAGAAGCGTTTAGCGGTGGACACCTTTGTGAACAAGTTTTAACGTATAACTTATGAAACAATAACCATGATGTAAAATAAATAGAAGTATATAATAATTTTTGTCAATCAACAAAAAAAAAACGTCCAGCCAGTTATTCAATACACGGAACATACCATAGCTACAGTATACATGTAGATTGTCTGTAGTAGTATACAAATGATATAAACCGGAAAATCCGACAAACTCAAGTTAATTTATGGAAAACATTTGTATCTTTCAGATCTAAGAGGCAAGACGGATATAGAGAATGCTAGAATAGATTCTATACTAGATGCATGCGCTGACTATTTGTCGGCAATGGCCGGGGCAGTATTTGAGAAAGATGAAGAAGTGAAGGTGAGGCTAAGTACAAGTTCAATTTGAAAAAACCTGCGAAATTCATAATCGAAACTTTTATCTCAAAACCTACTCATCCGATGTTACACTTAAAAATCTTAAAAGAAAGGAGCGTTCCAATCCCCGAAACAACACTGGTTTCGCAACTGCGCTTGAAGTTGTATCTGTATAATTTAATGAATATCGTAACAGTATATTGAAATCCTCACAAGTCTTTTTTTATCAAATCCGGAGTTAAACGCAATTTGAATATCGATGTCAATTGTCTCAATAGAAACCGTGTTCCTTACGAGACTTGCATACAATACACATACGCTATGAGAGCTTGGTATAGAAAACTATGACTTTTTGCAAAAAATGACATGTACACATTAAAAAGTTTCAGTACCCTATTTAAGAATTTTTAAAAGGATTTTTTTTTCTTGGAATGGTTTACGAGGAGTGCGTTGTATAATTAAAATGAAAAGATAAAACTGGTAATGATAAAACGAACTTAATTGTCAATTTATTTTGATTTGTAAAATAATTGTACATGTATCTTTAGAAAACGAAAATGGAAAAACTACAAAAGGAGACAGCACCAACAACACTGAAGTATATAGAATCAATTATCCAGACCAACAAGAAGGACTGGACCGTCGGAGATAAGGTACGTATTTGGTTTGTACAGTGAATCCTGTCTAAACCAAACCCTGAATAAATCGACAACCTAATTAAACCAAACAGCTTCTGGAGTCCCTTTATATCCATTTCAGTACGTTTTAACCTAATTAAAACAAACAGCTTCTGAGGACCCTATATATATATATATATATATATATATATATATATATATATATATATATATATATATCAATTTCAATATGTTATAACCTGATTAAACCAAACAGCTTCTGGAGACCCTTTATATCCATTTCAATACGTTGTAACCTGATTAAACCAAACAGCTTCTGAAGTCCCTTTATATACGTTTCAATACGTTTTAACCTGATTAAACCAAACAGCCTCTAAAGACCCTTTATATCCATTTCAATACGTTTTAAGCTGACTACATTTTGTAAACCAAACAGCTTCTGAAGTCCCTTTATATCCATTTCAATACGTTTTAATCTGTTAAAACCAAGCAGTTGTATTTACTGTACAAATCTCTCAGTCCAAGATGAGTTTTTTTTTTTTTTAAATGTAAATTTTAGAATTTGACATCCAACAATGTACGAAAGAAAGAAAGCATGTGCATGTACATGTATTATGCAGTTTGGTTCTCCCTAACAGATCATTATGTAAATATAATACATGTACATGCATATTGTACTTGCATCAAGTTGGTGTACAATATATACTTTCAGTAATTAAGATTACATACTAGGCTCTCCTGTGTTTCACAATTTCACATATACATGTATACATGTATATTTTCTGGAGAAAAAAAGACAAAAACTCTTTCGTGGTATTTGGGGGGTAGTCAATGAATGTGGTTAATATAAACTTCCAAGAAGTGAATTATTTTGTTCTTCCCCAAGCTTTACCTGGCAAAAATGATACTTGACTGTAAATTTTACGTATGCTCATCAACTACCTCGCATTTAACACAAAAAAACTATGATATTACACGTCAATCTCTTGATTTGTTTTCAGGTGACGGTCGCCGATCTGGCCATTTATGACTACTTTTACAATTCGGTGAAGAAAGATCCAGATTTCCTCAATGGATATCCCGGTATTCAGAAGGTTAGAGGAAAAGTTGAGGCACTTCCAAATATTGCCAAGTGGGTTAAAGACAGACCTGAAAGTGACTTCTAATTGAACTCAGTTGACAATCCATATCTTTTTGCATGCACTGACAAGGCCACGTAGAATTTTTTTTTTTTATCTTTTAATGTCAAAACGAATCGATGGGGCTTGAATATTCTTACTATTTCATCCTGACATGTTTTGATGCTGCATTTATACAATTTTTTGTTCCTTTTTCTTTTGGCTTAAAAATATCCGCTAAAATCTATTTTCATAAAACGGCGACATAACCATACTTTTTTAACATACATCAAAATAAAGAATTCTCGATTGCAGGATCAAAATATTTTTGGTAGAAATCAATATAATATGGCCTTGTCCTAACAATGTCGGTTCATTTTTATTACATGTACATGCATATATGTAAATGGTGATCGTGAGTTCAAATTAAGTGTGGTTTTTGTTGTTGTTGAATTTATAGTCTTTATGGTAAAATGAAGTAAATGTAGTGCCATATATCAACACAGAATTGACGATCTAGGCGTACAGTGTACGTGTTGGAAAGCTCGTGACAGAGTAAAAATGAAAGTTCTCAAGAGTGGACATTGTAGCTGCAGTCTTAGAATCAATTGTAACAAGAAATATGTGCAATATATTAAAGAACTGAACGATCGTGCGAAATTAATGAACGTGCGAAAGAGTCCAGATTTCGGAATTTAATTACTACATATTTGAATGTGCATGACTTTGTACTTGTACATTGTATGAAATGAAAAGGTTTTGCTATTATTTTTGAATTGTTTCTCCCATTCTAAGCCAGTGATTAAAAATGCACTTTTTAACCACCGTGCGGTAACAACATTTCTGCGAGTCTTTCCGTTATTTTACATTTTTCAAGTTTTCTACAGATTTCACTCGATCATTCTTCAGCATACTCTTGATTTAAACTATTTAATTTATTCACTTTCTAAATCTCGCATGTTGAAAATCTAAATTGAAGAAAAAACAATTAAAATTTAAAATTAAAAGCACTCATTACTGAAGGAGTCAGAATTTTTCGAAAACTTCAAATTAGAAAAAAAAAGTCTGATCAGTTTAGTGACGCTACGAAAGCAGGTAAGGGCTACTCGAAAATTTCGATATATGATATCGTAATTTGAAACAAAATGCATGTAGTATGCTGTGATTTCGACATACATAAGTCTGTTATCTTAATTTCGACAGAAGATTACTTCATATTTTTTTTCAAGTGGCCAAAACCGGGATCCGTATGAAGATGAATCTAGGGAAATTTTTTTTAACAAGCATTCAGTTCCCCCCCCCCCACCCCGAAAAAAAATCCTGGTCTGTCCCCTACAGACAACAATTTTCTTGGTAACGCGACAGTACAGATGTGGTCATTAATGTATATATTATCTCAGCAGGGTCTCAAGTTAGATCTAGAGCGGTTTGTCTTGGCATGTGAGCATTTTTCCATTGAAAATTAAAAAACAAATGTCTAACAATTGGAAAAAGATCGATTTCAGAACCGCTTTTGGAAACCAAAAAACATAAACCTCATATTATTTGTATATATGACTATTCTTACAATATAAGAGATTGGAATTCCGTTCCTCCATACCCCAACTAACTCAGAAAATACAATGTAGCTTGCCAGACAACATCTCTAACATTGCTGGACCATCCGTTTAGGCCTAATAATTGTCATGTTTCCGATCACCATACCGACCCTCCTTCAGACCTACCCAAACGTTTTTATTTGCGATATTTCAAAATGAAATAATTAAAATACCTGCCGACTGTCTTTCAGAAAAAAGAAGAAAATAATGCCAAAAATGTGTTTTTTCCATCCTAGATGGAAAAAAACAAAGAGTTAGAAATACTAGTTTTTTTTCATATTTGGAAATGATTGTGAACACAAATGCCGGGAGTATGGTCTTGGCCGTGGATAATCCCTTTTGGGATTAGGCCGTGGATAATCCCTTTTGGGATTAGGCCGTGGACTAATAATATTACATGTTTAGTCTTTGCAGATTTGGTTTTCATTGTATTCTGATTTAGGGTCACCATGACTTATTTCACTTCAAAATTTAAATATATATAAAAATAAATCCCTACCTACCGACTCTACAAAAGTTTAGAATGGTGATCGGAAACATAACACTATTTCTTCGGCCTTGGAGATTTCTCAACAGTTGACTGGCATACACCGATAAATTGACTTACCTTTCTGTCACACGTGCACTGGAAAGTATTGATTTTATCCAAAAATGTACATGTAATTTGCTTGTTCAAAAATTCTGCAAATGTTGTATGCTGTACAGCGTGCAGATAATAAATTGGATCACTACGTCATGGATCGACATGAAATTATGTGATAATGCATTAAATTAAGTGAACGTCATGTATTACAAATACAACGTGTGAGTGCAAACCGGGTCTAACTGTATTGAGTGTATATGATAGCACGAAGACGACAATTAATTCAAGTGTAGTCAGCTGATGATCAGCGTTAATATACTCATGGCTAAAACAG
The DNA here is from genome assembly GCA_037379345.1 of Perna viridis. Taxonomy (NCBI): domain Eukaryota; kingdom Metazoa; phylum Mollusca; class Bivalvia; order Mytilida; family Mytilidae; genus Perna; species Perna viridis. The sequence continues at coordinate 7,865,147 of CM074522.1, read as the reverse complement.
TGTTACGAAAGATTTTTGGGGATTTTAGTTATTTATATCCAAAAAGACGAGCATATTTTCTGCTACATGTAGAAGCAACGATATCCTAGCGTTATAACGCACGAAATGAAGGGTTAACGGATATACGCAAAGTGCTTTTTTTCAACTTAGTTGTTATAGTGTTATTTTACGAGAATGTGTATGGTAAATATGTCAAAGAGATAACAACCCCACCGGGATGAAAATGTCAGCTCAAGGACACCAATTGAACGACAAACGAACACTTACACCACAGGGCAGGTTGCAACTGGCCCAAAAAACATAATTATACACAGGTACAGCGAAAGAGTTGCCTCTAAATACTCGAGTTACATAAAATAAACTGAAGATAAAAACGAAACAAGACATACAGAGGCCAGAAATTCCAGACTTGAGATAGACGAAAAATGCGTCGGGGTTTAAGTACTGTGGCTTGATCACAACCCTCCCACTTCAAAATTTGATCAAAGGGCCTGAGTCCCTTGTTATAACAAGAAAATGATTATAAGTGACATGAATGTACAAACTAAGGATACCAGCAGTTAATTGACATGCCAGATCCAGAACAGTTGAAACCTACAAAAAGTTATGTCCCCATCGTATGTACTTCCACCACTGCTTGGTCTTGCGTAAAGCATGTCTTGTGTAGGTGTAACCTTCAAAGCAAAGCTTTGAACCGCCTTTGTTGCTCTTTAGGATCTCCATTTGGAACTGAATGACGAGGCAACAAATGCCAATTTTGCAAAAAGCCAGACATTTACTCATAAAAGCCCTACAATGGACAGAGATATATTTTTGGAAAAAAATGAAAGTTAGCTGTCTCCTCTGTATTGTTTTCCTTTCTAGAGAAGCCCTAAATTATCCCACTGATTATAAATTGTTAAATGTTGTAAAAATAATTACTAACTATCACCCCCAAATTGTTTATTTGGCAATTAGATTGTTGTTTTAATTAGTACATGCAGGTCTGTCCAGATGTTCATGCATTTCCTTGGAAGCCATACATCTTTAAAATCACACATTGATTGGTCATACAAATGTATATCCAACAAAAAAGAAAAAAAATAATACTTCAAAACAATTTTAATACCTTTTTCATAAAAAAATAGATATTTGCCTGTAAACTTTAGCAAAACTCTTATTATTTTACCATAATTGAAAAAAAAAACTATTTGAGAAAAAAAAATACAAAACTGAAAATTAATCCCCCCAAAAATTAAAAAAAAATATTTCTACTTCATATTTGCCTTAAAAATTATCAACATTTTATGATTTGTGACTTTTTGTCCTCAATTTCCACTGTGACTTTTTATCCTGTGACTTTTCGTCCGTGACTTTTGGCTAAAAACCACTAATTCCACTTTCCATAGGCTTCTATGCTAATTTCACAATATTCAATGGCTTCTCTGGACTTTACCTTAACTTTAACCTGCAGAGGACTATATATCAGCATGATTCTACATATGTCAGCTCACAATCCTCAGAATGGCATGTGGGGTTAGCAGACTTGCAGTGCAGTACTGGTCACCGGAAGTGAAGGGTCTATAAATAGCATGGGAAATCCCAGTGTTTTCACAAGATAGGGGTATATTTAAAAATCATTATGGAGATTAGGCTTCACATCACAAGAAGCAAAATGCACCTATAAAATGTACAGAAATGTTTTTCCTTTCAGAAACTGTTTAAATTTTTAAAATAAGATGAGAACTTTTTTCACTGCACTATGAGGAACAGGGGTAATTTCTGCGTAGGACTATTTTTGCGTACGTTCCAAATGCTCATTGGTTGAATTGGTGGTCTGTAACCTTTTTGTCCGTGACTTTCCGTCCTACATTCTGTAAAATCAACCTCAATTCTTCCCTCGCGGGGTTGAGAATCACGGTACTTCATAAGTAGTATAACAAGGACACAATGTCATGCCAAAAACTGCTTTCAATATAGTGTTATAATTTCTATGTAAAGACCCTATAAGCGGAACAATTTTAATGCTTTCTTTGACGATTTGACAACAATATCATATTAACTACATGGATATCCCTTACGAACTACAATATTTCCTTCAATCTAATTAAAATTGCAACCAAGGACATATTCTAGCACACAATGAGCGGGCATTCTATTGAAGAATTTTTAGACCCATTGATCATTAAATGAATTTATGTTATACATAATTCATTAAAATATAATACAAAAAAATGCTTACTGCTGAAGCTGAATTTTGACACCCATGTTTTGCAAAAAAAGTTACTAAAATTTGCACAAGGGATTTGTCTATACAAGAATCGTCTATTTCAAGGAACTGTAATTAACAGTTGACAGTGACCCGATGTTAGTTTTTTGGTGCTATCTTTTGTAATTAATAAGTTTTCTGCCTTTTAATGTTTTTCTGCCTGCCTGTAGTGTAGTTTTTACAAGGGACTTAATACATAATTACATGGTGAAATAATGTGTGGTGTTTGAAAAAAATTTAACCATATTTTACACGGAACCATTGCTGGTGTTAAGGTCACTGTGACAGTCATTGATGTCAACGTTTTGTGATTGAGTTTGATTAAGTCCCTGCGGCTGTTCGGTTTGGAGTAATGAAGTGACAGGTGTTGTTTTTACAACCTCTGCATAAGATTGGTTTTTATTGTCATTAATTACCACTCTTTCCGGTCAGATAGGAAGTAGTCTTCCTGTGGTGTCACCTGTGGTGGGTTTTATGGCTTCGGTGTTGTTTTTAGTTTTACTTTTAGATTTAGCCTTTTTGACTGCTTCCTTAAAATTTAAATAATGAACATACATATATTTTAAAACTAGTTTGTGGTGTTGATAAACTTGGCATTTTTTATCTATGGCTTGATGGTTGCCATTACAGTTGTTGCATTTTATTATTTGACTAGTGCATTTAGATGTATGTTTTTCTGCACATTTAATACAAGTAGGGGTGGTTTTGTTGCATTCCTTTTTAAAATGTCCAAACTTCACACAAGAAGTACAGAATTTTGGATTAGGTTTATAAGGGCTAAGCGTGTAATCTTGAAAGTGTCCCAATGGTATAGCGGATAAATCCTTGTGCTTGTAATCCAGACTAGCCAAAATAATTTGGATTACTGCCCATGTTAAGGTTAATGTCCATTTTGTCTCAACAAGTTTTCTTTTTGTTTTAAGTTTAAAAATTGTACCTGGATGGGATTCCAAATGACTTTAATTATTCTTTTAGGAGAGTTTATTTTATCACCTTGAAGTGTAGTGCCAGTTTGAACTTTATTTTTATGACCTTTAACATATTTGGAAAATTTACAGTAAATGAACATAATTTATTTAAAGAAAATAGTTTTGATCTTGCAGTTTTAGAAGGCACATGTATCAAGAAACTCTTTTTGAGAGGCTTGATAGATATTGCCTCTTTGTTTATATCTCCCAGAGCCAAAACAAGGAGATAGGGCAAAGTTTGCACTGTAAAAATAATAATTTTTTTAGCGTTTGAGTTAAGAATTATTGCTTCTTCCTCTGGGAAGAAGTTCAAACTTTTTTGATTGTGGCCATTGAAATTGGCCTTTTTGATAGGCATTTCTAGTGCCTGTTGGGCTTCTGTCTTTTCTTTTAAGACTAGCCATAATTAAGATTTGATAAGATATAAGATCAAACCTCCTGTTTTGAAAGAAAACTAAAATAAGTCAAAGTAAAGGAGATTTACGGCGGTATTTATTTTATGTTTTAAGAAAAAATAACAGCAAATCTGAAAACAAAATTAGAGCGTTTGTTTGCTTTCATATATAAATTAAAAGATATATGGCGGTGGTATAAACTTAAACATATTAACTAAGGGGGTTTTCAACGTCCTTGACTACCCTGTCGGATCTCGCACGGACGGTTAAATACATTGAAGCTATGTTTTTATTTATATGTATATCGACGCTGTACGTCTAAATTTCAGATCCTGATATATATATAAACCGTTCCGTTCCGTTATTACTCTCAGTCAATCATGGCGGAAGCGCCGCCGACGAAGCAGACAAAAAGAAAATACATTGTCTATATATGTTATAAATAAATTAAGGACTTTCATTCAGTCAATACGTTAAATATTGACCTGTTAGATTATATTGACATCGGGCTTCGTCCTCTATCAGTATAATCTGAACAGGTCCATATACAAAAACAAATGTTACGTAAAAGTCCATAATTGTTAATATAAAAATAGGAGATGCGGTATAATTGCCAATGAGACAGTCATCCAACATAAGCCAAGCAACGAACAATTGAACTTCTACAGGTCACCACATGGCCTTCCACGAAGGGCAAGGCCGAGATCATAATGCAAGCTGTAAAAGGCTCCGAAATTAATGAAGTGTAACCGACTATTATTCATAAAAGACAAAAATCGACCTTATGTAAAAAAAAAAAAACAAAAACAAAAACAAAAAAAACAAAAAAAAAACAAAAAAAACGTAAAATGACTAACAATAAGCATACAAAATGACGACAACCACTAGACTATAGGTTCCCGGCTTTGGACAGACACATAAAGGTTTGTGGAGGGATTAAACACGTTTGTGAAAGTGTGAGCTAGTGACAATGTTCACCGACGGAGTATAAATCATCTGTAACCAATCGTTATACACTACAACAAAGGCCCCACTGAGTTGCTCATTTTGAGCCAGTTAGTAAAATACATGTTAGTCGTGCGTTGTAATGGAATACTATTACGATCGAGAAATTTGTGTTGAAACGTGTTAAGGAAACGATTTTCAAATTATTCTATATTCTTTGAACTTTGTTTTTACAAATAGAGATATCAGAACCCTGATTGCATCCTTTGGTAAAAATTTTTTTTTTCTTGTATGAGTACAGGAAGATTACATGAAAGGATCAGTTAGCTTTGAACATTACCCGGTTTCTGATTTAGGCACTGAGACTATATAGGTCATATACATTTGCGCGCCCCTATATACAATGTATATGAATATCCATTACCAGCTGCTAAATCTGGTTCATAAATAGGTCCCCTGTCAATGTCATAAGCGACCCAAAGATCGCTACAACACACTTTTTTTTAAATATCATACGGATGTCTCTAGGTGTTTTTTTTTTTTTTTTGCTTGTATTAAAACGGAAAGTTTATATAGATGACGTATTATCTTTAAACAATCCTAATTTCGGGGATTTGATACATCGCATCTACCCAAAAGAACTTGAGATAAAGGATACTACAGGCACTGTGGAGTCAGCCTCATATCTTGACCTACAATTAGAAATCGATGGTAAAGGAAAACTATTGACCAAACTTTACGACAAACGTGATGACTTTTTATTCAGAATTGTCAACTTTCCTTTCATCTGTGGCAACATCTCTTCGGCTCCTGCGTATGGAGTGTTCATATAAAAACTCATACGTTATGCCAGAGCTTGCCGAAACTACGCAGACTTTTTGTATCGCACTAGAACTCTAACAAATAAGCTTCTGGAACAGGGTTATGTTGCTACAAGATTGAAGCCATCACTACAGAAGTTTTATTGTCGTCATCATGAACTCGTGAATTGTTATGATATATCCATCAGCACCATGAAACCTGATTTATTCAACAGGTCATAGTTTACCTTCCCTTGTTTGTCTACCCCGGACTTGACTTTTTATGAGCAACTCGGTGGGTGTTTCTAGAAAAGCAGAGGACGCTTACCCTACCGATGCACCTGATCCATGCTCCCGTTTTTAGTGGAGTCCGAGTTGCTCATTTACTTTTGTTACTTTGTATGTAAGATTTTAGTTACTTTACGTTCTTTGTTGTGTATGTCTATTTTCCATGTCTGGTCTTTGTCCCTGGATTACATTCTTTTGATTACCGTTATAACCTAGGTTCCCTTGATTATTCTTACACTAAAAGATAAAATGCTCGGCTAGAATTGAATAAATGTAATATTACTCAGTTTCCGATCGTAACACAGGCGTTTGTTGCAATTGATTAATATAAAGGTCATATATATTAATATGGGATAGGCATTGTCTAAATCAGCGAGCGCCGTGAGCTTTACTATACATGATCTGACAGGCCAAAACTGAAATGGATATTGCTAGAGATGTCCCTAAAGGATAAAAAATGTACAGTATTGCGAAGTGCTATAAATTTATTGACCTTTTTGAGGGCGAAGGGAAATGGGGTATGAGGTTAGAATTTTGGGGGGAAAATGTTCAAGTTATTCATTTATTAAAAAAACTCCCCCATTAGTTAACAAGACAGAATTTCAAATAGAATTATTGATTTTGCTTGCTGCTGAAATATAAATAAAGATATTGCACTAGCGGAGCAAAAATTTACATCAGGGTTGATCCCCCTCTATGTAATGTCATTTATTATTTTTACGAGTCTCCCAGAGTTGGTGCAATCTGTACAGATAACGGAAATATTACAGTTCTCAACGGATGGTGGGAATATTTTACACATATCATGTGACGTAAACAAAATGCAGACGACAGCTGCAAATTCCAAACAAGAAAATGATTGCCTTTCCTATCTTAGAAAAGCTATGCTTCGATTTTGATAATGCAATCGGCTTTATATTTTTTCCAAGGCGGGTTAGGTTCTTGACAACAGCAACAGTGGAACAGCGGAGATACACCTTAACACCTACGTGCACATCCACGTGTTTCCCAAAGTTTTTAAAAACATAAATTCACTTCTTTAAATAAGTAAAGAAAAATTGAAAAAGACTTGAAAACTATCAGAAAAGATGAATTTATTTTTACTGAAACGTAATCTAACCTATATTTTTTTATTTGTTTGATTGAAGGAAATGATGAATTTTCTCCGTAAGGACAGTCACTTTTTATTACTTCAGGGACATTTTTTTCGTTAGTATATTGGGGAACCTTAAGGGAAATTTAGAAAGTACACGTAATAACCGTAGAGCTCACACCGCTTCGCAGTGATCGCTATCAGGACACCGATATCTATATATACCCATTCGGGACATAACGGTTACGAAAGAGTACGCAATAAAATCAAGGGAACCAAGATTTTAGCGGAAGTCACCCGATTTTAGAGCATATCACATTCAGTTTTACATTTCGGATGTTTAAAGTATGTGACAATGAATATTTGACGATTAGCGACTTCGAAGACTTCAGTCTTTGATTTAAAATGTTAGCTGGCCGGTTACCGTCAATTTTATAACTTTGCTTTTCGGGGCTTTTATGATCTTGCTTAGATGAGCATTTACAATTGTTGAAAACCTTTTGGTAATCTCTGAAAGTATTTACTATTTTGTATTTAGGTTATATACGGTGGCGCATTTGTTGCGTTCCACCATAATCGTTCTTTTCTCTATCATCGGGGGAAAAATCTTCTGCTCAATAACCATTCAATATTGGAAACCTAGTCTTAGAACTACTCCTATGCCAACCTTATTCAACCCCATAAGCTCTTAATAACACCTTGAGACACTTGCAAGACACGAAAAACATCATTTCGTTGAATTACGAAAGGAACAACTGGCACGTCCTGAAAATTACTCTCAAGTACTCAGCCTGCAGTGCAACAAGCATGTTCATCGTATGATAATCAAACGGTGCTTGATTTGTATGATAAACATAATATATAATTAAAAGTAACACAAAATCATAAGTTGCACTTTATAAGGTTCTCGTGTATAGTACTTTTGGCTGTATGTACTATCATGGTTTGTAAACTATGAACCAAACCATATGATGAGCAATGAACAGCAATGTGTACAATAATACGGGGTCCGCTTATCAATCGGTCGTCTCTTTTAGTCCGACAGTTCAGTAGTCTGACAGTTCGATAGTCAAAGGGTTCGATTGTCCGACGGTTCGACGTAAGCCTATACTGAATTTAGAAAACGAAGAAGCTAACGTTATACATGGTGCCACACTATATTTTCTGTCGAGGTCTTTCAACCCAACCGCCATTTGATATTTACGATCCACTCTGCAAAATGTGAGAACCCAGACCGCTGATGAGATGTTTCGAATGAGTTAGTTTGGTGGTTCTTTGCTGCATCTTTGTTCAATTATCTAATCTTACCGCAAGCAAATTTTTCGAGATATATGAAAAATTGACCGTTCTTCCTTCTGTGTGTCCGTTTGTCTGTTCAGGCTACTTATTTAATCCTTTGCTATTTATACCAAATGTTGTACAATGGAATTCATGACATGGAAAATTGGCAGCATAGCAGATTTATTATTTTCATTGTAAAATTTCAAGAGTTGTGTCTCATTGAACTGAGGCCATTTCAGCATTTTTAGAGACAACTCAAAATTTGTCATACTTTGTATTACCTTTGTGAAATTACATTCATTCCAAGATCATAATTAAAAAAAATGTTCATATAATATGGAAATCCTTTGCCTTTAATTTCTGATGTCTTAGAGGGGTACATGTAGAGTCCTGCTGTGCCGGACAGTTCTAGTTACATGTACATGTATACATGTATATATGTATATATATATATGAACTTCAGCATTTTAAATTGGGAACTATTTCGATTTGAACATAAATGTAATGTAAAAATGAAGTGAAGCAAGTGGTACCATGTTTTGGAAAATAAAAAAGATTAATCAAAATACTGAGCTGCACTTTAACAATATCTAGTTTACATCAACATATTGTACAGAACTCTGAATATCCGAAATGAAAAAGTAGCTTAAGATCATATCTAGCAGTGCATATAACACGACGAAATAATATTAAAGTAAAACAAAAAATATGGACCCTCCCCTAAAAAAAGGTGTACGGACGGAAGGGCGGAAACCCCCACATCACTATATACTTTGCAAGTTGAGGATATCTCCATCCTCCTTCTTACACCCTCAAATACATGTATATCGACTTAATTACTTTTATTATCATGATTAACTAAAATACCAACAAAACGGACATAATTAACAGCTCTTAGTTAGAAAACGAAAGAATATTGAGCTCTTGGACTGTCGAACCATGGGACTATTGATCCGTTGGACCGTCAGACTAGAGCTACATGTACGCCCCCAGTAATACATGTACAATTTAACAATTCAAATAAGTGATCTTTTAAGCACTGTAAAATTTAGGTTTAAATATAAGTCAGATTGTCAAAATATAGCATTTAATTTAATAACTTAGTCTCTGGGTTTCTGATCACGCTTAGACCGTGTCAATTATTTAAACTTTTTAAAGAACGAAGGGGTTAGAATTCCGTGACATCGCTTACATAAATTAGAACACATTTGTGTTTTTTTATATTTAAAGACTTGTATTGAGAACTAGGGATACATTATTAAACTGACTGAATTTACAACAATTTATAATAAGAGCCGTCCAAGATGCCACGCTACAAACTTTTATATTTTAATGTTCGTGCGCGTGGAGAATTGCCCCGTCTGATATTTGCTCAAGCCGGACAAGAATTCGTGGACGAGCGAGTCAAAGACTGGGACAAGCTGAAACCGAGTAAGTGAATTACTAAGCTTTTAATATGCAATATGATATGCCCATAGTATTTATCTAATTCTTAAAGGACTGCTTTTTTTATTAGCTTGTTATCAGTGGAAATGCTTTAAATACATAATTACATGAGGTGAAACATTTATATGTCTCATTCCATTGATTCGAGTATGACAAACGTAGTGCTGATGAAGCTGCATAATTATCAAAGATCGATTCTTACGAGTTCTACTGTCTACCTAAACATTTATCCTGTTTTGTCCATAGCCTTGATCACATCGTTAACTTTGTAATGTAAAAACACTTAAGAGACGGTCTATGTAGAAACTAGGCAGATTATATGATATGGGTGGAACAGAATAAATTTTTATTTGCTCAAATGTAAAGTTAAGCTCACCATAATGTCAGGAGCAAAATTTTTTTCATACCACTAGTTGAATCCCTTAAAATGTACGTTCAAAATTATCTATTAAACTAAATTATGAACAGATTAAAAGATTGTTCCCCCTTTATTTTTAAAGTTTCTTGTGTCTTCTTTGTAGTTTATTTGATTCATACCATTTCAGTAAATTACAAACCAACATTCATTCTTTTAGAAAACATGAGTTTTTGATCTCAAATGAATAATAATTGTTTGAAACAAAATTGGCATGTGACACCATTGCCTGGGTCTTCTGTGTACAACCTCTTGAAATATACATGCTTTCAACTCAACCAAAATTGAATTCATAGGTTAACATCAAACTTACCAGTAGAAAACTAAAGGAAAGGGAATTTACATAGAAAAAAAATAGTGTTTTCAATATCAATAACTTCGTATTTTAATCGCCCCGTGCAGGTCCGGGTGTTAAAAGAATAGGCCTGCAGCAGCGCTAAGCTTGTCGTATAAGGCGACTAAATAGTGCTCAGAAACCTAGCCGGGGGCTAGGCGCTCTGCCCACAGGCGTGTTGCATGCCGGAGTTGTCAGGCTATAATACGGAAACCTGACCGCAAACCATAGTGGTGCACTGTGTTGGGAAAGATGCCACGTTCCTCGCACGTTAAAGATCCCTGTTGTGGTATTCGATAGGAGTAGGAACCTTTGCGCTCCGCCACAGGAGGCTAAATTGCCCGACCTTACCCATCCCCCCTTTTTCCAGTGGCAATCAAAATTTATCGACCCTATTATCCTTGTGACCCATCCTTCTTTTTTTCATTTCATGTTCATTTTATCATCCATCATGCTGCTCGGACGTTAAACCCCAACAAACAAACAAACAAACAAATGTATTTTAATCGTACAATAACTTTATTTTAGCAATGCCTTTGAAAGCTCTACCAGTTTTAGTTGTGGACGGAGAAAGCATCCCTGAGACGATGTCAATTGTCAGATTTCTAGCAACCAGATTTAGTAAGTATACATTCTATAACTTGTTTGAGAAGTTTGTTAAATTTTTCTAGACTAAAACGTATAACTGTATACATGTACATACGTTTTTTTTGCATATGTTTAAACAATAATGTATTGCTCATTACAACTTTCTTGTGAACTTCGCAAAATTGATTTACGAAAACATTCGTATCTTGCAGATCTAAGAGGGAAGACGGATATACAGAACGCTAGAATAGATTCTATACTAGATGCATGCGCTGACTTTTTGTCGGCAATGGCCGGGGCGGTATTTGAGAAAGATGAAGAAGTGAAGGTGAGGCTCAATCATTTAAGCAATGATCTCTTGCACAGAGATAACGTGTATATATTCACAAGTTTAAGGCTTGTACACCTTTTCCCAACTGGGTATTAAACCCCAACCATTTATATGCAAATCACCACCATTTCACTACTAAATATCCTATTGGTAATTACTTCGGGGATTCTGAACGCTCAGCGCCTGATTTCTTCATGTGATGTATAGCAGAGCTTATAAACAAGTGGCGGGATACAAATGTACGTGAACATAGCAAATCACGAAGCAGTTATGAGGTCTGCGAAGATTTGTCAGGAAATGCCTGATTTTTTGTGGAGACTAACATTTTTATGTTTAGTAGTTTAGTAGAAGAAACTGTAGGCTTCTGTTTTTTGCAATGTTGTAAAACAAAAAGATACAAATTGTGGTACCATTTAAATATTCAGTGTACAGTTGTAATTATGACCGGGTCCGGATGTGGTAAATCAATCGTTAACACAATTTTCGAGTAAGAATAACGCCAAAAAAAAATTGATAAATACGGTTAAATTTACATGTATATGAATTGTAAAGAATTTCTGGATCTAGAAAAAAAATGTATTTTTAGAAAAAGAAAATGGACAAACTACATAGTGAGACAGCACCAACAACACTGAAGTATATCGAGTCAATTATCCAGGCCAATAATAAGGACTGGACCGTCGGAGATAAGGTACGTATTGGTTTGTACAGTGAATCCTGTCTATACCAAACCCTGTATAAATCGACAACCTGATTAAACCAAACAGCTTCTGAAGACCCTTTATATCCATTTCAATACGTTTTAAGCTGATTAAACCAAACAGCTTCTGAAGTCCCTTTATATCCATTTCAATACGTTTTAAACTGATTAAACCAATAAGAAAGAATGTACCGTTGTAGATAACTTAAGGTTTGTTTGTGCATCGTATCTGCGGAGTTTAAATATTCCTTTTGCAAATGCATGAATAATTATGTTCCAACATCAATTTAACTATGTCCAAAACGAATGGCATCATATTAGGCCATGGATTTTGAAGTGATGTGATATTTATGCAGAGTCTAATTACATTATGGAATGTCATCGCATATTGTTGAAATAAATCTATTTTAAGGCAGTCATAAGGAAATTCAAACTGCATGGACATTTTCTAAATAAAACAAACTTTTAATCCTTGCATTTTGAAGATTCAAGAAATTTATAAGTCCATTGCAGTCATGGTACATTGTAGCATATTGTATGTACAAATCCGAGTTGCCTTTCTAAACTTTCCTGCGAGATACTATTTGAAAAAAAACATCCAGCATTTAGAAATTACTACAAGAAGAAAGCACGCATTGAGGAGGTGTAAAAGAGGAAAATAATTCCCTTTTCGGTTCATATGTTTTTCGCGACCATTCTAGTTTCCAAAATTAGCGATTCAGTCAGTTTTTGCTGAGGAATGAACCTATCAGTAATACGATAGGTACTGAAACATTCCGGATGACCTTTTTGCATTTGAATTACACTAGATATCATAAACGTTTTACAACATTCGAACAAACCATCCACTAATTTTTATATTTTTAATAAAAGTTTTACAAATTGAGACCCGGTTGATTTTGTGTACGCGACAGTGCGCCATAATGTATATGCGTAGTTCACATATAGTGTTCTGGCATGAGTTGGGGTGCTCTCATTCGACCTTGATTAAACATTTTACCAATATACTATAATTATATGTAACAAATAAAAACATGTACATGTAACTTAAATTTTCTGAACAAAGAAACAATCTCAAAATTTTTTTATACTCCTATTCAATTTTCCTCATTACAAAACAAGACAATATCCACTGAAATGTTTACATTTATTACAGGACTTGAAAAGGTTCACATCATTATCAATAGCGGATCAAGAAGGGGTCCGAGGATTGGAACTCCCTTCTGTTGGTTTCTCTTGTTATTTTTATTCAAAAAAATGCGCGAACATAAATAAGTAATTGCCTATAAAGTCTCGTTTTATAAATCTTTTGATCTTATGATAATTAAAATCTTTGCAAAGAGGATGAAAAGTAAGAAAAATCTGATAAGCTAAAATTACGATTTTCTATTTATATTTTTGCAAGGGAGGCTTATTTATATTAAAATAGGAGATATGGTATGATTGTCATTGAGAAATTCATTCACCTTAAGCCAAGCTACGTACATTTAAACTTCAATCGGTCACAGTGTTCAATGATGGGCAAAGCCCATACCATAAAGCATGCTGTAAATGCCCCACCAATAGAGGAATTGAAACTATTTATAAATCGATGTTATGTACAGAAAACGTAAAACGAATAACAATAAAACGACAACAACTGGACTACAGGTTCATGAAAAAAACGACAACCACTGGACTACAGGTTCACGAAAAAAAACGACAACCACTGGACTACAGGTTCATGGCTTGGGACAGGCACATAAAGTACGTGGTGGGGTTAAATATGTTTGTGAACGTTCAACCCCACTAACCTGGGATAGTGATGGAAAAATACAACAATAAAACGAACTATAAAATATGTTGAATTCAGGTTTTAGTCTTGAGACTGACATAGAATACAAACATGACAAAAGAAAACAAGCTGTGTCTACATGTATCTGTTTTTTTTTCAGCTGACTGTTGCGGATCTGGCTATTTATGATTACTTTTACAATGCGTCGAAGAAAAATCCAAATTTTCTCGATAGTTATCCTGGCATTCAGAAAATAAGAGGAAAAGTTGAGGCACTGCCAAAAATTGCCAAATGGATTAAAGAAAGACCTGAAAGTGACTTTTAGTTTAGATCAATTGATATAACAGTCCCCAATGACAAGGAGAAAGCGGATGTCAATTTGGAACTTATTTTTTTTCCTGGCATTATTTTAGGTGCAGGTTAAAACATTATGCGGCTTTTGTGGTTTAAAAAAAACAACTTCGCTGATTTTTTTTTCTTAGAAATATCACTTTGATTGATTTTAACGAGCTAATTTTATTACCATCAACATAATGAATTTAGCCTACTTCTACAAATGCCGTTTAAATATTTTTATTATAAAATCTTTTTTTTTTGAATTATGATGCACAGAAATCCAATGAACGAATTGACAATTAAGCATTTGCCTTTCATTTTGGTTTCAACATTGTTACATGTGATAATCGTGAGTGTGAAATATTTTTTAAGAAAATGTTTTTCTTATCTATAATATTTTCTGTTAAAACGGAGATACATAACTTAAAGTAACTATGCCGCCTACGTTAATACATGCACGGCATGCAGCATCATGGAAAGTTAAATGCATGGAATAAGAATGAATGTTTTGAATTATATAAAGAGTAGAACAAAGTACGTGATGTCCTAGATTTGTGAAAAAGAGATATGAATTCAGACATGAAAAATGAGCGTCTCGAATTGAAGAACTAAGTTTTGTATGTACTTGTTTGGCTTTGATTTGACATGTGATAATGATATTGAATAAATATGGACACATTATTTATCCAATCAAGTCTTGACATAATTTATTTTGCCCTCCGAAAGAAACATTTTAAAAACAACTTTATATTGTTGATCTGAGGAACTCTTTTTAAGGTTTTAATAATAAAATTTCTTGTACGTGAAGTAAAGATGAATTTACATGTAGTTGTGAGCAATATAACAAATTACATCATAGGCACGAAAAATAACTCAACAACGACTTCAGATAGAAATATACATTTGTAATAAAATGGGTAAATACAACTGTTAGTAGCATACATTTATAGCATGCTTTAATGAATAATTTGGGATTGATTTAAAATATGCAATTTACATGTACTTTAAAGACATTGTTAGTCAGCAGAGTACAATCATATTTCTATCGCCAACTACCTCTATCTGTAAATGATTTCTGTAAATGAAAAAAAGAAAAAAAACCTAAAGGGAAAAAGGGGGGAGTTGTGGCCCTTATGAATCAGCGCCCGTGCAGTTACTTTTTTCAACATGCACACGTGCATATTTCTCTGAAAATTATCTTTTAATCCTAAGAATTAGACTATTAAGTATAATGAATAATATTCAATATTTTATTAGTTCTGAATGTTAATAAACAAAATACTTTGACCTTGGGAACTATGATAATTTCGCTTATTGTCTCCCTTAAAGGTCATTATGCTAATAGAAAAAAATACTGTCACCAATAATAAATTTCAAAATTTCTTTGAAAACTTTAAAAGAGAAATAATGTCTTTTTAATAATAAAGTACACTACATGAAATTTGCCGGAATTTTGAATTATTTGGAAGAGTTAATTAAAAGTTTTCATGCACTTCACTGTTCAAAATGATTGTATTAAGAAAGTATTCATTTCTGCTACAAAATTTGTGTTGACAGAGCTGTAAATCATCAAAAATAAACATTACAAATAAATGCTTGAAGTTAATACATGTATGTGGAAGTAACACCTGCCTGATTTTGATTGAACTCGTCTTATAGATGTGGGCATACATTTTCAAAGTTAATAAATTTATTTTTCTTTGAACTTTCCCCACGGGTTGGAAACAGGGGAAAGGGTTAATAGTAACAACGTTGTGAAAAGTTTTACGGGATATTTGAATAGAAAAAAAGGTCTAATGAATAAAATTTATGAAACAAAAAGTTACATGTACTTGTTACATACGCAGATCTTTGATTTCAATAATATGAGGCATATATAATTGCATGGTAACTCTTTAAATAGTTTGGAATATATAGAAACGTAAACTATTCAAGATACTTTCCAGTGCTGATAGCATTTCAAACTTTCCGTTGTACATGTATGGAGGAAGAGATTTTGACAAAAGAAACAAATTTGTTACCAACATAACTTCTTTTAATATCCAGTTGAAATCTCGAGCATGACGAATTAAATATGTGTAGCTTTTTTTTCAATTCCTTTTTCTAATACAAATCTGTATCAATATTTTCTTGCAGTCAAAACAAAGAATTGGTTCATTCTGATACTTACTTTTATTCAAATTCAATTTATACAGAGGGCTTAGGATTTAACCCTTGGGTCCCTACTAGGGCTAAGCTTCCACACTGGTGACCTATAATGCAACCAAAGATACATGCACTTCACCTCGTTTTGTAAAAAGAGTAAGTTCTAGTATCGCTTCTGCAAAAACATCAAAAACTTCGAAAATGAAATAATGAACAAAATTCAAAGTAAAACGGGGGACCAAGGTCTTTTAGTCCGTTAGTTCATCTAGGGACTGAGATTTTAAGCATACTTAAGGAATATGAATTCCCAAAATATTTGGAATTTCCTTATCTTACTTTTCCCTTTAGACAATTTAAATAAAAAAATCGCCAAGCGCAGCATGATACGACCACAGTGTTCGAACCCTGAAAGGTTGGACACTTAATTAGGCCCAGTATCACTTGAAAACCTTGAGACATCTGAAATCTGATTGATAAATGCAGGCAAGATTTTTTATAAGGAATCCAAAAAAAAGGTTTTAAAACGGATTTAAAAAAAGTTGAATTTTTTGGGCATTGCCATACTTTGACCTCCTATAACATAAAAAAAAATGTTCCAAAATACATGGAATCAGCGGCAACATTTATTTACAATAATTCTATAAAGAACACAATAAAAAACAATTAAGATCGGATTAAAACAAATATTCTACTTGGGGTTTTAATAAAATTTTTTTTTACTATTTTGGTCCTTTTTCCGAAAACATTAGCGGCCACAAAGTCCCGTTGAGATTAAGATGAGAATTGTGGCCTACTTGAGGACTATCGTTCCCAAAATATTGGGAATTTCAATATCTTCCTCTGTCGTTTAAAAAATTTAAAGGCCCACCCCTTACCACTTACGTACCAAATTTGGTGTCCATCTTGGGACTGCAATGGGATTTTAGGATAATAATGACTATTGATATTGATATTTGAAATTTCCACATCTTCCTCTGTCGCTGAAAAAAAAAATATAAAAATGGGGTTCCTTTACAACTTATGTACTAACTTTGGTGCCGGTGGCTGGCTCAAGGTCAATTAGTCCATCATAGGACTGGAATGAGATTTAAGGCCTACTTAAGGACTATCGATTCTTAAAATATTGGAAATTTTCATATCTTTCTTAATCGTTGAGAAAATTTTTTTAAAAAGCCCCCCTCGCCCCTTACCACTTATGTACCGAATATCGTATTTCCATATCTTCCTCTGTCGTTGAAAAAGATTTTAACAGGCCTATCATTTACAACTTCTGTTCCAAATTTGGTGTCGGTGGCTGGAACCAAGGTCCATTAGTCCGTCTTGGGACTTGGATGAGATTTAAGACTTACTTAAGGATATCGATTCCCAAAATATTGGGTATTTCCATATCTTGGGAATCGTTAGTCCTTAAGTAGGCCTAAAATCTCATCCCAGCCCCAAGATGGACTAATGGACCTTGGTCCCTGCCACCCACACCAAAGTTGGTACAGAAATGACCGGTTTTTGAAAACTTTTGGATTTGTTTTAATCGTATTTGTAATTACTTTTTTATGTTCTCCGTGAAAGAGTGAAATCAGATTGATTTTTCTAATATATTTGTTTTTTTCTTTCGTTTAAAGTTTTTGTATTCATATTTCTGTTAAGTTTTCTGTTTTTTTTCTGATAAATCTGCGCAACGAATTAGAGAAGGTCAATTTCATTTCAAAAATGTAGTTTTAAATAGGGATTTTACACGAGGTACACGAAAAGTACTGCGCGGGGAAGGATAATACCACACCTCATTTTTCGAATATGTAAACTATTTAATTAGGATAATGCAGTAACAATAGATTGTTAGAATTTGTTTACTATTGATAAACAATTTGCAAAATATATAGTATTTTATTTCTCCGTATAAAGACTATGTTATTGAATGAAAAACTTTTCATCGAAAAAAAAAAAACGCAGTACCATTTAAATGGTAAGTATTAATTATTTACGTAACTCTAAGTTAAGAACACAACTAAGAGTGAATCACTCTTGAAGCTCCAAATATCCACTAATTCAGTTTACATGTACATTGTACATACATCTATGAATATCAATTTGAACACGTACTTGGATGTTTGATTCTAAATCGAACTTTATTAATACGCTTAATTTGTATTACGATGAGTAACCACAACAAGGGAAATTAAATCTTATAGTCAGAAGTAGATCCACAGGACGGAGCCGAATCCCCTTTTTATTGGAGAATTTTTTTAATTCCGTGCAAAATTTCGCGAAAAATAAACAAATAGCCTGGAAACCCCCCTTCTTTGGGAAACCATCAAGAACCCCCTTTTTCAAAACTTCTGGACCCGGTCCCGTCATTGAGAGTACTTTTGAAGACAAAAAATATAACAGTATTTAGAAAATCTACTTATTTCTATTCCTATTTAACGTTTTCATTTTATGGATAACTTTATTCAAATTTTGAACGCACCACTCATGAATATTATTGACGGCTAGCTTCCATGCGGGCTGGTATTGACGGCTAGATTCACTTTAATGGCATCTACGTGTTTATCGTCCTCATGTTGCAGAAAAACGTCGGTCGTCAAGTTAAAATCTTGATAACAAAGAACTGTAGTTTATTAAGCATCAAGGACTGTAGTAAATGTTTGCTTTATTAATCTAAAAAAAATGTGCTTTACATTGGAAGACTTTTTTAAGTTTATATACTGTTTAATAGTTGAAAATTTTCCACAATTAAATCGTCGAACATGTACCTTTACCTGAAAGTAAATGAAAACAAATATTTATTTTCTCCTCATGTTCCTATGGCTGCGTCAATACATTTAAATTGCAGACGACAGTATCTAATTACAGCGTTCAAAATTCAGGACATCAGTAGAGTATATCTATTTAACTTATTGGCGATCATTAGTTACATAGTAGTTCAGAGATAAACCATTCACGTACAGACAGTACAAAGAGCAATTTAAGATGCCAAACTACAAACTCGTATACTTTAATGTTCGAGGGCGTGGAGAATTGCCACGATTATTATTTGCCCAGGCAGGAGAGAAGTATGAAGACTGCCGAGTCGAATTCAGTGATTGGCAAAAACTAAAACCAAGTGAGTATATTTTTCATATATGTTTAATAGCTCGCTAAGATGAAACATACAGGGGCAGATTTGGGGTTTGGGTATGGATATCCGGAGGTTGAAACCCTTTTTGTTGAAAATTTTGTTTATTCTTTTTTATGAAAATGAGGGCAAAATGAGCAAATCATATTCTGGGATCCCTTTTTAGAACCTCCTTTTTCAAAATTATTTCTCTAGAATTCGTCTGAAGTATATATGCATTGAGTCTTTTATATAGTTTTGTAATTTAATTTAGTTCAGACATACAAAAAGAGGTACACTATAGACGCATGAATGCAATTTAAAGAGATCAGTTACAATGACAGTAACAAGTTTGTCAGTATTGCATATTTGAGTAAATAATCAGAAAAATATAAAACAGGTACATGTGTACTGGGACTATCGTATGTCGTTTATATGTTTAATAGTTAAGGGTACAATGTATAAACCAGGTAGATCTTGGGGTATTTTAACGGTGTATGCGAAGGAGTTTTATCTTGTCACTTAACTTGACATTTATCTGTAGCTAGAAGTCGAAGAATACGTTACAAGGGAAAGAAAGATAACTCCAATTTATTTCTTATACTATATTGCTTACGACACACGAGAATATGGTACCACTCAAATATTCGAGTCTTTTATTACCAACCGTATTAACATCAAGAAAGTTACACATTGTTGCAGTTGACTGTGTATTACCATTGTATTTTAGTCCTGTCGCCAAATATGTCCTGCCTCTCAGCTGGCTTATTAATATTATTTTTGATGTTGTCTTGTTTGTCATGATACTACATTTGTATTGCCTTCCATTGGTCCTTTGATTGCAATAAACATGCTTAAGTTACTTACTCTGTTGAATGACTGGTGCAATGAACTAAAATATAATAAAATATCTTTTTATTACAGCAACGCCTCTTGGTACCTTACCATATCTTGTTGTCGATGGAGAATCGATTCCCCAGACCATGACGATCGTCCGGCTCCTGGCTACTAGATTTGGTATGTCCTCGGTGTTCTTTGCAGTGCTCGATTGCTCAAAGCCTTTATTCGTCGGAGATATTCCACCCTATAAATAAGTCTAGCACAACCTATACAACTTAACCACTGTGGTGTTTTTAGTGCCATATCCCACGGATTAAGTTTTAAACAAAAACAACACAATTAAACAGCATGATTAATAGAGACCCTCGACAGATTGACATGTATCTCACTAAAATCTACAAAATTAAACCTAGTCAAGAACGAGAACTCTTTTATGGTGCTAATAATTTCACGCACAATCTCGTAACAGTGCAACAACCACATAACTGTTTATTTGGTCTGCAACTGTTAGTGAATGAGAAATAAAAGGTACATGTATATTATGTGGGTTTTTGACAACTGTTTGGGAATAAGAAACAAAAGGTATACCCCGTGGGTTTTTGACATGCATGAATCTCCTCTGCTATGACATTTATAAAGATCACTATTTAAATAACAAATGTCTGCAGACATGTTTTATTGTACAGTTGTGTTTACAGGTCAAGGCGCCACAAAACTAAGAAATATTATAAACTGAAAATGGTTTTAATTCCATGGTAACTCCAATCAAGGTCTGGGGAATTCTTGATGATGAAAAATAAGGTAATTTTCAAGTTCTGTGGCGCAGGCTCAGATGTATTATGACTTTTATCTCAGGTCTCATGGGGAAGAATGATATTGAGAATGCTAGAATTGATTCAGTTCTCGATGCCTGTGCTGATTTCTTGGCTGCGATGGCTGGTGCAGTATACGAGAAAAATGAAGATGTAAAGGTAAACCTATCACACGAATATAGAAAAAAATAATGATTAAAGTTTGAACTTATTTTATAACCAGACTCTCAAACACAGTTGATCAACGTCAATTAACGTGTACATGTATATTTGTATTTATACTCGAAATGGATTTGAACTTTACATTAGGCATAGGTAGTTAAACACGATTTCATCAGTGTTGTTTCTATATACATTGTAGCTTGACATAAATTCACATCTTTATTTCAGATCGAAAAAAAATATCCTGATTGTACTTGCTTACATGTACATGATATATTTATACGTATCTAGAGCTACCATCGTGCTAATTAACAAAGTCAACATTAATTGCAATTTTACATGTAATCTGCATTACTGTATGTACTGGTGTTCATGCTACACATATATCAATGATCGTGAATGGTTTCTTTGCTGTATGAACAAAGTAGGTCTAAATGGCATATGAATACTACATTCTCGAAAAGAATGCTTGTTTTGAACTGATAATTCTATGTATTGTTTTCACATTTCATTATGAAACAGATGACTGTTTAAAAATATTACTAGACCATTGATTATCAATTTACCTTTCCTCGTGAAATTTATCAAATTTTAAAATTATTTGCTTTCTGATCTACACACACCCATTCACTCCTGTCTAGATCTGATCAACATTACACTGTACTACATACATGTAGATGTAGTTGCACTCGAAAACATTCACTACGGCTGACCATATGGTGCCTGTGTAAGACATAATACTATCCGGTTGAAATCTTATCCTGTGGAAATTGTTTCACATTTTTTCCAGAGGATATTATTTCACTATGAAAAAAAATCCTATTAAATTATTTCCACTACTTGAACAATAATATTTACTTTAATTTATTATGAAAAAGATGGAGGTATTCCTAATTGTACACAGGATATTGTTTCATATTACAGTATTAAATAATATTCAGAAAATTGTTCACAAAAATGACAAAATTCATAATTGTACACAGGATATTATTTCCTTCGTAAATAATATCCTTAATATAATTCACATTTGAAGAGTGAACAGAATTCATACTCTTGATCAAATGGACAATACTTATCAATTAAATAATATCTTGGATGAAAATCTATGCGTAAAACATTCCATGAAATATCATCCAGGATACTTATTAATATCTGAAATCATCCTGGATGAAAATTAATATCTAAAAGTATCCTAGATAACATGTCATATCAAAAACTGGCCAAATTTGTATACACCTGCAAAAATGTGCACTCTTTTTACTCCACAACAAAACAAACCCCGCCTTTTCCGACGCAGTCGGTATTGAGTTCGCTTTGACACCACGTGACACCCTCGATGCTTAACCATGGAGCTTACAACTATGCATTTTATTGAATAAAAGTGATGGCAACCGTGGAATTCAAGGCTCAACGAGGAGCATTGTTGTCCAAAATATTTTCAATCATGTTTAATTTATATATTGAATTATGAATAAGCATTCATATATTGAATGATTGGAAACAGTTTACTTGTTGAACCAATTAAATAATTAAAATAAGAAACCTAGCACACTGATCATACAGTTCACCAAATAAAATCTAAATCGGATTTCTTGGAATAAACAAAGCGAGAAAATGCGTCGGCTATCCTTTTTAAAGACAGTACATGTTTCATAATTATACCTTTAAAGAAAATCCTTCCAGAAGCTTGTTTGTTTAATCTTCATAAGGTTGAGTATGGAAACAATTTAATAGCCGTGAAAAAACATTTAACTATTATAAATTATCCCTTGATAAAATTTGATATTTTTTTTGTGGAAAGTATTTTACACAGGTTACTATTGGGTGTTGCATCTGAATCAGTTTGCATTCGTGCCTTCGTTTTCTTTCTTCACTTCCTTCCTTTGAATCTCATATGACACAACTTCATTCTTGGAAGATTCTGCCGATGGTTTCCTCCTTGGCATTTACCGTTTAATTTTCCTAGTCTCCTCAATTTTACAACACACATTTTCATGGATGGATTCAATATTTTACGGAATGAAAATATTCATACAAAACAAATTTTAATTTGGGTAAATCATTTTGTTAAATCGCATGTCAAAAAAAAAAAATACATTAACCAACTACTATAAATATATTTTATTTTTATATACATGTATATAAAAATGTATTCATGAATTGACTATTTAAGTAGCTGTCTTTGTAAGAATCATGCAAAATCTGAAAAACATGATACACCCTAAAAAAAGGCTACATATTTTTATTTTTGTAATTAAGTTGTTCTATGGGTCTATACTATGAAATGTGTAATTATTCATTCAAATCTGCCTGCTCTTAGGAGATAATCGACATTGAAAATACAGTAGATTCTATTGTATTTGAGCGCCGTTTACAGAGTTATCTCCCTTAATTTTGAAATCTACAGTGCATTCTATATAATTTTTATCTTCTTAGAGCACGGGTTATATGAAAAACCACATGTTATTTTCTGTTTACTATGACATTTCAAACAAAATATCAAAAATAAAAATTTGTAGGCTTTTTACCCATGAATCACATTTTGAATGATTCTTAGCTGGAGTGCTACTTAAGTCGATTGATAATTTGTTATGAAATTGATGCCGAAACGTTATTGTTTTTATTATTATTACTTTTTTTATACTGATTCCTTTCACATGGTCGATGGGAATAAAAAATGAAATTCGTAAGTCAACAAAATCGGGTCAGCTGATCCGTAGACCAACAACTTCAAAGTAAATGATCTAAGGGAGAGTCGTCTGCAGATCTGATAGAACAATTAGAAATACTGCTCCACAATGTCAAATGTTAAAATTCTGTCATGAAGTTCTTCTGAAAATCTGTGACATTTTTGTGAGAGGTCAAAACAAATCTTCTCTTTACAAGTATGATAGATATTGTTTACTTAGTGCAACTTTGTAAAAAGTATGCAAATATATTTATCCGAATCAAAATAACGTGCAGATGTGTGCAATAATTTGAAAAGTTGGAGTTGCCTCCCTTATATTTGTATTTTGTCATGAATTGTCTCGTGTACATTTATTTTCAATGTCCATTAGTATCAACAATTTGGCCAATTTGATTAGTTCATAAAATTTAACTGCATAAATATTGTACAAAACAACTAACGTAGCATTAACATAGTATATATGATACTTGTAAGAAAATCGGGAATAAATTGAGTGGTTGTCTCCAATGCATTATAATAGAGTTTTGTCGGTATGGGACATTTTGTCTGAATTTAGAATATTTATAGAGTGATGAAATAAAATAATGTGCTGTTAAAGTAAATTAAATACTCTGGTACATAGTATAGTCATACAAGTTGATTTTTCAGAAAACCAAATTGGAAAAGGTTGAAAAGGAAACAAGGCCGACAACTTTGAATTACTTGGAATCCATTATTAAAGCTAATTCTAAAAGTGAATGGACCGTGGGAGACAAGGTGAATAACAGCTAACGAACATTTAGACTTAAAAAAGTACATGCAATTTACACAATGCTAACATTCCATACTATTTCTATATTTCCAAGTCTCCAGAGATTCCCTGCATTGCCTATTTCACCATTAATTACCGCATAATCAATGCATATATTAATATCAAAAATTTATAATTATTTGAATTATTGGTTTTTTTTTATAAAGTATCATTTTGATAAATATACACGAAATTTAACTTAATGAAACCCCTTCCTGACTATCTAGATATCCGCTTGTTCATTTTAAAGCTCAATTGACTTGCATTTACCGACTGTTTTTGAATCTGAGATGTAATGTGATATACAAAAGATATACAAAAGACACTATAAACATCCCCAAATGTCTAAGTTCTATTGTTGTTTACTTGTGCACTTTTTGTTTATTTTACATACCTTATAAAATATCCAATATATTCGTTTTGTTATTGATTTAAAATTATATTTCTTGATGCATAATTTAAGGAAAATTAAGAAAAGAGCAAGAACGCTTATGGTAGAAAAACTCATTAACTACTTTTTTGTGTAATTTCAGATCACTGTAGCAGATTTAGCCATCTATGACTACTTCTATAACTCATTGCAACAGGACTCTAAAGTTTTAGATAGTTACCCTGCAGTTCAGCGAATAAGGGGGAAAGTAGCAGCTCTACCAAACATTGCTAAATGGGTCAAAAGTCGACCTGAAAGTCAGTTTTAAATCATCTTTCTTTAATAAATTCCGACACTAATTCGTTCTGTAAAATAATGACATCTGTAAACTTCTTGAATAGCGTATTAAATCATGTAAGAAATGAGGTGATACATACCTGTTAGAAACCCTGTCAGAAATGAGGTGATACATACCTGTCAGAAACCCACAAAATTCACTTTCATTACTAATTCAGAAACCGTTACAAACTACATAACCAGACATAGTTTGTCATTCGATTGTAGCTCGGTTGTGATAAAAAATATAAATATTTTCGAGTTTTTACGTGTATAACGCGCTTTATAACAGTTATCATTCCATGACTTATATAATAGGGAGAAACATGTATTGCTTTCTCCAAGACATATATCACTATAGTTACGTAAAACTATGTCAAATATAGATCGACAAAAATATTAATTGCTCGATGGGGTTTCAGTACCTCTTACGTGTATAACCTCTATCATTAGCAGTGTCTGAATTTTATATAAATAGGTACTAAATATCCTGACCCTTATCATAAATTCAGTTTGTGTATGACATTAATGAAATTTGGTGGTTTTAAAAACATGGAAATACATGTACATATCATATTCTGACCGAATTTCTGTTCGAAGATTTTATTAACTTTCAAGGAACATATATCTTCTTAGTCTAATGTATTTTATAGATACCAGATAATGCAAACAACATGATGAACAAAAACTCAAATAAAATTAAATGTGTATGTGTTGTTTTTATATTTGTATTGATTTTCTTTTTGATTTTTTTAATTGATTCATTGATTGATTGATTGTTGGGGTTTAACGTCCGAGCAGCTTGTTTGTTTGTTGGGGTTTAACGCCCGAGCAGCTTGTTTGTTTGTTTGATTGTTGGGGTTTAACGCCCGAGCAGCTTGTTTGTTTGTTTGTTGGGGTTTAACGCCCGAGCAGCTTGTTTGTTTGATTGTTGGGGTTTAACGCCAGAGCAGCTTGTTTGATTGATTGATTGACTGATTGATCGTTGGGGTTTAACGCCCGAGCAGCAATATTTCAGCTATATCCACGCGATGAACATGAAATGGATGATAAAATGGACATGAAATGATGATGAAATGAAAAATGGAATTGGACACAAGATTAATAGGGTGGACAATTTTTTTTTTTTTATGTGTGACTATGTGGCATAAGTTTTCATGTTATCTGGACTGTAGTTTTCAAATTATTTTTAACTATCTTACCTATATCTCTACATGTAACGTATCCTAACTGAGAATTTATTTAGGAAAAATAAGTTGCTGAACGGTTTTTATATTTAGTGCTATCCCGTCAGAGAGTTTACGTGTAAAATGCATCGTTAGCCATCGATTTCCGCCATTTTAAATGGCTGCTGCTAAAGTATAATTATATTGTTTTGCCTTATACATGGTCTGTCTTTAAAAGTTTATATTTCGCACATTTTGGATTTCATAAGATTTTGAAAAATAGTCTTGATCGGCCTGCTTTCAGACGACAGCGACAATACGTTCAAATGATAAAGAAAGATTCACAATACATCAATTATAAGTTAATTCACAAATTACAAGCAATAATTTCTAGCAAAAAAATCCTGTCATGAACTTAGAAAACAAAAACAACTGTGTATAATATTACATGTCGTGATTTTATACGCCAAACAAATAGCCCATCTAAGGCGTACACTGTTTATCGCAGCGTAGTTGAACATCGTTTTCCTTCAGTTAGGCAGAGGCCATTTTCTTCTCAAAGCAAAGGAGTGAAAAATAATCCCAGGAAACGCCCATCCCGCTCCCCCCCCCCAAAAAAAAAATAATTAAAAAACTGGTTGGTGCCTTATATTCCATGCCATGAAAGAGTATAATTATGAAATTTTTCCCTCAACCAGTCCATTTCTTTTATCATTTGTTTTTGTCTTCTCGCTTCTCATATCTTCGTCTTTGATATTTTGTAACTAGTATATCGGCATCCGTCCCGGAAAACAATATGACAGATTTATTGTTGCATTTAACAGGAATTAAATATGATTCATGTCATCACGAGTATATAAATCATCCGGAAGAAACAGGGCACTGTCAAAATGACTTCGATAAATTTTTGGTATACCTCACAAATAATGAGAGATAGAAAAAAAGATGACTTACCATCTTCGACTTAAAGAGTTTTACAAAAGCTTCTATCTAGTCGAAGTTAAAAAAAAGCTTCCCCTTTCTGAAGCCTCTGAAAGGCAAAAAAACTACGCTCTTCACAAGTTTAATTTTATCCAATAATATGAAGAAAAAAACATAATAGAAAGAAAGAAAACTTACAAATAAATAACAAAATCTTTGTGATCAACCCTATAAAAGATTCAACTTCGTCATGGGTCGGATTTTCCCATGAATGGTCAGAAATTGCCATGTTTGCGGTTAGTTCTTGGCTTATATATTAAGAACCGTAGCAGATGCGGAAAAGTTTCAATTGTTAGAAAGTCGTTTATTCCTGTGTCAGATATTCATAAGGTGAATGAATGGTTTCCACATGATCAATACAGGTATAACAAGAGCTTCCCCAACTTTACTACCAAATTCAAAGTTCCCGGCCACCTAAACGTAGGTTACCGCGGTATAACAATATTCAAACTTTTGCCGTGGAAACGATAGTTATTTGATTTTAAAACACAAATACATATGTACACAAGTACAGATGGTAGTCTTTACATTAACGAACTCAAGTTTCATATCCATTCATCAAAGAATCTCGAAACTTTCCGGACATGCGCTCTGAAATAAGAAGTATCAAATTCGATGCAAAAGTTAGTTTCCATGCTTCAATTTTATTGCGAACATTTGCTCACATACAGTGTATAAGGCTGTCTGCGTACTGAAATAGAACATACTAATCTATAAAGCTGCTTAGTGATTTTGTTAATGGAAAAGATTTGTAGTAACATTATCTCAGATCTTTCTGATGATTTTCATTTTTGTAACGGCAACGGAAACACATCGAATTAATGCCTGGTGAAAATAGAACTTAGAAATGGAGCATGCCAGCAAGCATCGACTTCTCTTGACTTGAAGATATGAATAATTCTAATTATTTTTATTGTGGCTTTCGATATTTAGGTTATTGATCGGAAGCATGCATGACTGAAATTCCCATTTATGCAACTCTGAAATTTCAGGCAATATAGGTAAAAAATAAAAGTTGGATAAATGAGATCAAAGGTAATTAAGAACAAAGAATTCTTAACAAGAGCTTGGGTTATTAATGAATATTGAAATATGACTACTCTTAAATAAAGCCTGGATATTTTTCAGAATATTTTTTCTGTACTTTTTAATACATGAAGTAACCATCGAGTGTGATTTTTCAAATTGTTTCTTTTCTCAGATTTGTTTGTACTTCTAATACATGAGAGTAATAATTTTGTATCATAACATTAAGCTGTTTTTATTTATATATACATTTTTATGGTAAAGTTGTATTTATTTCATTGTTCAGGAACCAATATTGTGATTTTAGTATAATACGGTTTCCTTTTTATATTGACATGGTTTTGTATTTTGTTTTTTTTCTAGCTGATTCTAGTAATAATATTTCTACCTGGTTAAATTCGCAATTCATTTGTTAAACTTCACCTTACCTGTTTTTTGTTTGTTTGTTTGTTTGGTTTTTTTTTGTCTGTAGGAATGTATTTTTTTACGCATAAGCCACTCAATCATAAAAAAATAAGTTGTTTTGGGATTCCTATGAACAAAAATATTATTTATATATTTATTGTATAATATTAAGCATCATATAAAATAAAAATAACAATATACAAAAACATCTTAAACACAAAAATTTACGATGTTCAACCAAGTTTCAACAGGTGGGAGACTGCGTCAGTGTAGTGGAACACGTCAATCTGCACTTGTAGTCTGTCTTTTAGCTGAGTGAGTCGGTTTTCAATGGTCCGGTACTTTAGTTTCCTGATCTTGAGTTTACCCCTGCAGTATATTGTACCAGCAGGACATTTGTCGAAGCATGTGTGCTCTGTAATTTATGAATAATCAGGTATAAGTTTGGATGAGCCTTGTTGAGTTATTTGTTGAGTTTGTGATGTCAACAAAGGTGATTTATGGTCCTTGGTCCCTCGGTCGAATGGTGGTTCCAACGGTCTGGTTCTCTGTCAATCCACTGTTCTGTCACGTAATCGTTGAAGCTGATCACTTTTGTGTCGTCTGTTTGGTAGTTGTCTAGTGCATGGAATCATACGTTTTCTACTTGGTCTGGAGGTGCAAGAGGAAGTGTTGATACTCGTCGTACATGTTGATGGAGAGTCGGGTTTTTCTTGACTAGGTCAAAAAGGCGTTGGTAATTAGTCTGGCATTTGTCGGGTAAGAAGGACAATATATGTGAGTACATCTCTCCATCAGTGAGTGCGTGAATGGTGTGCAGTTACTAAAAAAGACTAGTGGGCAGTCGAAAATAGTATCGGCTTGGCTGAGGTGTCGAACGTTGTCAGAAGTTCCAAATCGTAGAATCTTGTCACCATCGACTGATAGAAGGAAGTCCTGTCCTGTAAATAAAAAACAAATCATTAGAACAACATTAAAAAAAAGAATTATACATTTATGTACAGAATGATTATCAGAAATATCTTGTTACAAATCTATAGATAAAACCTATTTTATTCTTTGATTCCTGGGAAAGCTGGTAATTAAGTCGTCTTTGGGACCTGGACAGTCCTTTTCGGTACATTTCCAGTAGATGAGTAGATGAGTTCAGCTTCTCGTTCCTGTTTTCCGGTCTTCACAATGCATCTGTAGCCAGTATACTAACGAGCATATGGAAAAAGCTGTACTTTGACTTGTGCGTATGCCATTTTGACCGATGAGATTTTTGACTGAGGGCCTATATATACCAACATTTAACGATTAGGCATGCTTACTGAACACTGTTCCATAGGATGACACTTTGAGCTCTAGAATATATTGGCTTGGGTGCCTTGATGGCTTAATGCAATAATAAGGAGGTGTCACGAAAGCATATGTTTGTTATGTGTAATTATTACACATAATCATTAATAAAAATTAAAGGTGACCATTTTTTCACCTATTCACATTAACTTAAATTTCATTAATGATAATTAAACGTTTAATTTGGCAGAATTCTTTATTTATAATAAATAAGTTTTCAGATTGACAATGACGTCTAATTCATTTTTTATAAAATATTATATAAATGTTTTACATTTTAATTTTCATAAAATACTTAGTTTTTATTTCATTTTTTTTTCTTTTAAAAAATCTCAAAAGTTTGAAATTTTAATCAATTTTATTCCAATAAAATTTTTATATATAAAATATTATATAATTTTTTTATACTTTAATTTTCATAAAATATTTAGTATTTATTCTAAAAAAGTTCCAAATTTTAATCAATTATAGCATATTTTCTTATTATGTTGGAATAATATACAAAAAATTATTTCTTGTCATTTTTTTTCTGTAGACACCTATTTAGTGCTCAACAAACAACACCTTAATTAACCATAAAATTAAGTTGGATAAATGGGAATAGGCAATTTTCAAAAGTTAGATTAATTGGAATACACCTTTTTTAGATTGCAACAAAATTGAGGAGTTTTGAAGGTGTGTAAATTTAAAACTGTGGAATAATCTCGGGCGCCATTAAATAATTTGACATTGTCCTGTACAATCGCTACAGGTAAACCAATTTTTTAGTAAATATGTCCCACTGACCTCATAAATATCCATGAACATGGCATCTATATGCTGTTATTGGTTCATTTTCATAGAAAACAATTAATTGTACATATGCCAAAAAAGAGAATGTAAAAATTCCAGAGGAACAAAATTGGGAGAAGACAACCACTGAATAAGTTCCTGTCTTGGGTCAGATTTATATAAAAATACTGTAAGATTTACCGAGATAATCAATCATCCTTTCAAGTTCAATGGCATATTATGTGTATATCACGAAAAAGTGAAAAAGGCGATGAAATTCAATTAAAAAAATTAAATTTCTTAACAGTTTTATAATGTTAAGGAAATATGATTGTGCTTAAATCTAGATTTGAAATGATAAAAAGAAAGATAGACAACAACGCTACAAAGATAGACAACAACTCTATAAAAAAGGAAAGTCTATTGGTCGTTAAACCCCGTGCAGGTCCGGGTGTTAAAAGAATAGACATGCAGCAGCGCTAAGCTTGTCGTAAAAGGCGACTAAATAGTGCTCAGAACCCTAGCCGGGGGCTAGGGCGCTCTGCCCACAGAGTAACTGGGATGTGTGCCCCAGGTGGTGGAATGGGGGTACCCCTGGCGTGTTACATTCTGGGGTTGTCAGGCTATAATACGGAAAACCTGACTGCAACCATAATGGTCACCGTGTTGGGAAAGATGCCACGTTCCTCGCACGTTAAAGAACCCTACTGTGGTATTCTTCCGGAGTAGGAACCATAGGGCTCCGCCACAGGAGGCTAAATTGCCCGGTCTTGCCCATCCCCCCTTTTTCTGGTGGCAATCAAAATTTTTCGGCCCTATTGTCCTTGTGTCCTGTCCTTTTTTTCATTTCATCATCATTTCATGTTCATTTTATCATCCATTTCATGTTCATCGTCTGAATATAGCTGGAATATTGCTGCTCGGACGTTAAACCCCAACAAACAAACAAATATTGGTCGGTAATACATGTAATTGGCAGGCGCGTAGATGAGGCCAAATTGAAGTGTAGGCAAATTACGACAGGGGGTCCAGGAGGCGAAGCCCCCCCCCGGAATCTCCGCGGAGATAGCGTTTTAGAGCATCATTTATGCCTCTCCTGGATGTATTTTATCTAAAAAAAAATTGGCAAAATTATGTGCAGGCAAAAGCTTTTTTGCCTAACGGCAGCTACGCGCCTGATTGGTGTAAAACAATTCATAATAACTTGAAATATTGAAACATACAAGTCCATTCAGAAATATTCGGTCACTTCCGACACACTAAAATTAGATTTGGATGCAGAAAGGAGAAAGTTAACCTGGTTCCCGGGACTGCGTTTTAGGTATTAGCTACTAGCCATACACAATCACGAAATGGCTGTTATTTGCACCAAAAAGTATATGGTCTCGCAGCAAAAGTTGACCTACATGTAAATTCAAGTTGTTATGAACGCTTGAAAATTCAGCACAAAATACACATGGAAAATATGAAGCACCTACTTTTCATTTATAGGAAAACATTTAAACCTTATTACAATTTATTTATTATTACTAAAATAAAATCGAACATAAATGGGTAAGCTTTGAACTGAAAATGAATTTCAAGCCATAACCAACCAACCAATCAAGAAACATGCACCTTGTTTTCAATATTCAGCACCATGATGGAGTAAAAACGTTAGTTAAATCAGTTACGCATCAAATAATTTTAACGCGAAGAGTGAAGAGCTAAGACAAAAGTTTTTCCTCTGTGAAATGAGAGAGGCTGAGCAATTCCGATTGATACAAACCATCGTCACTGCGTCCAATCGAGATTTTCAAAGATGTTAACCCTATATTGATATGTAAATAAAACAGAAAAAATAACAAACTTGTTCAAGTTTAAATATAGTTTTAAAATACGTTAGAGTAGCGGATAAAAAGAGCGGGGTTCAGGGGAATGGATCGCTCAATTTATTGGAAAATGTCGTTTATTTATTTTTTTTTTTTTGCCAAATTTTGGCAAAAATGAGCAATAGTTACTAACCTAGAAAACTTGAACCTTTTTCAAAAATCTTTGGACCCCTCTCATATTACGTTCAGTTGGCGATGAAAGACGATAAAATATTCTAAAAGACGGAATACATCGCTCTTCGGTCATCAAGTTCGAGATTAATTTTAAATATACTACTCAGGGTCCACAAGTGAATGACAAATATTATTATTTAAGTTTTTGGTATGACAGTTTTTCTGATATGAATTAATATCTTTAAGTACCAGTCCATATGAAATTCAGGCAATGGCAACGTTAATGGTGATTGATAATACAGAAATATCATTATTCTTTCTATTTAAGGATGTAGTCGTAGGGTAAGAGACATATCTCTTACAAATCATTGGAATGTTTATATTTAGCATTTTACATCAATTTTATGTAAGCATCAAAGTAACTTGGACTGGTTTCATTCTGTTTCAAATGAAAGCTTGATAACCGTTGGTAAAATTGAATGAATGAATGAATGAATGAATGAATATTTATTGTATAAGCAACATGATTGCTATAGCACAATACATATATTACATAAACAACAAATGACAGAGAACAAACAAAGCTGAATAAAATACTAGCTAAGGTAGCTGTAACAATGCAGTTCTATGTTTCCAAGCTATTTTTAGATACAAACATAATTTTCTTGTCAAATTGTCAGATTTGGCAGTAATCAATGTTTTAAGCTTATAGGCATTTGGCCATGAACAATAATATTTTGGTAAAAAGCGAAATCTAAAAAGACTAAATGCTGGACAAACTAATATAAAGTGGTATTCGTTCTCTATGGAGTTCATATTACAAAATTTACGAATACGATTGACTCTTTCTATATTTTCATAACGACCAATCTTTAACTGTAGCTTCAAAGTACCACTACGTAACTTACATAGTAAAGAAGTATCAAAATCATAATTCAGATATGGTTCAAATTCAAAACAATATTTGAAAGACATATATAGACAGAGTTTTTCGTTATCAGCAACACTAGCACTCCAAGTTTGATAATATTGGTCTATAATACGACACTTGATGTACTCATATGATACATTTATTTTTTCTTGGTTCAACCATATATAATTTAAACCTAGGTCAATCATCAAATCACGAACATTTGAAGCCCAGTTTCTCTTACCAGTATTTGCATCATTTAGTATTAAAATGTAAACATTATACACTATATTATGTCTATCATTTAACAAATGTAACCAATATTTAATTATCGTTAATCTTCGTACAATAAACATGGGTAAATGACCTAGTTCTCCATATAAAACAGATATAGAAGCATTTCTACTAAGTTTTAATGCATATCGACAAAGACGGCCATGTACTAGTTCCACATCACGTGCTCTGTGAAAACCCCAAACCTCTGAGGCGTAACTCAAAACTCTGCTAACCATAGTGTCGAAAAGGAAACACTTATGATTTGTATTAATACATAAGTTTTAAGCGAGTTCATTAGAGACGATAACGCTCGTCCTCCTTGCTGAGACGCTGGTTTCTGTGTGTGAGCAAACTTCCCATTGTAATGTAATAACATTCCAAGGTAAATATAGGAGTCAACTATTTTCAATTCGCTTCCTTCAAAATTAAAACGATTTTCTACCCGTCGCAATCCATTTCGGAAAACAGCAACTTTTGTTTTGTAAGGATTCACAAATATATTCCATTTTCGGCAGTATTCAGAAAGTTTGTCGAGTAGAGCTTGTAAAGTTTCGGGCGATTTCGCAAACAAGACCGTGTCGTCAGCGAACAGAATTAAGTATATCAAATACCCATTTAAGTCAATGGCATCATTTACTGCTGTTTGAATATTGTTAGCAATGTCATTTATGAAAAATAAGAATGTGATACAAACATAACATTGATTTTAAGAGTTAAGCCACTAACCCTTGGTTTGATTGATTGATTGATTGATTGATTATCTTTATTTCCTCCATAGTTGAAGATTTTAAAGATATTTCAGAAACAAAATTAGCTATAATACAGACAAAGCTAAATATGTATACATTATATACACAATGTATATTGTCATTACAGACATCAAATTAATAAAATACATTTTATGCAGTTGATTTGATATGATAATATATATCATCTAAGTAAGTGGTGAAAAAGATCATACGAAAAAGTTGAGTACACTTTTGTGACATATTCTGCTAAATGGCACATGAGGCGACCCCATTTATCGAACGATTCATGCTGATCAAAAATATTACGGATTCGTGGACAGGAAGTATATCAACAGTCTTATAAAACATCTCTGATCGAACATCTAGAAGTTGATCGCAACTAAGTACATAATGTCTAACAATGTCTGTTGAAAAGGACTTACATAAAGAACACATGCCTTGTCTGATTGGAGTCGAAACTAATTTGACAAGTGTCATTAATTTTGAGTTCATAAGTGGTAAGGAAACGGCAAGTCTTAGAAGGCTATGTTCAGTCAAATCGGTATGAATACGAGCGTATCGCTGCAAATAAGGTCGTTGTTCAACGTATGTTTCAACTTGTTTTCTTCGTAAATGTCTATAGACTGCATGACTATTTTTCTCCAAAGTGGTTTTGGTGGAAAAAATTGTCTTTTAGATAGTTTTTGAAAAACAGAGGCAAGCATATTTGCGCAACAGTTCAACGAGCTCATACGTTATTGACGATTTACTACAGTCTCCAGTCAGCACTTGTGCAACACGTAAATTAAATACCTGCTTGAAAGAATATCCACTGTTATCACGACAAAGTCTTACAAAAGCAAAAGTTTCATCTTGTCAACAAAACCTTCTATAGACCATAGGCCTATGTTTGCATTACATGATTCAATAGGACTCCTTCTGAAAAATTGTAGAATAAATCTTGTGAAGTACCTCTGTGTTACTTCTAATAATTCCAACTCATATTTAGTAATTGGACTCCAGATTTCACACGCGTAAAGTGCTGTTGGTAAAATGATGTGTTTCCAAATCGAGCAGTTTGTTAGAGCACTCATTCCTCGAGGATTAAATTCGATGTTGTAAAGAGCATGAAGTTTCTGTTTCATAGATCTAGATGCTGATTCTGTCCGTTCATTGGTTTTATCGCTTGTATTAATGAGTGATCCAGCATATTTAACCGTTTCCTTTCTTTCAACAGCCATGTTACCAAGTTTTAAATTAATATTCCTTTCAATATTTTTGGAATTTTTAGATGGCTCAAAGATCAAATCACAACTCTTTTTTGCATTATATTTTAACCTCCATTTTTTAGCATAACAGTACACAGTTTTTAACAAAGTCTGACATCCATTTACTGATGGGCTTAAAATAGTCGTATCATCAGCTAGTAATATGGATGGAACGTGATAGAAGCCTGTAACTAGTCCTTTCTTGGTAGATATGAGTTCGTTTATCAAGTCATTGATAAAAACTGCGAAGAGCTAAGCTGAGAGAACACGGCCTTGACCAACTCCTTGTTTAATGCGAAAAATCTGGCTTGTCATACCACCGTATGGAACATGAGCCGTCGCTGTTTTGTATGACATGTATATCAAGTTCCATATCGTTCCTTTTATCCCAATGTCATAAAGTTTATAGAGGAAGCCATCTTGCCACACCTTGTCGAACGTCTTTTCATTGTCAAGAAAAGTTGCATAAACACAAGTGTTTCTTTCTGTGTAATACTAAATCACTTCTTTTAAGGCATATAAGGCCGGAATCGTTCCATGTTCTTTTACAAATCCAAATTGTAGTGAGTGAGGTATGATAAGCTTAGATATTTCTAAGTGGGTTTGAATACGACATAGGAAAATATTTTCGAATAACTTCCCTATTGATGATGTAAGTTTCACAGAACGGTAACTGTAAGGGTCTGACTTGTCTTTATTGGGGCCTTTGTAAAGAGGAATAACAATTCCATGTCTGAAGGCCATTGGTAGGTATTCATGTTTAAGTATCAAATTGAAGAAATTACACAAATGTTTCAACATAGTTTTTCCGCCATACTTAAGATGCTCGTTTGAAATTTGATTTCCCCACTTTTAAAGTTTTTATTTGATTGCTAGTTTCTTCAGATGTAATTTCATGTTCCAATGTACTAATATTATCTTTTTCTGGTTGGTCAAATAATGTTTGTACCTTCTTAGTGCCTTTGACATAGAAGACATAGTCACAAGAGCTTTTGTCACAATACAATTCCTCAAAATATTTACTCCATGTTTCACATATTTCACCGGGTAAAACACTTGTAGTCTCTTCATATACTAGCTAACACGTTGGGGGATCTTAAATGTTTGATTTCCGAACGGTCTTGTAAAATCCACCAATGTCAATTTTGGTAGCATTTTTATAGTCTTCGTACGTTTCCTCATTCCACATCCTTTCAGCTTGTTGTTTTCTTCTTCTGAATTCCCGTTTCTTGTCTTTGTATTCTTGGTAAAGTCTATTTGATTTATCTCTTGGTTTGTCATTTTCTTTCCATGCTCGCCTGGCTTTGCGCTGTTCAAAGTACCTAACCTATTACTCTTCCAATCTGGTTTATGGTACGGACGATATTTTCCAAAAGGAATACACGCATTTGCTGACATGTGAAGGACATTTGTAATGATACTGCAGTAATGTTCAATGTGACTGACGTATTCTCTATTATGATTTGATCTTTCAAAGTTCATCAGTTTATCAATCTCAGTTTCATACATTCTGAACTCAAATTCATCAGCTTTGTTCCATTTTAGATCATTTCTATATACTTTGGGGTCGCCAGATGTAACGCAAAGCAGATCAGTATTAAGAGACATACAAATAGGAAAATTATCAGAATATTCATATGGACAATTTCCGTCAACAAGTAAATCAGATACACTATTAAGCATACATTCTGGAATAACAATATAATTAATGGTAGAACGTTGAGTCTTATCTTTGTTTCTAAAAGTATACATAGGACCTTTCCTATTATTTAACAAAGGAGCTACCTTCAGGTTTCTATCATAAAGAAAGTGTTCGAAAGCCTTGCGTTTTCCATTTGGGGTATTGTTTGTAATGTCAACATTAAAATCACCTTCTACTATGGTAACATAGTCACTACTCGTAATATCATACAAACATGACAAAAAATCTAAATGTTTCAGAAATTTATCTTGTGAGTGATTTGTAGAAAGTAACAATGTGCATAAAAAACAAATATCCTGCCAATTTTTTGGTGATACTATCGCTCCACTGAATCTATCGCTCTGAATACACAGTAACTTTACTTTAAACCCACCGGTTTTTGTAATCAACAATGCGGTTCCCCCAGAACTTTTTAAACTATAACCACACTCATTACTGACACTGTAAAACATGAAAATCATTTGCAATGCCTTGCAGAAAGATGATATTGTTATTATTTAGCCAGTGGCCACATACATCTTTCTAATAGCACCCGTAAATAAGATGTACCATACATGACACCCTTCATATTCCACCATAGTAATCTTAACATAAAAAATAACAATAAGTGCAAAATAAAACAAAAATGTTTTATCACCATAATTGTTCTGAATTTGTATTGTTATTTGCACTATAGTTAGTGTTGTTTGGCACGTACTCACGCCAGTAAACTCCATGGGACCAAAATGAGTAATCATTGTTTACCTTGTCAAAATCATTTTCAAAATCAAACGGATCAATAATCTGTGCATATTCTTTGCTAAATAGTTTCGGATGGAAATACTTTGAAAATACGTATTAATTATTGCAGATTTTTGCTCAGTTTGACTTTCAGTTTTTACTAAATGATTTCTGCCTTAGGTTTATACCTACTTCTTTTTAAAGATACCTTTTTACAAAGAAAGCACTAGAACATTGTGTTTCAAGGGGAGATAATTCACCCATATTAAAAAGAATGCACAACAAATTAAAATTTATTATGATAGTAGTATATCTGATCATATGCAGATATGAATTTATTCCTGTTATGTGAACATTTTAACAATTAAATTACAATTTATAAACCATCACGTGCCACCCAACCTTGTAAATTAGTTTGAATTTTATATGGAACGGCAATTTTAAAGCTACATGATTTAAAAAAAAACTATTGTAGCGAAAAATTCGGAATAATGAAAATCTGCGGAGAATTTATGACGTTTTAGGATCGTTTCCATAAAGAAGATTAAACATACTTCAAAAATATAACTAAAGCCACAAAAAATGAATTTATTATTAAAAATATTATGCCATTGATATTCAGGACTTTTTGAAGTAACTTGCCACAGGACAAATGCATTCCCTAAAAATGAAAGTGCCAAATGGAACCTTAAATAACGATTTGATGATTAAGTTTTATATATGCAGACTATCTGTTTCATGTTTCCAAATGTTAGCCAGGTGTTTGGGCTTAGATGTCTGTAAATTGTTCTACTGTTTTCAACCTTATGTAGCTTTTCTCGATTTTATATAAGCTGAAACACAGTTCTTATATCAAAAGTAATCTTCATTTATAGTATTAATTTCACGTGCTTATTAGAAAGTTTGTTTCATTTGGATTGGTTTGAAGACGGTTATTACACTCCACGGGACGTTTAGGTTTCCCGCACGCACGATACCCAAACGCACGCTAAACGCTCACCAAACACACGATAAACGAACGCTTCTATAGTGCGTTTAAACGAACGCTCATACCGAGCGTTTAAACGCACAATAAACTAACTCTCCAAGCGTGCGTTTAAACGCACGATAGACGAACGATGAAAAAGAATTATATTAACAAATAATGAAGAAAGAAAAAAAATTAAATTAAATTAATGAAATTATATAGATTAGTAATAGCAAAAACTATAAAAATAACATCTGAATCAATGAAATCATAGACGAATGACCCGGCCAGCGAAAGCTATATTTTTATATAGTCTATCTGGCCGAGTGGTCTAGGGTGCTGGACTTTGTGCAGGCGGCGTTGCCATAGATGTTACAGCGAAGTCAGTCTATGTCTTGGCGGGTTTTATAGGAAAACAGAGGTGCACCTGGTCAATGCTCTCGGTATTAAGTGGAGTCCGAGTTGTTCATTTACTTTTGTTGCTTTCTATGTATTGTTTTGGTTGTTTATGTTATTTGTTGTGTATGTCTGTTTTCTACGTCTGGTTTTTGTCCCCGGAGGATTACATTCTTTTAATTTCCGCAGGACTCTTGGTTCCCTTGGTACGCTGACCATTACAATATTTTTATATCTTTCCTAAG
Source organism: Perna viridis (assembly GCA_037379345.1). NCBI lineage: Eukaryota > Metazoa > Mollusca > Bivalvia > Mytilida > Mytilidae > Perna > Perna viridis. The sequence goes on along the minus strand of CM074522.1, from coordinate 7,825,083 downwards.
GAAGGTCATTTTCTGTTATCCTATTCTAATAGTATAACGGAATCAATTCTACGAAGTGTCTATAGTAAATTCATTATGTATTCACTCCGGCGCACTCATTCCATGCTGCCATTATTTTCTGTTTTACTGTTTTCCAAGCTTCAAATAAACTTAGTTATTTTTGTTTTTTTCCCTTAGTTTCCTAATGTTCTTACTTATTTTGTTTGTGTTTGCATACTATTTTATTTTTCACTTTGGAGTTTGAAATAATGTATTTATATTTTCCTTTGATTTGAAATCCAAATTCTGTTCACCGATAAAATTCAATAAATCGTCATTGAAAATTCACTTACGTCGATTAGCTTTTCAAATAGGGCTTACATTTTAAGTCTAAATTTCTTCCTTTATGTTATAGCATACAAGTTTATGATTGTTACACTCTTTATACTATCATTCATCATCCGCAGCATTAAAGATGATTAAAAAACCTTTGTTTACCGTTGTTTTTACCTACAAAGTAAGAAACTAGCAGAAATTATTACTTTTTTAAAGCCGAGACATATGTTACATCGATACATATTATGCATCACAGTGAATTGCTTGACCAATGTCGTTTTCCAAAGCGACATAACTGTTCGATCCGTCTTAACATGTTTCGTCTGTAAAATATGTTCTTTTTGCAGCAGTCAATGCCTTCTGTGGGAAAAATGCAGGTGTTCTGTAAGGAGAAGGAAACGACGTGGCTGATTGTCATGGTTGTATTTTTTCGTGTCCCCGGTTTAGTCTTTACTGTATCCAACGGAATCGCTTCATTCGAAACTTCGGCAATTGTACTTTTCTGTCATCAAAGCAAGCTACTTGTATATAATCTTATTAAAATTAAGATTAAGCTGCATTTGATAGTATTAATAGAGTAATCAAGGGAACCAAGAATGTAGCGGAAATCAAAAGAATGTAATCCAGGGGCAAAGACCAGACATGGAAAACAATCACAACAAAGAACATGAAGACCTTAAATAAGCATAAAAAAAAACTAACAATGAGCAAAAATATTTAACATTATACGAGGCATGAATATGGAACATTTTTTATTGATTCCAGTGTTGGAAGTAGGGTAACTTTCTCGATGACAACCACTTTTCACAATGACAATGTCTCTTATTATTAAAATCGTTACAACTTATGACTTCCTGTTACTCAGACAATGTTAGTAATAGAAGATGAATTAACGATTATATGTTTGAATTTAACCTATTACCTTAACTCATCGCATCGATATAAGTCGATATAAGAATGTACTCTGATGTGCAGATTCGAAAGCTATTAATAAATAAAAGGAGGACTCCCCCTGCAGAAAATTTGGAATGTGCCTTATCTACCGATGAAAACAACAACAGGTATGATGAAATGCAACAAAAGCACCAGCATATAAACTAAATCCAAAATAGAAAATACATTTTGATAAACCACCAAATGGTATTCAAGAAGTGTACACACACATTTTAGTATAGCCCATACAACAAAAATAATAATATCCACGCACACAGAACGATTATATATCTTCAAAATCGAATAAGTAAGTGATACGAGGGGCCTCTCTTGCTTATAATACATCGCATCTACCTCAAAGAACTTGAGATAAAGAATACTACAGACAGCCTCATACCTTGACCTACACTTAGAAACCAATGGTAAAAGAAAACTATTGACCAAACTTTACGACAAACGTGATGAGTTTTCATTCAGAATTGTCAACTTTCCTTTCATCTGTGACGACATCCCTTCAGCACCTGCGTATGGAGTGTTCATATCACAACCCATACGTTATATCTTGATCTACACTTAGAAATCGATGGTAAAGAAAAACTGTTGGTTATAAAGGTTATAGCGGTAATCAAAAGAATGTAATCCAGGGACAAATACCAGACATAGAAAAGAGACATACACAACATAGAACATAAAGTAACTAAAATCATACATACAAAGTAACAAAAGCAAATGAGCAACTCGGACTCCACTAAAAACTAGGAGCATGTACCAGGTGCACCGGTAGGGTAAGCGTCCTCTGCTTTTCTAGAAACACCCGCCGAGTTGCTCATAAAAAGTCAAGTCCGGGGTAGACAAATCAGGAAAGGAAAACTATGACTCGTTGAATAAATCAGTTTTGATGGTGCAGATGGATACACCATAACGATCCACGAGTTTATGACGACGACTATAAAACTTGTGTAGTGATGACTTCTATCTTGTAGCAACATAACTCTGTTCCAGAAGCCTATTTGTTAGAGTTCTAGCGCGATACAAAACGTCTGCGTAGTTTCGGCAAGCTCTGGCATAACGTATGAGTTGTGATATGAACACTCCATACGCAGGTGCTGAAGGGATGTTGCCACAGATGAAAGGAAAGTTGGCAATCCTGAATGAAAAGTCATCACGTTTGTCGTAAAGTTTGGTCAATAGTTTTCTTTTACCATCGTTTTCTAAGTGTAGGTCAAGATATGAGGCTGACTTCACAGTATTTGTAGTATCCTTTGGGGTAGATGCCATGTATCAAATCTCCGAAATTAGGATTGTTTAAAGATAATACGTCATCTATATAGCGGAAACTGAGATTGAAGGATCTAGCCAAACGATATTCTTTCTTTCGGATCGGATCACTCTAAAGTCAGCCTCATAAGAGTGAAGGAATAGGTCAGAAAGTAAAGAAGCACAATTTTTTCCCATTGGAATGCCGACCGTTTGTTAAAAAACACGTCCACCACATTGGACAAATATGTTGTCGATTAAAAATTCCAGCATTTTGTAATCATCTTTCTTTGTATATTTGGAAGATGATTTGGAATTAATTCTTACGTATGAGGAACCTCTACTAAGAACTATATATTTTTATCTAGGTGTACCCTCTTTTTTGGAAAAAAAACAACGAGGTATAAAGTTTTTAAGTCGGGATTATAACTGAGTGTAGGGAATAGAAGTATACAGTGTTGAAAAATTATAGGTTTTAATGTTATTATATTCAGATAATAGTCTTGAACTGATTGTCTCCAAAAGATCTTTCGAATTTTTCAGGATCCACATTGAATTAATACCACTACGGGAGTAACATGTGTTGTGGTAGGAGTGCAGACCCTCTTTGACAGTTGTGAGTATAGAAGTTAAAAGTTTTGAAAGAGGTTTGGTGGTACATTTTGCAGATCCAGCTATGTAACGTTGTTTGTATGGATTCTTGTGAAGTTTAGGAATCCAGTACATAGACGGTAAATCAAAATCATCGTCCTTGGTAGAGAGACCAAAAGAGGATAGCCCAGATTTAGATAACTCTGACAAAAAATATTTTTATAACATTCTATTGATGAACGTTTGAGCAAATCCAGTGATGCAATCAAATAATGGTCTTTTCAAACAGATGATGCATTCTTGAGTGAAATTACATTGTCAGATTATTCAAACCATTTAAGTTTAAATAGTGATACAAATAAAGATATTGCAATTAAATATCTAAAAAAGTGAAAATCTAAATATAATCTGATTTGCTATAAAAGTTTCTTATAGATTTGCCACATAACCGGTTTTATATTTTCATTCGGTTGTTGCGCTTTTGAGATAACATTTATATAGATTTTACATGAAATTAGCACTAAGGAGAAGGTATCGTTCTTGATTGGCTTCGATTAATTAGCTTTAGTGTGCTATGAATGTATGGTTTTCTCAAAATTACAGATTTGAAGACAAAAAAGACTACGGTGAATTAAAAATATGGCAATTGAAGACGGAGAAAAATGTTTATTTGTTGGGTTTTGGTAGACCATTAATCATTTGTACCATAGGCAATGTCTGGATTTTATATGGACTGGAACTTAATGCAAATATGTATTTATCAATTATCAATTATTCAAACTTTGAAGCTTTGAAGGTGTTACTTGAAAAAAGGAACATTCCCATATTGCATTGCCTTCATTAAAATTAAAAGTGTTTGGTTGTTTCTGTGTATCAATTATGTCCTATATGTTAAACTATTGTACTACTTAAAGGGAAAGACCACATTGCATTAAGTTAGACTCTTATGATAAATCATACCCACGTAAACAAATATAAATAACCTTAAATGCAAAATGCGCTTTTATAAAATGCTCAAGGCCATGAAAAGTTCGAAATCCTTGAAATATAAGTGGATATACATCTTGCAGAACTCTCCTATTTGAAAATAGATCAAAGTCAGATTTTATTGATTTTTGCCAATAGCTTCCGATTGGTTCATGACGTCACTAAGTCGGTTTGGTACAGATACAAATACAGCAAATAATATATAAACAAAGAATATTCCGTAAATATTTCTACGATCCTGTTTATCTAATCACCAAAACACGATGACTTGTCAAGTTTACGATTGCACGAATGATAAAAGAGAATTGTTCTAAAAGTTTTTTTTTTACCAACAACACGAACATTCTTCGGAAGTAGCCGTAAGATTTTCTTTGCAAATACTAGTCATCTGGCTGCAAATCCCGTTTTTCATCAATGATGTCTGACTTTTGCCTACATGTTGTGCCTCATCCTCTTCTTCTATTTATTTTGGGTTGAAATTATAGGGGAAGAGTCCCAAATTTGCGACTTCTTCGGACATCGTAATCAATTATTTATTTACTTTCACTTTATACACCGACTTCGTGAAGTCAAAGTTAAACGATCATGGTGGCGCCTATGGGCGCGGGAAATTCAAATTTCCTTATTATAAATCTCGATTAATTAATTAAGAAAAGGAAATTATTTTGTTTCAATTTAATTTTAATGAATATTTAACAGATTAGTTTCGATATTTATGACTTGCACAATAACATGGTCTTCTCCTTTAAGGCACAATGAATCTGTATAACAATAAAACAAAACAATATGCCAAGTAAATATGACACAATCGAAAATGTTCGTAACCGTTTTAATTGCTTAGCCTCTGCCAAATTTATCAACGTCATCGGGGTTTCTTTTAATATTAGCTTAAAATATAATTTGTTTAAGACACCTGCCATTAGTCTCGCGTGTGTGTGTGTGTGTGTGTGTGTGTGTTTTCCTTTTTTTTTTGTTTTCATCAAAGATGTTGAAACAGCCATACTAAAAGAACTATTCATTCATTTTGAAGTATATGAAACCCGAATGGTATTAACATGAAGAAAAAAAGGCTTTAGTTTGAATTAAATCTATTTCTTTTTAAGTTTATCATGTGTTGGTTTGAAATGTATTCCTAGGAACTATAGTTTCCAACCCATTTGTGTCCTTTTCTTCCGATATATGCACTGTGAGGAAATATATACTGAACTATTTCCGATTAAAGTTACGTCACAATTGATCTTTAACATCCCGTCAGGGATGGGAAACGATATACTGAGAAACAAAAAATATATTATATTTTTCTTCTATAGTCTTTGTAGGTTTGCATCTAATTGCCTTTGTACTATATACCGACGTACTTTCTTTGCGTACTTGACATTCCGGTATTATTTAAAAGATTCAAGTTTTTATCTATAATACAACAGTATCTAGCACAATTACACATTTGTGGGAAAAAGGATACATTCTATAAGTAAGAATACTTTAAGTTCAAAATAGACTTTCCAATAAAGAGTGATACATGTGATTAGATTACACCAAATATCAAAGTAAAAAGGCGTTTTTATTAAATTTAAAATATTCATAGAACAAACATCATAAAATTAGTTTTAATGAATGGAAAATTAACTCATTTATATTACAATGAAACAATGCAACGGCTGTTAAAGTTCTTCCCTTATTTTTTTGCCGATATTTGGTAATGTCTAATGTTTTCATTTGTTCTTATTGGTGATTTTTTTTATCTTAATATTATAATTAGATTAAGACAATAAAAAATCATCACAAATTAAATTTGTCTATTTTGGATAATTTTCCACCATTTCTGCATTTTTTACGTTGTTTGCATCATGATGCTTTGTTAAGTTGAAAGATATCGACATTGTGTAAATTATTGGGACGGGCCCCCTTTCGTGACTCGTGTCGGGGAGATTCATAATTGTTGTTAGACTATTATCGATTATTCTCACATGCAATATAACGGGCGTCGCTTGCAGAGCAGGACATGCTTGCCTTTGCGGTGTCACTCCAGGTTTTTGTGCGAGTTCATATCGCTAGTGCAATAGATTTTATTGTGTGACGTTTTGTTTTCACCTTAATCTTCAGTTTTTATTGTAATCTATTTTATTCAGTTTGCTACATTGTGTATGTAGATCGCCTTGTTTCAAGTGACGTCTTATGTTGCCAAGCATTTCTTTAATATAGTCGCCGTAGGTGCCAAGCATTACTTCAATATATTTACCGTATGGTGCCCAGCATTACTTTAATATAGTTACCTGTGCCAAGCATTACTTCAATATAGTTACCGGTGCCAAGCATTACTTCAATATAGTAACCGTATGATACCAAACATTACTTCATTATAGTTACCGTATCTTGTCAAGCATTACTTCAATATAGTTACCGTATTGTGCCAAGCATTACTTCAATATAATTACCGTATGTTGCCAAGCATTACTGCAATACAGTTATCATATGATGCCAAACATTACTTCAATATAGTTAACGTATGGTGCCAAGCATTACTTCAATATAGGTAGCGTATGGTGCCAAGCATTACTTCAATATAGGTACCGTATGTTGCCAAGCATTACTTCAATATGGTTACCGTTGTCAAGCATTACTTCAATATAGTTACCGTATGGTGCCAAGCATTACTTCAAAACTTTTATTTGTATCGTTATGGTTTATCTATATTTATCATGAGGACCGATTCAGTCATTGTTTGTCTCTTTCATCTACAACGGATGTGTTATTTTGTGAGAAATTCAGGGGTGTTTCTAGAAAAAAACTAGATTATTACCCTAACAGGGAACTTAACCCATGCTCCCAGTTTTAGTGGAATCCTTCTTGTTTATTTACTTTTTACGTCTATGTGCGTGTTACTTTGGTTGTGTTCTTTGTTGTTTGTTGTGTGCCCATTTTCTTTGCCTTGTCGCCATTCCTGGACTATGTGTCCTTTTTTGTTACCATTCGATTCTTATTCTGGTACCTTAAACTAGACCCCTTAAATGAAGAAAAGAAACAGGATTTCTGGCACAAATAAAGATTTTAATATGGATATATAAATATATATAGGAACACAATTAATTTCTAGAAAATATAAACAAAAAATATCTGCCACATTGTATCTCGACAGAATAATACTATTTTGACTCTAGTTCCGGTTTAAATTTTAGGAATTGAATCTCTTAGGGGAATCATGAACAAAACCTCAATCGACAAAGTTAAAGGATGTAAATACCACCAACACACGATTGCTGCTATTTTTAGTTCTCTATATGACAAATGTAAAAGGCCGTTTTTCAATTGAAAATTATTTTATCTTTTCCAGAAATTAATTGTATTAAACGCAATACGTATCTCTTGTTTGACATAAGAATTGCCACATACTCTTTTTAACTAATTACTTTTAACTTGTTAACTTTTTTTCCACAAATTTCAGTATTGACCATTCAAAGTTCAGATTCACATTCAAGATCTCACTAATTTGAAATGAAAATGTCTCTCCAACCGGTGAAAATCCGCTTAGAAGAAGTATTTTGGACTTTTACTGTTTCAAATCTAACTAGGGTATAAAAATAATCTTGGAAAGCTAGTAATATGTGAACTTTTTTTAGTGAACTATGTACATTAGATAACCGCAACAATTCACTATCTAATTATTTATTTTCCAAGTCTTAGATTTATTAAAAAATCGATTATGGATGTGCTATCAATAAAATGATTTAAACCTTATTGGATACAGTTGTGGATGTAGAAGTTTAGAAAGTGTTAAACCAATTAAGTATATATAATACAGGACACAAAATTTATTCTCAAGACAAATAGTATTTGTTTTAGACCAGACCTTCAACAAATAATTTGGCAATGGGGACAAGTTATGTTAACCCTCTGATCTGTCTGCTTTTACATTTAAAAAAACGGCTCATGTCAAAGGTCAGATTTTTATGTGGGAATGATAACTAAATAAATTACTTGGTTGAGGAAAATACGTATTGTTTACGAAATTTAGAAAGAGACTAACTAATCAGAATATTCTTATTACTATACCGTGTATGCGGAAAATACATATACTTTTTAATCCATTGAATACCTTTAGAATATATTGGAATTCTACGGACAAGCTAATAAGTCTCCTTAAGGCGATTTAATCAATCAAATCACTTGTGAAAGGACTGTGATGTTGATGACAATCTGCTCTCTGTTGCAATTATAAGGCGTTTGTAATCATATGACAACGAGGACGAAAATCCAATATGACAGGCAATGAATAGATTCACGGTAACACTGGAAAGATTATTTCGGAATTGAAATTCGTTTTGAAATTCATTTTTGAATTGTTTGATCAAATGACGTGGCATTATTTAGCTTGCAATAGTTTTATTATCAATAATATATCAAATCACCACTAGACGACATGTATAACATTATTATTTCGTAATTTCTTATGAAATGGCTTTTTACGATTGATATCTGGACAATAAGAATACTTCTTGAAGTGAAACTTTCAATAACGTTAGCCATGGGATCAGAATCATACATTCGTAATACCACCGAGTGTCACAATTTAGTTTATGGTAGTAATAGAACTCTGAGAAGTACTCAAGGTTTAGAAGGCTCTATTACCAATATGGAGATATTTTGGTTAACGGTTGGGTTTGGTGTTTTCACAGGTTTTTTGGCTGCCGGATTTAGTGCAATAAGGAAATACATACACCACGACAAGGTAAGGAAAATCCCAGTTTTGTTCGCATGAGTTGTAATAAAAGGTCACTGCCCATATTTCTATACTAAGAGAATATAAATCTAAAAGGTATATCTTTCAAATATACTTTAAGTTGAATTACATTAATGATTATAAATACAATGTAAGTCAAACCTGTTTAAGAGCGCTTTAAAGGTAAAGTAAATTGATGGTTACATACAATAGATAGTCTTTATTAACAACCTAATTTCTTGCCAATTAAATGTCATTTCTATTTAAAGCATTGTTAGTATTGTTAGTGATAAAAAACAGAATGCACTACATAGAAATAAAACAATCTTGTAGTTTTCAAAGACTGGTGGATTATTGTTGAATATTGGTGGTCAATAAGACAGATTTGATCATTTGTCCGTTTTGGGCAAGGAACAAGCACATGTAACGCTTTTCAGCTTCAATATAGATTATATTGTTTGATTATATATTTAAAAGACCCTTTCATGTTATATTTTTGAGCAAGTTCAAGTATTGCTCAGGCTTACGATCAGGCTTTGCACTATCTCACGGCAGAATATAATCTGAAAATAAGTACAAAAGGGTATATTTATTTTTATTCTTGCAAGGACTTCTTGGCAAATCTATTTGCTGCAGCTAGGTCAATGTTATGAGGTCTATTATGACATTATTGGAAAACTTATTCCATATTCTAATTATTATATGGCCCCTATAGTATTTTTCTGTGCGCAAACACTTTTACATTAATGACATAAATAAATCTCATGGGCCTTTATCAGTATTCAAATTTAGGAAGTTTTAATAATAATAATTTTCATTCTAATTTGCTGTCGGTTTCTGTTAAACATGTCGACAGATTAAGGTAAAGTGTGATTCCACTAATATCTATCTGATTTTTTCCTCTTCTAGTAATAATATTAAATAAAATCTTCATTCTATGGTATATGGGGTATGAGGATTTGCAATGGAGAAAATTGGGAAACAGTTAAAAAATGGTAAATAAATAATTTTTCATTCAAGTAAGGACTAACATTTAAATAAATAATATATTCGTTGGTAGTATTATGAATTAGTAATAAATCGAGATTCAATGGGAGATTCTACGGTGGATTGGGAATTTTCAACAGGTAATGATGATTGGACAATGTAGGAAGGGGGAATTAGAGGAAAGAACATGGAGTAACTGAAATGGTGATACCATTCATGAGATGTACACATGTACAATTGCCTCTGCATCCTTCGTATAAATGTTTATTAAAACTGATTGTGCGACAGATTGTATGGTCCGGTCAATTTTGATACTAAAAAACGAGGGATAAATGAATGGTTATAATAAAATAAGCGATTTGATAAACTCTACACAAGAGTCAAAAGGATGGTCCGTATAACAAATAGTGATATCAGGGTAAAAACTGGTAAGTTGGAAACCACCGCTTGTACAGCCATTTTCGATCGACATGTTGGGTGAAACCAGTTTTTTTTGCGCGCTCTCATTACGATTTAATTATTTACGGTATATTTAAACTGGTAACATAAATTACCAACAGTCAAAATCGGTAAAATAAGAAAAAGGTTTTAATTTTTCATCATGTAAGAGTCGACATTAAAGTACTTAATGACCATTTATCCACTAGTGTTCTAAGCAGTGTTTTTGTTGATTGAAAAGTTTAGATACGATATTTGAATACAGACTTATGTATAAAAGTATTGACTATTGTGTGATTAGTTGATTCACCGTTGCATTTGTTGCGTTTCACCATATCTGTTTTTTTTTGTAGTATACTACTTATTTAATTGACAAATGTGTGGACAAAGTCATAGAAATTTCATACATTTAAATAATTACAATTTATTTCGTATTCACTTATGGAATGACCGTTATTTTTTTCGGTCTATCAAGAAATAACCTGAATCACGGGTAGCACACAAAAGAACCTGCGTAGCATTGAGGTTATTTCTTGATAGATCGATAAAAATATAACAGTCATTCCTTATAATTTAAGTACCAAAGCTCAAGGAGTAAATCATCAAAAAGATTGATGATGTCACAGTCATTACAAAATTCCACGGTCAACGAAATTTTTGATCCAGTCAGAAACTGTGTTGCATATGAAAATAAATTATAATGTAATCACCAGTAACACTTAAGTATCAAACTCATAATATTGGTCATATCATTGTAAGTATAATTGTTCGCATTTTCATATTACGCTAAATAAAGCAAAATCTGAATTAAGATTTACTATTATAGTTTTATTCAACAAAAGTATAAGTTTACAGATAAAACTAAATAAAATGTATTTTGACCGTCAATGGGCATATATATTATTAACCCTGTGATATCGAAATGATAAATAATAAGTTTTACTGTGCATGACTTCAATACTCTCTCTCTCTCTTTTAGAGTCACAAAAAACTCGCATATTTTATATATGTTCTGTATGTGATGATTTCGCAATAAAAAATACAGGAACGAAGCAGCCTGTAGATCTGATTGATACACGTAGAAGATTCGATACTAAAATATCATTTAGTTTTAAAAAGCACCAAAATACAAAAAGCAAAGCGCCTTTAATTATTATTTTTTTTTGAATACTTTAGTAAGTAGATATGAGTTTTTGTTACTTAAAGTTGGCCCTCGGCTTCAAGCGTGGAAGCAATCAAGCAGATATGACGAATGCTACATGAATATAATTCTTCCTCTATAATCATCCTTGGTCTTTTGTTATTTTGTATTGGTCCCATAGGAATCAAGTTTGTAAGTAAATTTGTTGTGGTTTGCCTTCAAATGAGGTTAACTTTTGTTAAAGTTTCGTCCTTCTGTGTTCATGATTATCATCTCGTGCAGATTTCCGTCATCACAAATTACTACAAAGACATATCGTGTATATGAACATTAAGTAAAAAATGAGTTAATGAATTAACAGATTAATGAAAGTTTTCCATTGTGTGAAAGTAGCATTTCTAAACCTGAATTACTTATATGTACTCACTAAATCTAACTCTATGTAGTAGTTTTGGCATATGCAGCCATGTTTATAGTCATTGAGAACAGAGAGTGGTGATTTTGGGCACCTGTTTGTGAAGAAAATTTGATGTTAACTACATATTGTTTTCATAAAAAAACAAATGTTTTGCTTACATTTTACTTATGCTATAAGGAAATGAAAAAGGGAAGTAAATTACATTTTTACAAAATGTCATTTGAATACTGTTTACTCTGACTCATTTGCTGTTATTAAAATGGTTTTGTGTCATAAAGATAAGATATAAAAAATATCAATCCTTTAGATATTGCAAATTCCGGTATTCAAACAAATGTTTCATGGGTAACATGTGATCAGCCGCATTAAAACCAAATACTCATTAAGACCTCAATGAAAAAATAATATGTATTAAAGATACAAAAATTGGAGAGTTTTACAAAGTGCCATTGAATTTTATAAGCCTTGAAATTTTAATGAAAAGATATACGATTCAAATCGTCAAGTATGACTACTGAGCTGGTGAATCTAACCTTGCATTAAATTGCGAATAATTGTATGCAAAGTTATCTGTATTATTTAAATAATGATCAACGGCCTGTCTGTAGCAGTTCGCTAGCAAGGAAACATACGTTTGTTGGTGCATAGAACTTGACACATTTACTGTGTTTGGTTCTCATTGCTCAACTACTGAACAAACTATTTCTGGGGAATGATGACTTTGTACGCATTGGCATATCGATAATTTAATTGACTCTTTTCCTTTGAGTTTTCCTTTATATATGTCACATGTTTTAGGGTATCTGCACAAACATGATAGAATATTGAAAATGGAGATTTGATGTCAATAAGGACCTTCAAACGTGCTAGATGATCGAGATAAAAACGTATTTTTGGGAAAATGAGATTGCATTTCACATACTGAAAAATTCAGCTTTAAATAATTCTATGCAATATACTAATCCTTATATGGATGATTTTAAAATGCTTGATTTGATCCTTGACCTTTTTTTTCTGTTTATTATTGACTGAAAGGAGTACATGTAAAATCTAGATATAGAACCTATAAATTTCTATTTGACATGGCTCATTATATTTTAATCAAAATTCTATTATAGCTTAAAAATTCATTCATATAAAATTATTTTCATCAAAGAAGGCTTTTGAAGATTTACCAATTAATTTTGCCATGTCTTTATATTCTTGTTTAGCAACACTATATTTTTTTGTGCAGTACTACAGTTTATAGACTTAAATCAGAATTTTGATTTTTATACAGAAAAATGAATGAAAAGCCTAAGCCATAATAACTTTCTAAAACGAAGACTAGCCTCGTTCGGTCAAATTGAAATCAAGAATAAAATATTTACTACATGATGATTATTCATTTCATGCTGATATAATTGTTTTGGAATTTGCTAGTTCCGTTTGAATTGGTCTTTTATAGCACAGTGCATTTTACATAAATTAGTAATGTGTTAATTACAATAATAAATAGGATTTCCTAAGCGATTACCTGAGTTTGAATTCGAATCCAACAATATGGCATTTCTATATGACGCTTCTGTCAAAATATCATATGGTTGTGAAATTTGATAATAGTTTCACATATAATTGTAACGTAAAAGGTATGAACGGGACAACGGACAAACGGACGGACACCATAATCAATATATGCATTCCGCTTTCAAAGCGGATTTTTAATAAGTAAATCGGTACTGGTTTATATTCAGCAGTAAACCCAGTTACTTTTGGGTTTCGGTGAAGTCCTTATATATATTAGATAGTATTTTACTACTTTTATTGGATATGTAAAATGTTTTCCTGTCCTCTGGTTACCATAGTTGTTTTAATGTATCACGTCTTTGATTGCTCTCATAAAAAGGCAGCCAGACAGTGACCGCAAATCACTCGAACTTTATTTAAATACGCTAATTTAATATGAAAAAATTACTCTTAGATTCCAGTTAAGATATTTATCAGTCTAAAGAATTTAGTAAGGTTTTTGTGATGCGATTGAATATTTTGTTGAGTTGACCAATTTTTTGACACATGTGACCATCGAAGTTTCAATAATTTTTGTCAGGTCACGTGAAAGGTAAGCGTTTCAGCAGGATTATGATTACTACAATTGTCATCTTAATTTTATTTGTCGGTTTATTTTACATATAAATACTTTAGTAATGTGAAATTACATTTTTATAAAAGAATAACTCACATTAAAATTAAAATAAAGAATAATTGTTATTTTTGGTAGCATTTCTCCTTTCCAAAGGAGCAAGTCTATGATTCACTTAGTTATTTACAACATAAATAATTTAATTTATTAGATAGTTCCATATGAAATAGGACGGTATGATTCTCATTTCAAGTAGTATTTGGTTATTTGCATTTGTTATCCTTTATCACAAATACTTGTAAAAAATAAACAAACAAAAATTAAAGAAAAACATTAAAAAATCTGGAAAGAAACACATACGAACAGTAAGCAAAATTACCCCTCCCCCTAAAAAAAAAGGCAAATTACAAAAGGGTACGAAAATAAACAACTTAATTCAGTAAAAAGAATCAGATGTGTTCCTTAAAGACACATTACATGTAATACACTTGATATAGTATCAAAATATCAGATATGTTGTCATTTACATAGAAGATATTAAAATTGTGTAATTATATTCTTCGTTGGTTGTTAAAATTAAGTTTTTATAAAATACAATGAAAGGCGACAAGATAACATCTCATTAATTCATTTGTCGTTTATATGAAAGCAATGTAACCTACTAATTTTACGAATATCACTTCCTGAAAAAGCTCGTATTTATTTGAGACGAAATTCAAAAACAACTATTAATTGAGATTAATAATTGATTTTTACATGATAACCGGTAGGAGCAAACTTTAAAGACTTATTATTTCTCAGCAGAAGAAGTAAAACAACAAGGTAAATCCTAGCTGATGGGGTTATATTGGAACGAAAATCTAGATCCAAAAATGTTTAAATGAGCAAAAAACGTATGCTTTTGTCAAAGTGTTATCACATTATTGTGAATGTTTTTAATTTTTCAAATGTACAAAAATCAGGCAATCGCACCTTTTTGCGGAATATTTAGATAAAAAAATGAACAAACATTGCTTTTATTTAGGGGTTCACCATGCTTTAGGAAAATAAAAAGTAAAGTTGATCGTAAGTAATGACGTCACAACCTAAAATGATATTGTGACGTCATCATTTACGATCAATTTCACACTTTTTGTGTTTCTCAATTTATTTTCGCGAACGATTTATATTCACTAGGGTTGCAAGTATGAAAACTCACAAAATTAAATAGCTGCGAATAAGTACCTTTATTGTTAAATGTATATTTGAGAGAATAATAAAGTGTAAGACGCTAAATTAAATGTCACTAGATTGTTATCAACCATCGCGACAAAAGTTTTCCGCAAAAGTTAATTTTCAATACTATATTATTCATAGCTTTTAAGTTAGTTTAATCAAGTCCTTGGAATTTCTTAAAACTGTGAAAAAAGTAAAATTATCTGACATTCTGTCATACAGAACAAAAGTAAAACCTTACCATTTAATCTACATTTAATTACACATTTATACATTAGTGTACATTGTCAATTGTATCCGTGTTGACTTTAAAAAAATATAGTAGTCACAAAATAAATAAAGTTTGGGGGACATCTTAATAACATCTGGTACTGCTCATATTCCTATGGATAACTAATAAGAAATAAAATAACAAGAAAGTAAAAAGAAACGTTTTATTTTAATTGGTCACAGCAGGAACTACGTCTAGAAATGGGCCCATGAAGTCTCTGCATGCTAGTAAGAAGCTTCAGATCTACCTGCTTTGGAGATAAAAACAAATGTCATAACATAGATGTATATACATATATAATAGCTACAAAAAAAAAAGAAAACAATGGCCATATGAAAAAAACCTTCTGTTTTTTAGGATAAAAATACAAATGAATTAACTTACTGAACCTGAAGCAAGGAGATGTTCACAATGTCTGAATTAAATACAGTGTAGGCAATTTCTGCATTCTCATTAATATCACCTATTACAAGTATTCTAATTACACAAATCACAGTTAAAATAATACTCAATTAGATGCTTCTGCGTAGCCTAGTGAAAAATAAATCTTTCGTCTTACACCAATACTGGATTCACTGGACATGTAAAAGTAAGATACATTCATTGTTGGAATTAAAAAGGAATTGTATTGGTAAATGTTGATTTCTTTTAAATATTTAATATAATTATCAATCAATCATCAATAAAAATAATATTATATTTGCGTAAAAAATCGATAAATTACTTGAAGGTTCTTTGTATATACTGTTTTAAACTGAATTGTTAGAGAAGAATTTACGATATTCGTTTCCCGAATAGTCTTTACTAGATAAAACTTGTTCTACCTTGCCGAAGAAAAATCTTAAACTAGAACATAGTTACTAGGAACACATCATTTACAGTAACGTTGCAGTTCTTATTACTTACAGTTGTCAACACAGGGTATTTCCGTCTCTACCAGAATATTGTTTAACGTAGCTGGTGGGCCCATAACAACCGTTTTTTTCTTGTTCCCAGCCAACAACCCCAACAATATTAGAAATACAACAGAAGGAACGTGTTCAGACCGATTGTGTGAGACCTGAAATCATAGTGAAGGTTGTTAAAAAACATGTTAGTGCAAGCTACGCTTAATCTGGTCAATGCACTAGTTAAAAAGCTATTATACATGTGACCTTCAGTCACTCAACCAATAATTATTTTTTTACCTAGTAACGTACGTGATAACATAAAAGGCTGATATACGTTAAATTATTTTCAAGACACCACTATGTCATTAATGTCATACAGATGGCGATTTAGACAGTCAACAAAAAATCTTTATCCTGAAGGCGGATGGCGGGAACGGTAATCGATGTTCTTGTCGTTTAAGAAATTGTGATTTATTTAACGTAGTACTTCACCGAGAAATTGCATCATTCTGCAGCTGAATTTATGTTTTCACAGAGCAAAATTATAGTTCAAGTTGGATTCGACTTCTATTAAATCAATAAAATTAAAGGCAAGAAAACGTACCCTTAAAAATAAACTTATTTTTCGCCAGTAAAATAAAGCGGACCAGCAGCTCTTCAAAAAGTCGTTTTGTTTTAAATGGGACATATCCATATATCTTCTATAGCTATAAAAGTCATTGACGACTTCACGAACTATCATACTATCATATCAATTTCAGTTATTTACCAAACTTCTATAGAATATTTTAAAAAGGTAATGCTTTAAAGAAAAACTCGTATTCATGTATTATACAAATTGTCACTTAAAAACTGGACTTACATTGTAAAGAGAAAGAGGCGATTATTGGGCTTAGGTGCAATTGAAAATTTCTCATTAAGTACTAAAAATATTCATTGTGAATTTTTTGGATTGCATGCATAACAACTGATTAAACAAAAGAATTTCTGAAAATTATTTCATCAATAGAACAAAAGTATTGTTTGAAGTATACCGAATTCAAACATTTTGTACTGTTATGTCACTTTCTATTCATATATTTGGCCACTAAAAGGTGTCCATGGCAAATTATTGTTAGTAAATACATTTACTAGTTAACAAATGCCAATATCAGGGTAAAATCCGTAAAGTTAAAAATGCGACTATCGTTTTTTTGTATGATTATCACACGAATCTAGTATATAATTTCTTTTCCCTGAAACATGTATAGAGATGTTGAACCAAACACTTAATAGAAATCATATTATTGTCACAAAGGTGAATACCTTCATCAAATATCGTTCTATCACGTAGATTAAATATATGTGTACATTTTCATGTCCATAATCATTCTTCTTCCGTTTTTTGTTTTAAATATTCTGCATGAAATGTCATTTTTATATATTTTTATTGCAAACAAGTGTTTTCTAGAACTTTTCTAAACCTGCTACAAGTTCATTCAATATTTTTCCAATATCGTTAAAAAATCATGGTAATTTTTATTTTGTAAAGGCTATTCAATAATATATTTAGGTTTCTTACAACATAAATTGAGGATCAAAGTGGAATACCTTTCGAATAAGGAAATCTTTATACAAAAGCCATGAACTATTGTAAAAGATCGAGCATGCCAATCACATATTACCTTTTTACCAACCAATCACTGATGTTGCTACGAACTTCCGATAAAAGAAAACATAATATTAAAATTATTATGGAAAATGGACAGATATTTTACGGCCACATATAACGGCGATGAAGTCAAGTGACGGTAACACAAATCAATTCAATTGATACATGTTGAAACTGTTTATTTACTATAACAAAAAATGTGCAAAAAGACAGATCTGACATCTGACATAGTAAAACAAAAAAAGAAAAGTAAAATTCCTATCAAGAATTTAACCAATAACAACTATCCAAGAGTGTACGTTTTCTAATAGTTCACAGAATTATTCCACATCATGTAATAAAAACGATACTTCAAAACTACTTTCAGCATATTCATGGTGAAATATATTGTACATGCATGTAGAAACTTACTATTACTGCAATATGTATGGTAAAGTATAACAATTAAAATAAATACGATATATTCAAGTTATATTGCTTGCTTTAAGAAAAATCCAGCCAACACATATAAAAAAACACGTAAAAAACACAAAACCTTTTTGAGATGAAAATTTTATATCATATTTGCATGAAAACTGGTTACTAATTTATTTCTAGCAGATTTTAATTCACACGTCATCACCCACAATTAAAAAAAACATATTCATTGGTATCTGCAGGAGCCTGTATTAATGAAGGTTAAAATGGCAATCTGGTTGTACGAATAAATAGATATGATGCGAATTTGTTGGTAAAGACTATGCAGATTGTCAATTTATGCACACTGAATGTTACATGCCAAAAAGTACATTTTTCATCTAAATATATGATATATGATCATGATATATATATTCATATTGAAATATACTCTGTAAATGACACCCAAATACAATAGCATCTATTGAATTTTCTATGTTTATCATCTCTTAAGAGCAGGCAGATATGAATGAATAGTTACGTATTTCACGGTATAGACTCATAAAACTACTTAATTACAAAAATAAAAATATGTAGCCTTTTTTGGGGTGTGTCACATTTTCAGATTTTGCATGATTCTTACAAAGACAGTTACTTAAAATATATGTCATAATAAATTTGTCTTCTACAAATCTGTATAACATGTCTTATCAACCTATCGACCTTTATCACCACTCGATCTTGGGACTCTTTGGGTTATTTAGAAGTCTCGTACGGATACGGCATATGATACAGATTTTGGCATATAATATTCAGTATATACCATATTGTTTTTCAGTCTTGCCATTTATGAAATCCATGTACAAAGTTCCGCAGGGTTGTTTTTTATGATTTCAAACATTGCACTTGATTCATCGTAACTTGACAACTCAAAAACAGAAAGCATAAGAAATCACAAATATGCGTTTTGAAAGTACATAAATAATGGTCATATTTAAAAGAAGTATTGTCAAATCAAGCATTTTATCTCGTTATCGATAGAAACTTTTGTTTACGTTTATCGATGATATGTCTGAAATTCTTTGGTAATAAGTTGATAAAATGGCGGAGTATTCACACTTTTTGCAAGCACCATCGCAACAAACAAAGAGAAAGAGCTTAATATTATACAAAACCATTGTCATTATTTTGATTAATGAAGTGCTGCAAAAATAACTTTTTTTAATCTTTTAGGAAAAATGTAAGTATTACTTCAAAAACACAATGACATTTTTTATTCCATTGGTGTGGAAATAAGAGACATTGTTACAATATATTATGAACATCTTAGATTAATCAAGTTGCTCAGGACATAGTCTATTAAAAAAAAAACAAACATTTTACCATTTTATAACATTCTAGTTTGTTCACAATTTATATCCAGCGTGCGGCGTCCAGCATGCATCTCCCATTGGCAGGAATATTGTTTTTTGTAGAATAAAATACTGTTAAATCTTGTGTATAAGGTATTGCTATTATGGCGTAAATAATTTGCAGACAGTCTGCAGTAAAATTTATCTTTCTCTGTTAGGAAATACACTACTTCTTGACAAGAATTGTGTTGCCTTACAGTTAATAAGCTTACAAATATTTGACAAAAACAAAACTAAATATTTGTTCTACTCATCAGGATCCAATTATAGTACACGTGCTAATGAAAGACAATTACTCATGCGACAAAAAAAATAAATTTTTTTTTAAAAAAGTTCCTTTTAACAAATGGAAAATTATACGTGCAATTAAAAGCAAAGAAAACAACCGTATTTGTACTACTATTGGAATAGTTCTTTATGTAAAGCATCAAACCTCTCTGATTAAAAAGGGCATGATACAAAATCGTTGAAATTTTTTATTTTATTTATCTGTTTGTTTCTTTGCTTTTTTTGCAAGTATTTGGCGCAATTATTTAAATAGTTTCTGTAAGTTATTGATCTTTAAGCTAATACTGATTCATATTCAGGAAAACAGAAGCAAGAATTCTTCCAAAATGGTAACAAAAATGGAAAAGGTAAAAGAGGAATAAAGGAAACCAAGGTTATAGCCGTAATCAAAAGAATGTAATCCAGGGACAAAGACCAGACATGGAAAATAGACATACACAACAAAGAACACAAACAAACTAACGTCATACATACAAAGTAACAAAAGCAAATGAACAACTCGGAAAGTAGATATCCTTCCTGAATCAATTAACTTTCCCAATCACACGGAACACAGTGCGCAGAACACGGTACATGGTACACGGAAAGGGCACCGTTTACTCTACATGAAAAATAAGATTGTTTTGAGTGGCTCGTTTTAATATATTTTACAGTGACTGTGTGCATACCAAAAATTGATAAAGATACATACATCTAACTTTGCCAAATATACATGTAACCATTTAGTCCAGGAAACATTAAAAAAAGTGTACTCCACTTCAGGAAGAACGCCAAGCCCCTAATTTGATTTGTTGAATATCTTTCTCTAAATAATGTTGATGCTTCCTTATTTTGTTTAATCAAAAATGAAGTTCAAAGAGTGGTATTTGCACTTTGACCCTCTCTTTATTCTTTAAACGATTTAGCGGAAAAAGTGGGGGGGGGATTTTTTTGGCAGGAAATTTAAGTCACCACGGAAACGGCGACTTTTGAATGGTCTCGAAAGCTCAAAATATGGATTTGACATGTCAATTTTCCCTAAAAAGACATTGGCAGAAACATTGGTCACCGTGACATTGGCCATTTTTGAATCGTCTCGTAACCTGAAAATTTAGGCTCGGCATGTCATTTTTACCTCAAAAACTAATTTCATTCAAATCGGAACATTCTAAAATTTGGCGTGAAAACTCGGACGCCATGGCAATAGACAACATATCGTTCCCGTTTTTTTTATTTTTATTTTTGTTCGTATAATGTTGTGTGGTATGCCATAGTCTACCACTGTGCCATATAGCATGGTATTTGCCACCTAGGCTTAAGAAATAATCTAATGTCTTATATTTTGACCTTTTCCATTTTTTGGCCGTCATTTCAAGACGGCTGCCTTTTCAAAAGTTTAATCAAGGGACCCAAAGTTATAGCGGTAATCAAAAGAATGTAATCCAGGGACCAGACATGGAAAACAGACATACATTACAAAGAACATAAAGTAAATAAAATTATACATACAAAGTAACAAAAGTAAATGAGCAACTCGGACTCCACTAAAAACAGGGAGCATAGACCAGGTGCACCGGTAGGGTAAGCGACCTCTACTTTTCTAGAAACACCCGCCGAGTTGCTCATAAAAAGTCAAGTCCGGGGTAGACAAACGAGGGAAGGAAAACTATGACCCGTTGAATAAATCAGTTCTCATGGTGCTGATGGAAACACCATAACGATTCTTGAATTCATGATAACGACCATAAAATTTCTATAGTGATGACTTCAATCTTGTAGCAACATAACCTTGTTCCAGAAGCCTATTTGTTAGAGTTCTAGCGCGATACAAAAAGTCTGCGTAGTTTCGGCAAGCTCTAGCATAATGTATGAGTTGTGATATGAACGTAGGAGCCGAAGGGATGTTGCCACAGATGAACGGAAAGTTCTACACACAGACGGAAAAGTCTAAAAGTGAAAAGTACATCTATAGATGGTGAACTTCTTATGTATAAAGTATCGTTGCGTTACATCTAAAACTTTCCGTAAAGTTGCAGACAAAAAAGAAGAAAAAGAGAAGGAGGAGGAGGAAAAAGAAGAAGAAACGGAAGAAAACAATAAGAAAAACAATAAGTCCCCGGCACTTCGTGTTCGGTGATTGAATTATTTTTATCTACGTTGCTATTTTTACGGGGACAAAATAAGTGACCTCAGGTATTTGTCTCCTAGTGTAACTAAAATTTTCTTCAATTAACCCTGCATATATGTTAGTATTATAAATGTAAGTGCCGTTTCACTCCCCGATCCCATCTGTCTCTGTATTCTAATAATTTGGGGCAGAATTGAAAATATTGATAGATGGCATGCAGTCTTTACTTGTATCTTGAGTTAGATTAGGGAAAGACTGACACTATATTGGATAAGGGAAAACAATGTATTGAAAAGATTTCTTGGACAAATGAGCACTGTCAGCATGGCTGGAATGCATACAAAATGTAGTATCACGCTACATACATCTAATATTATGTTTATCATTCTATTTTTAGATATTAAAAAAAACCGGTTAAGTGGCTTTAGTTGTATAATTAAAAAACGTTTACCATCATGAATTAACCTGATTGAATGGTAAGCTGCTATTGATGTATGGTTCGGAAGGATAAGGCAGGTATACAGAACACGACAGGGACACGACATCAGGAAACATTATATAAACATGATAAAAGTGAAATGTATATTCATATAAGTACAAAGAAATAGTCTTGTTTGCGTGTACTAGAATACATAACTTTACTCGAAAATGTTAAGAAAAAGACACAAGTACAGACCTTATTCAAAGTGTTATCGTTGTATAAAGCAGTGAAATGTTGGATGATTAAACAGTGTTAAGTGACTAAAATAATAAAAAAGGAAGGTCATATATATGCCAGCATTAAAACAACAAAAGATTCATGTATTATGTCATGAACGACTGAATAAGCATGATATTCGTCCGTGAAACGGTTTACATGCACCCAGTTTTACTACATTAACCAATTTGTGCTTGACCTATAGTTACCAATCCCAATAATTCCATTCTATGTGTAAATAAAGAAATTTGAAACTCTTCTAAATATCCTTCCGTGAAGTAAAATGACAAATAAAATTACTAATTATAATAGACATTATGCCTCATCTTGACTGTATTTTAGTCAAATCCAGGGAAATGAATATATTATATGACACAAGTCGTGATATTTGACAAGAGTATTTATCTTCATTATTTTAAGAAAACTGTGATGTATCACATTGAAAACATGAATTCTTGGACACTTCCTCTAAATTTCCTAATTGATAATGAAATCATTATCAAACCTATATATCATTAAACCTGTTTACTGCGTTGTCAAGTTGTAAAGTACTTGTAAATTTGGGACGTTTTGTGAATAATTGAGCGAAAACTAAATAATTGGCTTCGTTATTCAAACATTTTTTCTATGACTTCTGTCATGTACCAAAAACAAACACTTCAACCTGTATACTGCATTACATGATTCACGAGTATCAATTGTTGATTAATAGGAATTGAGTATGGGTTATTGAGTTGTGGGATATGAAGATTTGATTATTGGTTTGTTGGGTATCGAAAATGGGTTATTGGGTCATGGGGTATGGAGAATGGGTTATTAGTTTGTGGGGTATGGTGAAACGGTCTTTGGGTGGTTGGTATTGAGAATATGTTATTGGGTTGTGAGGTATGGAATTGGGGAAAGTTGGAGGATTACACAACTATCGAGCTTGATGTTGTTAACATGTTCGAATTTCTAGTCGACATCATTTGTATGAGTCCAAGGATATACTTACTTGAGAAGCTTCCCTCTTCTTTCTAGTTTATATATAAAGGTTAGGATATAATACGTATGAAATTTGTAAATTTTTGAAACAATAAATACACACAAATTATGCTGCTATAAGCTGCAGTTCTATAGGAGGATTAAAAATTGAATTAATGAAGAGGCACTATAATATTACAATTGCAACATATTATTGTGGGACAAAAATATTGTTTTGTTAAAATTGCTATTTATATCAAATTAATTACTTTTGTCGTAATTTTTTTACTTAATAATTATAGATCAAAAGCAAGTTTATTCTCGGTGCGGTCTTGTTCATGGATATCCAATCATTTGAACTTTTTCATTCCTGGTTTCATTTGTAAATAGAAGTGTACTTTGTCATGGAGCAAAAATCACCACAAGGTATTTAAGATAGTGGTTGCATACAAAATAAATACCAATAATTTTAATATTGTAAATTCAATTTGCTGAACAGGTGTTTCAAAGAGAAACGAAATACATAGATATTTCTAACTTAAAAATAAATTGTGTACAAGAAGTACTAAAATCCAAAACTATCATAATGTGAAACCGAATATAGAGCACCAAGAAGTTTTGCCAAGTCATAAACAGGGCATGAAGCAACAGCATTTTAGAGCTATTGAATTTAATAATACTTCAAATTTAGGTAAACAATCTTTATTATAAATTGTGACAGACAAGCTTATTAAAAAAAAACATATTTTCCAGTAAGATAAAGGGTGTTGCATCAGTGCCTGATTTCACGAAAAAAATATATCAATTTTCATCTTCATTCTAAAAACATATAAATCTACTGACCAACATTATTTTATGTTGAATTTTAAGAAATCTTGAATTTGAGATTTGTTCTGCACACCGAGGGCTTAAGCTAGGTGGACTACACTGTAATTTGACTTGCGTCATTCTTATGTTTGAAATACACATTATTTTTATGATATTATGTACAAAAATCGATATTGGACAAGAACCTGGAACTTTTTGATATTTACCATCGAATCAAATATAATCTTCGTGTTAAGAAGATTCTGGATGGGATTTTCATCATACACAATTCAGCGTGCGTGATCAATTTATTAAAGGACTAATTTTTTTAGTTAACAGATTTTGACACATGTTGAGAATATTAATAATTTTGATGTCATTAAACGTTCACTTTCGCCTCATAAACCATCTTTCTAATAACTAACAATACTTCTTGTTAACAATTTTTTGAAACAAAAATCCGTCAATGAAGGAAATGACAGCGCTAGAATAATGTGTTGATCCCGTGGTCCTGAAGCTGCAAAATAATAATCAAACAAAACAATGCGCAAAATCAGCCGTATTTATTGGCAAAAGACGACCTAAATGCTTGTTAAACAGTGTATACAGCTTGTTATAACATACTAGCATTTCTTTGTAGCCTTATAGTGGATCTGATCCAAAATAAGATCATTTGATCTCAGGTTTTGCTACGATACAGATAATCGATAAAGAAAACGAAACTACAGACAATGTTATGTCGGTCTTATATCTCGAATAGCACTTTGAGGTCGATGGGAAGAGAAACTCATGCTAGACTTCTTAATATTATGGTTCTGAGCAGCATTATGTTGCTACAGGATTAAAGTCACTTCTACAGAAGTTCTACGGTCGTCACCATAAATTCGTGGATCGTTAGGGTGCACCTTGTGCTCTTTCATTTACTCCGGACGTGACATTTTAACCACCAGTGTACCTAGTCCATGCTCCCAAGTGTAAGTTTGGTGTGCTTATTTACTTTTGTTTAGTTTGTTTTTTTTTATTAATTTCCTGTGTTTTGTTGTGTCTGTTTTTCCTGTCTAGTCTTAATTCTTTTGAAGTTTTCGTTAGATTTCCGTTAACATCTTGATTCCCGTGATAACTATTTCGCAGTTTGGTCTACCTCTCAGAGGTGATGTACATGTACATCAATTACATTCGCCAAGATGAATTTATTCTTTATATCTTCATTTTACATTTTTGTAAGTCATTTTAAAAGACTAAATAATAATAATTTAGGTATGACCCTTTTATGTCCTGATGAAATAAAGATGTTTAAGATTGTCAATTTAATCATTCAAAAATAATACCAGCTAAATAGGTAAAACAGAACATTTGCTTACTTATCTTTTCATCACACCAAAATCCTACTTGTCTTATGTGACCTTATTCATTCTCTTCGATTGTTAAATACGATAGGTCTGGCTGCAGTTTAAAAATAGTTAATATTAACTGGGTTGAAATGGTAATGCAATACATTTTAGTCAATTTCCTCACACTGAATAAATATATAATGAAACCCATGCATTCGAGTCGAACAAAATGTGACTTATTTCGGCTGAAAGATTGAAATCAGTTTAAAACTTGAATTTCATAAACGTAAAATATCAAATGATATTCTGATCGTCAACAATTTGTTTTAATGTAATAAGAGGTGATAAAGTGATCTAACACCGAAAAAAAACCTTGACTAGTAAATTTTAAAGACTGACAGACACCTTGACTAGTAAATGTAAACAGACCAACAGACACCTTGACTAATAAATGCATACAGACCGATAGAAACCTAAACTAGTATATGTATACAGAACCACTTGTTTCATATTATATATTAAAAACACTTACGAATGTAATGTTTGGCCTATTCCTTCACTCTTATGAGGCTGAATTTATAGCTGATCTGATTCAAAGAAAAAAAATATCGTTTAGCTTAATCCTTTAATCTCAGTTTTCGCCTTATAGATGATGTATTATCTTTAAACAATCCTAATGTCGGGGATATGATATATCGTATCTACCCCAAAGACCTTGAGATAAAGGATACTACAGACACTGTGACGTCAGCCTCATATCTTCACCTACACTTAGAAAACGATGGTAAGGGAAAACTATTGACCAAACTTTACGACAAACGTAATGGCCTTTCATTCAGAGTTGTCAACTTTCCATTCGTCTGTTGCAACATCCCTTCAGCACTTGCGTATGGAATGTTCATATCACAACTTGTGCGTTATGGCAGACCTTGCCGAAACTTAGCAGACTTTTTGTATCGCGCTAGACCTCTAACAAGTAGGCTTCTGGAACAGGGTTATGTTGCTACAAGATTAAAGTCATCACTACAGAAGTTCTATGGCCTTCAAAAACTCGTAGATCGTTCCGGTGTATCCATCTGCGCCATGAAAACTGATTTGTTCACCATACAATAGTTTTTCTTTCCTCTTTCAACTACCCCAGACTTGAATTTTTATGAGCAACTCGGTTGGTGTTTCTAGAAAAGCAAAGGATGCTTACCCTACCGGTGCACCTGGTCCATGGTCCCAGTTTTTAGTGGAGTCCGAGTTGCTCGTTTGCTTTTGTTACTTTGTATATATTATTTTAGTTACTTTATGTTCTTTGTTGTTTATGTCTGGTCTTTGTGTCTGGATAATATTCTTTTGATTACCGGTATAAACTTGGTTTCCTTGATTACTCTTTAACAACACATATGTGTTTCGCCTGTAATTAAAAGTACATTACCATGGTCTCATGCGTCGACACACAAATAAAAATGGTTTAATAATTCTATTTTAGAATTTCGTTGTATATAATAGTATAATAGATAATGAATCTTATTATTGTTATAAACTTA
The DNA here is from genome assembly GCA_037379345.1 of Perna viridis. NCBI lineage: Eukaryota > Metazoa > Mollusca > Bivalvia > Mytilida > Mytilidae > Perna > Perna viridis. Next base: position 7,797,617 of record CM074522.1, on the reverse strand, counting down.
TCAGGTTCAGTAAAGAAAGATTATGCCACGATTTTAAGATCTTGAATTCAAAAATAGACAAGATTTATTTTAAGTGTGTTAAGTCTTAAAGTTGTTTAACTTCCAGACCATCACATTTTGGAAATCTTTATATAAAGACTACGTAGATGAAAACAAATTTGTACACCAATTCTAAAATTTGTTATTTAAAACTTAAATCAGTGTTATGGAGGATGTTTCTAAAACTTAAAGAAGAGTATAGCTAAACCCTGCCGGAGCACATGGTCAATGAGCTATGTTGTTTGTTGGAGAACATATTTCTCTTTCAGTCACCGACCACGAAGTGTCGGTCACTTATTGCTTTTTTATTCCGTTTTTTTATGATTATGATGATTATTATTAAGTCATTGACCACGAAGTGTCGATCACTTATTGTTTTACTCTGTTTATAATTATTATTTCGTCCTCTTCCGTCTTCCTATTAATGAACTTTTCCGGAGAAATTCTAACAAGCCATATGACTCTTATGAAACTTTGCACACATATCCCGAAAAAAATCTGGACTTTTACCTTAAACGATAAAAAGGTCAAAATATAGGAATTAAAATATCTCAGAAACCTAGGTGTCTAAGATTATGATTATGCAAAAAAAAAGCAGAAACGATATGCTGCCCGTTGCCATGGCAGCCGATTTTGCCGCCAAGAATTCTAAATGGTCCGATGTGGATAAAATTAAGTATATGTCAACCAATTTTCCAGCAAATATTTAAAAGTTCGAGTTGGACGAAATTTGGTTTCTTGGGTTAAAATGGCATGCTGAATCTAAATTCTGGGATTTCAAGAGCATGGTGACTGATTTTTCCGCCAAAAACTTAAAAATGCTCCGATCTGGATGTAAAATAGTTTTTAGGGTGAAAATAATGTGTCGCATCTAAATGTTTAGGTTTCGAAACAATAATAGGTACAGGAGGTGACTTGTTCCACGTTTCGTGAAACGTAATCTTTGATTATCATTTTTTTTCTGGTCATCTTCCGTGTCTTCCTACCAATGAAATTTCTGGCAAAATTCTCAGAAACCGTTTGGCCATTTCTTACGAAACTTTGTACAAATATCCTGCACCATCTCAAATTGTTACAATAGTTTTCAAATCTACGAAGAAGAAGGCCAATTTGGAATGGCTGCTAGATACGACAAATGTCAAAATATAGGAAATTGCACCTAGGTGCCTAGGAACTTGAAATATGGTACAGTGGTACAGTTTGGTATTCTAAACAAGATTATGCAAACAAATTGAAACGATATGGTGCCCGTTGCCATGGAAATCGATTCCCGAAAAAAAAAAAATCAAAATGCTCTGTTTTGGATATTATATTATTTTCTAGTGTGAAAATAATGTGCCACATCTACATTTGTAGGTTGCGAGGTAATATGTGCACAGGAGGTGACTTGCCCAACGTTTCACTAAACGTAAACTTTAATTTTATTTGTTGTTATTGATTTAATGTAACCACCGGTGGGTATCTAAAACTATTCACGCATTTAAAGTTTTGACTTGTGGGTTTCTAGTTTTTTCATGCCCGGTTAAAGCAAACCAAAAACTTTCAAATTGGTTGTCACCGCTTTTTTAACGACATACAACATACAAGGGACAAAGAAAGAACTATAAGGCCCCGTGTGAGATGGACGGTCTTATTTGGAGCTCTATGACCTAGCACATAAAAAAAAATTCCTGTTAAGCATGTCGGTCTAATACATGGTCAGCTCGATGGTTCAAACGGTTTCAATAAATCAATTAATCAATCTATCAATTATGTCAGATTCTAAATCTTCTTCGGTTACTGTTGATATCTCTTTGTGCTTTGATTATCACATATTATTAATTTCATAAACCTGGTTATTTTTATTGCAATCTAGCTATCATTTATGTTGTAGAATGTATTCGACACAGCTTTTGATGCCGGTGGTAAAGTAAGCACAGGTTTAACAGCCACAACAATTGTCTCCCAGTGGACATGGGCTGCAACACTACTGCAATCGGCAACAGTGGCTAGCAAGGTAAATAAAACACAGCATTACTGAAATACTGAATTTCTATAACAGGCTTCAGTAGCTGGCAAGGTAAACATAGTATTGGCTGCTACAACACTTAAATCAAGTTGAATACCTAGAAAGGGAACGTTGAAGATGATGCTTAATTGTCGATAATCTGTACCTTTTACACCTTCGACCATGTTAACGGGTGATTCTCCACACGTATTTCTCGTACATGACAAGATATCCGAAAGTGTACATAGTCCTCAAAAAATTGGAATTGATCGTGAGATGTCCCGGTCATCTTCTTCACAGTTCTGAATAGAAATGACGTCACGGACCAACAGTGCGTAGGTGCTACTGCATTTATCTGTTTCACAAAAGAAGTCATAATATGAATGAACATAAAAAATGAATAAGTAAGTAAGATTGGATAACTTACAATATCAATGGCACACGATGCGCTGATGCATTCTTTGAGATATTCCAGATTTTGCCAGTATTAAAATTGAAAGTTTCTATTATTCAGTATATCCATTTTTAAAGGGAAATTTATTTCATATTGTCTAGACGTTAGATTTTAACTTTTGTGTTTACTTGACTGAGAAACACATTACATCATTTTAAGTAAAATAAATTTGAGAATTAGTAATCGGTACTTTTCTGTGTCTATACAATGCGCACATTTTTTTTCTGGAACAAAAGCAACTATTACCGATATATAAGTGAAATAAAAATCAACATTGATATTGCAATTACATTGTCAAATGATAAAGTGCTGAAATCAGATGTACTATTGTCATTGCAAATCCTATATTATAATCCACCGTACAGAAAATTCGAAAGATCCACATTTTTTCCTTGAGTATCAGAAAAAAGAAGACAATATAACATGACTTTAAAATGAATAAACCTTGACTATTACGTAATCGGCAAATATTACGCTATGAACCGAAAGACAAGTTCGTATTTAAAATCGCTTTTAAGTCTGTCATGTCACAATTCAATAAAGTCGTTTTGCGTGAATGTTGATGGTAGAATTCCATCTTGTTTTGACTGGAAACATTTTTCATTTGTTCCATTATTTAATTGCTCCATATTAAAAAGTGTTAATTATAATTTGTCATGGTATTGCTATGATCACAAGCATATGGATTTTTACTTTAATGCTTGAAATTCAAATACTTTACCCGATAATAGAGATGTAATATGTTTCGTGTTTGCATTTCAATTTTCTTTTCAGTTGATTTCTGATCTGACTAAAACACATAGATTTATTTTTAAACTATTAACCAGGATTATTATTTGCTTGAAAAAAAATGCCGTGAAAAGCAGTTAACAAATCCTTTTATTCGCTCTCTTGGTTACTATTGCAGAACCTCGAGATTGAAGACTTCAAGGCTAAATCACCTGACTGTTCTTGTAAAAACTCTCCATTTAAATATGGTCCTTCCGTCACGTTGTTATGGTAGATTTGTCCATCATCTAAAACGAATCTTTGCGTAATATCCTTTCTAGGTCCAAAGTACCGTGAACCGCGCTACATAAATAATTCGAATTATAACTTTAAAGTTCTTATGGATGCCGTGGAGGACTACGCAAGATAATAGATAAAAGAAGACATTGATTCTCTGTCAGTGTGGTTAAAGGCCGTGAGGACTTTGATTTTGAAACAAATAAAGTTTTAAGTAGATCAATGAGTGCCAATGCTGCTTCAGTTTTCAAAGACCCCGATGTAGCAAAAACATTGTCTACTTAGCATGACAACATTGTTTTTATCTGCAAAACGTTTTTCATCCAATGTTTATTATCAGAGGTAGACGTAGAAAATAATAGCAGTGATAAGACATATACTGCTACCACACTCTCCAAAGAAGAAATTGTGGAAAACCATGAATCTCTCCTATCCTCTTTTGGCCTCTCTACCAAGGACGATGACTGTGATTTACCGTCTATACACTGGATTTCTAAACTCCACACGAATCCATACAAACAACGTAACATAGCTGGATTTGCAAAATGTACCACCAAACCTCTTATAAAACTTTTAACTTCTATACTCACAACTGTCAAAGAGGGTTTGCAGTCCTACCACAACACTTGTTACTCCCGTAGTAGTATTAATTTAATGTGGATCCTGAAAAATTCAAAAGATATTTTGGAAACAATCAGTTCAAGACTATCATCAGAATATAATAGCATTAAAACCTATGAATTTTCAACACTGTATACTTCTATTCCACACACTCAGTTAAAATCCCGACTTAAAATCTTTATGCATCGTTGTATTTCCAAAAAAAATGGTACACCTAGATACAAATATATAGTTCTTAGTAGAGATTCCTTATACTTTGTAAGAAATAATTCCAAATCATCTTCCAAATATACAGAAGAAGTTTACAAAATGCTGGAATTTTTAATCGACAACATATTTGTGCAGTGTGGGAACGCGTTTTGGACGTGTTTTTTCAACAAACGGTCGGCATTCCAATGGGAACAAATTGTGCTCCTCTACTTGCTGACCTATTCCTTCACTCTTATGAGACTGACTTTATAGCTTATCTGATTCGAAAGAAAGAATATCGCTTGGCTAGATCCTTTAATCTCAGTTTTCTCTATATAGATGACGTATTATCTTTAAACAATCCCAATTTTGGGGATTTGATACATCGCATCTATCCCAAATATCTTGAGAGAGTAATTAAGGGAAACAAGGTTATGGCGGTAATCAAAAGAATGTAATCCAGGGACAAAGACCAGACATCGAAAACAGACATACACAACAAAGAACATAGAGTAACTAAAATCATACATACAAAGTAACAAAAGCAAATGAGCAACTCGGACTCCACTAAAAACTGGGAGCATGGACCAGGGACCAGATAAGGGATACTACAGACACTGTGAAGTCAGCCTCATATCTTGACCTACACTTAGAAATCGATGGTAAAGGAAAGCTATTGACCAAACTTCTCTACAAGCGTGATGACTTTTCATTCAACATTGTCAGTTTTCCTTTCATCTGTGGCAACATCCCTTGAGCATCTGCGTATGGAGTGTTCATATCATAACTCATACGTTATGACTTTTTGTATCGCGATAGTATTCTAACAAATAAGCTTCTTGTGCAAGATTATGTTGCTACAAGATTGAAGTCATAACTACAAAAGTTTTATGGTTATTATCTTGAAATCGTGGATCGTTCCGGTGTATCCATCTGCGCCATGAAAACTTATTTGTTCAGCTTGTCATCGTTTTCCTTTCGTCTTTCTTCTACCCCTGACTTGACTTTTTATGCGCAACTCGGTGGGTTTTTCTAGAAAAGCAGAGGACGCTTACCCAAGCCGTACACCTGGTCCATGCTCCAAGTTTTTAGTGGAGTCCTTGTTGCTCATTTGTTTTTGTACTTTGTATGTATGATTTTAGTTAATTTATGTTCTCTGTTGTGTATGTCTGTTTTCCATGTCTGGTCTTTGTCCCTGGGTTACATTCTTTTGATTACCGCTTCAACGTTGGTTCCCTTGATTACTCTTCCAGGAATAAATGTTCGATTGAAGTATTTCATTATAAAAAAAATAATGATGAATACAATTTCTGTCTTATGTAGAGGTATTTATTCTTCATTTAAAAAAATAAGTTAATAACAAAACAAAAAAGAATTACTTGAAGTGAAAAATACTTATCTTCTGATATGTTTTCATAGAAATTTCAAGGAATCCTTTTTTTCTTTTTTTTTAATGAAGCCGCCTTCTTTATTCTACAATATGAACCACTATTCCGTACACTCATTAAATCTAGGCGTTCTTTCGCAGTCGTTATAAAATTTTGGTTAATCACTCTTTAATTATCCCATTATACTTCCTTACTTCCAACATACCTGTATAAACTTGAACCAGATTTTGTAAGTGCTTTCAGTGAAACACGATTTGTAATGGAAGGAATTTTATTTTCATATGTCCTCAATATATGATATGTATATGATTTACTCTAAGTACATACGCTGTCTGCTTCTCATATCATCTGAAATTAATCAAAAAGTTATTCCCGTATCTCTGTATATTTTAATCATTAAGTTTTGCAAGAGTCGTTTCTATATTTTGAAATCAAACCTTAAAGCAGAGTTAACATAAACTTTGATCTTTCAATCTTCTAATCAAAAGTTGTTTTCTCCTGTAACTTTTTTTATTACAGTTATTAGGTGTAATATTCATAATCCATATTTTCAAGGATATCAGTGTTTATAATGATCTGTTTTGACTTGCAGTGTTTAAGTATCGATCGGGGTATAGATATAAGATATATTGGTTGTTGGTAGTGACGACGTCGTTTCGTTTAAAATTGTGTTCTTTTGTCGCTATTTCTGTCGTTTCAGAAATATAAACATATAATCATGACGTAATAAAATTGACGATATCAATATAATTCGGATCTGTTATGTGTTTAAATATGTCGATATTTTTATTGCCATTATGACGACAATGTATCAAAAATAAATGGCGACACAAAAACGAAACTAAAGACGACAAGACATCATCACCAAAAACAAAAATGGTATCGATACGCTTTCGTATGAAGACATTCGTCGCTAAACAGCAGCATACTATAATATTAGGCTCTTCTGACCAATTTTCAGAGATGAAGTAATTGGATAATCCCTTTCCTAATAAGCATTTTATCTCTTCATCCCGAAGGCAGACGCAAACACCGATTTGATTTTTGTTATATTGAAATATTTAAGTGTAAATTTTAGAATGAATTTTAAAATCGAATGTATTATTTCCATTAGAAACAAAGGACACAAATTGTATTTTTCATGATTTTACCTATGAAAACATATTTAAATGAGTTTTTGTTTATTTCATCCTTTATTCGTTATTTCAAGGAGGTAGACATAGGGTTAGGAACACAACTCTTAAAAATCATTGGAACGTTTGTGTTCAGCATTTTACATCACTCCCATGTAAGCATCAAAGAAACATGGACTTAATTGATTCTGTTTCAAATGGAAGCTTGATAGACTTTGGTGAAATTGAATATGATACAAACATATCACTGATTTTAAGAGTAATGTCCCTTACCTCAGGTCTACCTCCTTAAAATAGAAACCTTATTGTAATCGCATCTAGTTAGTTACTGTTATAACGATCTAACTTGTTATTAGTTTATGCCGAAACTTCCAACTTTAATACTGGCAAAACCTGGAATATCTCAAAGAATGCATCAGCGCATCGTGTTTCGCAATGATGGTATCATATTAAATCTAATAAATCATATCTCTACTTATTTAAGGATAGTTTTCTATGTACTTTATTATCGAAAGAGAGCGAGCTCAAATACGTCGTCGATACATTCTAACTGCTGCATACGCCATCAAATACGCATTTTCTGAAGGATAAGGGACTTTTGTTTATAATAAAGAAAACATGTAATTCTTTATTAGTTCAGCAAAGCCTTTCACTTACTTTCAACTTTACCAAGTGGCAAAAGTGAATGTTAACACATTTTCTAATTCACTTATGGTTTTAAGTAGCTGTCTTTGTAAGAATCATGCAAAATCTGAAAAATGTAATACACCCCAAAAAAGGCTACATACTTTTATTTTTGTAATTAAGTTGTTTTATGGGTCTATACTATGAAATGTGTAATTATTCATTCAAATCTGCCTGCTCTTAGGAGATAATCCACACTGAAAATCCAGTAGATTCTATTGTATTTGTGCGCCATTTACAGAGTTATCTCCCTTAATTTTGAAATCTACAGTGCATTCTATATAATTTTAATCTCCTAAGAACACGGGTTATAAGAAAAACCACATGTTAATTTCTGTTTACTATGACATTTCAAACAAAATATAAAAAAAAAATAAAAATATGTAGGTTTTTCACCCATGAATCACATTTTGCATGATCCTTAGCTGGAGTGCTACTTAACTTTTACATTTGCACCATAAGAAGAAGATTTTTAACAAGTATTTACAGCAATACATTTACTTTTAAATGAGCTAAATATAACGTACATATATTTTTATTAACTCTAGTCTAGTAATTAAGTATATGTGAAATGAAGAAGCAGTATTATAAAAATCATACAGTGGCGATTCATGCATGTAAAAAAAACTCACCTAATTCACACACTTTTATTTCTTATTTAGAAGCAGTTCACGACCACATAACCAGTCTAAGTTTGTCACTGTATCTGCACTTTCGTTATGAAAGTTATATAGATGATGTATGATATTGGCAATTAGCTGAAATTATCGTTCTTGATTTGGTTTGAGTTGGTAAATTTTAATGGTAGATGAATACATTTTTATCTCAAAAACACGCATCAGAATTCTGAAAGGCCTATCGTAATGCGCAAATATAGCATATGTAAACCTAAAAAGCATTGTGAATTGTTTACTACGTGGGTTTTTCTCTACGCTATGAATCACAGTTTCTATAGCCATTGTCTGAATTTTATACTAAAAGTTTGTTGCTATTATCACTTCAGATTTGTTATGGTCGTCAACACAATTTGATTGACCGATATGAAGTTTCTAACTCACTGTTTTTTCAATTAAATTTTAGTTGCGTAAATTTATTTTTTCCACAATGGCCAAACTATACAGCTGTATCTGTGTAAATATTATTTTGGAGCCAGCATCAGCCTGCTCCGTCGTGCGAGCCTTTCCTTGCCATAAATGTCATTCACTGAAGAATCATGCTTGGCCTCGAGCTGATATTTTTCATCCTGTTGGGGTGTTATCTAGTTGACGTATTCACTATATCAATTTTCGTTACAATTTCCTTACATAGTTAAGGTCATCTCCACCTGTTTAATGCTATATATCGTCTTTGATATACAGCAGACCTTTTCACAAAAAAGTTGTAAGTGTACCATTTATCGCCAGGTATGACGTCGAAATGCATTTTCGTCTGTGACGTCATGAGTTATGATCAACTACACTCTTTCGAGATTTTGTGAAATTGAAACATTTTTTGTACTATCAAAATATGTATTATGCGAAATGCTTACCTTTGATGCAGTTTTATGGCCAAGAAATTAATATTCATATTCTCTTTATAATTTATATCCTGTTTTAATGCAATGTCCCTTAGGATAGCCTAATTTTTATTTAACCATAAATATTTCCAAGAAAGAAATTTCAGAAAATTATAATAATGATATCACAATTTTCAGAAAATAAGTTTACTTTTAGGCACGATTCGTCTTTATCTTATGTGGTAATTACATGATAATTTGAAAGCTAATTTCTTTGTGTGATCCTGCCGTTTTACAATCGACTCAATTCCGGTTAAGCTCGTGAGTATAGAAAAAAGATTTATACAAGTCGCAAAAAAATAAACTACAATTGCAAAATTTAGCTCTCCTTTCGTACGCCAGTAGTTTATGTACCTCATAGTTATACTAAATTAAAATTGATATGAGAGTCATAGGTTCATTATGATATACTGGTTATATCAATATACTTGCTATACAAACACAGAAATAAAAGATTTTAGTAAATGTCGAAAACCTTGCCGAGTATAATGGTTTGTAGCAGGTTCACATATTGTCTAGATGTGGTGCAAACTGACTAAAGCACTGGCTTTCAAATGAAGCTAACACTTTTATTACATTACTTATGCATTTCATAGAAGGTCAAACTCGTGTACAATTGCATCACAACTGTACCAAGAACCGCTTCCATAGAATGTATTGCTCGACTCTATATATTGGATTGGTCACGAAAGCGGATGTTAAATAACTTTCATTTTTTAAGCATTGGGTATAAATCCATCTGAGAATCAGATCAATATAGTAAAAGTGATGTTCAATCAGTGCACCTATGCATAAAGTATGTTTCATAGGTATTATTAATGCAAGTAATCAATTTAATGTCCTGATAGGGGGATTACAACCTGACTGACTCTTACATGAACATGTATCACGCAGTAGTCACAGACATGCTTCTCTTATGATGGGCTAATTCGACCAAAATGAAAATAATAAAGTTATTGTAAATGTTTAAAATATATTAATTGAATTTGACTTAATTGAAATGAGTTTTAGGTAAATGACCTTTCAAAATAATTTGTTTACGTTTCCTATTCCAAATGTTCTGAACATAAACATTTACAAATTTGAATTATTCTGGTATGAAGTTGTTTATCAGAACTCGTTGCTCGACAAATTTGGTTTTGTATGAATCTCATTGATTTCGTCAATGCCAATATCAAAAGTAAAATGTAAAGTGACATTGCAGTTAATCTGTTGCTCCTAAATTTAGATAAATTGACTTTTTACATGATTTTTCACATGAAGCTACAAACGTCACGTAAAATAAATAACAAATAAAGTTTACATGAATATCAAGTGTAGTAACCATGCAAACTAATTAAATGCTACACGAGAAACAGAACAACTGTATGCTTTCTTTAACGAGACTATCCTTTAACCTCATACAAACATATTTAGGAACAAAAAAATAAAAATACAATCAAAGGGCATAGCCGTCTCTTACACATGGATTGTGACAAAAACTGACCGACGAAAGACGCATAAAATTGTTGAATTTTTTTTCAACACTTCACTTAATCCAGCGATAACAATTTAAGTATCCGTCTTTGTAAGAATCATGCAAATCTGTAATATGTGATACACCCCGGAAAAGCTATATATTTGTTTTTTATTTTTGTAATTAAGTTGCGTTGTAGGTCTTTAAAATGAAATTTATAGTTATTCATATCAATCTGTCTTCTCTTAGGAAATAATCCACATCGACAAGTCAACAGTTTCTATTGAATTTTAGTATCAATTACAGAGTTATCTCCCTTACATTACGATTCTACATAAATTTTATCTCCTAAAAACACGCTTTCTATGAAAAACTATATGTTAATTTCTGTTTACTATGGCATTTAAAACAAACTATCAAAAATAATAATATGTCGACTTTCCAACCATGAATCATATTTTAGCATGATTCTTAGCTGGAGTACTGCTTAAAAAACGGGAAAAAACACCCATCTAACCTGTTATTCTTTTTTAGATACATTCAAACATCAACAAAACAATATAATTTTTTGTCAGTTCAGTAGGATTAACCGATTCATTATGACCTATAATGGCTCAGTTTAGTCCTTCTAAAGAAGTGCCTTAGTATACATGTGTACGAAAAGAAAATCAGTTACAATAGTAGTGGATGTCGGTTTAAGTTAATACTTCACACTTTTAGACGAGTAACAAACACGATCTAAAGAAAATGTGTCCATTTGCAGTCTCTGCAACTGACAGATTACGAACAAGCGCAGTAATACAAAAAGATGTTATTATTTTTATTTTCGACTGAACATGTAAAATACATATTGATATTGTTTGAAAACGATCCCTGATACGGATATCTGTTATAGAACAAACTGTAAGCGACATTTCCTCAATGTTTTGTTGCCTTGGTTTCTCTGCAGAAGTTCTATGATCTATGTTTTAAATTTACATGAAAACATTTCCTTACATCATCACTATTCATTGTTTGTATTTTCTATTGCATTCGAAATCAAGTAATTAGTGACAATACAAAAGGAGGTCTTCCACTCAATCAAACCAATTTGTCCATAATCAGTATTAATTGATACGCTATTGAAAACCTCAGAAAAGCATCATTAAATGTGTTTGTGATAAACTTCCCAACTGCAGTATAAGAGCGATTTGTTCAACTTGTCAAAGAGTAATCAAGGAAACCAAGAATCCAGCGGAAATCAAAAGAATGTAAACTAGGGATAAAGGCCAGACATGGAAAACAGACAAACGCACAAAGAATATGAATAACCAAAATATTACATACAAAGTAACATAAGTAAATGAGCAACTCGGACTACAATGAACACTGGGGCCATGGACCACGGACCAGGTACTCCGGTAGGGTTAGAATCTTCTCCTTTTCTATAAACACCCGTCGAGTTGCTCATTAAAAGCCAAGTCCAGGGTAGACAAAATAGGAAAGGAAAACTATGACACGTTGAACAAATAAGTTTTCATGGTGCAGATGGATACAATGTAATGATTCATGAGTTCATGATGACGTCCATAAAATTTCTGTAGTGATAACTCCAAACTTGTAGCAACATAACCCTGTTTCAGAAGCCTAATTTTAACAAGTCTAGCGCGATATAAAAAGTAGTCTCGGCAAGCTCTTGAATAACTTATGAGTTGTGATATGAACACTCCATACGCAGGTGCTCAAGCGATGTTACCACAGATGAAAGGAAAGTTGACAATTCTGAATGAAAAGTCATTATGTTTGTCGTAAAGTTTGGTCAATATGTTTTCTTTACCGTCGATTAAGTGTAGGTCAAGATATGAGGCTGACTTCACAGTCTCTGTAGTATCCTTTATCTCAAGTTCTTTGGGGTAGATGCGATGTATCAAATCCCCAAATTTGAAATTGTGTAAAGATAATACGTCATCTATATAGCGGAAACTGAGATTTTAAAGGATCTAGCTAAACGACATTCCTTCCTTCGGATCAGATCAGCTATTAAGTAAGACTCATAAGAGTGAAGGAATAAGTCAGCAAGGAAAGGAGCACAATTTGTTCCCATTGGAATGCCGACCGTTTGTTGAAAGAGTAATCAAGGGAACCAAGGTTATAGCAGTAATCAAAAGAATGTAATCCAGGGACAAAGACCAGACATGGAAAACAGACACAACACAGAACATAGAGTAACTAAAATCATACATACAAAGTAACAAAAGCAAATGAGCAACTCGGACTCAACTAAAAACTGGGAGCATGGACCAGGTGCACCGGTAGGGTAAGCGTCCTCTGCTTTTCTAGAAACATCCGCCGAGTTGCTCATAAAAAGTCAAGTCCGGGGTAGACAAACGAGGAAAGGAAAACCATGACCCGTTGAATAAATCAGTTTTCATGGTGCTGATGGATACACCATAACGATTCACGAGTTCATGATGACGACCATTAAACTTCTGTAGTGATGACTTCAATCTTGTAGCAACATAACCCTGTTCCAGAAGCCTATTTGTCAGAGTTGTAGTGCGATACAAAAAGTCTGCGTAGTCCTGGCAAGCTCTGGCATAACGTATGAGTTGTGATATGAACAAAACACGTCCACCACACTGGACAAATATGTTGTCGATTAAAAATTCCAGCATTTTGTAAGCATCTTCTTCTGAATATTTGGAGGATGATTTCTTATAAAGTATGAGGAATCTCTACCAAAAAGTATATATTTGTATCTAGATGTACCATCTTTTTTTGGAAAAAACAACGACGCATAATGTTTTTAAGTCGGGATTTTAACTGAGTATGTGGAATAGAAGTATACAGTGTTGAAAAATCATATGTTTTAATCCTATTATATTCTGATAATAGTCTTTCGAATTTTTCAGGATCCACATTGAATTAATACCACTACGGAAGTGACAAGTGTTATGGTAGGACTGGAGTATAGGAAAATGAAATAACCGGTATTGATTTGTCTTTGAAATATGGGGAAAATTTGTTAGTGACGTTTGTGTGGTGGAGAATTTTAGTCAAATTAATTATATTTACATATAACAAACATATACCTTTGTTGACCAACGGTAGTGGAAGAAATGGTCGTTTTTCTTGAGATTTAACATAAACTGATTTAAAGGGTCTGTGGAAACTAATATCCAAAAATGATGGCCAAAAGTATGTAGGTAGTTCAGAAACAGGAGTGTTAAGACTTGTATTGTAAAGGGAGTGTAGTAAAGTCAGCGGTATAGATTAGAGTTATGTTCTAATGTGATGAAGTCAAAGAAGTTTATGTATGAAAGTTAGAAAATCATCTATGGACATATCATTCGCAGTAGAGATGGCCATGAATCCTAATCCGTCTCGGATTTTTGTCAAATAAATTCATCAAATTTACGTTCTTGTTATATTGGATTGAAAGGTTTCCTATGCTTTGATGTTGTCATTGAACCGGTGAGCCATTTGCAGTACCTATTCTGCGTATCCAGTAATCCTTTATTTTCATGAAATATGCTTTACTTAGGACAGGACTGTTCGTTGGATGGTATATTTTTTTTTCAAAGAGAGGATTGAATGATCCTGCTTCCTGTTGATTAAAATGTTTATAAAATGTCAGGACTTTGTTGGTACTAATTCCCAAACGTTGACCGCACATTTGTTTCTTTAATTATTCCCGTGTTATTTCTGACATATATTAGACCACATAAGTTGCATTCTAATCCGTAGATATCATGACTTCTTGTGTGAAAGGTTTGAATCGTAAAGATACTGACGAAAAAAGAGTCGGTTATGAGATTGGTTCATTGTTTGCAATTTCTACCTCCACATTTTGATATAGTACAATTTGGTTCGTCGTCGTTGTAGTCAAAGATATCATTTAAATTGATAGAATTTAAATTTTACTCTTACGATTTTTTGTGAAAAGGGCTACAGAATTTTTTTACTAGATAAAATGTTAAGCAGACTGAACATGCGAAACTTCTAGAGGTGTGAATATATATTATGTTTTATTCTATTCATTTTAGCATCGTACATTCTAAACAACAATTTTTAAAGATTATGATTATCTATTTCGAATATTGTAATTGACGTTGTCGGTGGAATGTCACTATTTGCAATGTCAATGTCCTTAGGACTTTTATTTGTTTTGTGAGTGAATGGTGTGATTTTGATCATCAATAAACTCTGGGGATAAAGTGTTAATCATATAATAAAAATACAACGGTGCATCCCAATGGACTTTACTATGGGTATTAGGTAAAAGCGTAATGGAATATTGGAAATCGAGATGGTATAGAGGAGGTATGCATTTTTCAAAGGCTTTAAGTAGTAAAAATCAAAGGTAAGAATGTTTAAGGTGAACATGGTGAAACAGAAATCTCATTTTCTATTGAATTAAAATAATATCTATACTAAACTTCTAAACCTTTTTCAGATTTTCACGATAAATGCCGTTAGCCTTTTTCCGAGTAAATATTTTAAAGTGTATAATTAAACACATGGAATCGTTATTTGTATTTAAACCCAAATATCTTATTGCCATTTTAATCGATGATTTTAATATATTTGATGTTTTCTCCTCACTGCGAAATGAGTTTTTATCGTATGAGTTCATTTGTATAATACGTAAAAATAGCCACAGTTCCGTCATTTTCTATTCTAAGATTAACAGGTATTGTTGTGGATGATAATTATATGTCTAATCATATCTTAACACATTTAAACATATATATATTTTGTAAGTTATAATTTAAATGGTTTTGGGTATTTGTCCCAGATTTATGGATATTGTATCCTTCCTTTTTATTTCATGTCCATTTTATGACTTTTACACCCACTAGAAAGTCCCGAAGGCTAGCGATTGCTTTTATTCTCGCATTCCTAGTATTGGGAAGGAATTCTCATGTTTGAAGCAAAGTTATACAATAGCGATAATACTTATTACTTGAAAGCATGATACGTACCGCATTGTCTTCTTATATACTTAACACCCTTTAAAGAGCAGATGGAAAGAGAAGTACTATAACCCTCTCAATTTATTTCTTCAAAGCCGATAGAGTATCTTATGTATAACAATATGAAAATTATGTAATATTTCTACATTTTATAAAAAAAATTGTCGTACTACTTTTAATGTTTGCCAAATTCTATTTTGTAGTATGGTATTAGTGGACCTTTTTGGTACGCAGCTGGAGCTTCAATACAAATACTCCTGTTCTCAGTTATATCAGCCCAGCTCAAAATACGTGCCCCTGGAGCTAAAACATTTCTGCAAGTCATAAGAGCAAGATTTGACAAGAAGACACATATTACTTTTTGTATATTCGGATTATTAACAAATATCATTGTAACTGCAATGCTTATGTTAGGTAAGTAACAATAAATATGCCCTAATACAACCAGCATGCATGCTAGCATAATTGGTTCAGTTATTATTGGAAACAGTTATTTGGGCAATAGAAATTGTGAGGTTTTTTTTTTTTGGTTCGTTTTGTTTTGTTTTGTTTGTTTTTGTTTTTTGTTCTTTTTTTCGACTTTTATTCTTTTTTATACATAAAACAAAGCTTATACTGTTAATCAAAAGTGAATAATAAACACTTTTAACTATATTCAAAATGACGGTGAATTACTTCTTGGTAACTTAACTAAATGTATGATGATTGGCGAATGGTACATGGATTCTGAAAATCGTACTACGCCTCTAGTCGGTCATTCTTTCTCAATTAGATAATTCTGCTGAGGATCGTTGATGAAAAATTGAACATGATTTTTTTATGCTGAAACAATTCAACTTGAGAACTTTGAATAAGTGGTCTATGCATGTTTTAGTTTCCGCTATATAGATGACGTATTATCGATAAACAATACTAGTTTCGGGGACTAAATACATCGCATCTACCCCAAAGAACTTGAGATAAAGGATACTACAGACACTGTGAAGTCAGCCTCATATCTTGACCTACACTTAGAGATCGATCGTAAGGGAAAACTGTCGACCAAACTTTTCGACAAACGTGATGACATTTCATTCAGAATTGTCAACTTTCTTTTCATCTGTGGCAACATCCCTTCAGCACCTGCGTATGGAGTTTTAATATCACAACTCATACGTTATGCCAGAGCTTGCCATAACTACGCAGCAGACTTTTTGTATAACGCTAGGACTCTTACAGTTAGGCTTCTTGAACAGGGTTATGTTGCTACAAGATTGAAGTCGTCACTACAGAAGTATTATGGTCGACATCATGAACTCGTGGATTGTTATGGTGTATCAATCATGAAAACTGATTTCATCATCGTGTCATAGTTGTCTTTTCCTTTTTCGTCTACTCCTGACTTGACTTTTATGAGCAACTCGGGGAGCGTTTCTAGAAAAGCAGAGGACGCTAACCTTACCATTGCACCTGGTCCATGCTCCCAATTTTAGTGGAGTACGAGTTGCTCATTTGCTTTTCTTACTTTGTATATATTATTTTAGTTACTTAATTTCTTTGTTGTGTATGTCTGTTTTCCAAGATTGGTCTTTATTCCCGGATTACTTTCTTTTGATTACCGCTAGAACCTTTGTTTCCTTGATTACTCTTTAATAACTAGATAAAAAACATTAATTTAAAAATAACCGCTGATTTATTGGGAAACATGTAATTAACAAATCTTAACTTTCACATATGCGTTTTATAATACTTACAGGACTGTTGAAATCGAAAAAAGTCAAAATAAGGTCACAAGTGTCATTAAACGCCAAAATGTATTGATTACATGGAACATGTTCCGTAAACGATTTGAATCTCGAGGCTTCCTTAACGAACGACCTTAATTTGTATATTCACGATAACCAATTGATAATCCTATAATTATATAAATTTTCTCACAGAACTGTTTTGAATATCATACAAAATCCAAGTGATTTGATTGGTAAGTTGATATTTCAAACCATCATTGAGGTCAAATAAAGTTAATGCCACGTCAGAAGCGGTGTGCCATTATTGCGGGGGAAAGGCCCTAAATTTAACTATAAAATGTAAATTATCAAAATTTATTTCACAGGAAACATTCGACGTTTCATTGATATCTATATATTAGATAGAGTTAAATAATACAACAATGTTCATTTCCACAGAAATTTAAGCGTATAATTTAACAACTAATTTTTATCGAGTTACCTACGTCTAATCTAGCAAAACGAACAACTGATACACCTTCATCTGGTTCATACTCAGACCTTACTTTGAGCGCGGGTATTGTCAAATTAACTTCTCAATTAGGTGAATATTCAGCCTTTGTTTAGTTTACAAAAAGTTTAGTGACTTTACAAAAAGGATAGGACACAAGTTTTACTAAATGTAGATATTTCCGATTTTCAATCTCATATATTTGTAAAATTATTTGATATTTTATTAGGAACGTCGTAATATCGTGTTAACGCGTTCAGAGAGAAATACATTTTATTTCTATTGAAATCTTCTAAGTAAATTGTTTGCCATATGTTAATTTTTTACTGTTTTTGGAGATTAAGTCACGATCAAATTCTCTTATTTAAAAAAAATAGACGGTGGTGTATGTTTTATGGTGATTTTTTGTTACCGTACTCTAAATTGTCAATTTTGGATATTTGTTGGCTATTTCCAAGTTATCTACTAGGATTACAACACAATACTAAATAAAAATGAATGATTACGTCCTAACGTCAATATTGTTTGACACGTGTCATGGAAGTGCTTTATTGCGCCTAGATTATTATCGAATTATACTTGCAATATGGCAGGTGCCACTGACAAAAACTAGACATGCTTACCCTTCCGGAGCGCTTGACGTCATCCTAGGTTTTTTTGTTGGAATTGATATTGCTAGAGCTCAAGTTTTAGATGGGTCTCTCAGGACTTTATTTTCCAAATTTTAAATGTATTACAAGTTCACTTCACTAACAAAAAGCTTAGGAAACCCATGTTTAAAAGGGTAATGTAGAAACTACACAGACTATGGAACTAATCATTGAATGTTTTTAATGAAATTGAATGTACGAATTAGATTCAATAATAATGTCGCTTTTGCTTTTATTTTTTACTATTTAGCCTCTTTTGAAGTTCATTAACCTTCAAATCGAGGTCACAAGCTATCTGTGTTCTGATTAACCATAAAACATAGAAGTTATGGGTTTGGTATAATTTAGTGTATATAAGCCTGATCTTTAGTAGTACGGCAAAACAACCGTATTTCCTGAAATATAACTAAAACACGCGATAATTATTTTCCAGTCAAAGCATACATGAAAACTAATGAGTTCAGTCCAAATCACAGTGTGATATGTCGGTATTTTGGATTATTGAATTTAACTTTAATTCTGAAGCACTAAGCTTTGTTGTAAATTTAGCAGTTATGAAAGATCACATAATTTACAATATTTATTCATCGTAATTATTTCTACTAGTATGTTTGTTAGACTTACATACTGCTACAATGTACATGCTGTGAAATGCAGCAACTGGCAGTTTTACTTCTAATAGACGTATGGCAAATTTTGTAAGATTAGGCTCGTCGGCAGTATGAGTACTGGGTAAGTATTGTTATTCGTTGGGTACCAATTTTCGTGGATTTTGGGTTTTGGTTAACAAAGAAATTTGGTTCTCAACGGAAAGAAAATATTCCATTCCAATGTATGACAGAGTTGTCAAACCCACGAATTCAAGAATCAATGAACTGATCATTTACCCCTAAACCACGAAAATTGGTATCCACGAATTTAAGTACTATCATAGAACCACACGATTGCTCTTTCTCTATCTAAAAGACCTATGCCTACTACTTGTTTTTTCTCTATATTTTTATGTTTTTTCAATCTTTACTTCTCCGTTTCATCTTTGCCTCATTTATCATACAAATGGATTTTCCGTTCATTGTGTATTTCATTTTATAGGTGGGGCAGCAGTTTTAACCAGCCTTGTTAAAGGATTAAGCGTTGAGTTTTCTACTGTTTTGGTTGCTGCGGTTATTGGCACCTACACTTTTATTGGAGGACTTGGGGCTACATTTTATGTGTCCTACTTCAACACAGCATTAATTTACATTATCATGTTGATCATCATACATAAAGTCTATAATGATGGAGATAATGTGACCAATCCATTAGGTAATGTATAATAGAGATTGTTCTCGAAAGGGTTATAAAACGAATAATGAACTAGCAAAACCTCCTGGCAATAGTCAGAAGGAAAGGTCAAAAGGTCAATAAAGGAAATTCACATTGCCAATTGAACTATCAAGGCAAAAATAAAAAAATGGCAAAAAGTGCTATGGCACTGATTGGATACAGGTATTTGAACAAGTTAAATCCAGTTTTAGAGCGCACCAAATTAGTTGTCCAAAAAGTTAAGTTTATTGATCAATGTTTTACGTAGAATTTAAAATCTTATCATTCGAATTACCTGCCTGATAATCCACACAATATATGGTAGAAATATACGAAGGATCTTCTAGTACTAGTGCTAATATATCTTTATATAGTGATACCGCATGATTTCACTGATGTTAGGAAAAGAAAACATGAAATATTTTCTTCCTAAATTATTCACCATACATTTGTACTTCGCAAAGCAATAATTATATTAAACTTAAGTAGCAGTCTTTCTAAAAATCAGACAGAAAGTGATTCATGCATGTCAAAAAAATACCGAATTTAGTGTTATTTCTTTTTCAGCAACAGTTACTGAAGATATCAACATAAATATTTTACTATTTGGTTGTTGAGCGTTTGAGATAAAAAATATAAAGATCATGAAATTGGCACTTTGCAAGAGTAATCGTTCTTAACTTAGTGTAATTTGTTTGATTTTAGTGGGAGATGAATGTGTGATTTTCTAATATGTTCATATCCAAAGTCAGATATAATTATCGTTATTTGAAAGTATGAAATATGTAAAATAATACGTGTAAAGCATTGTTAGTTTGGTGGTTTTTTTTCACCATGAATCACTTTACCATTGACAGTGTCTGAATTATATGTGCACTTGTACTTGATTTCACCAACATTTCTGTTGTTTGCATTGATACCCAATCCCTCATGGCCACAAGGGGATGCATATAAATAAAGAATTATGCTGTAGATACTTCTATCACTACAGTAAATAAACAGTGGTCCTTTTCACAAAAAAATTGTAAGTGTAAAATTAGTCATAAGTTATGACGTCATAGTAAATAAAATTATTGTGACGTCATAACTTATCACTAATTTTACACGATTTTTTTGTGAAAAGGACCACAGATATTTTTTCTAAGATGTTGATGACTAACGATTTACCTTCTGGCAACAGTTTCCTTTGACAAATGTGGTAAGGCTAGACCTTGTTTATTTAAAAAAAATGCGTGCTGAATTATGTTGTAGTACGTGTACTTTGTTATTTATATTCTTTTTTCTTTCAATCTCTATTTCTCCATACCATTTTTTTTTCTATTTTCGCTTTTCCAAAGAGATTTCATTAGCATTGTGTAATTCACATTATGGTGGATCAGCAGTTAAGAAAACAGTTCTTTTACTCATACATCATACCGCTGTACTGCCTCTTGATAGGTCAAACTAGTTTCTGTATTTGAAATCAATTTCATCAATCACTTCCTTTGTTGCTATTGGTTCCTAATCCCTCAATGCATGTCAATAAAGTATTACGCCGTAGGAATTTCTACCGCTACAGTAAATAAATAGACCAATTTCTTAGAAATTCTGTAGGTAGGAAGTCGTAGAGTAGCGGAAGCAGTTATGCAACTTTCATATAAGAGTTTTATAAATAATCATGAAAGAACGATGATGGAGTGATTTTTAACAATAGAAAAATACTATTCTATTTAATGTCTCATGTACAGGCCCACCTAAGAACCCTGCACATTTAGACAAAAGTAATAAAACAAAAATAAAAATAATAAAACTTTATAACAATGAGAGAATTTAATTTTCCTTTCCTCTTTAACTAATCCGGGACGGAACATTTTATGAGCAAGTCCATGGTTGTTTCTAGAAAAGCAGAGAACGCTTACCATATCGGATCACCTGGTCAATGCTCCAAGTTTGTAGAGAAGTCCGGGGTGCTCAGTTACTTTTGTTTCTTTATAAGTGTTCTTTTGGTTATTTCATCTTTGTCATTGTATATGTATGTCTCGTTTTATCCTTGGAATATAGTCGTTTGATTTTCGCTAGAATCGTGGTTCCCTTGATTATTCATTTTACAATAAATGGTATTCTAAGAAAAATGTGTTACCATTGAGAGTTGAATGATAGTTAATGAAACATAAGATTTGTATCTTCTGATAATTGATTTCTTCTCACTATAGGACATACATCATTTCTGGTGTTGGTTTTTATATCTTACAGATACATACTAAATGAATGTAAAGAAAGTTACAAAGAAAACGGACTTTTTAACCTACACATCATTCTTATATGAACCTATATCGAAGTGCTACAATAATTGTTGAAAAAAACATGTCTTATGATTTCTTTAATTCGAAATGCAATACATATCTAATCAAGCAGATGCCGTGAATAAACACGACGTGGTCACGAATTCCGTTGAAAATCTTTATTGACATCACGCCTACGAGTTTAATATTAATGTTGATATAAGTATGAGACTTTAATATTTTACCATTAATCATTTTTGTCCTCTTTCATTCTTTGATTCTTAGTAAGATTTCTGTTATCTTAATTTCGTATTAATATCACGTTAGATTGTTTACGTTAAATGCTATATCATGGTAAAAAGGTATTACAGACAGATGTTTTTTTTTCAAGATCAATATGTGACATGGATTATCAAAACTCTACAAGAAATGATTCAATTTAATAATTTCGTTTCAAAAGTATACTAATATATACTTTACTCTGCAAAACCAATAAAAAAAAAACATATGTATACAGATGTACAGGCATATTTTACAAATGGTATTAAAATCGCGTAAAAAAATGAAATACAAATGACAATATAACAAATACTTGATTTGACTAAATCCGCCACCAAGGATTGAACCCTAGACCCCTCAATGTCAAGCCAACGACAAACCGATTCGGAAAATTATTCCTTAAACCAAGTCAAATAATTGGATATTTTAATATCACTACCGTCCTGCCACATTTTCCTTACCTTAAGAGTCTTCGTATTACGAAAGACTCTAACACTAGCTCATAAGCTAACCAAACCCCACGAGTTTTGAGTTAGGCGCAAAATGTGCCCGTTAAACAATAAATACAAATATTCCTCTGATGCAAAATCGAATGGGTTATGTTAGAAGGACGGCTAAAAAGCAAAATGATGAATTCGATCTCACCATTTATAATTATATTGGTACAACCGTTATGTACACACTAAGAAATTAACCAATTCCCATGATAAAGGGTTATAATACTACTTCAATGTATGATTTCTAGAACTTATTTTAATTGCAGGAAGTAAAAGTGTTATCTACCAATACGTTGCCTGTAGCAACGGCCCGGATGAAAACCAGGACAACAGCTTTTTGACAATTCTTTCAAAACCTGGACTTATGTTTGGTCTAATAAATATTGTTGGTGAGTATGCTTATTATGGTAATATATGTGAACCTCTGTTAATAAAAAGGTGCATTCCACTTGTTGAAAACTCATTCACCTCATGTGACAAAATGACTCTTCAGAAGAAAAAATAAAAGCTCTTCAAATTATAGATAATTTTTTTTCATATGATTTCCATTCCATTAAATCTGAAGATGCGAAAAATAAAGGCACCCGCGAAACTACACAGTAGTATAACGTGAAAACATTTTTATTATTGGGGAGAATAAACTATTTTCAAATGATATTCTAAAAAACTGTGTAAGTACACAGTTTTGAAAAAAAAGGCAAACACATATAAAATAAAACAATATTAAATACATGATTGAAAAGATAAAGCAAACCATTGTGACTTTTTCAATAAAAAAATACCAAGCAATTTCTATTAGGAAACTTTTTTCCAACTGAAATGGGAAATGTGTCTGTCGAATGTATATTTGTGAAGTCATGCAACTATTGGTAGACCCCATCACAGTGAATATCAGTTTCATTTATTTTGCAAATTTATATAGAGATACATATTTTTAGTGCACAAAAATCTACTGACGTGATGGAAAAAACGTTACCTTCAACATATGTTTAACACAATGGTAATGAAAACTTTTGTTTCTTAAAGACAAATTTTTGTTACTTTTTCTTAGCTTTAGGTGAGAAATCACAACGTTTGTGAGAAATAAGTCGTGTAATAATATGATACAATGCGACACCAGGAAATCTCAGACATCCTCAGATTTAAGATTTAAATATGTCTTCTGATTCAGTTGATATTCACAAAAGAACTTGAAATCTTAATCTTTGGTGTCTGGGGCGTCTAGGACTCTCAGTTAAAATATAATTCCTCACTACTGAGACAAGAGGTATGTATGGCCATTGAAGAATTCTTTTCCCTATGGCATAGATAATAGATAAAACACACGACCATTGTTACGTCCCATTAAAACATTTAATGGCATCATGTAAATAAAAAACTATTTCAGTAATTAGGGCGTTCGGAAAAGACTTTTGAGTCAAAAGAAAATTCTATTGGTTAAACTCCGTTTAACTTGAACATTCAAGACCACATGTGTGAGAATGTCCACCCAAACGTTTTTAAGCTATTCTTTATGACATCACAGGTAAACGTGTTGTGACGTCTTGTAAATATAACGAAACATAAGCATGCCCTATTTCCATGAAAAAAAAAACTTTTTTCTTTAGACATGATAGATAATGTGATATGTTCATACCATAGAGTTTAGAATGAGGAAGCAAATATTAAGCAAATATTATATGTTAGTTTAATTTAATAACTTTCCCTATTTTTTTTTATTATTCTTCAGGAAATTTTGGAACAGTGTTTGTAGATCAGTCTTACTGGCAAAGTTCTGTTGCGGCAAAACCAAAAGAGGGAGTCTTTGGTTTCATATTTGGGGGAATATGCTGGTTTGCCATCCCGTTCGCATTTGCTTCTACAACAGGTCTGGGATATATAGCGCTAAGCGCACAACAAAATGCACCCTTACTTTCAGATGAAAGTGTAAATTCAGGTACTTATTATTTAATAATTACATTTGCTGTGTATATCATTTAAATCTGCTAGTCTCATGACGAAGCACTTTTCATTCAAAATTTAACACAGTCATGATGAAACATCGAAAATGAAAGAGTAATCAAGGGAACCAAGGTTATAGCGGTAATCAAAAGAATGTAATCAATCCAGGGGCAAAGACAAGACATGGAAAACAGACATACACAACAAAGAACACAAAGTAACTAAAATCATAAACACAAAGAAACAAAAGCAAATGAGCAATTCAAACTCCATCAAAAACTGGAAGCATGGACCGGGTGCACCGGTAGGGTAAGCGTCATCTGCTCTTCTAGAAACAACCGCCGAGTTGTTCATAAAAATTCATATCCGGGGTAGACGAAAGAGGAAAGGAAAACTATGACACGTTCAACAAATCAGTTTTCATGGCGCAGATGGATACACCGTAGCGATCCACGAGTTCATGATGACGACAATAAAACTTCTGTAGTGACGACTTCAATCTTACAGCAGAAGCCTATTTGTTAGCAGTCTGAAACATTCAATTTTTAAATAGAAGATTCGTCAAACGCATTTAAATAGTAAATTAGATAATGCGTTCCGGACAAATGCACAAGAATAAAGAATTGAAATAAACAGTCAAACAAAACAAAACTTGATATCCTGTGAGGTGTAGCAAACACTTAAAGGGCGATGTTTCACATCTTCGATACCACCAACAAAAATGTAAAGTTATATTGGTAGGTATTGCATTATAAAATACCAATTTGTGATATTGTTCAATTTAGACAAATATTTACAACATTGCTACTGCATAACCTTAGGGTCAACTGGCACTGTTACAGTGGCACTGCCTCAGTGGTTTTAAATTACAAAAAATACCAGTCAATTATAAATATAGATTTCAGTATGCTGTACATTTGTTTCATGGAATAACCTTATAAAACACTCCTTTATGCATTATTCGTACCTAATAAACTTTACATCTGGCTGACAGAAGATATCGTTTCGTTGGATTTCTTTGGTAATTTGAAAAGCAATTGAGCTTAACTCTATGCTTTACGACGAGATGATTATTTTTTTCAAGTCATGGACTTTTGTACAAAAAAATGTCTTCAACGTCAGAATCAATGAATTTATAACAAACCTATGACATCATGTTTGATTTCAATTAAACGCTTAAATGCATAATATAATGAATGTCTAAAACATCTGAAGTAAATTTCCGGAAGTTAAATACTCAATGTAATTTAAAACAGTCCGATTGGAAAAGTTACGGTAAAATTATTCGTTTGATTACATTCGTTAATTATTTGGTTCGATTTATACAAAATTACCTAAGTTGTAATGTCAATTAATGTCACAAATATTAACCTTATTTT
The DNA here is from genome assembly GCA_037379345.1 of Perna viridis. NCBI lineage: Eukaryota > Metazoa > Mollusca > Bivalvia > Mytilida > Mytilidae > Perna > Perna viridis. Next base: position 7,771,622 of record CM074522.1, on the reverse strand, counting down.
AGGCCATTGAGCTATATAAAAGTACATAAAAAAAGTATATAAAAGTTATTCATGTAGTAAAGTGCAGCGTAGTTTTTTTTTCAAATTAAAACACGTACCAAGATGATGAGATTCGATGTTATAAGTGCTGATTTAAACTGATGTATGAGATGATTAAGTATATTTGGTGTTTATTGTGCTAAAAAGACATTAATTTAATTCAGCAATATTATTAATCAGCTGTCCCAAAATATAAAGTTCGTACTACTGCTGGACGGACCAAGTAATTCAGTATATTTGTTGTGGGTTGGGACGAGTCGGGGATAAACAATCTAAAATAATTTTTTACTTAACAAGAAAAACCTTTAAAGGAAGAAAATATATCTTCCGAATTTATAACAATGCCATATCACAGATATATTCATCTTTGTCTTTCTTTCCATGCTAAATATAAATATGTTACATAAGTCTGTTGAAGTAAATGTTATTTGATGGCACTCAGATTGTTGTTTGTTGACAGACTTATTTGTGTATTGGTTCCATTGAAATATCAGAAGTTTTTGTAATTAACTTTAAATGTAAGAACTCAGAACCAAAGCAACAAGAATATAGTGCAACACAGACTAAACCTTTAAACAAGACAAGGCGCATTTGTAGGCTTGGTTTGGGATATAAAGCCCGGGGTTTTGTCATATTTCAAACGAACAAATTTATTACAATTTTGAGAAATATATAATTTTGGTCCTGGAAATCTCCAAACAAGAAGTATGACCTAGTAACGTCCGTGACGAACAAAACAATGGTCAATTGAATAAATATATACTCAAACTGATTTTTTCTTATAAGACCTAAGACTTAAATGATATCCAGTGCATTCATTCGTACAAAATTATCTTGTTTAGTGCATGTATATGTCGTTTTTAGAATCACTACAATCGCCAATGTATTTTGTCTTATTCACTCAACTTCGTAAATTGAACTCTAATTAATTTATAATTAAAGGTTTAGTCCCACCAATAATAGCCAAAGAGTTGCTAGGGAGACCTGGGGAATTCATGATTTGTGTGATGATTTTGATGGCCATAACATCTACAGGGTCAGCTGAAGTCATGGCTGTAACATCAATATTAGTGTATGATGTCTATCAACTTTACCTTAAGGTAAAATATAATAGGGTGGTATAATTTCAATTATGTGATATGAGTATCATTCCTAAACACAATCAGAAACTGTCACTGATAGAGGTAGGTAATTCAATGTGCAGTAAACTTACTGTACAATTGATACATTTTCGATCTACATACGCCATATTTTTACGTGACTATAGTACATTCTGTAAGTAGGTTTAGATCAAAGAGTAATCAAGGAAACCAATGTTATAGCGGTAATCAAAAGAATGTAATCCAGGGACAAAGACCAGACATGGAAAACAGACATAAACAACAAAGAATACGAAGTAACCAAAATCATACCCACCAAGCAACTCGGACTCCTCTAAAAACTGAGAGCATGGACCAGGTGCACCGGTAGGGTAAGCGTCCTCTGCTTTTCTAGGAACACCCGCCGAGATACTCATAAAAAGTAAAGTCCAGGGTAGACGAAAGACAGTTTTGGAATTAGAATTGAAAGTAGGTTTTTTTTGGTTTTTGACATGCACGAATCATCTCATATCTGATATGTATTAAGCCTGTTATGTAATATACCAAAAGACTTTTCTGTATTCAACAGTTGTGTTGGTAAACTGTCTTTACATTTCCATTTACATATTGGCCACTTCTAACGACATCCCTAACCAAGTAGTACAAATACCAGTATCATAGTGAAAATATAGGAAAACAGAATATGCAACTCATTTCTGTGATTACGTCTCATTTCAATCCTCGACTAATGTTACCCCTCAAGCAAGCTCCCAACGTTTATGTGAGGGTTTATATATGAGCAAAATAATATAATATTTAATAAATGATGAAATGAAAAAGTAAAAGCACTCCAGTTATAAAACAATGCGTACTTTATATAATAACATATATATATATTGATATGATGTATTCTTTAACAAAATGAATAAATAGTACCATGGAAAACTTTGCTGTGAATAGCATACCTTTCGATTTCCTTTCTTTTTTAAGAGGTCAATTTTAATTACCAATCAAACGAATCATATCAAACTGCTTATTCTCAGAAAGAAGAAACTTTCAACGAAAAATATGAGCAATTTAAAATAAGATCCATGTACCGTATGATTTCGAAACAGCAAACTTGTATTTGTAACATCAAATTTAATCATAAATTTCTAATAAGTTTTGTTAGTTTTGGATCAAAATATGCAAATGATTGAAGAACCATTTATTCGTTTGCCGAATAAAAAAACCAAAATTAAATTTCAAAATTAAAATCATTATAATACGTTTTTGGAGAGATGTTATGGATACTTAAGTAAAAGTCTATATAAAGTTCAGACATTGTCTATATTAAAGTGATTCATTGTGAAGAAAAACCCACCGAACGAACAATACTTTACAATCTACACAAGCTATATTTTTACGTAACAACAGACCTTGCAATAGGCTGATCTGTACTTTTGATAGAATCATTCATTTATCTCCCACTAAAAGCAATAAAATCGAACAAAATCAAGAACGATAATTCTTGCAAAGTGCTCATTTTATGTACAATCTACATAATATTTATCTCAAAAGCGCTGGTTATGTGGTCTGTAACTGATTCTGAATAAGAAATAAAAGTGTATGCTGTGGGTTTTTGACATGCAGAAATGACCTCCTGTTTGAGTGCTACTTAAATGTTTAAGATTATATCTATGAACCTCAGACATATTTTATTTCTTCAATTAAGCCTTTCCGTTCAGTTCACGACGCTAATAGTTGCATCCTATGTGGCAGAGCTAGGGGTCGATTAGCCATGCCAAGAGACAAGTGTAAATGTGTCAGTATGACCAACTGCACCAGTTGTGAAAACGATGACAAGTAAGTACATATGCAATCTCCTCCGCAGACATATTCTGTTCCTCATTCAATACATATCACTCCGCTAGCTTTTAGCTATGCTATTCAGGATGTCATAAAAGAAATTACAACACACGAGCACTACTCATAACGAATCCGAGAAGCTACTTCCGTTGTACTGTACTTATTTGTATAATAAGCTGGTTTAAGTACTGAGTATAGCAGAGGTGTACAGCTTTGAAATATCAAATATACTATTTGGCAGGAGATTGATACCTTTGTAGTTGATCTAAAACACATGTCTATTTTTACCTTCATAGATAATAATGGCAGCCATAAATGTATATCGGACAAAGTGCACGCAATGGAACAATTAAGCAAAACATAGAGTTTCTATACAGGAAAAGGAGATAATTACCATTAAATACATATATAGACTGGTTCCCGATCGTGAAAGTGTATTTTTAGTAGCTAATACCTGGAAAGTATTCCCGGGAACCAGGATAATACATCTGAAACTTAAAGATATGAGCGTTAAGGAGTAATCAAGGGAACCAAGGTAATAGCGGTAATCAAAGAGTAATCAAGGGAACCAAGGTAACAGGACAAAGACCAGATATGGAAAATAGACATACACAACACAGAACACAAAGTAACTAAAATCATAGATGCAATGTAAACAAAATCAAATGAGCAAATCTAACTCCACTTAAAACAGGGATCATGGACCAGGTGCACCGGTAGGGTAAACGTGCCGTAGACTATTGTTGAGTACATGCAATTTGATATAATTAACCGTTTACTTTCTAGTTTTACAATGTTCATTGAACTATTTGCACTTACAGGCAAATAAGAATGTGCAAGAGGACAATAAAACCTACATATTCTTGTAAAACACATGGAATATTCAGAGACTACGTAGATTACCTTCTAAGAATTAAGAATTGGTGTTTAATGTGGACAGTCCTCTGTATAATTCCATTGACAGTCTTATTAAACATACTGGAGGTAATTTTATTACTGAAGAACAGTCACAAAAAATGATTTTCTTAATTGCTATTTTGTTTTTTATCGAATCTTTTAAAGTAACATTATCGTCTAAATTGATGTTTTCCTTTCGTTGCTGCGATGGATGCTTTATATAATAAAAATTACACATTACAATACCGAACTGAAAATGGATGAACATAAGAACAAAACAATTAATGTAGGGTCCAAAATTCTCGTTTTAAAGATATTATGAATAAAAAACAAATGGTATTTTTCTCTATAACAATGTTGAACATGATAAAAAGCGATCTCATAGTTTTTACTCCGTCTTTGCCTCTTGAGTGCAGCAAACCTTGTATTATAATTTTCATATTGTATAGAAAATACAAATGTATTATATAATGTTACCAAGTCTACTATGGCACTTATGAGAAAACTGTTAAAATGTGTTCACAAATAATTTTGCGTTCTGTTATTAAATCTTTGAACATATATATATATATATATCTTATTTATACAGCTAAGTTTAGGGTGGTTGTACCTTTTTATGGGTATTTTGATTGGTTCGGCAGTCATACCAATAGTGTTATGTATGTGTTGGGAAAAATTGACGGGTGACGGAATGATAGCAGGAAGTATAACGGGAACAAGTCTCGCCTTAGTTACATGGCTTTTAACAGCATCGTTTGAAGAAAATGGTCTTCACCAGTTCATTGATAATACAGGTACTAATTCTGTAGAACATGAATTTCTAAATTCATGATATTATTCGTAAAATGCTTTGTGTCTAATATATCAGCAGTAGTGGGTCCAGTGGGTCCGGGGTACCCTTTGTAGTTGAAAAAAAAATTCCTCGCAAAATTTAGCAAAAATGAGCAAATAGTAATTCTCTTTTTAAAATCGTTTGATCCGTCCCTGACTTAAACCAAGTCCGGACCGTTTGGCTGGTTTCCAACTTTCCAGATACAAAGGCGATGTCTTTGGTGTATCCTCCAATGAAGGCTTTGAAAAACAACGAAAGTCCCCAGAGCAGGGTATCATCAGCTTGATTGGGACTGCCCAACCCTTTGGAATGAATGTCAAAACTCGTATATTTAGTCACCATAACCCTGTTTTCGTTTCAGCAATTTTCATCTCCAATTTGATACATATCTCATAATGCTCAAGGTCAATTTTGAAGGACACATTTCCTCTGTGGTAGGGATTGAGCTTTATCTTTAATACTTTTTGCCCCTGACGAAGGCCGTGAGGCCGAAAATTAGGGCTCACATTTATCATTTTTTTTACGTTTTATTCATATTTTATTAGTATTTAGTTCCGTTTGTACTGTTTAAGCATGGCTGCCGTTCGCAAATTGATTATTCTTATTGACGTTTAATTTGAGTCACCTCACAACATAGATTACTTTTATTTTCCAGATTTTGCTTTGATATTGCCATTTGTTTTACATTTACTTCGAGAGTATCCTAAATTTTGGTAAACAAGTTCACTATGTGTGCTATAAACCTCAATATACCCAAATGCAACGAACTGTCGCTGAAGTTTAACATACGCTTACCCTACCGGTGCACCCGGTCCATGCTCCCAGTTTTTAGTTTCTCGTTTGCTTTTGTTACTTTGTATGTATCATTTTAGTTACTTTATTTCCTTGTTGTGTTTGTCTGTTTTCCATGTCTGGTCTTAGTCTTTTGATTACCGCTATAACCTTGGTTCCCTTGATTACTCTTTCAATAAGAGACCTAAAGAGTCATTTTTGTTTTACAAATCATATACCAAATTTAATTAATTTTATCTTTGTAGTATTGTTAATCGTTTTAAAGCGAAGTAAAATGATTTGAATGTGCAGCTGGGTTAACACATGAATTTTTCACTTTGAAATATCTATCACTTTATTTTTAATTAACCTGACTTGAACAAAAACAATATAAAGACAATACAAACACTTGTATCGGGAAAGCGGACTGAGTTTGTTCTTCGACTTATAGTGTTACATTTTGCTGTAACAGAGATAAGAAGTGACGAAGTTTTGTTTACACTAACTCACACACTAAAGCAAGCTAGACGACTGAAATTGAAAGAAAGCGTTCATTGGTTGAACTTAAATTGAGATGTAAGGCATATTTGCGTTATAAAGTAAAATGAGTTTTTGTACAATGTAAACAGATGTAAATGGTTCCCTAGAAATGGCAATCAAATGACTGAATGAAATAACAAAACAAAACGCCTGGTAATTTCATATTCTACCTTACATCATGGTTGCTTTTTCAGGGAAGGAATTACCCATGTTAATAGGTAATCTAACATCAATTTGTGTTGGTGGTTTGGTATGTGTCATTGTCAGTTTGGTACAGACTAAACAAAGAGGTGGCTGTTTGTCCAATGAAACATGGGAACTTACCAGAGATATTGATAGTCCGTTGAGTCCATGGACAGAGTTATATGCCACGTACGTATATGCGGTGGAGTGGAACATAAGTTCATTAATTACTAGTTTAGATTCGGATAAGTATATGTATCAGTCATTTTATCATACTTTAATATAATTTTTAAAATTTTTCTGTTTGGTTAGTTCTTTTTGAATAAACAATTTTGTTTTGTATAACTAGGTTTGGTTGTGTGGCGTACGACATTAGTGTCGATAGATACACACACTTGATTCGAATAATCCAAAATAAACTAGCATTTATATTGACAATGAATTCATAATTCATGATGGTTGGACCGGAATGCATTAGAAAATTAAATCATAAGAAATGCTTCAAACTTTCGAACAGGTTATACAAAATACCCAGGTTGGTTTTGTATAACTTGCTCATAGCATAGAAGTACATGCTTGAAATCAAAAAAGCAAATTACTTTTTATCTATTCTTGCCATAAATGTGTTAAATATTAGCCTTCGATTAACTTGTGGTTGAATTGTACTTTAGAGTTTTAAGTTTCTCTATATTATGTTCCTTGATAAATGAATGTCGTTTACAAGCGTCTGTATTTTAATTAGTAGTTTTAAAACAGCTATCTTTCAACAGGAATATCAGGATAACTGTCTTAAAGTCTTTCTGTCTGTTGGTCCACATTTCCGCAATACTTCAAAAAGGCTAAAAGTGATTCAAATATTTTTCCTGTAGAATGTTCATCTTGTTCAATGATTTTTGTCATTTACTATTACTATTTAAATAATGTTTGTTTCAAACTTATGGGACTTAATTTAAAAAAAATGATTGATTTTATCATCTGTCTTATGTTTTGTATATTTTTGTAAGTAGTATCTTTTATGTTGTTAGAACAATGCACACCCTAAATTGTAAAAGCACTTCGCCCATATCAGAGAACAAAAATCATTATTAATCGGGTTTCCTGTTTTAGCAAATACCTGTTGGGTTTTTCCGAGTCTTAAACATGATTTTTTTTATTTCTTGACATGGTTAACGGAAACATCTTGTATATATTCCACAGGGAGCTTGGTCTTAAAGATGCAGAATCCCTAGATTGCCGTCCAGACATAGAACATGTTAAAAGGACATTTAAAACATCAAGCACAATAGCCTTAGCCGGGAGTGTAGGATGTACCATACTGCTAATATTAGTATGGCCAGTTGTCATGGTTGCTATTGGCAACTTAGAAAAGACTGGGTTTGTTGTTTGGGTAAGATATTTTTTACATTCAGTTTTCCATATTATTTGACCAATATTTGCAATGCAGTTTGGTAAAATTCTATAGTTTGTATAAGTCAGAAAATTAATATTTAGTGGAACGAAATTAGCATTCGAACTATTTGATTTTAATTTTTAGGCATTGATAGAAATATTTAATAAATCAAAGAGAACAAAAACAATATTTCCGAAAGATTAAGTGAAGGACGAAACATCTCTTGTACTTTGATTATATCTGTTCTTCAAATCACAAACAAAATTGGTAACTCTTAAATACTAGCTTCGATAAACACCGAAACACATCTCAAATGACATTGTATAAAAAGTCCGCAAAGGTTATAATAAAATATCAGACTTTATTTTTAATGACGCTCTTTAAGCCTATTCGAAATTTTAATGTGAAATGAAGGACGCCATGATTAGAACAAGGTACATAAATAAAACAAATTAAGTAGAAGAATAGATACTGAAACGTCAGAATAAAATAAGTAACCGCGATCTTTTTTAAAAGAAGTGAGACTGGACCGGATGAACTGATAGGGTAAACGTTATCCAACACCCGTTGCATTGCTCGTAAAATGACAAATCTGGGTCAAGACGGAAGTATTGATTAACGACAGATATGTAATGATTTAGTCATATCATAACGATGAACGAGTTCGTCGCACGTTATACATTTATAAATATTTCATTAATAGAATGCTTAATAAAAACAGTTATGATAAAGCAGATGCATTTTGTAGGTTACTTTTGGGCAGGTGTGGGCATACCTTGCTGCGATCTTTATAATCATTGTCCCAGTGATAACAGAAGGTTTAGATATAGTCAAAGTATTTAAGGAGAATACAAAAGTACAAAGCGAAATATCAAACCGTAGAAAGTCAAAGTCTATATGTAAAAGTTTTGTTGATCTGAAAAAGGAAGAACTTCAGCTTAAAAACGGAAATTGTACAAGCCAGTTGGAAGTACATTTGGAACAAGGGGTGAACACGATGACTATCACAAATATACAGGACAATAACAAGCCGATGTCACCAATGCCATCTTGAGTAAAAATGCATACATTCATGGAAGTGATATAAATAATTGTGATTTAAAATGAAAGTAGGTCTATTAATAACCTAAAGCACAACGTACCGAATACTAGAATAGAAAACTTTGAGTACTTAGCAAAAATACGTTTTTTAACATCCAGAATAGCTATTTAGTGCAAGTTAACTTTCACTTCTGCTTTGTAAGATTTGGGAAATGCAACAGTGGACATTGTTTCGCCGGTAAATTTAAAAAAAAATATATTTACAAACTGCTTAATTTCTCCGATTAAGAGAAATTTATTATGATCGAATTTAAACAAAAGGTTTGAGCTTGTCATACCTGTATCTTTTACACCATGTGTATAAACACGCCGCTTTAAGCATTAAAGAGAAACCTGTCTCTATCAAACCACTCTCAAAACGGTTTTAATCAGTTTTTGGTACAAAGTTCAGGTTTTTCAAGATAGATTTCATTTAGTAGAAAAATGACGACTAGTTACTGTTTTATCAGGTTCCGGGTTTCGTTTAGACACGTTTCTCTGTATTCAAATTATTTTTATTTACGTGTCTGTTTATCTTACAAAAGAAAAAAAGTGTTTTCGGAAAGTTTTTTTCCTTAATCACATACCTGTCACTGCTACAGTGTATAACGAGTCTTGTCGTAATGACTCGATAAATATTTTTCTTTAATAGCAGTATTCCATTTTCATTATTGTCATGTTTCGTGTAACTATAACTTTTTATGTTCAAGACGCTCTTTGTCGTACAAAAGTTTTAAAGTTTGTATTTCATATAGACAAAAACATTGGACAATCTCTATATCACCACACTGACCTCTAGTCCGAGTGCTTATATTGATCGAGATTGATATGGCATTCAATAAAGATATCTGATGCAATATACACTTTATCATACATTTAAATTCTTGTGGTTTACTGTATTCAAAGGGTCCGAGAGATTCTGCAATGAAAACGATAAGGAATACCGAGTAGGGTTACGATAAAATTAAACCTTGCGATAAAGGGTTGTCATAAATGTTGATAATGTGATACTGGGGTGTGACATCACCATGTTTAATACGTGGCAAAACTTTAGACTTCATCAGATATTAAAAACTGCCATTGTTTTATATCTTTATTGTTTTACTTAAAATACTGCATGAAGAATCAATTTCAATATCAACCGAAAAACAAATGTTTCTTTGATAGTTCATTGTAGAAAAATCATAACCCTTTATCTGAATCAAAACACTGTAATGTAAGCAGCTGAATATTCTTTGCTTTTATTTGTGTTTTCCATTCTTTGAAGAAAAAAGGTTACATTTCGTGTGACTTCTAGGTCATTTAGTGTAGATTGCAATTCATTTTATAGACTTCTAAATTATCCCGATAAATTCTGATGCAAATGTAATGACATGATGCACAAACTATGCTAAACAGAGTCTGTCATATCAAGGGACTTCAAAAACGTAACGTTTGGCTTTATAACGAAATCATTGCAGAGAAGGTGTTTTTTTTTATTATTGTCTTGGCACTTTAAATGTAACATTCCTATCCAAAGGCTTACAATTTGCAGACTTCAATGACTCGACGGTAAATGTACGAAAATCAATTGTTCGCAAAGGTAGACTATATATGTTTCATATAACAACTGAGTTGTACCGTTCAATTTTATGATGTTTCGTCCAGCTGTTTTTCCATTTAAGCTACAGCTCACAGGTGTACACAATTCTTTTGTACATATATCAAAAAGGGAAATCAAGGGAACCAAGGTTATAGCAGTAATCAAAAGAATGTTATCCAGGGACAAAGACCAGACATGGAAAACAAAAATACACAACAAAGAACATAAAGTGACTAAAATTATACATACAAAGTAACAAAAGCAAATGAGCAACTCGGACTCCACTAAAAACTGGGAGCATGGACCAGGTGCACCGGTAGGGTAAGCGTCCTCTGCTTTTCTAGAAACATCCGCCAAGTTGCTCATAAAAAGTCAAGTCCGGGGTAGGCAAACGAGGAAAGGAAAACTATAAAACATTATTTACTGCTTCGCTTTATGAATTCATGCTTCTACATAGAGACAAAGTGTTATACATTCGATTCTTCAAACTAATGTTTTTTTGTTCTATTAATGTGAATTTTAAGAGGAAATAGGCTGTTCCTATTTGTCAATTTTGAAAACAATTTGCATTGCAATGAATACCACAGTTACTGGTCAATAATGATTTTTATTGTATAGATTGGGAAAGAATTCTTCCCAATAAGCAACTGACTTGCATTATCAACAACAAGTATAAGATATAACGCGTTCTTGGATCGAGTTTTCATATTTTGGTCATAAATAGGATAAAATTGATAAGGCTATTTATTATAATTCATTCCCATATTCAACATTGTAAAGTTTTGTGATATTGATTGATAATGGAGTAGGGAAGTTTTGGCGGGGAAACGTCCGAGAGTGAAATTACCAAATGTATTTCATAGAGTCAAATTTCGAATAATTTTACACAGAGAACATACCATTATTCATTTTATCATTGTGATAATCGTATTTCTCCTTATTGCTGCAGAAATAAAAGGCACGTAATTGTGAATTTATTTAATGTTCATGCTTGTTTTTATTTTTATTGAATAAAGTTTTCGATTTAACAAAGAAAGTGTTACTGTTATTATTAATGTTGAAAGCTACATAAGTTCATTTTTTAGCCAATTTTCCAACTTTTAATATGGCGTTTGCAAGTGCATTCATATGTGAATAAGGCTTTACTTAAACCTGTGATTACTGATATAAAACCTCTTATAAACATAATGAAAAATGCATTAATTACATAATGAAGAAGAGGTTGATATCTACTTTTATTTTCGTTTCTTATTCCTAAGTTTATATATTGACCAAAGTAAGATGTTTTATATAAATTCAGAACAGTCACTGTTAACTTCAAATAGTACTTAGAGCTTAAAGTTAGAATTTAACGGCTTGTTAACTTGTATATTACTATCATGGGGGGGGGGGGGGGGTTCTGGTCATTTTTATTTACATCATCTGTACTTCACTATTGCAAGGTAAAAAAGATACCATACATGGAAATCAAAGTTAGTACGAGGTATGCATGTCAGAAGACAATTTCATGTGTTCCAATTTGGATGTCAATTGCAAAATCAATAATATAAATATCACACTAACAGAAATTGAAGACGACCATAATCGGCCGAAGGTTGGCAGATGCATTACACTCATTTGTCTATAACATTTAATGCTATAAGATTAGAATGTTGCTTTACATGGCCAATCGCCGTATTCTCTTTTTTTTATTTAAGAGAAGGCGAATTTCAAGTTGAATAAGAAAAGTTATATTTTAAAACAAATAACAAATGTACGCATGTACAGTGATATACATACAGGTCTATTTTTGATATTCCAATTGATCACAACTTGTTACTTTTATTCAGTTTTGGTGTTTGTTATACCAAGTGTCTTGCTTGTAGCTTTGCTTGCAGTTCCATCTGGAAAAGTGAATGACAATTAAATTTAATCACTGCTTTAAGCACACATGATCAATAGTGTAAGTTCAAAACCTATATGTCTCTTTCTTTATAGTAACATCCTGCTCTTAGCTTCTAACATCGCGGTTTGTTTCATCATATAATTGACATTTGATCAAAAGTTAAAAATCTTTGTAATCTGTATAATCTAAGAAATATTCTAACGTGATAGTCTTGGAGTATTTTGAAGCTACAATGGGACAGACAGGATCTTACAGAAAATATAAGCTGAATGTTTTGAGTACGATACAAACAACTAATGGTTAATCTTGGTTGCAATATTTGATGAGACGAAACTTTGAAAGAGATTTACAAAACCATAGTTATTTCTTTTATTAAATGTATCATACAGTAAAACACATTTTAAATCTGATGAAATAAAAAAATCTTTAAAATGTCTCTTCCTAGTTTCCTTTCCTCGTTTGTCTACCCCGGACTTGACTTTTTATGAGCAACTCGGCGGGTGTTTCTAGAAAAGCAAATGACGCTTACCCTACCGGTGCACCTGGTCCATGCTCCCAGTTTTTAGTGGAGTCAGAGTTGCTCATTTGCTTTTGTTATTTTGTATGTATGATTTAAGTTACTTTATGTTCTTTGTTGTGTATGTCTGTTTTCCATGTCTGGTCTTTGTCCCTGGATTACATTCTTTTGATTACCACTATAACCTTGGTTCCCTTGATTGTTCTCTTAAATCCCTGTGCAAAAATTAATGACAAATTCATATTTTACGATTGAAATAAATAAACAAAAGATAATCCTAAGATTTAAAAAAAATTGTTTTACAAGTGTAATATTTAGAATGTCTATGGATATTTAATAACATTTATACTCTTTGCCCAATAAATCAGCTAATTAAAATGCGTATTTCAGTAAGTATTTATATATTTCAAGATGTCAAACGTAAAGATTATTATAAGATACGCCAACTTCATAGGAATGGGAAAGAGAAATCTAGGTGCAGCAGTGGGGTAAGCGTCTAGAACACCCACCGAGCTTCTCATAAAAGACCAAATCGCATAGTAGAACCTCTCCGTGATGATTTAGCTTCCTTTTTCGATAGTTTTGGTTTTGAGTACTACTTGTATACAGTTATAATTTGATTTAGTTCTTCCTATGTATTTGACTCTAATGCTACTGAAAAAGGCCACTCCTTGAAACATGTGTACAACATATCGAAATTTGCAATATATATAATTTGTAATTTTTCTGTTTTTTTTTATCTAGTTGAGCTGATCCTGTGTAGTACATATGTAAGAATTTTTGGTTTTGGTGTACTCGGTTCCTATTTCACCAAATATTTTTTTTGTATGTTTTTCTTCAACTTGCTAGTTAGATAAATACCATGAGTAGTCGCGTATGTATTACGTATTTTGACGTTAAAATATCAATAAATATTTATAGCTTACATGGTGTTGATAGCGCTCTTGCATAAACTCTTCGTTTCTCGACCTTTCTTTCCTAAAGATAAAACATGAAATATGTCAATAACAAATCAGTTTTAAGTGTCAGTCTTTGTAAGAATCGGGCAGTGGGTGGAACTTGGTATAAAAAAATATCATTTTGATAGCGTAGTTCGACTTTTTGCATGGTCAGAATCAAGGTAAAAAACAAGATTTTCCATATTATGTTGGTGCAATGAGATATAATTTCTTTGAAAGGCACTGTAAATGAACATTTAATGGGCAGATAACTCTGTCAAAAACCTCATTTATTTTTCTTCCTAACATTCTATTGAAAAATTTACGATCAAATCCAATGATGCAGAGATCAAATAACGGTCTTTTCAAATAGAGAAAGTATCCTTGAGTAATATAACATTGTCAGATCGGTGGTTTTTTTTACATGCATGTGTCTGATTTTTCCCATTTTGTCTGATTCTTACAGGGACAGACACTTAATAGTCAAAGAATCTATCGTATTGTGTGTATTTTTTTCAAAACTATACAGTATATAAGCAAAGTATTCATTTATTAGAAGGAGACCTCGTAATGCAGGAACGTAGTAAAAAAACTGGCTTTGATTAGATTGCATATCATCCAGGTGTAAAGTTTCTATTTAACATAACAAACTTGTTTAATACTTTTGAAAGATACCTACAAAATTTAATTGATTTTTCAATTCCTTAATCAAATCAGAGTATGAAGACGACTTGGTTCTGTAGTACAGGGCAATCAAGCTGAAATGCAAAAAGGTAGTTTATGGTTGAAATCACTGAAATTATATCCTGGATATTATCCGAGATAATAAACAAAGAATTATGAAGAAGTACTAGCGACAGGGATGACAAATACAAATGAATAAACTTCATACGTTAGAAAGACATAAACAATTCGTAATACTTTTATAAACAGTCGGACTAAATATTTCTTCAGTATGTTTTGGGTTCGTTCGATTGCAAACAATAATATCAACTGAGAGTAATTCTAGCTGTGTCTTATAATGTTTTTTTTTCAATACATTCTGAACATTAACTTGGTTAAAATGTCTGATCAGTTGTTGGGATACACGTAAGTGCCTTGCTTCTATAAACACAATGTCGACACTTACATATCTAACTTTTGATCAAAATAACTGATAAATATTGATGTGAATGCTACTGATAAACATGTTTCACTAAATGAAGAATGGTTAAAATAATAATTCAAATTGAACAAGAATGGAAAATCCTCTTAAACTCGGAACTGAGTCACTTCATTATACACTTGGAAATCCCTTAAAATGTCTCTTACAGAAAGGACAATTTTATATTAGGATGAAAATCAAAATAAAATTGAAAATGGGTATGCATGAATAATAGATTTATTCGTTTTATTACATAATATTAAAAGTAGAGGCATATTTATAATAGTTTATCTGTCCTACATAAGGAGATTACAGTTAAAAGCGTAATTAGATATAGGATATTAAAAGAGTCTTATATAGAACACTATTTCATATTATTCAACATCCTTTGAAAAATCTTTGTTTTCTAAAGAAAACAATATATGATGGCACAATAACCAAATGTAATTTATACAGTACTCGCTAATGGGATGTTTTATCTTAAAGTTGCATTAGTTGAGGAATAAGATGAAAATAAGTTTTAGGATTAGAGAATAGTACTTTGCATATTTTTGATCAAGTATTGGAACAGTACAGCTAAAGATGTTTGTTTAACTTCTTCTTTTGTAAAGTGCATTAAAAGGCGTATTTTATTTATGCAGAAAACTCTCATATTTTTATCAATACATCGAATAGTACATGTATACTTTTATTGATAAATCGTAAGATACTGCACATCCAAAGTAGATGTATATACGGTAGATTTTAACATTCAAACTACATTGTGTATACTTGTTTAGCTATTACTTAACGGTTTCCCCACAATAAAAGTCACAATTGCTTGAAAACTGATTCATTCAACTGGTCATAGTTTTCCTTTCCTCGTTTGTCTACTCCAGACTTGACTTTTTATGAGCAACTCGGTGGGTGTTTCTTGAAAAGCAGAGGACGCTTACCCTACCGGTGCAGCTGGTCCATGCTCCTAGTTTTTAGTGGAGTCAGAGTTGCTCATTTGCTTTTGTTATTTTGTATGTATGATTTTAGTTACTTTATGTTCTTTGTGGTGTATGTCTATTTTCCATGTCTGGTCTTTGTCCCTGGATTACATTCTTTTGATTACCACTATAACCTTGGTTCCCTTGATTGTTCTCTTAAATCCCTGTGCAAAAATTAATGACAAATTCGTATTTTACGATTGAAATAAATAAACAAAAGATAATCCTAAGATTTAAAAAAAAAATGTTTTACAAGTGGCAATATTTAGAATGTCTATGGATATTTAATAACATTTATTCTCTTTGCCCAATAAATCAGCTAATTAATATGCGTATTTCAGTAAGTATTTATATATTTCAAGATGTCAAACGTAAAGATTATTATAAGATACGCCAACTTCATAGGAATGGGAAAGAGAAATCTAGGTGCAGCAGTGGGGTAAGCGTCTAGAACACCCACCGAGCTTCTCATAAAAGACCAAATCGCATAGTAGAACCTCTCCGTGATGATTTAGCTTCCTTTTTCGATATTTTGTTATTTTGTATGTGTGATTTTAGTTACTTTATGTTCTTTGTGGTGTATGTTTGTTTTCCATGTCTGGTCTTTGTCCCTGGATTACATTCTTTTGATTACCACTATAACCTTGGTTCCCATGATTACTCCTTCATTGTAGATTATGTCCAAGAATTGTTCTAGCATAACAACTTAATCAAGCATGCGAAATAATTTCATTTTAAGGCGCATTTAAGTACGAATTTAAAACTATTTCACAGCACGTACATATTTCATTTCAATACATGTTTGCAAATATTCTCAACGTTATCTCTTACCAATCTAAGCCATACATATTAACTATGAATTAACTAAAATTTAATACCCTAACAAACAAATTAAAACAAAGGACTGTTTTTCAAATCAAAATGTGGAAATGAACTTTCAAACTGTATTACTGAAAACTCGTTAAATTTTAACCCATTCAAATGTGCACTTTCCAGTATCGATTGTAATAACAATGTTAGGTGTATCATCAACAATGAATAAATATCTGTTTCAACACACTCATTAATATATTTTGGAAAGTAATGCATCTGTGTAATGTTTCATTATTGGCGCCTCTGTATTTTACCGATTTTTTGGATGATTATTATTCAATAGCTTTTAATTCTATTCTAGTAAAAACTTACTCATATATTAAACATATAGTCATATAACGTGTCTATCAACATCAATTTGTCCATTGGAATTATAGGGGGCACAACATGCAAATCTAACACTGCATATGGTCCAAGCATATACTTTTAATGTGGTCTAGATTTTACATCTTAACGAGGTAGACCCAGGGTAAGGGATAACACTCTGGAAATTAGTGATATATTTGTATCATATTCAATTTTACCAAAGCTTTCACTTGAAACAGAATGAAATCAATCCAAGTTACTTTGATGCTTGCGTGAGATCAATATAAAATGCTGACTACAAACGCTTCAATGATTTGTAAGAGTTATGTCCCTTACCCTAGGTCTACCTCCTTAATTTCTTTAAATATTATACATTCTTACAGAAGTAGTATTAATACAGGAACGACAACTGCAGCTGTTGATATGTACTTTACTGCATCTTCAAGGTAAGTAGGCCATGTTCCTATGTTATTTGTTATGACGTCGTACGCTTTACACACTTTTCTAAAAGGACCACAGTCTGCTGATGGGCTTATTCTACAACATTGCATAAAGATACAACGGTTTCCATTTTCAGCAAATAGATATTTCTTAAAATAAAATAAAACCTGGTCAATACTTTGTATAATTCAATGAAAGCATAAAGTTCATAAATAAAATGCATTTTACAGAGCAATTAATTGATGATATTAAAAAACGCGGGAAGAAACGGCACTTTCTTATATTGATCATTTGACCTGTAGTTAATCAGGAAAATTTTATTAGATTACTTTCTTAGAGTGAGGCAAACAGATAAAAAATTGAAAACTCTCCAATACAATACAATTTTAACAAAGAATGACTTTTCGATTTTACAAAAACCAGACTTTCAGTATTGAATGTTTGCTTCACTCTATATGTTTGGACATTATATTTCTTTCATTAGAATGTTATATACATAAAACGTACGCTTTGCAAAGATTTATTTGCCCGTTAAATATTCTTCACAGCATAAACATATTACATAAATTATTAACCAACTACACAAAATACGTTAAAATATGTCCAAAACTGACCAATTGATAAGAATTCAAATTTGGCATCTATATGGGGCCAATATGAAAAAAAAGAGAATCAGTATGCATCATACCAGGGCCAATACGGCATTATAACTTCCGGTCGTTTGACACCTTAATTTTGAGTTAGAATTGGATTTCATGAACTTTGATCATCAGATCTAAAAGCTGCAGAAACACAAAAAATCTTCCATTTTATACAAAAAGGATATTTAAGACTGATTAATGCAAATAAACCTACATGTTCTTGGTAAAACACGATAACAACTGTTCTACAAATCATCTAGTTGAGTTGGTTAATAAAATTATCAATAAATATGTAATTTTCTACTGGCCCTGTTATAGTGTTCGGTCAATATTATTGGCCTTGAAACCAAAATGACCGCCTCGACCAATATGACAGACCTGAAACCTATAACAGGGCCATTATGAAATTACATATTTATTAACATATAATATAAGTCCCTCAATCAATATTGAATAGAAAAAATATGTCATTTTGGTAGTCTTGGTGTAAATGGCATAATAACACTTTAAAGGTGGTTATCCAGTGCCTGATTCTTTCATTAACTGTAAAAGTAAGACTTTTCGATGTTAAATACTTACTCTGCTATTGTATAAGCAGTCGGCAGGATGCAAACAAACCAGTTCAATAGTAAGATAAACAGATAAAAGTTCCCAGATCTCGATGCACGAAAAACTTTTCTTGGTGCCACCATTGCAATTTTTGCAACACAAAGACGGGTGTAGAAAACCAATATTAGTTTTATTATCCCTATAACTATGATCAGTGGAGAAAAGTAAAGTCCTAGCCACACTAAGCCTTGCCCATATATCAAGTCTAAAACACTCGATGTAATGGCAAACTCACTAAGTTCAAGCTAAAAATGAATGAAATTTAATTTATTTCATTTTAATTTCTTGAAAGGAAGACAATCAACGATTGACATGATTTTCAAAATTCTAATATTCAGAAGCATTTTTTCACACAAATATTTATTATTTGTAATAAACAAAGACGACTAAAATTAAATTCTAAAGAAGATTAAATCATTAGGTGCACTGGCCTGAAAAAAAGAAATTCCTTCAATTGAAATAAGCATCAGATCTTAGAAATCGAAAAGACAATAGTAACAATTACTTTTACATTGTAAACTGAACATTACAAAAATTACTTTTACATCGAAAACTGAACATTAATCTATCAATATTTTGTATTTCCCGTGATGGCACATAAGTTTGATTGTTCATTTTGATTGATTTAATTTGTCTATTTTGAATATTGTCTTACCGTTTCCCCATTTCACTTTATGCATTACGATACTTTGATTTGAATGATATCGCCTTTGAATGAATTATTTTGACGGAAACCTTCTGTGACTCGAGTCAGGGAGCTGCATTATTGTGGCTAGACTATTACCAGATTATACTCACTTGCAATGTCGGGGTGTCAGTGGCGGGGGGGACCTGCTTACCCTTCCAGAGCACCTGATGTCACTTCTTGGCTTTTGTTTTTCATATTGCTAGCTCTTTAGTCTTTAGTGTGACTTCTAGTTTTTATTATGTTCAGTTTTTATGCGTAATCTGCTTTAGTCGGTCGGTTCTGTACATTGCGTATGATGAGCGTCTTTCGATGTTCATGGTTTTGGATTTTGACGTGTTTTGAATTATTCCCCTATTAACGGTTCGATATTTGTTTGCCGATATTATATCTCAGTATGAAAAGCAAGTACTCAAACCAAATTAAACATCTATAAAACACAAGTTCACCAACCTTAAATATACACCCATTGCACTTGATAAGCAAGGCTTTTCCCATGTGGAAGAACAACCCTGCAGCAATGCACAGAGCTAGATCTATAAATACAACTTTTAAAACTTCCTCACCGACTCTGTTTTCCCAGCAACATGCTGTTGTTACATTTATTCCCTGAAATAAGTAAAATCAGGAAAAAGAAAATGATGATATTAGAGAGCTCATATACATTAAAATTTGGTTTTCTTTACTTATCACAAACACTGGAATTGTGATTTAAAAGACAGGAGCGCTGAGATTATCTACAAGTAATCGAAAAATTAATTCCAGATGAAATAAAGCCAACAAAGAAGAATTCATTTAAATAATCCAACATCCACGAAAAGTAGCCTATTTCTTCGGAAAGGGCAAAATTTTACTACGTATGTACTTGTCAGACTTATATTGAAACCTCATGCAGGAGAGGAACACATCTTTTACATGTATATTTTGTTTAGATATTTTTAATTCATCTAAATCATTCTGAATAGAAAAAAGGCTATTTCTTTCAATCTATGTTTTCTGATGAAAAATCAAAGTCTTGAACTCACAGTTTTTACAAAACAAGTCTTTACACTCCTGTTTCTGACCCCACCATTAGACAGACTTGTTGCCGTCATTTTTTATATTGGTTTAGACAGACTCTTTAAACCAGTTTGTGTGAAAAGTCAAAATGGAGAAAAACGATCATTTCTTCTACTACCGATTGTCAGCAAAGGTATCGATGTAATTAATTTGACTAACATCCTCCATCACAAAAACGTCACCAACAAAATTCCCCCATATTTCAATGACAAATCCATACCAATCATATCATATCCTATACTTCACCCATTGCATCCACAATTTTCAACTATAAAAGGCTATTGCAGAACCTCAAGATTGAGAACTTCAAGGCTAAACCACCTGACTGTTCTTACAAAAACTCTCCATTCAAATATGGTCCTTTTGGTCACGTCGTTATGGGAGATTTTACCGTCATCGAAAACGAATCTCTGCGTAATATCCTTTCTAAAGGCCCAAGTACCGTGAACCACGCTCCATAAATCGGAATTATAACTTTAAAGTTCTTATGGATGCCGTTGAGGACTATGCAAGAAAATGGATAAACGAGAACAAGAAGACATTGATTCTCTGTCAGAGTGGTTAAAGGCCGTGAGGTCCTTAATTTTGAAACGAATGAAAGGTTTAAGTAGGTCAATGAGTGCCAAAGCTACATCAGTTTTCAAAGACCCCGATGTAGAAAAAAACATTGTCTACTATACGTGACAAATATGTTGTCGTACCAGAAGACAAAGCCCAAAACAACATTGTTTTTGTCTGCAAAACGTTTTACATCCAATGTTTATTATCAGAGGTAGACGTAGAAAATAATAGCAGTGATGAGACCTATACTGCTACCACACTCTCCAACGAAGAGAATGTGGAAAACCATAAGGACGATGACTGTGATTTACTCCACAAGTATCCATACAAACAATGTTTCGTAGCTGGATCTGCAAAATGTACCACCAAACCTCTTTCAAAGCTATTAACTTCTATACTTACAACTGTCAAAGAGGGTCTGCAGTCCTACCACAACACTTTTTACTCCCGTAGTGGTATTAATTCAATGTGGATCCTGAAAAATTCGAAAGATCTTTTGGAGACAATCAGTTCAAGACTATTATCTGAGTATCATAGCATTAAAACCTATGATTTTTCAACACTGTATACTTCTATTCCCCATACTCAGTTAAAATCCCGACTTTAAAACATTATACATCGTTGTTTTTCCAAAAAAGATGGTACACCTAGATACAAATATATAGTTCTTGGTAGAGATTCCTCATACTTTGTAAGAAATAGTTCCAAATCATCTTCCAAATACACAGAGGAAGATGTTTACAAAATGTTGGAATTTTTAATCGACAACATATGTTTCCAGTGTGGTGGACGTGTTTTTTCAACAAACGGTCGGCATTCCAATGGGAACAAATTGTGCTCCTTTACTTGCTGACCTATTCCTTCACTCTTATAAGGCCCCGTACAAGTCCGGGTGTCAAAATAATAGGCCTACAGCAGCGCTAAGCTTGTCGTAAAAGGCGACTAAATAGTGCTCAGAAACCTAGCCGGGGGCTAGGCGCTCTGCCCACAGAGCAACTGGGATGTGTGCCCTAGGTGGTGGAATGGGGTACCGCTGGCGTGTTACATGCTTGGGTTGTCAGGCTATAATACGGAAAACCTGTCCGCAAACCATAATGGTGCACCGTGTGGTGACACGTTCCTCGCACGTTAAAGACCCCTGCTGTGGTATTCGATAGGAGTAGGAACCTTTGCGCTCCGCCACAGGAGGCTAAATTACCCGACCCTACCTATCAATCACATTTTCTTGTGGCAATCAAAATTGTGTAATATCCTTGTGTCCCATCCATTTTTTCATATCATCATCATCATCATTTCATGTTCATTTTATCATCCCTTTCATGTTCATCGCCTGAATATAGATGAAATATTGTTGCTCGGGCCTTAACCCCAAAAATCAATAAATCAATCACTCTTGTAAGGCTGTCTTCATAGCTGATTTGATCCGAAAGATAGAATATCGTTTGGCTAGATCCTTTAATCTCAGTTTCCGCTATATTGATGACGTATTATCTTTAAACAATCCTAATTTCGGAGATTTGGTACATCGCATCTACCCCAAAGAAAGGATACTACAGACACTGTAAGGTCAGCCTCAAATCTTGACCTATACTTAGAGATCGATGGTAAAGGAAAACTATTGACCAGACTTTACGACAAACGTGATGACTTTTCATTCAGAATTGTCAACTTTCCTTTCATCTCTGGCAACATCCTTTCAGCACCTGCGTATGGAGTGTTCATATCACAATTCATACATTATGCCAGAGCTTGCCGAAACTACGCAGACTTTTTGTATCGGGCTAGAACTCTTCTGGAACAGGGTTATGTTGCTACAAGATTGAAGTCATTACTACAGAAGTTTTATGGTCGTCATCATGAACTCGTGGTCGTTATGGTGTATCCATCTGCACCATGAAAACTAATTTATTAAACGGGTCATAATTTTCCTTTCCTCGTTTGTCTACTCCGGACTTGACTTTTTATTAGCAGCTCGGCGGGTGTTTCTAGAAAAAGCACCCTCCCGGTGCACCTGGTCCATGCTCCCAGTTTTGAGTGGAGTCCGAGTTGCTCATTTGCCTTTGTTACTTTTTATATATGAGTTTAGTTACGTCATGTTCTTTGTTGTGTATGTCTGTTCTCCATGTCTGTTTTCCATGTCTGATCTTTGTCCCTGGATTGCATTCTTTTGATTACCGCTATAACCTTGGTTTCCTTGATTACTCTTACAAGAATGATTAATTTAGAAAAGTATTTTTAAGAAATAAATAGTTCTATTTGAATAAATTAAGTCATACTTCAAATGGAATGTTTAAAGGTATATTAGTGAACATCTTTTAAAAATAATTTGTAAACTGTAGAGTATTATATATCATCAAAGAGAAAATCACGTTTTACTTGAAACAAACATAACTCTTTAATTCAACTTCTTATTTTTAAAAGAAAAACATATATAAAAAGAGTTTAAAGAGTCATTCGCAAGAGGAGTAATTGACAGGAAATATGTGATTTTTATTTCTTTTTGGAATAAAATTGCCCCACATCACCTTTTTATTAAATCTACACACATTAGAACAAGCATTCTTTTCGTAAATAGAAATGAATTTGTATAGATATAAATTTATATAGAAAAAAACATCATCATAAAAAGTCAATGACTGCGGGAATTATTAAAGATATCATATATGTTCATATCTTTACAATATATATCCAATCCACATCGTTCCCGAGAATATGAGAATATTTTTTAAACTTAATATAATATGTACAATCAATACCTCAAAAAAAAACCAAAAATTATTTCCATATTTTTACAGAAACTTTTGCAATTATCATAAATTACTTTAGCAGCACTAATGTCAATGTTTCAACTTCCACCTAATTCTTGATTAAGCGATCGTATTTTGGAGTCACGTTATGCAACTGTCTAATACGACTTTCCATTATCATATAACATTATTTTTAAATTCCAGAAAAGGATGCATTTTTAACGGTACACTTGGTCCATACTCCAATTGATTGTTACATTCAGAGTTTTTATTTTTGCTTTTTGCGTTTTTGTTTTTGTTTTTGTTTTTGTTTGTTTGTTCGGTTTTTTTTTTTTTAGGTTTGTTTGTATATTTCTATAGTTAACTAAAAAATATCCAAATAATGCTTTGTCTGTTTTCTTGATCTAATCCTTGACCCCTGACTATATTTATATCCTATTACCTGTTCTAACCATGGGATTTTTGTATTTATTGTCATATTCTAAAAATAAAAATCTTCAAGATGACGCAATGATGATATATAATACCTTTTCATGACAGGAATTCATTGTACAGTCAGATGCCACATTGTATAGTGATATATCAAAAACGACTAATCCAGCTAGGTAAAATAAAGTCGTTCTGAAAACAAAATACTAGTAAGTTACTTGTGAGATTCAAGTATACTTGAAACCAATTCTGAAAACAAATGAATTCATATTTGCCTTAACCGACATAATTGCTCGGTAAAAAGAATAAAATGATTCCTGTATGTAAAATATTTCGAAAGGGAAATAAAGAAAACCAACCGAATATTAATCGTTTTAACATTGTTCGAATACTTAATTGAAATAAATTTTGTAAATTATGTTCTTTGTTCTACTTAAGGGTAATATTGATACACGACTAATGCAGTTTTAAAAGTTTTATTCATCCTCCCAAGTCAGGGTTTTGAGTCCATCCTCGTTTGACTTGGGAGGATGAGCCTTTTTATTTTACTTTATTTGTTCTCAAATTACTAATTACGTAACGTACTGAATAAGTAAGGTGACAAATATGGAGCATTAAGTACACAGCTTCACCTAAGAAGCATACAGAGAGTAATACGAATTATTATCAGCAGCCACATACAACATTGTTTAAATTTGAATGAGCGGATGCTAAAATCTGTTTGTTTTCTTGCAGTGGCTATTTCTTTTCAGATTTAAAAAAATCAGTACGTGATGTCAACAAAAGTTTTAAAAGTTTTTTGTTTTGGTAATTAATAGTAGCGCTGTTTGGTTATTGTTTAACTTTACTCAGTTTTGAATATTTGTTCTTGTCGTTATCATCACAAAAACATTGTTGAAAGGAGATAATAAATTAATTTGAGATAAATACTGTAATCTGATTGGTTAAAATAATTTTGTTATTTCTCAATGATTAAAAAAATATTGACACGCCCATATTCAGTTAAATTCAGAGCTACTTTTCTCATGTTTAAAGATAAAAACATGATTTAAAATTAATTTATAAGAATTGGCCATTATAAACATTTTGTCTATTGAAAAATAATTTTCCATGTGTATATTTTTTTATTGCACTTCGCGCAATAAGGAATATCCACATCGAAAATTTATGCTATTTATCAATAGACAAAATGTTTATTATTGCCAATTCTCGATGAGATATGAGAAGTTGCATCGTCACAGGTATAAACTGATTCAGAAGTCGCGTCATAAATTGTAAGTACAGAGTTCTTACCTGATCAATGTCAAATTCTGTGCTTTTCTAGGCGAGTATCCCTCAATGTGAATGATGATTTCAAATAAAATTGGCACAAAGAATTTCAAAAGTGCAGTAACAACAGATAGCTAAAATCAAGTCATAAATAGGCAAAATGGTTATTACATTGATTCAAGCGTTAGAAAAAAAACTTGGATAAAAATAATTTCTTTTAATAGGTTTTGATACTATGAGATTTGATATTACATGCTAAATTCATATCTCTTTCATTTGTAAACTAAATAGGTTATATATCTGTGTTTTTGGCAATATTGTCTGTCTGCCTCAAAGGAGAGAAGCCTCCGATCCAAAATCAACTGGATGAATGTCCACATCATTTACCATACATAATGTTGTTTAATACAAAATCGATAGATTTGTTTTGTTGTTCGTGTTTGGAGTTTTTCGAGATTATGGTGACTCCATTACCAGAGCCTTTTGAAAGTTCATCAATAATTGATAAACTCTGTCCGTAAATATAGAATAATTCAAGATGTACAGGGAGATGGTTCATTCCTTGGTAATAATTAATATTAAGCAATGTAAATACCTGATTCTTATCAAACAGATTTTTAATGGACGAAGATGTATCACTTGGAAGTGAAAAATCATGTGCTACATAGTATATCAGATATCCGCTTGCTCCATACAAAGAAAGCACCAAAGTATTGCTTATAAACCGTCCTAAGTAACGCAACATTCTGTAAGTAATTATATTTATTGTTAAGTACAGATGTTAGAGTACGATCAACACTGCAACAATAATTTGTAAACTACGCAAACTTTTTGTATCGCGCTAGAACTCCAACAAATAGGCTTCTGGAACAGAGTTATGTCGCTACAAGTTTGAAGTCATCACTACAGAAGTTTTATGGCCGTTATCATGAACTCGTGGATCGTTATGGTGTATCCATCAGCACCATGAAAACTGATTTATTCAACGGGTCATAATTTTCCTTCCCTCGTTTGTCTACCCCGGACTTGACTTTTTATAATCAACTCGGCGGGTGTTTCTAGAAAAGCAGAGGACGCTTACCCTACCGGTGCACCTGGTACATGCTCCTAGTTTTTAGTGGAGTCTGAGTTGCTCATTTACTTTTGTTACTTTGTATGTATTATTTTAGTTACTTTATGTTCTTTGTTGTGTATGTCTGTTTTCCATGTCTGGTCTTTGTCCCTGGATTACATTCTTTTGATTACTGCAATAACCTTGGTTCCCTTGATTACTCTTTCTTAATGTTTGAAAGAGTAATCAAGGTCTAGCGAGACAAAATAGAATGTAATACAGGGACAAAGACATTACAAAGAACAAAAATAAATCAAAATAACACGTACAAAGCAACAAAAACAAATAAGCAACTCGGACTCCACTCAAAACTGGGAGCATGGACCAGGTGCATCGGTAGGGTAGGTGTCCTCTGCTTTTCTAGAAACACCCGCCGAGTTGCTAATAATAAGTCAAGTCCGGAGTAGACGAAAGAGAAAAGGACAACTATCAAACGTTTTACAAATCGGTTCTCATGGTGCAGATGGATACACCATAAAGATCAACGAATGTTTGGTGACGACCATAAAACCCTGTTCCAGAAAACTAATTGTAAGAAGTCTTGCACGGTACAAAAAGTCAGCTAGTCACGGAAAGCTCTGGCATAACGTACAAGTTATGATGTGAAAACTTCATACGCATGGTAATGAAGGGATGTTGCCACAGATTAAAGGAAAGTGGACAATACGGAATGAAAAGTCATCGCGTTTATCGTATATTTGGTCAATAGTTTTCCCTTACCATCGGTCTCTAAATGTAGGTCAACATATGAGACTTCACTGTGTCTGTTGTATCCTTTATCTCAAGTTCGTTTGGAAAGATGCGATGTATGAATTTCCCGAAATAAAAACGGTTTAAAGTTTATACGTCATCGATATAGCGGAACTGAGATCAAAAAGATATGGCTAAACGACCCTTCTTCCTTTGGATCAGATCATCAGTGAAATTAGCCTCATAAGATTGAAGGAATAGGTCAGTGAGTCTATGACATCAATTTGTTCCCATTGGAATGTTGACCGTTTGTTGAAAAACGCGTCCACCACACTTGACAAATATGTTGTCGATCAATATTTCAGCATTTATTCAACGGGTCATAGTTTTCCTTCCCTCGTTTGTCTACCCCGGACTTGATTTTTTATGAGCAACTCGGCGGGTGTTTCTAGAAAAACAGAGGACGCTTACCCTACCGGTGCACCTGGTCCATGCTCCCAGTTGTTTTAGTGGAGTCTGAGTTGCTCATTTACTTTTGTTACTTTGTATGTATGATTTTAGTTACTTTATGTTCTTTGTTGTGTATGTCTGTTTTCCATGTCTGGTCTTCGTCCCTGGATTACATTCTTTTGATTACTGCTATAACCTTGGTTCCCTTGATTACTCTTTGAAAACATTTTCTTTGGTATATTTGGAAGATGATTTGGAATCGGTTCTTTTACATAGTATGAGGAATCTCTATCAAGCATTACATATCTGTACCTAGGTGTACCGTGTATTGTATACTGTTTTTATTGTGGATTTTCACTGAGTATTTGGAATAGAAGTATATAGTCCTGAATTGAAGGTTTTCTAATGACCTTTTGATTTTTTAGAATCCACATTCAATTAATACCACTACAAGATTAACAAGTGTCGTGGTTAAACTGGAGACCATTTTTTGTCAGCTGTGAGCATAGATGTTAAATATAGTCTCCGTTTATTTAGAATCACGATCACAAATCTGGATAATTTCCATGTTAAAATACGTAAGAAAATTCTTTGAAAGCCTTTTAAAAATGGCGGTAATACCTCTTTTTCAATGAGACTGTCCATGTAGCCCTTTCTTCTCTTATTCTTTCCTAGAGAAAAGGAAAATTTGAAGACAAAAATGAGTAATTATCAAATAACAAGGCTGCATTTTATGTTGTATTAGAACCTATTAAAAAATCTGAAATCTCAATTTTCGTTGTACTTACTAAATGAGAAAGGAACATAGATGATAAAAGTTGAGAAACAGGTAAATACAGTAAAAAAATCAGAAGCAATATTTATTATTGATGCGTGTGCATTTCTAGGATATCACTTTATGCTTGTTGTAATTCGTTGAAGATTAAATAAAGTCTATTCTCTTCCAAAGAAAAGAAAAAAGACAGAAAGAAAACAAATGAAAAACACAATGCTATGTTCAATTGAAATAAATACTTGGGCTGACATTTTCATCACGGTGGGTTTGTTGTTTCTTTGACATATACCACGTACCCTTTTTCGTTATATTAGACAGCCATTTATTGATGAACATACAAATTTCACAGAAATAATTGTGTTTCTTAATAATTCGGTAATATATACATGTATATTTCTAAATAAGATAATTGCATTACTTTAAAATCCATAACAAGTGCTTGTCGTCTTTGATTAACGCCTTCTTTTGAATAAATGGTAAAGTCCCAAGAGCAGAATGCTCTCATTGCAAAATCATAGTCCTCAGGTCTGTCTGCAAGCTTGCTTCTCCTGTATCTTATGTGCATACTGGAATAAAAGAACAGTGTTCCAGTGCCCCCCGCGAAAAAAAGTGTGGACAACTTTAAATTCACTGAAATTTTCTAAGTCCAAGGGCAAAAACGTCTATAAACATCAATCAACCATAACCAAAGTCGAACTTAATCTCATGGTAATAATAATCTCATAAACTTCTCATAGTAAGACTACATACAAAAGATAAAATCATTTTTTTAACAAAAAAAGTGCGGAAAACTGTCAATTCACTGACATTTTCTACGTCCAAAGACCGTAACTTTGGTAAAAATCATTCAACCGTAACCAAAGTCAAACTTAATCTGTAACTTCTCATAGTAAGACTACGTACAAAATATAAAATTAATTGGTAAAGTGCGCAAAATTGTAAATTCACTGAAATTTCCTAAGTCCAAGTTCCATGACTTCCATAAAAATCATTCAACCGTAACCAAAGTCGAACTTACTCTTCATAATAAGACCACACACCAAAAACAAACTTATTCGGTAAAAGCATTACAAAAAGTCCGGGAAACGGATGGACGGACGGACTGACGGACGCCCGGCATTTCCATGTTTCCTCGCCATGCGTCGCGCGGGGCAAAATATAATTGGTAGCTAACTCCTTGAACTAAGACAATTATATCAGGTTTCATGACAAATAGTAAATCCCTCAAATTTTCCCTGAACTCAGATTTCAATAATCAGATAGCACAAAATCGAGGATTCAAGGAAATAAGAATTTTATGGAGATACTAGTATTGTGCCACTTGGTCAGTTTAAGATAAAAAAAATGGTCAAACAAAACATAAATACTTGTTACTATTTTGTTTTACGACACATATTGTTCTGTAAATGGGGACATACTACACATTGTAACAAATTGTCCAATGAAATTTGCGTTAACAAAAAAAAAAAACAAAAAACAAAAAACAAAAAAAAACATGAACGAGCTGGGTCGATATGTAAATATTTGAATTTAATTAACATACCTTTATCTTATAAACACGAATTAAATTTTACAAGAAACAAGTCGATAATATATATATATTTTTTTATGAAAATTTTCTAACTTTCATGAATATATATATATAAATTTTATGTATATCTTTGTTTACTACAATATCTGACGAGCCTTATATTTTATTTTGGGAACTAAGATGTTAGAGCATATGAAAAATATATTAGATGTAGTAGACTAGACTACTACTCTACTACTGTACTTATGGTTTTTAGTGTGGCATGTCGATAATGATCATGAAAAAATCTATAACGCGAATAAAAAAAACAACTGCTCATAAAAAATCTCCATACTTAGATCTAGATACACAGATACGACACATATACTATTCTGTACTCCATTAGCTCAACCTAACCTAAGGACACATTCCAGATGTTGGTTCTAAAATTAGATTTGATCTTTTATGCTTTAATGCAATAAACCTACGCCACAACAATGACTATCAGATAAAACAAACTGACTCCCATCCATGTCAATATGAATGCGAGAGGTTCATTGTATATGCCGTTAATTTTCTCGTCTCCATAGGAACCAAACAATAAAAGTGACTCTGATAGCATCCCCTGAAAGAAAGAAACAAAGTACACAATTTGACAAAAAATGGAATTGAAATAGTTCGAAAACGTTGATGAAAGAAATAGTTTTGTCACAAGCCCAATAATGGAAAAACCATAGCTAAATCTTACGTGGTTTCGTTTAATATTCCTTCAAGTGAGAATTCTCAAGAATTATCTTATTTGTATTGGATTCCAAAACTACACAATCATCTACACAAGCAAATGTACATAGCAGGATCATTTGTTCAACTTGTTCAACAAGAGCTTACGTACGGCTTACTTCCGCAGTGAAGGAAGGACAACAAAAATACTGCGAAACCGTTAATTCGCGTAATGGTACATATATATAAATCTGGATTCTCAAAAATTCCTAAGAATATAATCTTATATCTCGCGCCTTCGCTGAAGTAAGCTCTATCAAAACGTTTGAATTTTCAACATTAGATACTACTAAACACCATGATTATTGAAAACCCGTCCAAAGGAAATCGTCCACAAATTTAGCATTTATCTGCAAGAATGGTAATTCTTACAATTATTGTTTAATGCTATGATTCTACATATTTTACCACTGCAGAACAAAAATACAAAATTGCTCCACCATGCATTTGGTTATTCGTATGCCAGTG
This sequence comes from Perna viridis, assembly GCA_037379345.1. Lineage (NCBI taxonomy): Eukaryota > Metazoa > Mollusca > Bivalvia > Mytilida > Mytilidae > Perna > Perna viridis. The sequence continues at coordinate 7,740,519 of CM074522.1, read as the reverse complement.
TTTCTCCTTGAGAACATATTTATCACTTTTGGAGGGACACGTTTTCAACAAATTATGGCCATTCTAATGAGCACTAATTGTGCCCCTCTCCTACCCAATGTGTTTCTTTATTCATATGAATCAAAGTTCATTCAAAATATTACTAGACCAAGATTCGAGTGAAAATCAAAAGAATAAAGTACCAGGATAAAGACTACAAATACAAAACAGACACACACAACATATTAAAGAAAATAGAATAACCAAAATAACACGTACAAAAGAAAGAAAATTCCGATATCCAGGTCCGTTTAGGATGGATTTTATAATGTCAACAAATTAAGTTACCGTAGTTTTTACTTGTTTATTATTATTTTCATATTGAACTTGACGAGTCTTTCCCACAAAGTTCTTATTGTGAAGCTGGTGTCTTGGGTTTACTTCGTTTTGATTGTATTTAGCTTTTTCATTTTCACTTATTTATTTTTCATTTTTTCTGTTCTGTTTTGACTACCGATTTTACCAATTCAGACCAGTGGCACCCCATAGTGTTGAAATGTATCAGAAATAATGAAACGTAATGGAAGCGGGTAGTTTACCCAGTATAACCTACCATAGCTATCGGAAATGACAGTTTCATGACAGGACCATTGCAGCGGTTTCCAACTTTCTATATTTTTTGACAAATGGCAATATGAGAAAACCAGAATGTTGAAACCACCGCATCGGTTCTGACTTGGAACATGTAATCCCTTAAAGGAAAGGAAGGGAAAGTGAAAGTAATACGTACAAACTGATGGCTAGATGAGTTGAATTTGAATGTTCCCTCGATGGCCTTAAATGGTGAAAAAAATATTAATAACATTTGAAAATGTGAACATTATTCTACGATGTAGTAATTCTACAAACTTTTAAGTGTTCTATTTATAATGGCCTGTAATTGTGCATAGCACAAAATCTAACAACGTATCATATCCTTATTAACAAAACAAGCCGTCCACGAAAGCAGAACATGGAGTAATTGAGGGTTGCATTCACTAAGATATATCAATATGAAATAGATTTTTTTTATGTTCAAGGTTTACATAAACAAGTGCAGCAAGGTCGTTTTGTCTTCTTTCACTATGAAATGAAACATTTGGGCCATCATCTGTGGCCAAATATTTCTTATTCCATTTATGAAACGTTATATTTGTAATTAACAAGAAGGCAAACGTGTAGTCCAAACATATGGCTACAATTTATATTATCAGCATATCATTACGAATAGTCACAATCTTGCAAATACAAAAAAATACCAATAATATAAAAACTGTAAATTTCGATATGCTGAACGTGTTTCATGATTAACCTCTCAACAGCACATATAAATCAAATATATAGGAATATTATATTCCAAACTTTAGTTGTATACAAAAACAGAACTATCGAAATACGAATCTGTATCCATCCCCAATAGGTTCTATAATGTGTTTTAAGTATTTTGAAATTTGTAAAAATGCAAGACTTACTTCAAAATAACATATAAAATAAACTCACTTTACCTGTGGAACTGTCGTAAAACAGACCATAATGATTCCAGCACAGATGTTTAGAAACAACAAAATTCTAAGAAACTTGAAATAAGATGCAACGTTGCTTCCAAAGTATGCTACAAAGAATAATCAGACAAATGATCGTGAAATGGTGTTGAAAACACATATGTGAACTACTTAGCAGATTTGTTCATGAAATGTATTGTGTTATAAAAATCTTGCCACCAACGCTAATTTGGTCAGTGATTTTACAAGCGAGTTTTATTTTTTGGAGATGCAGATGCTACATACTATTATTTCTTCTTGTATTTTTATTTAATTATACACAATATACATTCTTCACTACAGATTTGGAATGAAAATTAATACTAAATGACGGTAATTCATGTAGAGATCGTAAGATCATTGATGATTTTTTTTTCTTGATATTTTTTTGCGAACACAAACAGTTATTTTTATTTATAGATAACGTAATGTCGTTGCTTAGTCCTTTGGTACTACTAATGCATGATGATCATGGTTTTTCTCATAATCATCAAAACTAGTGTGATTAGACACTATATTTATCGACTGTAATTTACTAGTATATTCCGTTTAATCTGATATTTCTTATATTTACCTGACAGGTCAGTGATAGTGTCTTCCCACAGATTAAAAGGTATAAAGGTATAGTTCTTACTTGTAGACTGAAACAATATATTTAGAGAGAAAAATCTACATTGTGTTACTATTAATATCGTAATTGAACTGTCGTATTGTGTATATTTCGATGTTTCAAATACGATGCACTGTGATTGACCAGTATTTTTGTTAAAATATAGTTTAATACTGAAATATTATACCATTTCAGTATAACAAGGTATCATTGGGTTGAACAATCTTATTTGTTTTATCATAATTTGTCAGAACTTCAATTTCTGTTGGAATACTTAAATCTTCCTAAACGTATCATCAAATTTATTGTTGAGTTTATTTATATTTATTACCTGCTTTGTTTTTTTTTTTTTTTTTTTTTTTTGTTTTGTTTTTTTTTTTTTTTGTTTTTTTTTTTTTTTTGTATCTTTTCGCTTGTTTGTCTTGTGTGTACATGTTTATTTAATCATTTGACTTTCTTACATCAATGCTTGGTATTTTTTTGTTGGTTTCTTATTTTGTGTTCAACTTTTGAGTATTATATTGTTTTGCATGTTTCTTTGTTGTTTTTTCTGTAAGGTGAAGGTCGTAAATGAATTTGTTTTATCTCACTACAAAAAAAAATACCTTATTTGTTCTTTCTTCTATCTCCTGATCTCGGCGGCGTCGCGTGTGACTTTTTTTATATATCAACCTTTAAAAAATCAAATCAGAATTTAGTGAAGGGTTTAATTTTGGTAACATTTTGTTTAGTTTAATATTTCTTAATACTTCAAAGAAATCAAAGGAGTTTACATCGGTCTTATCAAAATTTTCCAACGTAATATGATAAAAAAAGAAATGCAAGGAAAAAATGAAGTCGTTTTTCCTACTCCCATTTTCTTACAACTAACATACAATTATTCTAAATTCACATTTCATTAGTATTTTGTTGCAATTTCTTATGTTAGATTCATCTTCAAACTGCTATGGAAAGGTCACTACCTTCTAATTGGCAGAAAAAGTAATATTCATTATCATGTTAGTTTCATTACCTCATTGTATGAACCTGTTTTGTTAAGTATGTATACAAAAGTCCTTCAATACATAATGATTATTGGCAATAAAATCAATAACTGGGCGTGAAAGGACAACAGTGCAGTAATGAGACGTGAATAGATATATTGGGTTTTTCTGTTGCATCAGCTCAATACAGTAATCATAGGCCCAATACGAGTACCCTTGGACATAAAACAGGGCTAATATGAAAGAAAAAAAACTTATAACAGTATATTAACTTCCCTTTCAATGCCATTAGTGATATTCGTATTTTATACCTTCTAATGTTAAGTCTGTCTTTCATTGTCATAGGAGTTTCTTTTAGGTTATCCAGGATTCTGTCTTTAAATGCAGATTTTTCCAAAGTATCAAGAAACGTCTGAACAGCTTCAACGTCATTCTCTGCATCAAATCTTATTGTGTAAGATATAAACAAAACAGGTAATACGTGACATTGTAAACAGTTTGCAATTGAACTTACATATAAAACAAACTAATCACAAGCAATTTTATAATAATAAACTGTTTACGGTTTTTGTTGTCGATGTTGAAACATCTACACAGCATGTATCACTATTTTCCCCCAAAAAATATCCTCAAGAGATTTTCTGTGCATTTTCAACAAAATAAACATAAACTACGCACGTGTGTGTAATGATATTCTCAAGATTCATTCATACAATTTCTTCGTAGAGAATAAGCGGAGGTTGCCTACCCTGCCGACGCAATAGGTCAAACTTATAGTTTTAGTTTTACCCTAGTTGCTTGTTTACTTTCAGTTTTCTGTGTGTTTAGGATTCTGTATTAGGTAGTTTTTTTTCAGTCTTTTTTATATGTCCCTTTATTATAAGTGTTAGGCAGCTAATCGTTGTTACTCTTCTTTCGGGTGTTTCTAGAAAATGAGAGGACGCTTACCCTACCGGTGCACCTGGTCCATGCTCCCAGTTCTTAGTGAAGTCCGAGTTGCTCATTTGCTTTTGTTACTTTGTACGTATGATTTTAGTTACTTTATTTTCTTTGTTGTGTATATGTGTTTTCCATGTCTGGTCTTTGTCCCTGGATTACATTCTTTTGATTACCGCTATAACCTTGGTTCCCTTGATTACTCTTTCCTTTTTTATACATTATCAGTATCAACATTATCATGTACGTTTACCCTAGCAGTGCACCTGGTTCGTACTCCTAGAGTTAGACTCCACTGTCATTTTGTTGGGGTTTTCTTCTTTGGTCTTTTCTCTCATTTGCAATTTGTTTGGAATTTTTATTTAGTGTATACTGACTTTGACCATTATCACTGAATAGGCATTCGACATTTAATGTATTCGTGTATCCTTTTAAACAACATAAGGATTTTACCCATCATTTCTAAAGGCATATTTCATGCGATGCAAGACTTCCTCCGGTGTAACGTGGTGTGGACCAGTTGGGCTTCGAGCACGAAAATCGAAGGCAGCTGTATTAAAAAAAAACAAGAAAACATTTCACTGTGTCATACTTGCTTTATCTACTTCTAATTAAGTACAGCTATGTCTTAAAACCAGGCAGAAAAGTATGTATTATTTTTTAATCCCAAAGGTGTTTTGATTTGAAATCCTTCAGTTGGTCTCTTGAAATTGTAATATGTTCTATTTTGAAAAGTACGGGAAATTTTCCCTCTAGCATTTTCATATAAAACTTTGTAGAAGATTTAATATAATGAACGCAAGAATAGATAGATTTATTTTGCGTAACAAATGCATTTGATATGTGTCGTAGATTATCCTCTCTACCTGATTTAGACAGACCCAATCTTAACACTTGAAAGTGTCCTGAATTATCATATTAGATATAACCATGCGATAAAACTTAAATCAAGTCCAGAGAACTATAGTGATGCTATTTTAGAAAGAAATTGTAAATTCAAATCATTTAAAAGATATCTTGACCTTCTTGCAGAGATAGGTATTGAAACCTACGTTTAGAATTCATTGTGTTACAAAATTCATAAACACGACGACAACTTGTATACTTACACCTAAAAAGTTACTTCTTTCGAGAAAGGTTAATTTTCAATGCGTGCAGTGTTTGTGTTTTATTGAATATATATAGATATAGATATAGATGTATGCACAAACCAGCCTCGCTGTGATGAGGTGACGACGTGCTGGGAGTATAGCTAATCTGGTTCCCATCTGAGAGTAATGGGGTATTCTCTCTTAACTCGTCTGAAGAGCTTTCCATCTTTATTTTAAATTTTAAGATACCATGATTTAACAGTTCAATTCATCATCTGAAATTAACGTATCTAAATGTATACATATGTATTTGCATTTTATTTTAAGGTTATTTTTAAAATTTCGTTTCATAAACAAAACTCTTAGCCTTATGCCAATAACCACTTCTGTTTCCTCGGTAGCGTGATCTCCTTGCCTACGACTCTAAAATGGGCAGGTGACTGCTTCAGGATATTGAGTAACGACAGTTTGGTTCGGAGTAAGAATAATATGTATCGGAGTGGCATGCCTTGACTTCGTGCAGACATTTACTTCTTCGAACTAGCAGAAAAAATTTAACTCAGCGTCCAATGTGAAACTCGAGAATCTATAATGCGTTATGAAAGGGGAAAGGATAAATATGAACCTCCGATTCTTATCACCTTATTGGAATAAGGAAATGCTTTTACCTGAAAAGATCGACGTAAAAAAAGAATCCAGTGTTGCACATGACAGTTGAAATAAAAATAAAGCAGTCACGTGTTAATAATATTTGATCTACTAAACATTTATCATATCCATCTAGTGATTACGTTGATAGAAACATTTGACAATGGAGTAAAAACTGATAGGGTCTGTAGGGTAGATTAGGTACATTTTATCAAATCGTTTGGAGCTCAAATAGTAGGGGTGGGTCCAGAAATTTTGAAGGTGGTCAAGATATTATAAAGACATTTTCCCCAAATTAACCAAATTTTCCAATTAAAAAGGTTTTTTTTACCACCCCTGGACCCACCAATGAAATGGTCTAAATGGAAATTCTAAATACACAATGAAATCTGAGCATATTAAAAATCCCAAATATTCTTTTTTTTTACATTAAACGAAATTTACTTCTCGATCACAATTTGGACAAAAATGAAATTAAAGTAGGAATTATATCAAGCATCAATGACATACCAATATGGCACACCGTACTTATATTTATTCCAATTTGTAGGTATCTTATGTCCTAGATATCTTGTGAAAGATATGAAATATTTCATAAATATCATTTTGTTATAAGATATCTCGTAAACTTTCTAAGATATATCAAATATTTTATGAGCCCGGTTGGATCTCACGTACTTGGCGATCGCAATACTGGTACAAGAAAAATTCCAGTATTGTGATTTTTTTTCAGAATTTTGTACAATACTGGTATACCAGTATTGCACTTTTTGGTATTGTAATTATGTCTTTAATTGTTATGTAAATACAAGCTGTCAATGTGACAGTGTTTTTTGTAGATTTTTCTGAGTTTGTTGTTGTGTATTTTGACCAGTTGCTTTAATTTGCTTATTTGCATGGCATGTTGCAGTTGTTGATGTGGATTTGTATGAAACTAGTATACTGACAGTTTCCGCATAGTATAGACACCTGAACGCATAAAAGACAGTAAATATTTTCTGTTTATTATTGTGATATATATAACATCAAAAAGTATGAATAACAAATTAAAATATTTCAACAGCTCAACATTTCCATAATTGGAATCAGAGAGTTATTCTCACACAAAGTCAATTAAATACTGTTCTGCAATATGGGCAATGATGTGTGTAGACGCTTGCCATGTTAGCTGAATGATAGACATGGCAGATTCGATGGCCATTCATGGTCAAATTACTCATCATGGCTTATATTTTTCTGAAACACTGTTCTTTAAACATGTTACCAAAGTCATCGTGAAAAAGTTCAAAGAAAAGCTAATGAAGATCAAATACGTCAAAAAGCTTTATTTGATACTGACAACTTCATTATCTAGATGGGCATCAAAGTACTTTGAAATTAAATGAATAAAATAGTTTATTAAAATGATTGATTCTAATTTGATTAAATCACTAATTAAAACAAAAAGTAATTGTTATTGTTATGATCATTTAATCATTGCAATAGAAATTTGAACAATAAGAAAATAATAACTTTAGCAGACATATCCATAGAAATGTTGTCATTACAATTTAAAAAAGTTTTTCTTCATCAATTTTGTTGCATATTTGACATAGATATTCTTCACTGATATCATTTTGTATCCTAAAATCACTATGGAAGATTATAAGTGTTATCATTTTTATTTATATTATTTCATTTTTGCCTGGTCTGGTAATTTGAAATTATTTATTTCATCTACATCAGTATTGTACAGTTTCCTTATGTAATTCCATGTAAAATTTTAAATGTAGGGATGTCTTGTTTATATCAGTATCATGTGCATTGCTTTGTTTGACTGTTGTACATTAGGTGTAAAATAATGCTCTTACTCTTAAAATTATTGTGCAAATTTTCAATAAAATTACAAACCAGAATATTCACAAAACTATACACAAGTAATACTTTTGGGAAAAATCACATCTTTATCTGCTGTTTGAATTATTAGTAGGAGAGGAGTTGTAAACATTCAAGGTATTTTATGAAGTATATGAGATATAAAATTTTGTTTATAAGATATCTTATATGATTCTAAAACAGAGAAGTATTTTAATCAAATCTTGGTAAAACAGAACACCAGACTTAGCTGAATCCAATTTTTTAATTCCAAAAGTGGTTCAGTTTAGACAGACTTCACTGTAAAGGAAAAAAAACAATGTTTTATTCTATAGACATTTAATAATAGAAAGACAAAACAGAACAATCACACATGACATAAGACTTTTATATGGACGGATATCACACATACACATGACTGGTGGAATGTAGTGCAGCAGGAATAAATACCCTGACATATACTAATGGCCTATTCCATTCAAATGAATGAAGAGGTGGTGAGAAAGTGCCAGTAATTCAAAAATACAATAAATAACTTTCATTGCTTACTTCATATTGATACAACTAAAGATGACCTTGAAAAAATTAGAAATGCTCTTCAAATATCAAATGTCAAAGGCTTAAAGTAAGTAGAAGATTGGAGAATGGCAGCAATCTATCTACTTTCTCTTCTACATTTACTAAATGGAACAGCCAGTGCATGATGAATGTATTGCACTTTACAATTATTCTTTTTCAACAAACATGTTGAAAGCAATTTTACACATATTTCTATGTATTTTAGACACACGCTGAATACAACTACTTAAAAATAACCAAGATTCGCTTGTTTTTAAAGAAACTCTTCTAAAAAAATTCTGAAAGTGGAAAATCTACTACACAAATTTACCCAGAAAGTTTAAAATGATCAGGTACACCAAGAAAAGTGGAAGGTTATTGAAAAAAATCAACAGCAGAGAAATATTAATTTTACATGCATGTGATTCTAAATAATTAGTATATAGAATGGCTGAAGTTTTGTGTTTCATTTTACAGAATATTATTGAGTTTTAATCTGTAACCTTAATTCATATTTCATAATTGACAGCAGATTTAATCAAATTTATAATGAAAGAAGTTGAAATAAGAGCAAGTACCTAAACAAATGCATGCAACTGGAATTTTTTCAGATTTTCCATCAGTTAACGATTCGTCATCTAAATGTGTGACTTGGTCCAAGAACTTAAAACTTCTGTAATTAAAAGCACTAACAATTGACAAAAGAATATGTTTTTGTAGGACAAATTTCATAACGTAATAGAAGGGAATCAAAGTTTTGTGGTTTGTCAAAATTTTATTTGCTAGGTTTTTTATTTTGTGGATATGAAGAAGCTTCAAACATTTCCATGGAAATTTTAAAATTTATTGGAAACTTGGTTTCCTAGTATAAATATGAACAACTAACAGAAGAAGAAAAAATGCCCCCACCCACCTTTTACTGGATACAATAGTTGACTACACATACCATGACCTATGTACATGTATATAGTTACAGCAGCATAACATCTAAAGCACTACATGCAACCCCAACCCCCAGTTTTACATGTATTTATACAGGTAGATGTTCATAGCTGCAGCAATATAAAATTTAATTAGACCTATCAATTGTTCAATTCATGGGTCTAATTTTAATTGGATTGAAACTTTCTTGAACACCCGTTCAGCACCAACTTTAAAGATTCCAACTATCATTTCAAAATTACATATGTCATTTTTGACAGAATGAAATTTAAGTCATTAATGTTTCACACTGACACTTTGTCCCTTTTGACCAATATGATAGCAAAAGGGGTATACAGTATTGAATTATCTTAACCAGATATAATGCCTGGTCAATTACTGTAAATGTACTAATTTTTGCTAATTTTGCAGCGTACAGAAAATTGTGAAAAAACTACTCGTGAAATTGGATTTTAAACATGATATAATGATAATAATTTTTTTTTTACATTGCAAAAAATTGATACCTGCGAATATGGTCACTTGACAGAATCCGCAAAAATTAGCAACCGTGAAAATTAATATATTTACAGTAATTCAACCATACTAAATAGAAACATTGCTGCAACTATAAAATTCATTACATGGCTAGTTTGTCTTAATTGGACTATATACTTAATAAGAAAAAAATATTAACACTTAAAATCAGTTTAATTACAGCAGTCAACATATTCAATTATCGTGGATTTTGTCAAGTTCGTATATTTGCAGCTACCAATTTTTGCTGTTTCAAAAAATGATAAGCATTATAAAGTGTAAAAAATCAATTTTGCTAGTGTATTTTTTTTGCCTTTTTTTCTGTTAAATACAAAATTTAACGAAATTGATATGTTTACAGTACTATACTCATACTTTACGGCTGACAAAAATTGAGTTAGACAGATCATTAGTCATTTGTCACAGGCTATATTTTAAATTTAGCACCCAGTGGAAGAAAGAAACATAACTCTTCTTAATTTGGGACTCTTTCAAATGAGAACCTGTTCATTTCAATAAAATTAGGATGTTTACTTTTACATATCATGCAAGACCTCAGAAAACTTCTTGAAGTATACTTATAAGTATGTAGCTAATCATGTATGACAAACCAGAATATAGCAGATTTAAAGACTTAAGAATATCTTTATCAATATAGTCATAAACCCTTTTAGTGCACATTAAAAACTTAATATAAACAAAGCAAAATTTCAATCATTCACACTGGCACTGATTTACTAGATGATAAAAATAATACTTAAAATAAAGTGGAGAAAATCAAGACAAATGAAATATTAAAGACAGTAATTAAAAAAAAAGAGAAAGGAAAAAAAAAAGCAATGACAACATTCAAAACAAGAAGAGATTTAACATAAGATTGTTGTAAGTAAATACTGGAGACACAGGTTTACAAATAACTCATCTACAAATAAATTAAAATGAAAAGACCTACACACAAACATGATAGAAAAGAAATGTTAACTCTATTTAATATAATCAACTACATCATTTGTGCACATCTGTCACTCATAACTAATGAGAAAAATTATAATTTATTCAGAATTGTATTTATTTTATGGAATTAGTTGAAATTAGATAACTTTAAGTATACAGCAGTTGATGAAATAATAAAAATTCTTCCTAGTTGCAGTTCAGCAATTGCTGGTGAATGCGAAATGCATGTTTTGTCCAAATTAAAAAAAAAATTTAAGAATTTATGTCAGCATTCTGTTAACTGCCTCAATTGTTTTTTTTTCTAGTATGAAGGTTAATATTTTACTCTATGGTTTTACAAGAAATTTCATTATTTTTCTGAGAAAAAAAATTAAACAGACCCCTTTTATGTTAACTGGGAGGTAGTCCATAAGCATGTTTCATATATACTTCTGCAAGTTTGATTCTTTAGTTCTATCCCAAGCTCTATCTTGCATAAGTATGTGTATATATCACACATGCTCATCTATTACCCTATATCAGTGTTCTAGGATTTTTTAAAAAATTTTAGGTTTCCATGGGAAAGTCAAAATAAAGAATAACTTTCCCATAGTTAAAGTCTGCTTTCCAAACAAAACAAATCCTTAAAAAATTGAAGTTTTTTTATTTGCTATAGAGAACATAACATACAACTTTCTCACCCAAAATTACACTTGCTCCTGGTGACGGGAAAGTGGGATCCTAAAATACTGCACATTTTACACAAAAGGGTATATATTGGTAATATTTTTGATAAAATCCTGAAAATAGTACATAAAAAAAGTCCAAAATCAACTGTACCATACAAACTATTGGTCATAATAAAAAACAATCAAAAAGGTTGAAATCTATGCCACTGATGTATAAAATGTTACTGTAACCTTACTGGTAGCTAGAAACGTATACTACAACTTGAACACAATGAGCACAAAAAGTAAAAAAAAATATACAAAGTACAGTACATGTACATGTATATGTCCAGTGGTGCATGTTATTGGTGTTTTGGATTTCATGACTTTAAATTTACACAATGTAACAACAAATTGACATTTAATATTGGTAAACAATGATATATATCTCATTAATGTATGGAATGACATAATAACTTTAATGAGCATTTTAGTACATCCTTTCTTACTATCCCCCATTTTAGTACATCCTTTCTTAGTATCCCCCATTTTTAGTATATCCTTTCTTACTATCCCCCATTTTAGTACATCCCTCCTTACTATCCCTCTTATTAATCATTACAAATTAATATGTTCATGAAAAATAACTACAATACTACATGTACATACATTTCTTTCTATTTTTAATTTAAATTCTATGGATAAAAATTTACTAACAGTCCTGAAATCCATGTAATTATTGTTAAACCTTCTAATGAGGTAATCCAAAACACATTTTTGATTTCTGGATGAAACTAATGATGGCCATATTTATATATGAACAGCCTTTTCAAGAGAAACTGACTAAAAAGCTCCTCAGAGCTAAAGATATCTATATTCATACTTATGGCTGACCTGCACACTATATATAACATATGCTTACTGATTCATATATCAAATGTTTATGTTGTTGACTGACTTGATTGATGAAACCCATTAATGATTTCCATGCCATTCAAATTCTCATTTTCTGGTTAACTGATTATTTTTCATGAAAACAAATGAGGAAGCATGGAAGTTGCACAACACCACTTGTGCAGCAATCTCAAGAAACAGGAAGTTGATATCAGACTGCAACTAAAATAACTTTCAAAGTAGGCCCCTTCAAAACAAAGTCACATACACAATTTGAAATCAATCTATCCATTACAAGTCAAGATAACTGCAATGAAATTCAAAGAGACAAGGTGATTCTAACATAATACCTACTTATTAAGTGGAGGTAAAAAAAGATGAGATAATATCCAACCAAAAACAGCAATGAAACATTCTTTAATTGTCATATGATTGTTGATTAAAATTAGGAAAGAAGTTTCACATTTGTTTTTTTATCACATAGCTCAGGCAATAACCATTGGTGATGAAACACCTTTTAAACGATGGAGACCTAACAACCATGAACTTGCTTTGACCTTATTGACATGAAAACTTTGTGAATGAATTCTTGTGGAACAAAAACAACATTTTTAAAAATTTATTGTTACAAAGATGCACCTGTAAATTTTCATTTCTGTGAAAATACATACAATATGAATATGAACCACCATTAGTCTAATTGTACATCCACATGTATAGTGCTATAAATTTAGAAATTAAAGGATGTTGCATTTTTCTAAATGAAAAATAACAAAATTGGAGTTGGCAATTATTTTAACATGACAAAGTACCAGCAGTTAATTTCACAAAATGTCTCAAATGTAACATTAGTTGTATAAATGAAGTCATGACTGAAAATCAGCATCATAACATCATATAATCTTTGTATGAAATCTACTACTGCAATCAATTTCACAGAAAGTCTTAATGTAAAATTAAATTGTACCTTATGACTCCATAACACTTCTTTTTATTGTGTTGTCATAAATTACAACAAATTTCACCTTGACCAATATTTCTAAAACTAATACCAGGTAAAATCCAGTTTTTAAAATTCTCTTTTTACACAGGTCTTTTTCCCAAGAAACAATGATATACGTGTACCCTTTCATATTTCAAATTTTCTAAATTAACAGCTCTTAAAGCTTAGTAATTCAATAATTAAAATTCTATAACACTATAAATAGTATGAAGATGAGTAATGGACAAATATCACAAGATTGCACATTGGTAACTTCTACAAGTGCAGAATTTTTTGTGCTGTTTTCCCCCTGTGGTGAGCCTCACTGTAACAGACAAAGTGAGACTAACATGAATCAGTGTCTATTGTCCTGTTTTTTGGTCATCATACATAAAATATTCTCACTTTAGATCGGCTTACAAGGAGATCACCATCGAAAAAATTAGTTTCTATAACTACATTTCCACTGAAAAATAAAGTGTAATAAACATGTTGGTAAATATAGCCATTAAAGTTTTGTACATGCATGAAATAAGATGTAAACATTATTCTACAATTCTGGTAATATCTTTATGTTGCATGTGGTATCATGCTGTAAAATCAACATATAATTCAAACAAGAAGTAAGATCTTGACAGAAATGAAAAAAAATAAAATTTACACATTTCTGAACCAGATTGAGTCCTAGCAAACCTTACTTGAGTACATTAGCAGGCATCATTTGGCTCTCTGGAGCTGCTTCTATCACTGACTGCCATGTGTTAGTAGAATCAGGAATGACAAAACCAAACTCAAAATACCACTCTAAAAATACAGGAAAAAAGGAGTGAAAAACCAAATAACATTTATCCAGAAACAAAATAAAACAGATTAAATCTGTGATGGACAGCTTACTAGTAATATCCCACATTCCATCACAAAGTTTCACCTTTTCTTCTCCAGGTGAAACTAACAAAAGAGCATTATTTTGGCAGCCCATGACAGCCATTTTTCAATCTTCAGCGGAAGATTGTGTCGGTCTTTCACATGCAAAGAAAAGTAAACTTAAACATTTTTATGTAATTATTTTACGGTAAATATTGGAATTTGTGTTATTTCATCATATGCTCTGTCTTGAACAAAACATCAGAACGAGTAAACAAGATCGGTTTAGACCACATGTTGACGTTCTAACATGTAAACAAAACAATGTATACGTATCTCTCGGACTTTTCATTACATTGGCAAACAGCCAAAAACTTCTGAATGATGAAAAAAAATGTTGATTATTTATAAAAGAAAATAGCAAATACATTTTGTATATTGATTTAAATGGTCTGTTGACTTCTGTGTTAAAAATTTTCAATTGATAAATTAATAATAACAAACTACAACTGATTCATAGCTTCAGTACCATGTGCTTTTGTTACCTCTGAAAGATCGACAGGAAAATGATGGACTTCAAGTATTAAATGTAAAAATGAAAATTCTCCGAGTTACTTCAATTAGTTTGTATACTCAATGGGGCTGCATGTGTACCGTTAATTTAATTATGCAATCAACTAATCAGTTACAGGTAAATCACAGTCACAGGTGGCTGCACATCGGCTAAAATTGACACACACCTGTCTATTAATTTCCAATTAACAATTAGGATACAGGTAGACAGGATGATTATACACTAATAAAACCACACAGACTCCAATTTATAAGAGTTGACAACTTTTTATATCGGATATTGGAAAACGGTCGTCAGTCATTTTCAAAATTTGTCAGTCAATGACCGGCATTATTTACCATTTCCAGACCCTTGATGTATAACATTTATAGAAAGATTGTATCAAGATGAAAAGAAAGCATGCCACTAAAAAAAATCAAACATTTAAAAAAAAATTTGGATACAAAAGCCATTGTTCATTGACACTTTAAACATGTAATAATAAAAATTCTGTCATTATACAATTGTACATAAAATTGTTCTCCAGATTGCAAAATGGGCACTTTCAGAGTGAAAAAATCCATTTTAGTGAGACACTAGTCATGAATGAATGTATGATAGATCAACATTTTAATTGAGTTATCAGTTTTTTTATTTTTTTAGTGCAAAAGAGGAATGGATCATGGGATCAAGTGAATCAAGTGAGTATTGCAGAAAAAGCCATGGTTTTCCTACATAATTAACATTCACAGAGAGAATACTGAATGTTTTTAGACTCTTCACACTAATTTTAGTCATACCTTCTAATATTTTCCCCTTAAAATATACTTTTTGTTCTAATCTAAATTTGTCCATCTGTTCCTTCGAAGAAAAGTTAATCTCTCTAGATACTGTTTTACATTTCAGAATCTTCTTTGGAACTCGAGCTGAAAACAGCATTGAAATACAAATATATGTTTCAAGAAAATCTGTGTACATGTACAATGTATATAAGAGAATATTTGATATCAACAGGTCCAGGCAATACTGTATGTACTGTGAAGATGGTAAATTCAATTATTATTGTGAAAAGGGTGACTGACCTAAAATTGTAATAAAATAACCATGTAAACCTCGAATTATGGAATTCGTAGCTTTGCTGACAGGGGCGTAGCTGCCTATACGCAAATACGCAGTTATGTACTTTCGGAAAAAGTAACAAAAATAAAAACACACATTTTAAAGATAAAATAAAGGTTTTATGCTATGACTCATTGGGGGCCTTGAGCGACCCCCCCCCAAGACCCCTCGCCGTAATTTTGCATACAAATAAAACAGGCCTAGCTATGCCCCTGGCTGAAGTATGATAAGTCATAAAAAATTAAAATCTCATTTTGAACTTGAATGACAAAATTGCAATAGTAATGCTTGGACTAGTTACTAAAATTACAATATTACAATGTACTAGATTAAGTGTTAGACAGTTTTCCCCCCAATTTATTTTAAAAACATACATGTTTGTCATCCCAAATGACCATTGCAGACCACTATACATGTACATGTAAAAAGGTCTTATTATGAGTGCAACTGTATTATACTTGTGTATACTCATCTTCATTAGACAAGGGTTCCAGTCCTATCCCCCCTCCCTTCAGGACCAGAACCCTTGGCTAGCGAAGATGGTAAATACTGTGGTCATGTTCACTTTTCCCATTACAATAAAAGCTGTAAGTTTTGCATGTCAATTTTTGTTGTTGGCCTGCAGACAAATTGTTCAAAGTGTCCTTGGACCTATGACATCTCCACAATCACATACAGGTTACAATTGTCTCATATAAAACCATGGAACCTAATATACATATCCAAAATATAGGTCATTCTAGTCAGTGGTGATGGATGTTTAATGTCAAAATTGTTGTCCACTTGCCCATTAGGTAAAAAGTAATTTTTTCCCCTTTCCCCATATAATGATCATGACTGCTCACTAATTAACAATTATCCAAATAAGAAATGTCTACATATATTTACCTTCGTGGTCCTTATCAGGGACAGATCTGAAACAAATAAATGAATTATTAAACGGGATTAAAACGTACACTGTACATGTATATAAAGTGTAAATGTATTTTCAGAGTTGAATACTAAAATACAACCTTGATTGCCAGACAAGACTTTTCATCAAGAAAATTTAAATATTGACATGAATATGAAGCAAAAATATGTCACTTACTTTCTGCAGAATTTGTTTACAAAACACTTCCATCAGATCATCCCATTTTGGTGTTAATATGTACAACTGTAGGAAACAGTATATTTAACAGAAAAAAATAAATGGTATTATCAAAATTTATGAATACTGTGTCTCCATAGATTTAATTTACATGTATGTATGAAAGAAATACAGTTTAAAACCAGAGGCTAAATTTTAGTTTTAGAAGCTACATGTACGTATAATTCATGAATATGTATACTTTAATAGTAAATACATGTACAATGTAAATGTATATGTACATGTAAGTTTCTTAAGCAATAGCAATGAAAATATGTTAAGCAAATGACAAAGTAAAGAAAAGCTGTCATCATGTTGTGTTACTAAGCTCCAAATTAAATGTGTTGTTCACAGTAATTATGCTTTACTTACAAATCATCACTTGACTGCCATAAAATTCTTCCACTATCAGCATCCCTAAGATTCATCCAATTTCTGAATGTATGGTCAAGGAAAATATGAATTTATATTTTACAGGGATACAGAAATAAGGCCTGAATTTTATATAGGTACTCTGGTAGATCACAAATATGTACATGTACAATGGTGTAAAATTGTTTTCTGAATACATTGTTGTATGTGTAAATGACAAAGCCAATAATGTTAACCAAACAATACATGTACATGTACATTCAATGTAGTTTGTAGTATGTACATGTACACAGAATTAAGATCCTAAAGTTTTGGCACAATAGAAGTACATGTACATGTTCATTATTTACAATATCTACACACAAACAATGAAGCTTACAAGTAGATATTAAATAATTATACCAAATGACAAGAAGGGTACAAAAAAAATATGATAAAAATAAAAACGACATGGGAGAAAGAATAAACATGTTTTCTCAAATCACTTATCCAAACAGCAGTGCTAGGAAGCAGCGGAAAAAAGGCTGAAAGATTTTTAAAAGTAAATAAATGCAGGTACAGTAATCAGTACTTAGCCAGTCTGATTCTGGAACATTATTGGTAGAACTGTCAAAGTGTTATCTCTTCCTATTGACCTCTAGTTTACCAATCCCCCCACTTACATATACATTTTTGTACATGTATGTACAGACAACTCTCACATTCACCATTTACGTCAAATCTGGGTGAAACTGGTTCATGGTTTTATACTAGACATAGAAAGGATATCAGACTGAAGCCTACAACTAATGTGGAAACATGTCTCCAAACATGAAAATATCTGAACTGTTTCTATAATCATTTAAAGATTCTTTGTAATCAAATTTCTGTTCCATTGGCTCTTATTGAAATGTCTCCTGATCTTACATCTGTTGCCCAAATTGACCTCATATAATAGAAAAATTTCATGTTAAAGAAGTGAATGTGAAAGTCGTCTATTCTAGACCATCACAGATGAACATGTGAGAAGTCAGATCATAGATCTGTAATTAGCAAGACATCACATTACTTTTAACTGCGACTTTAATATACATATATACCAATGCATTTAAGCACCACTGGTGACGTTGACATAAAGCAGTAAATTTCCCATTTCTGAACTGACATTTCAAACAAAAAATGATGTTTCTTTCATAGTTCATAAACATTTATTGAACACAAGTTCATGACATACAGTACATGTAGCTTGGTGTTGGGTCACCACAAAATATCAATCATAGTACCTCGATATTTAAGGATCACAGACCTGGAAATAAAAATACCATTTCTGTTGTTAAGTTACTTCAATTCCTATTTTCAATCCTTCTTGATTTAATTTCACTTTCATAATTGTAAAAAAAGAGACTGCTACGATGATTTCCTACACCACTTACATGCATGACAAACATATGATTAAATGTGGTCTTTAAACCCATAATTTCCTATCTTCCAGCTTGCCTACATTTTAAAACCTATACTGTGTAATTACTTAAAATTCGTGGATACCAATTTTCGTGGGTTAGGGGAGAAACACAAATTCATGGATTCTTGAATTTGTGGTTTTGAGATTTTCAGTTTACATATCAATGAAAATTTCCTCTTTGTTGGGAACCAAATTTCTTGTTTTAGCCATTCCACGGAAACCACAAAAATTGGTAACCCACGAACAACAGTACTACCACAGTATATGAGTGCTTCATTATAAAATGTAGAAGCTATTTACATGTACATGATAAATTTGTACATACAGTGTTAATAAATGGACATGTGACACACCTCCAATCAGCATGTACTTGGAAATTAATGTTTTCAATAAAGTGTAATAAAAAAAACACCATCTGAAAATACATTACTTCCGTAATCATTATTTTAAAACTTTTTCTTTTTTCATAATTTAAACATAAATCAAGTTTCTAAGACTTGTTTATTATCGTGCAGCTCAAATTGGCAATAATATACAAAATACAAGTATTATATGATTTCGGCAGTTCTAAAACTCAGCCCTGAGACTTTAAAGTCAGTTATTTAGTTTTCCCTACTGTAGTGCGCCTCTTTAATTGTCGGTCAATGGTCAGATCAAATCTGGATTTCCAGATAGGCAGTGGCTGCTCTTCCAAGCATCAGGTTTGGTCATCATAACTTCTGTGACTTGTTGTGTGTCTGACCAACATCTTTGATGCAAACCGAATGTGTGGACGATTGACCTGAAGAAGCTTCCAGACCACAAATGCATGGATGAGGAGCCTCTGCCTTCCAGATAATCATGACATTTGCTGTGGGCAGTGAGGCATGAATTCCGTCATTAAAAGGTAGTTACCCAGTAACACAATTTGCCTCAAAAGACAGCATTTTTATTTGGAATATGTACTATAGCTTGATCAGACCGACAAATAAGGATGGATATGTTGATTAAGATCATTAACGTCTACCGACAAGAGTCAAGACATGCAAGAACAGCATTGGCCATTGAGTGCGTTATGTTACACATTGTTAATGGACGTTAAATCAGTTGTTTAATTATTTGGATTGGATACAGTTTGAAGCCTTTTAAGATATCTTCCGCCTTTGATGGCATCGTGCCTGTGTTAAAATATAGAACTCTTGACGGGTCTGTGCCGTTCACTAATGTCAACAAATTAGAAAATAGTTCTGCATATTTTCATCCGCGTCAATCTCGATCATTTGAATGTTTTTAAATTCAACACTCCTACAGATTGCTTTGAATTTTTATTCCAATAACAAAACTTCTTCGAAAATACTAGTTTGTATGATTGTAAACTCCATTAAACGAGAGAATATCAAAATATTTATTCTTTTTATAGAACTAGATTTCGCACTTACCGGAACGCGTAATCACTACCTTATGACCGTTCTTTGGTCAAAGGTGGATTATGAACTTAGTTGAGTAAGGGTAACACGAATCACCGGAATGCCCCGTAATCACCGAAATGCCCCTACAAATCACCGGAATGCCCATTGAAATCACCGAAATGCCCCTTCAAATGACTTTACATGATGAATTTCATAAAGATTAATGCTTAAAATTTTCATAAATGCATAATTCCTACCATAATTAAATATTTTAATTTTAAAGTGTTGTTTCCCGAAGCGTCAATTAGTTCAAAGAGCGATAACTCTTGGAGATAAAGACTATGTTGCGCAATCTCTAGTAATTACCAGTAATCAGGTGGAAACTCAATATGATTTATACTTCATAGACTTTAATTGATAACTAAATGCTGAAATTAGTTCATAATATTTATTTATTGGTACACAGTCAATAATATGTCAGCAAAGCAGATAGCAAATTCTTACAAAACACAGAATATATGAAGCTACTATTAAAAAAATGTAAGGATTAACACATCATAAAAATATAAATGATAATAAGCATGTAAAATCATTCAGCAACTATTTAAGAAGCGTCTCAGGCATATGACATATAGCTACTATTTTAAATCACATAACATGATTAAAATTCATCTGATTGATAATAAAGACGATAATATAACCCTTGTGCAATTATTGTCTGCACTGACATTTATTTGATCTACAACAATTGGGTCATCTACAACATTTGATTGATCTGCAACATTTGGAAGTGACTGATCTACATTGTCTAATTCTGAATTAGCATACGACTCATCAAGTGTGACAACAGAACATGGTTCCTCAGTTACCAAACTAATCAGGGGTACAAAATGATTGGGAGAAAATGAATGACCTGAAAAAATCATTTGTGTCCACATGAGAGTAACAATCGGTTGTTCAGATACATTTACACTCCTACCAACTACTTTCCTCGTATGAGGTTCTGACACAAACTCTGCTAACAACTGAGGTGGGTAGTATGACCTGATGGGTTTGCCTAGTGCAGCACTTAATGCATACATGTGCATCATACTAGAATATGCGTTAATTTTGAGAGAGTCAATTATAATGTCTTTGTATGTACATTTAGCTGAACATAACTCATCAATTATTCATCTAAAATCAGACACTCTGAGTGAATATTACTCATAGCAATTAGTTATGAATCTGTATATAAATTCCAAAAAAAAGATTTCATTGCCATTCCTCCTTCTGTTCAATTTATTTACGTTTCTGAAATACTACCTAGAGGAAAATTCAAGTATTCGGTGGAGTTAACGATTGAACGATTCAATTCACAAAAGAAGAAAATAAATAAGAAACTGCAAAACTTTGCCAATGCTTCAGTGATATCTATGAAGAAAATAAAGTACCCAGAAGACTACATCAGAGATTGTGTGCATTTGAATGATAGTGGACATAAAAAAACTTTTTTTCAACTTTAGAACAGTGGTTTTGTCGACAAGATTTGGACATGTTTAATGCGGAAAGTTACTTTCTAAATAAACTTGTATACTCACAATATTTTATCTAGTTGATAACATGAACAGTGATGTTAAACTTGAGATTTAAAATAAATCGTTTTTTACATTTATGTCTTCAGCATTTTAAATTTACAAACTGAATAGACTTTATGCTTTAAAGCTATGTACAGTGTAATTCTCCGTGGGGAAAAATTCAGTATGGTACTAATTATGATAGACTTGATAAATAAATATATGAACCCGGATTTAAAAAAAATATATAAATGAAATTTTACCTTTGCAAGGATTTCTGCAGGTCAAACTCGCCATTCACAAAGCAGCATTTGCGGCAGAGGAAGGTCAGCATGGGTTGCGACCATGACTTGAGCTGCACATCGGACATGGGTACACATTGAACATGCAACCATCGGGTGCACAAATTACATTGTATGGTGCCTTCACCACATTCATTTTTGCATTCAGTGCAGGGGTATAACCCAGCCATACTGAATATCAGAATGTGGTATGATTGTAGAACATAAATATATTTAACCTTATATACATTTTTATTTTTTAATGATGAGAAGCGGAAGATCAAATACAAGTTTAAGATCATAAAAAAACTAGTGTCAACAATTATTGTCTCTTCATTAGAAATTAACTAATTAAGATTGCATTTTGGTGATAATTATTAAATTCTCAGATCTGATTTATAATTAGCTTGTATAATTATGTAAATGACCCTTGAACGACGAGCGGTAGAACTTATTATCGGCAAGATTAAAAAAAGGGCAATTTTTCAATTGTCCTTTTTTACAAAAAATAAATAAATTATTATTTGTTATACAACTGATTGGCAAATAATTTATTAAACAGATAAAAACTTGCATCGTTTTCTGTATGTAATCGGTTATTATGCAGAGTACATTCATGTTTCAATAAGCGAGAGTTATCTTTCTTTGATGCTAATATTTATTTCTTTCAATAAAAAATCTTCGTGTAAAAATATCAAAATTTTATTATGTAGATATACCTCATAACATCTCATAGAATCAATATTTATAAAATTTTAATAGTTTTACAACAAAATAAGGGGCATTTCGGTGGCATTCCGGTGATTTGTAGGGGCATTTCGGTGATTACGGGTCATTCCGGTGATTCGTAGTACCGGTTGAGTAATGTAGAGACACCTATTGATGTAGATCATGCCGATGCTGCGGAGTTTGTTGCGTTGACAGGAATCAAAGAATAAATAAAAACATCCTCAAAGGTAGAGGTGAATCCATGTCAATTTTTTAAATCATTTTAAGTAAAATCAGTAACTTTATATATAAACAAAAACGAACCCAAAATATACACACATGTGACATGACAATTATACAGGTGACATCTTGAAGAAACACAGGAAGATCGCACCTTTGATTACTCGCGGAGATGCTTGGTCCGATGAAATTATGATCTGACCTTTCACATGTTTGTTGATGTAGTGTTGAAGATAATTCATAATTTACTAAAATTCATAGACTCTCTTCTAAATTCGAAAAAAAAACTCATCAATTTAGTCTTTTTTTTTTCAATACCGGCAAGGATTATTTAAGTTAATATAGCAGGTTACACAGTGGAAAGTAAGGCATATTTTCAGACAAAAAATTGTTGTTGATGAATTTAAAGTAGAAAATCATGCTCTTTAACTTTCTACAAACAGATAATTAGATATGATATTCTAGGAGGTCCAACAAAGTTTTAGATGAAAGTTTTATTATATTTTTGTACAATTTTTTGTTCAGAATTTCTGTATAATATTGGAATAATCTGAGATTTCTCAGTTTTGAATATTGTTTATTGAAAAACCCTTTCCTGCATCTTACATCATTTTTTGGACACCATACATGTACATGTAATACATGTATATCAGATCCTTAATTTTTCATTTTATCAATTTTTTTTTTTTTTATTTTTTTTTCATTTTACATCTTCCATGGTGTGATATACATGTTTATGTCATGGATCCGGAAACGGTAAAAAATGCCAGTCATTGACCGACAGCAATTTTCCAATACTGGACATAAAAATTGTTAACCCTTATAAATTACAGTCTGCATGGTTTTATTAGTGTATAAACATCCTGTCTACCAGTTTCCTAATTGTTTATTGGAAATTGGTGTGTGTCAATGTGAGCCGATATGCAGCCACTTGTGACTGTGATTTTCCTGTAACTGATTAGTTGATTGCATAATTGAATTAACGATACACGTGCAGCCCCATTGAGTATACAAACTAATTGAAGTAACTCGAAGAATCTTCATACATTTATTAGTTGATTAATTGAGGAAAAAGATTGACAAGTCCAACATTTTCCCGTCCATCTTTCAGATGTAACGAAAGCACATGGAACTGAAACTATGAATCAGTCGTAGTTTGTAATTATTAATTCGTCAATTGAATCATTTTAACACAGAAGTCAACAGACCATTTAAATCAATATACAAAATGTGTTCGCAATTTCATTTTTTCTAATTTATAAAAAATCAACATTTTTTTCATCATTTAGAAGTTTTCAGCTGTTTGTCTATGAGATGAAAAAGTCCAAGAGATACAATGTTTTGTTTACATGTTAGAGCGTCCACATGTGGTCAAAACGAACTCATTCACTCGCTCTGATATTTTGTAAAAGACAGAGTATGTAATGAAATAACACATTTTCCAATATTTATCTCAAAGTAACTACATACAAAAGTTGTTTTTTTTTAAGTTTATTTTCGGTCTGAGCATGTGAAAGACTGACAAAAACGTCTGCTGAAGTTTGATAAAATGTCCGGCATGGGTTGTCAAAATTTCTGGACCCTTGGTTTATGTACATGTATCTCAAAATCAATTACATGTGTTCTAGTTGTCAGAGAAGTACCTTTTTGTAGATAAAATGATCTGTTTGTAGAGAAAACCCATAATTTATTATTTTTGAATGAATAATGTTGAAACTGGAAATGACACATATAAACAAAAAAGCTTATGTAACTTTTCAGTTTTCTACAGCATAGTGTAAATTATTATAAGCAAAGTAATATACATACATTTTATTTGTATACATGTATGTTCCATTATTCATAAGACCAAATCAATGTGCATAGTTGAAATCATATGATCAAATTCATAACTCATAAATTTTATCAGCTGTTTTGAAAATGATTTGTTGATGATCATGAATATCATATGTAACCATTAAAGGTGCATGGTTACTGGTTTGAATGATAGTACATGCTGCCCAAGTCCAAATGCACTGCCTGTTCAGAAAATGCTAGAATCTTGAAATTTTGAGAAAAGATAAATTATTTTACATGATTTTACTTTCCAAATCAAATTTAATTTGAATTATGTCCTAGAACCTGGAAAGGCCTGTCTGCAGTGGTTATTTAGAGAGGAATGAACGTCTTCAGCTGTATTGAGCTTGGTTAAATCCATTTGTAGATCAATCCTCTTTATTCAATTCAGTTTATACATGGTGTACTTCAAAAGAACCATTTTCATTATCATATAAGTTAAAGTCTTTACAATCGTCAGGTGAAATAAAAATATGAAAAACACACTATTCTGACAATATTCTAGCTTTTGTTTTCAGGAAGTTTTCTGTCTTTGAAAGACTATTTTTGATCTTTGCATCACTGAAGACATTGAGGATACATGTATTTACTGAGTTTCAAATGCATCTACCCCTTTAGCAGCTGGTTGACACCTATTTTAACAAATTGATACAGGACATTAACTTAATGTAAATACCTTAAATTTATTACCTGCATCTGATCATGCCGATAGTAAAAATACTCTTGGTTGTAAGTTATTACTTGAGACATTTTCAGTTACAAACAATGTAGATGCACATGTTGTAATGTATTTATCAAGTACATTCTGTACTTAATTACATATGGTTTAAAAACACATTTTAGATTTGACAAAATGGCAATGAGAAATTTGGTGGAAGGGGAGTGTGGTGGCTCAAATTCACTGATGAAGCTGACCACTCACTTTACACAAGACAAAGGATTAAGACAGGTATGTAATATAAAATGTGTGTTACAAACATACAGTATGTTGTTCTTTTCAAAGACTAAAATTAAGCTTTGACTGATCAATGATGGCTGACCTTCTGAAAGCATACCATTGAACATTAGTAAAAAGCGTGATTTAAAAAGAGTAATCATATCAAGGGAACCAAGATTCACCCTATTTTAGAGCTTATCACTTCCAACTCCATGCCATTTCAGATGGTAAAAGCAAGCCAAAATCAGTGGCATAGAATATTTAAAGATTACCGACTTCGAAGACTTCAGTCATTGATTTGTTCTGAGTTGAAAGACTTTTATTCATACAAAAATGGGGGATTTTCTATTTACAGACTACAACTCAAAAAGCCTTGCAGCAATGTCAATGAAACTTTGATAAATTGTTTATTTATATTAACATAAGCTCCCTTCATTTTTTGGAAAAATCTTATTTTTACGATTTAGAGTATTATGGGACTTTATTCATAAAAAAGGGATTGATTGCACAGTTTATTCCTATAACTCAGTAGTGGTTGAACCAATTTAAATGAAACTTTGGAAAATAGTTTATTACTATTGATGTTACAATGTAGCTAATTTCAATTGTTATAAATTTCCAGTTTTCTGTTTTGAGTTTTTGGACTTGATTTATTAAAAAGGGGGTTCCCCATAATTGCACTATATAGCTTGAAAATGCTTCAGGCAATTTTCATGAAACTTTATTGAATTGTTAATTTAAGATCTTTTTAGATTTTTATATACCATTAGTTATTTTTTGTTAAGTATGTAATTACAATAGAAATTCAGAGCTGTATCAAGCTTGAATTTTGTGTCCATATTTACCTGCTCAGGATTTGTCCTCTGCAGGCACATCTATCTGCACTTCTAGGAAGCATTTTGAATTGATTGAAGATTAAGAAAGAATTATTATCTTCTGTTTACATGTAGGTAATTTCTTTAAGGAAATTTCACAATAATTGCAGAAGTGGCTTCTAAGTATAAGCAATTAACATCATGCAAAAATGATAAAAACTCAATACTAGTAACAAATGGAAATTAATGTGTTTATTTTTTATGTACATGCTTATTTGTATTGAAATAGTAATTATGTAAATTTGTTTGAATATTTTAATAGGAAGGATTTGGTCATGGCAGAGTTCAGCACCCTCAACAAGTGGTAAGAATTATATTGTTTAATTTATAGTTCTACAGTGTATTTATAAAAAGGTGTGGGAAACTTGGAGAAAAAATAAATTAAAAAAAACTTGGAAAAAAAGATAAAGTAAAATGACATTACCATGTTTTATCCAACATTGTTTTTAGAAAATTTCGTTATTTTTGTGAAAATTTTGTCCAGAAATGAGCAAATATTAGCCTGGATCTCCCTTTTTTCAGGAACTACCATATTTTAAAATATCTGGATCCAACCCTGAATAAGGATTGTTTACTAATGTAGCCTTCAAGTTTGCTTTAAAAAAAAATATACTGAAGAGGATTGCTTTAAAAAACAATATACTGAATAGGTTTGCTTTATAAAATATACTGAATAGGTTTGCTTTAAAAAACAATATACAGTCAACCCGCGCTAAGTTGAAGTCGAAAGGACCATTTAAAAATGTTCGAGTTATCCGAGGTTCAAGTAATCCGAGGTTGAGGATAAACAGGAAGTACTAGTAGTTTGGTCCATGTTTGTTTCTGTATTTACATCATTTGTTATGCTTGTACATGTACATGTGCTTTACTTTACACGGTACTTCGTAAATGTCATGCATTTCATATCGGAAGATATTTTTTTTTCTATGTATATCATGTTTGAAATCATGAATGACAGGGAGTGTTATAGTGAAATTTCCTTTTTATTTTTTCTATATCAAAAATGCCATATTTCATAACATGCTTCTTTGTCTGATTCACAATCGTCAAATCATGTGCTCTACAATATTATGATAAAATTTCAGATTCACTAGTGAAACAAATGTAGTCGTTAAAATACTCTTACTATCGTCTGTTTGATGTTTCATTATATAGTCAGATACCATTACAATTCATCTGTATTTTTTTTTTTCAATTTTAAAAAATCGAAATATCCAATATCACTGTTAGTGTAAATTCCGACGTGTTATTAATAAAATTTGTTTCTTTTAACAACACACGCAATTTTAAATTAATTAAATGAACAAATCAAACCATAAATAGTGTCAACAAATTAATTTTAATAGCCACACTAATTATTGTTAAAACACACTTAGTTCATGGTTTGCAGTAAAACAATCAGTTTTCCGACTAATTTGTTGACTTAGAGACGTCAGGGTTAATTAACCTCTAAGTCCTATCGAGGGGACTGATTGATTACCTCGAATTATCCAAGTTTAGAGTCATCCGAGGTAAAATTGTATTGGAGTAAGGGGAGTTTTGCTGGGACTTTGTAATTAGTTCGACTAATCCGAGTTCGACACATCGAGGTTCAACTGTACTGAATAAATCATATGCTGTACTTTTAGTGTTACATTACACAAAAATATTGTTATGCTTATTTTTTTTATACATATGAAACATCTGTTGTTAAAAGGAATATAATTTTATCATATTTATATGATTTACTGTTAAACAGACAATTTACTTTTTCAGCCTGGAAGATCTATTGCACAAGCAACAGAAAATGAGGTAATGCAAACATCAAACCTGTCTTAGCAACAAAATGTTTTCATCTATAACATGTCTTTAAAGACCATGTAGGCATTTTATGTGACATTAACCTGTACAAAAAGAACACCTGTTTTATATGACCAGGATGATCCCTAAGAATGTCATTTTAGACAGGTTTCCCTTTATCTTATAAATTCAAAGGTCCAAGGAGGCATATCTATTAAGGCCATTAAAATAATTTTTTTGGTTCTTAGAATATTTCTACCATTGACTAGGGCCATATATTTGTAATTTCTGTTATGTTTGCAAGAAAAATTAGTGTGTGTATCAAGTCCATATATCTACATGTACCATGTTTAGCCCTTTGTTTTTAATTGAACATTTGAAGTACAAAAAATCAAATAAGGGAAATTGGTCTTACAACATGTAAGAGAACGAAGTTGAATACATTGATATTTCTAAAAATGATTATGCCTTTTACAGTTTTACATATTAGCTAGGATTTATTTTTTTCATAAAGGTGTGATCTATAACAGCATTTTGATTCTGTCAAAGGTAGGGTACTAGTTAAGATGTTAACTCTTTGTTACTGATTGCATATACTAATGTTATCCATTTACAAATGTAGGTTACTAGGTTACGTGCTCAGGTTATCTTCCTGTCAAACTTTCATTCTAAAGTCATAGGTTAAATTCATATTGATAACTGTTATGAGAATTTTGTCCTATATAAGAAAAAGGTGAAAGGTTAGAAGTGCAAAGTATTAAGTCAAGACAGAAGTTTCATTGATGAAAGATCTAGTATAAAAATGTAACCCAAATCACAATATTTTATTAAAAGAGAGTCTCTAATGTGACATGTAGTTAAGAAACAGTTTTGTTTTCATTAGGTGTGTGTGCATGTACATGTATGATTATAAATTTTCTTATTTTTCTGTGAGTTGGTGGATGAGTTTTTAACTAGTCAGAGAATTACGATGGCTCCACAGACATTCCATATGGGAGGACTCCTCCAGGAAATGAGGGAGATTGAAGAGTCAGAAATCAATTATATGCCTGAGAGGGGTAAGGACCTGTAGCAAGGTTTTGACACTTACTACTATTACAATAGGACTAACAAAAATTACCAGTGTTTCCGCTAATCCTAACAACCCTAATTTTGTCTGCCTACCTTAAAGTTATTTGCCATTTTTTTACAAGCAATATTAAAATCTGAAAGTACCTCCAACATAAACCAGTCAAATCATATGGAAAAAAATTTGACTGCCTTCAACCCCAGTTTTTAAGAGTATGTTAGTAGAAACGCATGTATTTTTTTTTAGGCCTTACTCATTTCCCAAAGTTCAATGCTGGAGCAAGCATTGATTTTAGATGTTTATTTTCTAAAACAGCGTTTTAATAAAATTTACAATATGTACTACTGGGCATGTGGACTAGTGTAATCTTCAGTGGCAGTGGCCATATGATATGAGCTTATTTATTGTCCAAATAATCTTACTTTATCATCAGGACAATTATAATAGTGAAGGGCTTGCAAACTATTCACTCTGCATGCTCTGTGCACAAGTGCTCCTAAATAGCCTGTGTCAAACCCTTAATACCTTAAAATTCACTGACCATTTATTTAGTATTAAATTTGCTTAAAAGACAAAGATGATAAGAAACCACAGAATGCTTTATATACTCTCTAAAAGCTAAAAAATGAAATAAGGATGATTTTATTAACTTATGTATCTACCTATGTGTGAAAACACTTAAATTTAAGGGGAAAATTTAATTAATTCATACACATGTATGGTACATGCATTGTGAATTTACATGTGCTTTTTTCAGTTATTATGCATTAACATGTGTAATGTGGAGCACATAGTAGTAATGACCCTTTTGAATTCAAATATTGGAATTTTGGATATTAATGAATAAGAGATAAACTTAGTATTATATTTTATCAACTTATTATTTTGTACAAAGCACCAGCAATAGCAGAATTAGCCACCTCAGATTCCTGGGCTGAAGAATTCTTGACATCAGAGGCAGACCAACCGCCAGATAAATGGTCTAGTGAATTCTTGTCTGACAAACCTCAACAGGCAGTTGTTCCTGTCAAGTGGGCTGAGGAATATTTAGACCATACAGAAATTCATTCTAGACCTTGGTACTATAATATAGTTATTGACCACAACTCTTTTGTTTTTGTTGATGTAGGTTAAAAAAAAACTTATTCATCATGATCATGATGTTATCATGGTTATAATATACTTGATAAAGTTGTTAAACTATTACAGCTTAAAAAAAGTAGAGAAATACAGGGTTAGCACAGGTGCTTAAAATCCTTGAAAGTACTTGAAAACAAAAAGTCAAAAATAAAGGACTTGAAAGTACTTTAATTTCAAAAGAGGTCCTTAAAAGTCCTTGAGACTCTGATATCCTTTCAGATTAATATAAAAGTGTTGTTTTATTGCAGAAAAGAACATTTTCTGACCATCAGACATCAGACTTTTTGATAATGTATAAAGATTATAATATATCAGCATTCAGTGTGTTTCCCTATTCTGAAAATAGTACTGTTTCCATGAAACTGGCACGTAGTATTTTAGTTCTTTTTTTATCCCCGGACTTAAATGTTACATGGACCCTTTTTTTGAATTGTAAATATTGCCTTAGACTATAAATGCTTTGAAAGCTGAGAAGTAATTTACCTTTCAAATATGTAATGTGTAAGAAAACATGCCAAAAAAATGCACCTAGAAGCCATCATGATTTGATAATCAGGGTCCTTGAAAATCTTAAAGATTGTCCTTAAAAGTCCTTGAATTTTATGGTAAAAAATGTGTATGAAACCTTGAAATATGAATTACATTTACAAATTAAAAACAAAAATAACACGAAGAAGTTTGTGATAAAGATATACATGTAATTGACTGATTGTTTCCTTGATCAACACAATAGTGTGAGAATGGAAGTTACTGTCTAGAAACCAATCAAGTACATGCTATTGTCAATGTAAGCAGTAACCCTTGCCTACTCAAAATGGTGGAAAAAGTTGAAAAAAATGTGCCCAGTCAATTTCACTCTTTAAGAACAATGAAATAATGTAAATGTATAAATTTTTCCAGTTGCTAAATTTTCGGGGATTCTGTCAAGTCAAGTTATTTGGGGAATCAATTTTTCACGGTTTAAAAAAATGATTAGTGTTAAAATCAATTTCGCAAGTGCTGTTCAGTTAATAAATTATAGTATGTGCTATTACTCATGTATGGAAATAAAACCACAGTGATATAATTTAAGGGGAAATACTTGCTAAATGCCAGTTGATATTCAATTTTGCTTGTAGAAATTGTTACCACTTGATAAAATTTTCTAGTGGAGTTCTGTACATCATCATACAGGCATAGTTCAGAAATAACCAAAGAAACTTGAACTTAGCAAGTGTAAATTTTAAGTACTTGCTAAATTTAGCTAGTGAAAAAAATTCTGAAATTCAATCCCAGAACCATAAAAAAACACAATATCATGAAATACTACAGAGAAACTTGTCTGAACCAGAAATTAATTGGAAGTCCCTTTAGGTCAGTTTAAATCTATTTTGAATCTTGGCAAACCCAACACCTGTCTAAACTGAACCAATTGTGGGGTCCAAATAGATGTGGTTTAGACAGATTTCACAGTATCAGGAGTGCTGCAAGAAAGAACTCTAAAACTGCAACATTAAGTACCAGTTTCTTTGTTCTTTTTACCAAATTAATTATTGACTGTATATCAAGTTCATGGCTAGTGCATCATATTTCAGGGAGGAAGAATTTAAGGAATTAGATGACACCAAGTGGGTAGATGAGTTCTCATCGGACAAGGAGAAGAGTCAAGAGCTGTCAGATACTGCCAAAGAGTTACTGGGATCTGTTAACGATCCTAAATTTAGTAATTCAGAGGTAATGTCAATATACTTAATAGAAAGGTCTTCCCCTCCCTGCTCTTTGAATCCCGTCTAAAGAGGAACTATCTCTATTTTTTTAGCATTTTGATTTTTGATTTAGCAGTAAATTATACCTCCACTTTCAGATTGGGAGGTATTTTGTGATGTGGTTGTTGTTTATCCTTCCATTCGTACTTCCAATACAGGGAGTTGTCTCCTTCTCTTATTCGTTACTCCCTGTCACTAATTGACAGAATTTTATGAACATTTCATAGAATATTTATTTGATATTGAAGATGTACACATCCTATTTTATATTTTGATATGAATTGTTTTGGTCCCACATAGCAAATTTGGACTTTGTCATTCCCTGACAATGAGGATTAGTAATAATCAAGTGAACATTGCTTTTTTACCCACTCAATAAGTTGAATTATTTGTAAAGGAATGTATCATTTCAATAGGAACAGAAAGGTATAAACATTTATGTACATGTACATGTATATTGAGGTCTACATTTAAGTGTTAACTATCCTGGTTAATACATGTATCTTGGAATCAATATTGAAGTTTGTGACTAGTTTTATATGTTAAACAAGTCATTTATAGTTCTCCCATCAGCAGATTGCCTGTTTCATAGTTAAATTAATTTTCATTTCTATGTTGACTTTTAATGATGGTTAAAAAGGGTATATCCAAATACAGATTTCCATTTTTCTCTTTTATTCAGATAACTTTACAACATACATGTACCTATTAGCATGGAATCTTTCTGTTATTTAGAGTAATGG
This sequence comes from Perna viridis, assembly GCA_037379345.1. Lineage (NCBI taxonomy): Eukaryota > Metazoa > Mollusca > Bivalvia > Mytilida > Mytilidae > Perna > Perna viridis. The sequence continues at coordinate 7,707,570 of CM074522.1, read as the reverse complement.
TATTAGTTATGGGCAATGGCTTTCATTTTGTTTAGTTGTCTATGTGCTCTTTTTCTGTTGCTTTGGGATTTTTTTTTCGGCGAGATGTTATGTAATACCCTCCGAAAAGTTGCTTGGTTGTCTGTACTCCAACAGCTTCCTGATGATAATCTGAGAAGATATTCAAACTTTTAGTAGTTATTGAGTATCACAAAATACAGTTCAGCTGTGAATTTCAGTTTGATTGAATTTTTGACACAAAAGTTATTGTATTTTTCTTAAGTTTTTTTAACCCCCCAATTTTTGATGAACTGGAGTTATCTGTCTTTGAATACTAAAGACTTTTAGTTTGACCCAATGTTTCTATGTGTTTACTTGAAATTAAGCATGTGTCCATTGTTATTGAATACAACACAACATGCACAATGTGACAGGGTATCATTTAATGCTCCATTAGATTCCTTATTCTTAAGGAAGAAATTCTGTATAAAGAATGAAATGTAGCAAATATTTATAACATACTGTTATCAGGGAAGGATTTAAAGATATTAAAGGGGAAAAAAGGGGGAAAAACGGTCAAAGGCTGAAATGCTTTGTAGAAGAAAATTTATGGATACATGTATGATAAAATTAGAATTCCAAGAGAAATTTACAATTTGTTTCGTCTTAGTTAAAATGGCTATGATCAATATACTCCTTGTACAGACATAACCAAAATATTCGATCATTTTACTATGTTAAACTTGTGCTTCCATACTGGGTCACTTCTACACTGTAGGGAGTAAAGGGTCATATTTTTGTCAACAGTTTATGAAGTTTGTGAAGAGAATTGGGGATGGAGAAATTACAATCGAGAATAATGATGTTATCGAGTTATCTCCACAGGAACAGGCAGACAATTGGGCCCAGGAATTTGCCTTTAATCAGGTATAAACCAAAGTGTGATGCACGGTAGCACTGTAGTGTGGTTGTGATAATAGTAGTGTGTAGTAATTATATTTCAATGTTTTTAGTAGTGCATTTACATTTTTTTATACATGTAGTCATTATTCATGTCTATCTAGGTATATATATATTTATCATACCAGTTATAATCAACATTCTTAGGTTAAATCTTTTAAAAAAGTTTGTCTGGCTGTCTGCTCTTCTCTGAATGTGGGATATTTGTTATAAATGAAATCTTGCTGTTTTTTCAAAATGTTTTTTTCAATGGTACATGTATAATATGTAATGGAAAGTTAAGTGTATAAAAAGATTTGTCATCTAACATAACATGTAGAATTAGTTTTAGTTGTTGTCCTCTAATGTAGATTAGTCTAATTAGGTTTTGTTTTCCTGTATCTTATCTTTTGCAGTGCTTCTAGGCCTAATATTTGGAAATAGGGCTTCCCTGTGTTATCTGTGTACATGTTTATGCACTTAACTCAAATATTCTGAATTTATTTCATTGCAGTGAGTAAAGTTTCTTAATGTCTTATTACATGTATAATGGTTCATCTGTCAGTTTGAGTCACATTTATACATGTACAAACTATGATCTTTTGTTGTGTAAGGAACTGCACAAAATCTTGACATTATATCATTGCCATTATAGAGTTTGTCTTTATCATCCTAGCAGAGATAGTGTGGATTCGGTTGTTTCCTGAGATACATTGTAATACATTTTATTGATGAATCAAGAGACTCAAGTTACCACCACTTACAAGGATCGTCTTCTTATTCCCATCATACAACACAGTTTATAGAATAATCAAACCATCAACCATATCATTTCTCATCCACAATGGTTTGTTAAAAAAACATAATCTTTTTCATTCCAGGATGGCAAATCATTGGTTGAACAATGGGAAGATGAGTATGCACAGATGACTGGAGATCAGAATGTCACTGAAGAAGATTTCTGGGAAAAGTTACAAAAACATTGGGAAGATGTTGATAAGTATGTTCTTAAAAAATATGTATCTTTGCTTTTAGTGATTACAGAAAAAAGCTATAGGTGAAAAAAAATATATGGTATGAATAGCTTAGTATTGTTTGAATGCCTTTACAAACTTTTTGCCGTGATATTGCCTTTTGTTACTTAGACATTTTTTGTTTTGACAATTGCATGGAGTTTTTGTCTATCAGTTCCCTGATTTTGTTACTCCCCTTTATTAGTACATGTAATCTAGATTCAGATTTGGATTTGTACAATGTCCCTTCATTTTTCTGTCTAATGTGTATGTTCCATTTGGTAGAATTTAAAGACTTGATAACATGAAGTTTATTTTAAGTATAAAAAATGCTCACCAAATTCTTATCAAACTTAAGACAACTGTTGTTCATCATATAAATAGCAGTCTTTTGAAGAATCATGCAAAATTCTGTAAAATGTGATACACCTAAAAATAAAGCTACATATTTTTATTTTTTTCCTTAAGTTGCTTTATAGATTTATATGATGAAAGGTATAATTATTCATTCCAATATGTCTGCTCTTATGAGATAATCGAAATTGAAAATCCAATAGTTTCTATTGTATTTTTGTGTCATTTACAGAGTTATCTCCCTTAATTTTGAATTCCACAGTACATTTTATATAACTTTTATCTCCTAAGAACAAGGGTTACATGTTAATTTCTGTTAACTATAAAATTTTTAACAAAATATATGTAGGCTTTCATACCATGAATCACATTTTGCATGATTCTTATATGGAGTGCTACTTAACACATGTTGTGTTTGAATATTGTGTTCATTGCATTTACTTCTCAGGAATTATGGCCCTTTTTCAATTTAAATGTTTATAGAACAATGATTTTCAGATGCTTTTTGTCTATTTATCTTTTAGAACTACAAATGATGGTCATCCATGGTTGACCGAGTTTGAACAGACAGATCCATTTAAGGTATAATATGTTTATGAAATTTAACATTCTTTTAATGTATTTATTAAAGTCATAGAGTAGATTTTAGATAAAAGGGCAAAAATTGAGATGAAATTGACTACTAATTGAATGAAGAACAAACTATGTCAACATTGAAATTCAAATGCAATTCTGAATTAAGTGTTTTTCAAAAGAATTAAAAGATCTTGAAAATTAGGTTTGTCCTCTAGTTAATGCATGTTGTAAAACACATAAAATTTGGTTATCTTTTGGGCACATATTATTGAACTTTTATTTTTCTGAATGGTAATTTTACATGTCCTGGGTAATAGGACAACCTTTAATGTCAGCCTATTATAACCTTGCTTTTTTTTATTTAAAGAAAAGGATAAAGTCTTTAAAATTTTTAAACAGCAAGTTAGGAGCTCACAATTATAAGTCACAAACAGACAGTATATATATTATGTTCTAGGATTCCCCTTTCCTGTCAACCGGGGCAAATGCAATTTCTGTGTGGGAATGATGATAATTATGCCCCACTTTCCCTTTGGAAAGTGGAATGCTTGAATTGTTAGAAGAATTTGTTAATTTTGGAAAGCTAACTTCAAGTGTGAGAAAGTTAATTTTCTTAGGAAACCTAAAATTTAGAAAAATCCTAGAACACTACATGTATCCGTAGTAGTAACTCCATTTTCATGGTATGTGCATTTTGAATGACCTGTCTTAATTACAATGGTTACAATTTAAACATGTTTTTTTTTCAATTTCTTTTAATGGTTTTAATGTGAACAGATACTTTTTGATGAAGTAAGATATGAAATAAATTAAGTTTGAATGAAGATGCTTGGATTCAGTCAAGATGCTTTCGGTTAAGGCATGGTATTATTTGTTTGGACATGCTTTATTCTGCTCAGTAGTTAGAACAAGGAAATAGCTCTGCGTTTTGGAACATTTAGTGCATCCAATAATTTTAAAAGTATATTTGTGCATGTCTACAGAGTGGTGCAGTAAAGGTATGAAATTAGATATAACCTCTCAAATGTGAGACAACTTGTATCAAGGACAACCCGGACCAGTATAGTATGACCTGTTCCAAGACAATTTGTCCCAGTTTTTAAAAAAAAAAAACTGTGACTAATATTGATACAGCTTGGACTAGTGTACACCCCCAAAAATTAGAATTTATCTTTTAAGCATGAAAATGCTCATCACTAGTAATTGATTCCACAAAAAGTAATAAGTGTATAATTACTGGTAAGCAGTGATGTCATTACATGAAATAACATTGTGTCATTACTTACAACCAATTTTCCCACTAGAAACATTTTATAAAATTGCCTACTGGATTTATCCTGTTCTTATTTCTGACTCAGAGAATATTTTAGAAGATCAATATTAAATTTGAAAGACTTATATTCTGATTACTAAAGCAACTATCTGTAATATTTGCATATCATGAACTGAGATGAACTGTTGCAATACTGGTCCAAGTTATCTTCTGAATTGGCCTAAGACTTAAATACTGGTCCAAGTTATTTTCCGAATGGGTCTATGTATTAAATACTGGTCCAAGTTATCTTCGGAATTGTTCTATATTTTAAATACTGGTCCCAGTAATCCTGGCTGGAGCTGTTGTTGGTCCAAGTTGTCCTGCTACCATATATAATTCATTCCCAGATTCCATGCACTACCTGTCCATAAATTGATTTTCTTTATACATGAACTAGGTTCTGTATTCTGTACTGAAATGTAGGGTTTTAATGTTTCATGTTGGCAAATACAATTAATTATATCTTTGTTTACTTTTTACACTCCCTTCATTATAATTACAGACAAAAAACATTTTGTACTATTCATGTTGCATAGATTGTCTATCCTTTATAATTTGGACAATAGCTAAATAAATGTTAGCAAGCTTGTTAAACTATCAAGATTACACAAATAACCTAAAGCAAGTCTTGGTTAAAAGAGATTCAGTTTCTTTTATTAACTTGGTAAAATACAAAGTATGATATGGCAGGAAATGTTGGTGAAAATTTGATATTTGTTCAGTGGTTAAAAAGGCTAATAACTTTTAAATGAGTAAAGGGAAAATGATAGATCATACAACATATAACATGCATGCATACAGATTACAGAATGAGCTTTTAGTATTTTTTATAATATTTGGAAAATATCTGAACTCAGTTTTGCTCTTTAGAATATGAGTGGAAAGCAGTCCTGGATTTCGTACTAGGAAATTAGTGCCCAAATACTGCTATAAATGTGTAATAGAAACATATTTTGATGCATTCATGAAATGTGATTTACAAGTATGGGGGTATATTTTGATGCATTCATGAAATGTGACATACCTGTATGGGGGTATATCTTGATGCATTCATGAAATGTGACATACCTGTATGGGGGTATATTTTGATACATTCATGAAATGTGACTTACTTGTTTGGGGGTATAATTTGATGCATTCTTGAAATGTGACTTACCTGTATTGGGGTATATTTTTTATGCATTCATGAAATGTGACTTACCTGTTTGGGGGTATATTTTGATGCATTCATGAAATGTGACTTACCTGTATGGGGGTATATTTTGATGCATTCATGAAATGTGACATACCTGCATGGGGGTATATTTTGATGCATTCATGAAATGTGATTTACAAGTATGGGGGTATATTTTGATGCATTCATGAAATGTGACATACCTGTATGGGGGTATATCTTGATGCATTCATGAAATGTGACATACCTGTATGGGGGTATATCTTGATGCATTCATGAAATGTGACATACCTGTATGGGGGTATATTTTCATGCTTTCATGAAATGTGACTTACCTGTAGGGGGTATATTTTCATGCATTCATGAAATTTGACATACCTGCATGGGGGTATATTTTCATGCATTCATGAAATGTGACATACCTGTATGGGGGTATATTTTGATACATTAATGAAATGTGACATACCTGTATGGGGGTATATTTTGATTAACAAGATTGGGTTTTATTGTGTTTGTATTTGAAATAAAAATGCAGTATAACAAGTTTCATTGTAGGAATACAATTTCGAAGAAGAGAATCCTTTGATTAACCACGAGAATCCATTCCAAGCAGGTTTAGACAAGCTAAAGGAGGGAGATGTTCCGAATGCTGTCCTATTGTTTGAAGCTGCCGTACAGAAAGATGACAAGCATGCAGAGGTAGAGTCTCATTTTAAAGTTACTATAGCTCTTGTGGCAAGTGTTCAAACATTATAGATTTTGTCAGATTTAAAGATGAAAAATATAATGGTAGTAATTTGAGTTCTATTCTATCCAGATATCATATTTCCAATATTTTTTTATACATTCACAAAATAGGGCCCAGGAACAAACATTTCCCTAGCCATAAAATGAAACTTTTATGGATCTCTTTGAAATTGTACTGCATAATGTGGCCATGCCACAAAAGAAAGGATATGATTGATTTTGAGGGTTGTGACTTAAGCTGTTTAGGAATTAGGAGTTAAAAGGGCAAGAAACATGCATTTTTCTTATGTCTGGAAAATAAATTAAGTAAAGTGTATGGATCTCTTTTGAATTGAACTGCATGTGACCATGCCACCAAAGGAAATCTGGGCTTGATTTTTAGGATGGTTATTTATCCTGTGTTAAACATTTTTAAATTACAATCAAAATCCAGAGCAGTACAAAGCTTCAATATTGTATTCTCAACTGTTCTGGTTTGACCACCTACATCAAGTTGTGCCAAGCAAAACATTTGATTAACAATATTTCAACAATATGTTTTATTTTCCAGGCTTGGCAGTACCTTGGTACCACACAGGCAGAAAATGAGCAGGAACCTTCTGCTATAGCAGCACTGAAAAAGTATGTGTATCGGTATAGAGTGATCTCCCTGGGACAAGCATCATATTGCCCTGATGATGTATTTTTTGATAAGAATGCTATTTAAAAAGAACTTTCCATAGTATCCAATACAAATGTGATACTATAAATTTAGATACAAGATGCTATATTGAAGTTGAGGGGTTACCAGGTGATATCTGTAAATCTTAGGGAGAACACTGGTGCATAGTCAACTTAGATGTTAATACATAATTATATAGGGGTGTACCAATACCACACTGTCACAATTTGATCCTTATCACCGTTCTTGGCTTATGATATAATTTGTATCGCAATTTTTGCAGAAAGGTCACATTTGTATTAAATTAAATTTCAACAAATTATTAAAAAAAAAGAGACACAATTTGTCCCGTGTTAAGATTATTTCTAGCTTATATCAGTTTCATCAAACTTAAAGTGTTTTCTCATGTATCCAATTTCACAAGATGGGTCAAGTTTGTTATTCTTTCAACAGAGATTACCCTTATTTATAAGAAAATTCACTTTATTTTATGTAATCTTGTTGAATTTAAATCATAACGTTTATGTTCCAGATGTTTAGAATTGGCTCCTTCCAATTTGACAGCTCTGATGTCATTAGCGGTTAGCTATACCAATGAATCATTAGCTGGCCATGCTTGTCAAACATTGAGGTTGTGGTTAAAGAATAATCCTAAATACTCCCACCTGGTGCCAGGAGATGTGGCTCCAACATTACCTCCTTCATCATTCGTGTCCAGGTAAGATACTCTGGTCATGTGATCCCTACTGTCTTCATCGTCAGTGTCCAAGTAAGGTATTCTTGTCATGTGATCACTACCGTCTTCATCATCAGTGTCCATATAAGGTACTGTTTTCATGTTATTACTACTGTCTGTGTCAAGATAAGGTTAACTGGTCATGTGATCACTACCTCCTTCACATTATTCTCTAGGTAAAGAACTCACATAATCAGTACTCCTTCATCACTATGAGTACACTGGTCATAAGATCATCACTACATGTGTAATTTAATTATTTGTATCTAGGGAGGATACATTAATCATGTGATCAGATAACTGATTAGATTTACTGCTAGTTTCTACATTTCAAATCTCCCATTGTGTTTATTGTCTGTTTTACATATCTTGACCTACACTTAGAAATCGATGGTAAAGGAAAACTATTGACCAAACTTTACGACAAACGTGATGACTTTTCATTTAAAATTGTCAACTTTCCTTTCATCTGTGGCAACATCCCTTCGGCTCCTGCGTATGGAGTGTTCATATCACAACTCATACGTTATGCCAGAGCTTGCAGAAACTATGCAGACTTTTTGTATCGCGCTAGAACTCTAACAAATAGGCTTCTGGAACAGGGTTATGTTGCTACAAGATTGAAGTCATCACTACAGAAGTTTTATGGTCATCATCATGAACTCGTGGATCGTTATGATGTATCCATCAGCATCATGAAAACTGATTTATTCAAAGGGTCATAGTTTACCTTTCCTCATTTGTCTACCCAGACTTGACTTTTTATGAGCAACTTGGCGGGTGTTTCTAGAAAAGCAGAGGACGCTTACCCTACCGGTGCACCTGGTCCATGCTCCCAGTTTTTAGTGGAGTCCGAGTTGCTCATTTACTTTTGTTACTTTGTATGTATGATTTTAGTTACTTTACGTTCTTTGTTGTGTATGTCTGTTTTCCATGTCTGGTCTTTGTCCCTGGATTACATTCTTTTGATTACCGCTATAACCTTGGTTCCCTTGATTACTCTTACATGTATGGATCATTTATCTTCTAATAACTGATATGAAATCACACATAAACCAATGCAAGTTAATGTGAAATCATATCCATTGCTTTGTCATGCATTTGCTCCTTCATGGAAATTCCTAAATTTTCCACAATTACTTTGAGTGTTTCATGTGCTTAGTGAATTTTATGTTTCCTTTCTTTCACAGTTCAGATCATACAGATGTACAGAGTCTATTTATAGAAGCAGCTAGAATGTCTCCACAGGAAATTGATGCCGATGTCCAGGTATTACATGAATTAGCAATATTGTGGCAATATTGTGGGTGCCAGTTGGGAAGCAGGACATGCTTACTGTTTTGAAGCACTTGATGTTACTCCCAGTTTTTTGTCGAAGTTCATATTGCTAATGCCTTAGTTTTTCGTCGTGTTTCCCTTATCGCCAGTTTTTATGTGTTGTATTTTTTTTCGGTTTACTTTATTATGTATGTGGATCGTTTAGACCATGTTTTTTTTATTTTTACATATTTGAATCATCCCACTGCTGATGCTTCAGTATTTTTGATGATATTCAGCATTGATCATGAGTTCATGAAGAAAACTTTTTTATGGATAAAATACACACGAACATGGTATGGAAGTTTTTGATAAATTTCAAGGCTTTGTACTTTTGATGAACTATTGAACAAAAAGCAAATTAAGTAGCCACTTTTGAAACATAAAAATTCAAACAAAATACAAATTAAATACTTGATAAAAAGAAGACAAGGTGGCCCCAATTTTATGCTTTAAGGCCTTCATCAGGAGTTAATAGCACAAGATGGGAGGGGAAACACATCTGTCAACTCAGATGCAAGCATGCCAAATAACCCTGTATTTTATGTATTATTGCCCCTATCTCTACAATGCAAATGAGGATGTAGTAGGGACTTGGTATCAGTAAACCTGTGCCTTACTCTGTCATTTTTTTTTTTTGGTCTTTTCCTGTTGGAATGAACTTGAAAGTGAAATATTGTTTAAAATATTTTTTACTTTATTGGAGGGAACCAAATGTCATGAAATTTTGATATATTGTTACTTGTGGCTAGTGGAAGCTTGCTTTGAAAAAAAATGACACCACTGGCCTTTACTGTTCTACAAAAAAGGGGCCAAAGGAGTGAAATATGTATTTATTTAAAATTTGTGTAGACAGTTTATTTGACAATTTTTAATTTGTTTCTTATAAAATTCTGTGTTGAGAATATTTTAAAGATTTAAAAAAGCATTTAGCATTTTAAGTCCATAGGGGCTGAAGTGGGGCTATACCCTAAAATTCAACTTATTAACTTTTTGTACGAATTAAAAAAATGATTGAATTCTTTATGAAAATCTCTGCCTGCATTATTCAATCAGATTTCAGACATTTTTTACGGTTTTTGAGTTATTAGGAGTCAATGGCACTACACCCTAAAACAATCAACTTTTTAATTTCTGGTCCAATCATGAAAATTGTTTTTCATTGTATTCATCTGGAGGTCCATACCTGTATTTTTTAATCAGTATCTGAATATTTTTCTTTTTTTTTCTTTTTTTAGTAACAAGGGGTCAAAGTGATTAACTTACAGTACCTGAATTACTGCATCAGGTTTTCCATTTTGGCTGAGTTAATGGTGCAGGGCTAGCCATATTTGACTGAGGCCCAGCTAAAGTTATTTTGGAATCACCTTGCCTGTCCATCTATCCATCCGTCATTCTGTCCGCCTAAACTTCATTGCAATTATCTTATCTCACTCGTAATAGATGGATTTATTTAAAATTTGGTGTGTGGCAATAAATTGATGATTCATACATTTTAAGCAATTAATTTTGGTTGCTATTCCATATCAATTTCTAGTTTTGTTGGACTATCCCAGTTGTCGCTTTATGATCATGAGTGTTGGACTATCCCAGTTGTCGCTTTATGGTCATGAGTGTTGGACTATTCCATTTGTCGCTTTATGATCATGAGTGTTGGACTATCCCATTTGTCATTATATGATCATGAGTGTTGAACTATCCCATTTGTCGTTATATGAGTGATAGAGAAAATTTACATCACAAAAAAAATTGACTGTTTGAATTGATTTCAAAAGTACATGTATTATGTGGCTTTTTGTCCCCTTTCAGCAAATGCCAAAGGGGACTTAGGTTTGCACTCCATCCGTCAGTCTGTCAGTCCGTCAGTCACACTTGGTTTTCTGGACTTTTTTTTGTAATGCTTCATTCAATTGATTTCATATTTGGTATATAGTCTTACCATGACAAGTTACAAGTTAAGTATGAATGATGTTACTGTTGAACGATTTTTACAGAAGTCATGGCCCTTGGACATAGAAAATTTCATGAAATTTTATGTTTTCTGGAATTTTTTTTGTAATGCCTCATCCAATTGATTTCATATTTTGTATATAGTCTTATCATGACAAGTTACAAGTTAAGTTCGAATGATGTTACGGTTGAATGATTTTTACAGAAGTTGTGTCCCTTGGACATAGAAAATTTCATAAAATTTTATGTTTTCCAGACTTTTCTTTATAATGTCTCATCCAATTGATTTTATATTTGTTAGCTAGTCTTATATGACAAGTTACAAATTAAATTTAAATATTATTGTGGCAAAATGGTTTATATGAAACTTATGGCCCTTTTACATAGAAAATTACATAAAATTTTATGTTTCATCATTTTAATGCAAATTGCTGCTGTCATTGTAGAGTTATTTGCCCTTTAATTCATAATAACGAAGTTTTTTACAACTTTCCAGGTGATAGAAAGAGAATGTCTTTATGCAGCTTTCTGTAATGCAAAAATGTTATTATCTACTGTAAAATGAAGCTCAGGTTTGATTTTGATGGAATTTGCTTTTGCTGTTCAAGAGTTATTTTCTCTTGATTATTAAAAAATAACACCATCCATTGTTAGTTCACATATATAAAAAAAATCTCATAAAGGCAATGAGTTCAAAGGCCAAAAGGGGACACTGTATTGCATCAGCAATACTGTCAGAATGCTTGTTATAAATAGGGGATCTATTGTAAGTGATTTTGTGTGCCGTCCAATTTCAACTTCTGAATGAGTTGGGGTAAACTTATCAAGACTTCATATTTGATGGGTAATCAGTAACTGGCTATACTTTATATCCTTTTTTCATACTTTGACATTCAGTATTAATTGACAGCATTCAGTATTATTAAGCTTACATTCTACTGGTTGATAATATTATCTTGTTCTGTATTATAGAATGGATTAGGAGTATTATTTAACCTAAGTGGAGAGTATGATAAAGCTGTGGATTGTTTTAGTGCTGCGTTACAAGTCAAACCAAATGTAAGTCACATCTAGCAAACCAATCTTAAGTTAAAGCCCACAAACCAATGTAAGCCACATCTAACATACCAATTTTAAATTATAGATCACAAACCTAATGTAAGTCACATCTACCAAACCAATTTTAAATTGTAGATCACAAACCCAATGTAAGTCACATCTAACAAACACAAACCCAATGTAAGTCACATCTAACAAACCAATTTTAAATTATAGATCACAAACCTAATGTAAGTCACATCTAACAAACCAATCTTAAGTTATAGATGACAAACCAAATGTAATTTGCAGCCTTAATAAAACCAAATAAAAATCATATCTTACCAAATAAATGTAAGTCACATCTTACAAAATAAATTATGTCACAGATAACAAAACAAATGCAAGTAACAGCTTGCAAAACAAGTATTTAGTTACATCTTACCAACCAATGTAAGTCATGTCTTAGAAACTAAATGCATATCTTACAAACTAAATTATATATCAGATGACAAATCAAATATGAGTTACATCTTACCAACAAATGTAAGTTTTGCCTTACTAACCAAATGTAAGTCACAGCTTACAAACCAAATGTTGATTGCAGCTGATGAACCAAATTTAAGTCATTGTTTAGAAACCAAATGTAAGTCACAGTTTACAAATCAAATGTAAATCACAGCTGACAAAACCTATGTGGTTTTTTTTCTGGTACAATGAATCACCTCTACCATAGGCAGTATCTTAATTTTCTATGGATTGATACGTAATTTGTTAATATTGCAGGATGCCTTATTATGGAACAAGCTTGGTGCTACCTTAGCCAATGGTAACAGGAGTGATGAAGCAGTGGAAGCTTACCATCATGCTTTACACATATCACCAGGGTTCATCAGATCTCGATATAACCTGGGTATAGCCTGTATCAACCTTGGAGCTCACAAGTATGTTTCTTTGGATTTGAAGATACAGTGAAATCTGTCTGAACTGAACCCTGAATGATACAAAAACCTGTCTAAAGTGAACCCTGAATGATCCGTAAACCTGTCTAGACCAGACACTTTATGAAGTTCTTTCACATCATTTAAAATTTATTTTGAACCTAGGAAAATTGAAGACTATATAAACAGTTTGTTTGTTTGTTTGTTTGTTTGTTTGTTTAACGTCCCAGCAGCAATATTTCAGCTATATTCAGACGATGAACAAGAAATTGATGATAAAATGAACATGAAATGATGATGAAATGAAAAAGGAATGGGACACAAGGACAATGGGGTTGACAAATTTTGATTGCCACTGGAAATAGGGAGAGGTGGATAGGGTCGGGCAATTTAGCCTCCTGTGGCGGAGCCCTATGGTTCCTACTCCGGGAGAATACCACAGTACGGTTCTTTAACGTGTGAGGAACGTGGCATCTTTCCCAACACGGTGCACCACTATGGTTTGCGGTCAGGTTTTCCGTATTATAGCCTGACAACCCCATCATGTAACACGCCAGGGGTACCCCATTCCACCACCTGGGGCACACATCCCAGTTGCTCTGTGGGCAGAGCGCCCTAGCCCCCGGCTAGGGTTCTGAGCACTATTTAGTCGCCTTTTACGACAAGCGTAGCACTGCTGCAGGCCTATTCTTTTAACACCCGGACTTGCACGGGTCCTATATAAACAGAACAAATTCAGCAATTCAGAAGGTTTCAGTGATTTTCCTATTTTTTAGAATACAGAGTTATGACGTTTAATATGACATTCTTAACAGCTCTTTATACCAAAGCTATGGTAAAAAAGTGATAAACACATGTCCAACATTTCGTGCAATTTATAGGCTGTGTCTGTTCAATAATATGAAGAAACTAGTCCTATTTGAATCCAAATAAATCACGGAAACTCCATTTTATCATTGTTTTACCATGGGCTGGCCATTTATGTTGTTATTTAACCCCTCTCCATAGCTCAGGGGGAACAATGTGACATAAATGGCCAGCTCCTGATAAAACAGTTATTAAAAGGAGTTTCTATGATTTATTCCTTAAGCTTCCATTCCCTTGATTTTTTTTTAAGCCAAATTTCAAAACACCCCAGTTATCCATTTGAGTTCAAAACTAGAAAAAAAACGCTTTTGCAGTTAATTTGTATTTTTTTTCAAAACACTAATATTTTGATAAATTTGTTCTTTAAAAGAATGTCAAACTTAAGACCTTTGAACCATCTATAATCAGACAGAATTACTGAACATTAACATAGTGCTGTTAGATGTGTATTGATATTATTTTTTAAAAAGTGCATGCATCTTTCAGATATACCATATACATAATAACTGCTGAACAGGAAAGATAAATTTTGTATTCCACTGGGAGAAAATACATGTATGATTTTGAGGGGTTAAAATTGTAAAAAATCTTGTTGATCTATAATTTCAGTACCTAGTCAAGATAATTACCAAGAAATAGGACCATTGTTTTATATGATGTTATGAATATATGTACTGCCAACTGTGGTCTCTAAAAATCTGTTTTGTCTTTTCAGAGAGGCTGTAGAACATTTCTTAACAGCTTTAAACATGCAAAGAAAAAGCCATGGGTTGAAAGATCCTCAATTAGTAATGTCAAAAAATATCTGGGGAACTATGAGAATGGCTGTCTCATTAATGGGACGTCCTGATTTATATGATGTCTGTGATAAAAATGATTTGGACAGTTTAAACAAAGAATTTCACATGGATTTATGATGCAAGGGGAACAGTAGAAAGGAGGATTCTGCAGCTACTCAAGAGCAAGTTGATCATCTTCCTGGTGTATTGAGTTTGATTTTTAAATAGACTCAGTCACTCTGGTGATACAAGGATATACATAATCAGGGCATCAATCTTCATCGACTTCTGTTATAAAATGATATTTGACCTTTTTTTTCATATTATGGAAAACATGTTTTGCAATGGAAGAGGAGATACGAAAACATTACACTATGAATTGCGATATTTTTGCTTTAATCATATCACGATACTTTTATGTGGCTTATAAAGGAAAAATCCTCCTCTGATGTCAAGGTTACACTGCAGTACATATATTTATTTCAACATTAGAATTTACTTGTTGAAGAATCAGCTGTTAGCTCTTATGTGTTCATATTACATCTAATTACCTGGTACTATGCAAAAAGTCATGCAACTGATTCAGGATAGAGAGAAGCTTCTTGATATTGTAAATTCTGAAATATTGCAATAGTCGTATTGTTGCAAAATCTTGATAGACAATATAAAATCACAATAATGGAAACTGTTGATTATACACTGTATTGATTTCTGGCACTGACCGTTCTAGCCCTGCCATCAATTCTAGATGAGATCCTTATTAAACACCATTGAATAGATGTTTTTAATTATCATGTTTTATCAACAGCCTTTCATGTTTAACTGGAGAGATTGTTCGTTGGATAAAAACTGTTTTTCCAGAATTTTATGGATGTGTGAAATTGGACCTTTCACTCACAATACAAATAAAAGTCTGAAGGATTTTATGTCAGGTTTGTGAGTAAATGGTCAGATTTTACACATCCATAAATTCTGGAAAAACAGTGTTTAACCCTTATAATTCCAATCACTAACTATCTGAAATATATTAATAGTTTTTTTTTTTTTTTTTGTAACTCTCATTCAGTGAAATTGACATCTGAAATATACATTGCAAATGGCGCCATTCAATGGACAACATGACAAGTTATCAGTTTCAATATTCAAAGTATTTACAGCCTACTAATAAGTATTTTCTTTCAAAATTATTGTTTTGAATATACAATGCTGAAAAAATGAATGGAATAAAGCAGATAATAATGTTTGAGCTTCTTAACTGCTGTATCGTTTGATCAAAGTGATGGCAGCCATTGTTGTTTATGATAAGTACATGGAATTTACACTGTTGTCAAAAATATCATCGTTGAGGTCATAAAAGCTGAACAAGCAATCATAATGCACGAAGAAGGCATATGCTAATTAGATTGGAATTATTATCAGGTGAAGGCCGTTATATTTAGTGCTATGCTATTGGTAAACAGTGAAAACACTGATTTGATATGTACATGTACATGGTTATTATGTTACTGCATGATTTGTTAATGAGATGATTTTGAATGAATGGTAGATAATAATAAATTATTTTTATATGATCTCTTGTGTTAGTTAATAATTGTAAAGATTTATATATAAATAGAAGATGTGGTATGATTGTCAATGAGACAGTCATTCAAAAAAAGCAAATCAACCAACATATACACGTTTACAGACCATAAATATGCTGTCTCAAATATTTTGTTTGGTTTGAGATGTTAAGTCTTCTTTTCCTCTTTCTATTTGTTGCACTTTTGCTATGAAAGAAGTGGGGCTTTATTTTATATTACTTGTTTGATGGCACAAAAAGCATATTATATGTACTATGTTGGGCAAATAAACTAGCCAATTAGGGCACCATTCGTATATGATTTGCATAATTATACATTACTACACCACCATATGCTGCTGATCGGTGCCGTCGAACCGTCAATTCTAGCTTCATACGAGATCAAAATGTACCTCTTAAATACTATATACGCGTACATGAGTTCTACGTGTGTTTGTACTTGACTGTATGAGAGTAGAAAGTTTACATTAAAAGATGATATATGATCGGTGAGCATTGAACTGGCCAATTTATTTATAACTATAAAGAATACATCCATATATAATACAGGAAAACTAGAACTATCTTATCAAACTCTCAGATCCTAATAGATGACTCGAATTAAACTGCTAAGTTGGATAGTCTTTTATAGAAAAAGAAAAATAACGTATGTTGTGAAGTGGCTCAAATAAAACGTAAATAAGAAAAATAGATTAGTGAACAATAGCTACATTTAAAAGGTAGAAAGGAACTACATACAAATAAAATATGAATAAAACGTAAAAATATTGAAAAACAATGAGCCGAAATTTTCGGCCTTACAGCCTTCGCCAGGGGCAAAAAGTAATGAGAAAACTGTCAATCTTTACCACAGAGACAAGGTGCCCCTTCAAAATTGATCTTCATAATTATGAAATATGCACCAATTTCAAGATGAAAATTTATAAAACGAAAAGCAGTTGAAAACCGGGTTTTAGTGACTGAATGATGCGGGTTTTGACATTCATTCCAAAGGGATGGGCAGTCCCAAGAAAGCTGATGATACGCTGTTGTAGGAACCGTTGTTTTTCGCCTGAACATGTATTCAACATGTTTAATATTTAGTAAAGGATTAACGGGATAAACAAAAATTTCTAGACTTAGCCCACTGTACTCTAAATAGACCTATAAATAAAAAAGGCACTTGTAAGCGAGACATTATGTCTGAATTGTGCGACTAATTTCATTCCAGTAATCTTTCTATAAAAGAATAGTATCGTTTTCTCTCTCACATTTTGATTTTTCAAGGCTAGACATTTGAATAAAACATTTGCATTATAGGATTTATCGAAAATGCAAAAACTGTCTGTCTTAGAGTCTTAGAAAAGGAAATTGTGTAATTACAGCTGAAAACAATGGGCCAAAACGTCCGGTTAAACTTTTTATCATTATTTTCAGCGGCTAATCAAGATTTATCCTCAGACGAGTTCAATTTCAAGTATAGGCATAACAAAACCAACCCAAACATTGCGTACCTATTGTCTAATAACATTTTCTGTATTACCACAAAAAATGTTCGCGACAGTTTTCGCTATTTTCGCGATTAAAGCTGTAGCGCGACAATAAGACTGCTTTGATTTTTTAGGACATTACAGTATAGATCGCGAATAAAAAACTGCACGAAAGTTAATTATCACAGAAATTGCGAAATAAAACAGCGCAAGAATTTTTCGGTTACAGTACGGTGAAAGAAAAACGAATACGGCATGTGCAGTTTGAAAATATGTAGATTGATACAAAGACTGACATGATGAAGGCAGCACAATTACAAACATAAAGCCAAACATTCAGACTCCACTTTTGTCCAGTGTGGGATACCATATAATATGATTGACATTTTTGTTTTACTACGATTTATAGACTGATTACAAAATGAGTCATAGGTTGTCTACTATTTCCAATTATACCAAACCAATTTATGGTTTTGATAATTTTTGAAACAAGTTTGGATATCATTTCGACATTTTATGTGACATTTTTAAACAGATCAAAATAATGTTTTAAAATCATATTTATTCTATATTTGATGTATTTGATACTGTTTACCAATCTACCGTGAAGAATGTTTCGATTTCTGGCCAAGTAATATTCTGTACATGGATTCCATCATTACAATTTTGAGTTAAGTACTGAAAAAGAAAGAATTGGTTGAAAGCTAATAAGATAGAATAAGTTAAGTACAGCTCTTCTTAAAACCAGACAGAGGCTTATAATAGGTGATTCATGCATTTTTTAATCCCAAATATATTTTTTATTGCAATTCCTTCTGTAGGCTCTGTAGAGACTGCATCAAATAACTGTAGTTTCCTGGATAGATTAAAACTTTTTAAAAAATTGGTTATACATGTATTCTACCACTGAAATAGTACGGGAAAATGTCTTGCCAGACTTTTTACACTATGACTAGTCAAAAAACATTTCAAGCAAAATGGAAGATCCCAAATATTTTTTAATTAGAAATCCCTCAAAAGGCCTCTTAGAAATTGTATTCAAAAACAAAAGTGCAAATGAAAATTGCCTACTGGAGATATTAACACTTAGATTTTGGTTATGGTCAACTACAGGAAAAATACAGGAAATCTTCCCGCCAAAATGTTTACACTATAATCAGTAAAACATTATACTCGGCGTCACATAAATAACATACTGTTAAAATTTGAATAAAAATATTTTCTTCGACTTTATTGACACCAACCGTCGTTTAAATTGTCTTAAATGACTTGCTCATTCGTTTAGCCAAACAGCTTCTCAAAAACAAGTCGCTTATTAGCTTAAATCATGCGTAACAAATCCTTACGGGAAAATCCCATACTAATATCCGCCATGTTGGTTTTTACGGGACGATTTGTTTACAAACGAAGTGCGTAAGTTCCCGTCGAACTCCGGTGACAATCGTCTGCTTGATCAACTTCTCGGTATTATACGTTGTTCGCGTAAAATAAATCCGAGATATCCGAAATAACGCCGAATTGCATTCTGGGTTCTTCGGTTTTTGGACAAACCATTTAAACGTAAACAACATCTCCTAGCAACCCGATCACTGTAAACATGGCCGACTTTTTACAATGTAAATATTGCCACCTAGAATTAAAATCTGACCGGAATTTAACGATTCAATGTTTAGGGAGAAGCCGTTTGGCTTAA
Organism: Perna viridis; assembly: GCA_037379345.1. Classification (NCBI taxonomy): domain Eukaryota; kingdom Metazoa; phylum Mollusca; class Bivalvia; order Mytilida; family Mytilidae; genus Perna; species Perna viridis. The sequence continues at coordinate 7,688,440 of CM074522.1, read as the reverse complement.
CGAATGAGCAAGTCATTTAAGACAATTTAAACGACGGTAGGTGTCAATAAAGTCGTAGAAAATATTTTTATTCAAATTTTAACAGTATGTTATTTATGTGACGCCGACTATAGTTCACAATAAGTTGCAGAACCAAGGACATGAACTTAGGAGGAGTTGTTTTTTGGACGTAACAAATGTATTTATTGATTATCTTAAGTTAATGACAAATCCACCGTCTGGTTTCTAGGCGAAACCATATTAAGTTCTGAAAGGATAAAATAAGTGCTAATAAGATAAATAAGGGTATGGTGGACACTTAAACAAGTTAAATACTGAAAAGATATGATAAGTTAAGTGCTAATACGATTTATTAAGTACTGAAACAACAGATCAAGTTAAGTACTAAAACTGAAACAATAAAATAAGTTAAAAGCTAATTAGATAGACCAAGTTAAGAACTGAAATGATAGAACAAGTTAAGAACTGAAATGATAGAACAAGTTAAGTACTGAATCTGAAATGACAGAATATGTAAAGCAGGAAATCGGCCAGGAATTATTCAAAAAGTGATACATAGTTGGAGAGTCTACATAGTATATATTATTATACATATGTAGTAAACAGAAATAAACTTAACATAACCCTTGGTCTTAGGAGAAAAAAAATCATATAGATGTACTATACAAAATTAAAGGAGATCCTAAAAAATATGTATGCGAAGATAGTACTTGCATTTTATGTTAAAATAGTCGATAACTCCCTTGATTTTCACAACTATTTTGACTAGTGTTTGTGGCTCAATTGTACAGTACCGACACTTTATAAATACGGGAAATTTAACTTAGGTTACAACCTTCTTTCAGCTAGTAAAAGTTTGCTCGAACTAAGTAATTATTTTTTTGATAAAAATAAAGGGACCAATTTTACAATTGAATGTACCTCATCCTTCATACTTATGAATGAACCTCATTCTTCATACTTCTGAAAGAAATCTCCTTCATTATAGTATGCATACCTCAAGCTTGTCTGATTCACATTTCAAAAACAATCCAGTTTTCAGAGTTGGAACATTATGATGAAACTGAGCAATTGCTGTAAAATCTTTGATCATTTTACAATCCTGGTCGACCAGCTGAAATGAGAAACGCATTTACAGTTAATTGTTTTCTCTATTGTCAAAAGCCTGCCATTAAGTTCGCGTCAAATTCACATCTTATCCTTAAGTAAAATGAAACTCCATGGGAGATTATAATATACGCGTTTTTAGAATGCGAACACAAGTGACCATGTTTTCATAAGCTTATTTTTTTATAATCTAGTATTGAGGAAAAAATACACAAACATAGTGAGACTTTCATATTTGATTAATCTGTTTTCAAAGTATTTTCAAACTTATAGACGGTCGACATAACGACGTGTTAAAAGGATACCATGTTTTTTTTTTCAAAAGGTATTACGACACACTTGGGTCAAATCACTCAATAGTTACTGTGAAAGTATTGTTCGTTGGATACTAATTTGCGTGGTTTTCATGGGTAGACCAAACCAAGAAATTTGGTTCCCATCGAAAAGGATATGTCTATTGATGTGTACACCGAAAACCTCATAACAACGAATTCAAGAATCCACGAACTTGTGTTTCTTCCCTAAAATTGGTATCCACAGTGCTTTCACAGTAACTTGTTTCGCAAGACATTAAAGCCACTGGTATGATTACAATTTTATGCGCGATAAATATGTCATGGTGTCATATTTCAAAGTGAACCCCCTCTCCCTGCATATTCATAGGAGGTACATAATGGCATCACGTGTTTAAGAACATGTTAAGGTTTTATTAAATTTTTGGATTGGATTGGAAAATGGCATTTTCAAGGTTGACGAAAGACAAATTCCTTATTTTGCTTCAGCAAACCCAAAAGTCATTTAGAAGAAAAAAAAACTATAATTAAAGGTGCATAATGGCGTCAGGTGATACAGAATTTATCAAATTCAATTCAACCGTTTCATGGATCGAGTTGAGGATTTTAACAGCAAACGGACGGATAAAAGGGCGAACTAATGAAATCCAAAAATACCAATCATATATAATGCAAAATTTGATATGCTGAACACGTGTTTCAAGGAGTAACCTCTAATCAGCAGCAAAATTATTAAATATATATTGGTAGAACTAAATCCAAAATTTAAACGTATACAATAAGTACTCAAAACCAAATCTATCGAAATAGGAACCCAAAGTCACCACCGCAAGATTCTACCATGTGCAATAAAAGCTGCGTAGCATAATCAATATATACCTCCATTATTGCAAGGAACATTAAACATAAAAAAGCTATAAATATATACCCTTGAACCGACTTTCCACGAGGAGACGCCTGGAGCTGGACAAAATTTGATTATTATACCATCCGAGTTAGACTTGTGATTAGAGCATTTCCTTGCAGTAGCATGCTCTGCTCTTTCCTTGAATGCAAAAGCTTTCAAGAGGTCAGCTGAATCGCAAGTTCTTTCGACAAAGACTAAAATATATAAAACAATTGTAACATTTACCGTGATTTAAAACGAAAATTAATTTAACTGATTGTGATTTAACGCCCTGATATTCCACGCAAATCAGGATGAAAATGTTCGTCTTATCGGACAGACCTGCTGTTCGACAAGCGGAGTCAGTTTTTTATAGTTTTTTATATGCTCAAAGAAGCAATATTCCGCTAGTAATCTTGTCACTCCATTCTGTCTCCAAACCATCCAGGCGTTACTCTGTCTCGTATATGGCGCCTGCTTACTTGAGATGCTTTGATCTCCGAGTTTAAAGTCTGGCACCACTCGGTCGATAATAGAAAACTCGATCTTCGACACTAGAGGTGAACACGCCTTTCAGAAACAACGAGGCAGTTTTGAAGGTTTTTTTCCAATCAGAGAAGCAAAGGTGCGTTCAAATCATTTAAAAAAACAAGAGGTCTAGATCGCCAATCATAATCCAGAGATTGAAGCTTTCCCTTAACGCTTTAGTTCGTAAAATGTAAGCCGAAAACTTTTTAAACATTTTCTTAATGACAGGGACGAAGTCCAGAAATGGAAAACAGACACACAACAAAGAATATAAAATAAACAAAAGAAATACATACAAAGTGACAAAAATAAATGAGCAACTCGGACTCCACTAAAAACCGGGAGCACGGACCAAGTGTACCTGTAGGGCAAGTGCCCTCTGCTTTTCTAGAAACATCCAGCGAGTTGCTCATAAAAAGTCAAGTCAAAGGAAAATGAAAGAGAAAAGGTAAACTATGACACAGTGAACAAATCAGTTTTCATACTGCAAATGGATACACCGTAACGGTCCCGGATTTCGTGATGACAACTATAAGACTCAGGTAGTGATGACTTCAAACACAACCCTGTTCCATAAGCCTAGTCGAAAGAAGTCTAACACGATACAAAAAGTCTGTGTAGTAACGGCAGGTTTTGGCATAACGTATGAGTTGGGATAGGAAAACTCCATACGCAGGTGTTGAAGGGATGTTGCCACAGATGAAAGGAGAGTTGACAATACGGAATGAAAATTCATCGCGTTTGTGAAATAGTTTTTCATTACCATCGATCTCTATATGTAGGTCAAGATACTAGACTGACTTCACAGTGTCTGTAGTATCGTTTATCTCAAGTTCTTTAAGGTAGATGCGATGTATCAAATCCCCGAAATTAGGATTGTTTAACGATAATACGTTATCTATATAGCGAAAACTGAGATTAAAGTATCTAGCTAAACGATATTCTTTCTTTCGGATCAGATCAGCTATAAAGTCAGCCTCATAAGAGTGAAGGAATAGGTCAGCAAGTATAAGAACACAATTTTTTCCTATTGGAATGTCGACCATTTGTTGAAAAACGCGTCTACCACACTGGACAAATATGTTATCGATAAAAAATTCCAGCATTTTGAAAACATCTTCTTTGGTATATATGGAAGATGATTTGGAATTATTTTTTACAAGGTATGAGGAATCTCTACCAAGAACTACATATTTGTATCTAGGTGTACCGTCAAAGAACATGAATTGTAAACATACAGGCAGATAGAAACAAAGGCAAATGAGCAACCGGACTCTATCGAAAATTTGCAATTGGAGCATGGTTCTAGGTCCACCGGTAAATGTAAGGTAAGCGTCCCTGCTTTTCTAATAAAAACCGCCATTTTTTTCATTAAATGTAACGTCATAATATAGTAGAGAATTTTGTCGAAAATCATCCTGTTTATAATTCAGATGGCGTCATATCTAAAATTAAATAAGATAATACATTATGTCAGTAATAAATATTTCCTCTAACCGATGTTTTTATTTTAGCTTAGAAATACTGGTATATCTTACCAGTTGTGCCAGTTCCACCAAAATCTGGCGGGAACAGTGTTTCGCCTGGTCCAAGGGTCACGGACTGTAAATTACCATCTAAAAGAAAGGATTAATGACGTTTTTAGCCTACAAATTTGTCGATCTATCGGTACTTTGTTCTTTTATCTGTTTCCTATGATAAACCTGTTTAACTTTAAGACTCTAAAAAAGTCTTTGTTGTACTTATTATTGATGGTTTGCTTAAACTTGAATCAAATATGATTACGGATGTAACTACTTTTCTGATTGGCTGACTTCCTTAGTTAACCGTCTAATATACGTAATATTACTATGTTGTTGTGACGTCAACTAATATTGTCTCCTCGTTTAATTTTGAAATGTAAATTAAAATATAATAAATGACTAACAAACGTTTTGTCTTTCATTTGAAATAATGTCAATGCACGCGAGTATTTTTTTACGCCTATTTTTCTATAAACCAAAATATTGAAATATTTCCTTTTTTGAATGAATTATGCTATACGTATAACACTACTGCACAACAGAAACAACTGTCTGTACCATAGTCTAATTCTTAATGTTAAATTTCTTTATATCATTGATAATGACTGACAAATGGACTGATATTGACTGACAAAGGTACATTAAAATATGAATGAGCAGGTCATTTCGCAGGCAATCAGGCATTTGTGGACTGTTTTAAACTTTTTTGCGTTTATTCAAACATTTTTGTACCGTTTAAACTTAATTTTTATTTTAGTTTTTGTTTTTGACTGAATCAACATAGGTTGCGTAAAAACAGATGTTTTAGGACCGGCTTTGGGTTTAATCAGTTAAATTTGAACTGACATACTTGTTTTCTTTTCCGAAGATGCAAATTGCAGAAGCTCAGTTTTTTATTCAGACTTTTAAGACTCCTTTTGTATTCCGTTTTATTCCTTTTACAGTATTAATTCCACTTGGAATTAAAGATATAAATGGTTTTAATTATGCCAATAGAGTAACATATTTTTTGACACCAGGTATTGTAGACATTATTAAAGTAACTCATAGGATACCAGTATAACAACGAAATGTTTTGTGACCAAATAATACGAGGAAAAGTTCATAATTTTTTATCCTGAATGCGACTAAAAGGGTTGAACATTTCAATTATATATTAGGTTTTGTGTTGGTTATTTGTAAAATATGGGGCAAATGACCAAATGATAGGATTACACCCTTTTTGAAATTTCCTGGATTGACAATTAACTTTTAAAAATTTCTCGAACTTGCCCCTGGTTTTATTTATATTTCCAAATTGCAACTACGGTAATACATCAAGCAGTGATTAAGATACCCCATCTTCATCATTATATATATTTTGCAACAGTGTGTTCAAGTGTCTCATTCGACCTTTTTAAGTGTACTTTTCTTATCTTCTTACAAACAATAATCGTGTCCGTCGTCGCCACTGGATAGAGAGAGAAAGAGAGATAAAGAGTGACTTTTAGACGCATACTTCCCCATAATTAGTAAATATCAAAAACAAATTTAGGAAGTACATACATGTACCAAATCATCTCTGGTTTTAACAGATTTTCTCCCGATTGATAAAGAGTACAAGCTTTTGCTTGGAGTAAACAGTTACACGGTGTTGTTCATATCACACACGTGTCTACTACATCCTGTATATATTATGTATGCATTATTTCACAGGAGGTTCATATCCACATATCATGGATCGGTCGGTATTATAATGTAACACTGCAAATAATTGTCCCCTTGAAATAAGACAAATAAGGTGACAACCAACTTACCATTCTACATTGAAGAGAAGTGGAAGATTTAAATGATTTATTCTAATTAGAATATGCATTTTCACAATTCTAACTGTCTAAATATTAATTCACACACATAGAATAAAATTGATTGACATTGTGTAAAATCCGATATATTTATTTACTATATCTAAAATATTTATTTACTATAACTAAAAATAACAAAATGGTTTGAGTCAAAATATTTATTCATTTGTTCTTTTTGAATCTGTGCATCCAGTGTATGCTGAAATTTTATGTATTGGAAAAGGGGGGTTGAGGCTAGACTGATAGTTTTCTACTGTTTGTACAGTAATGTCATTTTGTTTATTTTACACCCATTCACCTCTGAAAATAAACATACCTATTGTTGTAGGAGCAGCAGTTGTTGTGACTAAAATTTTTAAAAAGGCAAATAATTGTTCTAACGCATGCTATAATAGATATAAAATAACACAAAAATTTTTGTCAAATGGTTTAACGTAGAACTGCTAAAATTAATTAATTTATTGCATGTATTGGTTTTGCAAGATTGCTGTATAACAATGTGAATTTGTAAGATTTGTTTTGCATGTACAAATTACATGTACCATGAAACATCTAATAGATTAATCATAAAAATCATGAATGTGACGGTCGCTGCTGGGTAAACCTGGACATTCTTACATGTATCTTTCAGGAGCATCCGATGTCACTCTTGTTTTTGTTTTTTGTTTTGTTTTTTTTTTGTGCCAGGTCATATTGCTAGTGCTTGTTTTTTGTTTTCAGTATATTCGATTTTACATGTTCTATTTTATTCGGTTTGATTCATTGTATATGTTTCAAGTCATTTACTTGGATTTTGATGTTTCTTTATTGTCCCATTATTACCGCTTCGATATTGTATTGTCGATATTCATAACATAAAGGACTAAAATACAACCTTAAAACTTGTACTGATAATTGAAGACTCAAGACGTTACGGAACATTTAAAAGCAAGCGATATTTTTTTTTGTGCAAATTAAAGATGAACTGCATATGTATCTATTCACAATATAGGTTTGATATCAGTTAAACCGAGCTACATCTGACTAATACATGTATAGGAATTGTCGGTCTGTTAGTCTGTAACTATCAGTGATACTTTTTTTTGTAGGATTTAGATTCGTTAATTGTAACATAGTCCACATGAAATGGTGCACAGTTGTTGTAAAACATTGGAAGTCTGTATATTCGACAAATATGTTCGACAAGACATTAAAGAGTAATCAAGGGAACCAAGGTTATAGCGGTAATCAAACGAATGTAATCCAGGGACAAAGACCAGACATGGAAAACAGACATACACAACAAAGGACATAAAGTAACTAAAATCATACATACAAAGTAACACAAATAAATGAACAACTCGGACTCCACTAAAAACTGGGAGTATGGACCAGGTGCACCGGTAAGGTAAGCGTCCTCTGCTTTTCTAGAAATACCCGCCGAGTTGCTCATAAAAAGTCAAGTCCGGGGTAGACAAACGAGGAAAGGAAAACTATGACCCGTTGAATGAATCAGTTTTCATGGTGCTGATGGATACACCATAACAATCCACGAGTTCATGATGACGACCATAAAACTTTTGTAGTGATGCCTTCAATCTTGTAGCAACATAACTCTGTTCCAGAAGCCTATTTGTTAGAGTTCTAGCACGATACAAAAAGTCTGCGTAGTTTCGGCAAGCTCTGGCATAACGTATGAGTTGTGATATGATTACTCCATACGCAGGAGCCGAAGGGATGTTGCCACAGATGAAAGAAAAGTTGACAATTCTGAATGAAAAGTCATCACGTTTGTCGTAAAGTTTGGTCAATAGTTTTCCTTTACCATCGATTTCTAAGTGTAGGTCAAAATATGAGGCTGACTTCACAGTGTCTGTAGTATCTTTTATCTCAAGTTCATTTGGGTAGATTCGATGTATCAAATCCCCGAAATTAGGATTGTTTAAAGATAATACGTCATCTATATAGCGGAAACTGAGATTGAATGATCTAGCCAAACAATATTCTTTCTTTCTGATCAGATCAGCTATAAAGTCAGCCTCATAAGAGAGAAAGGAATAGGTCAACTAGTAAAGGAGCACAATTTGTTCCCATTAAAACAATTAGGTGTTTCATGTAATTGCAGTAAATATATATGTCTACCATTTTTCGTATTAATTACATTAATCCTACTTTAAGTATTAAGTATCAGGAAAAATAGGAAAAAAATCAGAAAAATAAATGTCAAAAACCCACCAATCTGACAATGTAATTTCAAGCTAGGACGCCTGTCCTATTAGATAAGATCATTATATTCTGGATTTGCTAATAACAGTTTCAATAGATTGTTTTTGAAAAAGTTATCTGCCCCTGAAATGTGCGTTTGCAGGGTATTGCAATGAAGCTATAACTACATTTACCAAAGGGATATAGATAATTCTGTCTTTTTCCCCTTGATTCTGACGGTGGGTGTAAATTGTCAAATAATTTCAAAAAATTCATACCATGTGTCACCGACTGCCTGATTCTTACAGAGACTGACACTTAGTTAACTTACCATGTTCACAGTTGAGACCAATGTAACCATCTCTACAGACACATATGTATTCCATATCGTCCGAAAAACAATGTCCGTTATGCTTACATGGATGGTTTGAACAACCTATGTACAAAAAGACAAATATGCAAAAACATAAAAAACAAATATACTTATGCAAAATGCGAAACAAAATATCAACGGATATAGCTGGAATAACATTGACGGCTGACAACCATTGATAGGTTGCCACTTACCTTCAAAAATGGACCCAGAGCACTGTTGTAGTTGATACTGACAATATCTTATGGGATATTGTGTATGAAATTGAAAGTAACTATTATTCTGCTTATCGGTAATCTAACAATAATTGTACTTTTTATCAATTTTGTGTATTTTTTATTAGCAAGAATCTAGTAGTGCAACTACAAACTGTTAGTGCATTACGTCATTCAATATCTCCCAGTGTCGGAAATCTTTAAATATCTTGCCATATACGATAGACAAATATAGGTCGACAAAGTTAAACAAAAAAAGTGCATATCTTGAGTACTGCAAGTGAAAGTGGCACCTTGATCAATTGACCTTTCTACAACAATAACGCAAATCGAGTTTTGAAGCTAACAAAAAGATATGGGTTTGATTGAGAAAAAAGTACATTTGGATCAACAGATAAATTATAATTTGCCTTTCATTGAAGAAACCTGCCATGTAGCGGGCAGAACTTGACCTATAGACAACGAACTAAATAGCCTCCACAACAGTTAAACAAATAATTATTCATAAATTTTATTTTAGGAGTCCGATTGATAAAAATTCCATTTTAAATTCTAGACATTTCAAATTGTTTCCTTACATTTTTTACTAAAAACCAAAAAACAAACAAACAAACAAACTTACCATTTATGATCGGTGCTACAGTAGTATTTTTTAAACCTACAAAACCAAATATGTATATTAAAAAGTTTTATTAGTTTAATACCAGCCCATGTGAGAATCAGAGAGAGGGTTGGCATATCTTTCATTCATATAACATATCTGTATGATTACAGACAGAATTTTTCCTTTTTTAGACTTAACGGATCATGATCCAATTGGACTTTCCTGAATTCCGGTGCCCCGGAAAAAAATTATACGTTAAAGCGAATATTAAACGTGAAGTGTGGAGTTTACTTATCACCTGATGAATCCGGACATCTCATGATTAATACTAGATGAATGCAAACTTTTCTTATTCATAGGTCTTCATTATTCAAAACTGTCAAAACCTATAAAAGTATTAGCATTTTTTTATTCGAACTGTAAACAATTTTTTTCTCGCTAATTTCGCGAGGAAGAAAAAATTCACCAAAAATAAGTCCCCTACAGAATTAATGTTAGACAGTGTCATTTACAAAAAAAACACGTATAGTGCAGTGGACGGCTTAGGATTTTTCGAACTTTAATGGGCCTAGAGAGTATACGGCTACATTATATGTCAATGGGAAGATACATCAATGAAGTCTTTGAATATCTAGCTAAAAAGTGGCAATGGTTTCTGCTATTTTGCAATAATTAGAGTAGGGATCAAAGATCAGTCGAACCCAATACACTTTGATAAGTAATTTATGTGAAATCGTTCATTATAGGTGTCGGAAAACAAGTAAAGATCACATGTATAGAATTTCAAAAATGTTAAAAAGAACTTTTCCGACAAAAGTTGACAATTTAATGACAGAACAAGATTGCCTCGAAAAATGGTGGCGTTTTAGTGCATTTTCAATGATTAAGAGATAATAAGACATTGTAGAATATTGCAGTGTGTATCCAAATGTTCTTTACTGAATAACAAATGAAATAAACACAACATTCTCGATTCGATCTGCAACATGAGCTTTACCAAATGAGTTTGAAGTTGCCAATTTTCACATATTTTAACTACTTATTATACTAAAATTGTAAAATTCGAAACCAATTCTCGGACAACTTGTTCTGTTACCGAACTTTTGGTACAACAAAAAATCCTAAAAACCAAAGCGCTTTGTAATTTCTGGTCGCAGCACAAATGGTAGTGCAATTGTATTGCTTTCCGGTTTTGTCTTGACATTGCCATTTTGACTTTCCTTTGTCTTTTCCTTATTGCTGTTGCCTGGGGTGTTTGCCTTATTTTGCTGTTGTCTGGGGTGTTTGTCTGATTGCTGTTGCCTAGGGTGTTTGCCTTATTGCAAATGATTATGGTAATTTTGTTGTTGTTGCCCTTTATTTGATATCCCAAAACACGAAGTTAAGGAGGTAGACCTAGGGTAAGGGACATAACTCATGAAATCAGTGATATGTTTGTATCGCATTCAATTCCACTAATAAAAGTCTTTCAATCTTTCATTTGAAACGGAATGAAATCAGTCCATGTTACTTTGATGCTTACATGAGACTGTTGTAAATGGTGAATACAAACGTTCCAAAGATTTTTAAGAGTTGTGTCCCTTACCCTAGGTCTACCTCCTTAAATATTTGCAAAAATAGTTTGAAGTATGATTATCCTGTTACGTACTTGTCTCACAATGTTGACCCGTGTAATCAATCGGACAAAAACATCTATACCCAGTTAATTCCTTTCCACAGATTCCTCTTACACAAGGACTGTACGAACATACTGTAAATCACAAAATATATGAGGTTTCAACAGCTCGAGCAAAACTCATAGCGGAAAGTGCCACTTTAGTTAATAAATAATATCTATAAATCGTATTTTATATCATGTAATTTGTTGAATAGAATGATTTAGCCCTAGTGTGAATTGTGTTTGACGAGACCTCGTGGCTGGGAGCAGCATAATCGTTGCTAGATTATTACCGAAAGGTACTCACTCCCATTATGACATGTACCGATGGCAGAGTAGGACATACTTACCAATCCAGAGCACCTGATTTTACCTGGTTTTTAGCATATTGCTAGTGCTTTAGCTTTTTGTGTAATGTCTTGTATTCCTTATCTTCAGTTTTTATTTTATTTGTTTCGCTTGTGTATGTAGGTAGTCTTTGATTCCTGTGTTCACGTTTATGCTATGTCTGTTGATTTTGATTTATTTGAATTATCCCACTCCAGACGCTTCCGTATTTCTTTGTTGATATTTATGTACATCATATCAAAATTATGCGCAAATAAATTAGGAAATAAATCACGGAAAATCCATTTTATCATCACTGCCATTTACGTCGCATTGTTTTACCCCGATCGATATCGAGGGATTAAATGACGACATAACTGGCAAGCCCGTGCACGTGGTAAAGCAATGAAAAAATATAGCTTCAATGATTTATTTCTATCCTTAATCGGACCTGTTTCTTCATATTTTTTAATAGACGCAGCCTAATTATTGCGCACAATATGTTGGTCATGCGTTTATCACTTTTTTGCCATGGCTGAATTTAAAAAAAACTTTGAATCACGTCATATTAAAATTGATAATTTAATTCAAAGTTATTCTAATACTAATAATCTTAGGTAAATAAAGGTAACAAAAACACACGAGTTCGCCCATCACACCGACTTATACATAAACACGAATACCAAAAACAATGAAAAACCATAAAACAAACGACATGTCTTCTTTCCATACTACATTATATAAGTAAAACAAAATAAAAGTAACCTAGTGTTAGTAATTACGATTGAGAAAATATCAAAACATGCATATATTGATAAGAAACAAGAAATTAAGACATCAAATATATGATAGCACAAATTCAGATAAAAGTACATGACATCTCACTAAAATATATAGCGTTATGCAGCTGAAAGGAAATTTAAATGACGTATTTGTCCTCTGTGTTTGCGATTCGTGATATGGAACGGCTGTTTCATGAGCATGACGCACCGAAACTGAAGCGCACACATTTGGTTTATTAGTTAACTATGCATTGAGAAACAACTTTGATTGTCAATGATACTACCAAAGACAAACTACCATTAAACTGAGTGCAACTATTCTTTACTTACTATCGAATGGTTTAGCTACAGTAAAAAAAAGAGAATTCAATAATAACTAGATTTAATTGTTACGCACAACGCCCCTTACTCCTCCATTGCCACAGGAACATTTAAACTAATTTTTTTACGTCTTCATTATTATTATTTTTCTTTTTCAATTTCTAAAAACAATTGTTTCGCTTTTCGACCGATGCCATCATGGAATGGCATATTTTAAAAAAATTTCAATATATCCGTTTGAAAGTATTTGTGGTATATTATTTTTGAAACTAACTATAAACTTGCTACAACTTTGACCCCATTTATTAAGATTATTTCAACTTTGTACACCCCAATACGAAAACAAACGTCATCTGACGTTGCATGCCTGCAAATGGTGCCCTTTAATTGTACCAAGTTTGGTTTCATTCGATTTGATCTTTTCTTACCACACTCAAAGACAATTATAGGCTACACGGAAGAATATGAAAAAGAAACAAAAACAGTATCTCCCCATAATTCGTAAAAGACATAAACAAACAGTTACATTGTACCTTGTTGTATTATTTTTATAATACTAAAAGCACCAAAACAGTTGTATATAAGACATATTTGTTTTGTAATCAAAATAACTAATTTAGTCTGTTTCAAGTGGGTATATTGCAGAGAGAACTCTGTCATAAAATTCATATTTTTGTTAATGGAAAGAAAAAAAATCGTTGGTTCCTATTTTTAGTAATTAAATAATTTTTGTTTTTACAAATGACAAAAAAATGACATAAAAAGGAATTATATGAACACATTTTTTGTTTTTAATTGTAATGAAGCAATGGAGCTTTTACAGTGTACTCACTTATACACTTAGATAGAATCAATGAAAATTGAGTCCGGTATCTAGTGTTTCTAAAATTGAAATATTGGTGTTTGCTCATCGAGCAACCATCATGACAATGTTCTTATAGTTTATTTGGACTTCTTTTGTATCCAATATGTTTTTTCACCTCTAGAATGTGGAGTTTCCAGAGACTGTGGTTGCCACTGATGTTAGGTTTTACTTACTGGTTGTAGCCACAGTTGTTGTCACTGGGACTGAAAAATAAACTGTCTCGTAAAGTTTGTTTTAACTGATTCACAAATATTGAACATTAGTGTATGCAGTAAGTATAATATACAAGCTTCACATATAATAAAACAAAACAAGTTTTGAATTGAGATTTCCCTACCATCAATCATACTACATATTTCATGTTTAAACATTTTCAGTACTACGAGTTTCAATCTTGTTTCTAGTTTTGTAGTTTTCTCTCAGTGATGTCGCATTATAAGAAATATAATATCATTAACGTCACCATTAAGAAGGGGGGTCAATTTTTTCCATCCGGATGAATCTTGACCAACTTTGTACATGTACACCCGTTTCGTGTTCCTGGTATTTTGAAATTTCAAGGTGCTTACATGAAGTATTTTTCTACCGTTAGTTTTCGTTGTGTGTTTTCTTATGTTATGTCTGTGTATTTTATACTAAACGATTTCAGCGTTTTGCTTTTTTTTGTTTGTTTGTTTGTTTGTTTTTTGGGGTTTTTTTTGTTTTTTGTTTGTTTTTTTTGTTTTTTTTTTTTTTTGTTTTGTTTTGTTCTTTTTTTAAAATGTGCTGTAGAAATACTTACTTTCACAGTTTCGACCGGTAAAGTTCGGTGGACAGTGACAATAATAGCTACTAAGCTCGTGGAGACAACGACCGCCATTGCGGCAATGGGTTCTTGAACAAACTAAGATATTCACGTAAAAGTTAGATATATAACAACAAAAAACTCATTTACTACTGCAACTTCTCTTTTATTTTATAAGGTTGATATTTCCAATTTACATTTCATTTTGATTCAAAAATCTTGAAAACCATGAATTAGAAATAAGTCATTATTTTTAACAAATACATGCTTAAAAAGTTGCACATATTCGTTTGACATTTTGGTAAACATTTTTATTCTCCCAATATTGCAAAATGTTTACAACTAATACATGTAGTTGAAATCATTTTATTTTTTTTTTAAGTATGTACATTTTAATATTTACAGATTTTAAATGAAACTACAAAATCTTGCTTTATAGTTTAGACAGTCCATTTTCGTTTGATTCTATATATGAATAAAAGATGTTAGGTGAAGTAACGGAAAAATGCATTAGAGGAATACATGATGGTCCCTATCATATGTGTATGCTTAAATTCAAAGCGAATTTCACGCATATAAATTAAAATATACTAAATAGCAAGATTTGAATTTTTTTCTGAAACAATAATTAGACATAGATATGAAGATATCATGCAAAATTCATCTTCTTGAAAATACTGAAATATTTGTAACTAGTAGTCCTCTACATTTGAAATCATCCAGGATGTTAATCTAGAATTGCTACCCATTTTTCTAAATAAGGATTCAGCCATTTCAATAAGACCGGGTTATGTGTCATAGTTTGTATTTAATGTCTCCTGGTGCCGATATCACCTCTAAACGTAAATGCTCCTTTCACCCTCCTTCTCGCTTTTATGACCCTTTCATATATATCCTATATTAAGTACACGTATTAAACATTGTCACAGTGTGCAATATGGTGAGTTCGATGGCACAATTGGTTCGTATTTTTTCTATTCTAAGTGTAAGGAAATATTTCGTAAGTTTGTTAATTTTTGAAACCATTGATTTAAGTATGTTCTCTAAGCTTCAACCGGGTGTAACTTTGTGTTGAGAATTAAAAAATGTAGTTTGACAAATTTACGAGGACTCTTCATAGCTTGAACTTATAGTTACTCACTGTCAACGTCTGAAAAAAAATACAACATAAACCTGAATAAACAAACTATCCAAGATTCTAAACTAAACTAAGATTTTAAGTAAAATAAAACATTGGTCAAAAACTAGACAGTCAATATTAAATTTGTGCATTAAATTCTAAAAAAAAAACATAATTTATATAATGAGAAAATGATCCAGGGAACTGGGGTTGTAGCGGTAATCAAAAGAATATAATCTAGGGACAAAGACCAGACATGGACAACAGACATACACAACAAAGAACATGAAGTAACAAAAGCAAATGAGCAACTCGGACTCCACTAAAAACTGGGAGCATGGACCAGGTAGGATAAGCGTCCCGTGCTTTTCTAGAAACACCTGCTGAGATAATCATAATAAGTCAAGTAGACGAAAGAGGAAAGGAAAACTATGACACGTTGGTATTCAAACACAATAAACCACATGTTATATTATTTATCTTACCCAAGAAAAACTAGTATTAAATAGGCCATTTTTGGACTATTTTCAAGTACTATATAAACCTGCAAGTGGTATTTTGTTTTAAAATTTGGAGCTCTTATAACTAATGCAAAATTTGCTGCGAAAGTAATAAAAATTTCCAAATTTCACAAAAGTTTGTGTATGATAAATTTGCATATACATAAACTTACTTTCACAATTGTTCCCAGAATACGGATACGAGCACTCACAGTAATAGCCCTTCGAATCTTCAAAGCAATGGCCTCCGTGTCTACATGGATGATTACCACATGCTGCCGATACGAAAATAAACTTATTTTATCAGCACGAATTTCAAATTTCGAAATGACAGAGGGCCACAACTCATGTACAACTAGACAGATCCAGAAATTTATATATTTCCCATCAAAAACATTAGGGGTGAATTCAGGCTATAAATTGATCATTGCCACCCATGATTAACAACACTTTAAAAAATTGGGTTATAACCCCAGCAACCACTGGAACCGTCATACTCCATTTATTTGGATTACATTTATAAATCCAAAATAAAAAAGAGATCGTTACGAAATAACAATTTGCTTTACATCCAAACTTATTTGGCAATGGTATAATATGATACACTGTTGAAGGACATTATGATAAAAACAAAAGATAATTAGGAAATGGTATAAGCATGTAAAGACTATTTTCTATGAACGAATATGTATGTTTTTGTTCCGTTGTGTCTGTTGAAGCAAAACTTTTAGTCTCAAGCAGATTATGTATGATAATCTACAGACAAAAAAATCATAAAAAGTGAACGCGTTCAAAGCAGCATATGTTATTCCTAACCTATTTTTATAATGAAATCGTTTCTCAACATCTTACTTGTGACTGAATCAAGCCCAAAATAGTATGCTGAATATATTGATGACTAATTGAAAAAAATATATTTGAATCATGCATTAGGCGTCGAATGCAAAGTATGACTTTTAATCGTGAGTACCCTCAGATCATATGACCGCGTCTTAAGTTAACACTCATTTCCAGGTAACTTACCTCCTGAAGAAGAGCTTACTGAAACTCGATCTACAACGAAAACGCTTTCAATTGAAATTTTAACATGTAATTTGTTTTGTCCCTTGAAATAAAACTAGGATTACTCGAAAGGTAGTCTAGAAATTTGGAGTTTGTCGTAATGATGTATTCGGTATAAGTCAGTCTTAGTCAGTTTTTTTTTCTGGTAAATACCGAAATGTGTAACCCGTATCCGTACCTGCAACAACTTTTCGTGGTACCCAAAATACTCTTTTGCCGATTTCTACCCTACCGTAGTACGGTATTCAAACTTCAAAATTCAAAATCCGACGTATCTTTTTTGAAATAATATCAAATCTTTGAAACCGTTATCCAAAGTCTTAAAATGAAGTTTTAACCTCTAAATGCGTTCAGAAAAACGTAAAATTTGGATTGTGAAGTGAGGAATATTCAATTATTAGTTTGGTACGGTAAACTCCGTTACACATTTCGGGACTTTTGAAAACATAAAATCGGCTGAATTTGAAAATATCATAAATGTTTTTAACTACTTTTAACTTCAGAAAAGATATACATCTCTTCAATTCCTCAATTTTATTATTAATGCCCCCAACTCTCTTTCAATGCTTTATTGCTGATGCAGTGAAGCCACAAATGTATGATTCAAAACCACAAAAAAGACTAATAAATGCATGAAAAACTGGTGCACTCCGAAATGTATAATCCGTACCCGTACCAAATTACCCGTTCCCAAATCACTATATCACTGATTTTTCTATAATTATAGGAATTTTATACTGAAACTTTGTCCTAAAGTTTAATAGATAGAAAACTTAACTAAATTTTCATATCTTTTTTTTTATATTTTATAACAATATTTCGGTCGTACTATTTAGTACACGGATGATAGATAGATAAAATTGATCAGTTTATAACAGAAATAATAACGACGTATTTGTTCATTATTGTTGGTGACCGTATATGAAACAATGGTTCGATGAAATTTTCGATTGGATCAAGGGCAAAAAAGCATCATAATGAAGAAAACGTAGGAATATCGATCTGCCATAAGTGGGAGAAAAGCAGTCTACCAAACACGGTTGTATATGAAAGAATTATCAAAAAGGCAACATATGAAAATCAATTTCAAATGCAACACAAACAACTCAATGAAACATGAGAAATGTTTGAAATGGTGTTTCTAGTTTTTGTTTTGTTGTTATTTTATACATGCGTTGAACTTTTCGAGCAGAAACTACACTAATCATTTGATGGCACGCAGCAATTCTTTGCCTTGTCAACCAACGATTTACCATAATCTTTACCTAGCCGAAAAGAATATTGCATGACGGTTTAGTCTAACAGCTTACATTCACAACTTGTTCCATTGTAACCAGTAGGGCATGCGCAGTAATGGCGTGTGTCGTCATGGTAACAATGTCCCCCATTCAAGCAGGTCCTTGACTGGCATACTATGGAATAATGAATTGAAATATTTAGTCAAAGGTTATTATTTTTGTCAATTATTAAAACAATTTGTTTTATTACGTGTTCAGTTATGTTTCAATATTTTGCATTTAATAATTTGTCTGTCATTATTAAACTCTTATTTCCGTACTTTTTTCACATGGCTTTCACTTGAATTTAGCACATAACTATTTAGACATAATTCACGTAAAGATCATATGGCTCGAGCCATTACATGGATTTCGCATCGACTTTTCATGAATTTTATTTTCAGTTCATGTGAATTCGTGTAAAGACAAAACAACCCATACTAAACAAAAAAAAAAAAACTACAACAAACAAACAAACAATCAACATAAAAAATAGACAACACCAAATGTAAGAAACACCAATAATTCATATCATACTCACAGAGTGTAGCTGAAATAAATGTAAAATATATTAAAATATAGTTTGGACCATGTTTTCTATTTGTTTAAACTATAAGTTTATCTATATACTTCACACAAATGACTAACATGTATTATTTATCTGAAGTTTAAAACATATTATCGACACAAAATGTGCACGAAGGATTCAGAGTACTCGTCTACAGAGGAAAAATTGATTGCAATATATGTTTACAAGAAATCCTGAAAACATATGTTTATCATATGTTTTCACATATCTAGAACCCCATAAAAAGACGTTTCTTACTAATGAACCAATTCATGGAAATCACTTAAATAAAAATTAAAGGGGGTTTGTTTGTTTCCAAAGGGATTTAACATATAAAAAGAACTAGAGATTTTCGAAAACATATGAGTTCATGAATTTTGAATACTGCAAAAACGTACTTTTACCATACCGGTCCTAAACATATCTTTCCATTTGTTCTAAAACATATAAAAACATATGTTGAAATTTTTCCTTTGCAAGCAAATCCTTTGTGATGCATTTTACAATTGCGAATTTTAGTTTACCTTGAGATTATTGCATCCATTGAGCATTACTCTTTGTAATTTCAGAGTAAAATGTGATTTAAATTATGTTCAATCTTCAGAAGATTGACAAAATATAAAAGGTGGTAATGGCGATTCAAATCATATACAGAAAGTAATGTCTCCAATAAATTTCGTTGAACGAATTTGAATTGCAACTTTAATTCCAAGTTTTCCTATGAAAGTGACTACACATTATTGTCATGACATGCTGTTCAAATAAATACTCCCCCAAAAAATAACAAACAAATAAACACACACACAAAAAAAAACATCTAAATTAAAAAAAAACCCAAAAACCACGTAGAATGGGGCCTTTAAGTATTGCAATTACCTCCCTATCGTACTGTCTCAATACCATATGTATATCGTTGCAATTATTTCTGAATGTATATAATTTGATTCCGTGATAAAAATATTTTGCAAAATATGAGGATAAACAAGTGCATTTTAATAACGCAAAGTATAACTATAGGGATCTGCCTATTTAGTTGGTCATATAATTCACCGTGTAATGAAGGTGTGAACTATGTTTCGTTTTGGTCAATGTAAATAATAAAACGCAGATCAAAAATTCAAATGAAATAAGGGAAAAGTTTTTCAATCTTCATATAAATACGACAATGTTTGAGCAAAAAAAATATAAAAAAATATTCCAAGGATAAAATAACACAAAAGAATACATAAAATAACAAAAAAGTCAATGAGCGATACGAACTCTCCTCTAAACAGGGATCATAGACTAGGTGCAAAGGCATAATACACGGTAGGCGTCATCTGCTTTTCTGGAAACATCCACCGAGTTGCTATCATAAAATGTTAAACATTGTTATAGCAAAATACGATGCACTCGACAAATTTCACAACAGAACCAGCCATTACGGAACCCCTGGCATATTACACCGATGCCCTACCAACTGAGCTAAAAGAGTAATCACTAACGATGTGCGGTCTTTGAATCAATCGTCTACTAGTGATAGGAAGCCACCGCTACAAAAGCGATTACAGTCAAAGCGAAATCAGAATATTACAATTCAAATGATTTCATTATACGTATTTTATTATCCAGTATTTTATCAAAAACTTATTGCTGTAGTGATAGGGCAAATTTACTCACAACTAATAAAAGTCCGAGAGACTTTGTGATGTGTTTGTGAGTAACAGGGTTCGGTGTCTTCACCAATACACACCTACACAAAGGTGTTCAATCATCTTCTACTTTTTTGTTATTTGAATTTAAAGACAATAAATTTCATTTCCCAACTTGTTACCTCTATTAATTGTTAAGTTTGTATTTGTGTCATCAGGTTATTATTATCCATGAGTATTTCTGCAATCTAGTTTATATTGGTATCGAACGTATTTACTGCAACGTCGTCTACCCTACTCCCCTAAAAATAAAACGTTAACAACCGCTAGAAGAAACTTTCACAGCTAGTCATAAGGATGCATCATCTAATATGCAAACCGTATTAGAATGTTAGAACTTACATATTTCACAATGTTTCCCTATATAGTGATCTGTACATTTACAGTATGTTGGATCACGATGAGGCTCTGGTGTTCCACCATGCATGCATGCAATGTGCTCTGCAAAAGGAAAGCTCGTATTGTACATATCATTCTTCAAATTATTCAAACAGAGGAATTTTTCTACTTCTTTTGTCCTTTTGAAAACTTACCATGACATTGTGACTTGAATGTTAGCCTCATGCTTTGTACTTCTATCTACATGTGGTGTTGCCGGTGCACCTTGTCCATGCTCCCAGTTTTTAGTGGAGTCCGAGTTGCTCATTTGCTTTTGTTACTTTGGATGTTTGATTTCAGTTACTTTAATTTCTTTGTTGTGTATGTCTGTTTTCCATGTCTGGTCTTTGTCCCTGGATTGCATTCTTTTGATTACCGCTATAATCTTGGTTCCCTTGATTACTCTTTCCTATGTATTTGGTTCACATATTGCAGTCGGATGGTAAATCCTTACATGAATAGTACAAGTGTTACACAACACCATTTTGTTCATATTTTCCCTACTGAATATGTACTTTTGAATCAGAGATGGAAATTTTGAACCACAAGAATTTATTTGCTTACGAAAAAAGGTTTACATATCAATTGAAGTACATAATTTACGAGAGGTGAAAAGGTCTAAGTGTCCATAGAAAATAGGAATATCAAAGAGGGTAAATACATGGGAAAACAAGTTCATGAACCTATGAACTGCATAGGTTAAACTGAAATATACACCAAATTACATTCGTGTAAAATACACAGAGAAAAACAGCATCACAAACCCCATATTGATGGCCTTGCAGGAAATAAACTCATAAGTTTACTCCACGATGCAACAATTCAATCTAAACCGGTGATTAAAAATGTCAGTGAATTCATTGTAAATAAACCTTTATAGTTTCATGTATAAGGCCTGATACAATTGTTAAAAATCAATGATATGGATTGATACATTTTTGTATGATTCAGTATTTCCTTGGCTTTCTATTTCGATAGTTTTAGTTTTGAGTACTTCTTGTTAAAACTTAAATTTTTCAAATTTAGATCTTTCTATATATTTGATTCTGATACTGCTTAGAAAGGGCACTACTTGGTCCACGTGTACAGCATATTAAAATCTGAATATACATGATTGGTATTTTAGTTCTTAATGTTTCTTTGTATTTCAAATGTGTCTTAATATTGCCAAAATACTACATATTATCTTCTTCGTATTTTATCCTTGTGTAACACTCTGTAAGGATTATTATAACCATTATTATTATATTATTATTATTATTATTATTATTATTATTACTTACCACAGCGATGCCCACTCCATAAGGGTTCACACCTGCAAGACCCAGTAGAAGTTTTACTACCATGCACACATTCTGCAAAAGTTAAACCTCGTAAAGAGGATAAAGTACTGAACCATGTCTCTTCACCGCACAATTTGAATAGTTTCAAAAATGTTTGAATGCATATCAATGCTTAAATTTATTTTAAATGTATAGGTGGTTTCACTATTTATAATCTCTTATGCAAACATTTAACCGCTTCCTGCAAAACAACATACTTTGTACAATAACGAAGTTAATGACCCAACTGTTGAAAAAAAATATATTAACCAAATGTATCCGACAACGTGGACACTTACAGTATTTTGAAATAATTTAGGACCTAAAGTACCTTAAAAGCTTTTCATTTTGATCCGCACGTATAAACGGTATCCATGACGTATAGCAATAAAGGTTTTGTCAAAATCAAAATGATTTTATACATAAAACGCGCGAATATAAAATGTTCGTTAATTATCATCATTTTTCAATTCTTTTCATATTAAAAGAACAAATATAAATAAGGATGCAATGAATACTGTGACTAACTTAATGCTGATTAATGAAAAGTTGATACTTAATTAAAATAGCCATAAAATACAACGATTTCCCCTACTCCAAGGAATCTAGCCAGTTTCGCCTTAATCTGGTTCCCTGGTCAATATAAGCGACCTTATGATCGCTAAAATATAGACTAAGGTCACCACCCATGGATTTGCACAATAAATGAGTAAAATTGCTTATTACATATGATATAACGTAAAACCCAAGATGATATTATCTAAATTAACTTAATCGTTGTCCATTTACATCGAAAGATAATAAAAGTATTTTTTAATAAATATTTCAGTGTTTCTTTTTTTAAATTTGAATAGAATACAAATAAATAAAATAACATCAAAGCCACTCAGCCAATCAAAATACAGAAGACGTTACTGGTGACCCGGGGTTAATTTGAGAGAAACTTGTGGAACGAAAATATTACACAGGCTGCCAGGTTTGTTTTGCCCTGAATATCGTTAGCTATGCAAGTCGGTTATCCTCGATAATAAAATCAGTTTTTGGTCCTAAACAATAGTATGTCTAGTGTGTATTTTTTCATGTTTGACTGATTTTATATAAGCAAACATACAAATTACTTGCTCATATATGAAATAACGACTTTTTCTTCACTAAAGCAATTCGTACGAACTCAGATGATAAAACTGTTTAGAAAAATGTTTAGGAAAAAGTCCTGCAGAACGAAAATTTAAAGATCGCCCAAATTTCGTTATATCTTGGTTTCTCCTTTTATTAGCATCAATGAATATTTATATTTGAAGGAAACTTTACATTACCTTTATAAAACAGAGATACTCAATAGGTGAAGAAAAACATATTAACGAAATGAAGTTCTTATACGAAAGATAAGCTTTATTTTCGTTAGGTTTTCAGATTGTCATTTTCGAATTTTGTAAGAATCATTTCTCTACTTTTTCTTGTCTACAAAACATCTACATTGTATTGTCTTGACAAAAAATTAAAGGGGGTGTTTTCGAGCCACAAGGATTTTTTGTGTGTGTTTAAAGCAGATATTTCACAAACCTTAACTAGGTTAATGGTATTATTTATGTAAAGTAGTTGATGACATAAAACCCAAAACTTTAAATTATAATGATGTGATCCCAGTATGGTACTGTCAAAGTTTAAACAAACAAATCTAAATGGATTTATATTCCATTTAAACACACACCATTACAGTACAAAAAAAAATGAAAAAGGTAAATATTTCAGACAAAAAACTCTTTTCTTAAGTTCTAACGAATTTTCCAAATAGAGAAGAAGTAATGGTACATTTTTTTAATGAGGAAGATCAGTTTGAGTTTGACAATGTCCTTTTTTAACATTTAACGTACGTTTCTCAGATAGACTTTCATTCTTTCTTCTATCATTGCAAAATACCTTTATATTAAGCATACTGCAAATGTATTAATTTTCACGATTGTTCATTTTCGCGGATTTTATCAGTGAGCATATTCGCAGGTAATAATTTTCGCGATTTAAAAAAATGATGTTTATTTCAATTTCGCAGATACTATGTTTCGCGATTTTCTGTCCATCGAAAAAAATAGCGAAATTCTGTACATTACGAAAATCAGTACGTTTACAGTAATACAAATACTACAAACCCTCTTCGTGTTGATGTCCCAAAACAAGAGTTAATCGGAATACGAGCACGCAGAGTGCAGATATATGTGCATATAGCATGTTTGCCTGTAAAAATATACATATTAAAATTATATGTACCATCATGCCTGCTTCCATAGACCAAACCCAAAGTCAAAAACAGCAAGGAAACCTCAAGGGGTAGCATATTTATAAGGTCTTCTGTAAAATAATGATTTGAATAAATACTTTAAGAACGTGCAATTATTCCCATAAATTCACTTCTTGACAACGGCTAAACGCTTTTCAACATAAACGTAGATAATACCCATGCCATTAGTCCGCAGTTACAAATTTCCCTAAGCATCATATACATGATTGTTAAATGAATCAGTTCAAACTGCATAAATCAAATTTGCAAAAGAAACACATAAGATAAGAAATCAGGCAAACAAATATAAAAAAAAGAAAACTAACAAGGAACAAAATTGCCATTTTTGTCAGAATATTTAGATTTACCACCAGATTCGAAAATGGGTGGCATTATATGATGAGAAGTAAGTATAGAACATTCGAAACTACAGTGTGCACTGCATATTCATAATAATTCAGTAAAAAAATAGCTTAAGTTCTAGACCCTCATATGAACTCCTGATAAGTATGGTGTATTGATCTTTGAAATTAGTTGGCGTCAGATTAATTTTGTAAATTGATTTACTCAGTGAACCAGGGATTTCGAAAGAGAACTATTCAAGATTCAGAGTTGTCTTCTTTTTTTTTTTGGTCAATTTCAATACAAATTATCAATACCTACGGTTAATGTGTTAAACTGAATAGATTTTAAACTTCCTTATTATTGCGAAAAAAGTAAAGATTCATTGTTTGAAAATGACTTTTTTTCAATTTGTTGAAAGTAATCAAGGAAACCAAGATTCTATCGGAAATCAGAAGAATGTAATCCAGTGATAAAGACATGGAAAAAAGACACACACAACAACGAACATAAAATAAACAAAATACTACATACAAAGTAAAACAATATATCAGCTCGGACTCCACTAATACAAAGGAGCATGGATCTGGTGCACTGGGAAAACTGGGTAACCGTTCTCTGCTTTTCTATGAACAACCACCGCCCATAAAAAGTCAAGTCCAGAGTAGACGAAAGAAGAAAGGAAAACTATGACATGTTGAACAAATCAGTTTTCATGGAGCAGATGAAACATTATTTCCCTCAATTGGTAGCAACAATAATCTACAGTTTTGTGACATGTAAAAATACTTTATTATATCATATATAACACAACATTGTCTTAGAATTGGGTCGATTTGACCAAGTAAATGGAATCCAAGATTACGATGACACTGGATTTGCACAATTCGAAAATTGTGTGCATACAGATGTCTTTTAAAAATACACACATGTATGTAGGAGGGCATAAACTTGTAATAACATATATTGAGACTTTTTTAAGAGTTCCAATGCGCCATAGTATTCCACGGTTTTTATATTATTTGGCAAGACATAAGAAATTCATCAAGGTTTTGTTAAAAAGTCAAGGACTACTCACATTCAAAAAATTGCATGGAGTAAAAGCCAACGACAGGCCTCAAATAATGATAGTACCTCACCTGACCCTTCCCTTCAATGTGTTTTAAACAGAAAGGAAATAGAGCAATAGATAGAAAGAGCTGATTAACATACCTGTACTTGCCAGCAAAATGGACTTTATTTTAGGAAGGCCTTATCTATCAGCATATGTATGAAACGTGTGACCCTATTTCATACCTTTATCATTCATGGTTTATTTTCAATTATTGTCAATGACAAATGACAGTCAGTGTTACTAAGCAAAACTCAAATACTACTTATGAAATATAAAGTGTTCATAACAGTACACGTTAGTAATTGGTTACAATCCGAAATAAATAAAAAAAAAACAAAGTAAAAGAAACATGGAAAAATTCCCATATAACAAAGAAATGAATATTAATTATAAAACTGAAAGGAAACTACCGTTGTTGTTTAATAGTAGAGTAGTCACCTCGAGTGTCTAGGGATCAAACAAAAACATTAAAGTTACTGCCGCTTTACAAGACACGCATCATCTGCGACGACTAGTTGACTCGGAATTAGAATAATTTCGGTGAAATTCTAATTTCCACATGGGCCCCACAAAGTAAATTACCACCTTCAATTCAATCATTTTTTCACATTTTAGCAAAAAAGTAATTTCAAACTTGGGACATCGGATTTTCCAATGCAATAGATCAAAACTTTATACAATGACCTGTTAGTCAAGTATCAAGTCCTCAATTAACTTTCATTATTGGTGGAGTTTTTTACGTGGCGGCCGCTTAAGCTAAGTTCAAATGGCAGCCTATTACTCTACTGTAGTCGTTTTAGGGTGCTATACCGTAGCAATAAAACAAAAGTAAAATGTTTACTACTTCATTTGTGAAATATGATAACAGCTGTGCCTTCAGAACGATGACTATAAGGATGTATTACGCAACAATACAAATGCATACATACTGTATCAAACTTGATTGTGTGACATTCCTATTTACATGCATTACCTTTTTTAGTTTTTGAAATATGCTTTATCAGAGTGTTTTTGTTTTTTAGTTATGACAGTTTTTGTGCGATTCTCTGTGCAAATCCATTAAGTTCGAGGGTTCAGCTATTGGAACAGTGTTCAAGGAATGATTTTGAAGAAAAACTATTTGAGAAACTTGTAAGAATAGAGCACAAAATGGAGATACACGATATAGCAATTAAAAGTGTAAAAAAGGATTTTACAAATTGTTCCGGAACAAAGGAACCCACTAATCAAGTTTCAGAACATTTTAGTAGTTTTCACAAAGATCAACTGGAAGGGGAGCAGAAACGCATTAATGAATCGTTTGCAGAAAAACAGTTTGACGTGCAAACAGATTATGTCGACGAAAAAGTAACGGAAATAGAAAAGCGCTTAAAAAATGTCAGCAGTGTTTCGAGTCTTGCGAGGGACGTTATACGAAGTAAAGCGGAAAAGCTTAAAGTCAAACAAGTTAAAGCCTTTTTGGAACTTAATAGCAATATTAAGAAGTTAAATGAAGAGTATGAGAGATACAAGACAAGATTTAGTGGAACAATGGATTCGTTTTTTCTTAAAATGGAAAGACACTGATAACATAATAAAATAATCCAAAGTTATGAAATTCCTGGTTCAAAATCAGACCAATTTTCCTCAATCATTACGAGATGCCAATGAAGAATATATAACGGCACTAAACGAGAGTTGGACAACAAAATTCAGACAACTTTCTTCTGGTAAACATGTTTCATCATTGTCAGTATTGACACTACAATCAATATCTCAATTTTGCCCGTTAACATGCTCTTTAAAAGATTTTTGTGTCATCTTAGGTTTGTTAGTTTAGTAGGTAATCTTCACAGTTTTTATTTTTTTATGAGAAAGAGGTTATCTTTTTTAGCCAAAACAACATTCATTCGCAGAGTCAACAAAATGACTCACAGTTAACATGCAGTCGAAGTGATGAGTGGGAATATTAAGATTATTATATCTTAAGATTTTAAGATTAATCTTAAAAAACAAGGATCAAACACATATTTCAAGAATTTTATCAATGTACATGTATTGACTGGTCCAAAATCACGTCGAACAAATCAATTCTGAACTTAATTAATAAATCTTAGTTTGTGAGCGATTTGGTTAATGCAAAGAATGCTTACAAAACTTATTAGTTGAAAGGTAAAATTGGGAATCACAAGACATGTAAACACAATTCATTAGTTTGTGATTCTATAAAACACCGATGAATTCATTAAATCTTATGCATATCAATATTTCCGAACATTATACGTATAAGGAAATGAAGTACATAGTACATATATTAAAGAACGCTCACGCTGATGATAGGAGGAAAAAACGTTGTTAAGTTTGTTTGGTTTTTTTTTTTGGTTTTTTTTTTGGTTTTTTTTTATTGTTTTTTTGTTTTGGCCGGCAGAAATGTAGTACTAACTTTCAAAAAAGGCACAGCACTTTTGAAGTGTATTTTCATTTTAATAGGGCTCGTTCCCTATCTATTGTTTATCTGGAATTTCTATTGCTGTAAGCGTTCAGAAAACGGAGACCCGATTTGTATTTAAATTTCTATTTCCGGGTACGCCAGAATGATGGAACATTATTCGAAGTTTCAATTTTGTGTTATTACTAATCTCATAATAGTGTAGAAAAAGTTGAACGTCTTGCGTATATCATTGTATTTACGCATAAAAGATGTTCGTTAATATAATTGTACCCTTCACCCCATAAACAATCATTTCTAATGTTTTTGCATGAGAGTTGGGAAGTTATTCTCGTGAATTCACATATTTACCTGGCAAATCTACAAGCTTTATATGGGGCAGATGTAACCCAGTTTTAACCTAACAGAGACGTGTCGATGCATCCTAGTAGACTTAGTGTGACTGTGAGCCGAGTTCTAGATGTCTTGCACAATCGGAGCTATTCGATTTCGCTTCGCTTTTGAGTTGCGAGAAAGGCTGGGTAGTTTCGATAAATATTTTTCCCCAAAAATCTAGCCCCGTGCAGGTCCGGGTGTCAAAAGAATAGACCTGCAGCAGCGCTAAGCTTGTCCTATAGGGCGACTAAATAGTGCTCAGAACCCTAGCCGGGGGCTAGGGCGCTCTGCCCACAGAGCAACTGGGATGTGTGCCCCTGGTGGTAGAATGGGGTACCCCTGGCGTGTTACATGCTGGGGTTGTCAGGCTATAATACGGAAAACCTGACCACAAACCATAGTGGTGCACCGTGTTGGGAAAGATGCCACGTTCCTCGCACGTTAAAGAACCCTACTGTGGTATTCTCCCAGAGTAGGAACCACAGGGCTCCGCCACAGGAGGTTAAATTGCCCGACCCTACGCACCTCTTCCTATTTCCAGTGGCAATCAAAATTTGTCGACCCCATTGCCCTTGTGTCCCATCCCTTTTTCATTTCATCATTATTTCATGTTCGTTTTATCATCAATTTCATGTTCATCGTCTGAATATAGCTGAAATATTGCTGCTCGGACGTTAAACCCCAACAAACAAACAAACAAATCTTCCTGTCAGATTATAATCAGAACATCAATGGTTATACGGTTATAGGTCAAATTCGTAAAAATACCGATTTGATTAAATACAGTTTATGTGTAGTCTGTTTTATTCGGTCCGCTGTATAGTGTATGCAGATCATCTCTCTTTACTTTGGTTCTCTTGATTTCTCTTTATGTATTCTCGTTTAGGCCATGTTTTTTACATTGATGTATTTGAATTATCCCACTGCTGACGCTTCGGTATTCTTTTGCTGATATCTATATATATTTTTTTCTTTTTTTAAACTTTAACAGAAAAGTTGCATTTTCGGCATATATTTCGGTTTCCAAATGCCACAATGACAGAATAATTACTTCTGACAAACTTTGGACTAATAATGGTGAGTGTTACAGTGGTATTTTACAGCCAAATTTGCTGGACTGTATCATTTTTCAGGGTGTTGGTCAACAATAATGATGGATATTATTTGTCCCTTTCTCTTCGTTTGGCATAACGATGAACCTACTGTAGGAGCGTATATAAAAAATACCGATGGAAAATATAGAACTGGCATCTTCGATGTGATAGTGGATCTTAAAGTCGGAGATCGCGTTTTTATGAAGAGGAGATATGACCGCATCGGTTCCAAATAGCTCGTAGCTGGCGGAAAACCACAGCACATTTTTCAGTGGATATTTTTTATGAACTACATTATAATGAAGTGACTAAACGATTCATTGACACTTCACTTTTGTTTGTGCACTCAATGATAGTCGTAATTGCTGAAAAACCATGTTTTTAATTTCGGAATTATCGTTTCATCCATGGGAAAATTATCTTTCATCATGTAGCATAAATGACACATGATACAGGTTTAAAGTTTTTTTATGTTACCAAACATTTTTGTCACATTTATTTAATGCAGTTGTTTTATTTTTTCAATTTATGGCAACTGCTCATTAAAAAAGTTTACCCTCTCCGAGCATCTGATATCAACCCAATTTTAAGCGGAGTTCATGTTTTCGATTTTCTGTGTATTCTTATTAGTTCCTATGCATTGTTCAACATTTCTTTTTTTTTTTTTTTTTTTTTTTTTTTGTTTTGTTTTGTTTTGTTTTGTTTTTTGTTTTTTGTTTTTTTGGTTTTTTTTTGTTTATTGACCTTTAATTGATCCGAGTGTTACAGTAGCTGTATCAACGGACTGCTCATCAGTTGTACATCTGGTACTGTAACTTCTGCTTTCAAATGTTGCAAGTAGCTCGTTATTGTGATTTTAAAATTAAGCTGTTCGTCTCCTTTAGATATTTAACTTTATCTTCTATCGCTTCGAGTTACGTATCTTAATTACGTCGTAGAATCATAAATGGTAACTCTGCTCTATAAATATTTGATAACAAACTGCTACCTTGTCAAAGTAAGTGAGTGAACTCCTTTTCAGTACAGTCTTTAGCCTTGGACATGTGCCAAACGTTTTCTTACAACTATATACATTATATATAAATATATAAAAGACCCGAAAGTTTTACGTGTAATTTGTTGTGCAAAAAAGTCGCACAATAATAATGTTGCATAACACTTATATTATTTGCGTATAAGACCATAGGATTGCATGCTTCTTCGGAAGGGGCCGGACAGAAGTTAACATATTTGACCACCGTTTCTTCGCTAAGCACGCGGCATATAAGCGTTAGAGTGAGACTAGTAAATTCAGATAAAGACTAATAAATGCACAATTAACGTGTGGAAGGAAGTATGTGGTTGAAGATTGCAATGTTAATAATACGTATAAGGTTCTGAAAAGATTTACCTGGTTTAAGCACCTTAAATTCTTTTAAAATGAGTTGGATATTACAATAATTAAAAATTAGCAAATGGCAACCTATAAAGATATATGATATGAGACAGACTTCACAAGTAGAGGACCAAGTTATAAGCTAAAGATGCTCCCTATATTATTACGCCACTTAAAAGTTCGATGACCTCTTACGTCCTTGTAGACATTGGGTAACATGTCTGAGTTGTTCATGATGTTAAACTTTCGTATAACACAATTCAACCGAACAGTCGTGACGTCACATCAAGAAACATCGTTCTAAACATTAAAACAATAAATAAAATGATGGCTTACGGATTGTTTCAGCTTCACATTAAAAACTGATAGCAAATAAAAATAAAATTAATAAAAATCGATGAACAAAATTGACCGGGGTTATGTGTTATCACAGGCGTAAAGTGTGTCCTGAAGCGGCAAACGATTTGGGTGAAAATTTTATGTCAGGCGTAAAGATGGCACATGCAATTGCAGCTTCAGAATTTGGCCAAAATGAGGTTTTACAAGTTTTTTTTTTCTGCGTCATGTTTGCCTTAAAACAAAGTATTGCTTACTTGTATTATCATAGTAATGAAGATACATAATTGTCTTTGCATCTTTGTTTTTGTTGTAATACATGTACTTGAATATGAAGTTACAATTTTGACATATATTAAAGTTTCAAGATGAGATAATAAATATATTCCGCAAGTTTAGGACTTATCCTCGAGAGTGCTGCAAATAAAATAATGGTATACTTATAGCCAAATATGCTGGGCTATATTGTACCAAAGGAAATGACGAATTCACAAATGCAATCTGCTTAAGACGCGTTTAACGATGCTGAACCGTTTTTAACCCCATGATTTTAGACTACATTTTACATGTAACTTAAGAAGATGGTAATCTTACCCATTTCACCAACCGATATTCATAATTACAACATCTACTGTAATTTCAGAAATGCGTCTTTATTTTAGGAATCTGAGTTTTAGTGAGTAAATAATGTGTATATGCATAATATTGGTTTCCACAGGCTCTTTAAACCAGTTTGTGTAAAAAGTCAAGATGAAGTAAAGGGATCATTTCTTTCACTACCGTTTGTGAACAAAGGTATAGATTCATTTGGCTAACATCCTCCATCAAAAAAACGTAAACAACCAAATTCCCCCAATATATTTATGACAAATCAATACCATTAATTTCATATTCCTATACTTCACCCATTTTTTTAATTTTTTTTATAAAAGGCTATTGCAGAACCTCAACATTGAGGACTTGAAGGCTAAACCACCTGACTGTTCTTGCAAAAACTCTCCATTCAAATATGGTCCTTCCGGTCACATCATTACGGAAGATTTAACCATCATCGAAAACGAATCTCTGCGTAATATCCTTTTTAAAGTTCCAAAGTACCGTAAACCACCCTCCATACATTGGAATTATAACTTTAAAGTTCTCATGGATGCCATGGAGGACTACGCAAGAAAATGGATAAAACGAGAGTAAGGAGACATTGATTCTTTGTCAGAGTGGGCAAAGAGGTGAGGTCTTTAACGAATGAAAGTTTTAAGTAGGTCAATCAGTGCCAATGCTACATCAGTTTTCAAAGACCCCGATGTAGCAAAAACTTGTCTACTATACATGACAAATATGTTGTCTTACCAGCAGACAAAGCCCAAAACAACATTGTTTTTGTCTGCAAAACGTTTTACATCAAACGTTTATTATCAGAGGTAGACGTAGAAAGTAATAGCAGTGATAAGACATATACTGCCACCACACTCTCAAAGAAGAGATAGTTGAAAACCATAAATCTGTTCTATCTTCTTTTGGTCTCTCTACCAAAGTCGATGATTGTGATTTACCGTCTATGTACTGGATTTCTATACTCCACAAGAATTCATACAAACAACGTTCGATAGCTGGATCTGCAAATGTAGCACCAAATCCCTTTCAAAACTTTTAACTTCTACACTCACAGCTGTCAAAGAGGGTCTCCAGTCCTACCACAACACTTGATACTCCCGTAATGGTATCAATTTAATGTGGATCCTGAAAAATTGGAAAGATCTTCTGGAGATCACTTCAAGACTATTATCAGAATATAATACACTAAAACCTATGATTTTTCAACACTTAATACTTCTATTCCCTATATTCAGTTAAATCCCGAATTAAAAACATTATACATCGTTGTTTTCCCAAAAAAGATGGTATACCTAGATACAAATATATAATTCTTGGTAGAGATTCCTGACACTTTGTAAGAAATAATTCCAAATCATCTTCCAAATATACAGAAGATGTT
Organism: Perna viridis; assembly: GCA_037379345.1. NCBI lineage: Eukaryota > Metazoa > Mollusca > Bivalvia > Mytilida > Mytilidae > Perna > Perna viridis. Next base: position 7,654,897 of record CM074522.1, on the reverse strand, counting down.
TCCAAAATACAACTTATTTGTTCAGTGTGGAGGACGGGTTTTTCAACAAACCGTCGGCATTTTCCAAAGGGAACAAATTGCGCTCCTCTACTTGCTGACCTATTCCTTCACTGTTATGAGGCTGACTTTATAGCTGATCTAATCGGAAAGGAAGAATATTGTTTAGCTAGATCCTTTAATCTCAGTTTCCACTTTATAGATGATGTATTATCGTTAAACAATCCTAGTTACGGGGATTTGATACATCGCATCTACCCCAAAAGAACTTAAGATAAAGGATACTAGAGACACTGTGGAGTCAGCCTCATATCTTGACCTACACTTAGAAATCGATGGTAAAGAAAAACTATTGTCCAGACTTTACGACAAACGTGATAAATTTTCATTCAGAATTGTAAAATTTCCTTTGATCTGTGGCAACTTATACGTTATACCAGAGCTTGCTGTAACTACACAGACTTTTTGTATCGCTCTAGACTTCTTACAAGTAGGCTTCTGGAACAGGTTATTTTGCTACAATATTGTAGTCATCACTACAGAAGTATTATAGTCGTCATCATGAACTCTTGAATCGCTACAATGTATCCATCTGCATTATGAAGAATGATTAATTCAACAGGTCATAGTTTCCTTTCCTCTTCCGTCTACACCGGACTTGACGTTTTTTATGAACAACTCCGCGGGTGTTTCTAGAATAGGAGAGGACGCTTACCCTAGTGGCGTTTTTGCAAGGAAATAAAAATCAATAATCAAGTTAAGTCCATAACAAAAAAAAACACATTGAAGAAAATAATAATAATCATACAATAATAATATTTCTTCGGTAATCATGATAGGAATATGTTGTCTGTGATAAATTTTGTTTTCGATTTGAAGTATTTATGAATCTTCATATATATAAAAAAGGAAAAAGTAAACCATATGAAAATGTTTCGAAATTCAACAGAGTAAAATGGAAGGAAAATAAGAAATTGAAGATTTATATCCAGGCTAGAAACAATTAGAAGCGCAATTACTGCTATGTAGAACTAAGTGATAGTGTTGGAAAATTGGCCGTGTCAACACTTTTAATCTCCACATTAATTTTTTTTAATTTAATTAAGTAATAAAAAGCGATTTAAAATTGGGATCGATATTTCATTGAAATATGTCTTTCCTCAATTGTATCTAAGACATCGACAGAAGCCTAAAACAGTACTTGTATTGGAAAAACTTCCCATTCTATGGTTTATGGAAGATTTGAAATGGGGAATCGGGGATATGGATGGAGATAGTGTATGGGGATGGCATCTGGAATGAGGAGATTGGAAAAATAAGTTTTTTTTTAGTATTTACTAAAGGATACCCGCGAAGCCAAACAAAATGAGTAATCGTTGTAAAGGATCTACGATCATCTACCGTACATCAATGGTGTATATTTTCTTCAAATTCGAGATCGCGGTCGATTGAGCAAAGTGTGGACACAGTACTAATTTGACGAATCCAAACAAAATGAGTAATCGTTGCAAAGGAACTACGATCATCTACCATACATCAATGGTGTGCAGTTTTGTTCAAATTGCTTTAGTGGTTTAAGAGGAGTTGGCCATTAACCTTTCAGGGGACTTGGTTTTCTTTTGAATTAGAATTTGTTTTTTTGCGTGCAGCATTATCGAAATATTTTTGAGAAAAAAAACCGAGCCCCACTGACCCCCCCCCCCTACTGAAGTTTAATGGTGCGTCCCTCAGCAAAGTTTCATATCTTCATGCCAATGCTCTTCCTAGAAAAAAAGGTTAAATCTGACTGGGACCTCGAAGTTTTTGGACCCAGGGGTATGGGAGGAGCTGATGTTTTACGACGACGAAGTCGACACCGACAAACGCGAAGAGAAGACTTTAAAAGTCAATAAGACCCGTTGAGGAAAAACAAACTCAATTAAATACAATTTCAATAAACAATGTAACTGCTCCAGACATGTGTTGCGTCAATTGAAGAACACAATACAACATAAAGACACAGAAGAGGCATTAAGCCATGTTTCTTGATATCGGTTATTTTCAATGTATTGTGTGAGTTTCTTTTCAGACGCACATTTACTCCGTAACCACCCTATTATGCATATACAAATATGTGATCAACCCCCAAATTCGGACTTGTTCGCTCGTATTTTTATTATTGGTTGAATTGGCGAGAAAAGTCGAAAAGGGATTTTCTAACATTTTGACCTATTATTCAACGAAATTTACTGTTAGTTATCAAAGAATTACGCCCAATAATGCTTTCAAGTAGGTTATCAAAGTGGTCTCGTGTTAACTTAAAATGTATATTTATTTCTGGCTGAAAATAGAATGTATTTTTTGTGCTTAACGACTGTATAAAGTTTTGTTTAAGTGGAAAACGCCGGGAGACAAACCGACACTCAACTGAATTTTTATGCATAATAAAAAGTTAAGGCTTCATTCACACTCTATCCGAAATATGTATTTTGCTCGAACAGAACTTGTTATCATACAATGCAATAAAAGAAAGACAACATGTATACTATAAGCTTTTCCGACTTGGTACTACATTTTAAAGTCATTCTAATGTGTGAAAATGTCATTTTCTGTTTGTGGTTCATAACCAGTCGTTTTTTCTTTGTTGTTTTGTTGTTTTGTTTTTTGTTTTTTGTTTTTTGTTTTTGTTTTTTGGGGTTTTTTTTGGGGTTTTTTTTTTCGCCCTTTAATTTTCTGAAAGTTCTGCTCCACTCAGTAAAAATGTGCATAATAAATTCTTAGATTTAAATAACTCTATAGTTTACTCAAAACAATGGGTAGGGGGTTTACCAGTCATGCCAGTTTACACATAAAAAGGGGAAGGGGTCGGAACTTCGTCGCAGATGTTCGCCATGTTCTACGCCTTTCCATGTCTGGTCAGTTTTGCACCTCAGAAAAGTGGTGGATGTCGTTTAATTAAGCAAAATAATGAACGTACAATACTGGTGTAACACTTGTACACATGATCCGGACAATGCGTCGATTCCCAAAAATTATCGTTGTCCATAGAAAAAACATTGTTTCAAATACAGATTTAGGAAGTATACAACACTACATTTATACCTCATATCACAAATATATTAGACCTTGTATGGTTTCGGTGGAGTTGTGGCTCAAAGAAATAGGTCTCTTCCCTTAGTAGCAGAGATCGGTTTGAAAAATGCATTATATTGGATTAAATATAATGGTTTAAATAATAAAAAATTTTTAAAATATCAAAACTTTATTTGATAATGTATATATTTGATATGAAATATGCAATGGGAATTCTATGATGGTGGGGTAGGTATTTTTTATTGAGGAATGGAGAATAATCAATTCGAAATAGGGTGAGAAAAGTCGGGATGAAAGGTGTAAGTGGGAAGTTAAAGCCACTCAAAAACTTTATCAAGTAAATGAGGAAAATAAATATAAATCATAAGACATGACGAATTGAAAAGCATTTTTTTCCAGAAATGGCAATAATAAGATAACATACCAGACGGTGCCAGGACAAGCAGTATACGAATTACGTCTATTGTACACGTGCAGTCTGTTGTGTAATGTTCAAAGGAAAACCAGGTGAAAACGAACTCGGAGAGTTGTATCACAGCACGAACACATATCACACAAACAGGTTCTAAAGTCGTGTTACGCATGCTCGCTTTCAGGTATAATTTAATTTTCAATTCTTTATATTTGCTGTGCATATGATAAAATTTCTCTGATAAAATAATATCATCTTCTCAATGTAGGGTGCATGAAACCTGCCATAAGGTTCCACTATATAGATATAACAAAACTATACATCAGTTTTCATAAAAGAAATTCCCAAAATTAATTGTATAAAAACAGGTTTTCTAAAATATCAGGCACTTACAAACTGCCAGAAAAACTAAGTTGGTATGGTATTACAGTATAACAACAAAAAAAGTGTACCTTTTTCTGAGAATCCAATCCGGTGAGGACCTGAATATTTCCGGATAGCTTAAAGCATACATTTTACGCCTCTTTACCTTCGCAAGTATTGCATCTTTTTATGTACAATTGCTCTACTACCCACAATCAATGTCTCCACCAAGTTTCATCTTTTATTTTTATGCTTTACAAAATCAAAACGGGTCAGTTTTGCGTACGAAACATTACACCTAAATCCCATTTGTATAATGCAACCCATGAAGAAAAAGTGTTGAAAAAGCTGATACGGTTAGAGCACAAAATGGAATTAAATGACGACGTCATTAAACATTTTAAGAACGACGTGGAAAAATCAAGGATGCTAAACGTTCGGCAGATGTATTTATTGGATTCGCAAAGGAATCATTATCACAAGAACAGAAACAACTAACTGATTCTTTTTTAATTAAAAGAAAGCCTCAAATTCCGACTCGATGAAATGACTTCTGTTAAATCAGAAAATGTCCGGACATGAAATGTTATTCCGGAATACTAGTCGTAGGATTGAACAGCGTGTCGATGTAATAGAGAGAAAGTCGTAAGCGAAAAGAAAAAACTTAAAAACGCATTCGGAAATATAATGATCGAAATTGAAAGGAGACTGGATTCAGCGACCAGAGAATATGAAGGACATTTAAAATGGTATAACAATACGTTCGATGTGTTAATGGGTCACGTTAACAGTACAGTGCACAAATTTAAAGATGATGTTTCCAGCTTACAAAAATCACTTATAACAAACTTACAAACGATGTTTCCAGTATACAAAAAAAAACCACTTATTCCGGATAAAAACAGCTTCATACAATCTTTGAGGGTTTCTCAGAAGGAATATGAATTGGGAGTCAACGAAAGCTACAGGAAACGTAGTGCTGGTGAGGTTTCGGTAGATGCTTTTTTTAATATCAGTAGTTATAAATGCTTAACTACCCAAATTTTCATATTATAACTTTAATGTTCTATTCTAAATTACTAATTGTAATTGAAATACTGTTAACTTTTAGCCAGAATCTGTAAGAATCGGGTAAATCCTCGGATAGAACATTTATTCTTGAGGTCTGTCCAAGGCCGGGTACCTAACATTTGTTTATTTCAAAATGTAGTGCCAAGAAAAAAGTAAAGTTCTTCTGTATAACATGCTAACTCTAAGATTCTTTCACTTAAAAGGAATAACATATTCATCGCTCTTTTACAAGACATTAGGCCATGCAATTCATAAGATAAATAGTATATTTCAAATTGTAAGCTGAGAAAAAGAAATCACTTATACCACTGAAATTCAGAAATATGTTCAGAGCTCCTTCAAAATAAATATGATTTTAAATTTTAAAAATTACTGTGTAAAAAGTGTCGTCCTGATTTTTTTTTTCAAAAATACCTGTGATTGCAAAATATTTTAATTAAAATTTTGCTGAACATCATTGTGTTAGAGATATGCATTTATTGATTTTTAAATCAGTATGACAAAAGGCAACATTGCTGTTTTACCTCATGCCTAAAACATGCACTGAAAATTCCATTTGGTAACACAAATATTGTCAAATAATTTTAATCCACATTTTATAACTTCCCTGCACCTGACAACCTAACGGACGTTTAATCAGAACCACTATGATTTAAACCATAGGATTTATTCTTTGAGGAATGATTGTTATATTAATCGGTCTATGTAGAAATAACATGGTGTTCGCCAAAATAATCTGCGTAGCAAGTTATTCTGAAGTGTGCACCACGGGCATTGAGTTTATTTCAAATAGACCGAAAAAATATAATAGTCAGTCCTTATAATTTAATGTACGTATGATAATTCGACAAGTAAATCATTAAAAAAAGGTTCACGGCGTCATATATATATATATATATATATATATATATATATATATATATATATATATATATATATATATATATATATATATATATATAATCAAATCATTAAGAGTTAGAACCAGTTCAAAATATCCCTAAATATCAAAATTGAATGTTTGAGTTTTTTTATTCTGTCAAATGCGAGAAAATGTTTTTGAACAGTTCTAACCGTGTATTGCATGGCATGAACATGTCGGCGAGTAATAAAGTTACTTGGACATTTTCGGTCGAACAAAATTTGAATTTTGTAACAGTTTTTTAAACTTTGCGAATAACAATTATTTCACAAGACCTATCTTGTCCTCTACTTTGAGATGCTGTGGAAGAAGATTGGCATTGTCTAAAATATGCTTTGCCCAATATATATATACTGAGGAAGTACTATTGTTCGTGTGCTTAAACATAATACGATATATTGTTCCCAACAAAAAGAACATTTCCCTTTCACATGTATGATAAATGTGTCACATTAACGAATCTATGAACTAACTTCTTCCAAAAACAACGAAAACGGGTATCCATGAATGAAAGACTCGTCTGGCCACGAGTCATTTCATATATTATTCATCATAAGTGCAGTATTACATTTAATTCATAAAACACCAAGGTTTTATTCCTTGTATATTCACATGGTAGAACCTTGGCTTACTATTTCTATTCTTTAATACTTGTGAACTTCTTGTACACAACTATTTTGGGAAGATTTAGATATTTCTTTGTATTTAATTCTAGTGCTGACGGTTAGAGATTACTCCTGGAGACACAAATACAAGATACCTAAAAATCCAAAACTTGGTAGAGATGCCTTTTATGAACCTTCTTACAGCATTCATCACGGTTCAACTTTTCGGGTCTTGAGTTTTCATATTTTTTTTTAATTTAGTTCTTGCAATGTATTTCATTCTAATGCTGATGATGAAAGGGGATGACTTGACTTTTTATTAGCACCTGGTGGGTGTGCCTAGAAAAGCAGAGGACGCTTACCCTACCGGTGCACCTGGTCCTTGCTCCCAGTTCTAGGTGGAGTCCGAGTTGCTCATTTGCTATTGTTGCTTTGTGTGTATTATTCAGTTACTTTGTGTTCTTTCTTGTGTATGTCTGTTTTCAATATCCAGTCTTTGTCGCTTGATTGCATTCTTTTGATTACCGCTATAACCTTCGTTCCCTTGATTACTCTTTCAGAATTATAACTTAAATGGTGATGTGTTTGAAATGACTTATCCATGAATGAAATAAAGTTTTCCATGTAAAAGCTAGGACACCATAGAACAAGTTAAAAAAATTTAAAAAAAACAAAGAAAACTATACAAAACACCTTATATAACGAAAAAACGTAAATGAAAATAGATAGAATCTGAAAATATGAATGAGCAATCCGAACTAAAAACTGGAAGTGTGTGTCATGAGTAGGATGAGCTTAAACTGGTTTTTTTTCTAAAAACACCCCCGAGTTGCTTATATGAGGTACATATGATATTCATTTCGTGTGACTTCATGTACTAAGTTAAAATCCTAGTGGAAATGAATGACCCGGCCAGCAAAAGCTATACTTTATAAACTTAATAGTCTAGCGGACGGAGTGGTCTAGGGCGCTGGACTTTATTTTGATGTTGTGCAACAGATGTCACAGCGGTACTAGTTTGGGTCCCGTGGATGGAACAACCTTATTTTGCTTTGCAAATATGACAATTCTAACCGTTGAAAATTTTATAAAAAAGTGGAGTAGGAGGGATTTTGTTTTGATAAAAATACTCCGCGTCTTACAACCACGGGAATAAATAAAAATAAACTCCGCGTCTTACAACCACGGGAATAAATAAAAAGAAACTCCGCGTCTTACAACCACGGGAATAAATAAAAATAAAGTTTTGTATAGATTATTTTTATCACAAATTTTCCAAATCTTGAGTTATTTATTTTTACTCGTGATCCGACCACAGCTCAAAATGCATGTCTCTATAATACAACGTTCAATATTTGTGTTTACTGCAACTAAAAATTTTAGGATTCAGCTAAAGTCACTATCTAGGACATGTTTTCAAATGTTTTCATTCATAGTTTTAATAATACATTAAATGTAAATATAACTAAATGCATCTTTACAGAGCAAGGTTGCTTTTCTAATCTTTTTTTATTATTTTTTTTAATTATTTTTATTATTTGTTCTTAAGACAAATTGCCATTTTAGTGTTCTTAAAAGAATGTCATTTAAATAAATTTAGATGACTTGAGATAATTTAATACCAACACCGATTAACATAAAACAGATAAAATGTTATTCCAATCTGGCAATATGTCAAAATTATTGCTAGCTTTCACATACTAGATATTTAGGCTACAACATATTTGCATTTCCGCAAAAATTCAGTTCTGGTATATCTGCACATATACTTCAAAATGTGATGTTAACACTTCTGTCGTTTGCAAAATATGGCTGTACATAGTAACATGTAATGGAAGGAAACATGCATAAAGAAGCATTAAGCAAAGTTTTCAGGAACTTAATAATTCCATTCTTTTACATCTTGAATAAAATTATTTTGACAATTAATGTCCTATAGATTTTGACTTTAGCAGAACCTTACCATCTTGACTAAAATTTTCCCAACAATTAGGGTCCTAGATTTTGACTTTAGCAGAACCTTACCATCTTGACTAAAATTTTCCCAACAATTAGGGTCCTAGATTTTGACTTTAGCAGAACCTTACCATCTTGACTAAAATTTTCCCAACAATTAGGGTTCTAGATTTTGACTTTAGCAGAACCTTACCATCTTGACTAAACTTTTCCCAACAATAAGGGTCCTGGATTTTGACTTTAGCAGAACCTTACCATCTTGACTAAAATTTTCCCAACAATTAGGGTCCTGGATTTTGACTTTAGCAGAACCTTACAATCTTGACTAAAATTTTCCCAACAATTAGAGTCCTAGATTTTGCCTCTAGTGGAACCTTAATACTCACAGGTATTTGCTTGATCGGGTATTGAGTTGTGCTCATCGACCTTTGTTTTTTTGCTACACACTCAGTTTGTTTAATCTAAATAAGAAAGTCATTAGTTGACCATATGTTTTGCTCTGCTATTTACGGCATCAACGCCTTCACTAAGTCCAACGCGCTTGTACACAAATACACAATACAAACTTTTAGCTTCATTAACCGAGTGATACTGCCTCGTTAGAAAAATGTGAACAAAAGCCCATGATATAACTATCGGAATACCTAATGTCACTCCCGGTTTTTTGGGGGAGAGGGGATTGTTTTTATTGTAAGTGCTTTAAGTTTATATGGACTTTCTTGTTTTCTTTATCTTCAGATGTATATATTAAGTTTTTGTATTCTTTTATATGTTAGTTGATCGTCTCAATCTCCTGTTTTCATGGTTTTAATCTGACTAAGGTATATGGTTAGTTATAGATAAATACAATGTTTAATCAAATCGACATGATATTTTGTCAAATACATTATTTTACTCTGGTTTTCAAATATCCAAATTAAAGTCGTAAATTCAGTTAGTTTCTTGTTTGAATTTTGGAGTTTAAGTATGAAACGGAATAGTTAAAATCAGACACATATAGATCAGACGCTACAGCAACATTGTTTTTGCTTCGTATATGTATGTTTTTAATTCTTGGTTCAGCTTTTGCCAATATTCAATGAAAAACATATGACCAATTCAATGTACATATTTACATGTAAAGAGGCTTATATAACCGACAGAAACCAGATACCTTACTTATGGTATTATTTTGTTAGCAGGGATTTATCGAATGTTCCATGTGTCATAAATTTCGATATATATATATGAACATATAAATTAAATTTGGAAACTTCACTTTTGGACTTTCTTCGGTCTAAACGTTATAACACGTATATCAATCCGACGGTCACAAAGTTGAAAAAAAAAGTTTGAAATTGAAAATATATAGAAAACATCTATTTAATGAATAGGATAATCAGTACATCATCGTGCAACACCAGAAAAAAATACAATACTCACTCGTGCCAAGAACGCTTGAATATTTAAGACTTGCGAGGAACATGTTCCATCAAACGTTAAATCTGGGCGTTCTTCGATACTCATTTTACACTTCTTCATTCTTTTCAATTTATTGTCTTGTTACTTTTTTGTGGGCATCATGTTATTGACAGTGAATTGAGAACCCGTACCGCGCATTTACTTTTTCACTTATTAACCATTAAATTAAGTAAAATTAGGCTATTTGCCGTTAAAGCGATGTTTAATACTCGATTGTCAGAGGACACATGCAAAGAAAGATATAATGAGACATAAAAGTATAACATCCAGAACCGAATGAATACAGAAATAAAAATAATTTGCTCAATCACAATTTATAATGCTGTAGATTATTTTTCGGGAATACAAACCCGGTCAAAACAGAAAATCAATTTTCTAACAAAATATGAACTTTCTATCGAAGTGCTCTAATGAATCCATGGGTTAAAAATTTGGAAAAGCTAAATTTTGACACGCACACAAAACCTGACAAACTCGAATAGAAGTACATTCATAGCAATACAGCTAGAGATTGCTAGATTTTAGATTAAAAAAATGTGCCTGTTTTATGAAGTATGTTAACTGCACAATTACTTAACCACCCACCACTACCCGAATGGGTTACGGTTAAGTCATTAATTTTATATATTTACAACCGTTTTGGTTATTTACCTTAGAATGTGTATTAATCAAATCCATGATAGTTATTCTTCAATAACACGCATATGCACAGAAATGTAACATAAGGGAATGTACATGTACTGATGCAACGTACGCATCTTACATTATTAAAAACGAGAAAACGTATGGTGTATATGTAAAAAAAAAATAAAATCCAGCTGCTTTTCGATAAAAAAAATTATTTTATGTCATATGTAAGACATAAATTAAAGGTACTTTTTTATTGGGTTTTAAAAGCCGGGTCAAAAACTGGGACAGTGTCAGCAATATGTGAAAGAGTAATCAAGGGAACCAAGGTTATAGCGGTAATCGAAAGATCCAGGGACAAAGACCAGACATGGAAAACAGACATACACAACAAAGAACATAAAGTAACTAAAATCATACATACAAAGAAAAAATCATATGTATATTTAAACTTTGAATGAGACAGAGAAAAATGCTACATGTCGGTTAGAAGCAGATGAATTTCGGTTATAACTTTCCAAGGAGCGAAATGAAGGTTACTTAAATATGCATACATATCTCGTATTCCAAAAGTAACATACAATATGTGTCTTTTCAAGAAATGAATAAATAAGGATAGAAACAATTTAACAAAAAAGCAACACCAAACAAACAAGTATGAAAACAAGGAAACAAAGCAAAATATATGCGGGGTTTGTTTGCATTTTTAAACAAAGCACATTCATATATATATTTTGGCTCATATTTTTTTCTGTGTCTTAAGTAAGTTTGCTTGTCAAAATTTTGCCATGCATTAATTATAGCAAAAAAAGAACGAACTGAAGTTTTATCAAAGTCTCATCATAAAACAATTTAAAATAAAATGCTTTTCCCATTTAAAAAGGTATGCATCAGGAAATATTTTAGAAATAAAACATAGAAACATTTTGTTTTATTTAAAAAAATATATCAGAAGAAGAGGTGCAATTGACAGATACACAAATGTGTATCATCTACGAAGTAAATAAACAAACATAATATATGTGGGACAGAGAAATGAATGATGTTGACCTTAATACTATAAAATATGTAATGTGACTACCATACAACATTTTCTATCGTGATACAGCAGTCCTATTAGACGTAAATATATATCATTTACATTTAATTGTCGCAAAATCAAATCACGTGGTGTAATGTCTTTGTACGTTGTACAAATATGCCGAGAATGTCGTCCAAGGTGATATGTTTGGTACCTTAATATCATAAATAGTAGTCATATTTCAATTTGCTAGATATATAGTGACCTAAATATTTTTTTCTAGAAAATGTTATATACTAACATATGTAAACACCATAGAAGAATTGTATATATCAATATAAGTATGAGAGTTGAGAAAAATGAAAACTTACTGCATGAAAAGAAGTTTTGAAAGTTACCTTTTAAATACTATTGTTTAGACAGAATTGCACTGAATAAGCAAGGGTACATAGGATATTTCTAAACTCCTCTTTGTTAACACTTACTTCCTTATTTCGAATGAAAATGAGATCAAGGAAAACAACTGTCAAAAACATTTAATTTGAGAAAGTCAAGGGACGTCAGGAAAGGCAGGATGTGTATGTAATATTCAAGAAAGTATCGAAAAGATATAAGTACCAGTCCACATATTATTAAGACACTGTGAACGGTAAAGTGATTCATGGTGAATAAAAAACCACCGAACAAACAGTGTTTTTTTCAGTTTATATATCCTATACTTTCACAAAAGGTAATCACTTCTGCATTTTAGAAATCCCACTAAAATCAAGCAAATCAAACCAAATCAAAAAGGTAACCATGGTGAAGTGCCAATTGTATGTACAATCTATCACTTTTAATCTCAAAAGCGCAACAAACAAATGAAAATCTAAGACTGGTTATGTAACTGTTTTTGAACAATTAATAAAACTGAATTCAGTGGGTGTTTTGCTTGAATCGCCTTCTGTCTCATTTTTCGACAGACTGCTACTATAACAGAAGCGTAAGCACCAATGGGAAGGGGGCCTCCAAATTTCCCGTCTCCAATGCATGTATATTGGAGAATGTGGAAACAGCTTTCATGTTTGGTCGACAGATAAAAAAACACATCAGTTCTAGGCAGAATATTCAATGAAACATTATTACAAAGTAACGAAGATGGAAGTAATTATATCTATATTAAAAAAATATATAAATTCCGAACGATCATACCTAAAGAATAAACATGTCATTTTTTAAAATTATTCTGTCTAGTTGTTTAAAAATATTTTTGAAAGTAACATAAAAAAATAGCAAAACATTTTGACCACAGATTGACCTCTTTTACCCTATATTAGAATTTGGATTAACCTATGGTTTAGAGATATATGTAAAAACCCTGTTTGACCCCTGTGTTATATCCTTAGTGACAAAGGCCATGTATGTCGATAGATGAAAAATCCCCAGTTCTGTTCTATGAAGAATACCCTAAAAATGTATTTTAAGTGTCAAAGGAGAAGGTTATTGAAAGTAATATCATTAAAAATAAAAAGAAGGTATGAGAGGATTATCGTTTGCAAAACGGAATGTGTGAAAGAACAAGAACTCCGGGATATTTTAGTCGTCTGTGTAATATCAATATTTCCAATGTAATTCTAGAAATGTTCAGTAGACTGACCGGTTTAAAAATTTTGATTTATAAATTTTGTTCAGTATGTTCTTAATTAGTATCGACTGTAAAGCAAGTACTTGCTTCGCAAATCTGAAAGTTCTAACATCATTGGGAATTTTTCAGACCTTCTGTGCTTACATCATCTTCCCTGTTTAAATTTGATCCAATGGAGCAGTGTAGCAAATAGAGCCGTCACATTCTGAGACGTCCACACATATATATAATTATATAGTAAATTGTAATAGTAGAAAAGGAAAGTTCGTTTAACTACTGTCAGATGTTAAAGGTAAAACCGGAAGGTTTGAAACCGCATCGAATTAGATTAATTTTCACAAGTTATACAATACCAATTCAAATGAAAATGGTACAAAATATGTTCTTATTGACTTTCAGGGTGAGAGGGGGTAGATAAACGACAAAGTACAATGTATTTAATGTTTAGTTCTTTTCATACTACAAGTTTTACCTCTGATTTAAAGAATTATATCATCATTTCGTGTCATTTAAGCTACTAAATGAACTATTGGCATGACGAATTATATAAATATTGAGAAATGATATGGGGTATGTTGTCGAATCAATGGGATACAAAATTATAATTTGCTTCAGGTGAAAAAATGTTTGATAAGAAAATACATCATTTCGTTCAAATACTCTGAGGGAAAATGAGATGAAAAGCTTTTGAAAAAAACTGTAATGAGAGTTCGCGTAATAGTGATATAACTAAGTAGTACTCCATCTAAGATTCATGCAAAATGTGATTCATGGGTAAAAAGCCTACATATTTTTATTTTTGATATTTTGTTTGAAATGTCATAGTAAACAGAAATTAACATATGGTTTTTCATATAAACCATGCTGTTAGGAGATAAAAATTAATAAAGTGCACTGTAGATTTCAAAATTAAGGGAGATAACTCTGTAAATGGCGCTCAAATACAATAGAATCTACTGTATTTTCAATGTCCTAAGATCAGGCAGATTTGAAGGAATAATTACACATTTCTTAGTATAGACCCATAAAACAACTTAATTACAAAAATAAAAATATGTAGCCTTTTTTGGGCTGTATCACATTTTTCAGATTTTGCATGATTCTTACAAAGACAGCTACTTAAATAAGTAACTTTAAGTGGTTACATTCCATTCACTTTGAAAATGATATATTTATAATGTCTTGTTGACAATTCAGTGAAATATGTTCGCAAAACAAAGCGCACTAGGGACATGGACTTTTCTCCCCGAAGGGCTGGAGAAGGCTGGAAATTATATGTAGAGTTTAAATAGTTTAAACTCTCCATAAATATGCTTTTTTTTCTGGAGCAACCGGAGGTAAATGTTTTCTCTGAAAATCTATAAATAATGGGGGAAATATTTAATAATATTTGCTTCCATTCATGGCTTAGTATTGATTTAATTTTTGCTAAAATTTGGAGTAGTATTCAAAGAAGTACAGTCCCTCCACCCGGTAATAAAAAGGTCTGTGTTTAACCATTCCGCTGTACATGATGGGACTGAAGTGTGAATTGTTTATTTGTACAGACGGTGTTGTCTGTTGTTTTTTTTGGGGTTTTTTTGTGTGTGTGTGTGTTGATTTATATCGTTTACTGTGTACGTTCTGGACGTGACATTTTACGAGCATTTCAGTGGGTATTTTAAGAAAACCCAAAGAGCTTATCCAACCGTGACCCAGGTCAATGTATCAAGTTTTTTTACATGTCATAAGTGTATGTTAATTGTCTTCCGTGACACGTCGTGAGGGGACAAGGAAATGCCGGGTGTCTGTCCGTGTGTCTGTCTGTCCGTCAGCCCATTTAATGTTATTTTCAGTGCGTGTCAAATATCGGTTTTTTCCTGTATTGTGTTCTTCTTGGTCAATGTTTTAATCCTGGTTTCCTTGTTTACAAAACGAAACAAAATAAGTCAAGAATTTCAACACTTACCTCCCTTGTTATCCTACTAGTATACGTAAATTATGTTTTTTTTTTTTTTTGTTCTTTTGTGTACTCAAGTGAATGTAATAAATTATATGTCTTTTTGTTTTGTTTTGTTTTGTTTCGTTTTTTACTCCAGTGCATGATGGTAATAGATTTGTAAATTGATTTGTAAATTGTGATGATATTTTTAGGTAATATGTCATAGACAGGAACGTGCATCAAAATAAATAATCTTGTAAGTTTAAAATGAAAATCAACATAATGGTACAACTGTTAGAATAAAGCATGAGACACTTGAAAAAAAAATCACATTTTTTTCAACGGAGTACCGACACGGAGAGTCATATCAATGTGATTTATAAACAGAGTTAATATAAATCGAGCGCGGTGTTAAAATATTTTACCTTTGATAGAAAGTCATCGCTTCATAACATATATCTTAAGCTACAAAAAATATTTCAAGATCAGTTTAGTGAAGTATCTATGCATAATACAGTGCGTTACATGTAAATGATAAGAAAAAATCTGTTCATATGGTTTTTAGAGCAACAAAAGATCCAAATGTTACCAAACGAGTGAGTTTTTTTTTTAAATGAATAAAACAAATTTACATTTAAGTAAATAATAACGACAATAATGATCACGATCTTTCTCCCGTGAAAACTTTAAGATTTTTTATGGTACATTTTTTAACATGGACATAATCATTTTGTAAACATTTTGAATACAAGGTAAGAAATTTAAATGCTTGAAAAGAGTATATCAATGAGAAGTGTTTAGTTTGTCAATCTGTCTCATTTGCAGAAATTTTATCGACAAATCACTCCGCTAAAAGGTCCTATTTCTCCTTAAAGAATAACCAAGATTCGAGCGAAAATTTAATGAATATATTGTAAGAGTAATGACAAGACAGGAAAATTAGACACACACAGTAAGGAACATGAAATAACTAAAGTAACACATACAAAGAAACAGAATTAAATGAGCAACGCAGACTCCATTAAAAACTGGGAGCATGAACCAGGTGCATCTGCTTTCCTTGGTCTGTACAGTATCCGGAAAAGGTGAAGTTCCTATTGAATGGGATGCTTGTTGTTTGGGCGGAGAAGAATATGGTAAGGGTCAAATTGAATGCTGAATGAGGCCATGTGATATGGGCCTCTGGAAACATCGAGTCGGTACTAATTTGGCATACGTCGATTTTGAAAAGAAAAATGGATAATTTGAAAATGGGATGTGTGCCCCAGGTGGTGGAATGGGGCACCCCTTGCGTGTTACATGCTGGGGTGTCAGGCTATAATACGGAAAGCCTGACCACAAACCATAGTGGTGCACCGTGTTGGGAAATATGCCTAGTTCCTCGCACGTTAAAGAACACTGCTGCGGTATTCGACAGGAGTAGGAACTTTTGCGCTCCGCAACAGGAGGCTAAATTGTTCTACCCATCCCTCCCTTTTTCTAGTGGCAATCAAAATATGTGACCCTGTTATCCTTGTATCCCATCCCATTTTTCATTTCATCATCATTTCATGTTCATTTTATCATCCATTTCATGTTCATCGCCTGAATAAATCTGAAATTACTGCTCTGGCGTTAAACCCCAACAATCAATCAATCAATCCGTTTTTTTTCTTGAATATCAGTGCAGTATTACAAGTATTAGATAAAATGTACTTTTTTTTCTTTCATTTCAGAAATACTAATCATATAACTTTTGTACATATCGGTATGCTGAACACACGTTTCAAGTAGTATTCTCTCATCAGCAGCATAACTTATTTAAAATGTGATGCATATAAAATGATCATACAAAAAGGTCTGAGCATTTAACATTATGCGTTTATATCTTGAACAAAAAAGACAAAATACACACAAGATTAACATTATAGCTAAAATTAGAGCTAAAATTGTTTTTCAGTGACGTTTAGTTTGTAAATGTAGTAACACAACTTATTTGCAAAATAATTCAGAAAAAACCGGCATGACATGTTGATACAGATTTTTTAACAATGTCGTAGTTTCCCATTTTCAACTTAACTCTAATTCGACAACATACGTGCATCATGACAACTGTTTTGTAATTTTACACTACCGTTGCACTTGGTCTATACTCATCATCAACCGTATTCAGTATCCATATTGATCGATGCTTTTCATTATCGTTTACTCAAATTATTCATATTAACATCCATGTTGTAGTTAAGATTGATAAATTCATTTAAATACCTTTTACAAAGTAAGTAGCTATTTAACCCACTTCGTACCTACAATAACCCCTAGACCCCACCTAAGCAATATGATATTTATGTAAAAAGTAACATACACCCATTTATTAGGAGTGTCAAATTTGGAAATCTATTTGACGGTCATAAATGGTTATAATAGAAGCCATATTTTTACCCCCGTCCAATATGACATTTTCAACCGTGATAATAATATCAAATGCCAAAGTTATTTATTTCTACTTCGTGAAATTCACCCAATACAACACCACTAGCCTCGACTTAAAAGATGTCACATTTCTAATGGAATGACACCTTATACCTCTTGAAAGGGCGCAGAAATAATTATTTTTTTTATGTTTAAAACCCAACATTTAAAACACATGTTCTTTAAAAGATGAAATTAAAATGAAACACAATACATTATTTTTTTTCATTTAATATGTTTTCTTCTTCGAAATGACGGAACTATCGAAAACTCGGATCGAAATGACGGGACTATCGAAAACTTCAATGTAATTTCCCATTACGGTTGCTATCTTCTGTACAGACACTAGACAGTATTCCGCTTTTCATCGCTTCCCATCTGTGTATCCATCTGCACCATGAAAACTGATTTGTTCATCGCGTCATAGGTTTCCTTTCCTCGTTTGTCTACCCTGGACTTGACTTTTTATGATCAACTCGGCGGCTGTTTCTAGAAAAGCAGATTACGCTTACCCTACCGTTGCACCTGGTACATGCTCCCAGTTTTTAGTAAAGTCCGTGTTGCTCATTTGCTTTTGTTACTTTGTATGTATTTTAGTTACTTAATGTTTTTTGTTGTGTATGTTTGTTTTCCATGTTTGGTCTTTGTCCCTGGATTACTTTCTTTTGATTTCCGCTAGAACCTTGGTTCCCTTGATTACTCTTCCCTTTTTGAACATTAGTACGGATAATTGTAAATAGCTTGGCAAGATGCCTTGAGTAATAGGGAGTTATCTGCCCTTTAAATGTTTCAATTTTCGGTTGAATTGAGAAGTATATTGTTTCCACATATACATCTGAGAAGTAAATTGTGGCTATATCATGTATATCAGATAGAAGTCTGTGGTAAAAAATAGAAATTAAAAAAACATTACCCCTTCAAGTCTAGAAGAAAAAATGCTAAAATATCAATTGCATTAATATTTAGATGTGCAGTACTTGTGCTTCAGTTAGTAACCTCTCATCATCAGATTAGAATAAAATACACTGTAAGATCTTTATCCAAAATATTTCGAAACAATCGGAAGCCAAGTCAAACACTATATGTAAATGTATAATATATCATGTTTACTACACGTATAAACATAAAATAGTCGAATCATTGATATTATCATTATCATTAGAACATAATTATTGTTAGGATGTACATCATATACATGTATGTAACCCAAAAAAATCAACTTCGGTTACATGATTTTTCAAAAAAAGTAGATGTACAGTTATTTCACCTTCCTAATTAAACAGAAAACTAGATCCTCTAGGAAGCCTGAATCGCTCACCTGGTCTTTTCAGCTTCCTTAAGCTGGACTCTTGACCTTACTTTAATTTTGTCATAAGAATTATTTAATCAATAGAGAGCATCTTAATTACCGGGTTTTCATATTATAAAACAAATTTTCTCAGTTATTTCCAGAAATCTTCAATTGGACCCCTTATGGTCTATTTTTAGTATCATTGGCCATGATTTTTGTCTGATCAATTTTGGTTACAATCCATCCAGTAATTCAGATAAAGATTTTCAACATTATAAATACAAAAATTCTGGAAAAAGACATTCAGTACCCATAACTTATTCATCCGTCAAGGGATCTTTCTGAAAAAAATTTTTGACATGGGTCAATCTAATCAAGTTCAACAATATGCTAAATTTTGTTTTAATCTGTCCAGTAGTTTCGGGAGGAGAAGATTTTTAAGATTGGAAATGTAAAATTCGGGAAAAAATCCATTTCAGTACCGTCAGAAACATTCATACAAACTTTGGTTACAATCTGTTGATCAGTTTCAGAGGAGAAGATGTTGGAAAAAGTTTACGGACGACGGTCATATAGTGATGGCAATAGCTCAAATGGACTTTGGCCAGGTGAGCTAAAAAACAGTTTTAATCAACATGTTTACATTTTATAAAGTACTAAATGTAAAATGTGGGGCATATTCTCTCAACATAACGTAGCATCTATAAATCTCATCATATACACGTGTTATTGCTAATAAAAGTAACCGAAGCAAGGAAAAATAGACAAAGATGTTTAATTGCTACATCTTAGCCGAAACAATAGAGATAATAAATTTAAGCCACGTGGAGGAGGTTGATTTCTCATCACGTGACAGTGGAATTCTTCCTATCTATTTCCAATGGAAGATACTTTCGTGTTTAGGTTACGTTGAAATTACGCGGTTAAATGATAATTTTACCTGAATTAAAAGTTAAAGAGATGAGTTCCTTGATCAGCGGAGTGTTTTTATTGGTGAGATGATAGTGAAAAATGAATTAGATAGTACGAATTGTCCACGCTTATTCAAGCAGGGAAAGAATTTATATCATGTTATAGTTAGAAGAAATATGTAAACTGAGAGGAAAAGCGACGTAAGTTATGAATACTAGAAGCTCCCTCAGGGTGTTCAAACTCATCACACCTGCATATAAAAACCTAAATTTATGTAAATCGGGACATTTTCCTAATCTAGAAAACAGCCAGCGTGGACTATTGGCGAAAAAAGAGCAGTAGAAGTTAAATTTTAAATTAACCTTTACAACGATTGACCAGCATTTAAGGAGAAAGTTGACCATCCGTTTAAAAATGTGATACTCCGGTTTTAATTTCTCGGTGACATTTTTATAAGTAATGTGAAACTTAGTCCCGATTAGTTATTGCTACTGTGCGGATAAAACTCTTGCCATTTTAACTCAGGATGGACACCAGAGCACATCGTAACTGAATTAAAGGTTTAATGTTTACATCTACGCATCAGAGGGAATCGTTCATGAACTAATAAGGATTTACAACAAAGGTAAGTGTGTCAATATTAAATACTTTAAATTACTTTCTCCCATAAACAGTTAAGTGTACTGTTTACTTAAAATCTGTTTGTTTTTGTATCATTCAAGTGCCTCAATAAACATTAAAATGTTTGATCTTGAATTTTCTACTTGATTTGGTTTTCGAATTCCAATGTGTTGAATTAAAGTTTTTTTTATAATATGAACTCGGTACGTACAAATCTGAAATTTTCAAACTTGATTTTTAGTTGTATTTAATTCATTTTAATCATCTGAAACAGAAATTAGCTTATACATAGCAAACGAATATGTACTAAACTGCATAAACACATTGTGCGCATTACATTGGATGTGTAAATTAGAGAAAACGTAGAATCATATGAATTAAATTAGGTTACGGCTTGTCTGATTAGATAAGACAATGATGCACGTACATTGCATGTGCATAGGATAACATGTGCCAACTTCATTAAGCTATCATTACCAGATGACGACTGTTTTCATTACTGATAAAACAATAGTAGCGCATCATAGTCACCTTACAAATAAAGCTCCTTTGAAACTCTGGAATGTCCGTCAAAACATTCCAATGACGTGGAATAACCGAGCATCCAGGTCGGGTAGGTGACACTTGGTGATATAGATAGTTTAATGAATATGTTGTCTTTTGAAAAAAAATCAATTTCTAAGAATCAGGAAAACAAATGTGCTCAGGATTTGAAAGGCTGCAGTGAATGATGCATTTTCATCTCGTTATAATACTTCATTAATTAATATAACTTACTTTAAGGTTAATCATTTTGTGTTTCTTGCATGAACATGTAAATATGGTTTTGGTTCAATATACATACCTCCTCAGAGGCAAATCCAGATGTACAAAGTGAGGTTCCGATCTAAAAAAAAAATAATGGGACAGGCTATCATTTACTCAATTTTTCCCAAACCTTGCACACAAAAAACCCCAAAATTTTCAAAAGAAGGAGTCTCATATCCCTGAGCACCTTTGGATCCACCACTGCGTCTGTCGTCATTTATTATCAATTATTGTTGAAGTATCAAGTTTTTGTTTTAATTCCATCATAGTTAATGAAGTCCATGCATCAAAAACATCATTTTTTATTTTATTATTTAATTTCTGTTGGTAACAATATGATTCCTACATTGTACCTTAAGATCCGGGCTTAAGGTATTTCATTTCTTATAATTTATGATCCATTTAATTATCCGATGTATAAAATTTTTAAATGGCAAATTCCGGAGCATCTCTTTATTAATGTTCACCGTCCGTGAAAAAAAAGCAACAGACCGATTAAATTTTTACATCCATTAAAATTTTGCTGAATGGAACATAGTATAGTTAAGTATGTAGAATTCCTTGGATAATATAAAGTCAATGAACACATGGTACAATTTTTTTAATTCATTTTCAGGAAAGATGCTTAAAATGGACATGCATTCCTGGGCTTTATCAACTAACCCACTGATTCGGAAAAACTTGCTGCTCCAATCAGCTGTTGGGACTATTTTGTATGTATTATCTTAACAACATATAATTTTATCTTGTGTAAGATATAACGAACATCTCCATTTTACAGATGATTGTTGTCAACGAAAAGTAAAGCCATTTAGCGTCGATCAAATCTCAGAAATTCGTATTACGATCTTCCAAAATGCATTAGCCTTTATTCATATTAGACACATTTTTACATTTCTCTCTCTTGATTTATTCAAGTTCATGATATTGTATATATTAAAACACATTTTTTTAACAAGAACGTTTCAAATATCGGGCGATGATACTTAGAATTTATCTTATTTCTTCAGTATCTTGGTCGTATCAGCGAACGTGTTAGATTCAGTACATGTTGGTATGTTATAGTGCTGTTTAACGCCACCTAGCGGCATTCAGAACTATATGCAGATGTACAGACAGTATATAAACTTGAACTAATTCTGTTATCTTAAAACGTCATTATAAAGTAAAACAGTGAAAACTGTATGAAACGAATCCTTTTTGGACTTTAAAATTATTTTGGTTTAGACAGGTGTTTGGTTCACATAGGTTTAAAATATATTCAGATTGATGAAGAGACATTTTCAGCTATAACCTTGGTTCCCTTGATTACGCTTTCAAAAAAGTGTCTGGTTCAGATAGGGTTTTGGATTATTCAGGGTTCGGTTGACAGGTTTTACCATACCTGTCGAAACTGACTAAATCCTTATTTAATCGGAAGGATGATTATACTCGTTTGAAACTTACTGTTGACGCTGCAGACATCCCTTTCGCACAATATTGCAAGAATTTTGCAATGTTGAGGGTAGTGAATATTATTCGCGACGTTATTTGATAGTCAACCGACGTCTTATTTGAAGACTGTCCCGAATTTCGAAAGGCCTACTTTGAGCGTGGGGAAAACAAACAAACGCGTCTGCTCGGGGCTTTGGAAAACATAATTGTATATGGTCGGTACAATTAAAGAAAACAGAAACGTTTTGATTTTTTTTTGTCAGTATATACTTTAGTGGTATTGTAATGTTTTAAGCACTAAATGAAAGCAAAATCCGTTCCTTCTGCCAAAATTTAAAAATAAAATGACAAGTACAAAAGTAACACGAAAGAAAGAAAACGGGGAATCTTCATATGACTGATTTACATACTTTCACGTAAAGAACACCTCGCTTGCAATAATTAAAAATTCATGCAACCTCTACAATACAAATACATGTATAAAATGGAACAAAAAGACACAAACAGTAAGGCTAAGTTTAAAAAAAAAAATGTTTCCTATTACCCTACTACCCTTTTTTCAGCTAAAATAGTGCACCTTAATTTTTTGAGTCTACATTTTTTTTTCTTATTCAATAAGCAAGGTGTTGAGGTCTGCTTGTTTCTCCTATAGACTAAATGTAAAAGAAATAGTAATATACAAAAAATACCTATTTTTTTTTCAAAGGTGTAATAAGAATCGCATATATTTTTTGTTTTGGCCTAAACTGCCACAGTAATTAACAAGCTGTACTTCACTTAATATTACAAGACAGTAATGGGAGTATGTAATAGCGAACTTGGTGCATGGCATAGCCTAATTATGTGTTATCGTATCAGAATGCATGGAATTATACATTTTTCTATTGTGTAAACGTAGACTCTGTCAAACAACGAAGAAGTTGTTATCTTTATCTGTTTCATATATGAACACAGCTGACATTCATTTTCATTTTGTCTGGCGACCCAGGGCACAGGAGGTCATTGTTAATATAATTGTTACCATCCATTTGTTCGTCGCCCAAAATTCTCTGACTTGATAAAGGTATATTAATTAAAAACAGCCTTTATATGTTTTAGAACGCATTTTTAAAATTTAGCAAAGTTTTCAATGTATTGCATGGACACACATGTGAGATAACTCAAGCATAAGAAGCGATTTTAAGTAGCTGGTTGTCCTTAGACACACGTCATATAATCGACTGCGTCATTTCAATATTGAGTGAAGTTTTGTACATTTGCTGGTTTCACGCTAGACAGCATTCCTGTAGCCAAATACCAATACCCATGTTGCTATAATTGTCAATAAAGGAACTTAAAATACGTTATGCCCCATTCATGCACATGCACAATGGAGTTAAGCCACAGTACTTTTATCAATCCCCTTTTCTACTGAAAACCACAGTACTTTTATCAATCCCCTTTTCTACTGAATTGTGACTATCTTAGATATGGGCCATGATGTGTAGCAATCTCATTCTGTTCTGCATCGAATATAGGTTTTATTTGATGTTATTTATACTTCTATTAAATTCCCAAAATCAACTACCCAATAAATAGAACAGATCAAAACAAAACAAATTCTTCGAAAAAAAAATACGAAACTTTTTGTTAATATGTTTTTCCTACAAAATGTAGCTGGTCAAAAACAGTATTTGATTTCAGAACGCAGAGCCTCCCAAAACTATATGCATTCTTTACCACATCTTTACATCCATTGCCGCGAATTGGTGTATATAAATTGACCGGTAAACTTAGTTAACGTTCTCCTTGTACTACCTGACTTGTAATTAATATTTGTAGCTAAAAGGTCACGTAAATAAAACTTCTCATTTTTCTTTGTCACTAGATTTTCGGCCTCGGGCATATTTTCTTTAAATCTAGAGTGAGGTGTGACGCTTGATTTCGGGGACTGATACTTGAAGGTTAAAAGTGTACATATACAAAATTATAGAATGATTGCGTATTGTTAATAGTTGTATCAATTCCATCTACTTCATACTGCCTGAAGAAACTTCATTTATTTCATACCTTGCTAAACTGAATGTAAAATATTTGAGCTTCTTCTTCGATCGATATTTTATACATGCATATTCTTCGTACACTATCGACCGAAAACAAATACCGTGTAAATAAAGACTACATCGTAAATTCGTTGATGAAAACGTATATATTTAAGTAGCAGTCTTCGTAAGAATCATGCAAATTCTGTAATATGTAATACATCCCAAAAAAGGCCACACATTTTTATTTTTGCAATTAAGTTGTCTTATGGGTCTTTATTATGAAATGTACAATTAATCATTTCCAATTTGTCTGTTCTTAGAAGATAATCCACATCGCATATTATATTGTTTCTATTGTATTTTACTGTCGTTTACAGAGTTGTCTCCCTTAATTTTGAATTCTACAGTATATTCCATATAATATTTATCTCCCAAGAACAAGGGTTATATAAACCCACATTTTACTTTCCTGTTTACTATAACATTTAAAACAAAATATCAAAATAAAAAATATGTAGGCTTTCCAACCATGAATCAATATAGTATAACTTCATGAGCATAGTGCAAACATTACTGAACTATATCAACATGCAATGTTTTAGTCGATATATAATACATACATGTTAAATGTAAAAAAAAATTATAAAAAAAAGTAACTATATATCTGCAAGTATAAGATAAATGATAATCAACAACTTAGTTCTGGTACAAATGTCATGTACTTGCATAAAACTATTAAAAACAAACCGATGCAATTTTAAAACCGCAATAAAAATCATGCCCGTGGCAGAATTTGCGCCATATGTTCATGTGAGGTGCCCAATGTGTCAGATGGCCTCCATATCAGTATATACATAAATGTCACGATTAACACAAATCTTACATGTATAAAGAACAAACAAACAATTTTCAGCGTGTAGAAATTTGTTAATTAATTTTGTACAAGAACAATAAATGAGTGATTGGGACAAGCTTGGAATTTACACATAATGTTTACAGTAGCGGAAACAGAAATTTTAAAAAGACTATTATTTGCTCGGTTGTTTTTCCAAAATTTGGCACGAAATTTAAAAAAAATTCCGACAAAAACGGATGAGAGTTTCTATCCCGGAACCACCCCCTCCCGCCCCCTAAATTCGCCTCTGGTTTTGTCGGTTAGATAAATGTTATGATTCTTTCTACAAATCTACTTATGTTATTCATATTTTGAGCCACTCAAATGAGAAAGAAATATTTTGTTCTTCAGTTCGTACGTCTGTGCGTCTTAATATGAGAACTACCATGGAACAATTCGTTACGAGAATGTTAGTGCATTATTTTGCTGATCGACAAAACACAGTAACTTCCGAATATATGGTGTCTCCAAACTTGCCTTAAGGTCCCGGTCCCGTTATGTTGCGTAATTTAAATTTCAAGTGGCATTAATTTAAACATGTTCGCGTGTTTAAAATCGCTTTATTATGAGTTTTTCTTTTTCAAGACTTTTTACCTCTCAAAGTCTTATATGTACCAATACACTTATGTCCGTAGGATCTCACTCATATTGCGTCATATTGCAGATTTGATAAACACTCATCGTATTCTTTTAAATCAGTGTTTGCTCGCATTAT
This sequence comes from Perna viridis, assembly GCA_037379345.1. Lineage (NCBI taxonomy): Eukaryota > Metazoa > Mollusca > Bivalvia > Mytilida > Mytilidae > Perna > Perna viridis. The sequence goes on along the minus strand of CM074522.1, from coordinate 7,628,695 downwards.
AAATCTTTTTTTCAAAACAAATCCCTTTTCTGTATATTTTAATACATATATGGGCTTTTAAGTACTATATACTTTAACCGGTTGTGGACATGTTTGTATATTATGTGTTCAGTTATTGAACTTTATGGCTTTTTAGCCACAAGAAAACCTTCGTGTGTATCATGGTCCTTGGGAGTAATTTATAAACCAACTATGCAGGTATGTACTTCTCCTTCAGGATGAAACTATTTACACATTAATCATACCAGTATGAACAAAATTTCTACACTTTCATTCTGTTTTATTCATGGACACGTAGGCCTCTCATTAGACTATGGGATAACTCCATGTTCTGTTTAACATGCTGGAGATGGGATAATGACCGGTAGTATAGATAGTGGTATGTATATTGTTTTGAACTTATGAATGGTAAAACACTTTAACCAGACAGTGTCGGATTGATTTCTGGGGGTTTACCATTCTGTTAAAGAATTTTATCGATTTCATGGCAAATTTTGGGCAAAATGAAAACATAAACATAAATAACCTGGACCCCCCCCTTTTTTTCAAAATTTCTGGATCCGACATTGTGACAAAGGAACATGCGTATATAACTTTAAAATTAAAATGAATATACGTTTTTTGTAGTGTTTTTAATACTTTCTCTTTCATTAATAAGCTATGTACATGTGTATACATGTACATATGTGTGTTTGTTTTCATATTCATTTACCGGCTGTATGTAATTCAACGCTATGTTAGTTACAAACATACATGCACATTCACATTCACTTACAGAAAGCATATTATATGTGAATTCATCAGCAGCAAAATGTTTGAAAAGGTTGAATTGAGACTGAACGTTTTTAATTTATACCTTTGCTGTTATTGAAACAGAATACACCACAAATTACGTGCGCAAAAACAAATCAGCTTGGAACATGGAGGCTTTCTTACATGCATGCCCATTCTGGGGAGATTAGTATGTCTTGACCGTTTAAGCGCACGCGAAAGAAATAAATATGAAATATGAAAAAGAAACATGCATAGTAAAAAACTTCATCCTTACATAACGATACAGCTTAATGAGATCTATCGGTATTGCTTAAATGAAATGTATGTTTAAATTTCTTTTAAATTAAGCCAGATCTTACTTTATCCCTTAATTCTGTTGGTATGATCGCTATACTAGTAAAGCTATAACTGTTCACTGGCAAAATGTTTTGCATGCATGCCCCTCCTACAAAATTGCTTTATTCTTACTAACGGTTAGACATAAATGATAACCCGGATTTATATAAAAAGAAGTTAACAAGAACCTACGCCATTTTCACTAATAACAATATTTATGGATGACGTTTGAAACTCTCGTACAAATATTATACTACTATACAATCTTGCGTGTCCAAATAGTTTAAGTTAACATTATTGCTTTACTTCTGAAACTTATGAATTTCTGTCAACCTGACACATGTCATGTCCGATGATAAACACGTACCTATAGACTTAATTCATGTTTTAATACTGTCACTTGGTAGATCCAAATGTACATTGTACTTATAGCGATATATATTGGTCACAGAAGATTTTGACCAGGAAATAAATGTACTTTTTTCAATGCTTACCTTGACAAATCATTTATGAAACAAGTATAATATTCTCAAGGACACGCCTGTTTATTTCATATAGACAAAAAAAAATATCACGTAAACCTTGCCTTTGACCCTTACCGTCGTACATGTAATCAATATATTAAAAAGTCTACCTTGGTCTCAGATTTTATTTTGAAATAAATATTGAATGACGAAGATGCGATTTTGCAATGACTTAAGTTTTTTTCTATCACTACAGTCAAGCTCATATAAAATATGTCAATTCCACAGGTCAACGCAGGGGGCCATTATTTTGAGTTTTGCCATTTTGTGTATTCCCCACAAGGAATCTAAAGAATAATAATAATAATAATAATAATAATAATAATAATTGAGCAATTTTTCAACGGTGTTACTTTGATTTCTTTGCTTATTATGCGCCACAGCCCCCCCCTCCCCCTCCCCCTACCCTCTCCCTCCCCACCCCAATGACATTGCGAAACATGGGGAAACTATTCGTGTCGTGATTCAGAAATGCACAATTCTGTTTTTACGCTACCGGTAGCTTAGTTTACATTTCTAAATTTTCTGTTTCTGCATTCACATTTTTTCCAAGTTTAACATATGAAGTTGCAGACACTGTATACATGTTTATATGCGCTTTGCACCAAAATTTCCGTCGCTCGACTTATGAGCCTTGAATGTGTACGTTTTATGAAAATGCTGAATAAATGGAAACTTGTTTAAAAAGAAACATGATGCCCACTCACATGTTTTATTCCGGTTATGTTAATTTACACATTAAATGCAGATGATTTATATTGAATGGTATATAAACGTTTACCAATATTCGTCAGTTTTCATTGGAATATCGTTATTTGAAACTACAGACTATCTACATATAATGCCTGTATTTTTATATATTCATGGCGTTTCTCTGACGTTCGAATTTGCGGAAATCAGACTCACTTTTTTCTTCATTTCATTTAGATAATTATAACTAAACCTTAAAATGAAGGCCTTTGTGTGATGCTACAGTAATTACTAATGCACGTGCATGTATGTATACAAATTTGAGACGTCCGCATTTATTGCACACATACAGTTACGGTCGAATCATGACAATATTGAAAAAAGGTCGAATAATCTGTCTGTTTCAAGCTCCCTACCCTATTTGTTTGTGCCTACCCGAAACAATTTATGGCCATTTTGGCTCAAGCACTACTAAAGTCGAGATTGATTCCATATTAACTCAATGTAAAATGTTTTTGAAAATAAAATAGTTTCCCTACGTACCTTCCCCGTTATTTTTTTCTTGCTGGTAGCAGGGAACAATGCTCTCTTTTTTGTTTTTGCCCAATGTCATGTAGATAATTGACTAAAATGATGATAAGCCTTGTGGGTTTGGTTGCATTAAAATTTTAGCTATAATTGGTATTAAATCTGTATTTTATTGTAGTAACTGCATTTAAAGGACAATTTATAGGCCTCTAAATATCTTATGTCAACAATATGTACCCGTCCATATAAGCGTGTAATTGATGACCATAAAATTAATTTATATCAGTTTATGATTGCAGTTGTCAGGGGGTAAATCGGACAGCACAGACACATTAAATCTGTACATTTGACAAACTGACCATGTACAAACACGCATTCTATAGCGGTTTGAGACTGGACAAATGAATTCTTGTGTTCTAGCCTTAATTTTATCAACTTTCACATAACTGTCTAATATGATATACGGTCGAAGGACAGCGTTTGGCCCGAGGCCGAGGCTGACACCAGCTGTTATATATACATTGTTATTTCCAAGCGAATACATCATTGACCATTTTCGACCGTTATCTAGAAGCGAGTGGACAGTTAATTCTCGTACACTATGACCTGGTACGTTAGCGTCAGTGTCACGGCAAGCGTTGCACTGTTAGTGACGAGTTTAAGGTTTGTGTAATATCTTATTTTTCAAATTATTTTAATTTCAATATTTTCAAATTTTATAAACGTTCTTAGTGATAATTACATGTACGCCCTGAAGATATTTATGTTTGTACACAGTTATTTGTATACATGATTTTATAGTAGATTGTGGCAAAAAAAAAAGAAAAATGACCAAAAAAAACGAAAACAAACTTTTTTACAAGCTCAGATCGATCGATTTTAAATGACTGTTTTATTTCTTCTTGATAAAATACATGTAATATAATGTATTAACTAACTAAAAGGCAATGATTTTTTTTAATCAATATAGCAATACACACACACTTACAATTTTCTGAAGATTTTTTTTTAAATCGTATACACTTAACGTTTGACAGACTATTAAATTACCGTCCTTAATAAATATTCCAATGTTGTTTTTACCCAAGTTGATACGGAGACTTTAAATTTATGTGGATGTATTGAGTGTCTGTAATAAAACACTCCATTGTGAGTTGCGATAAAGTGTTCATTTCATTTATGAACTTGCTAGTTTTGTGCCGTCACAGTGAAGTGTTGGTTTTAGGTCGTCTACCGCAGTTTTAAGTACCCGAATCTCTCTCAAGGACCATTATGATTTTGTCATAAATGAAAAATTGCCATAGATGAACCGATAACATTCACCATTAACACCGGGTGCTCATTTAAATCGTCTACGCATGTCTAATAAAAACATACTGATTTTGTTTAAGTTTAGATTTTCATTCCTTACAAATGCGAGACAATTCAACAGAGCTTAAATGTATTTTCAGAAAGGTAGATATAGCAGAGCATTGATTCAAACCAAGCACGTATATTAACTATTCCTTCTAAACGTTTCAATTACATTTTCTTTTTTTAAAGGTTGTTATTTTTTGTGTTTTGGTGGGTTTTTTTCGGGGGGGTGTATTTTTTCTTGTTTAAGAGGAATGTGATGATCACGGTGTCCATTCACAACTTGTTAGTGCAATAACAACTTTTCGCAGCCCGCTGACTTCATGCTTAATATAGATTTATATGATAGGACTGAACAGACATCAACTTCCTCTTTAACCTTTAACGGCTTAATTCATATTTCGGGTTTATGACTGAGCGGGAGATGAAGCTTTGCTGACAGTTTTTCTTGTATTCACAAACATTATTTGTGTGTGTGTGTGTGTGTGTGTGTATGTGTTATTGATACAAGGTTTTTGTTGAATAAGGGAAAGTAATCCATGAAACCAAGATTCAAAAGAAATCAAAAGAATGTAATCCAGGGACAAAGACTAAATATGAAATATAGCGCACATACATGTATCAAATACGTTATGGACAGTCTACCGGTAATTGTAGAAATCAATGCGCAGACTAAGGAACATGAATAAACTTATTCTTTCGTAATCATTACACTCTTGAACAAAGGATTGCGTGCTAATATTAATGTATTTGAAACCAGAGGGTCAGAATTAAATCGGCGATGTAGTGAAAAGTGATATGCCAAATAAATTGTTACGATGAACATACAGTTCCAGCCGACTGCATTAATTGTTAAAGATATATGATGTTGTCCCTTCAAGGCGTTGTACATAAATGTTGATGTTTATTTTTTTTTATCTTCTTGTAGGTACAGAGTACAAATGTTCTACTATAGTACAACTAGACTACCTAGGGTAATCTGCAAACCACACCCGAACTAGGACTTCGTGTCTCTGTCGACTATGTATGAAGTTCAGGATCAAAACGAGATAGTTTTGAAGGTTAGGTGAACGACAGATAAAAGTGAATCTACCCAAAGTCGAATGAAAGACGAGGATTCGTGTCTACAACTCAAATCAAGGTAAATAATCATATAATTTTACAGCGGTCAGAAATAAATATCATTGTTGTTTCTAATTCTGATTTTTTTAGTATTCTTTCTGCATGCAGGTAGGTATTACAGGTTCATGTTCTTACATGAAATCATTTTCGTAAAGCTTCGGAAGTTGTTTTTATTCAAGTATCTCCACGTTTTGGTCAGCATTTATTTATAATTGATTCTGCACAGTTCAAGATTACCGATCAACAAATTACTTATCGATTATACAGGCATATGCCATAACACGCAAGTGCAAGGATGTTGATTTAGAGGATACCATCTTAGTGGGGTTTTTTTGTGTCAGATTTTTTTAATAGTTGGCTGTTCCTGTGTTAAGCGAATTGAACAAGTTGTTCTATATAATTCTTTTAATTTTCAAAGATGTTGCGTCATTTTGTGTAGTTGTTTTTTTTTTGTTTTTTTTTCAATTAACATCGATGTTTCTTTAAAACAGCTGTTGACCAGTTTCCAGAGATAAGTGTTCAAATAACATTTTCAGATACATCGTTTACCGAAGACAAAAGAAATGACGAAAATTTTACTCCAATCTTTTCTTTTCAATAGAAATCGCTTCAGACAATGATGAGGACTTCGTGTACCATTCCTGAGATATATATATGTATACATTGGAAGTTTTCAGTATGTTTGAAGATGTAAGTTAAGGGACGACATTCTGGGCTCCATGTTGAATATTCATGAGACAGTGTGTCCTCCCTTGAGTTGCATTTTAAAATTCTTCAATGGAGTATGGCATGACAGGCAAGAGCGGACTCAAGAGTCGGATGACTTCAGAACGGTAGGTGGATTCTTGTATATAGATAGGAGGTTTGTCAGTATCAAATAGTAATGGTTTGGATTGCAGCTAACAAAACAGTGACATCATACTGGATTGAAAAGCAAGTGACAACACAAGACTGTAAATGTGACGTTTATAAAGGCAGCTGCTCTCAGGAAGTACATTCTGTCTGCGTGTTTGATTAGACCATGAGACAGTGTGTCCTCCCTAAGACCCAGTGAAATGCCAATAGCATCAGGAAGTCTACTCTTATTTTTCCTAGAAACGAGACTAAAATATGTCGAGGGATAGATAAGTCGTTCAGTATTCATAGAAACGGGACGTTTCAATGAAATCAAAGGGTGAACACAAGTAAATAGATATTCGATGAGTGAATAAAAAAAACACAAACATTACATTGAAACTTTAAGCAATCATCTGAAATAACGTTGTAACATCTAAATTGAGAGCACGACTTGAGGAATGACGCAGATGACAACGCAAACAAATGCAAGACCACAAGGCAAAAATAACGACCGACGCAAACAAAACAATGTAACATGAGACATGCAGTACCTTGATTGCTCGCAAGGGTATCGTTGAAGTCTGTTGATGACAATAACTATCATGATGGCATTTAAACCTGCTCATTAACCGAAGGTGGAGAAATTACACTTGGCGGAAACCACTTTCCGCCATCCGCCATCTTAACGAGTTCTGTGCCACAGTAGTACTCATTTCAGTGCCAGAGGGTCGAAGCATCGGCCCCGTCAAAAACTTCTTGTTTCCTTGGTGTCACAGTAGCAAGGCCTTTGTGACGATGAAACGTGACATTGAGAGGCAAAAAGGGGAGGGTCCATAAAGGAAAGTTTTGGTACTTCGCCTTTCATTTTATCAATCAATTATATATATATTTTTTAATTTTTTTGGTCGGATGACTGACGGGTCTAACGTCAAAAAGTTTCTCCCTAGTGCTGTTCCATGTACTGCTCATCATAGCAATTAACACATTTTACCGTAAAATATTTAGGAAATGCTTGTGCTAGTGAAGACGTTACATGAATTCAATAAACAGTGTACACGCATTCATTTAAATATAAGTCTTGGCTAATATGAACCTCATTTCCCAATTAATTGTGTGTCTTTTAAGAAGATTGCAACTGAGCCGTTATTTGATTTATACCAGTTGCTAGAAATAAATGTTTGATTTTTTATTTTTTTTACCTATTTTCCTATAATAACTTTTTCTACAGAAGCGAAGGCCACGCGTCTGGTCCTATTCCCTCCAAAAAAAGCTGCAGGCGTTGTTTTGCTTTAGGCATGCCAAACTCGGATCGGAGATCAACCACAATCACTTACAACGTATGCTTCATCTTTAAAAGCCATTACAAATTTTGAAAGAAACCCATCCATTTCGAGCCGAGATAATTATACGGAATGGCGGACGGATAAGGTGGTTTCAATCTCGTTGAGTAAGGGTTTAAAGTGATAAAATAAAATAAAAAATAACACCAATGAATATAAAGAAACAGGGGCCTATATCCGTCACTCCTTTTTTATCTGGAATGTTCAACTTGTTATCTTAATTTTTTAATTTAAAACAAGGTGGCCGATATAGGCTTCCATACAGAGATCATAATTTGCTTCACACAAGTCGCTAAAATTAACAACGTACGTAAGTTTTATGTTCTAGAAACACGACACAAATAAAGTGATAGCAATAGACATGATAAATTTTTACCCGTTGTAAACACATTTTTTCCAAAAAAATGGTGTGATGGTAGGACTCGCCTAGCATGTATCATATCTGTCTTCCAATGTTTTGTTTGCGCTAGAAGTCCTCTTATACTGCATTACATGTGAATGTATGTACATTTTTGTACGATGCAGTAAAATTATAGCTATGTATGCCTGCATAAGGGAGATTTTTCGATAAAAGTGTTCATATATTTTGAATCTCCTAGGTGAAACTCCTCCTAAACCTTTCACTGAATGGAAAGACAGTTGGATGAAAAATAAATAAAATATTATTTTTACATGTATCGGATAAATACCATTGTATTGTCCACGAAAATATTTTTGTCTGATAGTACTCACTACCCCTTTTATGTTGTTTTTTCGAGATAAAAAATATTAAATGTACAATACAAGTTAAAAGTCCATTACAAATGTAGGTAAAGTGAGGTAGCGTCATTTTTTTTATTTCTTTCAAAAGATCCTTTCCTGTCGACAGTGTAGTTTGCATTTTTTTTTTCATTTACGTTCACATTTTGTAATTGATTTTTAATGTTTAATGTTTAGCTTAGCAGTCCTGTCAATATTTTCAGACTTCCCATAAAAAATGGTTATGGGAAACAAGTGCGTGGTATTCATTCCACCCTTTTGACGCCTCTTATCGGAGGCAGCAATGTAACGTCATACATTCGTTGCACGACGAAACCTAATAGAACAACAGCTCGGAAGACATTTTTTGAAAATACGTCTGGCCCTCTCTTATAGAAAACTCTGGCAATCAAACGTTTAAGGCTTCACTTTGTTTTTTTTGTTTTTTTTTTGTTGCTTTTTTTTTTCTTTTTGCTGGAGGTAGGTTTGGTGGGGCGCTTGAAACCGTATTAGATGAAGATGATAGTGACGAATTTTAAACGGTAAAGATGTGCATGCCATCAACTATCCTACTTATGACGTGGACAACAATCTAACCTCACTAGAAAGGACCCAATGGCGGGGTGATCGAACGCAGAAATGCGAAATGCATGTAAAGCGAGTTGACTTTTATCTAATAGATTACATTGAAGTTAACAAAAAAGAGAAATAAATGAAATTGGAACATTTGTTCAATAGAAAACGACGAGTAAAAAAGGGAACAAAAGGTTTTGATTTTTTTTTTCGGAGGTCAAAATGTGTATTTTATCAAATTGGGGAGTGGGAGTAGGTATCAATTTAAATAGAACTGTTCACAGTTTTTTTTCTAGTTTAGTTAAGAATTTGAACAGAAGAGCGTTGATATTATCTCTGCTTTTGATCTGCGACCCCGATTCGATGACCTGCTTGTGCGAGGTTCATTCGGATAGACTGAGCACGCTGTTCCTTGTACTTTTTCATGGCGACAGGATCTGTTTGATAAATTTGATCAAGGCCGTGACCTAGCCAGTTTTCACCTGGATGAAGTCCATGACCTGTTGTTTTCATATCAGACTCGGAATCAGAGTCCGAAACAACCGGCTACATATTCCATTCATTTAGTAATCTGCATGGTACGTACGAAAGGGGAATTAGTAAATTTTAAAATAAATTGTAATTCAACTACAAATTTAAGATTTCATTTCCTTTTAGACCAAGTTATTCTTAAAACTTGCTTAATCGTCTCATGGATAGTTTAATTATCCTTCATCATCTTGTAGCACGCTTTTGTTCCTAAGTTAATTGTCTTGTTTTAATCACAAAGCAGCGGGTTCTGAAAAAAATGTACTAATTTATGTTGGTAATGCAAGCATATCATCTTCTTATTCTATTTCCAATACTTTGGAGTATTTGAAATCAAAGTACATGGCATAAACATAAAAAAAACAAATACGATCAACACACACAATGTAGTGAATCAAATAAAATAGATTCTATATAATTGTAAATTTTAGATCGACATATTTATAATCTAGAGTAAAGACTAAGCCAGGAAAACATGCAAAATACGTTATTTAAATTTATTAAAAAAATATACATTAAAAGTAAGGAATAAATGAGCAACCCAAATTTCACGGGGTTCAAGTGAAAAGTAAGGGTCCACTGCTTTTTAATGAACATCCATACAGTCGCTCTTATGATGTCAGCTGCGGTTGAATCAAAAGACAATTACGACAGTGTAAACAAATTCATCATCAAGTGTTCAGGGGCAGATCCAGGATTTGAGTTGGGGGGGGGGGTGTAAATCGAATTTAATGCCGTGCAAAGCAAGGCAAAAATTATTATAGGGTGAAACTTGTCGTGAATTTTTTTTTCTTACCGATTTAGGGGGGGGGGCGTACACCCGGTACATCAGTCCTTGGATCCGCGCCTGGTGGTAACATAATCTTGTCCCGATAGCTTACGTGTAAGAAGTATGGCAGATACCTCAAAGTTTGTAGGAAGATACAGTTCTGTATATCTGTAAGTGCTTTAGGATCGATGAAATGTTAGTTCCACTTATTCCATCTGAAAACTTTAAAAAAAATATGTGTATATGACAATACATTTTCTTTTATAATGTGTAAATAGTGTACTTACTTTGAAGGTTTAATTCATTTTCTTTTACGCACCATTTTCTCTCATTTTGAGCTCGCTTAACTTGGTATAATAGTTACTGGGCCAAAATAAATCTAGTTCCAGTTGGAGTTAAGTTAAATTTTATTCCTCTCGACAATTGATGAGCACTTTTTTTAAACTAGGTTATCTTTCTTTTCACCTTATAATACATTATACCATCAATCGTAGCCACTTTCTGTTTGTTCCGAGAGTAATATTAATCCAGCAAAGCGGTAGTTATACTGGCTTTGGTTTCTCCCATTGAAAACTTCTCCGTTAGGTATTTTCTCAACTTTTCCGTCTTGGAGAATTTTCAATATTTTTTTTCTTTCAATGAGCAAAGAGTTCTGAAAGAACGATCATTTTACTTTTATTTTAGTTCCAGATCCACAAACATTACCTACATACAAACAAAAATAAAATGAGCAATCTGGACTCCACTAAAAACTGGAAGCATGGACCAGGTAAACTGGTATGATAGGCGTCCTCGGCTTTTTTAGAAACATTCGCCGTTATTCTCATAAAATGAGACGTCCGACGAAAGAGAAAAGGAAAACGGCCAATAAATCGGTTTTGATGGTGTAGGTGAATACGTCATATCGATCAACGGGTTCATGATGACGAAAATAAAACTTCTGAAGTAATGACTTTAATCTGTTACCAACATAAACCCTCTTCCAGAAGCCTAAAGGTAAGAAGTCTAGCATGGTACAAAATTCCGCTTAGCTCTGGCAATACATAAATGCTGAAGGGATGTTGCCACAGATGAAAGGAAAGTCCGCATTAGAAGTCATCGCATTTTTTTCGTGTAGTTTGTTCAGAAGATTTCACTTTCAATCGATCTCTAAGTATAGGTCACGATATGAGGCTGACTCAATAGTCTCTGTAGTGCCATTTAACTTAATTTTTTTTTTGATAGATGCGATGTATAAAATTACCGAAACTAGGATTATTTAAAACAATACGTCATCTATATAGCAAAATCTGAGATTCTTGTTAAATGGATTTCCTTTGGATGGATCAGATCAGCTATATATTCAGCATCATAGGAGTGAAAAATAGATCAGTGAGTAGCAGAGCACAATTTGTTCACATTGGAATGTCGACACGTCCATCACATTGGACACATATGTTGTCGATAAAAAAAAATTCAGCATTTTGACAAATTCGTTATATTTATAAGATGATTTGGAATCGTTTTTACATGGAGTATTAGAGATTATGTACGGAGATTCTCTATGTGTACCATGTAGTACACTCCAAGTCACCTCAGATTGTTTGCGGTTTTTTGCGTTTATTGTTGTAATTACTCGACGGTTCGTTTCAAAAACTTGCCATTCCCGAGGTGAAATAACATGATTTCCCGCCATATTTCTGGTTCCCTGCTAATTTATTACTTTATGTGGTAAGACTCTTATTAAGTACCAGTTGTAGCATTTTCATTCGGAACTTCTGGTTTTGTCTTTTACTAAAGGTAAAGATCAGAAATATGGCGGGAAATCATGGTATTTCAGCTCTTCAATTGTGAGATAATAGGGAACATTTCAAAATATCCATCGAAACAAGATGGCGGATAAACAATACATTCAATGCAAAATTCTCGTAGGAAAAATAAATTTTGATTTTTTTCAATCTCGGAGGTAAGAACGGAAAATAATTGCAAGGGAATCGTAGTACAGAACGACATGAATAAAATGGCAAGTTTTTGAAAGGAACCGTCGAGTAATTACAAAAATAAACGCAAAAAACCGCAAACAATCTGAGGTGACTTGGACTATAAGTGTAACGTCTTCTTTCTCTTTCGTTTGGAGTAACAACGAAGTCTAATGCTTTGGAGTCGGAATTTAAAGTTAATATGGGAAAATTAGTATGATGGATTGATAAGTCATAGGTCTTAATGATGTTACATTTCGATAATACTGTAGAATTTAGAGTTTCCAGCAGATCTTTCGAACTTTCTACGATCCACAATGAATTTATACCACTACGACAGTAACAAGTGTCGCGGTGAAATACTCATGGACAACTGTAAGTATGGGAGTTAATAGGTTCAAATAGAGCTTCGTAGGACATTTCGCAGATCGTTCGATGAAGCGTTGTTTGTATGGATTCTTGTGGAATAAATCAATGGGCAGAAGATCACAATCATCGTTTTTAGGTTTTTAATAGAGGAAAAAATGAGGATAGAACGGATTTATGATTTTCTTCTTGCCCCGTGCGGGTCTGGGTGTAAAAAGAATAGGCCAGCAGCAGCGCTAATCTTGTCGTAAGAGGCGACTAAATAGTGCTCAAAACCCTGGTCTGGGGATACGGCACTCTGCACGCAGAGCAATTGGGTTGTGTGCCCCAGGCGGTGGAATGGGGTACCCCTATCATGCTTCATGCAGGGGTCGTCAGGCCATAAGACGGAAAATCTGACCGCAAACCATAGTGGTGCACCGTGTTGGGGAAGATTTCACGTTCCTTGCATGTTAAAGAACCCTTCCATGGTATTCTCTCGGAGTATGAACCTTTTGGCTCCGCCACAGGAGACTAAATTGTCCGACCCTACCTACCTCTCCCTATTTCCAGTGGCAACCTAAATTTGTTGACCCCATTATCCTTGTGCCCCATCCCTCTTTCATGTCATCATCATTTCATGTTCATTTAATCATCCATTTCATGTTCATCGCCTGAATATAGTTGAAATATTACTGCTCGGGCGATAAACCCCAGCACTCAATCAATCATTCTATCTCTTCTTTGGAGAATGTGGTAGCAGAAAAGGTCTTATTACTGATTCTACTTTCTACGTATATCTCCGAAAAACAGCTTGAGTGAACAACACATTAAAACACTAAAATATCTTAATTACTATCACAACAATCGTTTTTCTATCAATTTCAATAAACATGTTAAGACTCCAGGCACAATTATATATTGGTTAAGTTCCATTAAATTAGATTATTTTGTTTTCATAGTACTGCAAATTAAGATAAAGATGAATTTGCACATGTTTATTTTATTAAAAATCCACTCTTTCTTGTCATGTCCTGCATTATGTCAAATACAAGTACATGTTAACAATAACAATAAAGAACGAAAGAGAGATAGTTTGTATACCACTTCAACTTAAACAACAGAAAGGAAAAAAGAGCCAAACTTTATGACTAGTCGAAAGAATGTACGTTTTTTGTAAAAATGTTAAAAATTTCCTTGATTGACAATATTGATAAAAATAAGAGTTAAAGGAACCAAGAATCTAGCGGAAATCAAAAGACTGTAATCCAGGGACAAAGACCAGACATGGAAAACAGACATACACAACAAAGAACATAAAGTAACTAAAATCATACATACAAAGTAACAAAAGCAAATGAGCAATTCGGACTCCACTAAAAACTGGGATCATGGACCAGGTGCACCGGTAGGGTAAGGGAAAAACAGACACACAAAATATATCCTAGAAAACATTTACCCTAAATATTTTTTGTTAATATGATGTCATTCTGAAATCTAGTAACCATACGGTACACAACGCCTTTAAAACACAATTTAGTATATTATTCAATATTTTAACTATTGCTTGTTTTAACTATCTCTTTCCTGTAAAAATGTTCTTTAAACAATATAAAAAAGAATTGAAACTTGTCTTAACCACTATATTCAAATAAAAAAGTAAAATATGACAAGATATGTCTTTAAAAATTGCAGTAAGGATTTGTTTTTCTCTTTAACCAGCTATATTCATGCCAGTTCTTGTTTAGGTAGATAAAATAGAATGTTATTTCCATAGCAATGTTATCTACCAGTCAGCTGGATATTTCCACTTCTTAAATTGCTTTCGGTTTTACCAGAACTATTCGAGCATCGTCGACAGCAAACTATACGAATGACTCTTCTGATTTCTGAGTCGAAAATCCAAATATATGGCCGTGTGAATGACGGAACTAGCAATAGCAGAAACAAATAATGACGAATGGAAGTAGAAAATGTATTTGTGGCGTCACGGGGTACACATCCAGGTGAGCAAAAGTAAAGAATGCTATTTGGTGCAGTGCATAATATTGTTACTATGGTTACTATCAACGTGGCCACCCCAGACGACATTAGGTTTTCAGAGGAGGTTGAATCAGTAGAAGATAGCGTGTCGTCACAATCATCACCCTCAACGATATCTCTAATACTCTGTCGCTTTCTCTTTACCCATATAAGGAGCATGACTAAAAGGAATAGTGCAGGTAGGAAAATAGTATTTTGGATGATTTCTACAATGACAACTGCAAGAATATTTTTCTGCTTGTAGTCTGTCGAAAGCTTACATGTACTGAATTTATTCTGCCTAATTGACGTATACGTTGTGAAGGTGACAAGCCTGTAGTGTGCAAACAGGGGAATTATCGCAAAATACGCAGCAATAATCGGGAAAAGTAAAAGCAGGACCAAAACGATTGTAGAACATAATCCGGGTCTGGTAGTTATTTTCAAAATACGGTTTATACAAAGAGACGTCAAAACAAACGAAATGAAGACTAAGTGCGTCGCGTCGATGTAGCGGGTAATCTGACAAAACACTTCACCATATTGCCATGCGTTTATTGGATTTATAAAAGATTCGACCTGAAATGCAAATGTAATTCCGAAAAGTATGTCTCCGACAGAGCACATGACCATTTTCCAGTAGAATGAATGGCGCCGTAGGTTCGTAAATATGATCAAAAGAACCATCAACAAATTTGAAACTATGATTAGTCCACATGAAACTCTATACATTATCCCGAGGATCGCTGCTGACGACCGGTCATCATCACCATCTAACAATTTGTCTTTTGGTCTCCAAAGGCCTGGTTTGTCCATTGTTCCAAAACGTAAGAAATCGTTCCTAAAATATAACTCAATATATGGTGATCTGGTGAACGTGAAGTCTTAAATAATTGTTACAAAGTTAATCAAAATCAAATACAAAAAATCAACCATATGTTAAACTTTCATGATATGACACTGTTATAAGGGAGATAAATCTAACCTCATTATAGATATGAAAAACTACAATTACTTAATAGGGCAAGTATTTTTAATGGCAGGCATTGACCGGAAAAATCTACACATTTAAAACTACATTTCAACATCTTTTCCTTCGTTTGTCAATATCAATATGGAATATGTTACTTTGAATCATTTTTTCTCTAATGAATAGTTTGAGCATTTTCAAAGACAGTCGTGTTTTGTTTTGAGCAATTATAAAACAGATATGCAAAGAACAACGTGACTTAATTATAAAAGTTTTATTTAAAAAAAAAACGTTACATTAAAATACTGCTATCCTGAATATTTTTTTTTTAAATTACTGAAAGCCGAATAATTTAGAATGAATTAAACTGCTTTCACAGTTTTCTACAGTCTCTGAACTAATATATTGGGTGTTTGACTAAAGCAAACGACATACAAACATATTTCCCCAACCAAAACATTTTATTTTACAAAGGAATAATGCTATATGCTACTCACGTTTTAATCTATTTCTTGATAAAAAAAAAAAAAAACAACAACAAAACAGATGACAATTAACCACAATGTCAAATTGAATAAACGGATAAAAACTTAAGTTACTCTTACCTGATAAATTAAAATGGAAAAGATGTTGTTTCTTCTTATTCGAATATTTGCTTCAAATCTACATGATATAGGTGCATCCGTGTGGTGCTAATGTTCCTGTCATTTGTTGCACAATTTAACATTCGTTGTTGTAGAATTGTATCGCGATACAGGATATAAAATGTCATCTGTCATATTACGTTGATTTAGGGTCATTATAGAAAAAAAGACAATTGGTTTAAATTATTTGTAATATCAGAATTTTAAAATTAGTACTTAATTTTTATATTTTCGTCAATTAGGACCAAAAGCATTGTATGAGAGAAGGATAAAGAGAGGAGGTATATTGTTTGTTGCGTTGCTCTATATTTGGCAGATATTTCACGCATTTCATATTTTTATCAATTAGGACCAAAGCATTGTATGAGAGACGGATGAAAGAGGGGGTGAGATTGGATATGTATTGCCATTTTTTGGGTAGATATTTCAAGCATTTTATATTTTTTGTCAACTAAAACCAAAGCATTCTATGAGAGAAGGATAAAGAGAGAAGGAGAGATTGACTTTAGTGTTGTCCTATATTTTGCAGAAAGTTCAAGTATTCCAGGACAACGAAGTTTGGTCAAATTGAAGTTTTGGGTATCAAGGACCATTGCGTCACCAGCCTCTCCGGTGTTGTATTATATACTTTGCCAGATTTGTTTTGGACTTAACTTGATTACGGATCAGATTATTGTTCGGTAATTTTGTTGTTATTCTTATTCTGATAGTCCAACCCAATGAGAAAATTTTGTACATTTTCTGCGTAATCAGTTATATTTGTTTGTTTTGTTTGTTGGGGTTTATCGTCCGAGCAGCAATATTTCAGCTATATTCAGACGATGAACATGAAATTTATGATAAAATGAACATGAAATAATGATGAAATGAAAAAGGGATGGGACACAAGGACAATAGGGTCGACAAATTTTGATTGCCACTGGAAATAGGGAGAGGTGGGTAGGGTCGGGCAATTTAGCCTTCTGTGGCGGAGCCCTGTGGTTCCTACTCCGGAAGAATACCACAGTAGGGTTCTTTAACGTGCGAGGAACGTGGCATCTTTCCCAACACGGTGCACCACTATGGTTTGCGGTCAGGTTTTCCGTATTATAGCCTGACAACCCCAGCATGTAACACGCCAGGGGTACCCCATTCCACCACCTGGGGCACACATCCCAGTTGCTTTGTGGGCAGAGCACCCTAGCCCCCGGCTAGGGTTCTGAGCACTATTTAGTCGCCTTTTACGACAAGCTTAGCGCTGCTGCAGGCCTATTCTTTTAACACCCGGACCTGCACGGGGCGCGTAATCAGTTACAAAGGTATTACTCGACCGGGCATAAACTTTCGACCCTTCGAACTTGAGACGAGCGCCTCATCATTAGACAGCCGATGTGGTTGAGAGAAAGAGAGTTATCCACTAATGATCGTTTATCGAGACGATAGGCGGAAACATTTTGAATTTATTTCAATTCTTTAAAAATATACTTTAAACAAAATAATGGGTAGCTTCAAATGCATGATTCAACATTATCAACCATTGACAATTGATGCGCTTGCAATGAAGACTCCTTGTTAATACGTTTAATTCCAATCTTAAAGTGAATATTAATTAATTAAGAAAAGTTTTCGTTCCTGTGACTATGTTTGTTTGTTATGGACACGCTTCTTAATGTGCAGCTGTTCGTATGCGAAAAAAACATTAACGATCATTTATTTCTTGAGGGACAGAATTCCTAAATTGATTTGATACTTTGATTTACTTAATGTTGAACATATTAAAAGACAAATTAAGGAAGGACGGACAGAGGATTTCGTACATACATATCCCTGGGCTGTTATGTTTTTATTCGAACAAAAATACATTTGAATATTAATTTCATAATGTATTATTGCATTACGACAATTGCACTGTTAATGTACGACCTTGTGATAGATATTCAATGAAGCTATATATTTGGCTTGGTATGCTGTTTTAAGTCGATTTTGGGATATATTAGGCGAGTTAGACTGATATATAACTGGCTATCTCAATCGATCTCCCCAAATACGTTCTGCACTGGACTCTTTCAAGTAATATCCTTTGCGTTTTAAGCTATACTTTACAATGAATGAGTCAAAATAAAAATTTTAATCAATTTTATGTTTATTTCAACACTCATGGCCTAAATTGGCTGCATTGATAAAAGTGTAAATGTTTAGCTCTCGATGAACAATTACAGATACAAATACACACCACAAAGAACAAACATGAATAGATAATATAATTATAAATGATGAAATAACAACAAAACCGAAACGCTGAAACATGTTTTGAAAATAATTTAGCGAACAAATGAGCAAGAACATTACTAATACTAGATTGTGAAAGTATTTATTTTCGTTGGTATCAATTTTCGTGGTTTAGGGGAAAAGCACAAGTTCGTGAATTCTTTAATTCGTGGTTTAGATGATCCTGTCATACAATTTAAAGTAAATAATCCTTTTCGTTGGTTTATCTTATTTATGAAATATCAGTACCCCACAAACAATAGTACTTTCACAGTATTTGTATGTTCCCTTAAAATCATAAATGCATGTAGCATTCAATATTACTCATTCTACTAAATAGAATATCAATTATGTTTGAGACAACAATAGCATGTATGTCTTTCTTGACGAGGTCAATAATTTTGTAACTGGTTATAAATAAAATTCCGTTATCATTTGAACGTCTTATCATTTTGGCCTAATATAAGTCTGCATATGTCAAAACGTCAGGATTTCAAAGGGCTTCCTTTGGATATAGATCAAAGACGGTTAATTCAATAAAGATTTTATGATAATCAAGTTTATAAATTAAGTATTTGGATGTCAACATTTTTCTGATGTTATATTAAAACCGACCACAGGCCGTGATCGCGAACCGAATGCTATCAATTGACAAAAGTGTCAACATTTTCTCGATATTTGCTAGTACTTGATTATTTAAGGATTGTTTTTAATCTTTGACCAGGCTATTGCTAAATACAGGCGATCAGTTATTTTATTTGAATATCACAGAGGAAATTAGTAAAAATTCAACTAATTCTAATTGACTAATATCTATGTATTATATTGATGTCTAAACTCATTTCGCTCCATAAAATTCAAATAATATGTTATGTTGTATTAATAAACCACGTATATTGTAAATTTGTTATGACTTTTCATTCAGAATTGTCAACTTTCATTTCATCTGTGGCAACATCCCTTCGGCTCCTGCGTATGGAGTGTTCATATCACAACTCATACGTTATGCCAGAGCTTGCCGAAACTAAGCAGACTTTTTGTATAACAAAATGTTATGTTGTATTAATAAACCACGTATATTGTGTTGTATTAATAAACCACGTATATTATGTTGTATTAATAAACCACGTATATTGTGTTGTATTAATAAACCACGTATATTGTGTTGTATTAATAAACCACGTATATTGTAAACTTGTTATGTTATATATGTTTTCTGTATGTAAAATCGCTCCTGTTACGTTTAATTGCGCCTGCATTTTCTTTCAATAAACATCGAAGCTACAGAATCGAGTAACAACATAACATATAAATATAAACGACATACACAAAGAAATCGAAAGCAGGATGGAAAGTGTCTTTTAAGATTTTTAACGATATTTAAGTGTAAATGTATTATCTTGCATATCAGACATGCATATAAAACCTTAGTTGAGAGAAGCCTATCTGAACCGAACCTGAAAACCTGTCTACACCGAACACGAAAACATGTCTAAACCAGACACTTTTGAAAGTCTCTACACGTCAATTTAAATGTTGTCAACATACATACTATATTTTAATTTTATTCTATATATAGAAGACGGATTTGACAGGACCGAACTTGTATCTAATGATCGTGTATAGGTATTCATGTTTAAGCTAATTACATTTCTTCACCGGATTCGTGACCATTTTCAAACTAATTAAACACCATCGAAGATGTAAAATTATGCATTATCTCCTTACACGTTTACATCAAACAAATTTTGCGACAATGTGAAAGATTTATACAAATACATGCGATTAAACTTTTTTTTCAAATATCAACCTCTTAGTGCAGCTTAATTGTAATTTAACAGTAAATTAAATCAGAAAATTAAATCTGTCTGAATTTTAACATGAGCTTATAATAATATGCAAATATAGGTTATAATAACACATAAATGTATCGAGTTAAGTACATCTATTGGATGGGGAAATATTTATCAAGCTGAGCAGAGTTAGATGTGGTTACTGTAAATGTATTAATTTTCATGGTGTAATAATTTTCGCTATTTTCGCGATGGACAGAAAACTGCGAAAAACAGAATCCGCAAATACCATAAACGCCAATCATGTTTTGAAACCGCGAACATTGATACCCGCAAATATGTTCTATGTTCATTGACAGAATCTTTAATCAACCGCTTAAATTAATATGTTTACAGTATGTAGTGTCCTGAGTATTGTTTAACATGTAACATTTGTGAGGGTTTTTGTTTAATAGACCATTAGTATTGTACTAAACTCGAATGTTACTGATTAAATGCTACCACTATGTCACATCACTCTTGACAATATGTCAATTATAAACTTTCTTATTATTTTTTTTTTATTATTATTATTTCAATTAATGTTCGTGTATGTACGTACAAAATACCAATCATATAAATATTGAATGTTTTTGTATGCTGTACAAGTGTTTCAATGAGTAACCTGAATCTCAGATCAGCAGCATAACAACCAAAAACATGGGAAGTTCAAGATTCCAACATAAATTATAAAATAAAAACTAAAAATACCGAAATATGAAGCAAATCCATCAGCGGTGTGTTCTACCAAAGAATTATGCCCTTATTTCAACAACTTTAAATTTGTGTTTTCAAATTTAGAAAAGCACAGTTGGCTTACTATACCGGTGCACCTGGTCCATGATCCCAGATTTTAGTGGAGTCCGGGTTGCTCATTTACTTCTGTTTCTTTGTAATTGTTTGTTTGGTTTTGTTATTTAATGTTCTTTGTTGTGTGTGTGTCAATTTTCCCTCTCTGGTTTTTGTTCTTGGAATATCGCTCTAATCTTGGTTCCATTGACTAATCGTAAAGAATATTTTTTTCTAATTGACCTTATCATATAGTTAACGAAGTTGAAAGTATACTTCAGATGTTCATCGCCCCGTGCAGGTCCGGGTGTTAAAAGAATAGGCCTGCAGCAGCG
This sequence comes from Perna viridis, assembly GCA_037379345.1. Taxonomy (NCBI): domain Eukaryota; kingdom Metazoa; phylum Mollusca; class Bivalvia; order Mytilida; family Mytilidae; genus Perna; species Perna viridis. Next base: position 7,607,441 of record CM074522.1, on the reverse strand, counting down.
CTAAGCTTGTCGTATAAGGCGACTAAATAGTGCTCAGAAACCTAGCCGGGGGCTAGGCGCTCTGCCCACAGAGCAACTGGGATGTGTGCCCCAGGTGGTGGAATGGGGTACCCCTGGCGTGTTACATGCTGGGGTTGTCAGGCTATAATACGGAAAACCTGACCGCAAACCATAGTGGTGCATCGTGTTGGGAAAGATGCCACGTTCCTCGCACGTTAAAGAACCCTGCTGTGGTATTCGATAGGAGTAGGAACCTTTGCGCTCCGCCACAGGAGGCTAAATTGCCCGATCTTACCCATCCCCCCTTTTTTCAGTGGCAATCAAAATTTGTCGACCCTATTATCCTTGTCACCCATTCTTTTTTTTTCATTTCATGTTCATTGTCTGAATATAGCTGAAATATTGCTGCTCGGACGTTAAACCCCAACCAACAACCAACAACAGATGTTCATCACTTTTCTGCTTCATGTATAGTTGAAAAATGTGTAACCATTTGATCAGCTGGGTTTAAGAGGTCTTTCAAACTACTGCACAGAGTATGATTTATAAGTAGTTAAGAGGTTTTCATTTTGTACAATATAAGCACCTTTTAAAAAGATATTAATTTATTGTTAATGTCTATTTGTTTGAAATTTTGTACAAGAAATATAAAGAGCACTTAACCTACGAATTTCTATGTTGTCGAAAACTATATTAAATTGAAATTTTGCAGGTCCGGGTGTCAAAGAATAGACCCGCAGCAGCGCTAAGCTTGTCTTAAAAAGCGACTAAATAGTGCTAAGAACCTTAGTCAGGTGGTGGAATGGGGTACCCCTGGCACTGTTACGCGCTGGGGTTGTCAGGCTATTATACGGAAAACCTGACCGCAAACTACAGTGGTGCACCGTGTTGGGAAAGATGCCACGTTCCTAGCAGGTTAAAGAACCCTGCTGTGGTATTTGATAGGAGTAGGAATCTTTGCGCTCTACCACAGGGTGCTAAATAGCCCGATCTACCCATCCCTCCCTTTTTCTAGTGGCAATCAAAATGTGTGAACCGTATTATCCTTGTGTCCCCTTCCTTTTTTCATTTCATCACATCATTTTATATTCATTTTATCATCCATTTCATGTTCATCGCCTGAATATAGCTTAAATACTGCTGCTCGGGCATTAAACCTCAATAATCAATCAATCAATCAATCAATCCATTAAACATGTTCATTTAGATCATGTAGATTTTGCAAATATAAGGCAAAAATATTTTGAGTTCAACAATATAAACAATATGTTTGATTTGTTTAAACTCTTCCATCAAGACATCGAATTATTTAATAAAATCCGATTCTTTTTTAATTAATTTCCAATATTTTCTTTGTTTTCCTCTTTCTTTAATCTACCATTAATTTTGTTTAATGAACTATTTTATGATAAGACTTTGTTCTCTTTATTGTTAAATGTTCTTGCCGTGATATGACCCTAGTTGTCGAAACAGCATTAAAACTGCAATCATTTAACCATGCATACGCCAATGTATCTTCCAAGTTCAATGTTGGTACAAACTGAATGATCTTTTGCAGTCATATTTTTTTCATTTTAGCTGAAGCATGTTGCTATTCGATCAACAGAACTAAACAGACAACTCTCATAGTATCCATAGTAACGACGCTTTAAGTTAAGTAAGCATGGATCTGGGGACATACGAAAAATGGCAATTAATTCCGTACTACATCAAGATAGTAGTATAGAAATTTTGTATTTATATTGCACTGAGCAGATATAATTTTGCAAGGGATTATCCGCCCTTTGAAGCATAATATTCAACAACGTAAATGCAAAAGTCTTTTATTATGTAGTAAAATGTTGTAGATATTTACACATAATATTATCAGGCAGTGTCAACAAAAATGCGTTCTGAAATATAATAGCTTTTTTTACGGCATGAACATCTTCAACATCTCAAGGTATTCATTTTATGTCATCGTCACATTAAACCAAGCCAAACACGACAAATCTCATTGTGAAAAAAATAAGAAAAAAAGATCTTACCATACAGAAAGCTAAAAGTAAGCCGTCGTATTGATGATTGTTTATGTGATGATCATATCACCATGGTCGAGATAGATAGACTTTCCACAAGGTGATAGTGTTGGCAGTAGAACTTCCTAGTAATGTGGTAGAATAAATCTCGAGGTGATATCCTATTAAGAATTCTTGTCTGTTTCACCTCTTTCATGAAACATTCATCTGCAATCTCTCAAAAAGTGTATAAAAATGTAGGAAAGAATCCATACACAGGAGCCGATACAAGCAGACAGAGTTCGACAATTAAAAATGTGAAAAAAAATACTAGGAAAATTAAGTGAAACAGGATTCAAATTGTAACACCTATTTGTATAACATTACGTCTAATTTAATTACAAATAGTTCTAATCTTAAAAAAATTCTATCAGATTAATTTGACACTATATTATTAAAGAAACAGGTAAATGATGTGACGATACAATGCACCATCGTATGAAACTTTATAAAAATAGTAAATACTTACAAAGATAATAACACACCTTCAAGTAATCTCTGAAAGACCCCGACAACAAAAGTAAAAAAAATACACGGTAACAGAACGATTACACTTCTTCGGAATAATTTAAAAAGATCAAATAACGACACGAAGACACATTAATAACCAACATTGTCAAACAGTATTGACTTTAGGGCGAAATCATTCATTTTTAACTATGTATAATGCTGCAAGCAAAGCAGAAAAGAGTGGACAAACGTCCGAAATTGACAGAATTAGATTGAAAATAACAAACAATATCCATATGTAAGAAATGAGTGGTGTGTCTGTATTTATGTTAAGGAAAAATTCAATGGGAAGTCAAGGGTAACAAGGGAATTCTCTATTTGGAATGGGGAATGAAGGATATATGGGGTTAACTTTACAGTCAAACCTTATTTTGCGACAATCTGTATGTAGCAAAGTGACTAAAAAGACTATGATTAAAGTATCCCTGCATTAAATGTGAAATTAATTTGTGTATCAAGATCACCCGTCTAATGTAACCAGGAATTTGCTCTCCCATGGGAAGTTAATTTAGACTAGTTTCATAGTACACATTGAACATTGCCTATTGTATAAAACAATCCGTACAAAACAAGTAAAAGAGGAACCGTCATAGAATCAAAAGTATAAGGGTCTGAAAATTTCCCCAGGATGTAAGAATTGTCAAATTTGCGAAACAAATTTTTGGTCGTTCCCTGACGCGGGACGTGAAGCCGTGACTTCTATGGTAACATCGCCTGCAAAACGTTATATATATATATATATATATATATATATATATATATATATATATATATATATATATATATATATATATATATATATATATATATATATATATATATGTGTGTGTGTGTGTGTGTGTGTGTAGGCCTACTTAACAAACATCATAATCCTTGAATGCAACAATAGACCATGATAGTACAAATGTCAAACTGTTTCTAAACTATTGAATAGTATTATTTCTACTTAATATGATACCGCTAAACTTGATTGCCCCTGTTCAATCTTTTCAAAGTCATTTGTACAAACCATGCAAGTGTAAGGGATTTTAGGTAACAACCCTCTTACTTTGTCTACCTTATTATTAGCTTAAACTAGTTTATATTTCTAATGTGTCCGTTTGATAGTGGATATAAGTTCGTTAATACCACTACAATAAAGAATTTGCCTTAATTGTAAGCATTTGAAAATACTAGTTTATTTCCAATTTCCTGTAAGCCAGTGCTGACACTTAATCGAAGGAATTCGGTGTCTATTATGATACACAATATTTATTAGACAGATGAAATTAATATGTCTCATGCATTTTTGTCAAATTATTGATGAACTAAGTCAACCATTTTCATCGAAACATCATTTGAGAAGAGAAGAGGGCTCTTTACGGAATGACCGAGCACAAGCTACATATATTACTTACTGTGTTTTCCTCTGATCTTTACACCATGTGTGTATGTGTGTTTTACCTGGGTTTGTTTAATGGTTGCCTTTCGTTTATACTCTCTGTTTGTAATAATGAATTATATCTTAACGTAAATTTGTGACTCATTGGTGTCTTTATATATTTCATCTTATTTGATATAACATTCATGTTTTCTGTGTCTTCCCTCTCTGTCATTCTCTGTGTCTTCACTCTCTGTCATTCTCTGTGTCATCATTCTCTGCCATTATCTGTGTCTTCACTCTCTGCCATTCTCTGTGTTATTATTCTCTGCCATTCTCTGCGTCTTCACTCTCTGTCATTTGCTGTGTCATCATTCTCTGCCATTCTCTGTGTCTTCACTCTCTGCCATTCTCTGTGTCATCACTCTCTGCCATTCTCTGTGTCATCATTCTCTGCCATTCTTTGTGTCATCACTCTCTGCCATTCTCTGTGTTATTATTCTCTGCCATTCTCTGCGTCTTCACTCTTTGTCATTCGCTGTGTCATCATTCTCTGCCATTCTCTGTGTCTTCACTCTCTGCCATTCTCTGTGTCATCACTCTCTGCCATTCTCTGTGTCATCATTCTCTGCCATTCTTTGTGTCATCACTCTCTGCCATTCTCTGTGTTATTATTCTCTGCCATTCTCTGCGTCTTCACTCTTTGTCATTCGCTGTGTCATCATTCTCTGCCATTCTCTGTGTCTTCACTCTCTGCCATTCTCTGTGTCATCACTCTCTGCCATTCTCTGTGTCATCATTCTCTGCCATTCTTTGTGTCATCATTCTCTGCCATTCTTTGTGTCATCACTCTCTGCCATTCTCTGTGTTATTATTCTCTGCCATTCTCTGCGTCTTCACTCTTTGTCATTTTCTGTGTCTTCACTCTCTGCCATTATCTGTGTCATCATTCTCTGTCATTCTCTATGTCTTCACTCTCTGCCATTCTCTGTGTCATCACTCTCTGCCATTATCTGTGTCATCATTCTCTGTCATTCTCTGTGTCTTCACTCTCTGTCATTTTCTGTGTCTTCACTCTCTGCCATTATCTGTGTCATCATTCTCTGCCATTCTCTATGTCTTCACTCTCTGCCATTCTCTGTGTCATCACTCTCTGCCATTATCTGTGTCATCATTCTCTGTCATTCTCTGTGTCTTCACTCTCTGTCATTTTCTGTGTCTTCACTCTCTGCCATTATCTGTGTCATCATTCTCTGTCATTCTCCATGTCTTCACTCTCTGCTATTTTCTGTGTCTTCACTCTCTGCCATTCTCTGTGTCATCATTCTCTGTCTTTTCCTTTGTTGTGCATGTTGTCTTATGGTTGTTCAACAACAGTATTTCACCGCCTTTATAAAATATACCAAAGAATGTTTTGTCAAATACTTCAACTGATATCTTCGTCTTTGATAAAATTGAAGGCATGAATAATAGAAAACGAAGATAAACAAACTAAAACCTTTAAGATCATTCTTACACAGTAAGAAGAGTTTATTACTTCATGATAAGATCGTTTTTAGCCCTTCATTGTAAATAACGAATCATTTCAAATACCTTGGAAAGAATTGAATGAGAATAAATAGAGGTCAAAATGGTACAGTGCCATTCCGAAAGTGACATAGTTAAGTAAGACGTATTAGACAACGAGGTATGTTAATGACATGTTATGAAATATTTGACAATAAATTCGATAATATGATAAGTTCCGAGTTGTCAAGTCACTTTGTTGTGAAGTACGCTAAAATTAAACTATCTTTACTGCGAATGTAGAAAATATTTTATTGATTGACGATTAAAGTTTCGCTTTGAAACTTCGTTTTTTCCATCATATTAAATACAGATATTTGTTGTTAAAAACTAGATTTAGAAGAAGGTAATAAAGAGGGTGTCCCTGTGGGAGTAGTTGTCATTGTTTATTTTTTCAAATGATATTTAGGTTTACAGTTTAAAACTACTTGTCGAACTCAAAGAGCAAAATCTACCTACACTACCGGTACTCTTGAGTCCACATATTTTAAGGGGATTTTCGTGTTGCTGGTGGTCTCGGGCATTTTAAGTTCCGTTTGTGTTTTGTGTAATTAGTCCTTTCTTTACATTTTTGTCGCTTTTTGTTTTTGAATCTTCTCAACTTTGATGGAAGCTTGAGGGGCTCTCTTAATGTTGTTTACCCCTTTACTTCCAGATTTCCTGGTGCCTGTTGGAAAGGTTGTCTCGGGCATCTTTGCTACACATAAAGTAGTGACACCGAAAATTTATAAAAGTAGAAATGAAGTTGGTAGAATTTCGAAAAAAAAAAAACAAACGAGGAAATATCCATGGACAAAACAATGTCTATTGTACAAAATTTTACACTACTCATTTAACATTGTCGCACTTATTTGTTAAAATATCAGTAAGTTGTATGTGGATACATTAAAATAGCATTACTGCAAATTAAAATAATGAGCTTATAGAACGTGCGCTATGAAAGTTTAGTCTACTTGTCTTATATTACTGTGGAAAAAGTGCACATCAAATCTGAAAATTAAAGTGAGTATGTTTGTTGCAGATAACCAAATGTTCTCTTCATTTGTAAATTGTACGTAAGTTGGACGCTGTAAGTTTGTCTACTCCGGACTTGACTTTTTACGAGCAACTCGGCGGGTGTTTCTAGAAAAGCAGAGAACGCTTACCCTACCGGTGCACCTGGTCCATGCTCCCAGTTTTTAGTGGAGTCCGAATTGCTCATTTGCAATTGTTACTTTGTGTGTATGGTTTTAGTTACTATATTTTCTTTTTTGTGTATGTCTGTTTTCCATGTCTGGTCTTTGTCCCTGGATTACATTCTTTTGATAACCGCTATAACCTTGGTTCCCTTGATTACTCCTTTATAGAATTATGTCGTTTCTATATGAAGGTCCAATCGTACGAAAATTCCCTTTCTTTTTTAAACAGCGTTAACTTCTAGAAGAGTTTTTTTATACTGCTGTGTAGTAAACCCCACATGATACATTCAGAGATTTTAGTGTTTACATGCATTATTTAGGTATTATATAATTTGCGTCGGCTTTAATCTAAAGTAATAATTACAAAACGCATTGAAAGTGGTGAAATTAAAAATGACGCCTGTGGAAAGTGACATTAGTGGCAATAAGCCTTCAGGGTATTTCTATATACAAGTACCATTGGTACTAGCAAAGCTAAGAATATAGACTAACAAGTTTAAAACGTTGGTGTTTGTTTGGTTGGTTCGTTGATCGTTTTAATACAAAGGTATTATTGGAGTATCAAATGTCCAGGATTTACATCTAACCAATAAAAACTTGGTTATTAGTATTCAACAAACAATAGCTATTCTGTAGTATAAAAAACAAGCTCCTCTGCAATAAAAAAAAAAAACATTTTTGTCAAATAACTCTTTGGAAATAGTTATAACCGCACTGCAATGCACTGAAAATGAGCGATTCAGGGAAATATAACTTTTTAAAAATCTTTCATAGAAAATAAATACAAGTAAATGAAAAACTCATAAGTGACTAACTGTATATTTGATTGGTTAAAGATTACGTAAACGTCATAGGCTCTGCTATATGGTACAGGATTTGAAGTATCTTACAGGACATAAACACTTCACATTGAAAACCTGAGAATCTATTGCACTGATCTAACGAGCATTTTTAGGTTTTATCAGTTGTGTTGCCGAGGTGAAACATATTTTGAATGACAAAAATGTCCCCCACACAGGCAAAATATATTATGATGTCACAAATTACACCCACGGTGTTTTAAAAAAAGTGATTTTAGATACAATAGTGTTGCATTTATTTTTTAACATATACGAGTTGCTCATTTGCTTTTGTTGCTTTGTATGTATGATTGTGGTTACTCTGTGTTCTTTGTTGTGTATGTCTGTTTTCCATGTCTGGTCTTTGTCCCTAGATTACATTCTTTTGATTACCGCTATAACCTTTGATTCCCTTGATTACTCTTGCAAACAATGCTAATTATGAATATCAATGGCCAATATCAACGTCCGGGTCTCTTATTTACATCTACGTACGTGTTATTTTGGTTATTTCATGTTCTTTGTTGTATATGTCTATTTTTTCCCGTCTAGTTGTTATCTTGGAATATCGTTCCAATCCTATTTCCCATTGATTTCAATTTTAAACACATTGAAATGCATTATATAAATTTCAAAACTTGGAGTTACTTAACCTGACAATTTTCTATCTGAAATGTTAATATTATTTAACTTGATATAACCATCATTGCGAAATGATAATTTGTTTAATAATGTAAAATAATGATTTGTTTTAGACTCGCGACAATTTCGCTCACATAATAATCCTTCATCATTGTTTAATATCTAGAGTTTACATGTAACCCCTTCATCATTATTTAATATCTAGAGTTTACATGTAACCCCTTCATCATTGTTTAATATCTAGAGTTTACATGTAACCTCTTCATGTTAAGTCAGTGTTATTCTCTTTTTTATTTGTATTGTTAACATCATAACTGTAATAGCGAAAATCATTATACATTTTAATTGAAAATTCGGTATTTGAATGCTACATAAATATTAAAAATAACATGATTTCCTTTTTTAAACACAATATTGTACGCTATAGCTTGTACATTGTAACCTTACGAAGAGACCTACATGTAATATCATTAATGTTTTCTCTAAAAGCATTCTGGTCTTATCCATTATATATAATTAAATCAGTGTGAAGCTTTACAAACGCTTCTACAATTTCTTGCTGCCAACAACAACCTTGAACCGTTTACCACTTTCAGCAGTTCAAAGTTGTGGGTGAATGCTGGATGACTTTTCGATCTTCTTAAAGGATTACCATCTACTTTTACCACTTTTTTTCAAGTGTTACGGTCTTTGTTACATAATCTACAGAAAAGGTCTTTAAAACCTTTTCCTATTCTCTTATTAATTATTCCATATATCACAGGATTCATACAACTATTGGAATAGCCAATCAGGAGAGTCCATAAATGAAACTGGGCTGGAACAGCATCAGGAGCATAAATTCCAATTAGCATGCTTATACAAAATGGAAACCAAGATATGAAGAAGCAAACGACGCAAATGGCTAGCGCAAGAGCTAGTCGGATGTCCTCTGCTTTTACTTTGTTACTCGGAATTTTACTCAGTCTCTTTTTGACATCGTTTGTTTCTGTATTAGAGTCCGACATCTCCAATTGTAAATCGTCCACACTGATATTTTTTTGTGTTTCTTTCTTTTCTTTCTCCATTTTATTTTGAGTTTCTGTGTCACTTGATGATTCCTGAATTGATATAGTTTTATTTATAGCCATGCTGGCCCGGGAAGATCTTTCAGTCCTCTTTTTACTCTTTCTGACTGCCATCCATATTAGCACGTTACATATTGCCATGACTGTCAATGGAATTCCGAAACATACACCAATCATAAAAAATGCATAGGAAGGAGCTTTAGGCCAGAGGCAAAAACAGAAATATTGTTCTTCAACATAACCGTATTCTGCCCATCCGTACAGTGGAGGCGTTGATATGAATATTGAAATGCTGACACACGCTGAAACGAAAAAAGGCAATTAATAATTTATTTTATAAGCGGCATAAATATCATAGGCAGTTTCAAAATTTGCGCATTTTGCACATTGTTAAAGAAAAGTTTTTGTAAATATCCTTTCGTAGCATTTTTTCCCTCAGTCTTTTCGTAAGTGTCAGTAATGTATTGCACTTGTTTCACAATCTGTCTTGAAGTAATGCCTAGAAAGGGAAGACAGATATTTCTCCCCAATAAGACCATGCTTAACGAGCACGAAGCAGGTTGGTTATGAGAAGTTAGTTCGTTACAGCCTCGTCTTTTAAAAGGAAGAATATTTTTTATCCATTTCTCATTACTCCATATCCAAACTCCTTTATTTACTCCGTTACCCATTCCCACCACTCCTTCCCCAACACATCTTTTCCATTCAGGCTAAAAACCACTAATTCCACTTCCCATAGGCTTCTATGCTAATTTCACAATATTCAATGGCTTCTCTGGACTTTACCTTAACTTTAACCTGCAGAGGACTATATATCAGCATGATTCTACATATGTCAGCTCACAATCCTCAAAATGGCATGTGGGGTTAGCAGACTTGCAGTGCAGTACTGGTCACCGGAAGTGAAGTGTCTGTAAATAGCATGGGGAATCCCAGTGTTTTCACAAGATAGGGGTATATTTAGAAATCATTATGGAGATTAGGCTTCACATCACAAGAAGCAAAATGCACCTATAAAATGTACAGAAATGTTTTTCCTTTCAGAAACTGTTTAAATTTTTTAAATGAGATGAGAACTTTTTTCACAGCACTATGAGGAACAGGGGTAATTTCTGCGTAGGACTATTTTTGCGTACGTTCCAAATGCTCATTGGTTGAATTGGTGGTCTGTAACCTTCATGCTCATCAGTGCCTATCCCCTTTTTCCAATCACTCCGTTATCCATTCCGTATTAGCTATTACCCGTACCCCATTACTCCGTTTCCATTATCTTACCATCTTGACCTGTTCACCAGTTCATACTCCCTTTTTCAATCACTCCGTTACCCATTCCCCATAACTCCATATACATTCTTTTATCATCCTGTGCACCATTTTCTAGAACCCTTTCCAATCAACCAATTTCCCGAAACCATATACCATATACATTGTGTACCATAGAGCAGAAAGATAACCCCAAAGAATTGTAGTACTGAAAACATTTTCGTAGGCTGTGAAAAATAGGGGAAACTAAGTTTTGTAGTATGACGGAGTTTCATCTTACACATGCGCTATTTAACCTAGTTACATCAGAAATTCCTGTACCGAATCAAGGCCGTTGCGTTTTTTGCAACTTTCCGGCCTTGCCTTGATATTTTAATTTGTTTTAAGGACTGAATTCTTTTTTGACTACTTCATTTGACTTTTGCCTTGTACATTCTATCGGTTCGCAATATTTGTAATCGCCGTTTGCTTCATCCGAAAATAATTTCATTAAACCATTAGATATATTTTTTTTAAATGCAGGATAATTTCTTTTACACAGAACATAGAAAACCATGTTACCTTTGAAAAATAAATACTTTTGGCACACATCGATAAACGTCATTTTTGCAATTTGGTGTGTGTTTCACGTGACTGTTTATTTTTGCTAAATGGAAAGGTATGCAAACGAAAGACCCAAACACAGAATTAAATCCTATTACAAAACAAATATTAAACAAGTTGTTACTGAAACACAATGACTTCATTTCCCTATAGATTTTGTATAAGTGTTTCAATCTGTACACCGCTACAACTCATATAATCTGTGTCAAAAAAGACAACTTTCACATTTGCCATTTACGTTGAATTCGGTGGTAACTTGTTTACGGTTTTGGATTTGGAAAAAGCAAGACTTGCTATGTGGAAATGCGTCTACAAACATAACGATATCTGAAAAATATCTATAAGGCTGTATCATTTTAACAACTCTTTGTAATTCAGTTCTCTTAGCTCCCATATCGATGTCTGCGATGTTACGACTATTAATTTCAATTGACCTCAAAATAATAAATGAAGAACTTTTCGGAACAGAATTTAGTGTGAAAGCATTTTCTATATATAGCATGTCATCTTCATTCTTTTCATATTTAACAATTATACTTTAGTAGAAAAATCACAAATCATGACACATGCAATGACATACATTTTTCGCATAGTCAATGTTCCGTGAATTAGTGGATACGTATAGTAGAATTTTTAAGTAATAACTGATATATGTATGCTATATACTTTAAATTCTAAAATACCCTTTTAGGAAAAGATATTTTTCTAGTCAAGGGTTACTTTTTAAATCGAAAAATCACCTTTCATGTCATTGTTAATTCTTTAAGCATTTTTATTGAAATTATATTGACTAAATTTTCATTTCTATAATTTTATAATTAGCAGTGTTCTTTTATATCGAGATGATTGCACTATTTGAAGGGACTTATACTATTAAGAGCATACTTCAACTAGACTTGTAGAAAACTTACAGATGTGAAAGTAATAGAAAATAATAAAATATACATTAAACGGAGCACCTCTTATACTTTCGTTACTATTGTCCTATTCAAATAGAACAACGGATTACTTAAAGGTCTTAGTGAAGTAATATTCATTAAAATATCGCATTTAGCACTTGATATTTTAATTGGTTGTGTTCAAAAACGTGTTTTCTATCGTGAAACATATCTGCTAATTCAGAACGTCTCATTAGGGATCCGATCAAGATTTACGACAAAAGAGACCATTTGAAATAATGATGAAATGTAAAGATGAATACACGTATTGATGTAACGCAGCAATTATATCTGATTCACAGCACGTACACTGACGATACCTGTAATTACAATACCGATAACTTGCCCTTGCATAAAAAATAAAACATTTTTTAAGTCTGGATGATTTCTGATGTGTGTTTTTTTTTTTTTTCACTTAGTCTCACTGATATCCTGTACAACGCACACATTTGATCCAACCAAGCCGGCCTTAAACTTTCATTTTAATTTTATTCCAATGAAATCTGAAAACCATTGAAGATGTGTGGTTCCTTGAGTAATTATACTTTGTTCGAGACCGGTTTCATCATAAATCTCCATTTCTTAAAATTCTTCAATTCAAATTTTAACCAATTTGAAAAAATCTGAAGGATTTGAGAAAATCTAAATTTGTCATGAGGTTTTTTTTTTAAGGAAACCGGGCCCAGAAGTTTCATTGGATATGTAACTACATCAGTTTCTGCAAATGACACAAACCACACTCTTGTTAGGGTTAACCAATAGGAAATATGAACAACTTCCGGTACATGTAACTATCTGTTCTGGCTACAGATTATAGCCAACTTTGCCCTATAGCGATTGTGTGCTTCCTGCTTGTATTGCAATAAACTTGAAATAATAAACCTTTATGGAAGCGGAAGGTTTTGTGCGCTATAAAACCAGGTTTAACCAACAATTTTTTGTCGAACATGTATCATTACGGGGATTTCCAACTTTCCGGTTTTTGTCTAGACAGTACCATTTTCTTCTAATTCTTTTGACTTTTGCATAGTTTATCAGTTCCGTAAATTTGTTATTGCCCTTTATAACCGGTTTGGCGAAATGATTTTTATAGCTGATACACCAATTTGATTTATATACCTTGTAGATACGTTTACTTAAAATCATATGGAAACGTTGAAGAATCCTGTGATACTATATTTATTTACTTTGAAAGGTGACACGGGATCGGGTAAGATATGCTGTACATAAAGATTCTCATTCAAGTAGCTTTGGTTGGAATTCATTTAACATGTGTTAACTCCCTTAGTTGTATGATGAGAGTCGTAAGGATGAACAAAATGTAAAGTAGTTTTCAATTATTTGAAGCAAATAATGATGAGAATTTCAGCCTGTGATTTCAGCCAATCTGACATTCAAATACGATAATCTAAAAATATTTGATTTTTTTAAAAATATTAATTGAAAATCTACATTTAACCGATAAATATTGAAATGTTCGATATGCTGTTCACATAGTCCAAGAAGTAACAACTGGCCAGCAGCATTAGGAAGTGAAAAATCTAAAAAAATTAGTGTATACAAGAAGTACTTTAAAAACAAACATATCAAATTACCAGCATCGATAAGTTCTACCAGGGTGTGTCAATGGAGCTACATTATTATAGTCCCATGTTTAATACAAGGAATGAATCTTCAATGTAGTTATTTATGCCCAACTGGTCGACCGATTATTGTATTAAACGACTACTCAAACAAACGTGGAGTCTTTCTTTATTGACACTAGTATTACCCAAATATGTCTTTTTTCAGTAGGTTGTGTAAATAAAGACATTTTGTACATACTACGTTAGTGTATGTCGTATGGATTAAAGTTCTGTTTTCTATTATGAAGGGATTCGCTGCTTTATCTGCATGCGTCAGTTTGGCTGCTTTGAAGAAGCATTTCTTAAGCTCTTACATTAATAATAACCATGGTAGAAGTACTTATTTGTTTAATTATTTTTTCATTGTACATATTGATATAGATTTAATGTTTTGATTAACCCTTTGCTAAATATATATATGTAAAATTTTACAGGCAACATTCATAAATCGAAGTTAAAAGAATACCGTATTAAATGTGACCGGTGAAGGATCAAGAGAGAGACGTATTGGGGTCAGGGATACCACCCACCCATCTGAGGAACAAGTTTTGTTGATTTCGAGCAAATGAGCAAATAATAGCCTGAAATCCCTTATTTTTTAAACCCTTTTGGACCCACCCCACTTTTAAAATTTCTGGATCCATCCTGGATGCACAGAGAAATCAGCTGCAGTATACATTTTATCATTGCATTGAACGATTCTGATATCAATAGAAATGATACGTAAAATGAAAATAGATTCGCGTAGTTTGCATAATGAGTACCAATTTTATTACAAAGTAATATATGAAAAGATATCTGTCACTAAGGAAAGATTATGATGATACAAGAAAGCGATAAAAAGAGCAAAAAGAAATTGGGGGACATTTTGTCGCATGGGGTAAAAAGTTGAGCTGAACGGATGTCAAAACAATTAATATTTTGCAATAGTAACTCATCATTGTAAGGTTTAAATAGATAATGACACATTTCAAGTCAGCTTTTATCATATAATGAGTATTAGTTTCTGAAAAAAAAACAATTTTCTAAAATAAAAGAACTACGTTGTTTATTATAAGGTCGAAAGTCGTGTAAATATTTACATGAAAAAATACTGGCTTGGGTAAACGATCTGCACTCTCCGGCTGAAGTACTTCCAAGACAGGTAGAGATGGGAAATGTTTATGGACTAACGTGGGGTCATGTAATACCCCAGAGCGTCAACGAAACAGCCTTACGTTGGGTCATGGAATACTCCCAGAGCGTCCATGCAGCAGAATTACGTGGGGTCATGGAATACCACAGAGCGTCAACGCAACAGCCTTACATGGGTCATGGAATATCCCAGAGCGTCAACGCAACAGCCTTACGTGGGATCATGGAATACCCCAGAGCGTCAACGCAACAGAATTACGTGGGGTCATGGAATACCCAGAGCGTCAACGCAACAACCTCAAGTGGTGTCATGGAATACCCCAGAGCGTCAATGCAACAGTGTGTCTGCTAGTATGACATACTCTGACCGAGCTCTTCGATAAGATTCAATGTATGTCAATAACTACTTATAACTAATTACAGTAATTAGCAGTATTTCATAAGATACTGTGGTGCGAGATTAGCAAAGATAGTGAACACAAAAAAAAAATCATCTAAAATGGTATTTAAAAATATCCTTCCGATAATAATCCCTATATCAAATACAAACTTTGACAAAAATACCATCTGTATGTTATAAAACACACATACACACACACATACAATATCATCAACTGATTCACAAGACTAAGACACTCGTCCGATTGACTGATTGTTGCTGTTTAATCTGGCATCGAAGAAAATGTGATGCTGGATATAAATGTAAACAAAATGACCTACGGGTTAAACTTGAATCATCTGAATAAAAGTAAACATAAAAGTAATGAAAAATAACATAAGATTTTTTTAAACTACTGATTTTTTTAGCACAGAGAACAATGAACAAACAATTTCAAATGTTCAAATGAAAACGTCGGTCTACTTTCAATTCAGCCATGGTTTTAACTGTCTAGATACTCCAGTCAAAAAATCTAAAGATTTCTGGATTATACATATATGTACATGTTTGAAAAATTGTAATTGTATGCACGATAAGACTTCAATAGCTACGAATATATTGATATAAAACCTAAATTAGATAACGAAAAAATTCGGCCCAGAATTAAATGAAAGGTCAAGTACCAATAATAAAAGAAATACGGAGTTGAAACAACAAAATGCAATTATCCAAGCTATTCAGAGGTATAAGTATAATATATTGATATAAGGATAAATCTATGTAACACACACTCGTCAGAACAGGAATCTTAACAACTACATTTAAAAGTTTTGTTGGTTTATATTCAATATAGATGTTTACTTTACAAGTGACAATAAGTAAGATAGATATAAGATATTTAGCACAGCCCGGCACCGGATCCCATTATTGGGATGTGGGGACAGGCCGGTTATAAGTAAGATAATTACATAAGATATTTGACAAAGTGGAATGATAATTGGATGACGACATTCTGTATGCATACTTTTAAAATGTACGGGATGTACGTCCAAAAGTAAAGTAACGTTCTCATTCTTTGGTAAACAAGTCTTTGGTAAATTTCAAAATGATTGCTAAACAGAATAAATTACAATTGAACCCGTCAAACAGAAATCTACATGTAAGCATTTAAAAATGAAGTAAATGTATACTTGGACTTTTTAACTTTGCTAAAGATTTACCATTGGATTGGACGATTTTGATATCGATATATCTTTTTTGGTATTAAGTCATATCTCAATAGTTCTACTTTAATTGCAACCATAAACCACATCGTCGTCAAATAACAACAAATTAACATTTTTTTGTGTAGTACATGAATTCCATCAATCATAATTATCATCTTCGTTTTGAAATAGTAATAAAATGCTATTTTTACGTCATCGTCAAAGTTTGCACTCAGATTAATGTTTTAATTAATAACAATAATTGCAATAATCTAACTAGGTCTCATCATGATCACCATGCAAGCACACTCTTCAGTTATAAATATTAGTGGCGGAGTGGGTGACGGTGGCTTGATCCCTCCTTTTTTAAAATAATTTGAAAAATTAAAAGACTGATAAAGGCTAAAAACCACTAATTCCACTTCCCATAGGCTTCTATGCTAATTTCACAATATTCAATGGCTTCTCTGGACTTTACCTTAACTTTAACCTGCAGAGGACTATATATCAGCATGATTCTACATATGTCAGCTCACAATCCTCAGAATGGCATGTGGGGTTAGCAGACTTGCAGTGCAGTACTGGTCACCGGAAGTGAAGGGTCTATAAATAGCATGGGAAATCCCAGTGTTTTCACAAGATAGGGGTATATTTAAAAATCATTATGGAGATTAGGCTTCACATCACAAGAAGCAAAATGACCTATAAAATGTACAGAAATGTTTTTCCTGTCAGAAATTGTTTAAATTTTTTAAATAAGATGAGAACTTTTTTCACAGCACTATGAGGAACAGGGGTAATTTCTGCGTAGGACTATTTTTGCGTTCGTTCCAAATGCTCATTGGTTGAATTGGTGGTCTGTAACCTAAAGCAAATAATAACAAGGAACCACACCCCACAAAACTCATACGGCTTTCGTCTATCAAACAGGCAAAGCAATTATAGCATGTGTATTTGCCCAGAACAGGGACTTTATATATTATATACCAGTCTAGGAAACAAAGTCGATAAATAACACACTTTATAAGTTTTGCTTTAATTTTTTTCTGAGATACGTAAAAACAAATTGATTTTACTAGTGGGGTACGTTAAAACAAATATTCCATGATGTATATAAATTATGGGCTTCGAATGAACATAGGTTTCACTTCTATATAATATCTAAATATCTCCATTCAATCGACTCATTAATCTAGATACATGTACATGTATATAAATAACCACTAACTGTAGTGATAAGATACATGTACTTCCTTTTTCACGCCTATACTTAAAGTGAAATAATATCAGTAAATATTTACAAAGTGATGAGAAAATGGGTGTGATTTTAGCATTGTGTCGTCACAACCTGTCATATAAAGAATAAAACTTGAATGTTATAGTTATTGTTCCTTTATACATCCGAACTAAAAGTTTATAAACCCATTGTGTATATACGAAAATGTACATATATCCTCAGTAATCTTTAAATAAAGGGATAAAACATTCGTCAAGGGGCTCCTTAGAAAAGGCATGTATTTAAGTAGCTGTCTTTGTAAGAATCATGCAAAATCTGAAAAATGTGATACACCCGACAAAGGCTACATATTTTTATTTTTGTAATTAAGTTGTTTTATGGGTCTATACTATGAAATGTGTAATTATTCATTCAAATCTGCCTGCTCTTAGGAGATAATCAACATCGAAAATACAATAGATTCTATTGTATTTGAGTGTCATTTACAGAGTAACCCCCTTACTTTCGAATTCTACAGTGCATTCTATACAATTTTTATCTCCTATGAGCACGGGTTATTTCAAAAACCAAATGTTATTTTCTGTTTACTATGACATTTCATTCAAACAAAATATCAAAAATAAAAATATGTAGGTTTTTACCCATGAATCACATTTTGCATGATTCTTAGCTGGAGTGCTACTTAAGTCCTATAAATCGTAAGAGATTAATATTCGAACTTTGAAACTACTGCGCCTCATGACAAGAATTAAAAAAACAAGTCTATTTACCTAATGTCAGTGCTAATACTTTGAATAACTTCATGACTGACTACTATTTAAATGTCATTTCAGCTATTCCACTGCATGTGAGAGGACCAGTATAACGTCAATATAAATTATACATAGGACTGACACCATTATTTACAACGTGGACAAAATGAAGAAGTTTGTATTGCATTTTACTTTAATACACAGTTATAAATTGTATAATCTGCAAACAAAGATAGAGTAAAAGTCCCTCACCTTCCACCCGTTTAGAGACCCATTGAAGTATATGATTTTAATTCTTTTGGACCTCTGCTTAGGCCAGTTGTGTAAAGTATAAAGGGACTTTTATACAATGTTTTGACCAACACTGCAGGTGTCTTGCAAGAAGCAGAAACTTTCAACCATTGCGGAGCACCTACCAAGGTTATCCCTTTTTCTGTGCTGCATGTTGTCCTTGTTAGATTATGTTTGTTTGTTTTACCAATAGATTACACCCCCCCCCCCAAATTGCACGCCCCGCTATTCCATTTAGCACCTCGGTATTCCACTCACACTAAAGCGACCTTAAAAAGATATCATAACACAAATCAAAACGTAATACTGCTAAATTCAATGAATTCAGCAGTATTGCAATGTTCATGTAGAACCAACAAAAGTATAGAAAGATATAAAGACGGTATAATGAATGGGATAAACCGAATCACAGAATATAAAACTATAGATCCTACAGACAAACTGCAAATAATTTAGTAGGACTAATGCGGTATATTGATACATAGATCAGATCGTGGTAAATACCTATATTACCGACTCACCTTCAAAGTTTTATTGAGGTCTACAGTGTCAACGTTTACTTAGTCCCCGGACAAGTCGTTATGTTAGGAAGCTTTTATTTCACCAAGTTATATGATAAAAGGATAATCAAAAGTTTCTGTGTCAAAGGCTTACTAGAAAAAAGTCTTTTAATGTATTTTTAATCAAAAGAACGAAAACAAAGACCTTGGAATGAGTCAATTTACAAAAAAATCTATGAGTAATTGGTAGTAGTTGCCTAATAGAAAATATAGTACTTTTAATGTATAAAAGGTGCACTGTATATAGCATGTTACATTTTAGCTATGTTTAATTTGAAATGATTAAAGTCAATTATTAATGTAATTCTTTCTTTCAGCAGAATTTATGTCGATTCATGCTGTCCAATATACTTCTGTTACTTCAAGACAAATATACGAGGCGCATCCAATACATGTACATAAGCAGGGTTGAAAGACATGTATAACGTTCTTATTTGATTTGTTTGTTTTGTTTGTTTATTTGTATGTTTTGTTTGTTTGTTTTGTTTTTCCTTGTATGTTTATTTCAGTGTAAGGCAGACTTTATATAAAAAAATGACTGGGTTATTGTGTTAAAAGTTAGCCTATTACCATCTGACCAATTCGTTCTGTTATGTCCTAAATTACCGTTTGACGGCTTTTGAGTTTTATTACTTTCTTTGTTAGGAAACTATTGGTTTTAATCCATCTAAATTTGACTCCCTTCAGGTCTCCCATATGATATCTCAATGGCTAATCATGGTTTGTGTAAATTAGCATGCTGGCAATATTTACTACGATGTATTGACGCAGTTTACTTTTTATCTTAAAACAGGGTAGCCAAAGATCTTACGTTCACTCTCACGTAAACATGCACATGACCAAATAAACTTATCAAGCGTGCTGACCTCCCAGCAGACATAAACACAATACGATTAGTAAATTGAAGATTGTTTAAATAATGGGCGGGCTAAGCTGCTCTGTGTGAATCATTGTCTGGTCAGGTAGTTCATTTGAATCATTTAAAACAGACTTCCCTACACTCCTGCTGCGTTAAGGATGCTTCAGTTCAGTATAATTGGTATGTACCTAGGAACGTGCCAAATACATCTAGATCTATCCTTTTACAATTTTGTGGAATATTTACAAGTTTTGACATTTCAATAAAGTAAGCCAATATAAAGAAGTTGTCCAAATTGTGGTGTATACCAACGCTTTGATTTCAACAAGGTTTATTTTATGTGATCTTATACTTTTAGTTCACCACTTAACTGAGCTCCTGGGGTCGGATAAAATTATATGTTTTGTACATATTTTTTATATTTTACATCTATAATTAAAAAGTATATTGTACCTAAATGTTCGTCTTGTTTATTTACCAATACTCTTTAAAGATACTTTCTACTTCAATACCAATTCTATAATAAACAGAATCATAGGTCTTTTTCATTTACAAACGTTGTCGAAGCGGTGGTGAAAACAAAGAGCTTTAGAGTTTCACATCTCTCTCACATATTGCAAAACTTTTCAAAAACTAACTTAAGTGAATAAAACGATCAGAAAGCGCTCGATTTGTAGCTAGTGCAGTCCTTTTACTTTTGTTACTTTGTATTATGGTTTTGGTTACTTTGTGTTCTTTGTTGTGTATGTCTGTTTTCCATATCTGGTCTTTGTCCCTGGATTACTTTCTTTTGATTACCGCTATAACCTTGGTTCCCTTGATTACTCTTTCAATGTTTTTGTCATTAGGTTATTTTATTTAAAATGTGCAGCTGGTGTGTATGCCACATCTCCCCATTTCAAATCTACATCACTAATAAGAAACTTCATTCCTAACCATCAAATACCATGGAATCGGAAGTTTACCCTATGATAAGGCTGTAGTGTCATATGTTTCTCTTAATATACACAAGTATCAATGGCTACATTCAGTTTGTGTATGACCATGAACAAAGCTGTTGAAATACAAGTCTCTCTGAAACAATGAACAAATTTGTATCGTCGAAGCTTGCGATAGTATCATTCTTGTTATCATGGTGATTTGATCTATCTACCTATACCAATATTCAAGTAGGGCTTATCATCGATCAGCAAGATCGAAGTATTTAATAAAAAAAATTACTATTTTAGTACATTATAGTAACCAATTTTCAAGTAGTGACATTCCTCAATCAAGTATTTTACACTAAAATGTACCACTCAGGTGTCCTGTCTTATGTCATTTGTTATGTATTGTTGCTTAAATTTATGATAACTTTATGTAGACCAATCGTATCATGCTTGCTTTACTGTTTATCGAATGATTAAGTGCTATGTTTGTACTATTTCCATCTAAGATTCAAGGAACATTGTAAATTTAATAAAACTAATTCAATTTAGTAACAATTGAAAACTGAGTAAGAAATAAAATTGTATTTATTTAATGATGCAAGTAAAAATTTGATTACTTCAAAGAAAAAATGAATGATAAATGATACTTAGATTATATTTTAAAATAAATCTAAGAGGGAGAAACTCTTTAATGAAGGTTGGCTATTCTACATAACACCACGTCATATAAAGGAACGTTCTAGAAGGGGGAAAATAAATACAAAAATAAATCAAAACAAAAACAAGAAAAGCAAAATCAAAATTTATTTACCACAAGTTACCCTGACGTGGGTTAGGTGTTAGAGAATGTTTACCACAAGTTACCCTGACGTGGGTTAGTTGTTAGAGAATGTTTACCACAAGTTACCCTGACGTGGTGTTAAAACTAAAAAAGGTGCTGTCTAGTAGTTATATTGTTCGTAATTGTATTGGGCTTCCCAAGAGATCATGTAACAAATAAAAGTTAATGTTTCCAACTAACTTGGATTTAATGTACATACCTGCCATCATTATAATAGATCGTTTTGTCGTATAAACTGTGGGAAAGATGAAAGGTCGGCAGACGATAATGTATCTATTTATGCTTATATTACATAATGACAGAACACTTTGTACTAATGTGAACATGTTGAAGAACCCGAAAACTTTGCAAGCCAGAGATGAAAATGGCCAGCGTCCAAGCGCTATCGCTGTAACAGTCGTTGGCATGTTAAGAACCGAAACAAGCCAGTCTGCACTATTCAGGCACAAAATGAAAGCATTAGAAATCGTCCTGAGTTTCCGAGTCCGATATATAATTATCCACATACATGTGTTTCCCACTATTGCAACTATACAGACACATATGAGGAATATTTCTTCAATGATAACCTCAGCTAAAGAACTATCCGCAGACCGACTTTCCATAGTTGAATTCATTTTTGCTGATTTTTCTTCCAATATTTTTCAATTCTAAAGAACAAAATCAAAGCATAGCAGCTATACCGTACCGAAATCTGAATTCTCCTTCACATGTTAACATACACGTATTAACCATTTTGTTTATCCATCAGTAATAAAATAACAATTTTAAAATGGAAGTTTCCTATTCAATTATTATTGTATACGTTCCGATTCACTTATTTCTTATTCATGTTGATTTTAGAATAACTAGGTTACTTAGTGATATGAATATATGACTTGCATACTATAACGAAAATGTTTACAAGTGTTCCACCTCCACCACAAAATGACTAAATACGTCTAATTGTGACAAACAGATACTCATATATTTTTCCTCGGCCAAGGAACGGCTAAGTGAGAAATCCCATTGAACAGAAAATATCGACTATTTCTCCACCAATACACAATGCGTTCGTCAATATCTTGTAAAGTGTGTAAGTTTTTAAATATACCCAAGGTTTACAATAGAGGGTAAATGATTATTAGACTTATAAGCTACTTTTATCAAAATCATTTTAATCTGTTGATTTAAATTCCTTCTTGTGACAATCAAAAACCGTTATCGTGAGAACAATCTCTAATGATAGATTTGGCAACAGGAGGTGTTTCATTTTGTCTTTCCCGTGCCTACTCAAGCAAGCAGGACAAAACAACCCCCAATTCCATTTCGGTAGGCTTTAATCAATATCGTTATACAAATACAAGGACCAAATTGATATATACATATAAATCACAACTATGCTAAGTTGAATATTTACCTTTCACAATTTGGCACACATTTTTCATTGGAATGCCATGTCTAGAAAAGCATGTTCACCCCTCGATGAACAAGTCCCCCTTTTTTTAACCAAATAAAATTTATTTTCGATTCTTTCTTTACGAATATTAAGTATGTTCAAGTCCATTAATTTTAATGTTTCAAAATTAAAGGTTATATTACGTCAGGTGGTTTAACAACGCGGTTAATGACTTGTAAAATTGGTGTTTAATACGTGGAAAATAATAATTGTCGTGCACTCTATACTGCCAGGGGAATCGGGTATGTTTAACATAAGCCATGATGACAGATGCATGTACGATGGGAGTCCATATAGTATGGTGGTATCATGGTATTAATCTGCACCTCTATCTTGTTCATGTTTCGTTTAATCGGGTTCGATACAGTACGCCTTCGTTGTATCAACTACTGCTCCGTGGTGTGGACAGGCTTTATCTCTCAATGAAATGTCCTAGCTGTTCCTTATTAATTGTAAGCTTAACACACTGTTATATGGTTAAAACTGGGTTGCATGTACTTCAAGAGTTACTACATTGTAACACATTTACATAAATTTCATTATCGATTATTTAGTTTAGGGCCTTTGTTTCATATTGTGTACTTGCAAGATTCTTTACACCAAATAGAAAAAATCATAGCCATGACTTACAAAGTTCTCCCTCGTACCCTTATTGCTGTTTTACTGCTTAATCAAATGAACTCGTTACTAATTTGACGCGGACTCCATAATTTATATCATTACATAAGGCTCTATTTTACAGGTTTTTTTATTGGCCAGAAACATTACACGTGATATTCCATTCTCTAATATATTGACTAGCAAAAATATGTTTCTGTGCAATAAAATATCATATTGCACTCTCGAGCTAAATTTATAAATGAAAGTACGAAGCACGAGCCATCACCGTCAATGAAATAGTAATAGCCAATCAAATCGCTTCTAATAAATGAATTGGACCAATCAAAAAATTGTATCGGAAGCTATCGGAACTCAATTGTTGTTTGCAAAATGGCAGCAACCAGTGTAGATGGTAACTCCGACAGTACTGGAGCTAATAAAAGAAAAATTGCCGATATAACTTATTCAGAAATCACTGCAATTATTAAGAAAATGGATGTTGAAAACACACGAAAATCGTCAGACCAAGCGGTGAGACTTTTAACCAAATATTTACGTGAAAATCCGTGACACCTCAGGAATTAGACCCATTTTATCTACATTCTACGCTGGAACGAGGACGGAAGATGGAACTTTGTAAAAGAATTCCTCTCTGCAAACTTTTCGCAATGGACCATGTCGTTATTTCTTGGTTCAGTTTTGCCAGTCATTCATAACTATGGTGGCACTTTTACATGCAATATAAATTACCATTTTCATCAAAAGTAACTGTTCAAACTGTAAAACTGATATTTGTAGATGATTTGTTAATTTGCTTTTGTTATGATTAAATTTGTTGTATTTGAAGGTATTCAATTTTAATAAAAAAAAATCGAGGTTCAGTATCAGTATGAAAATGAAAAGATATGGAGTAAGTGTCAGAGGGGCCACACTCAAGATCGAACTGAATCCACGTGAAAAACAGAGAAAATTTACAAATCTAGAGGTCTCCACAATGCCTTTAACAATGGTGGAATTCAAGCCTTTGTGAAAAGCTCGAAATCACCCCAAATAATTTTTTGTACACGTACGTACGATTATACTCCTACCTTAATATTATTTAAAATGTACATGTACATGTACATTCAACAAGATATTAACACAAAAACTAAGATAAATGTTATTCTGATATCGGTGAAATAAGACTATTTACACAAAACAGTAAAATAGAGTTTTAATATAATAAAACAATTACTACACTTGAATTTGATCAATATGAGGTTTTATGGAGCAGAGTACAACAATACTGAACTCGACTTCGCCCAGTTCAATATTGTTGTACTCTGCTCCTCTAAACCTCATATTGATCTCGTTCGAGTGCAATAATTGTATATTATTCACAACGTTAATAAATAACGGTGTACGACGATTTTGACCAAGGAAAGACCTTCAGCAATTGACTAATTAATTTCTCACTATTAGTTGAATAACCATAATTATTGTTAATTACAACTTTTGACAAATAATTAAATGTAATTACAAACGCAGTACATTGAAAGAATTTATAATAAGTTTAAAGGTAGTTTAACGAACGATGAATGAAACAAAATGTTTAATATTTATTACAAAATAAAATTGTAAATTTTAACTAACATACTTTTGAGTGGTAGGATACGACCACAGCACAAACTTTGTCATGGTTCGGGGAAACCAAACCAGCAGCCTAGGTTAAACATTTCCAGCCATGCTGGTATCCCTCTGGTAATCAGAGATGACGTGCCCTCCCTGTGCATACAATACCTGCACTACAGAGGATAACTATTTACTTTCCGTTTTGCCCTGATGAACCAATGCTTGTGATTACAGCATAAGTTAGATTGTGAATGAGGCATTAGCTTCCCTTTCTATATATTTATTTCTCATCACCATATTACATAGGTACAGAGATAGAATCCCTCGACGGAAAGGTGAATCTAAACACGTGACGATATTAAATCAGAAAACACTTAATTTCTCATCACTTTCATTAAAGCCGATAATCAGGTATTTCTGATAATCATAATTTTTGAGAAATAACATATTGCATATTTTTATGTATATAGTTGGTGTGAACAATTGAAATCGTGATTTGTAACTGAAAGTATTCCAGAAGAGAAGAAAAATGCAATTTAATGAACACAAAATATTTCGATTTTTTTTTTTTTTTTTTTTTTTTTGTTTTTTTTTTTTTGTTTTTTGTTTTCATTCCATGTATGCAAGTCTAAATAAATTTGTAAATCTTTTGCATTCTATGAACAGTTAGACAAACTTCCATGTTTTTATAATCGCCTAAATTTAAAGTGGTTTGTAAACTTATACACGCTGGTAAGTATAGGACATTTTAAATGTGCGGTTTACAAGTTCGCTCTGAGAAAGGCCCGAGAAGAAAAGTAATAAAATCCACAGTTACAGAAAGATTACGCCTAAAAATAAAAAAAAATCAGTAAAATAATGGCACAAAGACACATTAATGACCAACATCATCTGACTTCGGACAGACGCATTTCTGCGGTGGGGTTAAGTTAGTTTTATGAGGTCTTAACCACCCCTCTTTAATATAACTTAAAGGTTAACAATGAACTGAAACAACAAACACAATTAAATTCAACCAAAATTACATTCTTACCCATCTTCGAAAAAAAAATGTTTTTTGTTTTTTTTTTTTTTTTCATTCCATGTATGCAAGTCTAAATAAATTTGTAAATCTTTTGCATTCTATATCAACTTTTGAACAGTGAGACAAACTTCCGTGTTTTTATATTCGTCTAAATTTTAGATGGTTTATAAAAGGAGTTTTAAATAACTTATACACGCTGGTACATGTAAGTATAAGACATTTGAAAAGTGCGATTTACGAGTATGCAAGGACTTTGATATTGAACCTTCTTGGCTAATTTTGTATTTCACACTTCCGGGCTCCATTCTGTCTCTAATTGCCTTAAAGTACATGTATCAAAGGTTGCCACGGATACACTCTTATTTTCGTATTTCGTTATAAGTAAATTAGGGTACAATCACGCAATTCCTAACACAACAGCTGGCTTATAGGGGTATAATGTATCCAAAAAAAACATTGTGCCTATAAATTGTATTGTATTTAATTGGTGATAGACTGGCTTCTTGGTTAGATGTGAATGAGATAATTACATAGGACAAATAATTCGCCATAAAAGAAGTACCATGTACAATAGATCACCCCAGTACTGTAACGTCTATAATTGAGATACATACATAATTAAAAATAAGCTTTTGATCATCATTTTGAACGTCTGCTATTTTCATAGACATTAAGAAAGCGTATGATACTGTAAACAGAAGTTTATTATTTCAAGACTAAAATGATATTGGATTGAGTAGTTTTGTAAATTCTGTACAAGTTATATATTCACAGGTTTCAATGTGCAATAAGTCCGAATGGTAATTTTCTGTTACTACAGATTTAAAACAATGGTGTATTTTGTTACTAGTATTATTTAATCCTTGTATATTTAGCGCAGTGACAGATGTCAAATCACTAGGTACATGAATAGATATAAAGGGTGAAAAAGGTCGAAATATTGTTATATGCAGATGATAATGTTTTAATTGCGAAAAATTAAAACGATTGCAATTGTTGATGAATATTTCGAACCTATGGTGTAAAAAGAGTCTATTGAATGCTAATCTAGATAAAACAAATATTGTAAGTTTCAGAAATCCAACAGTAAATCTAACTAGTCAAGCATTACATTTGGTGGTAAAGAAATATCTCTTGGGCTGTTTACTTGACTGAGATTTTAAATATAGTGAGTCGTCAAAGGTTGTTGCTAGATCAGTAAGCCGAGCGCTAGTTATTCTTATTGCAAAGTATAAGACACACGACGGAGGTTTCCAGTACAGCACTTTACTAAGCATTATGTTTGTCTGGTCTGGTCAGTTAAAGTTACAGCGCAGTCATGTGGGACACTAGAGATTGTTCGTGCATTGATTCTGTGCAGCACAGAGCTATTATATTTTGGGGTTGGTAAATAAACTCCAAATGACTATAAATGGTGATATTAGATTGAGACCTCAGTGTGCTAAGCAATGTACTTAGAATCTTGGCAAGATGCTATAATATATCTACTGACTGAATGAATGTTATTTTTTTCTTCTGTCAACAAGAAAAGAAACTTGTGCTTCACATTAATGTCAAAATTTAGAGAGTGTAATTTGAATTTTAGAAAAATGTAATGTGAATATAATTTTAGGTTTAAATAATGTTTTGAGCAAAAACGTCATTAATTTTTTTTTTTAATGTTACCGTTGGCAATTTCGTATTAAAATGGGAAAACAAAATTTTATCTTTAAATCATTGGTAAACCAGTACTATCTTTAAAAAAGGATAGCCGACGCAGTAAAATTTGTTCTTTTTACTTATAATTTTCGTCAGGGAATAACACATGGCACGCAATTTTTAATATCCGATACAGTTTTTTTCGAACCCCACTAAGTTATCAGTGTATTTGGCCAATCGGGGAACAGAATTTTGATCAGGTGATTTGCGTTTCTATGGAAGAGCGTCTTTGAAGGTCAAAGGCTGAAAAGCAAAACTATATCGTTTGCGTCGAAAAAAATTACGTACTTATAAATTGTTTAAAAATAATTATAGATTAGAGCTTTTTGTTACTAAAATGTACCATTTAGATATAAGGGTGCCATTGTTTTCGTTTTGGAACGAAACGGGAAGATACGAAAATAAAGTTTGTATGTAGAGATAAGGTAGAAGGTGCTTTCAGGCTGGCGTTTGGTAATATTTTTAATGTTTTACCTAATGATGACACGTTTATGATTTTATTTCAAAATAATGATTTTTATGATATGGTTGCCAAAATCTGCTTTAATAAGCATTTCATTTTTTTATATTCTTAATATTACAGTAAAACTATTTTTTAAACTTTGTATATGTTATATTTGTATATACATGGTCTATCACAGTTCTTAGTTGAATGGCACTTGTATTTTATGAATGTTTTATATCTGTTGTAAACGCGTACTTAGTTTTGCAAATGGTGGGAGTCTGATAAACTATAATCACAGATGAAAAGACATACATGTATAGTAATATATGTTTACATGTATTATGTGATAATCTGTCGTTTCACACTGATGGTGATAAGACTACGAATAAAGTACGACAAGAAATTAATTAAAAAAATATTAAAACAGAGTCCATCGATGGACAGCTACTAAAAAGGAATAGAAAAAGGAAGATAGAGTGAAACCCAGAAATGCACAAGGGGAATTACCTAAACACAAATTGGTAAATACATGTACTTTCAGAGATTACCAAAAAGTCTTCAAAAAGTGCAAACGCACATTTAAGTTCGCTCTGAGAAAGGCTCGACAAGAAAAGTAATAAAACCCACAGTGACAGAACGATTACACCTCTTAAAAATTAAATATACAGTAAAATAACGGCACAAAGAGTAATTAAGGGAACCAAGGTTATATCGGTAATCAAAAGAATGTAATCCAGGGACAAAGACCAGACATGGAAAACAGACATACACAACAAAGAACATAAAGTAACTAAAATCATACATACAGAGTAACAAAAGCAAATGAGCAACTCGGACTCCACTAAAAACTGGGAGCATGGACCAGGTGCACCGGTAGGGTAAGCACCCTCTGCTTTCCTAGAAACACCCGCCGAGTTCCTCATAAAAAGTCAAGTCCGGGTAGCCGAAAGAGGAAAGGAAACTATGAAACGTCGAACAAATCAGTTTTCATGGCTCAGATGGATACACCGTATGACCAGCATCACTTGACTTTGGACAGGCGCATTTCTGCGGTGGGGTTAAGTTAGTTTTATAAGGCCTTAACCACCCCTCTTTAATGTAAAGTGACCAATGAACTGAAACTACGAACACAATAAAGATCACCCAAAATTACATTCTTACCCATCTTTATACTCTTCATTAAGGGAACATGCGCGCACTTATCATACAATTAAAATTAGAGTTTTTACATGCCCCTTTAAACTCCTTTAAACTTAACCCGGTTTTAAAGAACTAACGAAAAAATATAATAGTTGGGAAATGTCCGTGTGTGTGTGTGTGTGTGTGTGTGTGTGTGTGTATGTGTGTGGCAAAATCACGAAAGATCGATCTATAAAGCAAATATTTTGACCTTCTTTAGGATTTTGAAGATTAGCAAGTTGTGATCAGGTTATGATAATGTTATGTTTAGCCTTGAAGTGACCATCAGCAAACGAATAAGGCTGAGGTCAAAACTTACTTTCTAGAGTGGAAACCCCAGGACCTTTCAAGTTCAAAAGCAATGATCCACTTGCGGAAAACGAAACGTCCTAAATAATGTATCCAAGATTAAAGTTGAATGTCCTGGACTTAGAAAAAATAAATGATAAAAGGTCATAGGTCAGAAATTGAGGGTCACAGACGTAAGACCCCAGCTAATTTGAACCCTTGTTTTAAAGGATGTGTTACCCCAGAAACACGCAATTTTGTTTAGGGCTAATGAAAAGAAAGGAAAATGATCAGTCATCAATACTTACCTGTACTTCTAGTGAAAGAGTAATAGTGAAAGAGTAATCAAGGGAACCAAGGTTATAGCGGTAATCAAAAGAATGTAATCCAGGGACAAAGACCAGACATGGAAAACAGACATACACAACAAAGAACATGAAGTAACTAAAATCATACATACAGAGTAACAAAAGCAAATGAGCAACTCGGACTCCACTAAAAACTGGGAGCATGGACCAGGTGCACCGGTAGGGTAAGCGTCCTCTGCTTTTCTAGAAACACCCGCCGAGTTACTCATAAAAAGTCAAGTCCGGGGTAGACGAAAGAGGAAAGGAAACTATGAAACGTCGAACAAATCAGTTTTCATGGCTCAGATGGATACACCGTATGACCAGCATCACTTGACTTTGGACAGGCGCATTTCTGCGGTGGGGTTAAGTTAGTTTTATAAGGCCTTAACCACCCCTCTATAATGTAAAGTTAACAATGAACTGAAACTACGAACACAATGAAGATCACCCAAAATTACATTCTTACACATCTTTATACTCTTCATTAGGGGAACATGCCCGCACTTATCATACAATTAAAATTAAAGTTTTTATCATGCCCCTTTAAACTTAACCCGGTTTTAAAGAACTAACGAAAAAATATAATAGTTAGGAAATGTCCGTGTGTGTGTGTGTGTGTGTGTGTGTGTGTGTTTGTGTGTGTGTGTGTGTGCATAGCAAAATCACAAAAGATCGATCTATAAAGCAAATATTCTGACCTTCTTTAGGATTTTGAAGATTAGCAAGTTGTGATCAGGTTATGATAATGTTATGTTTAGCCTTGAAGTGACCATCAGCAAACGAATAAGATTTAAAATAAATTGATTTTAATAAGATATCAGTGTACTTATATAACTGTACATAATGACAGAGAATAATAACATATGTAGACTCCGCCTCGGGTCTATTGTAACTCTGATGATTTTGATTTGGACTTATCTATGTATTATGAATACTTTACACGGTGCTTTAAATTTGATTTATTTTTGTTTATTTGTTTGTTTAAATTAAGTCCATTATATGATAACTGTTTCCGGAAATTTCACATTATCCGTGTTTGTTTATTTATTTGATTAAGGTCAAAATCTTGATTTGCACGTTCATGCTGCTTAACATTATTCATACTTATATGGCAAGCCAAAGCTGACAAAAATCAATATTTTGTAATATTAGAAAATGACTTTTTAATATTACAAAATCATTTTTTAATATTAGAAAAGATTTTTCAATATTAGAAATTCATTTTGTAATATTAAAAATTAATTTTCTAATATTACAAATTTCTGATTTAGTAATATTATAAAATATCACACATTTTGTAATATTACAAATTGAATTCGTAATATTAGAAAATGAATTCGTAATATTAGAAAATAAATTTGTAATATTAAAAAATCACTTTGCAATATTGCAAAATCAGTCTCATTTTTTAATATTACATAATGATTTTCTAATATTAAAAAATCGTAACTGAATACGACAAATCCATTATCTAATACCAGAAAATGAATTTCTTATATTAAAGATCGTTTTTTTAATGTTAGAAATTCAATTGAATTTTTAATATTAATAAATCGTTTTTTAATGTTAGAAATTCAATTGAATTTTTAATATTAAAAAGGTGTTTTTTGATATTAGAAATCTAATTTGTAATATTAGAAATGTAATTTGTAATATTAGAAAATGAATTTGTAATATTAGAAAATGAATTTGTAATATTAAAAAAATCATTTTTTAATATTAGAAAATGCTCATTTTTGTCATGTAATGCTTTTCTAATATTAAAACATCGTAATTGAATATAACAAATCCATTTTCTTATATTAGAAAATCAATTTCTAATATTAAAAAAAAAACAGTTTTTTAATATCAGAAATTCAATTGAATTTTTAATATTAAAAAAAGGAATTTTTTTTATATTAAAAAAGTGTTTTGTGATATAAGAAATCTAATTTGTAATATTGGAAAAAGGATTTGTTATATTAAAAAAATCATTTTTTAATATTACAAAATGCTCATTTTTGTCCACTTTGGCTTGCCATATACTTATCAATGATACTAATAAGATCATGAATTCTATGCCATTATACTAGTTTAATATATAACTATAAATGTTGTATACTGATAATATCTATTATACCTATAGTGCATTTTAACTACATGTATTGGCTTATATGCATAGTACATTTTACTTGTAATACTTTTTTTTTGTAATCGATATTTACTATTTTTACAGTGTTGTTTTGTTCTGTATAATAAATAACTACTGGGAAACTGAAGGTTGTTAAGTTTCGGTAAATATTGAATATAGATGTACATTGCAGCACTGTATGCTTCCTAGAGCATTTGCAAAGCTCGATACAACAGTAAACGCTCTGTTACATATAGGGGTAGAACATAAACATATATAAACATAATTGTATAGAGACTGTCTATGTGTAAATCAGGACGATCCTATAATTATGGGCGGCACGTGTACAGTGGTAATTGTTTTTCCCACCAATTGTTTAAAATGTTTGATTCGTTATGATGTCAGTTCGAACACTAAGAATGCATCAACATTGTACGTTCAATGATCCCTAACAAATTAACTAAAATATGAAAAGATTGAATGGTTATTTCCCTTTATTTAAAAGTTACCGCCGCTTTCTTTGTAATTCTTTTCCTTCGTATCATTCCAATAAAGTTCAAACCAACATCATTTTGTTTTAAAAACATAAATTTGTGATCTTTAAGGGATGAAATTAAAAAAATCGAAAAAAAAATTTGGCACTGCCTGAGTCTTCCATGGACACCCTCTTGAACATACAGTATTACATGTATCCATATATCAATATGATAAGTCAATATGATCAGTCAGTACGATCAGTCAGTATAATTAGTCAATACGATCAGTCAATACGAAAAGTCAATATGATCAATCAAAATGACTAGTCATTATGATCAGTCAATATGATCAATCAATATGATAAGTCATTATGATCAGTCAGCATGATCAATTAATATGATAATAAGTCATTATGATCAGTCAAAATGATCAATCAATATGATAAGTCATAATTATCAGTCAATATGATCAATCAATATGATCAATCAATATGATAAGTCATTATGATCGGTCAATATGATCAGTCAATACGATCAGTCAATATGATAAGTCGATACGATCAGTCAATATAAGTCAATACGATCAATCAATATGATAAGTCATTATGATCAGTCAGTATGATCAGTCAATATGATCAATCAATATGATCAGTCAATATGATCAGTCAATATGATAAGCAGTTCTAAGCAAATAATAGTGTTTTGAAGAATCTTCCGTGCATCGCAGTTTAAAGATGTCACGTAACTAGATGGCATAACATGAATTTAAGTATTTTGTATTTTATCATAATATGTTAATAAACTGCAAAACAATGTCCACCATCATTGTTTTCGGGGAGAGGCGACTCGTGCCTTCAGTGTGGAGCTTGATTGTACGGCAACGTGTATTAGTCCTTTTCCGTGTCTATTTCACAGGGCTAATACAATTAAATCTATCTGATATTTTAGTCTACAAGATTCTGTGAGTATGCATCGTTAATTTTGAACTTCAGATATACAATGTAAATATGTTTGGTTCTACTTTTTTACCATTCAAACAAAGTATAAATTACCAGTTGTAATGTACACGGATTACACGAACAATGCAATATGAACAAAGTATCATCATTCAATATTTAACAGAGCAGGACAGATGCGATATGTATCTTTACAACTTAGTGTTCCAGATGATGTTAGAATATCAATCATGGCAGGAGAAAAGGTTCAGTCATCTATAAACATTCTTTGTTTTCGTTTAGGAGACATACAGAACATAAAAAGTTAACTGATAATAGATAAATAGGTGTGTATTCAATTACATTAGCTTTGTGTATATCATTATGACAATGTCATTGTACGTTGCATGTCAAATGTTTACAGAATATTTATAAAATAATAACGTGGCACATAGGATGCTGTCACGTGATTAAGTTTATTGTATCGATGGAACTCTTGTGTAGATAAAATTATCTAATCTTAGCACTTCACAGTATTGTAGAACTGCCTAATTTTGGTCTTGTAATCTGATGCTTTGGGACATTTATCACTTTAAAAAATTGTCAAGCATCTGTAAATCTATATATCTAGAAATAGCTCAAGCCAAGGCCTTCAGAATGCAGTAAAAATTTTCTGGAAAAAAATTACCCACAGCATATAGGGTTACCATAGAAACCATGCAAAAATATGGGAAAATTTGCAAAAAAGTTCATAAAATCAGGTTTAAAAATATCAAATTTCCCGCAAAATATCTGAAATTTTTATTTCATCCCCTGAAACTGTTCAAACTTTTTCCTTCGAAAATCCCTTCCTCATATGGGCATCGCCGGTTAGATTTTGAGCTATTGCACTTTGTAATCAACTTATTAAATTTAGCATGGTAAAAAATTGACTTACTTTCACTTTCACAATGAAGTCAAATTGTCATTGAAAAAAAGCCCCTTCAACATTGAAAATACATAAAACATTGCAAAATACTTTTAAAAGTCACCTTTTTTCAGAAAATGTTTTATCAACAATAGATTCTTCATTTTTAATCACTTTAGCAACCACCGGTTTCCATTTATGTCATTTTTCATCCTAGCCAAAAGTGCGAAACTAAACTAAACTGTGGAGTGCTGGCTTATCAGCTAGGAGGGCCGTTCAAAAGTGGTAAAGAGTCCAAATATGGATATGCGCGCCAGTAATTGTGCGCTAGTCTGTTCATATCATTTGCCTATTTAAAACAAATACATTCTTAAGTGGCATGGGTCCCCTATTCACCCATCCACCTACCCCTTTCCGTTTAAAACCCATTGGTACGTTATAAATGGTTAAGGACACACAAAGCTATACCCGAAAACTGCTAAATAGTGAGCTACCTAGTACCAAAATAGCATGCCTTAAAGACAGGACGTGAAAAAACAAGTACATGTATTATGGTACCAGTATCGTATTGCATATCCCTGAGCGGGTGTACGTCAAAACATGGATGCCATAAAAATATAGTGCATTTTCTTTTTGCCTCTCTACAAACTAATGTTTTGTCAGAAGACATGAACAATGACTTAAAAAATAGAGCAAACATCACACTGTAAGGTGAAGAACTTTTTTAAAAGAAAATCTAACATAATATCATAAAAATGTTCCACTGAAAAGGTTGGTTTGGTGAGTGCAAAACGAAAGTGAAAGTAGGGAAAATTGCTATTTATAGTTCAAGACTACTTTTCTGTCCAATCTTCGTGGACTCACCCTATTTTCTTTGCGGGAAATTATTTTTTCACATGTCCTTAGAAATGCTACATAAGTGAAAGTTTTATTGAATCAATTTACATATTTTTTAAAAAATCCTAAAAATATGCACTTCACTATAGAAGTCTATGGGAAAATTAATACGATACTGAGACCTTATATTACTTTAAGTACATACACAATAATAATACGTTTTGAGTTATCCCCCTTTGAGTTAATACAGCTATTCATTTGTATTCTTCGGTCAAGGTATATGAAACAAAGGTAAATGAAGCAAAAGTATGGCAAGCCGTTGTGGAATTTATTCCCCATTTATTGATATTAATAAATGAATTATTGATATTTATGATTAATTATTGATATCAATAAATTTTGAGACAATGCAAACGAGTAGTCAATCAGAGCGTCTGAGGTTTTAGCTTTTGACCAAGCAACTTTCTCACAAGCAAATTCATTGATAGTGGCACTATTTGAGAACGGATTTGAGTCTGTCATATTGTCATAAGCACATGCTATTGGTTTATGATTCGAAACATTGTACATATGATCATCGTTCGTTACAAAACCTTTACTAACATCTCGCAAAGTGTCTCTAAGAGTAATTATGTGATCAATTACAGATTTTGGACCGTTAGAGTATGATTGAAATGTGTGGGTAGGACCTCTAGCAAATTCTTGAACGTGAAGGGGCATGCTTTTGTTTTGAAGCAATAACTCTTCTAATAGGCTGCTACGTTTGTCTGGAGAATATGATGAAATACGGGGCCCAGACACTTTACAATTGAAATCGCCAAGCATGAAAACTGTCCCGTGATTAGAGAATGCACTGTACAGTAAATGTCGAAAAGGTATTCGAGTCCGTGAATAAATAGATCATGTGGTTGTGTGACAGTAGGTAGGTACACAGACAAAAAGAAAATGCTTGGTTCATTTGGATTTTTCAGTTCTATACCACGTATTCTGCTACTGTCTTTGTCTATTTCGTATAAAAAAGGACATAAATGTTTTGAAACTAGAAAACTCGCTCCACTACGGGCATTACATCTATAATTCTCGGGGAAAAAATTATCAACGCCTTTCCCATAAGCTTTATAACGACGACTGTCAATAGTGTCAAGAAAGTCAAATTTTGATTAACGTAACCAGTGTTCGGACAATGCGATAATATCAATGTTGTTCTGTAAAAAGATTAAAAGATAGGGAACAGCTGACATAATGCCTCTGCAGTTCCAACAAGCAATATTAAGTTTCACTGTCTAATTACTGTATGTCTGTATAGTTATTCACGTCCTAATTGTTCATTTCGAAAAACATCCCAAGGAAGCCAATTTTTCATGAAGATACCTTCAGGCCAGAAAGAGGGTTAATGTAATTTATATTCGTCGCATTCGTCAATGTTAACTTGAGAGGAGGCAGTTCTGTTTGACCTGTCGAAGTAACGGAGATGTGTAAACTCGTAAACCTTTTTTTAAACGATCGCATCGCAGCTTCAGACGCAGTGTATTTTTTTGATACCACCAACATAGAAACGACTTATTTTACGCTTGTCTTTTCGCACAAAACCGCAAAATTTGGAAGAACTTGTAGGATAACATGCTGATGTTTGAAAATGCACTGGGATACCTTTATTACTAAGACATGTATCATTTAAAGGTTCAGACATATTTTCCCTGGTGTATTCACTAATATCAACACGCTGAGCATTAGTGGGTACGTCCCTTATTCTTGTATCGGAAGACAGTTCTTCTACACGAGTCAGAGAGTTTTCAGTCCTAGGAGTTTCCAATGGATCATTGATGTGCAATGTTTGCGGGATGTCAGAGATTCTGGCATTTACAGATGAAACGCAGTGCGTACATCGTCCTTGTGATTCTGGGATATCAGAACGCCTAGAATTGTCAGGTGATATAAAGTGTGTACTTCTTTTATTTGGTGGCTGAAAGTCAGAATATTTGACATTGTCTGATGGTATAAGGTGGGTATTTCCTGTTGAAGAGTTGGACATAGATTTGGTAGTAAGGTCGATTCCTTCAAGCTCAGATTGATTAGGTTTGGTCTTTAGAATTTCAGCATATGACCTAGTTGTTTTATGAACTCTTTTTCTTCGTTGCCTAAGCGCTTTCTGAGGTCAGTTATTGATGAGGAAAGTGAAGCGCAACTAGTGTTTATGGTGGCAAAGTTTTCGTCAAACTCCTTGAGTTTGTTGTTGATCAAATTTGTTTTGTTTTTAAGACTAGATATTCCTAACGCACGAGTATCATTTAATTGGTTTAGTCTAGAAGAGTCTGATCTTAAGCTTTGCTTTAATGCTAGCATATCACTTCTTTATAACATCAGTTTTTTAACTGTTTCAATTCGGCGTTTGAGTCGTTTAGCTTATTTCTCAATTCTACTGTGCTAGATGCTGTTTTTGAGTTATTTGAGCAATTTAGTTCACAGGTTTTTTTTCAGTGAATGAATGTGCGTTTTAAGTTTTTAACATCAGCAGATTATTCATTGTTCGAAGCACGTAACGTAGTGATTTGATTCTGACAGTTTTGTAGCCTTTCTTGGTTTTTAGAGTTTATATCAGCGAATCGCTTGTTTTCTTTCACTAGATTTTTTACTGTTTTATTGAGAAATTCTGTCTTGTGTATATTCTCCTTTAAGGGAATTCAGTTCTTGTTCGATTCTCACTAGGAGTCCTTTGTAAGGATGTTTGAGGTATCAATGGAAATGACAGTTTGAGACAAGCTAATGCCATTTTCTTGAGAGTTTGCTTTTCGTGATGAGATGTAGAAGCGCACATGGAGTACGTTTTTCAAGTCGTCGCTATAGTCACCCGATATCTCGAGAAAGAGTGTGTAATAGTCATTAGCAAGTTTTAATTCACCATTGGGTTTCTGCGGACCTAGTCGCTTCTTCAAAAGAGTTTTTATACGGAAAGGTTTCTCGACGTTTTGCAATATCGAAAAGCTCGTATCTGACAAATTATATATCACAGTTACATTTGGCGCATCTTTCTAAGAGAAGTTCTACAAATTAGCTTTGAGTAGTGCTTTGAGATTGGTGTTAACAAAATCTATAATGCATGCAGTGTCAGTTATGTTATTCATGGGTAGAATCTCTGGCTGAAAATGGGTAGTAATTTCTTGTGACAAGGGTAATGTATTGAATTCATCATATTGACTGTTTAAAAAACTCTGATGAAGAAGTTAATCACTTGGTTGAAGTTCCGTTATGTCACACATTATTTTTCATGTATAAATATGAAAAGTGTTCACTATGGACCATCGAAAATGGTAGTGACACAAAGAAACTTCATATCTTGACGAATTTGTTCACAGATCGTTTTGGACTATAGTGTAGTGTAACATGCATGGAATGATCTCACCAATTCACAGTTCAGTACAACCACTATATATGAACGAAAACGCCAAAACTTCTCAGTATTAACAACGACAATATATATATATCAGGGGCAGATAACCTACTGATGTATACTGTGATCTTGTGCTAATTTTTTTAATTTCATTTTGTTGTACATTATCAATATATTGTTCATTAAGGCAATGAAAATTTTCGCAGGAAAAAAACCTCCTAGCTTTTGTTTTTCTGTTTTATTTATTTATTTATACACAAAAAAGAAAACAAAAACAAAAACAAAAACGCTTCCTTCATACAGTCTGTCATTGAACTGACGAATATAAATCCATTATTTAAACACGTTTATTATGCATGCATTATGTAAGGCACGAAACACAACTGTGTGTCTATGCATACTGCTGAATAATGTATAAACACCAGTCCAAAATTCAAGGCGAAAAAGCTGATTAATATCCCAACGAAATTTTGTTTTAAATACAATTCAAAGCTTTCTCTTCGTATTTCATCATATTTCTTAATTGGTTTTATAATTATCTTTTTAATTTTATATAATGTATGATATTTTTCGGATGGTGTATCAACACAAAGAGGGTTAATATCTCTGTCATTTAATTGAATCCATCATTATTTATTCCTTCATCATGTGCAAATCGTGTAAGACATAAAACAAAACTGAATAGCTCTCTAAGCTGTAGAATTATTTAAATTATAAGACGGAAAGGCTGATTAGTGTTTTTCTTTCATCTGAAACTGCCTGTCATAGTATTCTTAAAGTATTTCATAGTTTTACATATCTTTAAACTGGAATATATTGTGTCAAAGAACACGGAGCAAGAATTTGAGGATTTTCTCTGTCATCATGTTGTTTCCTTCTACTTCACCTTTAGAGCAGTCAATTTACTTCTGCTTTGTCTGAATAGTTAGCCTTGTGTTAACTTTTGGGCAGAAAGGCATTCTTTTGGTGAATAATTTGTGATACAAGTTAAAGTGGCTAGGTCATCACTACGGTTCTCTAATACAATTATAAAAAAAAACACTATTTCGAGAATTGCGTTGAAATTACTCAAAGAGGTGAATGTTTGTCGAGTTTTTATTAAAGTTTGGAGAGATAAGATTTATAGTATATTCTACCGGAAGCGGATGTTTTATATTAATTGTTTAAAATCATAACACCCTTCAATATGATGGTACGAGAACACAATTAATTCCCCTTGGTTTTCGTTGTATACGAATATTGTTCCAACTTTGGTAGTAGGTACCTTCCACATTTTTTCATATTTTTACTGGAAACTTATTTGCTGAAGTTTTGCCTCTAATTGGTAGAAAAATAGGTTGAATTTACTTGGGATTTTTTTTCATTAATCAATTCTGACTAAAAGTTGTGATTTGGTTCAGTGGAAGAAGGTTAAAATTTAGGACTTTTAACTCAGTTCATTTGTCATGTTTACCCCATCTCCGAATTATATGTATTAATTTCAGAAAATGATGGTAAAATTTTCTACAATTGATATATAAAATCCTGTTTGTACATATCTTTAGGCCAGAGAAGTTTTATTCAGTTTGCACCGGTGGAATTTTTTTAATCTGCTCAAATGTGTATATTGAAATGCACTTGAAAATTAATTGCGGTCTCGTGCCTGATATTGACTGTGCTCTTGTATCAACGCATTTCATTTTGAGTTTCAAATTATATAATTAGGTAAAATTTTCTGAAATTGTGCCTCATATTCGAGCTACACAAATATCCATACGAAGGTCAGGCTAAAATAGATATTAATATTTTCGATTAAACCCATTTATTCTGTTATTTGGAAACGTTGCGCTGTTGTGTTAATGCGTCGAGTGAGATTCATTTTATTTCCTTTGAAATCTTCATGTAAATTTTTAGCATGATCTTAATTTTTATCGCATGATTTATTGCTTTGTAATATCGAGTTCACGATTACATTCCGGCGATTAAAAAAAAAAAATTATTAATGGCGTATGTTTTATGGTGATTTATTATAACCTTAATCTTATTTTGTCAATCTCTGATATTTTTCCACAATTTCCAAGTTATTTTCTACGGTTACATCATGATACTTAGACGAAATGATTGATTTTGCCATAGTGTGAATAGCGTTTTACACGTGTCTCGGAGCTGCATTATTATTGCTAGATTATTATCAGATTATACTCACTGGCAATATGATTGATGTCGCTGGCGGAACAAGACATGCTTACCCTTCAAAAGCACCTGATGTACCTCCGGGTTTGTAGTGGTAGTTTATATTGCTTGTACATAAGTAGCAGTCTTTGTAAGAGTCATGCAGAGTCATGAAATTCTCTAAAATGTGTGCATCTACAAAAAAAGGCTACATATTTTTGTTTTTGGTATTAAGTCCCTTTATAAGTCTATATGATGAAATGTATAATTATTCATGCCAATGTGTCTTCTCTTAGGATAAAAAAATCCACATAAAAATCCAAATGTTTCTTTCGTATTTTAGTGTCATTTACAGAGTTATCTCCCTCAATTTTGAATTCTACAGTACGTTCTATAGGATTTTTATCTCCTATGAAGAAGGGTTAGATGAAAAGCCACATGCAACTTTCTATGACATTTCAAACGAAATATCAAAAATAAAATTATGTAGGCTTTCCTACTACGAATCACATTTTGCATGATTCTTATGTGGAGCGCTTCTTAATTTCTTGTGTGTGACGTCTTATTTCTCTTATCTTCAGTAGGTTCTTTTAGCTGTAATCTATTACTGCCACCGTTCTATTTGAGCAGTCAAAATGCCTTGACCGTATATTTGCAAGTGATGTGCGGTCATTGACTGAATATAACTTTCTGCTGTGAATTAACAAACCTTAACTCACATCGTTTTGAAGTTGCCGGGATGTCGCCCAGAAAAACGTTGTTATCTTGCCCAAATCGCCATTTTTCAAATTATTTTCTTACAGTATAAAGACAATAACAGTAAACTGACTTGATAAAACATTTTCTGTATGAATTCCGCTTGAACCGGTGAAAATGCTCAGAACAGTCTCGCATTTCCCGCAGTTCTTAGCCTCATCCGTATATCATTTTTATCAATTTAGATCGAAGATCATAATAATTGATATAGCAGTCGCCAGAGCCTTTAGATTTGTAAAGCCTGATAGCATCTGCAATTATCTTACACTGCCGCCGTAAAATAGTCCCATTGGCATACCCTGCTTAAGTTCAAATGCAGATAGTTAGGTCCACTTTATGGGTATTTCTCATACATATAATTTAATTCTATGTTATTTATGCCAATAAACAAACCCAATAAACAACTTTATCCGCGAATTAAATATGCTGATTACTTTGGTTTGTACTAACCATGATCCAATTAAAAATAGTTGACCTCTATCCTCTTTTCAGTACCCGTTTATTTCTATGCATTTACCCGAATAAACCAGTCGTTCAGTGTCGATGTATTCAAGTTGCCTATTATTTTAAGAAGCATAAAAACCATATTATGCTTATCTAGAAATGAAAACCCTGCGAGATTACAAATAGTTATCAATCAAATAACTGAAATATAAAGAACAATACTGAGCTGAGTACCAATTGGAAGAGCAGTCTTCATGTATTTCATGCAGGCCCTGACGGATAAAAGGGGCAGTGTTTACTATGAAGGAACTCGTATAAAGAAAGAGGCTTCAGGCTATTATTTGCCAGTTCTTTTTTGTACCTTTTTTTACAAAAAGGTAGCATACTCCCCGAAACGATCCTGACGTATTTTATTACGATTACCGAATCGTGACAATAGAAGCCCTGATCTGACAAGTGAAAATAAAACTTTGCATAGACGATGCCATAGAAATTTCGATTGTGTATTTCTCCGGAATTGTCTTTTTTTTTTGTCTGGTGTTATTGGTTTTTGCAAAAAACATTCCATCTGGCTATTTTAGCCATGTGTATGTTATTAAAATACAGCTCCAGGGCCTTTAAAGTGCATGGCAAATGTTTCCTGCACCAGACACTATTGATGAAATATATTCTAAAACTTTATCATTAATGTTTAAGTATGTGATTCTGGAACTAGATGCCCTGCGCTTTTACATGACACACAGGCGTCTATGGAATAACTTTTTGAGCATTTGAGCTATAAAGCTTATCAACTGAGAAATGTAGCTAGTTTAGAGGAACATGTATTTAAGGATGTGATTTATTTCAATGATTGTGGCTTAATTTTGAATGATTTAACTGACAGTTTCGATCTGGAGGTCGATAAATTTTGGTCACTTTTCCTCCTTGAATAATTTCTGCTTCGTTTGATTTTCATAAAAAGACACAATACCATATATGAATTGAAAAAGGCCATTTATTATAAAATGACGAAAACTAAGTATCAACAGGACATCAGCAAAACACAACTATATAAAAAGCTATTTACAATAAGTCCAACTAACCCATGAATAATATCTGAGCTGAAAACCAAAGGTGAGTGGCAGATAAATTGAATATCGACTTGAAAATTTAAAAACTGAGAATGACCAACTAGTAGTTTGAACTTCAAATATGCACTATGTCGGACAGTTTTATGTTTATTCATCCAGGTGTTCCATGGAAACCGATTTCGAACTTGAATATTACGCAAACTGGCGCACTGCTACGATGCATCAAAAATTTTGGTGTGTGTGTGTGGTTTTTAAATGTTCTTCGTAATCAGAATGGTGAAATTAAAATTAAAACAAAGAGTTCAATATTAACCATTTATAACAATAAGCATGTGTCACGTTTGAATTCGATCCCCGTACTATCCATTTATCTCATATTTTTGCAATTTGACGATTATTTTAGGCGTAAAAATTCAAACGGTCGATATTGATTCAGTACATGAGTATTTTGATTATGTCAAGTCGTAGCACTGTTTATGTCTGTTTTTTCTTCGAATTCTCCGTCATGTGATATCGGGCCAACTTCCGACCTCTCAGATGTGGGTAAGTCGACTGGTTCGTTGTAAATATGCTGATTGGATGTGTAATATGTGGTTCGATAAGAAGTTTACATGTAAATTGTAGCAACTAGCAGGCGTCTGCATTTTTGTTTGATTAACGGCATACAGATATTCAATCTGATTAAAATTAGCTGTTAGGATACGTTACACTGCCGCGTAAGTTTAATCAGATTGAAAGATATTATCTAGGTCTCAGTAGTTAAGTTACTCCGCCCAATCACCTCTGTGGAAATAGAAAGCCAAATTCATCACCGAGAAGAACTACTTAAATGATCATCTGACAACACGCGATTAAAGTGGCCGACGTCAGAATTTCTGTACTCTCGATGTGATTAACAGTTACTATTTGAAAATCGGGATACCATTACATAACAGAAAGTTATTTTTTAAAATCTACCCGAGTGAACAATTCACAAATATGCCTACATTGATTGAGCAGAGTGTGTTTGTCATTGTTGCTGTGCAATGTGTTTACTCATTTGACTTTACAATAGTTGACCTGACACATGAATTAAACTCATCAACTGTATATTGGCCTGGACAACCAACCTTAAATTTCACTATCTTAAAGAGGGGAAACTTAACTAGAGAAATGTGGTAAGTGTCAATTTCTTTAAGGTTCCACTAAAGGAAAACAAACTAAAAACTGAAAGTTCAATATTTTATTAGTGTAAGCCATATTAACATCATATCATATACCAAAATTATCCTCTCGTTTAGCACAAGCTTTTTAAGCCATTTAAAAACATTTTCCATTACTGTAATCCTTGAATCTTGCTTATAAAGGTGCCAGACTGCCATTAAATACACATCTTTTGTAAGTCCATATTTACCTATAAAGAGTAAACAAAATATTTAACAAACATGTATCTAGTGCAAGTTCCACTGTTTAACGG
Source organism: Perna viridis (assembly GCA_037379345.1). Taxonomy (NCBI): domain Eukaryota; kingdom Metazoa; phylum Mollusca; class Bivalvia; order Mytilida; family Mytilidae; genus Perna; species Perna viridis. Next base: position 7,562,443 of record CM074522.1, on the reverse strand, counting down.
ATTCTATATCTTAAAAGTATACTTAATTGTAACAAGTAAATTACTCAAAATGAATTTAAATGGAAGCCATTTATATTGGGACTACTTTCAATTCTATTTACAGCTACTTTCACTTTCTCTTTAGAGAGAAAAATATGGAAGGCCGTTTGGATCTAATTCAATGTGTTAGGATTTAATTATATAATAGAAATTAAATTTACCAATTAAAGCAACTACTGCAATGTTTAAAAAAACTTGACAGTCAAAACTAAAGTCTACTGAAATGATAATGTACATGTACGTATGTATATATGCGAAATATAAACACATTACCCTAAATAAATTTCTTTTTGCAACCCTTAAAATAAGGACAATGTTGTTGATTTGATTTGCAGACCAAAGACTTTTCAGTGTAAATAAGGAATTGGGATTTAAGGTTAATATTGTAAGATTTTTCATTCAATGTGCCATTTTAGGAGACAGAATGAAGGGGTTAAGTTCAAAATTTTGAAACAAACTGCTAAATTTTACACAATTGGCCCCTGAGAGATGGTTGAATCAAACAACCTTGGTGAGCATGGTAACATTTACCCCATGTGCACACATTTTCACTCGTTAGAAAAAGTAAATTCTAATACCCAAAATAAAATTAGCCATCCTTTTATGCTGAACTATAGAATCAATTCTATTAAAGTTGTATTGCTACTAGCTACTTAACAAATTTGAAGGTAAACTCATATAAAATGATTTGCGGGTGCAGCTTGGTACGACTGCAGAACCCTGAACATTTGGGGGAAGTATGGACACACCATTTAAATCAGCTACGAAATTTGATTATGATTAGATATTTGACACAGGATAAAAATTTGACCAGAACAAATTTGGTCACTTTTTTGCCATTATTCCAAAATGGTTCCAGTAAAAACCTGTAAAAATCAATCCCAACTTCGTGGGGAAAATGGCATCTTGTGGTACAATTTCAAAGTGATTCATTTCTTTTCACTAAAGTTTTTGTCCATATTTTCCAGAAATAATAAAAAATACTTTTTTTTCATGACCCATTAGTGACCCCTTATTCTTACTTGGCTTAAGTCACAACTACAAAAATCAATCCCAGCCTTTTTTTCGTGGTATGGCACCTTGTAGTAAAATTTATATGTAATCCGTTCACTTTTATTCAAATTAATATGAATACAGAAGGAAAATGCTCGTTTCAGACTACAAGATTCAAGTATAAACCCCAAAAATCAATCCCACTCTTCCTTTGGTGGTACATTGTACATGTATATCACCTTGAAATACAATTTCAAAGAGATTCATTCCCTAATAGTCAAGATATTGTTTGGACATCAAGAAAATGCATGTTTCTGGTCCTTAATTTCTGAAAAGTTCAAATCTTAACCCCCAAAACCAATCCAGGTCTGACCATTTTATAGAATATTAAGGAACAATATCATAGACATTCCTATGTTGTACTGGAGTTATGAAGTTGAATTCTATCAAATGCTTTTTTATGTCCCTTTTAGGCCCCTTATTAGAAAACGATCGGGCTATAAACCCCAAAATCAATACCAACCTTCCTTTTGGAATTTGTAACCTTGTTATAAATTTTATTAATATCAACCAGTACTTCAATTATTGCACAAAAACCAAGTGTCTACAGGCAACGACAACAGCCCCATACCAATATATGACCGCAAATAAAAAGTATTATTTATCAAGTGGAGTAACCCCCCCCCCAGCCTTCACTGATTTCTTTGAAAATTTTAAATTAAACATATTCAAGCTTTTTATTTTTTGCTACTTATCATTTACTAAAGAAATCGATCTAAAATATAGAGGCCCCGTCCAGGCCTGAATTGTTTATTTAAAAAAAAAGTTAAGACTGTTTCCTAGGAAACTTAAGTATCAAGTATAATTCTTTTATATCTTCTTTAACATTATCACAGTACGAGTTGTCTCAACAACAGTCTGTTTGTCCATGGGACAAGATTTCCCATATTTTTTTCTAAAAATAAGGAAAATAAAAACAGACTTCCTAGAAATTTTTCAGAAATTGATGTTTCCTCGGGAAAAATCCATATAAAATCAATGACTGCTTTCCTAACAAAACAAATTCTTACAGCATATGAAGTTTTCAACTTGCCACGGGAAAGTGTAACTAAGTACCTAAGTCCTTGACCCAGATTTCACTTGCCCCGGGTAACGGGAAATATGAATCCTAGAACACTGCTTTACTGCTCCACTGTTGCTGTTGTCAAGAACCTTATCTGCCTCGGAAAAAATATAACTCCGATTATATAATCAAAATCAAGGTTTTCTCATCCTCCCAAGTCAGGGTTTTCAGTACACCCTCAAACCCCTGACATCACTCATTCATACATGTATTTAGCGGGTATCGTCCAGCCAATTTCGATTGGTTGCTTCTCCGGGTGCGAAGCACCAATGAAAATTGATTTGACATAAAATGTCTGTGGAAAGGTAAATAATGATACGAGTTACTGATAGTTGTAAGATGTCACAAATGATTCAATATGACCAAAAAATGATAACTGTAGATTTTGTTTAGAGCCTTTAGTGAAAAAAAGACGTTATCTGTATGTAGCCATTTTGTTAGTTATATCAAAATGTAAGTTATATCGATGGGTTTCTATTACGAGTGATTTGATTTGATTTTAAATTTAGGTAACTCACTAGATGGCGCTGGACGATACCCGCTAAATATGAATGAGTGATGTCAGGGGTTTGAGGAAGCGAGGGTGGACTCAAAACCCTGACTTGGGAGGATGAGCTTTTCTAAGATAGGAAAGACAATCATTTTCTTGTTTGGAATTTACAGCTGTCATTTGAATTTTGTTTACATCACTGTGACCACAAAAGACAATCCCAGGGTTCTCTCTCAACTTCAATCGCCGAGCCGGTCGTTTTCGATCGCCGAAAAAAACCTCGAGTTGACTCGAGACATTCCTGCTTTTAAGTACGTTTTAAATTTAACTTATATATATCCTTATTTTAAGGATTAGTCATGTTAAACGATTTCGATGTTTAATGGATACCGACCGATTTTACTCTCATATGAAAAAAAAAACTTTCACAAACCTCGCAACATATCAAATGCACACAAAACAATGTCTCCGATGTGTGACTGGTCATCTCATGGATTTCAATTAACGCAATAGCGGACGGTTAGGAAGTATTAATCAACAATAAATATTTATGTTGCGATTCTCTTTTCATCTTGAAACGAAATCACAATGATTACGAACATCTTCAATTCTACTCAATGACATGATCTGGGGTCAAAGGTCCCAAAAAAGTTACCACTCATCAGCAAGATATCATGCAGCAACCGCTTACAGAGTGCAACATTCTACAGTTGACTATGCTAATGTGGCCAACCTCCTTTCTATCTGTCTAGTTTCAGCGTTATCTTCTGGTGACTGAGAGGGTATTTAGTAGGTACTATCTGAATAAGACCTATCTTAGGAACAGACTCAAGGTTTCATCAATCAATAGCATTCTCTTCTAAAGATCTGTTTCCATCCTTCTGATTTGAGGAGTTTTAGGTTGAAGAGGGCTTTTGAGGTGTGGTGTTTGGCAAAGGACAGGAGGATTTTCTCTTTGTAACGGGAGAGCATGATTTGACAAAATTATACTCCGCCACCGAAGATCGAACCCTACACCGCTCGGTGACAAGCCAGCGACAATTCGACTAAAGAATTAATCCTTTAGCCGAATCGGTTTGTCTTGAATTATGGCATTCAATTTACAGGTCTAATTTAAAAATAATCTCTTTAAAGGAAAATAATCCAAATTTGCATGGTCAATAATACATGATGTAAATTTTTTTGTAAAGGTAAGAATTTCAAAAATAACACTGGATAAATTACTCCACTTGAGCAATGAATTTTAAAAACTGAAACACTGGATCATCATCACACAAAATTTACCAAAATTACCTTTGATATATGAACATGTAAATTACCTATGTACTTAAAATCAAGGTCTTCCTCTGTAAACCTTTAGTAAAGCAGAAATCAGAAAGACTTTCCAGTGATGAGTAGGGTACCAAATATGTGTAAATAATATTGTTGTGAAAATGAAATTTTACACTGACTGAAAGTTACTTGCAGGTACATTAGATGATGTTGTTAAGCCTAATCAATATGATTGTTGGAATTTAACGTCCGAGCAGCAATATTTCAGCTATATTCAGGCGATGAACATGAAAGGGATGATAAAATGAACAGGAAATGATGAAATGAAAAAAAGGATGGGACACAGGGATGATAGGGTTGACAAATTTTGATAGCCACAAGATAAAAGCGAGGGATGGGTAGCCCAATCAATAATAAAATGACTATTCAGAATTCATTACTTCAAATAATACAAATGTACTCTATCTGTGTTTGTTAGATATGAAATGGCTGATTCAAGATGAATAACCCATAAGATGAATAGCTATTGAGCTAGTGTTAGAGTCATTCATGGTACGAAGACTTAAGCTGAGGGAAATGTAGCAGGACGGCCTACCTGCGTTGTAGTAGGTAGTGAGATTTAAATTGCCAGTTAATTGTCTTGGCTAAAGGATTAACTCTTTAGCCAAATCGGTTTATCGCTGGTTTGTCACCGAGCGGTCTAGGGTTCGATCCTCGGTGGCGGAGTATAATTTTGTGAGTCAAATCATGCTCTCTCGTTACATCTTATTAGTTGAGTGTCAGGTCATACCATAATAGTAGCTTATGTCAAATAGTAGCTATTTTTAGACTGAATGCATCAAAGCTTTGTCATGATGTAAAACAAATTCTATTTTACTATTTTTCTAATAGTAAGTATTTTATTTTATTAAGTAACACATGTTTTCTTATACAAAATAATAGTTATTTTGTTGTAACGTTTATTGTATTCATTGTTATGCCTGTATCAGTAAACTTAAAATGAATATATACCGTTTGTTTGTTTGTTGGGGTTTAATGTCCGAGCAGCAATATTTCAGCTATATTCAGAAAATGAACATGAATTGGATGATAAAATGAACATGAAATGAAAAAAGAAAGGATGGGTCACAAGGATAATAGGGTCGACAAATTTTGATTGCCACTGGAAAAAGGGGGATGGGTAAGGTCGGGCACTGAAAATAAAATTTTACACTGACTGAAAGTTACTTGCAGGTACATTAGATGATGTTGTTAAGCCTAATCAATATGATTGTTGGAATTTAACGTCCGAGCAGCAATATTTCAGCTATATTCAGGCGATGAACATGAAAGGGATGATAAAATGAACAGGAAATGATGAAATGAAAAAAAGGATGGGACACAGGGATGATAGGGTTGACAAATTTTGATTGCCACAAGATAAAAGCGAGGGATGGGTAGCCCAATCAATAATAAAATGACTATTCAGAATTCATTACTTCAAATAATACAAATGTACTCTATCTATGTTTGTTAGATATGAAATGGCTTATTCAAGATGAATAACCCATAAGATGAATAGCTATTGAGCTTGTGTTAGACTCGTTCGTGGTACGAAGACTCTTAAGGTGAGGGAAATGTGGCAGGACGGCCTACCTGCGTTGTAGTAGGTAGTGAGATTTAAATAGCCAGTTAATTGTCTTGGCTAAAGGATTAATTCTTTAGCCAAATCCGTTTGTCGCTGGCTTGTCACCGAGTGGTCTAGGGTTCGATCCTCGGTGGTGGAGTATAATTTTGTGAGTCAAATCATGCTCTCTCGTTACATCTTATTAGTTGAGTGTCAGGTCATACCATAATAGTAGTTTATGTCAAATAGTAGCTATTTTTAGACTGAATGCATCAAAGCTTTGTCATGATGTAAAACAAATTCTATTTTTAGACTGAATGCATCAAAGCTTTGTCATGATGTAAAACAAATTCTATTTTACTATTTTTCTAATAGTAAGTATTTTATTTTATTAAGTAACACATGTTTTCTTATACAAAATAATAGTTTTTTGTTGTAACGTTTATTGTATTTATTGTTATGCCTGTATCAGTAAACTTAAAATGAATATATACAGAGTGTTTATGTCTTTAGTTTATGATACTATTGACTATTTAAAAAAATTCTGCTGCCCATAATTTGTCGTTTGTGTTCTACGCAAAAGTGATTAAAGCCTTCAAAATCTAGCTAAAACCCTGCATCACATGATATGTGTAAAATATTCCCACCATCCATGGAGAACCGAAATATTTCCGGTATCTGTGCAGATTGATCTGACAGGTCAAAACTGAAATGAATGTTGCTAAAGATGCCCTTAAGGGATAAAACGTGAAGTATTGCGAAGTGCTATAAAGTTATTGACCATTTTGAGAGCGAGGGGAAAGGGGGGTATGCTCATGGGTTGGAATTTTTTTTTTTTTGTTTTTTTTTTTTTGGGGGGGGGGGAGGGAATTGTTCCGGGTTATTCATTCATTGAAAAAAAAACTCCCCCATTAATCAACAAGACAGATTTTCACATGAAAATAATGATTTTACTTGCTGCTTAAATATAAACAAAAATACTGCACTTGCAAAGCAAAAAATTTCATCTGGGTTGACACCCCCCTCTTTTTAATGTCATAATTTTTTATGAGTCTTGCACATACTGTACATGTATGGTAAAGTTCAGGGCACTCACTGATTTAGGCAATGCCTACCCCATATTATTCTATAATGGATATAAAAAAACACTATTTAAAGGATCCCCTAAACAGGAATTTTAGATTAATTTGAGGTGTTTTGTACTGAAGACATGACATGTAAGAAAATGCCCTCCATACGTTATGTGTCCATACCACAAATATCACAGAGAATCATAAAAATATTTTTTAATCCTTTAGTAGTAAAATGATACATATTTACGACTGAAACCTTCACAGTTCAGTTTTAAAAATTAATTAAATAAAGTAAATTAGTTGCCACAAAAAGCGTGGCAATTATGGCCAATGATGGAGCATGAAACCATTTGAACATTTAAGACCAGTTCTCTGTAACCACCAAAATTCCATATATACATCCTGGCAGGCATAGAACTGAAACTTCATGATATTGTGCTTACACCATGTTCACATCATAACAAAACAAAAAAAGTGGAATTTATTTTTTTTTTTTGCCAAGATTGCCATGGTTACCAAGATGTCTCATTTCAGCTACTGTTTTGTACTGGAAATATTGAATTTTTAAAGATTTTATAAGGTAAATAGACTTTCACCACCTTGAGAGACAAAAAATTAATAACTGGTTCTTGTAAGATCAACATTTATGGAACAAAATAAAATGGTTTCATTTACAGTAGTAGCTGAGTACAAAAAATATTTTCAACTCCAGAAAAGCATACATCTGTAGATGTATACTTTTTTTTTTTTTTTTAAATATCAATTTTTGACCATTTTTCCATGCCTGCTGCAGAAAAAGCAGAGGGCTGATGACAAAAGGGGGCAACATCCATGGATAAAACATTGTCTATGAAAATTGAAAATGCAAAAAAATAAATGGGATCTGGCTTCAAATATTTTAAGGACACATTTAAAAATTCCCTTGTTCGATGGGAGATAATTTGAATTTGAACCTGTATAGATACCAGACATAAATTTTAACAGGGAAAAAAATGATAATATTAAAACCGTAAGTCTTACACAGATGGCTGTAAATATGAAAAAATACAAAATCATAATCTTTGGCCATAATTTGGGTTGTATCTTTGAAAAATTGTCCATTTCAAAGGGAGATAATTCAAATTTTTCATTAAAAACAGATTAAATAATAAACCTTCTTCAGGAAAAATAATTTCAATACAACCAAAGCTCAATAGAAATATTTCTGTGCATATAATTAATTTAAATGCTAAGTACAATAAAACATTCAATATTTAATAAAAAATACAAAAAATAAAAAGGCTTATACAAAGGGAGATAATTTCAACTTGCAATAACAAAATATATGTTAAACAATGGGAAATGGACAACTTCAATTCAAAAATATGTCCTAAAAATGTGAATGCACTTATTTTAAGAATTGTTAAATTATGGCATTCAATTCACAGGTCTAATTTTAAAATAATCTCTTTAAAGGGAAATAATCCAAATTTGCATGATCAATAATACATGATGTAAATTTTTTGTAAAGGTAAGAATTTCAAAAATAATACTGTATTATGGTCACTGGATAAATTACTCCACTTGAGCAATAAATATGACACAATAAAGTTAATTTTTAAAACTGAAACTCTGGATCATCATCACACAAAATTTACCAAAATCACCTTTGATATATGAACATGTAAATTACCAATGTACTTAAAACCAAGGTCTTCCTCTGTAAACCTTTAGTAAAGTAGAAATCAGAAAGACTTTCCAGTGATGAGTAGGGTACCAAATATGTGCAAATAATATTGTTGTGAAAATGAAATTTTACACTGACTGAAAGTTACTTGCAGGTACATTAGATGATGTTGTCAAGCCCAATCAATATGATTGTTGGAATTTAACGTCCGAGCAGCAATATTTCAGCTATATTCAGGCGATGAACATGAAAGGGATGATAAAATGAACAGGAAATGATGAAATGAAAAAAAGGATGGGACACAGGGATGATAGGGTTGACAAATTTTGATTGCCACAAGATAAAAGCGAGGGATGGGTAGCCCAATCAATAATAAAATGACTATTCAGAATTCATTACTTCAAATAATACAAATGTACTTTATCTAGGTTTGTTGGATATGAAATGGCTTATTCAAGCATTTTCCATCAATATAGTTAAAGTAATGTGTTTATCTTTACCTATGACATTTGACCTTGAAAATCAATGGGATTGATACTTTTAAAATTGATCAAATTTAAGATGATGTTTGACAGACACACACACCAAAGCTAGGGACTGTCTTAAATTTGCAATGGGATGAGAGTGATTTTTCTGTGTTAAAGATTTCATTTTTAAAAATTTAATGATGAAGAACAGCAATCAAGGTAATGTTTTCTGTTGCAAAAATATGGTAGGATAGTCATTTTCACCATTGAAAGCATTCATGGACAGTTCTAAAGAAAGTTTATTATAACAACCTGCTTCATGTGTTGTGCAGTGGTTACATCATTCCCTTCATTGATATGTCTCTAAATTGATGACTTAATGTGGGATGCCTTTCTATCACAGGGTCCTACAAAAATAAAATGATTTCATAAATAACAAATGAAAACTTGGTTAAAAGTTTTAGATGTTATAAATTCTTATAATTTTGTACTTTCTTTATCATTTTACTTTTGTTTTATTAAACAATACCATTTCAAGTTCTGTATAAATTTAAATTAATAATTCTACCTGTGATAAGTTGCATAAAATAATGCAGACATTTAGAAATATTGTACAAGTACAGTGAACAGTTATATGTTGAACATCTAATAAATTCTTATTTTTTGCCTCACCTTTTCCATTCTAAGCTTCAGAGAAATTGTATGTTTCCAATAAAGCACCCAGTCCACTGTAAATCTGTGTTAGAGTTGTCGTCAATTTGTAGCATGCAGCATTGTGAACATGAGTGATGCTTTCAAATGTTTGTCTCTTCATCATTAGTGTGACACTAATATGCCAGTTGATGCCCTGTTTTGCATAACAGTCCACCTGGCCTTCACCATATTTTCTTGGAAGGAACTTCATTGCCCAGTCAAATGTAACAAGGGCCTCATTATCCTGCATATTTTCTGTAATGGTTTGTCTAGCTTCCTCCTGATTCCTAGCTCTAACCAGATGTTTTTTCCACTCTTTTATATCTTCATTAGCTTTTTCAACCTAAAAATATTTACAGGGATGATTTTGAACTTTTTCAAATGGGTCCCCCTGAAGTCAAATTGGGAATTTTTGTTGCAGTTGGGAATTTTACTTGCACCATTTGATCAGTATTTTTCCTTTGACTCTAACCAATAACATGATGTATGTTTACGTATAGAAACAGCTAAGTCTCTACTGAGATGGTACAGATGATATGATACTAGTACTACAACAAACACGATCAAGGCAGCACATAATGTGCATGATATGTATTTTTTTTATGTTTTGACTTTTGAATTATTGCTCATTTAAAATTACAAGTCTGATAAATAGCTTGGTCAGGTGGTGGACAGTAAATTGATATCAATAAAGGATTGAAACATATTTTTATTGTATTATCATATAAACTGAACAAACTACATTATCACTGCAACCTTACCAATACATTGTAAGGTCACTTGTGACAGGACTTCCGCAAATATTAGGCTTGTATATGTTTTGAAACTGTCGAAATTTCTGGGGCTAGACACTCGATCAAACTCAAGCTCATAATAAAGGTCTATCAACAACAAATGACTCTGCTACATATTATGCCCCGAAGGTAGCATTGATAAAACAGTTTAATTATATTTGCAAATGTATCCATCAAAAGATCCAACTACCTTTCTCATTAATAAGTACATTCACAAAATTTTATTACTTCGCAACCGCTTCCCGGAAATTGTGGTTGTATTGGAACGCGGAAACGGATTACGGATGGACACAAAAAAATCCGAATTTTAAAATTTTTCACTACCGGCAATTGAGAATTTTTTCAGCTGGGGGAATGGGGCCGCCAAGAGTAACATCATCCCTGTATTTAATTTATTTCAAAAGTTGAATATTCATAATTATACTAGACTTGGAACTAATTTTTAGTATACAATGCTGCTTGCAACTGAACACCTCACAACGATGATAGTGTTTACCCTAAAACATTTGTTTGTACAGGGTAACTGTCTCATTTTCATGTATATATAAATATATATATAAGGGTCTGAAAAATTCCCAACGATGTTAGAACTGTCAAATTTGCAAAGCAAATTTTTGGTCGTTCCCTCCGTGGTACGAGTTAGCTGGCCGAGTGGTTTAGGGCGCTGGACTTAGTGCAGGCGGTGTTGCCATAGATGTCACAGCGGTACGAGTTCGAGTCCCGCGGAGGGAAGGACCAAAAATTTGCTTTGCAAATTTGACAGTTCTAACATCTTTGGGAATTTTTCATACCTTTCTATAAGTTTACGTTATCTTCCCTGTATCAATTTGATCCGATGGAGCAGTGTAGCGAAGAGTCGTCACATTCTGAGACGTTATATATATATATATATATATAGTTATATATATATATATATATATATATATATATATGTCAAATAAAGATCCAACACAACCAGAAGTTCCATATTTATAATTCACTAGTACTTTCACGTCTTTATAGACGATCTTCAGGTGAAAAACTACAATAGTATCTAAGTAACGTTTCAGTGACGTTACAGATATAGAACGACTTAGTAACGTTGTAAATAGAGTTAAAACGTAACTGAAAGTGTAAGCTAATACATGTAATAAAAATTGAATTTAACGTCCCTTTAAGATAGGTCTTAATTTTTCAATAAACTTTCGTTCTTTCAACTCCCTTAAAGTGTCTCTTGGAGATTTCATTTTATAAAATGAAAAGATAATAATATATATATATATATATATATATATATATATATGTAACAATGAGGCAATTACTCTGTAAAACGTTTATGGAAAAGAAAACATACTTATCTTTTCTTCACAAGAATATGCTGCATTACTTTTAATATACTGAATTTGTGGGGAAAATAATTTTTATGTAAAATTTAATTTAGTCTATACAAATAAACACATATCCTTCCTTTTTCATATTCTGATTAAATAAACTTACTGTATAAAGGACAGAGTCTCTATTCTCTCATGTGTTTGATATCACTTTTGTCAATAACATGTCAAAAAAAACTGTCTATATTTGAGCAGATATTATACTGACTGTCATTTGTATGATCACAAATTCTTTGAAAGCATGGGTCACTTGTACTTAATGCATACGCTGCACAGTGATCTGTCACTGATGATCTCTGTTGAACATGAATCTGAAATGAAATGTATTTCGTTAGTAAATGGGAGCACACCTTTGATGCATATAAGTAAATAATATCTCACCATCTCAACAGAAACGTATTAAAGAAAAGTCAATATTGTAGAAGATATGTAATCCTGTCCCAATGTATTATTATTGTCAATTATGTTTGGAAAAATACTTATGTTAAGTGATTTCATACATACAATCTATGTTCAAAGGGGTATAACTCTTAAAAAGTAAGATTCAAAGTATATATTGCTTGTCTACAAGTTTCAAGAGAATGTGGTGAATGGTTTGAGAGGATAAAATGATGGAAAAATTAGACTTATATGTAGAGTTTGTTTTGTGTTAAATCATATCAGGCAATTGCAATACTATTTTTTCCAATTCAACAAAAGCCCTTCACCCTTCTGTAATGTAATTGTACAGGCCTTCCATCCTTTTCCTTACTGATGCTGCACACTCGTCTAATAGTTGGTACCTGAAAGTCACACATATTCAAATTGGGTAAATAATAGTGTAATTAATTTAACAGTGAAAAACAATTGTGCCTACTTTACAAGATATATTGACATGATTAAAAAAAATTAAGGCAAATTTAAAAAATGTTTTGATAATGCTGATTATGGCTAAATTGAATCAAGAGCAGTATTGTAGTGTTACACTTTTATTATTGTTTTAAGCAAACTTCAGCTATAATGTTATATAATTGATGTGTGTGAGAACTATCTTTCTTGAAATCTACTGGTGTGTAATTTGTGTCATAATATATATACAATGCTTTTATATTCTTTTGGGGAAATCAGTTCTTGGGTCATGAATTCAAGGGAAACTGCACTAATTCTAAGGTCATATATTTACAATATAAATTGTGGTCATTCTAAATATGGAGTAATTTTGTTTGATTTATGCAAACTTTGTTAACAACCTCCTGTAGAAGCTTAAGGTCAAGTTTCGTTTTAATCGGTCAAGAGGTTTCAGAGACAATGATAAAAATGTAAAAGTTTACAGATGGACTAAAGAAAATCGATTCCATGTGATAACAAAGGCTCACATAGCCTTTGGTCGGGTGAGCTTCAAATGGTGCTGTTTTGAGTTCCATAATATTGTGGAACAATGATCACCTTTTTCTGTATTAACTTTTTCTACTTAAAATTTTACAACATACCTAAAGGTTTGATTTGTTCTTCTTCACATAACTAATGATATTGCCTGATTATTGAAACTGGTGCAATTGATCTGACCACATCTGGAATATTCCTGACCTCTCCAGTTGATAATCTTCAGGTTCTCTCGCCAAAGGTAGGTCTTTCATGATTTGATTTGATGTTATGAAATCAATAAAATGATCTAGACTTTTTGAATCAACTTCTCTCTTTGTTGTTTACTTAAATGTACTGGTTGCCCTGGACCTGTTACTGTGTGTTTCTTTGCCTCATAATATCGCCACGGTGTTATGTTTGGAATCAACTACAATAGAATGTAAAAAAAATCAAGTCAATGTCTGACCATTTATTACAATCATAGGCCTAAACAAACAAATCTGGTATCTTTTCTTTTTATATAAATAAACATGATTGATAAAGAACATGATAAAATTTATAAATAAAATATGTGTTCCTTCGCTTAAATATTTGTGCATTCATTTTTTTGTCTGTGTAAGGTTCACATTATTCCATGTTGCATACATGAAAGTTCCAATTTATTTGTTAAACAAACATCAACTTGTTTTGTGAGCTTTGGTGTTTTGTTAAAATATTATATATGGGTCAAATGATAAGTTTTTTTTTGTGAAATTACTAATTATGATATGAGTTTTTACCTTTCTTAATGCATCATAATTTAGTTCTTCAGTCAGGATGGATAAAACTTGACGTCTAAACATCCATGTATCTGCAGTGCTATATATTTCCACAAGTGTGTTAATTGTGTTGTCTTTGCTGGGTTCACCATAAACTTGAGTCTCTAAAAAGAGTCCTTCACCTGGACAGATAGTTTCAAAAACAGCATTTAGACATTGTCTAGCTTTTAGCTTATACCTTTGTATGGTTCCAACACTAGAATTTACAAGTAATCCTTGAATTTGTTTTACAGGACTTATTCCAGACAGATTTATAAGGTTTATCACTTTGTTTAAAATAGATGATATGAAGGGTCCTTAGGTGCTTACCCTCCCTGAGCACATGGGTAATCCATGGGTTTACTGTTTCTTCTTGTTTTTTGCTATTCATGTTTCTACTTTTGTGTGGTATGTGTATTTTTTTCACTGTTCAACTATTTAATAAGTTTGTCAAATGTTTTTTTGTCTTTTTGAATACTTCTGAGGTACATTTGCAGGGTTGATTTTTTTTTCATTCTCTGAGAATTTTAAGAGAGACTTTTGAAAACATGTTTTTTTATAGTCAATTGCCTTTCTTTTTCTCTTGTAATCACTAGACATACATATATACATTCCCTCTGTTTCAACCTGCAAAAAAATCATAAATCTCAACTTATATGTATATAATGGTTTTACAATGTTTGTATAAATGTTAATTGACTACAACCATATACATGTATCATATACTCTGTTTCTTAAATATGTTCTTGTTGAGTTAATCAAAGGTGCATTTTTTAAGGAAGTACACTGTGTATTTAGCATTATTATTACAAACAAATGGTAATGCAAATGAATGAAATGAACAGTCATTAAATGGTACTTAAATTTCACTTTTCATTTATAAATATTATACTTGATCAGGATTCCACTCTACTTGAATTGTATTGGTGCTATTTTCATCTTTCATTTCAAGGTCAAATATCTCTTGAGTCAAAGTAAAAAGTTCATCATCCTGAAAAAAAAAAAATAGCCTTCGGAATTCAAAAATAAGCACATTTAAACATAAATGAAATATATATCTGCTTATTAGATATGGTATTCAAGTAATTCTATAACTTTTAAAAGACTTCAGGTTTTACATTTTCTTAATAAATAGCTAAAATACACTTAGAAAATACATGTAATAATCTGTAATTGTTTTGAACAATTACAAATGAATAAGTTCAAATAATAAATACCCAAGGTACAGCTAAACAAAAACCTGCTTAACATGTACAAAGATAAATTTAAATATTATAATATTATCTTACTCATCCTTCTTTCTCAGCTGTACATGTGGTCACTGAGACAGATTCATCACATTGGGGTTGCTTTAAAAGATTCTTTCTGCATTTGCACAAAGACCTGAAATTTGAACATAAAGACCATCGTAGATATTGCTACTTGAAAACAAGACTAGAGTATGCATATATATATTCATATGTTTTTGTTTGGTTTTCTTGGTTTTGTCCTGTTGTTTAAACCCCTTCATAATTTTAGTAGCACTTGTAAATAATGAGTCTCAAATAGAAAAAAATCAATCCAAATGCCCTGAAATTCTAATTGGGAATTTAAAGACTACAACAATGCAATGCTGAGCTTGAACAATCCCTATTTCAGTGAACTGATAAAAATCTGACTCCCTGGATGTCATATTGGAATCCTTTGTCCAATACACTGAGACTCACAAGGAAAGAATTGGTCTGAGATTAACATTATCATAACTAGACACCTTCCCCTATTCATATTTTCTAAAAAGTATATGATCATAAACACCGGTACTTATACTGTACATTTTAAAATTTGGGAGTAACCATTTAATTTTTCCTTTTTTTTGGAAAGGGATAGGTGGGACATGAAGTTTCCTTCCATCTTGAATCTTTTTTTTAGCATACTTTTAGTGTGGAAACTAATCCCCTGTTGACAGAAACAAGTTTTTTGCATACTAGAATCATGAACATGGGAGATAGCCATTTTGCTTTATTTCTTCTCTGGTTATATCATTTTTTTTACCAAAACTTTGCATTGTGGCTTTTTAAATTCTCCCTTAATATATTTACCAGTTCCAATAGGCAAAACAATTTCAGTATTGTTCAAAATAGTTGTTACATTGGCAGATGAGATGTACCTCTCAGTTTTACAGTTTTCCTGAATGTTGCTGGCATAATTGGAAAGGCACACTGGCAGTCTGCATAGTCTCTTCAAACAACGTTTCTTGTGCGCGTTACGCAATTCATTCATACGATTAGAACAAATATATTTATAAATTAAAAATCCTGTTCCTGGGGCTATGCCACATGGTGTAAGAAATAAAGACTGGTCCTCAGTAGAGAATGTTTCCAAAGGCCAAGAGAAAATCTCCGAGGAACATGTCAAGTCTGAAGATTTAGAAAAAAATTACAAGCCATGCGAGATCCTTCAGGTGTAAAAATATTTATCCATAGTGTTTTTATTATATTTTCAACCCCAACAGCCACAAATAATTCAATCACAGACATGAAAGATAATTAAATAAGCCTGCTGAATCAAATGGAACGTGTGTCTGCTTTGTTTTCCCGCTTTACTATACTTCTAACAGGAGAGTTCTCAAATGGACAAAGGGAGATAACTCCAATAAGAAATGTGATGAAATAGTGGCTGAGTTGTATCATAATGAATACTTTTTTTCTCAATTCATGATGCAGATCCCATTCTATTTTTTTTTATAGAAATAAAAAGACATTTCTAGAGAAGACATTCATGTAACTGATAGAGCCAGAAGCCCTCTGCTTTTTATTTTATACTGTCATACATTCAGCTGGCAACAAAACACAATATTTATTATGTGATGGTTTTTGCTTTTTGTTGGCTTATATTTATATTCTTGTTATTGTTGATTTAAAAGTTTATAGTCAATAAACGGTTTCCTATGCCCATTTTGACTTTCTGGGATCGTCAGTCGCGACCCGGGCAGCTGGGGTGGCCGGTACGTGTCAGGACAGCTAATTTCGTGACGTCAGGACAATTTGAACGGTACTTTTGGCTTGGACTTGAAACGGAAGCTATTCCGTCCAAAACATTGTTATCAAAATCACTTCTACAGGTGAGATAACGTAAGCTTACGTACAATAAGAGCCTGATTGCAATATGTACATGTATTTATGACATTATTTCGTCTCTCATAATAAATTATCGTAACTTAACTGCTTGTATTCAGTGCCAAATATTCCGAGAACTCGGGGGAAATTCTAATTCCCGTTACATTGGGGGCTCGCCGACGGGATATTTTGGTTGTTACTTGTCAGAAATCGACTGAATTGTCAAGGGAATGCCGTCCGCAAAGAAGATTTTCTCAAATCTTGGGCTAGGGTTGAAGAATCTGCTTCATGGCAGTAACTTGGAAAACGGAAACCAAACTCCGTCCAGTGTTGATGATCAAAACGAAGAAAATTCGTTGTCAAAGCCATATTGCAATCAGGTTCAAGAAAATGTAGATAATGTAGTACAATATGAACACTTACCATAGTCAGAAATCATAGAAATCCAAACAGAATCGTGTATGGAAAGTCCCATGCAAGAACATCAACAAATCATGACCACAACACATGAGTCGCAGCACACACAAATATCTTTTGTTGTTCGAAATATTAATAAAGTCCCTACACCGAGACCAGTATATTTTCTCCTTTTATGATCCGTGAAAATAGATCTCATTCTGAGAATCCAGGCTCTTTCGTGACCGTAAACAGAGATATTTTCTCTGAACACAAACTTCAGAGTGGAAACAATTCAACGCCGTATTCACATAACTACTTCGGTCCAGGACAAAGATTGTCTTTTGACAATAGTTATGATAGTCATTACAATCGCACAAGTCATGATCAGTCACATTTAACAGGCACAGCCTAAATTCTAACTTAAACAAATGTGTCGTACACTAGTTCTATAACATAAAACCACGCATTTTATGTTTATCTTTCATGTTTTCATCGGATATTTTCATTTTTTGTTTATAGTCAAAATGCGAGGTTTTATCACGAACTGCTAGTGGTCGTCACGTTTGTCAAGAAGTTCAAATATTACTTATTTGGCCGCAATTTTCTACTCGCACGGACCATGCTAGTTTAGCATGGCTGAAAAATTTCAAAGAATCGGAAGGGATGGTCGCCTGCTGGATTTTTCTCCTTGATACCTTTGATATGACCATTCAACATCGTAAAGGGAGCATGCACGGGAATGCTGATGGACTATCAAGGCTTCCGAGACGCCGATGTAAACGTGAAGATTGCAATGATTGCATGAATTATGTTCCAAGTAAAGCCGCAACCAGTGGAATATCACTGAAATTTCAAGACTGCAAACTCAGGACAGTAACATTAATACTGTGATGCAGTATAAATCGGTTAGTGACGAAAAACCGAAAATCGATTCGCCCGATGAAGAGTTGTCTGCCCTACTTCGACAATGGGATCAATTAATTGTTCGTGAGGGTATTCTTTATCGGACATATCATGAACCGAACGACTCTATAACCTACCAAATTGTCGTACCGAAAGAAATTCGGAGGCAGATAATACTGCAACTCCATAACAACCGGACAGCGGGTCACCTGGTTAGAGATAAAACCTTACGTAAGGTTCGTTGTCGTTTCTATTGGCCACTTATGAACAGCGACATTTCCAGGTAATGTCAAAAATGTCCCACTTGTCCGAAGGGAAAACCGGGTCCTGGTATCGGAAGATATCCCATTCAGCATTGTACGGTCACGCATCCTCTTGAATGTATTGCCATCGATATCATGGGTCCTCTTCCCATGACCGATGATGGCAACGAATACATTATGGTTAATCGGAGACTACTTCTGCAAGTGGAAGGAAGAGTATGCGTTAAAGAACCACATTGCCTTGTCGGTAGCCGATAAGTTAACAACCGAACTTACCTGTCGTTTCGGGGTGCCAACAAGGATCCACACGGACCAAGGACATGAGTTTGAGTCAGAATTGTTTTCTTAAATCTGCAATCTCTTATGCATAGATAAATCACGTTCCACCCCTTATAGGCGAAGGGGAATGGTTACGAAAATCAGCTTTTAAGTGTTGATTCGTCTTTGCAAAACCTGTTTAAATCTGGATTCTCGAGCACGTTAGAAACGGAAACAGAAGGAACCAAAACTGAAACTGTTTCATATAACAGTAATCGTATCGAGACCAAATATGACAACCTTGATGAACATAATGAAAATGACCAACAAACTAGATATATAAGCCCAAAATACAGCTCTCGCGGTCGTCTTCTGAAACCAAAAATATAATACTCACCGTAACTTAAACTACACACAAAATAGCAATAATTAGATTCCTTAGTCTAGAGCTATATATACATTATACATACATATCAGTAAAACACATAGAACATTTTTAAATTGTTGTGTAAAAGCGAGTCTCTTATATGCGCTTTGTATGGTCTATGATATTCGGAAAATGCCGTGATTTTGTGTGTGTGTGTGTATTTGCATATAATTATATATCCTGGGCTTATTATTAACGAGCTGTCGGGAATTGTGCAAATATGCTAGAATTATAGTATCATCAGATTATAAAGGGATAAATTGGCCAAGTTATTCTGTTGTTTTGGAGCTTTGTTCAGATGCTTCTTTAGGCATGAATAGTAGACCTACAATCCGGTGTATGGAAGACACTTTGTATCATGTTGAAACCAAAATCATATAATTTTGGACTTATGATTTTTCAGCCAGCTATGGATGGTCATGACGTACTCGACTATGACAAGGAGGAGATGGAGGAAGAGATGAACAAGATGAATAAGGACGCGGACGAGCCAAAAGTCCTGAGATTGAGATGATAGAGTTCTTCTGGAGTACTGAAGGGACCATGCAGTGTCCGGTGGAAAGAGTGTGGGGACCTCAAGTTCTCACACCGTGCAAAGTACCATCGTCATTGGCAGGAGAAGCTCCTGGCTACTTGCATCAATTACGTCTGTTCCGTAGTGGGATGCTTTGCGACGGCGAAGAGGAGGTCTGACATGGAGTGGTTACATTAACAGGCAAACTTAATGCCTGCATGAGAAAGGTGACTGAGAATAAAGGATTTATTAGTCCTGGTATATTTATTTACAAAAACAGAATTCTGTCGTTATCCTCCAAATCGTCAACCACATCACTTTCTTTGACCACCGCCACCGCCTATACTCCTGTGATATCTTCATTTGAATCTTCCTCTACTGAACTATCTGCTATGGATACATCACCAATCACTTCAGCAAGCTCCGTTACTTCGTCTGATACTACATCTGTGCCGAACACTTTTACGAAATCTGTGGTTCTTGATACTTATTCTGAAGCATCGTCAACTCTTTCTGGGTCAACCACCTCCACAGAATCCATGACAATGGGGTCTGTTACATCTTCAGGAATTATGTCTTCCTCGTCTGTGTCAACTTTAACATCCTCCACTACTTCCGTGCCTGTGTCATCGGGATCATCTAAGAAACTGTTTCCTTTCAGCAGTACAAAAAGATGGATCGCCCTAGCCAGCTGCCATCGTCTACTTCTACCAGAAGATTCGATATGTCTTTTGGTATCACCGCCAAACCAGTTGCAGAAGTAGGCATTCAGACTGTCTTGACTGACAGTAAGCCTTTAGGGGAACTTCTACCGCCCATACCAGACACCGAGACAGAGCTGGAAAACTTTTTTATTTTATGTATATAATGCGTTCGATACTTTGGGTAGAACAATACAGACCGCCAAGGATATATTGAATGAAATTAGGAGAGATGGGCAAAAGTTTGACCGAGAGAGGAAGGAAAGAAGAAAGTTGAAGGCAGAAATTCGAAGACTGCAAAAAGAAGTTGGAGAGCTGAAAGACTTTAACAAACTTTTCAGTGATTTAAATATGTAAATATGTAACTTTATATTGTTCTTTAAAATTAAGTTGTATTATATTGTATGGTATTTTTCAATTAACCAAATCTCTAGTTTTAAAATCAGCGACAGTCTAGTATTTCTAGTATATTTTGTTAAAGTTTCATTTTTTTCATACGTTAGTGCTTACTGAGTGGGTATTTGAAATTTTATCTTGATTCAAGTTAATGGACAACGGATTGTTCTTATCTTTTTACATAATATCTCATTTCTGCATTTATTATTTACGGAAAAAAAATCTCTTTGTTGATGATGCTTTGTTGTAGTATTATATAGATATATGCAAACTAATCATAATGTTCAGTCCATATTTTGACTAATGTGGTCTCACCACATGAGGTCTTAAGGGAGGGGGAATGTGATGGTTTTTGCTTATTGTTGACTGATATTTATATTCTACCCAAAATAACTTGAGATAAGGGATACAACAGACACTGTGAAGTCAGCCTCATATCTTGACCTACACTTAGAAATCGATGGTAAAGGAAAACTATTGACCAAACTTTGCGACAAACGTGATGACTTTTCATTCAGAATTGTCAACTTTCCTTTCATCTGTGGCAACATCTCTTCGGCTCCTGCGTATGGAGTGTTCATATCACAACTCATACGTTATGCCAGAGCTTGCCGAAACTACGCAAACCTTTTGTATAGCGCTAGAACTCTAACAAATAGGCTTCTGGAACAGGGATATGTTGCTACAAGATTGAATTCATCACCACAGAAGTTTTATGGTCGTCATCATGAACTCGTGGATCGTTATGATGCATCCATCAGCACCATGAAAACTGATTTATTCAACGGGTCACAAAAGTAACAAAAGCAAATGAGCAACTCGGACTCCACTAAAAACTGGGAGCATGGACCAGGTGCACCGGTAGGGTAAGCGTTCTCTGCTTTTCTAGAAACACCCGCCGAGTTGCTCATAAAAAGTCAAGTCCGGGGTAGACAAACGAGGAAAGGAAAACCATTACCATTACCCGTTGAATAAATCAGTTCTCATAATCATGAAACCCATATGGTGTATAAGAAATTAATTGGTTTTTTTTTTGTTTTTGTTTTGTTTTTTTTTATTTTTTTTTTGTTTTGATTTGTTTTTTGTTTTGTTTTTGTTTTTTTTCTTTTTTATTTGTTTTTTTGTTTATTTTAAATCGTAGTCCATCCGTGAAATGCCACGAATTCAGAGATTAAAAAAACTACTTTTTAGCTAAAAAAATGAAAAGGCCATCATAGTATAAACATTCCACAGAATGATGATCAAAAGTTTTCGTCGGAAATCATAATTACAATCCAATATTGAATAATGTACCCGTATTTTGCACCACCTACTTCATTGGCTAAGAAAGTTTTGTTGCGATTTTCAATCATGAATGTTTGATTATTAATGTGAATACAAACACAAGTGTGTTAAAATATAGAAAAAAAACTATAAATTTATTTTTAAACTATTAAACTCAGAAAAGGTGGACAGTTTCTTTTTAACATTAGCAAACTTTTTTTCGACAACAGGATTTGCTAGTATCATGATTATTTTCTAAGATAAAGATTTGTACCATAAACGTTTATCATTATCATCATTGCTTGAA
The DNA here is from genome assembly GCA_037379345.1 of Perna viridis. NCBI lineage: Eukaryota > Metazoa > Mollusca > Bivalvia > Mytilida > Mytilidae > Perna > Perna viridis. The sequence continues at coordinate 7,540,190 of CM074522.1, read as the reverse complement.
ATCATTGGAAGTTAGGGTAAAAACATAAAACAAATGTCCAATATTCATTGTTACACTCAGTGTATCGTCGTCGGACTGTTAGAACTAAAGATGATTAACTTAAAGAGTTTTGTATGAGTAATCAAAATGCTTGTTGTTTCAATCAAGAGGTCTATTAATGAACTGACGCTCGAAAAGCCCTCTATACCCTACAAGCAGCACCTTCAGACATTTGCAAGAATAGGTTTAAAAGGTTTCTTGTAAAGACGGCATACTTAAACCCAGCCAATTTACGTTTAAAAACGTTACAATATAATCTGTATATTACAGGTATGAGATCAATTACTTTGGATCGTCCGAGCATGGAGGAACACACGTAGACTCACCTTCTCATTTCTTCAAAGGTGGCATGCGCACAGAGAAAATTCCAATTGAAAATTTGGTAGGACCTGGCGTCATTATCGATGTTAAGGACAAATCAAAAAAAGACCTGGACTACAGAGTAACTATTGAAGATGTAAAGGAGTGGGAAGCGAACTTTGGTAAAATACCAGACGGTGCCATCGTTATAATGAATTCTGGTTGGCATTCTCTTTACCCAAACAAAAAGTTAGTTTTTAACTCAGAAAAATTCGATGACCATACAACATTTCATTTTCCCGGTTGGCATGTGGATACCGTTTTGTGGCTGATCAACAACCGTATTGTGAAGGCATTTGGGGTGGACACTCCGTCAACCGATTATGGTCAATCAACAGAATTTTTAGTACATATACTCATTGCAAAAAACAGTTTAGTTGGTGTTGAAAATGTTGCTAATTTGGACGCCATTCCACATGTTGGGAGTACTATTTTTCTACCGGTGATTAAACTTCACGACGGAAGCGGTGGCCTAGTTCGCGCGTTTGCAATTATTCAGTCACCAGGGTTACTTGGAAACCAGTACTTTACTATTTGTCTTTGTGTTGTATTATTAACACTGTCTATGATATTATGTATCAAGGGTATTTCAAATACCCATTCAATGGAAAAGGCAAAAACTGCCTGAATTTTGGAATTTTAATAATTGTTTTTTTTTTTTTTTTTTTGGTTTTCATATTTATTATTCAAGTTTTGTTTTGATTTTTGTTGTTGTTGTTGTTTGTTTGTTTGTTTGTAGTGTCAACTTACCTAATATGTCTTTTGAATGCGATAAATGATATTAAAGCAAGAAATTTATAATTTTGCTTTCGCAGGGTCAATTGCGTTTGAGAAAACTCACGACGGATTGACTACTTTATATCGGGAAGTCCGTAACAACAATAAATCATAACAAATGGAATAAATCCATTTTCAGAGGACAAATACCTTCAAAATCTGTTGAGCAGTAAAAGACCAGGGGCGCCAATGAGATAAACGAACTATGCATTCTAAGAAAATATTCATGAATGAAAATCACTAGTCTGGTCGTAAAGTTTTATATTGATGACTTCTACAAAAGTTAATCTGCATGTCTAGTTCATTCATTGCTTGATTTAACAATAAAATTCGAACTGCCACAATCCTGATTGTTATTGTTATAGTATATAATTGTGAAATTATAATTGAAATTTTTTTGTTATCAAATTTTCTGCAAATCATCAAGAGCCACTCGATTAATATATTTTAAAGACAGAGAGAAGACAGTGTTCATCCGTTACAGTTGTTCCTACATATAAGCTTCTGGTATAAATGCATGCTCTTCTTTTTGTTTACTACTTTTTGTTTGTTCTTAGTTGTATTTGGTACTAATTATTAGTCGTCACGGATAAGCCCGGTAAGGAAAATTAATTTTCGCTATTACCTTTCACTAAGTTGATGAATATGCAAAGTTACACCGTAGATATTTATACATTACTTGTTCAAAAATAATTTCTAATCAGTATTTCGTCATCACTTAATACAAAATTTCGGTATGCTGAACATGTGCTAAAGTGTTACCCGTTAATATCAGTATTATGACCAGTACTTGGGAAATTTAATATCACAACTGTTTAAAAGACGTACCTAAAACAAAAATATCAAACCAGCCTCGACAATTTCTACCATGCGCAATACAAATAATGAAGTATTAATTCCGAATTTTATGCTACTGCATATAACATAAAAGTATATGGTCAAAATGTCTTACCTACAAAGTGTAGAAAACAAAATGATATACAATAAGACATATAGACACAGACACTGAAGGGAAAAAAAGAATGCGCACCAAAAAAACTAAATATCTTGCAAGATGAAGTTAACAGAAAGCGTCTAGTTTAAACAGTTTGACTAGAGATTTTGTCTCTTCATTTGGGCGAATCAAACTTTGATGATGGTTATAGTGATACCAACAAAACTTAAAGTTTAATTGACTGTAGCAATGGTATCTAAATATGAGATCATCAAGGTGCATGTACAACACACACTGTTAGCTTAAATGGAATTTTGAGGGTAAGAAATAGTTAGTTATAAGAGTGTAACTTGTATAACCCTTTGTACTTTACTTGGCAGACCAAGATGAATAACTGAATATTATATTATTTTACTCATTTTAGCGGTAAATTACTGGAAGCAAAGGCCATTTATTCCTGCATACCTTATAACTAGGTCAGATTTAACATTAACGTACACAGTAGTAATGTTTTTATCGTTCACTTTCTTAAATTTAAATACACATATCAAAATATAATTCTCCAATTATGCAATAAAATTGAGACTAAAGGCGTAATATTGTATATGATTTCTATTAACATATTGGTTTATCATTTGATGCCGAATTAAATTAGACAAGTTTCTTGGATAACTTTTCCTCAGTGGAGTAATGGCTTAAATTTAGAATTATAAAAATGCTGAGTACATTCTTCTCTCTGGAATTTCTTACACGCACAAATACATTGTGGCAAACGAGAATGTACTATAAAATCACAAACAGGGGATAAAATGAAGTTCCGCTAAGATGGCAAAATATCCCCACAAGCCTGTAGACAGAACAAAGCAGCTTCTATGGCATCAAATTGTTCAAAATAAATGTTGTTGTGTTTCAGACACAATATAGGAATTAGCTATGTGGAGAAGAAAAGGTCGTCTCTTGTTTGCAATTACTTGATTTCTGACTCAATATATGTAATAGAGATACAATGAAATACCATTGATTCGTAAAAATATGCCACGGAGCTCGAAGGTCAAGTGATTTCTTTTTACGAATCAACGGCATTTCATTGTTTATGTTACTTAAACTGTTGTTTTGACGTCCCCGAATTAATCTGTTTTGACTACCAATTAGGCCTTCTGTGTAACTCAATGAGCTAAATTCGCATTGGGTACATTTTGGGTATATCCAACATTATTACATTTATTCGTTTAAAGACGTTTCGAGTGGAACCATGACCTACGGCAGCTTCTATCTATATCAAGATGTCGATATGTGAACAGTTGATGATACGGAATTCTGATGTTATCAGCATTTTAATCATAATGTTGTCCAATGAAAAAGCTAAAAGGTTTGTTTCCATTTCTTTCTTATTTAAAAAAAAAAACCAAACTTCTTAGTTTTTCATTTACACGTAAGTAGTCATTAAAAGTAGCTATCATATTATACAAAATAAAGTACATGTGCTCTGACACACAAAAAAAGTTGTAAAAAGAATCATATTGTCAGATCGGCGGGTTCTGACTTGCATTTTTCAGACTTATCCATTTTGTCTAACTTTCAGAAGGACTTGTTCGTCATTAAATGTATAATTTATATTATCATTTTCGTTAAATATTTATATGCACGAAAAGATGTGAACGCAATACTGGACGCTTTTAATGACATATAATGACGTCAAAGTACATTCAAACAATATATTGATAACTTGTATGAAATTTTTCTATCACCTACTTTCATGTAAATTACATTTTCGACCGGTAATTCCTTGATTTTTTTCCTTCAATATGGCGATTCGGTTATACATGTAATTAGGTATGCACCCATTCTCCACACACAGGCTATTTTTGTTCACGTTTAATTCATATTTATTTAAGTTAAAAATCATTTTAATGTTTTAACGTGAAATTGACACTTAACATGTCTTTGACTTGAAATTCACGTTAAATTATCGTTAATTTCATGTTAAGTTTCAACGTCAAATTCGCGTTAATCTTCTCTATTAACGTTAATTTCACCTTAAAAAAATGAAACGATTAATTTCGCTTAAATTAACTTGAACAAAAATTGTCTGTTTGCCATTATAACGGGCAAATTAAACCTGTCTTCCAGATATGAGGTATGCAAACAGATAACATACATTTAAAGACTTACCCCAATAGAGCGGTTGGTAAGAAATTAAGATGGGACTGCTCAATTAAATATCAGAAAAAATACCGAAGTGTTAGCAGTGGGATGGTTCATATCCAATAACATGACCTCAAGGTTTTCTCAACTATCAAAATCTCTGATTTACTTTAAAATGAAATCAAAACTAAAATGATGATGTCGAAATAAAGTTCGCCTTCATGGAGTATTGTAAAGGTGCATCCTTTGAAACATTTAATATATTCATTGTCGAGTACAAAATATGCTCTCTAAGTCATAGATTATTCTTCTCTTATATGAAATGATATTAAAGTACAAGAAAACTTTCAATATTAACGTTTTGTCAGATTGTTAATATGTTTCATTTAATCAAGAAATTTGACCCGCCTCGTTGTTCTCAGCTTTTCGTGCTCGCCTCGGGTGCGGAAAGTCATGGGTTCCATCCCCGGCCGAGTCAAACAAAAGAATTAAGAATTGGAAGAGTAATCAAGGGAACCAAGGTTATAGCGGTAATCAAAAGAATGTAATCCAGGGACCAAGACCAGACATGGAAAACAGACATACACAACAAAGAACATAAAGTAACTGAAATCATATATACAAAGTAACAAAAGTAAATGAGCAACTCGGACTCCACTAAAAACTGGGAGCATGGACTGCTTCTGTGCCTAGCACGCTGTATTTAAGGGGGTAGTGTGGCAAGTTATCGCCGCGAAGTCAGAATAATGTGTCCGGGTGGAAAGCTGTCGCTTCTGTGAGCTAGAACAAAAAATTACAAGAATCGACTCAACGTGTCGGACTAGTACCAAGCAAAGTGTATTCGATTGGTCAATCGTTCTCTTCGTGGAATGCATTAAATATCTGACATAGGACGTAAACCATAATCAATGAATAAGGATAGCAATAAAATTACTGAACACTAATTTGATCAATAATCTAGTCAGGTCCAAATTAAATCTGACAAAATACATATTACACCAACGAAGTAATTGGTACGGCAATGGTCCTGCCTTTGTGTAGGCATTTCAAACAAAAATGTTGGTAAGATCTAGGTTTTACACACCTAATCTCTCCTCTTCTATTGTGGTGGGAATATACCGGTAGTGATCAAATAGCATTTGCATTCTATAGTGTCATAATTGGTAAATCAGTGGTCACATCAGCACAAAGAATAGTTTACAAAAATCAATCATTACTCAGTTTTAGAAAAAGCTGAGTATAATCTGAAAAAGAATCTGGTAAGATACTATTTGAGACGCATTATCACATACCCATTATTCAGGAGTCTGTGTCCCTGATATTTATCGCTTTCAATGAAATCGGAGTAATTAGTACTTGCTTTAGCGTAGGGGATGAATTTTGAAATACGAACGCCATATACTGGAGATGAAGGTATATTGCTGCATTAGGTCAGGGCAATTTATAATTATAAAAATAAAGTCGTCTTTTTTATCATAAATCTTAGTTTTAAGGTCGTCATCATGAACTCATGGATCGTTATGGTGTATCCATCTGCATCGTGAAAACTGATTTATTCAACGGGTCACAGTTTTCATTTCTTCGTTTGTCTATCCCGAACTTGACTTTTTATGAGCATTTCGGCGGGCGTTTCTAGAAAAAAAGAGGACGCTTACCCTACCGGTGCACCAGATCCATGCTTCCAGTTTTTTAGTGCAGTCCGAGTTGCTCATTTGCTTTTGTTATTTTGAATGAATGATTTTAGTTACTTTATGTTCTTTGTTGTGTATGTCTGTTTTCCATGTCTGGTCTTTGTCCCTGGATTACATTCTTTTGATTACCGCTTTAACCTTGGTTCCCTTGATTACTCTTAATACTGGGATGACTACTGTCATATATAGGTCCAAAAAGATGCTGTAGACGTTATTTCTGTGTCTCAAACTTTGGTGGATATATTGAAAGAATATTTACCAAACGAAGGATTGTAAATAGACAATATATCATCAATATATCTGTATGTAATATTAAAGGATTTAAGATCTTTTATATTTTAGTCTTAATGAGATTCTGAAGAAATTCAGTCTCTTATGAAAACGAAAAGAAGTCGAACAAGAAACAAATACATTTGAGAAAAAATATGAATTATAGCTAATTTATTGACATCAACAGAATGTGGTCAACTATTTAGTTTGTCATTTTAAGATCAGTTTGTCGGTATAAATTGTATCTCTTTTCAATTTACTTTCATTTACCGTTTGAAAATAAAGTTTTGTTGAAAAAAGCGACTTTTGGTTATGGATACCGTATAGACGTTACACACAATGTTGCGTTCCGTGATAAAATCATAGCTTTCTTTAAAATTGGTGCCCCTATTATATATTCGCCATTGAATGGTTTTCATAATTGAACTTTTGTAAAATGATAGAAAGAAAATATAATATTTATAAAAATAACGAAAATTTTGACTTCGACATAAAATAATATATTGCAATCACAAAAGTATTTCTCAAATTTCCGCGAAAATTTTTCGTGAATATTCCACTTGACATCATTTGGAACCTTGGGGAAGAGAAAAATGCAATTGTGGCGGTAATGGAGCTAATGGAATACCGTCACAATTCTCAATAAGAAAAAACTGCTTACAATTGGAGCTACCGGGATAAGGCTGAAAACTGGAAGTGACTATTAAAGTTAAAGCAATAAGTAGGAAATGAGTTTAAATCTTATCTCGGTTTGACCAAAAAGTATTTCGGTTTTTCTTTTTTTTTTTTTTTTCCTATTTTTTTTTTTTTTTTTTTTTTTTTTTGTTGGTCTACGAAAAAAAGATTTAACATTAATTTATAATTTAAAAAAAAACTTCAACATTTGACGCCGCATAGCTACGTTTCAAGACAAATACAGACAAAACAAAGACTAAAAATAAAAAAAATCAAAATACGCTTTTCTTGTATATTTTTATCATTCTTTTAGTTTTAGGAGTTTTATTTTGAAAAAAAAGAACATACTTCAAAAATACTTTTTAATACAGATCTCGTTCATGCATACGTTTTAAAAAAACGATCACAATTTAGAGGAACAACACAAAGTTTGTTTGTCCAATGCAAATTAACAATTTCTAAATTCTTACTAATTTTGATGTCATGATCTTTCCTTTTCTTCCTTTCTTATTACTTTTTTTCTTTTTATTTGTTTTGAAATACAGTTGTTAAAAAATACCAAAACACTCCAGCGAAATTAGAGAAAAAATTATCCTCATTATTTGGTTTTAATTTTTTTCAGAAATATAGTTTATAGGAATAGGATGGAAAAATGTAAAAAGATGAAAAAAGTAAATGAATGTCTTCCTGATTCTCCCATTAAATGGAACATGGTTGTCCAAGATTTTTCAAACTTCACTGTGGAAACCATGACAGTCCGAGTCCAAAATCACCGGAGAAAACAGCAAGTTCAAACATTAAAGAATTGGTTCACGCTCATAAGGTAAAAAAATAGAATTTTATTGTACCGTTAGCCAAAAACATTCGGAATAATACCGTCACGACCTTTCGGGGAACAAAGAATACGAACTTCTATTTTAAAATCAGATAAATCCTGTTACAATCATTTAAGTAGAAAGAAATGAAGTGACAGTATAACAAAAGATGTTACCCACTTTTGGTTGTCACCTGAGATTTTGAGAGTGACTTGGAATAAAAATGACATAAAAAGGCAACGAACAGGCCCAAAAGTTTATGTAAGCCATATGATTCAGATCATCGAAGGAAGCTAAATGGAAGCATTTTTTAGACTTTAAGATGAATCATTGAAACCTTTTTATGTCATTCCTATGCGTAAAAAGGACCGTTGCACTTGTTGTAGAATTTGCGTCGAAACGAAAATATTATTTAAAACATATATGAACTTTTGGACCTCGGTCATAAGAGAACAATCATTAAGTGAAGGAGATAGTTTATAATATCCTGTTTATGAGCATTTACAAGAACTTATCGCTTCAACACTATGTAATACCTGTATTGGGGAGCATGAAATCAAAAATTTAAAATGTCTGAATTGGGAATGGACGGAATGCTTTATTGACCATCTAAATTTGTTACCGTTGGAAAATGCTAAAATCGGCGAAATTCATGACAGTTGAACAAGATAAGAATACGTCTCTATAGATTTAAAAGGCGGTTAAACAAGAAGAAAGTTTCAATTGGTAGAGAGAAAAACTGAAGCTTCTTAATAGTGTCAAACAATTTCCATCCCACCAATTCAGAGCAAAATTGCAAAATAGACAGTATAAAAACACACCAAGTTATTTAATTTACTCGATAATGCAGTAGTTGAGGTTCATGATTTATGGAAAACCATGGATGTATTTATAAATATAAATTTCACTCGTCATATTTTAAAAAAACTGAAATTTCAATTCATGTTTTTATACTTCACCGCGCTGCTGTTTTAGAGTATGACCAGTCATGAGAAACTGAAACTATTACGAAACAATTTATTGTTATTGGCGATGATTTACAACATGATAGACCCTGTAACACATGTTTAAACCTTATAATATCTGAATACTTAAATGCCATATCGTTACAAGTGGACCATATGATTGAATTTATGGATGGCTGTAGTTGTTAGTATAAGAGTAAAAACTGTATGGCGGTGTAATTAATTAAAATATATAACTTTTTCACGAAATTATTATGAACGCGTCGCATGCAAAAAGGCTGTAAGATGCAGCTGGCGGATTTTTAAGGAAAAAAAAGACAAGCAGATCTAGCGGTTTTAAGACAAACATGGGAAATTAAGTCTCCCATAGATCTATTCACACGTTCAGAATGCAATCTGAAAATTCCAAAAGGTGGGATTTACAAACAGAGAATTTTCAGACATGTTGCATGTATTTCAATACAACCGATTACTGCGGAATACAAACCTTTACTGACAATCGGAAAATTCACCACATAAATGGCTTCCTACCAAAGAATTAAGTGAAATCTTATCAATCTCTGAACTTCCATGTAACGAGTGTGAAAAATGTATAACCATGTAAGATGCAAGAATTTCTAATATTTAGGGTGTCGTTATAAATTGAGAATGAATGAAACCAAGGGGAGACATACTCTGAGGAAAATGAGATTATGTCCGAAAATGGCGTATCAACTTTAATTGGAAATTGCGTTGCCGTGTTAGCTGATAACCGTGAGTTTAATTACTTTTTGTTTTGGACACACCTTATCATTTACAAAACAATGGAACTGGTGATTGGCGAAATACATTCCCATCTGGTGCATTTATTGTGAATGGTAAATACTATGAGCAAAAAGGAAGGTCTCGTTTCAAAAACCGACTGATAAAAATAAGATGGCTATAGTTTATTCCGTTGCTGTAAGATACATCTGTGATTTCATTGATGATATCATAAAATAGTTTAGATTGTTAATTAGTAATAATTTAATTAGGATGTATTACTTTTATATATGTACAGGGTAGGATCCAGACACTTTGAAAAGGAGAGGTGCCAGCCAGGGTTCGAAAAGGAGAGGTGCCCGGCAGGGTTCCTCCAAGAAGGCGGGGTGCTAGGGCATGTGATAAGGGAACAACATGCGTCAATGAGACGCACTCGAAATAAAATACTTCAATACATTGCGATATTGCCATCACTTTGAACATTGCACTCTTTCTTTCAAAAGAAACAATTCCCATATATACACAAAGGAAGCCTATATGTCCACTAATGAGCACTTTACTGAATTACACTATTAAAACCATTATGCAAAATAATCTACAATTCGTCAATTTAACTCGTTGCACAGAGAATTTTCTCATTGAAAATTTAAAATTCTAAATACTAACGCAAATAATTCAGGTGTTGCAAACGAACGAAAAATGTTTCAGTTTAACGCTACTTTTTATGTTGAGGTTAGCGTTCGCAACTTCTTAGGTAACTTCATACTGAATAGATTTGTGGGGTTCTAATTTTGGCGTATTTTCTGCTTGAAAGTACCAAAATAATTAAATCAATCTCTACAATATATTTATTCTGGGCTTAGGACCTTTAAACAATGCATCTGCAATAATTACAAACGTCAAATTTACGTACACAATTTTGCCTCAAATCGCCAAATTCTACACTCATCAAAGTAACCTTCCATGTTTTTTTTACATTCGAATCTATATTTTGCATATATTTCCTGAAATTTATCTTTAACTAAAAAAAATTAAAAAAAACCTAAGGCAGAATTTGTTGTTCTTTTATTTCATAAAATTGCTATACGCAATTATGAATTTTGACTTTTCATGACAGTCGTAAAATTTCCATTGATTGTATGTGTGTGTGTGTGTGTTTCCTGGCATAAGTAATCTCATATATACTTTATTATGGCAAGCCAAAGTGGACAAAAATAAGCATTTTCTAATATTAAAATATGCCTTTTTTAATATTACAAATTCATTTTCTAATATTACCAATTCATTTTCTAATATTACCAATTCATTTTCTAATATTACAAATTAGATTTCTTATATCATATCACAAAACACTTTTTTAATATTAAATAAACATTTTTTTTAATATTAAAAATTCAATTGAATTTCTAATATTAAAAAAATCATTTTTGAATATTAGAAATTGATTTTCTAATATTAGAAAATGGATTTGTCGTATTCAATGACGATTTTTTAATATTAGAAAATCATTTTGTAATATCAAAAACGTGACTGATTTTCTAATATTACAAATTCTTTTCTAATATTATAAATTCAATTTGTAATATAACAAAATGTGTGATATTTTATAATATTACTAAATCAAAAATTTGTAATGTTAGAAAATGATTTTTTTAATATTACAAAAGGAATTTCTAATATTAAAAAATCTTTTCTAATATTAAAAAAAATGATTTTGTAATATTAGAAATTCATTGTTCTAAAATAGAATTTTCAGACCGGTCAATCAAATTATGATAATAACCATAACCTCACAACACGAAATATAACTGATACAAAGCAGATGTATATACTAACACATAAGTAAACGTTAAACATTTGTAATTGGATAGGTATGTACAATATATATTATGAATAGCAGTTACCATTATGTAGATATTGGCCATGGAGGAGGGGTATGATATCTCGATTTGGATCATGTTGAACGTTTCGACCCGTCTGGATTTTTTTACATGGCCACAAACAATTCCATAGGCAACTGCACACGATTTTATCACAACACACAAAATAGAATGCAGTTCCAAAATTCCTGCGCACTATCACCATAAGACTATAAATAGAATAATGAAGTTTCCAATGATGAGTTCTCGCTACAAAACTTTACAAAATCTTGTCATGCCCATACACTTAGACAGTATAAAATGAGACATGTAAAACAGAAAAGTTCGTCCTCTGTTCGTAGTTCATTCGAAATCTGACTCCAATTATAATTGCATGTGACTTGTCGTACTCCTAAAAGCTAACAAAATGGATCTTTGTATTAGCTCCTTATTGACTACTTAAGTATAACAAATATTCAAGGCTATTAATTGTAATAAGGAGTGGTTATGTTGAGGAGAAAAAACATTCTCTTGGCGATGACGTCCTCGTCATACGGTGGCATATGATTATTGGGAAAAAGAACTTGAGTTAAGGCGAGTTAAAGTTCTATTTTAAGATTGCATAAATCAAAATGAAGCTTGACTTTTGGAGTTATGGCAACCCTTTCCATCTAAGAATTACAACATGACCTTCAAGTAACTAACTAAACAAATACTGGGTCCAACATTATTGGTGATCACAAGATGAATGGTACTTTTTTGCAGAATCAAACAGTGTATTTACAGTTTATAAGGTGGGCCCTGTTTTTGTCTACACCGAAGTCAACAGAATCCACAGTTAATTTATGTATTATTTTATCTTAATTAATGTATTTTGGGATTCTATGCATGACCTAACCGCTAAGTTTAAAATGCTTGAAATTTGACATTAAATGTAAAACTACGAATAATGGAATGTTCTACCTGGAAGTATTTCCGTATTTTTATAGTGACATACAGTACAGTGGTAATAAAATACGTAAGAATCTCCCATTCTTTCCCGGCAAAAACATCCAAAGATTGGCATTCATGGCTGAAAAGTCGACCCAACACCATACGCCAGTATTGCTCCCAACATCTTTACTTCCAAGGGCACCAGATAAAGCTGCAGTGAATGTAAGTACATGTTGTATTCCTAAAAACAAAATGCAGTGTTACCTGTCCATACCTTACATTTATTGGAGTGTAGAATTTTCCAATTTATTCCGGTTCCAATACATTTGAATTGATATGAAAGGACTGAAAAATGTGTCTGGTTTGTAGATTTTCGATTTGTGTTTGGGTCTCATTCGACAGGAGATTGCCTCGTATAATATGTACTTATGTTCACTACCTAGATGCACGGTTTAAATCACACATTCACCAAAGGGAAACGTCATTCGGTTAACCTATGCATTATTTCATATTATCAAGCCGTATTTACCGCTGGACTTAATTGAAGCGATTAAACCATAAATATCCTAGTAATGGTGCATTAAGAAAGAAGACCTATGTTTACGGGCATAAGTCTAACAAATTATTGGTACGCCTGTGTAAATTACTTTACATTTATCTCATGTTACTTACTTGGATTGATTTCATTCTGTTATAAATGAGTGCTTCATATGCTTTGGTGAATTAAAATACGATACAGTCATAAATATCACTGATTTCAAGAATTATGCCTCCTTAATTTGACGTAATTTAATAGGAAGTAACAACGTACATTTAGATAGACTATCTATGTTAGATATCGTTTTTTACAAGACTGTAGTTGTGGTAAAACATATAAGTGATCTGAAAAAAATACTTAAGTATTATATCCCTGATATAGTATGAAAAACTATTCTCATTGGGTATATTGGGTATTCCATTGAAATGTGAACAGTATTTAATCAATCGAAATCTTAATTTAAAAGAATTGAGCCTTTTTTTTAAAAAGATTGTTATATAACCACTACGGCGGACATACCTGATACTCCCCAAGCTATCCCATGCAGTAGATACAATCGCTTAATGTCAAAAGATGTCTTCTCCTTCTACACACAGAAAGGAACAAGTAAATGAAAATAAACGTTGTCAAGAAAAAGGATGCGATACTAGGAAATGTAGACAGGAAACTCTGAGCCTTACAAGGCCAAGTTTGTTTATTCCGATACCAGAAGGCAATTTCCATATCGTATCCGAAAGCGGTACGTATCTCTGCAATGGTTAAAGCTACAAGCGTATGTCGTACAGGATTCCTTGTTTCTGGGATAAGTGAGTATGATGCAATAAGAACTAGTCCACCGATTATGGAAAGTGTTGAGATTATTGATGTTATAACTGCTGAACAAAAATGTTCTCCTTCATGAAAGGTTTGGTTTGCATAACAATCAACGGATTTTCTCTGATAAAGCTCCATTACTAAAATTTATACGATATGATAACTTAACTATGAATTCGTCTATATTTTCGTGTTTTCACTTTTTAATCACATCGAATTGTTTACTTAATAGTTATGTTTTGGACAACTCAAAACACATTTGTTTTTAAGTTATTTTAACATCATTACGAGTTTAATTATTTCATTATCAAAAATGTTAATTACGATTTAATTTATAGAGCAGAAAGTTTGATAAGAAATGCACTTTTTGTAGAAATATTTACCCTGTTATCACTGATCACCACGATACATATTCAACATTTTAGCCTAGTTCGTCCAGCCAAATAAACAAGTACTTTGTTTGGCCCATTCAAAATGATGTCTACGATTAAAATCTTGAAATGTCATATAACAAGGTTTTATAAATGCTATCTAACAATAATAACACTGGCTTCCAGTCCGTAACTCATTTTGTAAATCAGTCATGTATTTTAAACATTTTATAGTGATACTCGTTTCATTCTTTCTTTTCGGTATCACAGAGAAGCAATCGTAACTACTCGAATTTTTTCCGTTGACTAAAAGCCTAGACGATATATCCTTACTATGTAATTGTTGAAAGATCAAGAAAACAAAGCAGTTCGTAGCACACGTAATTGGGTTATTAAATCTGACAGATTCAAGGTAATTATCAAAGATTCTGCATAATGGAGTATAATTGAAACACTGAGACTAATAGCAATAAAGCACCAATGTGTACACTCAGTGGATTTTTGTGAAGTAAGACTAGAACTCCTTGTAAAATACAATCTATCAACTACATAGCCTTTCTCGTTACATAAGAGAAAAACTCAGATGGACCAGCGGAAGAATCCATTTGTCCGATCCGATTCTAAAATTATAACTTAATTGATTGAATTATTGTAAGAGTTAATGTTCTTTATTTCTCATCATATCTAACTTATATTCGTAGAGCTACCTGTTAAATGGAACTACTTTGTTCCGCGCAACACAACAGTTGTGGCAAATAATTCAAGATGGAATTCGACTTTGTCTAGTAGTGTGGTAGTAATGGCCGATGAAATAATAACTTAAGCTATTGTACTTTGAGAGATAACTCTAACTCACTCCTGTGTACAGTGTCCTTATCGTACTGACAGAGGACCTCTTACCATCGGATGAGTTGACCTTGTAGATCCCGAAATTTCATCATTCATCTGAGACTGTTGTGGTCTGTTCTGCTTGTAAGACTAATCAAGGGAACCAAAATTCTAGAGGAAACCAAAAGAGTAGGGACAAACCAGGGACAAAGACCAAACATGGATAACATACAAACACAACAAAGAACATAAAGTATTTAAATTAATACATACAAAGTAACAAAACTAAATGAGCAACTCTGACTCCACTAAAACTTTGGAGCATGGACCAGATGCACCGGTAGGGTAAGCGTCCTCTGCTTTTCTAGAAACTTTCCCCGAATTGCTCATAAAAAAGTCAAGACCGGGGTTGACGAAAAAGGAAAGGAAAACTGACATGTTGAACAAATTAGTTTTCACGATGCAGATGGATACACCGTAACGATCCACGAGTTCATGATGATGACCATAAAATGTCTGTAGTGACGATTTCTTGTAGCAACATAACCTTGTTCCCGAAGTCTAATTGTGAAAAGTCTAGCGCGATACAAAAAGTCTGCGTATTTACGGCAAGCTCCGGCATCACGTATGAATTGTGATATGAAAATTCCATACGCAGGTGCTGATGGGTTGTTGCCACATATGAAAGGAAAATTGACAATTCTAAATGAAAAGTCATCACGTTTGTCGTAAAGTTAGGTCAATAGTTTTCCTTTACCATCGATCTCTATGTGTAGGTCAATATATGTATGAGGCTGACTTCACAGTGTCTGTAGTATCCTTTATTTCAAGTTCTTTATGGTAGATGCGATGTATCAAATCACCATAACTAGGATAATACGTCATCTTTATAGCGGAAACTAAGATCTAGCTAAACGATGTTCCTTTTCGGAACAGATCAGCTACAAATTCAGCCTCATAAAAGTGAAGGAATAGGTCAAGTATGTCTAAGCTGCTCAAACGAACTTTGCTGGTCGACGCCCCATTTCCAGGATTTTTTTCTTCGTCAATTCCGTCAGTGGTGCTGCTAACTTTGACAGATCTTGATGCATGTTCGGAAAAACCTTCGAACTGTTCTACCTGCTTTACATTCTTTGATTGTTTCCATTCATTTATAGTCTTGATGTAATCATCACCCAATGACTTCCATTTCCATCGACTTGACGTCCTGAAAACGAGCTTTTCCTTGCACTTAATTTACACTTTGCCGGTTTAAACTTTACACCATAGATCCGAAATCTGTCAAATACCTGTCGTAGGTTACCAAGGTATGACTCACAGGCTCGTCCAAATACCAATATATTATCGAAAAATATTCAAACAAGGCAATCCTCGGAGCACTAGCTACATGGCCCTTGCATAAGCTGCTAGCGCGTTACGAACTCATACGGGTAAACTGGAATAATCCATATTTCGCTATAAACGCTGTCTTTGGTTTGTCCTCTTGGCCATATTCACTTGCCAGTAGGCACTGCTGACGTCAAGTTTACTGAACCATTGGTTTCCAGCAAAGGTATACATTCTTTAATGAAAGGCAAGGGAAATAATTATTTCTTTGTAACCTCATTTCACTTTCTATAATCTATAACGTAGTGGACGGACCCATATCTTTTCCTAATCAATACAAAAGGTGATGTCCATTCCGAAACTGATGGCTCAATCACTCTAGCTTTCAGCACTTTCTGTGAATGTTTATCTTCATCACCCGCTAAAGCTACTGCGGTGCGTCTTAACCTCTGATGGGTTGGTTTGGCCGTACCTCTGTCAATGGCATGTTCTATGTCTTGAACTGTGCCAATATCAAACTCATCTTTCGAAAAAATGTTAACTTCTGCATTTTTCACAATTTTTTTAATTGTGTCTAGGATCTTTAGACTTTCATCCGAAGACTCCCACACTAAAAGTTCTTGCACTTTTGGAATCTGTTCCTCCTCACCCAAGTCTGTGGCACTACTTGCCTGTCCAATTAACGCATTGATGGTATAAGGATAGTCCGTAGTATTAAAATACATATGGTTGGATTTGCTGTCTGGTAAAAACATTTTGGGATCATCTGATGCGTTTTTGTATGTGGTGTATCTAGATCAGAATCGAACTTTCCCTCAACGTGTATCACTGAATTGACTTGAACGAAAGTTCTCTTTGGTATGGAAACTTTGGCCACTGATGGAGTCCTGTATAATACATCACAATAATGCCAGTGTCTTTCTCTTCAGATCAATATTTGCCTGGTGTCAGGAAATCTAAACCTTAAAGCATATCATCCTCGATAGGAACGACATATAATTCTGCTAAATACAGCTTGGATCCAATCTTCAGCTATAGTGGACCAACTATAATCGTATCATTCTGCATACCTCTGCCTGCTGCATACATAAGGGTTGATCAAATTGGGAATTTCTCTTTCAAAGCACTGAAAATTCCATCTGAAATAATAGTAATTTCCGCCGCTGTATCGATTACAGCTACAATCGGGCGTTGGTTACATTTCAGTGGTATTATCATCAATGATGCAACAGATGTTTTCATAATCGTGAACATTTCCCCAATACCATCCACTATCTGTAGTCTTGGATCAGTGTTGCCCTCGGGTGTTGTGTATATGACTTCCCCGGTCTTATGGATTGGGTCAGGTGTAATGTCATCGTTCAGTTGAACTAAATCCTCCGCTACGTTTGGTTGGGTGTTATCTTTCCCAAGTAAAACCTCTTTTTCCCTGTCTATTTTAGCAGATTTGGTTTCCTGGGTAATAACAATGCACAAAGTTCAGCACTGTACGAATCAGCTGGTTCGTCTTTTGTGACTGTTTTGTGTCCTATTACGTTAATGTTTGGCACTTTGATGTCGTTTGTTATACATGCAATGATTGGATTCTCTAATATGGAACCATCACTGGATTGCACTATACTACATTGTACTTTCACCAAGGGACATTAAGTTGGCATCCTTCTTAGATTTTCTTCTGTTTCTTTTTCTCCTTGCTGTAGGGCTCTCTGTGACCTTAGAACACATTGTTATTACGTCCCCTTGCTGTTCTGGATCACTCACAGTATGCTTGACTTCCGGTTCTTCGGAATAGATAGATAGATAGATAGATAGATAGAAAAAATAAAATGGAGTATTGCGTTATATCATGCATTGGCCGTAAGCCGACTATATCTGGAGGAGTACTGAACTATATGGAATGACAAAGTCATTTTCCCTAAAAGCCTATGTGTAACCGCATTTTTTTTGGTACAATTGCTGAGACATTGGGCCACATGATGATATTTAGATATATTAGATTACTCCGGTTTTTAGAAAGAAGAAAATCGTAAAATCAAAAAACTTAAAAAATAGATTTTTGCCTTAACGAGGTATAAAAAAGTAGCCAAAAAATACAAAAATGCTTAATTTTTTTTTGGCGACAAAAAGATTCGTCAATGGGGGGTATAAGGGTAAAACAAATATGTTCACTATTTCAAAATATCATAAGATCAATTTGTCGTTGAGGGTTTATACCACTTATAACTATTATCAAAATAAAGTAAATATCTAACGAACCAGAAAAATATGCTGATTGACAATTACTACTTTTAATAACTGGTATGGCGGATGACAAAATATAACACAATAACAATGCCTATAAATATCAAAATTTCCATTTAAAAATTAAAACCAAAACTAGCTTAAACACTAAAAACATTATTTAATTTATTAAAAACAAGCCTGTAGCAATAAACAGATGATGCATAAAGAATATTAATCATAAAACATGATATAAACTTTTTTTGTGAAAAAAAGTGGAGTTGGAATAAAAACAAAAAAGTGAAACGGAAAGGATTTCATTTTATTTTACACGTGCTCAAATTAAATGTAGAAATGAACATAAGTAATTGAAGTAAATAGGATTTATTTAGTCACGTGACACCCGTTTGTATGTCAGATTTCTAGCTATAAGGGTATTTAATACCCGTTCAATACGATCACGTAACGCGAAAATAAGTATTGAAATTACAAAGTGAAAAATTACAAATGTTATTTTCAATGGTTGGGCATTTGGTGTTCGTTATTATAGCCATACAATGTGTTTACTCATTGGACTTTACAATAGTTGACCTGACACATGAGTTAAATGCGTCAACTATATATTGGCCTGGACTGCCAACCCTCAATTTCACTATCATAAAAAGGGAAAACTTAACTAAAGAAATTTGGTAAGTATAAATTTCTTTTTAAAAATAAGATGTTTCAGGGATAGAAGTAAAACAAATACGATTCTTTTCAATTGTGTCATAACTGATTGCCTGCGTTGCAGTAGGTAATCAGCTGTCACTGGTCTGTCGCCGAGTTGTCCATCAATTGTGACATGACTGCTTGCCTGCGTTGCAGTAGGTAATCCGCTGTCACTGGTCTGTCGGCGAGTTGCCCATCAATTGCGATATGGAATGATTTTGTGAGGTAAATAATGCCCTCTCGTTACACTAACACTGTGTAATTACATGAATTTAATTGGGACATATTGAGTTTTATACCATGTCGAAAATCTTTTCTTTCTCTTTTTGGGAATTTGTCCATATTTAAGGTTACTCATTCGAAGGACTTAGTTCTAGTATTTCAACTGTTGACCAAAGGAAAGTCCATTTAAATATATTATGATAAAGAGACAATTCATTATGGGAATAAACATTATTTTTCCAGATCGATAGGTTTGTGTGTGAATGGTCCGAATTTACACATCCAGAAGTTTTGAAGAAAAGCTATGTTTAATATTTGTACCATTTTTTTAAATGTATTTATCGTTAGTTTTCTTTGAGACTTTAATACCGTAATGAAGTTAACAACCGACTTTAACATTGCAAAAGGCGGCATTCAACCAACAACGTAAAATGGTTGTCAATTTTAGTATTTGAAGAAAAAAGTGCTACTGACAACCATAATCTTTCAAAATTGTTGTTTTGAATATAGTATTCAGATGTCAAAAAAGATCTGAATAATGCAGATAATACCGATACACGCCTTTAATCTACTCGTATCTATAGTAGCCTTTTTTTTTGTTTACGGTATATATGTATATTGAACAATTTCTTCGCAGAAGCCGTAAAAGTTCAACAACCAATCATAGTTAATAAAATACAAATGCTAAAGTAGATTAATATTATAAAGATGTAAATTATTTAATTTTTAGACAGCTTGACATACGTCAGGGTCACCTTCTTATGTCATGTGTTACTAAATACAATCCAGCTGTTAAAACCATAAAAGTAAGCGATATAAAAATATGAATTTTACAATGTAAAAATGTACCAATTTCTGTATTTAATTTTCAAAAAGTTGTCTTAAACAGTTGTAATTAAACTTCAAAGGGGTCGAAACACCCGCTTTTACACATTAACAAGTAACTAAAAAATCTTAACAGGATTACCAGTACTATTAAGATGAAAATGTATAACGATTAGTATTTAAAACTTGCTCATTTACTTTTGTTACTTTGTATGTATTATTTTAGTTACTTTATGTTCTTTGATGTATATGTCTGTTTTCCATGTCTTGTCTTTGTCCCTGGATTACATTTTTTTATTTCCGCTAGAACCTTGGTCCCTAGATTACTCCTTTAGAATAAGGTTTGCGTTAACTAGAAAATAAATCATTATATATGATAAATTTGTTACACGTGACTAGAGTCCGGGATACTTGATTTAGTCACTGCAGAGATGAGATTTGATGATTATTTTATAAAAATTAGCAAGTGTTATTTTTCAAATGCCGGTATCCTATGATTCAAACTAATTCCTTGAAGAACATTTTTCATTTCTGTCTGGGAGTCGACAATTTTGATTTCCCATGATTGCAATCACCTCATGATAATCAAATTTTTCGTACCAAACATATTCAAAATTATTATCCAAAGAATTTGTTATAAGCAGAACAGTATAATGGAATGATATAAAGTCTTATTCGCTGTATAAAGAAGTATCATTTTCTATATCCAGATCTTATTGAGAAAAATATCACGTTTCTTGCAAACAGATTATAGATGATGGCTTCTCATAATGTCAACAAATCAATTATCTGTAAGTTTTACTTTTTACTTTCTGTATGTCATTATTTCAATATTTATGCGTCTACTCCACAAAGCAGGTGTCTTCCTGGATTTACTTAATTTTAATTTAATTTTTTTCCTTTTATTCTGACATATATATATAGTTATTGCTTATATCTGTTGTTCTGTTTGACTACGTATTTTACCTATTTTTGACCGGTGGCAATTTTATGCTACCCGTTTGTGTAACGATATACAGGAAATTGTTAACCGTGATGAAAGCGAAAGTTTAACGCGCTATAAAACCTTGTTAATCCCGCCATTCTTTTTAGAAATGCTTCTACCAAGTCAGGACCATATTCCGGTCGTTTCCAGTTTCCTTGTTTTTCCAAGATATTACAATTTGTTATAAGGAATTTCCTTTTGACTATTCCTTTGGACATTACCCTATATTGTATCAGTTCTGTACGTTAATGAATACCTTAAAAATACTGGGTTAAAAGGGAGAAAAAAAGATTTTTTGATTGTTGATTCTATTTTAATGATTTTTATATCAATATGTCCCTTTAGAAATTCTATTTTAAGAGGTTTTTTTTCACAGGAGAGACTTACCTTTTGCCGTCTTGTAGTTGAAGGTGTACGAAATTGGGCCCATACATGTCGAACTTTTTAAATGGATTCCTCATGAAAGTCCTACATGCTATGCTTAAGTGTTTAAAAAAATAATATTGTGTCCACATTTGCAACAAGCGAAAGCTGCGTTCGTCGAAGCTCTTTTTATCAAATTTATTTTTGTTTAATTTTGATAGTGAGAACTTCCTCTTGACACAAGTTTTTTAAATAACTTTGGTGTTGAAATAATCACTTATATAAACAAATTAAAGGATTATTTTGTTTACAAAGACAATCTTCAAGTCAGTCTTTCCATATTTAAAATACTCTCATGATCTTGTTTAAATATAGAGCAATTGTAATACAGTATTGTTAATGTGAACAATGAGTCTTTGAGAAAATTGTAATGACGCTGTTGATATGATATTTTATTGTTTAAAACTAATGACCATATTTCTTTATTCTTTCAACCCAAACTTCTGTATATTCCATTACATCATTATGCTTTCCGGTTCCCAAATTGAATAATATTTAGGCTCCAATTCCCAATTCCTCGACATTTGTTCCCAGAACCGTTTCACCTTACCACATAAATATTTTGTAGTTAAATTGTTCATTGCTTGGTATTTTTACATTTGTAATATTATTCGCATACATATATGATCAAATATCAATGTCATAATTGTTGGTCTTTCCGCGGTAATTCATCGCCATATTTAATTACATGCAAAATGATGGAAACTTTTGAGTGTACATATTTATCTATCACTATTCAATTACTATCCTCTTCTCATTAGTTTTGCCGAGACAAAATTTTATACCGATACGAACACACATAGGATATAATTGTATAGAAATCATGTCAGCTGAGTTACCCTTGACAACGTGTTATATTTGAGAAAATTGACTGATTTTAGCAGTCTCTATACTGAGATAATCGTAATTGCAATTGTAATTTTGTAATCAGTTTAACACCAGTGCATAATACTCTTAACTTGGCATGTCCATGTCATTTTTTTTTATAATGGGGTATCTAGAATATTGCAAGTTGCGTATTTTTTTAAACCATTCTGACTCTAAGTAAGATATTTTTCAATGTCAAATTGAACAAGACTGTCTTGAAAGAGTAATCAAGGGAACCAAGGTTATAGCGGCAACCAAAAGAATGCAATCCAGGGACAAAGACCAGACATGGAAAACAGACACACACAACAAAGAACATAAAGTAACTAAAATCATACATACAAAGTAACAAAAGCAAATGAGCAACTCGGACTCCACTAAAAACTGGGAGCATGGACCAGGTGCACCGGTAGGGTAAGGGTCATCTGCTTTTCTAGAAACACCCGCCGAGTTGCTCATAAAAAGTCAAATCCGGGGTAGACAAACGAGGAAAGGAAAACTATGACCCGTTGAATAAATCAGTTCCCATAATCATGAAATCCATAAGGTGTGTAAGAAATAATGGATTCAGTTTTCGTTACATAATTTCAACTAATTACCTTTTTTGTATGCTGATCATAAGATTAGTTTAATTGTTTTTTTTTTTGTTTTTTTTTTTTTTTTTTTTTTGGTTTTTTGTTGTTTTTTTTTTTGTTCATTTAGACCATAGTCCATCCGTGAAATGACACTGGTTTCTTTCAAATGTATAGGGCCTGATATCGAAAGTAGAAACCGAATATCGGTCGAGGGAAAATCTGTTGATCTGTCGAAAAGATAGCTGGAAATGAACAAATTATGAACAAGACGAAATCGTAAATACTGAAGTAATCCCTGCACAAATTGAATGTTTCTATTTTTGATTGTAAAACTATAGTTTATACTTTTGATTTCATAAAACAATATGTAAAATAATTATTTCATTGGAAAAAAGAAACTGTATTCCCGTAAATTCAACAGTAACGAAACTTCAAATGTGCATAAAATCCTTAAAATTGCAGATATTTGCTTGAATTGTCACAAAATGGCGAGGTAACAGTTAATGTATATCATTTTCACGACAAAAAAATGGAAAATGTGTAGATTCCAGTTTCAGAGATTAAAAAAACTACTCTTTAGCTAAAAAATTGAAAAGGCCATCATAGTATAAACATTCCACAGAATGATAATCAAAAGTTTTCGTCGGAAATCAATTACAATCCAATATTGAATAATGTACGCTGTATTGTTATATCAGATTGTTTTCAATTTTAATTATCAGAATTCGTTTTTTGCACCACCTACTTCATTGGCTAAGAAAGTTTTGACGCGATTCTCAATCATGAATGTTTGATTATTAATGTGAATACAAACACAAGTGTGTTAAAATATAGAAAAAAAACTGTAAATTTATTTTTAAATTATTAAACTCATAAAAGATGGACAGTTTCTTTTTAACATTAGCAAACTTTTTTTCGACAACAGGATTTGCTAGTATGATGATTATTTTCTAAGATAAATATTTGTGCCATAAACGTTTATCATTATCATCATTGCTTGAAATCATTGGAAGTTTATGAAAACTAGGGTAAACAAATGTTCAATATTCATTGTTACGCTCAGTGTATCGTCGTCGTACTGTTAGAACTAAAGATGATTAACTTAAAGAGTTTTGTATAAGTAATCAAAATGCTTGTTGTTTCAATCAAGAGGTCTATTAATGAACTGACGCTCGAAACGCCCTCTATACCCTACAAGCAGCACCTTCAGACATTTGCAAGAATAGTTTAAAAGGTTTCTTGTAAAGACAGCATACTTAAACCCAGCCAATTTACGTTTAAAAACGTTACAATATAATCTGTATATTACAAGTTTGAGAGCAATTACTTTGGGTCGTCCGAGCATGGAGGAACACACGTAGACTCACCTTCTCATTTCTTCAAAGGTGGCATGCGCACAGAGAAAATTCCAATTGAAAATTTGGTAGGACCTGGCGTCATTATCGATGTTAAGGACAAATCAAAAAAAGACCTGGACTACAGAGTAACTATTGAAGATGTAAAGGACTGGGAAGCGAACTTTGGTAAAATACCAGACGGTGCCATCGTTATAATGAATTCTGGTTGGCATTCTCGCTACCCAAACAAAAAATTAGTTTTTAACTCAGAAAAATTCGATGACCATACAACTTTTCATTTTCCCAGTTGGCATGTGGATACCGTTTTGTGGCTGATCAACAACCGTATTGTAAAGGCAATAGGGGTAGACACTCCGTCAAACGACTATGGTCAATCAACAGCATTTTTAGTACATAGACTCGTGGCAAAAAGCAGTTTAGTTGGTGTTGAAAATGTCGCTAATTTGGACGCCATTCCACAAGTTGGAAGTACCATTTTTCTACCGGTGATTAAACTTCACGACGGAAGCGGTGGCCAAGTTCGCGCGTTTGCAATTATTCCGTCACCAGGGTTACTTAGCACCCAGTACTTTACTATTTGCCTTTGCATTTTTGTATCAACGCTGTCTATAATACTATGTATTAAGAAAAATCCAAATCCCTCATTAATGGAAAAGACTAAAAATGCCTGAATTTTGAAACACATATTTGGTTTTTCAAATTTATTATATAAGTTTTTTTGCAATGTCAACTTGCATAAAATGTCCATAATACACTTATTGGTATTAAAACAGGAATGTAATTTGTTTTCTCTAGTAATCTAGTAATTTACCGCTAAAATGATAAAATTGTAACCTTTTATTTAAGTTAGATTATATGTACAGTTGTACACTTTGGTCTTCCTTTCAACAAGATACAAACAACTCAAAAGATTACACATGTTACACTCAAAAACCAATGTTTTTCGAACTCCACACATTTCCACCAAAGATAAAAACATTTTTGATATTTAAAACAAACACAAAAAAAATATTTTTAAGTTTTTAAGTTCAAATGCTGATCTTATTTTTGGGTCTTACAAGTAAAGTATAAAGCGTAAGAAGTGAACCAATTCATGTCATGTGTATTTTCATTGACTATAAAAAAACTCCTGAAACAAAAATTTATGCTTATGTTTCTAACGTTCCATATTTTTAATACACACGTAGTGCGGGAACGACAACAAAGCAGGTACTTTTTTCTAAAGTCAAGCGAGTAAAATCATGGTTTTAAGACATTTATGAAAAATAGTATGATAACTATTCCATGATTTGTTGTACAAATATAATTTTTATGTATCTATATCTGATACTTATTTGTTGTTAAATTTCAGTTTATTAATTGATTAATATATGGAAGATAGGGCATGCATTTTAGAACGAAAAACATTTTATCAACAGAACATACCCTCCTTGTTCTTATCCGACACACTACGTCAGTTTTATAATGCCATAACAGAAGCCGGTAGAAAGGTTCGTTCTTCTTCTCAAAACATTATTTTAATTCCGAGTCTCTCTAGCTCTTTCATTAAAGTTTAAAGGTACGAAATAGGTAAAGGGGGTAATAAAATCATTAGCATGTCCTTTTTAACATTTGTATGTTGGTTAACATACTTTTTTGTAAATAGATATACTTGATCTGCGGACATATGCATAAAACTCAATTGTAAGCTATAGAAACAAAACTGTATAAATTACGAAATATAGATTGAAAATGGCGAAGACAAAATTATGGTTACATATAGTGACTTTCGTTATTCCACTTGATTTAGTTCAATAAGCTGAAGATATATCTCAATAGACCGTTATTTAAGGAGGTAGACCCAGAGTAAGTAACATAACTCTTGAAATCAGTGATATGCTTGTATCATATTCTATTTTACCAAAGCCTTTCAAACTTTTAATTGAAACAGAAATAAATAAATATATAAATCCAAGTTACTTTGATACTTTCATGCGATTGATGTAAATTGCTGAATACAAACGTTCCAATATTTGTAAGAATTGTGTCCCGTACCTTTTTCCTTAAGTATTGCGAATTTAGAAAATAAACAAAAACACGTGTATGAACGCTCTTTTTCAAATTTATTACGTAAAAATACGAAATTTACAGTTGAAAATCACCAAAAAGCAATCAAGCGCAAAAATGCCCTGCACAACTTACTTTGTGTACTTTTTTTTAATTAAACCGTTGTTCTCTTTATACTTCTCACATTGTTTTGAATGTAGAATCAGATTTATCTAATGTAAATTCGTTTTTTTAGTTAAATGACGATATTATTGTAAGCTTAATGGGGTACATCTTATTTAAAATATCATTGGAGAATGGACATGAGTTATAAAATTGTATATAAAAAGTTTATAGCGCATTCCACAAAATTATTTGTTTACTTTAATTATACTAATTTTTTATATCCTGTTAAACTTTTCGCAATTTTGTATTGGTTAAAAAATATCTTCTAATCTTGTAATGAATGATGTGTTTTGTTAAGAGAGTGTTTTCTGTTTATCATGTAAATTGAAAGACTTATGAATTAATGAATAATTACAGACATCACATGTAGGAACACATTTCGACAATACAAGTTCAAATCAATACTGCGTGAAATTAATCACAAATATTTCCATACAAAACAGGAGACTGTAAAATATTGTCTAAAGTATAAGGGAGGGAAATTGTTTTTGTGAAAAAAAAACTGATTCTAACAAAAATTGTTTGTCAAATTAAGATGACACGTGTCCCAAATGATTATTAAAAAACCTGTGGGAACAAACTATGGGCACTAATTGGGTATTGTGTTTCTATATTCGTATAGGATATGTTTTCACAAGGGCAACTACAGAAAAAAAGAGAAGTGTCAAGCCAAGTTATTAACCATTTTTTTGCATTACATATATGATATATCATCTCCGAATTATCCTAACTCAAGGAATACTTACATTTGATATACCAAAAAAACTCAAAATAAAAGAGACGTTATGATACACCTTATACCACTTCATACCAATTGTTAACGTCCCCTTTCATAGAAGCAATATACAAACACTTCTCGCCTTTGCCTATACATTTCAAAGTTGATTTGTTTACTGTTTAATTTTGTACATAGACCACCTTATATTTAGAGAGCAGGGATAGTCAAGGGGTTATACCCTGAATCACGTGCACAGCATACCAAAATTTTGTATTAAGTTTTAAATCCGCCATAAGCAAATACCGGTTAAAAAAATTAAATTGATAGATTGCTTTTTTGAAAAAGTCAGTTATAAAAATCTACTTTGAAAATTTGCAAATTCATCTACTTAGTGAAATCTTATTTTGAAAATTAATGTTCCTCTTCGGGCTTATCCGCAAAGACAAATTTATGCTCAGAACCAAACAAATCTTAAACAAAAACGTAAAAAAGTTGGAGACAAAAAGAAGAACCTTAATTTACGATATAAGATTGCAGGTAAGAACGACTGTAACGGATATAACCTGTCTTCTGTCAATCTTTAATTATATCGATCGAGTTGCTCATGATGATTTACGGAAAATTTAACAAAAAAGTTTCAACTATACTTGTCAAAGAGTAGTTCTCGTCAACATGTTATGCTCGTCCCCTCCTGTTAAACAAGCTCATGCCCATAATTTATTTTTTAACAGATGATGTTGATATTGTGAGCTATCATAGAACGATTTTTATCAAGGAATAAAAATTTGGTGATCAGATTGGCTAGAATTGCTTCTGTCTTGAAAACGACGATATATACTCTCTGACCAGGAGAGGTGATAGGCATAAGTTCACAATTTGATGCTAAAAAACTACATCATTGTACTTATCATCATATGTACTTATACAATTGCACTATTATGTACTTAAACAATTTCAATCAGGGTTGTGACAGTCCGACTTTGAATAGTTAATTCAAGCTATGACTGTTCTAAACATTCAGATCAACTTTTGAAAAGGTCTACACTTTAAAACATTGCAACCGTACTCGTGATTTTCATTCATGAATGTTTCTTAGAAAGCCGATTCGATTACCTCAATTATTCACATGGTCTATTACTGAAACCATTATCTTTATCAACATATTTTGGTCTTTCTCATCTCTGAAGAGATTTGTTATAATTTATTTTTGTTACAGATTTCCTGTTATGAATAAGTCAATCCAGCGCGAGTTTCCTAAAAGCAAGGTCGTTAATTCCACCGATATATATACCTTTTAACCAGGTCAGGTTGAACATTAACGTACAAAATAGTCATGCTTAAACGTACACTTTAATAAAATGAAGTTCAAGAAGGCCTGCGCGCTACTACCGCAAGACTGTATATAGAACAATGTATTTTCTTTGTCACCCAATTGTACTCCAACTACGTCCAAACTAAACTTTGTTGTATCCCAGACATGTGACCAATATATAAAGCTCAACCTCTGTATGCAGTTAACTTGATAGTTGGCTCTATTTATTGATATATGTTGCTTGTCATATAATCATGGAATCTGACCTATTTGATGATTGTATGATTTCTAGCTCAAATAACGACTTTTTAACGACAAACTGATATGTTATTATGGATAAATTGTCGATCAACTGGAACATGCACAACTCCCTAGAACACCTACTCTGCTTTAGCAGTTTAAGGTTCAAGCATCTCTTCTGAATTATGTATACCATACGTACAGTAAAATAACTACAAATTTTATGAGGGAGGATATGACGAAAAGTCGGAACTAAAACAAGGATAAATTGTTTTTCTCTCATCTTCTTTTATGTAAATTTAGCCTTCCATAGGACCATTCGGTTATTACAAAATGTAATAGGTCTGCGACCAGTTCAATCATAATGTTTGATACAAACATGTCTTCCAGATGTGTAAACAGACAACGTACATATAATAGTTCACTGTGTTATTTTCAACTAAAATCTCTGTGACCTACTTTTAAATCTAATTAAAACTGAAATGATGACACCATGGAATTCAGCTGTTATAGTTATTATTATTAATAATAAATAAACAAGTAAAATATTTTTACAATAGTTGCTTATGCAGAGGACATTATCATGATAAATTGACTGCCCAAGGACAGTGATAATATTGGCTGATTCGTTAATAACATGTATAATACCCTGCGAGGGTATTATCAATGTTGAATACAATGTCACTTCTAAAAGGCAGTTAATTTATCGAAAATGCCCACTAAGTCAGCAATATTGTGGTAATTCATGGAAGTATTTTAAATTGGCAGACCATGCGATAACGTTGTAATGCCCACTTGACATTTTAATGCATATTACCGAATACCGCATGATCATGTTTTAACCAATAAGAATAACTGATCCTCTTATATGAAATAAATCTAAATTATAACATAACTTGTATTATCAACGTTATGTCAGATTGTCAATATGTTTCATTTCATTAAAGAGTTTGACCGACTCGGTAGTCAATAGGTAGCCTGCTCACCTCGAGTGCGGTGAGTCTTTGGTTCTATCCCCGGTCGAATCACAACAAAGACTCAAGAGTTAGCAGACACTGATTCTCCACCAAACACGCTGTATTAATGGGGATAGAGTGACGACTTGTCGGCTCGAAGTCATGATAGTGTGTACAAGTGGAGTAGCATTCCTACCCATGGGATGTAACTTATCTTACATGTAGCTTACACAATAAAAATCCGGCTCATCGTGTAGAACAAGAACAAAGCAGGCTGCTCGATTGATAAATCGTTCTCGTTCAAGAATGCATGTAATATTTGCAATAGGACCAATAGTCAATTTATTACACCAATTATTAATTTTAACACCAACATAATCAAAACAAATGCCGCAAAATATTTACTCTTGGCTGTAGTACTTAAGCATCACTAAGCATCTGCCAATATTGGAAACGTTAATTTTTTGTATATCTTTTAACCTCAAAATCTCCAAATTTGAAATGCACAAAAGTAGCCTATCATACGTTAGTTCGTAAGGCTGAAAATTACATTCCAGGCTATCTTTCAGGTTTTTTTTACATTTAATTTATATTTTGCATATATTCCATACAACTTCTTTTCCAAAAACCGCTATTGTAGAGTTTGTTGTTCTTCAGATTCACAAAGCAGTTATACACAATTAAGAATTCGCCTTTTTATGACAACAGTTAAATTTCAATCGATTTTTATATTTTGTCAAGTAGTCGTAATTTTCATTAGTGAATTTGATTTTGTTACTAAACATATATTCAGTT
This sequence comes from Perna viridis, assembly GCA_037379345.1. Classification (NCBI taxonomy): domain Eukaryota; kingdom Metazoa; phylum Mollusca; class Bivalvia; order Mytilida; family Mytilidae; genus Perna; species Perna viridis. Next base: position 7,509,695 of record CM074522.1, on the reverse strand, counting down.
AAAGATATTTACGGGCATCTTAAAAGATTATTCAACATACCTTTGATTCCCCAAGCTATACAATGAAGAAGATATAATCGTCTTTTTGTCAGAATGTTGTCCCCACCTTCCATAAAGGCATATAAACAAGTAAATGGCAATAAAAGTGGAACAAAAAGAAACCACATTGAAAAAATATCAAGACGAAGCTCTGAGTCATGCTTTCGTTGACAATTGTTGTCCATATATTTATACCATCATGCATTTCCAAATGGTAACAAGCAAATGTCGTACGGGGGTTCCGTGTCTCGGAAGAATGATGCTCCATACAATATACTGTATAGATTGAATGATTAGATTGATAGACTGATTGATATGGTCCCTGCTAAAACAAGATGTCGTGATTCGTTTATTATAGGAATGACATTCCTGTAAATGATTCCTTGATGAGGCCAATTTTAAGATTTTTTTACCATATTGTATATAATCGATTAGACTGTGTCTCCATCTTTGTAACCAGTTCAGAGAGCGGTTATGGATTTGGCTTCCTTTTTTTCGAGCTTTAATTTAGGAATAGATCTTCCTACATATTTGATTCTAATGCTGCTAATGAGAAATTACCTCTTATTTTTTTGTATTTAATTACCACTGGGTCGATGCTACGGCTGGTGGACCTAAGGTCCCCGAAAGTATTTACCAACCCAGCAGAGTCGGTTGTGTCTGACCCCGAATTATATCAGATTATATTCCTCATATCTATCAAAATTTGCAGTATTATAAATTTCAAAATACCTAAATCACTGAGGCTTCTTTACTTGTATTGCACATGGTAGAATCTCTCGGTGATAGATTTGGCTTCATTTTAGTATTTCTTATATACAATTGAATTTTAGATTAAGTTCTACTTACATATTTGGTTCTTGTGCTGCTTATGATAGGTTACTCATTGAAACACGTATACAGCATATCGATATTGCAATAAACATAATTGGTATGATTGGTATTTTTTTTTTTTTTTTTTTTTTTTTTTTGCACTTTACACAATGACAAACGTCACTTAACTGTTAAATCATTTAGTTGTCACTGAAGGCATTTATATTCAAAGATTAAAAACCTTTTTTTTTTACAGGAGAAAACATTGGTATGTTTCTAGAAACGCAGCTTTATACCAGTTCATGCGGTCAATTTGTTTACCTTTTTTTCTTCTGTGGTAAGGTGGTATTGTTGGTATGTATGTATATTTATAGGCTTACTTGTGCATTTTTATTGTGTTAATTATTTTATATTTCAGTACAGCTTATATTTGTATTGTAGTGTCATATTCAAGGTATATTTGTACTGGGAGTAGATTCGGGTAGTTCAGGTATTTCAGGTTCGCTCAGGTGTGAAATTGGTCAGGTGTTTTAGGTATTGAATTTTACTGGTTTGACTTCAAATTGAAATTAATCGGCGGGAATCTTGTCAGAGGGAATTCAATAGTCGAGCTGATCAGATGTGCTAATGTTACAGGGAGAATTGTAGAATTTTGCATACTCATTCATCATTTATTCCCAGGTTAGTTTTTCATTCTCTTTACTACTAATTCCAATTGTCTAGCTCTAAAATTCACGATTTATCGTAAGTATAGGAATGAGTGGCTTTGAGCAGATGTGCGATTGTAGTGAGTAACTGACGAGCGCTAGTTGGTAAAAAGATTTTTAAAGCGATTTATTTTAAAGAAAACCAATTGCGGTTTAAAAGTTAAAATATCTAAATCCTGATTCATTAAAATATGTGCGAATGTACATTTTTCATTGGTAAAGTGCTAAATATCTAAACTGTATTCATTTATAAATATGATGGGTTGTTTTACCGCAGCACTATTTCTGACAAAGGTATTTATGATTCGTATGTTGTACTGTAGGTATGACTGTTTGATACCTGTTTATTCCAGACGTACAAGGTATACTTTAATTGCTAAGTTATTTTAACAGAATAATTGTGTTTTATATTTTCTATATTTTGAACTGCGTAGTTATACAAGCAATTCGTATAATGTGAATTCTGGAACAGTACATAATTGATTTAGTAGTTTATCTGTATTTTTGAGAATCAGTGTAAAGTTAGCAAAACGTACTATATTCATTTTGCAATGTAGATACATGCACTACTTACAAGACGCAAATAGCTATTTTCTTTTTAAATGCAGTGCCCGGTTGTTCTAAGCGAACCCTGCTATGCGCTTTAAGGTGTGAGTACTTTTATGTGTTATTAATTTATTATGGTGTACACTTTCCATATATGTAGCTTATTGTCATTATTATATTACAGGGTGTTTTTCTTTCCTGTTTGTCCGAAATTGACGGAAAGTGCTCGAACCAATAAATGTAGTTATACATGTAGTGAACAGTTGATTTTTGTTTGGCCTAGTGCCCCAACCCTACTACACTTCTATTATTCAAATTGTACCCATTTTATTTCATTTTTTTTTCTAGTTTCATTTTAGACATCTGATTTCTTTGATTGATCGATGTCACATGACTTTCAATTTGTTGTAGGAACGTCTAAAAGTGTGCCATATTGAATTTCATAGCCACTTAACAATAAGATAAGTAGGATTATTTAATTATGAAAATGATATTTCGTAAATGGTACAGGGCAATAAGAAGGACAACGGACGAAAACACATGTACATACTGTTGCTCTATACAAAGGGATTTAAGTGCACTATTTCGTACAAAAAAACTGACTCGGTCTAATTTTGTAAAACTTAAAAATAAAAGGTGAAAATTGGTGGAAATATTGATTGTGGGTAATAGAACAATCGTACATAAATAGATGCAATACTTGTGTAGGAAAAAGGTGCAAAATGCACCAACTGTCTGTTTTAAAAAAAAATGCAAAGTTTCGCACGAACTTTTAGAATTAAAATCATGAACAAATGAGCAGAAAAATGTACACTTTTTATTTGTTTTTTTTACAATAATACCATGCAAACTTACTTTTTCTGGCCTGATATTTTAGAAAACCTGTTTTTTTTGACAATTAAGTTTGGGAAGGCACCCACAATTTGTCATGAAAACTGATGTATATTTTTATTATGTTTTTACGGCTACAGATTTTCATAACATCAAAAAAGAATATCTATCTTTTTTATGGATCTCCATAATGTAAGGTTTTGAAAAATATGTACTTTTTATATAAAGGATACTACAGACAGTGTGAAGTCAGCCTCATATCTTGACCTACACTTAGAAGCCGATGGTAAAGGAAAACTACTGACCAAACTTTACGACAAACGTGATGACTTTCCATTCAGAATTGTCAACTTTCCTTTCATCTGTGGCAACATCCCTTCAGCACTTGCGTATGGAGTGTTCATATCACAATGCATACGTTATACCAGAGCTTGCCGAGACTACGCAGACTTTTTATATCGCGCTAGAACTCTGACAAATAGGCCTCTGGAATAGGGTTATGTTGCGATAATATTGAAGTCATCACTACAGAAGTTTTATGGTCGTCATCATGAACTCGTGAATCGTTATAGTGTTTCCATCTGCACCATGAAAACTGATTTATTCAACGGGTCATAGTTTTCCTTTCCTCGTTTGTCTACCCCGGACTTGACTTTTTATGAGCAACTCGACGGGTGTTTCTAGAAAAGCAGAGGACGCTTACCCTACCGGTGCACATGGTCCATTCTCCTTGTTTTTAGTGGAGTCCGAGTTGCTCATTTGCTTTTGTTATTTTGTATGTAAGACTTTAGTTACTTCATGTTCTTTGTTGTGTATGTCTGTTTTCCATGTCTGGTCTTTGTCCTTTGATCACCGCTATAACTTTGGTTCCCTTGATTACTCTTTGATTACCGCTAAAACCTTGGTTCCCTTGATTACCCTTTCAAGACGAAAATGCTGAATTTGTTTGTTTAAGTGTCTCAATATAGCTTTATTCCCACAAATTGTCATCAAGTTATCTGCAGTGACCTATATATATAGTGGAACCATAGTACAAAAACTTATTTCAGAAACGGACATTTTAAACCCTCTAAATTATCAAAATCACGAGATTGGGGTAATCTAGGGGTCCCAAAAGGGTAAAATGTTCAAGCCTCTTAAAAGATATTTGCCGCTCAAAACTTTTGCAGGACATGTCATTTATAAAAGGGGGGAAATAACATGAATGAAAGGAGGAAGACTTTCATGGTGTATAATGACAAGATGAATGAAAGGAGAAAGACTTTCATGGTGTATGATGACAACATGAATGAAAGGAGGAAGACTTTCATGGTGTATGATGACAAGATGAATGAAAGGAGGAAGACTTTCATGGTGTATAATGACAAGATGAATGAAAGGAGGAAGACTTTCATGGTGTATAATGACAAGATGAATGAAAGGAGGAAGACTTTCATGGTGTATAATGACAAGATGAATGAAAGGAGGAAGACTTTCATGGTGTATGATGACAAGATGAATGAAAGGAGGAAGACTTTCATGATGTATGATGACAAGATGAATGAAAGGAGAAAGACTTTCATGGTGTATAATGACAAGATGAATGAAAGGAGGAAGACTTTCATGGTGTATGATGACAAGATGAATGAAAGGAGGAAGACTTTCATGGTGTATGATGACAAGATGAATGAAAGGAGAAAGACTTTCATGGTGTATAATGACAAGATGAATGAAAGGAGGAAGACTTTCATGGTGTATGATGACAAGATGAATGAAAGGAGGAAGACTTTCATGGTGTATAATGACAAGATGAATGAAAGGAGGAAGACTTTCATGGTGTATAATGACAAGATGAATGAAAGGAGGAAGACTTTCATGGTGTATAATGACAAGATGAATGAAAGGAGGAAGACTTTCATGGTGTATAATGACAAGATGAATGAAAGGAGGAAGACTTTCATGGTGTATAATGACAAGATGAATGAAAGGAGGAAGACTTTCATGGTGTATAATGACAAGATGAATGAAAGGAGGAAGACTTTCATGGTGTATGATGACAAGATGAATGAAAGGAGGAAGACTTTCATGGTGTATAATGACAAGATGAATGAAAGGAGAAAGACTTTCATGGTGTATAATGACAAGATGAATGAAAGGAGGAAGACTTTCATGGTGTATAATGACATGATGAATGAAAGGAGAAAGACTTTCATGGTGTATAATGACAAGATGAATGAAAGGAGGAAGACTTTCATGGTGTATAATGACAAGATGAATGAAAGGAGGAAGACTTTCATGGTGTATAATGACAAGATGAATGAAAGGAGAAAGACTTTCATGGTGTATAATGACAAGATGAATGAAAGGAGGAAGACTTTCATGGTGTATGATGACAAGATGAATGAAAGGAGGAAGACTTTCATGGTGTATAATGACAAGATGAATGAAAGGAGGAAGACTTTCATGGTGTATAATGACAAGATGAATGAAAGGAGGAAGACTTTCATGGTGTATAATGACAAGATGAATGAAAGGAGGAAGACTTTCATGGTGTATAATGACAAGATGAATGAAAGGAGGAAGACTTTCATGGTGTATGATGACAAGATGAATGAAAGGAGGAAGACTTTCATGATGTATGATGACAAGATGAATGAAAGGAGAAAGACTTTCATGGTGTATAATGACAAGATGAATGAAAGGAGGAAGACTTTCATGGTGTATGATGACAAGATGAATGAAAGGAGGAAGACTTTCATGGTGTATAATGACAAGATGAATGAAAGGAGGAAGACTTTCATGGTGTATAATGACAAGATGAATGAAAGGAGGAAGACTTTCATGGTGTATGATGACAAGATGAATGAAAGGAGGAAGACTTTCATGGTGTATGATGACAAGATGAATGAAAGGAGGAAGACTTTCATGGTGTATAATGACAAGATGAATGAAAGGAGGAAGACTTTCATGGTGTATAATGACAAGATGAATGAAAGGAGAAGGACTTTCATGGTGTATAATGACAAGATGAATGAAAGGAGGAAGACTTTCATGGTGTATAATGACAAGATGAATGAAAGGAGGAAGACTTTCATGGTGTATAATGACAAGATGAATGAAAGGAGAAAGACTTTCATGGTGTATAATGACAAGATGAATGAAAGGAGGAAGACTTTCATGGTGTATGATGACAAGATGAATGAAAGGAGGAAGACTTTCATGGTGTATGATGACAAGATGAATGAAAGGAGAAAGACTTTCATGGTGTATGATGACAAGATGAATGAAAGGAGGAAGACTTTCATGGTGTATAATGACAAGATGAATGAAAGGAGGAAGACTTTCATGGTGTATAATGACAAGATGAATGAAAGGAGTAAGACTTTCATGGTGTATAATGACAAGATGAATGAAAGGAGGAAGACTTCCATGGTGTATGATGACAAGATGAATGAAAGGAGGAAGACTTCCATGGTGTATGATGACAAGATGAATGAAAGGAGGAAGACTTCCATGGTGTATGATGACAAGATGAATGAAAGGAGGAAGACTTCCATGATGTATGATGACAAGATGAATGAAAGGAGGAAGACTTCCATGATGTATGATGACAAGATGAATGAAAGGAGGAAGACTTCCATGGTGTATGATGACAAGATGAATGAAAGGAGGAAGACTTCCATGATGTATGATGACAAGATGAATGAAAGGAGGAAGACTTTCATGATGTATGATGACAAGATGAATGAAAGGAGGAAGACTTTCATGGTGTATGATGACAAGATGAATGAAAGGAGGAAGACTTTCATGGTGTATGATGACAAGATGAATGAAAGGAGGAAGACTTCCATGGTGTATGATGACAAGATGAATGAAAGGAGGAAGACTTCCATGGTGTATGATGACAAGATGAATGAAAGGAGGAAGACTTCCATGGTGTATAATGACAAGATGAATGAAAGGAGGAAGACTTCCATGGTGTATGATGACAAGATGAATGAAAGGAGGAAGACTTCCATGGTGTATGATGACAAGATGAATGAAAGGAGGAAGACTTCCATGGTGTATAATGACAAGATGAATGAAAGGAGGAAGACTTCCATGGTGTATGATGACAAGATGAATGAAAGGAGGAAGACTTCCATGGTGTATAATGACAAGATGAATGAAAGGAGGAAGACTTCCATGATGTATAATGACAAGATGAATGAAAGGAGGAAGACTTCCATGATGTATAATGACAAGATGAATGAAAGGAGGAAGACTTCCATGGTGTATGATGACAAGATGAATGAAAGGAGGAAGACTTCCATGGTGTATAATGACAAGATGAATGAAAGGAGGAAGACTTCCATGGTGTATGATGACAAGATGAATGAAAGGAGGAAGACTTCCATGGTGTATGATGACAAGATGAATGAAAGGAGGAAGACTTCCATGGTGTATGATGACAAGATGAATGAAAGGAGGAAGACTTCCATGGTGTATAATGACAAGATGAATGAAAGGAGGAAGACTTTCATGATGTATGATGACAAGATGAATGAAAGGAGGAAGACTTTCATGGTGTATAATGACAAGATGAATGAAAGGAGGAAGACTTTCATGATGTATAATGACAAGATGAATGAAAGGAGGAAGACTTTCATGGTGTATGATGACAAAATGAATGAAAGGAGGAAGACTTTCATGGTGTATGATGACAGGATGATTGAAAGGAGGAAGACTTTCATGGTGTATGATGACAAGATGAATGAAAGGAGGAAGACTTTCATGATGTATAATGACAAGATGAATGAAAGGAGGAAGACTTTCATGGTGTATGATGACAAGATGAATGAAAGGAGGAAGACTTTCATGGTGTATGATGACAAGATGAATGAAAGGAGGAAGACTTTCATGATGTATGATGACAAGATGAATGAAAGGAGGAAGACTTTCATGGTGTATAATGACAAGATGAATGAAAGGAGGAAGACTTTCATGGTGTATAATGACAAGATGAATGAAAGGAGGAAGACTTTCATGGTGTATAATGACAAGATGAATGAAAGGAGGAAGACTTTCATGGTGTATAATGACAAGATGAATGAAAGGAGGAAGACTTTCATGGTGTATAATGACAAGATGAATGAAAGGAGGAAGACTTTCATGGTGTATAATGACAAGATGAATGAAAGGAGGAAGACTTTCATGGTGTATGATGACAAGATGAATGAAAGGAGGAAGACTTTCATGGTGTATGATGACAAGATGAATGAAAGGAGAAAGACTTTCATGGTGTATAATGACAAGATGAATGAAAGGAGGAAGACTTTCATGGTGTATAATGACAAGATGAATGAAAGGAGGAAGACTTTCATGGTGTATGATGACAAGATGAATGAAAGGAGGAAGACTTCCATGGTGTATGATGACAAGATGAATGAAAGGAGGAAGACTTCCATGGTGTATGATGACAAGATGAATGAAAGGAGGAAGACTTCCATGGTGTATGATGACAAGATGAATGAAAGGAGGAAGACTTCCATGGTGTATGATGACAAGATGAATGAAAGGAGGAAGACTTCCATGATGTATGATGACAAGATGAATGAAAGGAGGAAGACTTCCATGGTGTATGATGACAAGATGAATGAAAGGAGGAAGACTTCCATGATGTATGATGACAAGATGAATGAAAGGAGGAAGACTTTCATGATGTATGATGACAAGATGAATGAAAGGAGGAAGACTTTCATGGTGTATGATGACAAGATGAATGAAAGGAGGAAGACTTTCATGATGTATAATGACAAGATGAATGAAAGGAGGAAGACTTTCATGGTGTATAATGACAAGATGAATGAAAGGAGGAAGACTTTCATGATGTATAATGACAAGATGAATGAAAGGAGGAAGACTTTCATGGTGTATAATGACAAGATGAATGAAAGGAGGAAGACTTTCATGGTGTATAATGACAAGATGAATGAAAGGAGGAAGACTTTCATGATGTATAATGACAAGATGAATGAAAGGAGGAAGACTTTCATGGTGTATGATGACAAGATGAATGAAAGGAGGAAGACTTTCATGATGTATGATGACAAGATGAATGAAAGGAGGAAGACTTTCATGATGTATAATGACAAGATGAATGAAAGGAGGAAGACTTTCATGGTGTATAATGACAAGATGAATGAAAGGAGGAAGACTTTCATGGTGTATAATGACAAGATGAATGAAAGGAGGAAGACTTTCATGGTGTATAATGACAAGATGAATGAAAGGAGGAAGACTTTCATGATGTATAATGACAAGATGAATGAAAGGAGGAAGACTTTCATGGTGTATGATGACAAGATGAATGAAAGGAGGAAGACTTTCATGGTGTATAATGACAAGATGAATGAAAGGAGGAAGACTTTCATGGTGTATAATGACAAGATGAATGAAAGGAGGAAGACTTTCATGGTGTATGATGACAAGATGAATGAAAGGAGGAAGACTTTCATGATGTATAATGACAAGATGAATGAAAGGAGGAAGACTTTCATGATGTATGATGACAAGATGAATGAAAGGAGGAAGACTTTCATGGTGTATGATGACAAGATGAATGAAAGGAGGAAGACTTTCATGGTGTATGATGACAAGATGAATGAAAGGAGGAAGACTTTCATGGTGTATAATGACAAGATGAATGAAAGGAGGAAGACTTTCATGATGTATAATGACAAGATGAATGAAAGGAGGAAGACTTCCATGGTGTATGATGACAAGATGAATGAAAGGAGGAAGACTTTCATGGTGTATGATGACAAGATGAATGAAAGGAGGAAGACTTTCATGATGTATAATGACAAGATGAATGAAAGGAGGAAGACTTTCATGGTGTATAATGACAAGATGAATGAAAGGAGGAAGACTTTCATGATGTATAATGACAAGATGAATGAAAGGAGGAAGACTTTCATGGTGTATAATGACAAGATGAATGAAAGGAGGAAGACTTTCATGGTGTATAATGACAAGATGAATGAAAGGAGGAAGACTTTCATGATGTATAATGACAAGATGAATGAAAGGAGGAAGACTTTCATGGTGTATGATGACAAGATGAATGAAAGGAGGAAGACTTTCATGATGTATGATGACAAGATGAATGAAAGGAGGAAGACTTTCATGATGTATAATGACAAGATGAATGAAAGGAGGAAGACTTTCATGGTGTATAATGACAAGATGAATGAAAGGAGGAAGACTTTCATGGTGTATAATGACAAGATGAATGAAAGGAGGAAGACTTTCATGGTGTATAATGACAAGATGAATGAAAGGAGGAAGACTTTCATGATGTATAATGACAAGATGAATGAAAGGAGGAAGACTTTCATGGTGTATGATGACAAGATGAATGAAAGGAGGAAGACTTTCATGGTGTATAATGACAAGATGAATGAAAGGAGGAAGACTTTCATGGTGTATAATGACAAGATGAATGAAAGGAGGAAGACTTTCATGGTGTATGATGACAAGATGAATGAAAGGAGGAAGACTTTCATGATGTATAATGACAAGATGAATGAAAGGAGGAAGACTTTCATGATGTATGATGACAAGATGAATGAAAGGAGGAAGACTTTCATGGTGTATGATGACAAGATGAATGAAAGGAGGAAGACTTTCATGGTGTATGATGACAAGATGAATGAAAGGAGGAAGACTTTCATGGTGTATAATGACAAGATGAATGAAAGGAGGAAGACTTTCATGATGTATAATGACAAGATGAATGAAAGGAGGAAGACTTCCATGGTGTATGATGACAAGATGAATGAAAGGAGGAAGACTTTCATGGTGTATGATGACAAGATGAATGAAAGGAGGAAGACTTTCATGGTGTATGATGACAAGATGAATGAAAGGAGGAAGACTTCCATGGTGTATGATGACAAGATGAATGAAAGGAGGAAGACTTCCATGGTGTATGATGACAAGATGAATGAAAGGAGGAAGACTTCCATGGTGTATGATGACAAGATGAATGAAAGGAGGAAGACTTCCATGGTGTATGATGACAAGATGAATGAAAGGAGGAAGACTTCCATGGTGTATGATGACAAGATGAATGAAAGGAGGAAGACTTCCATGGTGTATGATGACAAGATGAATGAAAGGAGGAAGACTTCCATGGTGTATGATGACAAGATGAATGAAAGGAGGAAGACTTCCATGGTGTATGATGACAAGATGAATGAAAGGAGGAAGACTTCCATGATGTATGATGACAAGATGAATGAAAGGAGGAAGACTTTCATGGTGTATGATGACAAGATGAATGAAAGGAGAAAGACTTTCATGGTGTATGATGACAAGATGAATGAAAGGAGGAAGACTTTCATGGTGTATGATGACAAGATGAATGAAAGGAGGAAGACTTTCATGGTGTATGATGACAAGATGAATGAAAGGAGGAAGACTTTCATGATGTATAATGACAAGTTGAATGAAAGGAGGAAGACTTTCATGGTGTATGATGACAAGATGAATGAAAGGAGGAAGACTTTCATGATGTATGATGACAAGATGAATGAAAGGAGGAAGACTTTCATGATGTATAATGACAAGATGAATGAAAGGAGGAAGACTTTCATGATGTATAATGACAAGATGAATGAAAGGAGGAAGACTTTCATGATGTATAATGACAAGATGAATGAAAGGAGGAAGACTTTCATGATGTATCATGACAAGATGAATGAAAGGAGGAAGACTTCCATGATGTATGATGACAAGATGAATGAAAGGAGGAAGACTTCCATGGTGTATGATGACAAGATGAATGAAAGGAGGAAGACTTCCATGGTGTATGATGACAAGATGAATGAAAGGAGGAAGACTTCCATGGTGTATGATGACAAGATGAATGAAAGGAGGAAGACTTCCATGATGTATGATGACAAGATGAATGAAAGGAGGAAGACTTCCATGGTGTATAATGACAAGATGAATGAAAGGAGGAAGACTTCCATGATGTATGATGACAAGATGAATGAAAGGAGGAAGACTTCCATGATGTATGATGACAAGATGAATGAAAGGAGGAAGACTTCCATGATGTATGATGACAAGATGAATGAAAGGAGGAAGACTTTCATGGTGTATGATGACAAGATGAATGAAAGGAGGAAGACTTTCATGGTGTATGATGACAAGATGAATGAAAGGAGGAAGACTTTCATGGTGTATGATGACAAGATGAATGAAAGGAGGAAGACTTTCATGGTGTATGATGACAAGATGAATGAAAGGAGGAAGACTTTCATGGTGTATAATGACAAGATGAATGAAAGGAGGAAGACTTTCATGGTGTATGATGACAAGATGAATGAAAGGAGGAAGACTTCCATGGTGTATGATGACAAGATGAATGAAAGGAGGAAGACTTTCATGGTGTATGATGACAAGATGAATGAAAGGAGGAAGACTTTCATGATGTATAATGACAAGGTGAATGAAAGGAGGAAGACTTTCATGATGTATGATGACAAGATGAATGAAAGGAGGAAGACTTTCATGGTGTATGATGACAAGATGAATGAAAGGAGGAAGACTTTCATGGTGTATGATGACAAGATGAATGAAAGGAGGAAGACTTTCATGGTGTATGATGACAAGATGAATGAAAGGAGGAAGACTTTCATGGTGTATGATGACAAGATGAATGAAAGGAGGAAGACTTTCATGGTGTATAATGACAAGATGAATGAAAGGAGGAAGACTTTCATGATGTATGATGACAAGATGAATGAAAGGAGGAAGACTTTCATGGTGTATGATGACAAGATGAATGAAAGGAGGAAGACTTTCATGGTGTATGATGACAAGATGAATGAAAGGAGGAAGACTTTCATGGTGTATGATGACAAGATGAATGAAAGGAGGAAGACTTTCATGGTGTATGATGACAAGATGAATGAAAGGAGGAAGACTTTCATGGTGTATGATGACAAGATGAATGAAAGGAGGAAGACTTTCATGGTGTATGATGACAAGATGAATGAAAGGAGGAAGACTTCCATGGTGTATGATGACAAGATGAATGAAAGGAGGAAGACTTCCATGGTGTATGATGACAAGATGAATGAAAGGAGGAAGACTTCCATGATGTATGATGACAAGATGAATGAAAGGAGGAAGACTTCCATGGTGTATGATGACAAGATGAATGAAAGGAGGAAGACTTTCATGGTGTATAATGACAAGATGAATGAAAGGAGGAAGACTTTCATGGTGTATAATGACAAGATGAATGAAAGGAGGAAGACTTTCATGGTGTATAATGACAAGATGAATGAAAGGAGGAAGACTTTCATGGTGTATAATGACAAGATGAATGAAAGGAGAAAGACTTTCATGGTGTATAATGACAAGATGAATGAAAGGAGAAAGACTTTCATGGTGTATAATGACAAGATGAATGAAAGGAGGAAGACTTTCATGGTGTATAATGACAAGATGAATGAAGGGAGGAAGACTTCCATGATGTATGATGACAAGATGAATGAAAGGAGGAAGACTTCCATGATGTATGATGACAAGATGAATGAAAGGAGGAAGACTTCCATGGTGTATGATGACAAGATGAATGAAAGGAGGAAGACTTCCATGGTGTATAATGACAAGATGAATGAAAGGAGGAAGACTTCCATGATGTATGATGACAAGATGAATGAAAGGAGGAAGACTTCCATGATGTATGATGACAAGATGATTGAAAGGAGGAAGACTTCCATGATGTATGATGACAAGATGAATGAAAGGAGGAAGACTTTCATGGTGTATGATGACAAGATGAATGAAAGGAGGAAGACTTCCATGATGTATGATGACAAGATGAATGAAAGGAGGAAGACTTCCATGGTGTATGATGACAAGATGAATGAAAGGAGGAAGACTTCCATGGTGTATGATGACAAGATGAATGAAAGGAGGAAGACTTCCATGGTGTATGATGACAAGATGAATGAAAGGAGGAAGACTTCCATGGTGTATGATGACAAGATGAATGAAAGGAGGAAGACTTCCATGGTGTATGATGACAAGATGAATGAAAGGAGGAAGACTTCCATGGTGTATGATGACAAGATGAATGAAAGGAGGAAGACTTTCATGGTGTATGATGACAAGATGAATGAAAGGAGGAAGACTTCCATGGTGTATGATGACAAGATGAATGAAAGGAGGAAGACTTCCATGGTGTATGATGACAAGATGAATGAAAGGAGGAAGACTTCCATGGTGTATGATGACAAGATGAATGAAAGGAGGAAGACTTTCATGGTGTATGATGACAAGATGAATGAAAGGAGGACGACTTTCATGATGTATGATGACAAGATGAATGAAAGGAGGACGACTTTCATGATGTATGATGACAAGATGAATGAAAGGAGGAAGACTTTCATGGTGTATGATGACAAGATGAATGAAAGGAGGAAGACTTTCATGGTGTATAATGACAAGATGAATGAAAGGAGGAAGACTTCCATGGTGTATGATGACAAGATGAGTGAAAGGAGGAAGACTTCCATGATGTATAATGACAAGATGAATGAAAGGAGGAAGACTTTCATGATGTATGATGACAAGATGAATGAAAGGAGGAAGACTTTCATGGTGTATAATGACAAGATGAATGAAAGGAGGAAGACTTTCATGGTGTATAATGACAAGATGAATGAAAGGAGGAAGACTTTCATGATGTATGATGACAAGATGAATGAAAGGAGGAAGACTTTCATGGTGTATGATGACAAGATGAATGAAAGGAGGAAGACTTTCATGGTGTATGATGACAAGATGAATGAAAGGAGGAAGACTTTCATGATGTATGATGACAAGATGAATGAAAGGAGGAAGACTTTCATGATGTATGATGACAAGATGAATGAAAGGAGGAAGACTTTCATGGTGTATGATGACAAGATGAATGAAAGGAGGAAGACTTTCATGGTGTATGATGACAAGATGAATGAAAGGAGGAAGACTTTCATGGTGTATGATGACAAGATGAATGAAAGGAGGAAGACTTTCATGGTGTATGATGACAACATGAATGAAAGGAGGAAGACTTCCATGGTGTATGATGACAAGATGAATGAAAGGAGGAAGACTTCCATGGTGTATGATGACAAGATGAATGAAAGGAGGAAGACTTTCATGATGTATGATGACAAGATGAATGAAAGGAGGAAGACTTTCATGATGTATGATGACAAGATGAATGAAAGGAGGAAGACTTTCATGGTGTATAATGACAAGATGAATGAAAGGAGGAAGACTTTCATGGTGTATAATGACAAGATGAATGAAAGGAGGAAGACTTTCATGGTGTATGATGACAAGATGAATGAAAGGAGGAAGATTTTCATGATGTATAATGACACTCCATAACGATCAGAAACGTTGGTAATAAAAAGACATATCAAAGAAGTCGACATTCAAGTACGCGTGAATTTAAGAAACAGTAACGACCTACAAACACAATGTACTGAACATAATAACTTCAATTACATATAAAAGCTTATGATTAGGAAAACAACAGACAAAACAAAAAACACTTCCACAAAATATCGACAATGTCATCAGGGGCTCCGGAATGATTACTATGTATTGCTTAGCCACCAGCGGCTTCTGTCACATTGCAAGTGTGTAAAAAATCAGTAGTAGTCTAGCTTCTTGTCACACTTGGCAAGGCGGGGTCACAAAAAAAACAGAGTCACTTTAAAAAATGCAATTTTAGCAACTCATTTAATTTTAAGATAAAGCTAGAAATAGAGATCTTGTCGTTGTGATTTTCTTTATTGAAGGGGGAAAAATTGAATCACCGTAGCATTTTTTTTAATTAAAGCAAGATTTTAGTCTTTTGCAAATAGAATAAAACTTCCATTTGATTGCTTTGTTATGATCCCAGGATGATTAAATAAATCCTGTGTTTTAGAAGAAATGCAAATTCGATTTTTTCCTGTGGTATAAGTTATTTGCTGAGAATTAGATATTGCAACAATTCTCTATACAGGATTCCTACTATACTCGACGTCACATATAGAACATATTGTTCAAATTTGAAATTGAAATTGGTCTACAGTTTTATTGACCCCTACTGATTTTTCATGTGTTAAGTAATTTGCCCATTCATATCACAAAACAGAAATTACATTTTTGTCAACATAGAAATTAAAAAATACAATTATCAGTCAACAATCGTCACATAGCAACAAAAATGGCAGAAGAACAATGACATTTTTTGTAAGAAATTATTTTACTCTTTGTGCTTATCAAGCGTAAATATTGATGTTTGGTTTCTATAGACTGTGAAACGCATAACAAATAAGAAAATATGAAGAAAACTCTACCTCCATGAAGGTACGGCTGAAGAAAACTATGATTAAATCGAAAATGGGCACGAACTGACGTCGAGTTTGCAATTATGTTAATTTGAGACAACCAATGCAAGTACGGAATATCCATATAGACAATCTGCCATCGATATCATCATCAAACACCATCGCTCTCGGGAAAATCGGCTAATTTGAGATTTCATGCTTTATTACAGAATATATGTCATTTCGTCTCATTCTGTCTAAGTGTTGTTTATTCCTTGCACATTCGACATCTTGTAAATCTGAAGTATAATCAACAAACGAAATATATACTAGCAAGGCAAGATGCATTATTTATAATGCACAGACGTAGTATAAAAAAAAAGACAAGGTATTACATCAGTTATAATCCACAGACTAAATATAAGTAGGCAGGCAATAAATTACATAGTTTTATAATCCACAAACGAAATATAAACGGCAGTATTACACCATTTGTTCTTTTAAACTTAAACTTAAACCATCTTGTATAAAAAGGAAGAAAATTTTTATACACTAAACAAGATTACCTGTCAGATAGTTTTAATAATTACCAAATTACTTATAACTTTTAGCTGACATTTTTCATTCAGGTGGGGTTATTGTTTCTTTGACATATTCCCCTCATCCATAATATTTATACGGTATACTTTAAATTGTTTACCTAATTCGGCTTCAACGATTTCTTGTCCAAACCCTGCTTGTCGTAAAATTTTACCCCTAAAAGATATAAATATCGACTGATAAACATAAACAAGACATTATAACTATTGTTTTAGCTTGATACATATACATTTTATACCAATGTCAAAGTAGAGTTAAGAGAGAAAAGAATACAATTAGAAGCAAAGCAACGAACGAATATGAACGATCAGAAAAAAAAGTAATGCATCAGGCGTCAGTTTCACAAAAAGTCGTAAGTGTAAAATTGATCGTAAGTTATGACGTAACAATGCTATTTTCTGTTATGACGTCATTACTTACGATCGATTTTACACTTACGACTCTTTGTGAAACTGTCGCCTGATAATCAGATTTTAGTGAATGGGGTTTTTAGCGTGAACGGGGAGGGGGTCGTGTGCTTTCCTTCCTTGATCGACATATTTCAGTTGGCTTTTGGCTAACCAAAACTTGATGATACGTTAAAATTCTACCACACCTTAATGACTTTAATGACCTCTTGTGTAGTATATTAAATCAAATATTCGCTGCACTGTAAATATCTACAGGACATTTCCCTCACATCTGTGTATCAATTATGAACCGATGACAGTCAATGTTTTGAAATATTTTTTTTACGAAATCGATATTTGTTCTCTTATCATCGATAAAAAAAATCTAATTTTGCTTACGATGGATCGACGATGATGCTGTGTCCATACGATTGATATACTGTATTTCTGTTGAAGGCTGGAGCTGCAGAAATCACATACATCCGATTATCAATTGCTCGAGCTCTATTAACTATCTCCGCCGGTCCAATTTCTGTACATTCAAATTGTGCGGAACTAACTATAACGTTACAGCCTACAACCAAGGGTGATTTCAAATTACTATTGCCTTTTGGTAATTTCCGAACAACATCTGATGTTCAAAACATAACATATATGCTACAGATTGTTTTAATGTCGAAAAAAGTTGAAAAATCATTGCATCAATGAACAAAACAAAGCCACTAAGATTGATAGATTGTTTGATTGTTGGTGTTTAACGCCCGAGCAGCAATATTTCAGCTATATTCAAGCAATGAACATGAAATGGATGATAAAATGAAATGAAGATGATGGAATGAAAAAAGGGATTGACACAAAGATAATAGGTTCAACAAATTTTGTTTGCCACTATAAAAAGGTAGGAATGGTAAGGGTCGGGCAATTTAGCCTCCTGCAGCGGAGCACAAATGTTCCTACTCCTATCGAATACCACAGTAGGGTTTTTAACATGCCAGCAACGTGGCATCTTTCCCAACACGGTGCATCATTATGGTTTGAGGTCAGGTTTTCCGTATTATAGCATGACAATCCCAGCATGTAACACGCCAGGGGTACCCAATTCCACCACCTGGGACACACAACCCAGTTGCTCTGTGGGCAGAGCGCCCTAGCCCCCGGCTAACGTTCTGAGCACTATTTAGTCGCCTTTTACGACAAGCTTAGCACTGCTGCGGGCAAAAGCCAGCAAGAAATACAGATAGTTGATAATGCTATATAGGATATTTTATTTAGTGCATTAGTGTTTAGTGTGATGTTTGTTTTCCCTATCTTCAGTTTTATATGTAATTGTATTGTATACTGTTCGCTACATTGTGTTTGTAGATTTTGAATTTCGATTTTTTTTAATTTTCTATTTTCACGTTCCGGTAATTGTTGCCGATATCTTATTTTCTTATCTCGAATTGTAACAAAGTTTAATACAAAATAGTAAGCGGATATTTGATCATAAACGATTCTTGTTCTTAGATGTATGATAGCATGAACTGTATATACTGAAACCATCTGGTTTACAACAAAATATATTAATTACAAACGAGTGCAGATGCTATTCGGAAATTTACACGATAACACTCTGCTTTACATGTATTTCACAATGAATGGCCTATTTTGCTGCGATTTATCTTCGCAATTTTACCCGCTCACAGAATTAGTAAGAATGAATTGCTCTCAAGAATAAATTGTAGTAGATAAAAAAAACTTGTCTTACCTAACTGGTTATAGAGAATGAACAATTCAGGAAATTTCAAATCTGCGCAAATACTGAGTCCAATCCTGAACTTCCCTGTAAGTTAAATAGTTATCACCTGTAACAAGAAGAATCTCGGGGGGAGAAAAACACTTTTATTAATCAACATAAAGATTGTGCGTTTTTATGACAAGCGGAAAATATCGTCTTTTTTACGTGTTTTGATTTTGAACTCATTTGTCATGATTTTTTCATATTAATATTAATTAAAGACTATTTTGTTCTCTTTCGTACAGAGGTAGAAATCTGTATGAATCAGATTTTTTATCGCAATTAAGTTTCAAAACGTTTGGCTACAACATGGCTTACAAATGTTTATAAATCTGAGACCATCCATTTTTAGCGAAAAATAATCGCTTCATATCATCATTATTTACAATATTTATATAGCACATATATTAGCCTTAGCTCATGCCATGCCTGCGGCCCTTTCCACTAAAAATCGTAAGTGTAAAATTAGTTGTAAGTTATGATGTTATAATAGAGTTAAGTATTGTGACGTCACAACTTACGACTAATTTTACTCTTACGATTTTTTGTGAAAAGGGCTGCTGAACTATAAAACTAAGCACAATACAACACACAAAACCAAACAATGTTTCAATTTTAAATGCAAAAAATAACTAAATTTTATAACATGATTTAACCTAAAGATTAAAGAACCCAACTTCAAATCAAATCAATGTAAAATCATTAGGAATATTTATATGTTAAAAACATCATTAACCATGAAATAATACCATTATGATACATGTAAAAGTCTGAACATGTAGAATTGAAATACTTATAAAGATAGTTACTGAAGTAACTTACAATCGTCATTAAAATTCACATTGCCATTTTTGTTTTAGCTCTCTGCCCAATTAAGTAGCTGTCTTTGTAAGAATCATGCAAATCTGAAAAGTGTGATACACTCCAAAAAAAGGCTACATATTTTTTTTTTTGTAATTAAGTTGTTTTATTGGTCTATACTGTGAAATGTGTAATTATTCATTCAAATTTGCCTGCTCTTAGGAGATAATCAACATTGAAAATCCAGTATATTCCATTGTATTTGAGCGTCATTTGAGAGTTATCTCCCTTAATTTAGAAATCTACAGTGCATTCTATATAATTTTTATCTCCAAAGAGCACGGGTTATATGAAAAACCACATGTTAATTTCTGTTTACTATGACATTTCAAACAAAATATCAAAAATAAAAATATGTAGGCTTTTTACCCATAAATCACATTTTGCATGATCCTTAGCTGGAGTGCTACTTAAATCGTTAGAAACGTTTATATTATTTAGGTTTAACTTGGTTCCAAACTTTAATACTAAGTCAGAAGTAGTTTTAAACTCTAAAAAGAACCTTACCAATGTCAAACGTTGCAAGTTCATTCCCAGATCTGACCATATCAACCTCGCTGACATTGACACCAATACCAAAATCGGTATCATTACACAAATGCATCTATAAGCACAATCGCAAGCATTAGTTTTAGTTTTGATATGCACTGTCTTGACAAATGTAGAATCATAACCTTTTTACAAGTAAACGATCCAGTTCAGATAGTGAATCACGTGTTACTTTATACTGTTTTTAACTTATATATATATATTATTTTTTACGCCCAATTTAGTATTTTTTAAAGTTCAAGTAAATACAAAATATTCCAGCAAATTAGTGAGCATATCTAACGCAGAAAAACGGCCATATTCACCCATCCTTTAATATGCTTATAAAGAGTAACATTTTATTCCAAAACAATTGAGCAGGTGACCCTTGGTTACTCATAATTAAAGGTTGTTTTTCTTTGTACAGTTATTTACCTTGTAAATTGATCATTTCGTCTGTAATAGAGATACAATGAAATGCCGTTGATTCGAAAAAAAATAAACCACGAGCCCGAAGGACGAGTGAATTCTTTTTACGTATCAATAGCATTTCTATCATAATATTGTTTTTCAATGAAAAAGTTTAAAGGTTTGTCTCCGTTTCTTTCTAATTTTGAAAAACAAATCATTTATACACATGTGGTTCTTAAAGGTAGCTATCATATTACAACAAAATAAATTGCATGTACTCTTTTTGACGTGTATTTCTATCTACAAATATAAGACACTAAAAAGAGTTTGTGTAGTAACCGGGCATGTGAAAACAGGAGAGTGTAATTCCTCATGCATTACTTTTGCAAAATGTCCAACTAATTTTTCATAAACTATGGTACATCATAGATGTATCGTTAGATGTAAGTAACGGCCTCTATGTAGTGATAAATGAGTGTGTGTGTGTTTTGGAAACATGTCAAACAAGAACCAATCATTTAGACACTGTAATTTGATCATTTGTACCACCAGAATAAAAAAAAAGACGCATTTTTTTTTTATTTTATCTACATAAATGAATTGAAATATCATTAAAATGCATTGCAAATGAACATTTCAAGGTTACAAAACGCTCTAAAATGCCTAAATTTCCTAACATTCTATTGAAAAGGCACCAATTCTTGTTAAAAGAAAAGAGAAATCCTTTTAGCGACTTACCCGTTTTTTTAAGGTATGAAATTCTAAATAGACGTTTTCTTTTTGCCCTTATGAAATGTCCCATCTCAGATTGTATTCCTCTTAAGTTTGTACCGGGTAATAATTTTTTTTTTTTTTTTTTGACATTTTGGTTTTACAATTGTTAAGGTTTGCATAGTTTTGTTGATAATGTGTTTGTATTTGATGTCATCAAAATGTTCCTTTAAAATAAAGAAGATTTCTTGGATTGTCAGATCGTCGAGTTTTTTTACTTTCATGTTTCAAACTTTTCCCATTTTGTCTGACTTTCTCAAAGACTTATTCTTTATTATATGCATATCTTAAATTATTATTTTCGTTAAGTATCTATTTGTGGATGGGTGTATTGTGCCATCTTCGTATAAAAGTATTACGGTACAAGTGTGGTCGGCCGGTTGTTCCTGCGTTAACAGGGATTCGAGAGGTTTTATGGAAATAGTAGACACAAAGTCTAAAAGTTGTATTGATAAAAGGAAACTACCATTCTTTTTTTTCCCTTTTTTGCCTTAGCAGTTGGATTTTAAAAACTGAAAACGGGAGACAGATAGCTGAGGCATTTGTAGCAGGTTTTTTTTGTATTAAAAATAATATCATTTCTCTCGAAAAAGTCATTAATTTAAGTTTACCATTTTATGATTAAATTAACTATGAAATGATAAATTGTATTCGCTTATTTTTTCTTGAATTTCAGTCCAGCAAACTGGTCGGTAGAAAAATCCTCGGGTACATGCAATAGACGCCCAAGTTACAAAAGAATCCTAAACGGTTTTCTTCCGACCAACAACTGCAACGCACATGTACGATCTTAATGAATTATTAATCTTGAAATAGAAAATCATCGATATCACTACGATGCAAGCGAAGTGCACAGTTAAACGCCAGTTCGTGATAAACAATGCGGCAACCCATCTATAGAATCGCGGATATACAGAAGTCAAACTTTTTCTTTAGTTCTTTTTTGGATTAATGGTAATTAATGGCGTACTGATAAATCAAACAACGGCTTACACTTTCTAAAAACTACTCACTGAGTTGTTTTTAGAAAGTTTTGTCTATTGCTTGTCCATCGTTGATTCGTTTAAAAACCATCGACTGTTAAAACAATAGATTGACGTCACAACAATGGTTTAAGTATTGTTTAGACTACTGGTGTTACTGATCTGACATGTGGCAATTCTAAGCTGTCTATTTGTATTGAAATATTCCGAAAATAATGAACCGTATTTGAAGCCGGAAGTGTAGCGCACTATAAAACCTGCTTTAAACCATCTTTCATTTGAAATACCTGTACCAAGTAAAGACCATTGCGATGGTTTTCCAAATTTTCGTTTTTTTTCCGTGATATTGCCATTTGTTATATGGACTTTCCTTTTACTATTCCTTTTGACTACTCCCTAGATTATTTTATTATTACACTTCATTAGAATATAAATCTAATAGCATGAGTTCACCTTGTTATATGTACACAATTCTATTCCATTAGGGCCGAAAACCTTGCATGTGTTATAAGGCAAGTCGTCTTCATTGTCCTTCATCGGTACTGAACCGGTTGTTGTAAGAACATTATTCCATGAAAAGAATCATTATAAATAGAAATTATCTTATAAATTGATTGTCTGTGTGTTGGTTACTGTAAATTTCACTACACATCAATATGATGCCGATTTCAATTAATCAATTTGGCAAATATATTGTTAATGATGAAACTATTAAGGCTGTTTGGGTTTCATACTTTAATGTAGATATAAAAGGTATTTGGGTTTTTTAGGTAATCATTTTAGTTGCTGATATCATATGTCCGGAAAAATATGGAAATTGAAAACCATATTTAATAAAATAAGTGTCTTACGGTGAATATATGCACACTGCATGACAACATCTCTGACACCTTTGTGTGTAATTGTTAATGTTAGAGAAACATAAGAAAAAGTCAAAAATAAAAAGGAGAACCTATCAAATATACTAATTATTTTTCTTACCACCAACCAGAAATATCTGTAACTGTTTAGCTAGACTTGATAACATTTGGAATGTTCTACCATCTTGATATTCTGCCTCTTTTCTAATTCTTTCACTACTAGTTAGTGTCGCAAAGTATTCCTAGAATGAGGGATACAATAATATCAATATCACGTTAAAGCCTTGCATGTACTTGTAAGATAGAATAATTTTATACTCTCTTTTCTCGAGAAATATATAGTAATCATGGTGTCAGTCCGTTCGTCCTTTTGTTCGGCCGTCGATTTTTTTTTCTGTATAGCTTTCTTTGTAACACTTGATATTTTTGCAGAAGCTAACTATACAATATGGTAAGATCCAATTTCAAACTGACACGGCATCAACTATCTGTTTGCCGAGTTTGAGATTGAGGGAGCGGATGTATCCTTTCGTGTTCATATATCGTAATCTGTTGGACAGTCGAAATGATGCCCGAAGGAGCTGATTTTTTTTCGTTTTTCGTAAGTATTGTTGAGATTTATTGCAGTGATGCATTATTCATTCTTCAAGAGTACATTTGCTTACAATATACACAGATTCATTACTGAAACGATTATGATTATCATATATATATATATTTGTACAGACTGAAACTTATGATTATTTCATGTTCCATTGAAGTAAATATTATATTTAGCAACAAGTAGTATGCATCCGTGCCACGTTTGGCTGTGTATAAAACTTACGGGTAGAACAATGAGTTTTGCCCCTGACATAGCCGCTATATTGACATACTTCGCGTTCTTCAGACATTCGCTTTTATCCTTAGATACGTCTATTTGTATAACAGCAGTCTTCAGACCTATAAAATATGTGTTTTGTATGAAATAACACTTTGTCTAATTTTGCTTCAATTTTCATACCGCTTGACCGGTGTGGAAAAAAATGTTCTTATCACTAGTGACGTTTTTGTTCTCAGAGTTCGTTCGGCTTAGAAATCGATTGTCTTGGACTCCATCTTGAATCGCCTCGATTGTCATTGTAGTTATATTTCAGTTAAAAGAGATAAAGTTGGTGTTTTCTTACCTTAAATAATAATTATGAAGAGACTCGGGGAGATATGAAGTGAAAAAAACTTTGAAATCGTCTGGTTTCTTTTGTTTGGAATGTTTTTGTATGTATGACGTCAACATGTTTCCTACGAATCGGAATCATAACGTTTCGCGCGCTTTTCATTTTTGGGTATTTTTTTACGTTTAGGGCGTTAGAGAAACATAATCTACACTCAAATCTTGTTTATTATGAATTTCTCACATCTCGTGAAATAAATTTTACAGTTTGAATAGCTCGGCCAGCCTCGCGATCAAAACTATAAAATTTATTTCACTCGATGTGAGAAATTCCATAATCAACTCGTTATCGTTGTAGATTCTATATATGTGTGTTGATAGAGAAATCAAGCTTCGGGAAGCAGGCTTAGAACGATATTTAAAGGTAAAACTATCTATGAGTAACGATTATATAAAGATCACGTAATAAGCAAATTAACACTCATGTATATACAAAATTGAATGAGCAACTCAGACTTTACTAAAATCTGGGAGGGGGGCTGGACCAACACCACTGGTTGGGTAAGGAAATATCAACTAATAACGAACATGTTAACGAGAATTGTTTAATATTGTGAGTTTTTCCAATGTTATGTGTATTTTTTAACATTCATTTCTTGAGAGATGTGTCCTCGTACGTAATCGTGTGTTGATTGAAACTCGATTCAAGTAACATTCCATGAACCTCGAGGATTTCTAATACAAAAATAATTAGCACTGTTCATGTTTCGTCAGGTTTTATTAAAATAAGATTATATAACGTATAAATATCGGCAAAAAGTTATCGAAAGGTCATTGATGAGACAATTCAGATACAGCATAATGCACGTTCACAGCCTGAACGTAAAAATAGCCAACAGATATAAACTGAAGAGAAGGAAGGCAATAAAATATATTGATAAATGCTTTTCCGGTTTAAATCGCAATTTAAAAAAGTATATGTAGATATAGTATGTAATAGATACCGTTGGAGTGTGTGGTATTTTACATAAAGTTGGTTTAGATATGTGATATTTAAAATTTCGAAATGTTGCACTAGTCTTTATTGCAGGCAAATATGCACATATTGATGATGTATTGTGCAGACAAACCCACCAAACAAACTACATGTATGCTTTTTTTACCTAAATCCATCACGTTTTTATGTAACAATAATCTTTTGGGCATACGGGTCTATATTTTAGAGAAGACCATGTATTCATTTTGCACTTGAATCAACCAAATTAGAACGATAAATCTTCCAAATAACTAACCATGTACAATTTATACAATGTTAAATTTAAAAGTGCAAAAGCACAGTGAAAAACTAAGACTTGTAATGTGGTATGTAATTATTTCTGAATAAGAAATAAAAGAAAAATTGGTTTTTTGATGTACAGAAATATTATCCTGTCTGATTTTTTTTTAAATACTGTTACTAAATTAGTTTAAGTGTTTTAACTTACGATCCATTCCTGTACGATCTTCTATCGAGGAATATTTTGAAAATGGCCTTGTGATCTATTGAAAAAACATGTGATTACAGATTATTTTTCGTTTTGGCCTGAGATGCATATTGTACAATTTTGTATAATTATCTGCACTCTCAAGTATTACACAAGTACAGGACACCATCTTCAATTTAAGTAGGATCTGGAACCACACTAGATTTAATGGTCAGGGGAATTCTGGATATTATTAAACATTTTGAAAGTAAAATATACTTATAATTTATGGAAATATTGAATGTTGTTGGATATTTTGGATATATTGTATTCATTGAACTATAATTTATTCCATCAAACTACAAATTTATTTTAGAAAACTAAAACAATAAAATATCAAAACAATGATATCTCATTTATTACAACATTTTTGAAACCAAAGAAATAATTGGTTGCCCAGCAATTGGCTTCTTCAATGGATTTCTGGTTGATTATGTTATAGCTAGCTTCTAAAACATACCAATAAGCGAATAACATATTCCAGCATAACTAGTTTTAACTTTTTGCCATGTTTTGTTTCGACCCGAATGGTCTGTTCTAAGATGTTATTTCTTGATAACAGAATACTTTTGCTCCTTCAGCTATGTTATTCCCTTTTTCTGTCTCCAAACACATTAACATAGAATTGTAGTTTGTTCCAGAAAGAACAAATTTTCCCTGTCATATTTCTATGGCTGGTGACTTTCGTATACCAATAAGTTTTCTTAGAACAATTATTTGTGATTTAAGGTAAATATGTGAGCAACACTTTTGATCTATGTTAAAAGGATTTAGCCCAAAGGTTAATTTAATTACACCTGTCACAGAAAACGTACCATAAGAGATGATTGGTTTAAAACCATTAGATAAAGAAATAAAGACATCTTTAACTTGGCTGTCTCACTTATACAATCATAAAAAAGTCAATCAATGAAATAATGAATAAGAAGTATTTTAATATACCAGGAAACTGTCCTAAGTACATTAAATACCTTTTTATCTTTATCTTTGATATGTTTAAACTTTAAACCAGTAGGCTCCAGAATACCCCCAGTGCAGATTGGAATTCTATTTCTCCTAGGACAACTTAGAATTCTAATTTGCACTGGTTAAAACCTAGGGCACGCTGGAATTCAAATTTGTCCTAGAAGAAAGTAGAATTCCAATTCGCCATTGGAGGATTCCGGACATTAAATATACGAGTAGTGGTAAAAATATCACTGTGATTTACAATTACTGATTTCAATGCATTACAAGTATTTGGTTTCTTATAGAAAATTTCAACATTCTATTAATAGTTTTTCGTCATTTTTCTCTTTTAAACTCACACTATTTTCAGATAAGCTATGATATCAGTCTAAACAAATCAGTAAAACAAAAGTACGTGTTCACTGAGATTTTAAATTACTGTTAAAGTGAAAAGCACGAGAAACACTTGATGTGCCTGTTATAGTGGACTTGTCATACTGCGAGGGATGTGGGGTTCCTAATTTTTCATTATAAAAAATTACCTCCCGTATCATGTTAAGTAAGAAATATTGACACCTTACATGTATATTTCAAAACAAAAATGACTACTCTCCAACCCTTTCCCAACACACAGATTTTACGATTCTTGATTAACTACTTATCTATAAACATGATTACATTGTGTAGAAAGTTTCCAAGTGTCTGTTTTTTTTCCAAAATGTGCTGTAACGCAGGTCTTTTCATCGTTCCTATTGACATTTTCCTCACTGTCGTCATATTCATCGTCATCATCAAAAGCTGTAAATGGGTGTAACTCAAGGATTAGAGGAGATGAAGAATAAAAAAAAACATGCTTTGCAAACTCTATATATTTCTTTCTCCTTGTATAAACATTGATGGCGCCGTTACTTGGTCAAAACCGTATATTTTAGTATGAGACAACGCAATTTTTGTTACACTTGTTTAAAAGCCGCCTATATCATTACACGGTTATAACTGACTGTTTAGAGTAGACCATCTTACAAATGTGTAAAGCATGCAAATACCGTTAAATTTACACGAATTTTCGGTGTTTGTGAGATAACTTCTTATACTGTCTTTGACAATTAATTAATTTAGAAATTACAATTTCCCAATAAGGGGGTCTTCATTGTTCTCACGCTTTAGATGTTTAAAACATCATTCCTTCGTCGCCGGAAATGAAATGGAAGAACAGAAATGCGTTTAACATGTGAATTGGAACAGGTTCTTCTTTTCTCTTCACTTTTCTTTTAATAAGCATCGTTAAATGATTCACATTGTAATGTCAAAAACTCCTCTCAGGTTTTGTTTTAAAAAGATTTCAATGCTTTTTTTTTCTTCTCAAAATTCATATAGTATCAAATTATAATATATTTAAAATAATACAAAGCATCAGGCCATTACGTATTGAATGTTATCAAAAGTATTAAGTAGCACTCCAGCTAAGGATCATGCAAAATGTGATTCATGGGTAAAAAGCCTACATATTTTTATTTTTGATATTTTGTTTGAAATGTCATAGTAAACAGAAATTAACATGTGGTTTTTCATATAACCTGTGTTCTTTGGAGATAAAAATTATATAGAATGCACTGTAGATTTCAAAATTAAGGGAGATAACTCTGTAGATGACGCTCAAAAACAATAGAATCTATTGGATTTTCAATGTTGATTATCTCCTAGGAGCAGGCAGATTCGAATGAATAATTACACATTTCATAGTATAGACCCATAAAACAACTTAAGTACAAAAATAAAAATATGTAGCCTTTTTTAGGGTGTATCACATTTTTCTGATTTTGCATGATTCTTACAAAGACAGCAACTTAAGTCTCTGGCTTTCGAAGGGAGCCTACCGATATTTTATAAAAACAAATATCTCCCGCTTACATTTCCGTAGCAGAGTAAGAGATTTAGCCGAATTCAGAAAGTTTCTCCCGTCTGATTTGAAATTTTGGCTTTTAATCGTAATAAATTACTTGTCAATAATAATTAATTAGGAACCTGTGATAAAGACCATTAATTTACTATCATTGTAATGTAGCGAAACACTGCATGGCACCTTTTCGAAGAAAGAATATTACGAGATATTATCGTTGTGACATTCAAAGTTAGTTCAAATAAGAAAATTTTCAGAGCTAGATCTCCCGCTTTAGAGTTCGAAAAGGTTGGTACCTTAGAAATAAATCAATGCTAAATAACTTCTGTAAGAAGCTGTAGCTTAATTCGCTTTCTGCAACCATCGTTCTTTGTTCAGCTAATCATTTGTATTTTAATATAAAGATAGTGGTGATAAACCGAATGTTCCCAGTGTAAAAATTGTCGATAATTCACACTGTGAAAACAAAACGGTAATTTCACTCTCGGACTCTCTCCCGCCAAAATGTCAAAAAACGTTTCGCACACTCATTAAATCTAGGCAGTCTTCGGAACTCGTGATAATATTTTGGATATCCACTCTTTCCAATTAATTATCCTATTAATCAAACAGGTCTTTAGAGAACAAAATAACAATTTTGAATCTTTATCAATGTATTCACAAATCAAAATTTTGTCGAAAATCTCACTTTTCTTAAGAGTCGCTGCGGTCACGTGTGGCCGTGCCAGTATTACCAGATATTATCAACGGCTGTCATACAATAGATGCTTAACATATTCATCATCCTATAATGCTTATGTTCAAGATTTACTTACGAGGAATTATCACGTAGTCGGTATAAGCAATCTAATATAAGGTTCTAGAGTTATAAACTGCATACATCTGACTTTTATAAACGGAACGCATGCGCATTGTTACTTGTAATTTAAAAAACATTCAGTTATTTAAGTTATTAACAGCCCGAAGGACGGTTCATTTTTCTGCCTTTATAACTCAATTTTATTGGCTCGGATTCTGTTCAATTTAAGCCTATAGCCTATTTAAAGGGGATATGGCATAATTAAGGTGAAAAAAAATCATTTTTTTGTCCTTTTTTTATAATTAATCAAAAGGAATTTTAGAACTGTACTAGCAAGCTTTCACTTAATTATTGGTTAGAACTTATGAAAGGCATGATTTCTTTATCTCGAAAAAAATATTTCAACAATGCTTGTCATAATCTAATTAAAGAGACCAAAACTTGCCACATACATGATGTACTTTTCGTTTTTTTATTGTAAACATGTTACATCTAACTTATCGTAATGAAATCGGAAAGTAATCGGTGATAACAGTAATTATCATTAAACAGATTAAGATTACAGATAACGATTAACCACATCCATGTAGACACTTACGACTTCGTTATTAATTTCGAAAACTATTGAAATGATTTTTTGAATATCTTACGAAATTGCGGCATGGTCGTCATTTTGTTTTTTTTTTTCATACCGTCTCTTCTATTTCATTGTTTGTTATGACTGTGATCTTGCGCTCATGTTTTTAATCGTAATACAATTTATATTGCTAATTTAGGTTATAAAAGTTTAACATAAACATTTTGCATATTGTAGAATAATGTATTGATAACACTCCAAACTTTAGGGCAAAAGGCAAATAGATGTTTCCACAAAAAAAAATACTTTTTAACTGCAATTCGTAGCTTTCTAAGTACACTATTATTTTTTTCTATTTTTTTATCATTTTTTTTTTATACTAGGCATTATTTTATTCTTGGGATGTATCAATACAAAGAGAGTAAATGTATTCATATATCCTGACATTGAATTAATGAGTTATTATTTCTACACTTTCATTATGCACAAATTATGAAAGACATAAAACAAAACTGCATGTTATATAATACTATACAAACAAAAGCTCAAATTTCAGAGCGAAAAAGCTGATTAATGCTCCATTAAAAGATATTTTTCAACTGCAAGTCATAACTCTCCTTAGGTTTTTCTATACTCTTCTGTATTCTTTGTCATTTTTTAAAACTTCAAATTATGCATGGTTTTGTACTCGGGATTAATCATATATAGGGGACTAATGTATTTAAATAATCTGATGTTGAATTGATGTAATGTATTCAAATAGCCTGACATTGAATTGATGAGTTCATCTTTTCTACACTTTCATCACGCAAAAATTATGTAAGACATGAAACAAAAGAACATGCTGTACAACACTAGTGATATGTAAAACAACAGTCCAAAATTCAAGGCGAAAATGATGATTGATATTCCCAAGAAAGAAAAATGTTCCTAATTTGAAATTTCATGACATACCATTATACAGAGATTACATTATTCTTTTCATATTTTTTTTCTATTACTTGTATCGTCGATAGAAACACGGGGTAAGGATCCAGACTAGAGCTTTCCATCTTTTCCACCGTATTCTTTCTTTATACTCCTTCATTATCCATTATCTTAAGCTTTGACGAACAAACCGTCTCAAAATAGTCTCTTTGTTTTTGATAAATTTAGATATTATATTTCACGTAGCCTTTTGGCATATTTGTTTAATTTTTAGTATAATATGTCTCTTTTTTTCAGGATGCAAGGTTAGTATATTTTCTGATCTTTTGATGAGCTTTTTCCTGCCAGGTAAAATCCGCTTTACACATACTAATATTTTGTTTTCTAAGCGCCGCACATTACTATTTTGTTTAATCTTGCCTAAT
This sequence comes from Perna viridis, assembly GCA_037379345.1. Classification (NCBI taxonomy): domain Eukaryota; kingdom Metazoa; phylum Mollusca; class Bivalvia; order Mytilida; family Mytilidae; genus Perna; species Perna viridis. Next base: position 7,477,978 of record CM074522.1, on the reverse strand, counting down.
TTTCTTAGTCTGTATCATTGCCTTTTAGAACGGGATTCTGTGATTTGTTTCCAATTACTAAGTTATTTTTGTCATTTACTATGTCGGTATCAAGTATCTCAGTATTGCTTATTAATGAACTAGTAAGGTAGTAGTAACTCTTTACTCAAGTACCACCTCATATTCTTTCAAATCCTGTTGACAATTTCATCAATTGTTTTCATTTTACTTTTTTTTCTTTTCATGATATCCATGCCAGTTCGTGAATTGAATTTATGTTGAAGAGCAACCAAGGAAACCAATAATAAAAAAATGTAGTCCAGGGGCAAAGATCAGACATGGAAAACAGACACACACAACAAAGAACATACTGAATAAATATTGTAAAAAATGTTTCAAATACTGCTTACACAAAATCGGGATTTTTTTTATATAATTACTCACATGTTGAGGTTACTTGTCTGTGTACATGTCTTTTAATGACTATTTGCTTCCTTTTCCGATATTTTTGGTTTTAGTACTTCTTGTATACAATTTACTTTTGAATCTTGACCAACCTAAGTATTTTGAAGATGACGCTGCTGATGAGAGGTTACTTCTTGAAACACGTGTACAGAATACCGAAATAGGAAATTATCTATATGATTAACCTCCATATAGTATGCTTGAATCAAGGTTTAGGTCTTTTTTTTCTAATTTGGGCTTAGTGCTTCATAAATTATATTTTTAACGTTTCTTGCCAATGTGTTTTATGAATTCACAAGTATATTATTTTTTTAATCATTGTAACGATGGTTATCCGAGGAAACATTTATAGCGAGTAATATAGTTGACCAGGGAATACTGTTAGTCTTCATCGTTACCTTCTGAAATGCCTAGGGTAGTTCAGTGGACAATTATCAAGATTTATTTTCCATCTAAATAGGCATGATCCCTGGAAAAAAAGGATTCATGAACTCATGACCAATCGCAGATATAAACACCATTATTTATACTATGAGATTCATTTGCCAATTTCTAGAATAAGAAAAAAATTAAAAGAAATAAGAAAGAAATCCGGTTTTTTTTTTCTTTTTTTGTTGGAGCGATAAAATTCTATAAAATATTATATCAACTTGATATCTTCCAATATTCGTATGATATTGTTAACTGATATGACTATTCTACCCTATTTACAGCGCTGCTGCATAAAGTAATTAAAGTTGTTATAACAAATAAAATGGTTCTTTGATAAATCTAGCACTCAATTCAAATCATACAAAGACTTCAATGCATATTTTAATGATTTAAGATGGGGTAAATACCTTAATTGAGATATTTAGATGTAACCAATGCTTTGTATTGTTTAATTGACAACATTTATATTTGATTTTGTAATGCTCTATACAAACAGACTGTTGTTATTTCTATGTGTATTAATTGTGCATCTGTCATAGTTGATTCGTTTTTCTTATTTAACGAATCACAGTTCATTGCTAAACTATTTAAGTACCAGTTCATATAAAATTTAGGCACTCCCTATGGAAAGGTGATTCCTGGTGTCCTGGTGTAGAAAAACCCATGGGTCAGACGATGTTTTTTTTTTTCTACATATTTTTATGTGAAAATAGTCCTTTCTGTATTTAGTTCTGTACTTGTGAGAAAACTACACTTCAACCAAATCAAACCAAACCCAGATCGATAACTCTTGCAAAGTGCTAATTTCATACACAAATCTATATAAATTTAATCTCAAAAGCGCAACCCCCAAACGAAAAACTAAGACTGGATATGTGATCTATAATGGTTTCTGAACAAGAAATAAAACTGAATTCGATGGGTTTTGGACATGCATTAATCACCTCCTGTCTGATTTATTTTATAAAGACTACTACTTAAAGATCTTTCGTAACATGATCAGTTGCATGAATTTAATAATGTTTTAGACATCTGGATGATACTTAGCCGTTCATTTTTCTGACTGAAAATTATAATCAAGACATCTACCAAAAAGAACTTAATTTGTCGGATTGTAACAATAATAGTAATCGTACGCCTTTTATAGTATCAGATATTATACCAGAAAATTATAGTCATTTAACTAACATTTATGACAAAAGACATGACATAATTTTCCTTTTGTTATTTTCCATTTCTAGGTGATATTCGTGAAGCATACTCCTACAACGTTTACATTTCATAACTGGTAGATGTTTTGCGAGTATTTGTAATAAAGTGTAAGATTTTAATTTTCGTTACACATTCCTCATTGAAGAGGTTTTGCATCATGAGTATCGATATCACAAACTTAAAAAAAAATAATACAAAGTTAGTTCACTGTTACACAACTTTAATACAAAATATAAGAGCACTGATATATTCTTTACTAAAAATGTATATCGCCAAGTTTTTACGGAAATTTAGTCTATAAAGCGCATTCATTCAAACAAAATCCGTTGGATTTATCAACTGTCCTTTGTAAAGGGTAGAATTTTCAATTCATTTTCTATTCTTTGAAGCTTATCTTCGCAAATAAAGATGTTCGAACCCTGATTGCGTGTCTACGAAAAAAAGTCAGTTTTTTTCAATATTGCACTACATCGAATCTTGCTTATTTGGTACTTTACGTTGCAGTTCTTCTATTGTAATCAAATCACTGGAATTGTTGTGACCGATTATTTCTTATTCTTGTAGTTTTAATGTTATTATCATCGCAATTTTTTCAGGTTAGTCTTAAAATACTCCAAGTGCATTGAAACATAAGTGTACAAGGTTTTATTTGTGTATCTAGTCTCACAACCATTCGAGAAATCGGTGATAATATTTATTTTTATTTTAACCTAATCAGTAGGTTCATTGAAGATCAATAGGTGGCCTGGAGCTGACAATTTTCATCCCGGTGGGGTTATTGTGTGTTTGTTTTGTTCGGATGTGTCTTACATGTATATAACCAGTTCAGATTTCCTAACAAAAGGAAATGGGCTTCGTCCCGAAATATCGGAACATACAGCTAAGACTTAGAAACATCCACGCATAATGAAGATACGGAAAATATATTAACGCTATTAATGATTATAAAATGCCATTTACTAAATACAATTCAGGATACTTATTGAAAGAAGCAGGAAACAAAGAAGTAAAACACGCACTGAGCATGTTGTCTAGATTTTTTCCTTTTATCAAACTTGCAATTTAACCTAAGAACATCCCCGGTTAACACTGTAAAACGCTTTCTTTACGTCAATGAAACTGACAAAAGATAAAAGATGTAACAGTTTAGGATCGTTTATAATAGATACCCAAATCTTGAAGTAGTTGATCGTTATGGCGTATCCATCTGCACCATGAGAACCGATTCGTTCACCGTGTTACAGGTTTCTTTTCCTCTTTTGTCTACCCCGGACTTAATATTTTGTGAGCAGTTCGGCGGGTTTTCCTACCGGTGCACCTGTTCCATGCTCCCAGTTTTTAGTGTAGTCCGGGTTGCTCTGTTGCTCTAGCTCTGTTTTGGTTAATCAATTTTCTTTGTTGTGCCTGTCTGTTTACCCTGTCTAGTTTTCATCCTTGGATTATATTCTTTGATTTCCGCTCGAATCTTGGTTCCCTTTATTATTCTTTAACTTTTATAAATTTAATCGTTTTCTTCTAAACAGAAAGAAAAAACATATTGTTCATATATCAAAGTATCAATTTTGTTGTTCACGTCAGGTTCTCTAAAACCGTTGTTGAAAAGATATCGCTCAACTTTCCCGAAACGACATATTGCAATTCAATAGAATTTATCTGTATTCTTGTTATATGTGTATATAAAAGCGAATAAGGGAGTTGTTGAAGGCTACAAACCACTAATTCCACTTCCCATAGGCTTCTATGCTAATTTCACAATATTCAATGGCTTCTCTGGACTTTACCTTAACTTTAACCTGCAGAGGACTATATATCAGCATGATTCTACATATGTCAGCTCACAATCCTCAGAATGGCATGTGGGGTTAGCAGACTTGCAGTGCAGTACTGGTCACCGGAAGTGAAGTGTCTATAAATAGCATGGGAAATCCCAGTGTTTTCACAAGATAGGGGTATATTTAGAAATCATTATGGAGATTAGGCTTCACATCACAAGAAGCCAAATGCACCTATAAAATGTACAGAAATGTTTTTCCTTTTAGAAACTTTTAATTTTTTTAAATGAGATGAGAACTTTTTTCACAGCACTATGAGGAACAGGGGTAATTTCTGCGTAGGACTATTTTTGCGTACGTTCCAAATGCTCATTGGTTGAATTGGTGGTCTGTAACCTGAATACTAACACTTGCATATTTCGGTTTAGGTTTCCACAAAAGCGGTACCTGCTAGCCTTAATTTGCGTTTTTCTCAACACATGTTTCAAAATGTTACACGACATAAATTTCTTTCAGGTACACGAATAGACAATTGTCAAATGTTCCTTCCACTTACCTAAATAAAACAATCAGCGTTGAATTAAAATTTATAATCTTATAATCTAATTTATTTAATTATACTAGTATTAATATTCGAAAAGTTCGAAAAGGATATACTGCCGATGGTTCAAAGGTCCTTGTGGGTATTCAACAGCCTAATGGTCAAAATTGTCTAAACCTAACTATATTAAATACTAAGTGTCAGTATCTGTAAGAATCAGGCAGTAGGTGAAACATGGTATGAAAAAAAAATACCATTTTGATAGTTTAATATGGCTGTTTTCACCATCAGAATCAAGGAAAATGGACAAGATTTTCCATATCATGCTGGCCCATTGAGTTACAATTTCATTGAAATGCACTCAAAATGAACATTTCAAGAGCAGATAACTCTGTCAAATACCTCATTTTTCTAATATTCTATTGAAAAATTTAATAATGGTCTTTTTAAATAGAGAAGATAACCTTGAGTGATATTATATTGTGAGTTTTTGACATGCATGTTTCTGATTTTTCCCGTTTTGCCTGATTCTTACAAACACTTACACTTAATTACCAAAATTTGCAGTAAATTGTATCACGAAATTCAAAACCCCCTGAAAAATGAGACCTCACTCCTCATTGCAAATTGCAGAGCCCGTTGGTACTGGATTATGCCGAAGTTTATTTCAAAGACAAATCCATACCAATTATTTCATATTCCTATACATCCCCATTGCATCTACAATTTTCAATTATAAAAGGCTATTGCAGAACCTAGAGAAGAACGAGGACTTCAAGGCTAAACCACCTGACTGTTCTTGCAAACTCTCCATTCAAATATGCTCCTTCCGGTCACGTCGTAACGGGAGATTTATCCATCATCGAAAACGAATCTCTGCGTAATATCCTTTCTGAAGGTCCCAAGTACCGTGAACCACGCTCCATAAATTGGAATTATAACTTTAAAGTTCTTATGGATGCCGTGGAGGACTACGCAAGAAAATGGATAAAACGAGAACAAGAAGACATTGATCTTCTGTCAGAGTGGTTAAAGGCCGTGGGGTCTTTAATTTTGAAACGAATGAAAGTTTTGAATAGGTCAATGAGTGGCAATGCTACATCAGTTTTCAAAGACCCCGATGTGGCAAAAATATTGTCTACTGTACGTGACAAATATGTTGTCGTACCAGCAGACAAACATTGCTTTTGTCTGCAAAACGATTTACATCCAATGTCTCTTATCAGAGGTAGACGTAGAAAATAATAGCAGTAATAAGACCTATACTGCTACCACACTCTCCAAAGAAGAGATTGTGGAAAACCATAAATCTGTGCTATCCTCTTTTGGTCTCTCTACCAAGGACGATGATTGTGATTGACCGTCTACGTACTGGATTCCTGAACTCCACAAGAATCCATACAAAAACGTTACATAGCTGGATCTGCAAAATGTACCACCAAACTTCCTTTTATCGCTATAACCTTGGTTCTCTTGATTACTCTTACAAAATTAAACCCTCAAACACTGAGGCTTATTCCTCGTGTTAAATCGGGGCTTCAATAATGTACAACGTATTCGAATTCTATGATAAAACTTACTAGTGCTTTTTTTTTTTACTTGCTATTTCGATATATATTTTTATTTTATTTTTATTTTTTTTTTTTTTTTTTTTTTTTTAGAATTTCTCCATAAAACCTTATTTCGATTACTAAACTTCCATAGTATGTGGTTATAATGCTACTTGTAAGACTTTACTCCTTGAAAAAGAAGTGCAGAATACCGAAATTTGCAATATCAAAATAATTTGTATTCTTGTATTTTGACGTCATAAAATACAAAAAAGGCTTTTTAACATAACAAACCAAGTCCAGATATTTGGGTATTGATTATTTAAGTATCTTAAATAATTATCGATGCACTCCGCGAAAAGGAAACGTGCTTCCCTATGACCCATACAACTGAAATTGTGAGAAAATGAATCAAAAGGGTGTTATTAATTTTTACTTTTTTTTCCACCTCCTCCACCCATGCTTTCATCCTGTGCTAGTGTCTTTAGGAGTGCCTGATATTTTAGAACATAGTATTTGGCTGTTAGTTCTGGAAAGGCACTCCTGATTTGTAATAAAAAATAGTAGTTTTTTTTTTCAGTATGTTACCATGGCTACTGGATTTTATACTTGAACCTCCACACACCAAGAATTGGAAAAATATGTACTTTTTTCTGACAAAACACTTGAAATTTATGTGCAGACTGCCTCAAACCAGCAAACAAAATGAGACCAAATTTTCAGAATTGACCTAACCGTATAGTAGTGCCTTATGGCAAGTTCTGTAGAACGCTACATCTGAGAAAAATATAACTTTTACCAAAAGAACCACAATTTCTTGTCTATGTAAAGGTGTGCGGAGTAAGAAAATGCAACTTGTGTTATGAAATGTACTTGTTTAGTGTAAATAAGTCCTTAGCAACCAAACTTGCTGAATATTTATCATTTCAAATGTGACGTCATGGAAGATATTCTTGTATCTTCTTGCGATGTGAGTCATTCTAACCCGTTTTAAGTAAAGAAATGTTAGTTCTTCGGCTTGTAATAAATAAAATGGATAACCGAACAAACTCCTGGGCAAATAAGTATTGCTATGCAGAAAAAAAGTCAAAACAAGCCTTTTAGTACCTGGTCTTAAGTTTTGAGAAAATTCCATGATTTTCTATATTTTTCTGCCTCATATGCTTTTTGGGGGTATGAAAAAAACACCACATTGATTGTTGTTATTGACCAATTAAATTTTGTAAGTGAGTTTCTTTTGTTCAGTTTATATTTCAACTTTTCTCATGATACAGCCAATTCTGTTTTGTTTGGAAGTTAAAGTTTGGCACAATGGCAAAAGAAAACGAAAGAAAGAATATAGTAAAGTTACCACGTGTCTGTTGGTTACAGTTGTCTGTAAGTATTGTATGTTGTCTAGTATTAGTTGCCGTATGTACAATTTATTGACATTTTCTGATCGTGTTTCCCTGACCCCCCCCCCCCAAACCCACCACCCCCACTTTCCCCCACAATTGTATTTTGTTAAGATCGTTTTCGCTTACTACAATTTCTCTTTCTGACTGAATTTACAGATATCCTAATCCAAGTAGCTTCGCAATTTTAAGCTTTCTTGCTACCCAAACTATACCATCATTATACGACTCAATAAGGTTAATGTTTAAATGGTATAATTGATCATACTCATTTTTGTAAGATATTTTTACCAAACAGAGATACTGAAGGCAATGAAAGGAAACTTTTTGTTTTTGTTTGTTTGTTTGGTTTTTTTTAATTAGCCCTTTAAAACCTTGTTTTCTAATTACATGCAACTAACTGTGACACCTTGTCTAACTTCTGGGTGACAGCTATAATTAACAATTTACTTGTTTCCATTTCTAGGTCTCCTTACTGCTGTGCATTTTGATTTTTTAAATGATTTTTGTTGATAAATCTTTTTATATTCATTTTACAGTTCATACAATTCACAGATCTCATTGTTGGTTATTACTTCTCTCAACTTCTGTGACTTTCTATTACAAATTAAAAGTTGTGAGTACACAATGTACAACACACAAATACACATGTCACAATATGATTTTTTTCTGAAACTGCATTGCATTTTTTAATTTCTGTTATAAAATGAAATATTCATGCTGTCGAAATCACATTCTAAAACTTTTCTTTTCAAATTAATTTCCTAGCAAACCTGAGTACACACATTTTGTATTTGATTTAATGAAAGTTTCCTAAATATCAGATTAAGTGTACACAGACAATGTGCCATATATGATAATCATATGGTGCTCGATTCATATGATAATCATATGGTAATCATATGACAACCATATGATATTTAACATATGATAGTCATATGATTCTCATATGTTAATTTTGGCTGAAAACATATGATTATCATATGATAATCATGCGATAATCATATGTTAACCGAAATATATGATTATCATATAGTACTCGATTTATATGATAATCATATGATACAAACCATATGATTATCATGTGTGGCACATTTGCCTCTGTACCAACCTAAGCATATTGGTACATGAGATAGTTTAATCGAGTATCGTTGTCTTAACATTTAGAATTTTTACTTTGGTAATCATTTTTACAACAATTAAGTGCAGTTTATAAAAATGTACAAGTAACATGTATGTACAAAAAAAACAAAAAAATACCAATCATATATGTTGCAAATTTCGACATGTTGTACACGAGTTTTAAGGAGTAACTTCTCATCAGCAGCACATGAGCAATATACTTTATGCGCCATGACACTGATAGACCATTAAAACAGTTTTTTTTCTCCGATCTAATATATTGACATACATGTAGATTTACAGTTCATGTTGATGACAACTTGAATATTGGCCCCTCAGTCTAGTTACTGGAACTGAACAAGTATGAGAGTATGGATACGGGATAATATGACTCCTTTTAAATTCTATTCTGCATTTTGTATATTGAAAAATAACATGTGTTATACATTTACAAGCATTGTATATTATCATTTTGCAAGTTTGCATTACGGCTTTTCTTTTTTGTATTCGTTTGTTTCCGGAGTATTCCGTTCCTCGTTTCCAAGTACTCTTTATTATCATTGACTACTGTATTTGGTTTTTTAATGAAGATTTTACTGTTTGACGTGTCAAAATTATTGGTTACCCTAAAAAATGGAGGTTGCAATCTCGTCATGTGTGGCTTGGATCAGCCTTTGGGATCATGGTATAATAAACGTTTAAGTGGTTAAGGCCTTAAACTAGTTTGACCCCACCACAGACATGCTCCTGTTCACACTCAAGAAACGTTGGTCATTAATGTCTCAGTGTGTGATTATTTTACTTTTATTTTGAAGTGTCATCAATCTGTTACGCTGGATTTTATTATTTGTGTTTTCAGGGCCTTTTATGACTTACTTAAAGGTGTATATACACTTGTTGAATAACTTTTGTTGGTCTCTGAAAGTATTTACTATTTTGCATTTATGTGTGAAACCATATCCGTTCTTTTTCCTAAGCATATCATGAACTGCGCTGAATATTAAAACTTTTAATTCAAGCACCATATATTGATTGTCGGCCTGTTGTCACAACCAAAAAATAACAAGATGACATTTGTTTGCATTAGGTCTGGCATCGCTTGCTTCTATTATAAAAAACAATCGACTTAAATGTATGAAAGATTAATACAATAAAATTGTTTTCTTCTCGTCACAGATTTACTCGCATAACAAGAGCACTTACGCGGCTAATTCTAGCATTTCAAACAATGCAGTAAGCATTGGTAAAGCTTTGTAATTTTGCCTTTTTCTGCTTTAAAAGGTTTTAAGAGTATTTAATAGAACCTACTAATAACCTTGATATTTCCCTATGTTTTTATTTATATATTCATCATGTAGATGTTGACGAACTGCTGGTAAGATTTCAGATTTTGTAGCCTCAATCTTCATCATCGCTACCGTTTTAATTGTTTACGACAAACTATGACATTTTTTAAAAAGTTAAAATTAACAAAACAAATGGAGTTTTATTGATCTTTTTTTTAAATAATAAAATATTAAAAGTAGGAACCAAAGAAAACAAAAGCAAGCAAATGATCAAGAAGATTCAAAGGTAATCCATGACTTCTTTGGTGAAATGTAAAAAATATTTGATTATGAATTCACACTAATATATGTTGAAAGAGCTATAAATATGCCAGTTTGTCGTGCATGACGGTTAGTGTTTTCACGCGTGTGAGGATAGAAAATATCTCAATACATCGCTGATGTCCTGTAAAAGAAACAAAACACATAACAGACAGACCAGGATCTTTTTCGCCGTCGTAAGAAGTAGGATTAGAACGTTAATTGAAGTAGCTCTCCAGATAAGAATCATGCAAAATGTGATTCGTGATTTGAAAGCCTACATATTTTTACTTTTTGATGTTTTGTTCAAATTTTATAGTAAACAGAAATTATTGGATTTTCAATGTGGATTATCTCCCAAGAGCAGACAGATTGGAATGAATAATTATACATTTCATCATATAGATCTATAAAGTAACTTAACATGTGTAGCCTTTTTTTTTTGGGGGGGGGGGGCATGTATCACATATTACAGAGTTCGCATGATTCTTACCAAGACTATTATTTAAAAAAGAACATAACCCAGAACCAAAGACCAGACAAACCACATATAACAAAGATGACGACACGCACATAGAAACAAAAGTAAATGAGCAACGCAGACTTCACTAAAAGCTGGGAGAATGGACCAGGTGCACCGGTAGGGTAAACATTATCTGCCTTTCTACATCAACTATTTTGAAGGGAAACAATAAGGTAAAGGTAAAGTGATTCTGAGTTGAATAGTGGTAGTCCTATCTCTTTAATACTTCAAATTCTGGAGTTTGGAATTGCCTATTTCAATTATTCATTATGCCAAAACTGATCTCTGAAATATTAGAAAACCATAGGAGATATATGCAGCGTTTGAAATGAACCTCTCGATGCGCTTTACAATAAGCTCAACTTTACAACTGTCCGACGGTCTGTTCAAAAGTTATATCAAAGAGAAACGAATGCGACTCTGATATGATCGTATGACCTTGACACTTTTTTCCATGTAAAGTGATTTAGAGTTGATTGGTTGTAGTATCATATATCTACAACTTCCGGTTTCTGGAGAAAGGCATTATATATTTTCAATTAATCACTGTACCCAAAATGAGCTCTGAAATTGCCCACATTTTTAGTCCCCGTGTTAAACTAAAGATTGGAGATATCTTGTGTTGTTTTTGATCTTTGAAATTTTAGTTTTTTTATCGTGAAGGTATATACTGTATACGAAACACAGGCACTTGGGACCAGGATTTTGTTGGTTTTTTTTTTATTTTAAAAAAAAATATCATTCAATCATTTTGTTTCCATATTTGAGTTATTATGCGTGTTCTCTGACATGTCCGCTTGCTATTTATTGCTGTTTATACTATGCCTAGTTTTCATCTATATACCTCTCTAACAAGGCTAGAAACTGTATAAATTCTTAAAATAAAACATACGAATCGTTGGCCGAGTGGTCTAGGGAGCTGGACTTCGAGCATGCGATGTTGCCATAGATGTCACAGCGGTACGAGTATATATATATATATATATATATATATATAGAGAGAGAGAGAGAGAGAGAGAGAGAGAGAGAGAGAGAGAGAGAGAGGGGGGTCTGAAAAATTCCCAACGATGTTAGATCTGTCAAATTTGCCAAGCAAATTTTTGGTCGTTCCCTCCGATGTATGGTAGTACGGGACAGTTCATCTAGGTGTTATTATGTAGGATAGAGGATCAAATTAATGATGCATGTCACAACAAATCAATATTATACAACGAGTGGTCTAGGGCGCTGGACTTAGTGCAGGCGGTGTTGCCATAGATGTCACAGCGGTACGAGCTCGAGTCCGGCGGAGGAAACGACCAAAAATTCACTTTCTGAGACGTTGTTTATATATAAATATACATATATGTGTTCCTGCCCTGACAAAAAGAAAAAAAAACTTAAAAATAAAAAAAAATAAATAAAGCAAACAAATATTGGAGGATCTTCATTACCACAACACAATGAATTTCAAGATGAATATAATTTGTGTGGAATAAACATATTTACTACTGTTGAGAGCATTTTTTTTCTTTTTGAAATGGATTTTTTTTAGGAAAAAATTTTCTAAGGCTAATATTTTGTAATTTTTATATTTCTGTTTTGTTTTTGTTATCAATGGGATTTCCTTGTCCTTCTTCATCCTTAACATTACTTCCCCTGAATATTCTAAGAAACTTCCGGACTTCCGGCACGGAAACATTTTCAATGCATTCGAATTTTATAAGTTTATTTTTTCTGACTATAAAGACAATGTCGTGCCGGAAATAAGTATTGTGCAAGAAGGAAAATACGATAAGAAACGAACGATTCGTCGACACCGACTGGAAAAAAATTCTAAGAGAAAATCGAAGCGGAGTTACCGTTGGGTAAAAAATGTTCTATTTTTAGAATTTATACATGTACAGTTTCTAGCCTTATTTGGGAAGTACATAGATGAAAACTAGGCATAATATAAACAGCAATAAATAGCAAGTGGACATATCAGAGAACACGTATAATAACTCAAATATGGAAACAAAATGATTTAATATTTTTTTAGGAAAATAAAAAAAAATCCTGGTCCCGAGTGTCTGTGATATAAGAGTAATCAAGGGAACCAAGATTATAGCGGTAATCAAAAGAATGTAATCCAGGGACAAAGACCAGATATGGAAAACAGACATACACAACAAAGAACATAAAGTAACCAAAACCATATATACAAAGCAACAAAAGTAAATGAGCAACTCGGACTCCACTAAAAACTAGGAGCATGGACATAAAATTCAACAGTTATACATATTTTGAACACAGCATGAAAGATCTACTTGAGTACATTCATTTGACACAACACCAAGGACCAATATTGAAAAACAACGAAACTATTCAACAGCTTGTAATTAATGCCTTTCTGTATTTTTTAAGTTCCTATTTGTACATCATCTTGTCAAGTTCATCAAAGAGGTTTATTTGATATATCATTATTGAGGTCTAAATGGACTAAATTTTAAAATTCCAAGTTTCAAATGCAATATTCTATACATTTGTTAAGAGTGTGGGTCAACACTTTAACTAGACAAAAGACAACAAGCTGAATCTACCTCTTGTTGTAAAGTTCGCATCACAAATATCAATTTCATTTCATCGAAAAAGAATCTGGATTATGTTAATAATAGCAAAATGCTCAACTTCATAGAAAGTATGGGTATGGCATATCAAATGAAAGGCAAATAAGTGTACATTACAAATACCATAATGAAACCTTGTCGATTGTAATTTGAAATGGTCATCAAGTGCAAAAATAAAATTATTGTGAACAGTTATAAAAGAAACAAAAGGTCTTTACATGAACATAATAAGGAGAAAGCACCTTTCAATTGTTTCACAAACAACTGACATACTAGTTGAAAAAATTCTATTTCTGACACATTATAGATGATTGATTTTCATAATGTCTACAAATTAATTTTAAGTGCTTTCTACTTGTATATTATTACTTCATCTTGAACTTGACAACCTTACCCACAAAGTTCAAGACTTTTTAGAAACTCCTGGCTTGAATTTACATAATTTTCATTGTCATTCAGAAAGAATGAAAATGCTTGTTTCTTGTCCCTTTTTCTGAAACAGTTCAAAGTAATAGCACCCAAAATCAAAACAAGCCTTCCTTTTGTGGTATGACACCTTATGGTACAATTAAAAAATGATCCATTTACATTTAGTTAAGAAAAAAACCCAGAGTGGATTCAAGCCTTCCTTTTTTAGTATGGCACCTTATGGTGTTTTTTTCATAAAGATCAATACATTTATAAAGTATGGCACCTTATTGTATTAATTCATAAAGATCAGTCATCAGAACTAACTTTCCAGTTCACAGGCCACGAAATACATTTTTCAGAAATTTTTATATGGTGACCCGTAGTAATTAATTTTATAGGCCCACCTCTGTTTTGACAAGCCTTGAGATTTGGACTACTGCTTATGTGTGAAGACTGAAAGATCCATACATTTAAACTCAAGGTATTGTCAGGATATTAAATTGTCTACAAATGCCAAACAACATGGACAGCAATTTTTTTTCACTGCTATATAAAATTAACAGTAGGGCTTTAAGACAAACACATACTAAGATTCAATCTTGGTTTATTATTTACACCCCCTGGTTTATCGTCACATACTTTCTTATAATCACAGTCTTAGGTCAAAAGCATTTCAGGCTTAGTTTAATTTTGACATGTATGCTGAAACAAATGAATCCAGAAACTTCAATCAACATACATTCAAAGCTTGAAAACAAGTATTCAATGAGAAACAAAAATTAACAAAATCTTATCAACAATTACACATAACTTTCTTGTTTCCAAGACGACAAAAAAATAACATAAATAATATTCATCTTTTCATAAATAATAAGTTATCACAAAGACATAAACAATTACTCATTTGCATATTCAACACAAAATATTCAAATTGCATCTGACATATAATACAAATTATGCAAATGTTCATTTCATTCTCAGTCACATGTATTCATGTCATTTCACATGAAATATGTTTAAGGTCAATACATATAAGTTAGTAGCACCATATGCCAGTTCTTTCAGCTTCCCTTTCCTTTAATGCACTTTGTATGAAGTCCTTGTTAATGTTGATACTTCACACCACTTTTAAGAACTTTCACAGCTAGGGAAGATCAAAACATATCTGATACAAAATAACGAGAGAAAGGCAGCTGAGCAGAGAGTATGTGACAGCACACCAACAGCCACATCATAAATGCTTTATCACTAAAAATCTTTTGATAAAATGTCAACAAAATGGAATATATATATATACGTGATGATACATGGCATATGACCAATCATCCACCATGCTTCAGAAATAAATAACACATGCACAGTTTAATGAATTTGTACAACCCATGTTATTAACACAAATATATTTGCTGATTACTGCTTCCATAAACATGTATGATTCAAATCACATTTGAAGGTTTTTTTATTTTTTATATGAATGATAAAAACCATATCTGCATTCATGAAAATGCATGATCCACACCATTTCATTTAAGTATGTAATCCATGATCACAAATTGCCATTCATACACAAGATTTCAGAAACAGTCAACTCCCTACAGCCACATGTAATCAAGATCAAATGATTAATCACATCTATCATGATTATAATCATAGGCAGTAGGAACAGCAGGTACCCTCAATTAGAAAAACAATGTCACTAAAATAAAGTTATTCTCAGCTGTCTACATCATCATCGGCTTCCCGTAACCATGTGAAAAATTGAACGACCTGTTTCATAGCGACACCTTTACCCTCTTGTTCTGCAGTGTCCTTGCTTGTTTCCCACTGATTAAAGGCATCCTCAGAAATAATGTCCTCATCGTATAATGTATCAAATAATGTCCGTAAAACTCCTGTCAACACAAAGTAAAATTAATGTAAGTCCATCAAGTACTATTACAGTGTAGAGAGTATTTCATCTGACACTGGAAGACGTTTCCTTTAAATTAATTCAAGTCCATAACTATGACTATATCAATTGACAACTAATGAATAATTTAATTGTTTCAAGAGAATTTCTTATTTAGTTTTAATTTGGAATCTTTTTTTCCTTGATCAAGAAATCTCCGGGCAAATATTAAGTATGAATTATTATGCAAGTAGCCTAAATCTGACAGTCTCTAACTTACCAGGTGGGTGCTCAAGTTTATGTACAAGTGCTTGCAATGCATAGAGAGCCTGCAATTCAAACTCTGCCGAATGATCTAAGTACTTCAGTAGAACTGCAGCCCGTGCCGTTACTTTGGTAGGGTCAACCTTGGCATTATTACCTTTGCCTATTAAACACAAAAAGGACAGTTTAAATAAATACAGGGTGACAAGATTTCTACTCTGCTGATATACATGTACACATCTATTTTTAACTTTTCCCATAATTCAAACATATCATGTTGACAAATAAAAATCAAGTGTACCACTGATTGCAGGTACTTCATTTTTTCACATGAATGTTGACAGTTATTTATAAAGACTTCATTTACATTTACTTCGTGTAGCTTATGTTTAAACATGAGTAGTTGATTAAACTGACAGTAACTTGCCATATACAGTAGCTGAGGTCATAATAAATTTGGGTAACTATTCCTCGAACTACACTTTAACAGGGGACATTTTCTTCATACATACCAGTTATTGCACTAGAACATACAGCTGTCATTAACGCCCGTATAAATTTCTTGTCTTTGGTGGTAATATCATCCAAATTGGCCTGAAAGTACAAAAAAATAATAATTTCAATTCAACATGTGAGAATAAAAGGTCTTGTAGAGACTATGAGGTATTTAGATTGATGCAATAATGAATAAAGAGCTGCGCTTTAAGCGAATGATATGCCCGTTGCCCTTTTTACTTGTCCTTATGCTTTTTATGAATTTAGACCAACTTTTTTATATAATCTGTTTTACGGGATTTTCTTTTAAAAAATTGGGTTGAGGGAAGCAAATAAAAATAAAAGTCAAAATCTTGGTCAGTCGATGGAAAATATAAACATAAAAGTAATTGTTTTTCACTTTCATTTTTTTCTTTTTTTTCGCTATATTCTAAATGTGCGAAAAGTAAAAGCTTTTGATACCCGATTTTAATATACATTTCACTTCGACAATTATTAAGACTGATCAATACCGTTTTCACAATGAAACAGAGAATACACAAAAATTTTGGAAAGAAGATGTGTAAAAATATTTTCGATGTGTAGATACATTTGTACTCCTTTCCAAGTTTTTGGTTACATTTCCAAAATAATTGTTTTGAATGTGTACTTCAAGTCATATCTGAACATTTCGACCCCTCTGACAATATATTTTTGCCTTGGTAAATACATCAGAACCCACGCCACATTTGATCTTATTGTCACTGATCAGTTATGGTTATTAATTGGAGCATCACATTTGTATCGTGTCCTAGGTATGACTGGATGTCAGCATTTTTATTTATATGACGTGTTTTGATAATGGTTTTATTGGTAGGTGAAATGGTCTTGAAAAAGCTGCAGCTAAGATGTGCAGTGTTGTCCATCGATCTTTGGTTTATGTAATTTGATAGTTAAATTTAAAAAAGGTCTGTGTTGATTAAATAATGACATGTACAATTATTATAATGACCAGTAATCATCAGCTGTCCAAGCCAGAAAAAAATGGTAATTATAGGCAAGATGTTTACCCAGTACAGTATATAAATGTGATTCCTTTAATTTATCCGTATAGGATGATCTTATCTTTGGTGGTTAGATAGGAGCGTTTTCTATACAAGATGATTATTTTGAATTTGCAATTGGTATTGAAGTAGTTGGTTACGTCAGTATCAATTATGGAGGTGGAATGTAGGACGACTCTTAAAAGCTCTTTAAAATGTAAATAATTTATGTGCAGAACGTTTCTACTGTGTTACTAGATATGTTGAGATTAAGACATAACTTTTAAGATAATATTGCCCGCTGGTAAGTAAGGCAGTGTGCGAGAATGTTGTTTGGTAAATAAGCATTTATTTCATGATCATGCATTAAATATATTAATCCTCATGAAGCTGTTTGCACAATAAAAATGTTCGTGTGACCATGGCAGGACACCTTTGTTATGACAACCGCAGCTTTCTCATCGACAATCTCATCAATTATTTCGTTGATGGATAGAGAAACATTCACCTTTCTGTAATCCCCAATAATGACGAGTTTGAAATAATCATAGGCTGACCCTCGTACGCATTACTGTTGTGGTTGACCATTGACCTTCAGTGTTTTTCATTAACTAATGATAAATGCTGAGATCTTCCAATAGCTTACTAGAATAAAAAAATCGCTGATTGGTCACTTCTTTTTTACTTGTCCAATGATCTATTTTCTTTTATTTTTAGCATGGGATTTTCTCACAAATATTCCAGGAGTCAGCAGAATTTACAAAAATAAAACGACATGCATGTACTTTTATTTTTATTTTATTTTTGGCTAAAATAGGGTCAGTGGTCCCGTAAAACAGATTATAAAATATGTTGGCCTTATATGATCAACTAGAAGTACTGTGAGCCCTGTCAAATACCTTAAAGGCTAGAAACCACTAATTCCACTTCCCATAGGCTTCTATGCTAATTTCACAATATTCAATGGCTTCCCTGGACTTTACCTTAATTTTAACCTGCAGAGGACTATATATCAGCATGATTCTACATATGTCAGCTCACAATCCTCAGAATGGCATGTGGGGTTAGCAGACTTGCAGTGCAGTACTGGTCACCAAAGTGAAGGGTCTATAAATAGCATGGGAAATCCCAGTGTTTTCACAAGATAGGGGTATATTTAGAAATTTAGGCTTAACATCACAAGAAGCAAAATGCACCTATAAAATGTACAGAAATGTTTTTCCTTTCAGAAACTGTTTAAATTTTTTAAATAAGATGAGAATTTTTTTCACACCACTATGAGGAACAGGGGTAATTTCTGCGTAGGACTATTTTTGCGTACGTTCCAAATGCTCATTGGTTGAATTGGTGGTCTCTGTAACCTAAATGCTATACATAATATGTCCCGTCTTAGACGGGCGTATAAAAACATAAATTAGCATAGCGTTATCTCCAACACACATGGACGTTTAATTTTCCCCATTACCCATGGTTTTTTCCAACATGAATTTCTAGTTTTGAGCGGCAGATTGATATTCATGTTGTGAAGTTTTGACAAGAGAGAGTGCAAGAGTGAGATTACTGAATTTATTTCACAGTGTGAATTATCAAAATTTATTACACTGGGAACACTCAATTAAACACTGCTATCTATATAATAATTGTTTCTGTTGCCTTAGACGTAAAATTAATATTTTAAGAAGTTCTAAGACTTTTAAATTAAGTCTTCAAAAAAACTGGTATAAATTCTATTCCACCTGTAGGCCAGCTATGCTTACATAAAAAGTTCAGTAAAAAAAAGTATGGGCATGTGGGTCAGTCTACTGTCAAGACTGTACATTAAGTCTTTTTCAATCATTTATAGATTGAAGTTGTTCTTAGCATAAATAACATATTCAGTAACAAAATCTATACCAGTTTCAGTAACGAGGAATTCACTTGTTCACCACTGTTTGTGTAAGACAGGGATAACTTCAGATCATCATCAACTGGTCTTTCATTTCAATGTTGCCAAAAGTTTACCAAATCAAACAATTACACTTGTACAATAAGCCTACTTTTTCCACAATTTAAGTAGCTCTCCAGCTAAGGATCATGCAAAATGTGATTCATGGGTAAAAAGCCTACATATTTTTATTTTTGAAATTTTGTTTGAAATGTCAGAGTAAACAGAAATTAACATGTGGTTTTTCACATAACCCGTGCTCATAGGAGATAAAAATTATATAGAATGCACAGCAGATTTCAAAATTAAGGGAGATAACTCTGTAAACGACGCCAAATACAATAGAATCTACTGGATTTTCAATGTGGATTATCTCCTAAGAGCAGGCAGATTTGAATGAATAAGTATACATTTCATAGTATAGACCCATAAAACAATTTAATTACAAAAATAAAAATATGTAGCTTTTTTTGGGGTGTATCACATTTTTCAGATTTTGCATGATTCTTACAAAGGCTACTACTTAACACTCCTTACCTCTATCCAATCGAACACTTCCTCATTTTTGACACAAGAGTTTACTATTAAGTCTTGTAGATGTGTCTGTATTCTATCTAATGGCATTCTGACTGTAGGGGTTGTTGGCTGACTTCCATCCCCAGTGGTAAAGTCTAGTTTCTACAATTATTAACAAGTAATATTTTAAAATCAAAATCTTTGAAAAATACACATTAGAAATGATCACAGGCAAAAACAAGGTTTTTTTATGACAACACTTGTTTATGATTCATTTTCATGCAAGAAGATCTCGACTTGATTCAACTTATAAACACCTAAGTATATTCAAAAGCACAATCATTTTTACAGAAATTTCACACCATACATGATAACCTTGCACCCCACAACATTTAAATAAAGCATACCTTATCTTTTAAGAATTGAGAGATCTGATCTTCAGGTACAAAATCTGACCATTCTAAACCAGACTTTCTCCATAAATCACCAACTTTTTTATGACCCTGTTAAAAAAAAAAGACATATGATTATCCTCGGAGAGTATTGGTGTACCAAATTTTCTATGATATGCAATGTACTAAAGCAGTTGTGTAGTATTTATTTCACATTTCATATGTTGAAGAGACACAAATGTAGACTAGCTTGGCTTTAATCCAAAAGTGTTATACAGGACTTCAGAAAAATTGGTCAATGACAGAAAAAGGCCATATTCGGTGAACAGGAAGTAGACGTCTGACAGGTCTGGAATTGGATCCTTTGATATGGGACCTGTACCTGATGCTGGATACCAAATATCAAGATGCTGCAATGAGAATTTGCTGAGAAATGTGTTAAGAAAACAGTTTTCTACATTCCTGACATTCACCTTACTATAACCTGATTTTTGGCAAAAAAAGTAAGAATTAGTTCAGATATTTTTTAAATTAAATTCGGCATCCTGATGTGGAGAAAATTTTCTTACCTCACGGTCACTAGCATCATGTAATATTTCTGCCATTAAAATTCCAGCTTTGCCACTTTCTTTGAGAGGCTGGCAAGCCTCTTTGAGGAAGCTCAGTGGAACACTGCCATCTTGTACCATTGGGCCTAACAGTTCACCAAAATACTGCCAGATTTTTGGAATGTCTATTTCCATATCTTCTGCATATCCAAGAACTGTGTTCAGGCTATTTAAAAACAAAAAATCTAGTTGTATATTCATACTTGATCTGTAGCCTATCAATATCCTAAATCAAACTTCCTATAAATATCTGCAACCATTTGGCTTAAGTCAGGGAAACTTCTGAAAACCTCTACATACTGCAAGATACTAACAAAAATAAGGAAGAAGACTACTGATTAAACAAACTTCAAAAAGCAATATCTGTTCTGTCTTAATTACATTTTTTCTTCTTATAAAATTGCTTGTATAATTCGCATAAGAAAACACAACCAGAAGTCTCAGAGAATAGCTTCATCAATTTATCAGAACTGGATAACTATAAAGAATTTCATCACAGACTGTGTGATTGTGTTAAGTGACTTAATAAAATCATAATAAATCTGTCCAATTTCTATAAAATACTAACCCTTGTAAATACTGTTTGTCAGAAATGACATTTTTCTTGACTAGATCATGAAGCAAAAGACCTGTGTGTCGTCTTGAGACACCAGATCTTTCTAGAACTTGGTTAATACATTCAGATACGAACACATGTATGGTAGAGGGTGAGTTTAGTTCTTCTACACATTGAAGAGCTTCCTGTAAGAGAAAAAAAAAATAGGTAGTAGTTCGAACAGTGCAAATGAAAAAAGAGCAATGGTTAATTATGGAGGTAGACCTAGGGTAAGGGACATAACCCTTGAAATCAGTGATACTTTTGTATCATATTCAATTTCACCAAAGCCTATCAAGCTTTGCTTTGAAACAGAATGAAATCAATCCAAGTTACTTTGATGCTTTACGTGAAATTGATGTCAAATGTGAATATAAACATTCCAATGATTAGTAAGAAATTATGTCCCTTACCCAAAGTCTACCCACCTAAGATCAAATTTGGTAAACCAAATTATCCAACAAAATTTTAAAATCCATTGAAAATTGAATGCACCAACAAACTACATAAACTCATAAATCCACATACATGTCTGTTGACAAACCATGCAAACGGATTTCCCTAGAATTGTAATACAATTGTAAACAGTATCAATTCAAAACCAAACAAGAAATTATGAATAACCTGTGATTTACAGATGTTAAAAATACTGATTTGAAAAAGTGTGTTATAGAATGAAGGAATAATGGATAAAAGTAAATTATATCACCCTCCTACAGAGCAGGGGTATAACTAAAAACCACACACATCAAATGTACTGGGAATACAAAAAATTACGCAATCCAACCTTGAATTAAATTGATGCAACTGTTTTTCCAGGAGTAATTCCAAAGGAGCTGTGGCTAATACTAGAAATTTGACCAGTAATCATCATGTTTTATATGTTCTAATGACAATTTAAAAATAAATACTGGACAAAACTTATTGTTACTGAATAATGCCTTCCCTTGGGAATCTCAACCCTAAATTCTAGCCACACATAAAGAAAAATTAATCTTGGGTTAAAGATGTCGTACTTTGTATCTTTATATATTTGCTCAAATTCTGCAGATGAACTTCTTAAATTACCTTTATATCTTGTATATGGAGGTATTCGTCTAATATTGCATGTGTTTTCTTAATCATATCATCTTCGGATATTTCCCGAGATTGAGGTGCAGCCACTTCAAGCTCTTTAGAAGAGCTTTCTCTTGGCTCACGTCCTCTGCTGCTTTCCCTGCTAGGTCCTTCTCTTGGTGTGGTTTGACCACCAGCGATTGACCTGTAATTCCAAAATAATGAATATAAGTTTGATCTTTCAATAATTAAAAACAATCTTTTTGCCTCTGATTATCTCTTACTCAAACATTCTGAATTCAGATCTATTAGATTTGTAGCTAACTTACAACATAGTGAAGATAAATGTATATCATTTAACCTCCTCCATTAGAAACACTCCAAAACTTATCTTATCATCGTCATATACAGACTACTACGAGTCAGTTCTGGTATCATAGCATTTAATTTGAAGTAGCATTACATAAAACCAGTTTCAGTAACGAGGAATTCACTTACTCACCACTTTTTTGTAAGACAGGGATAACTTTAAATCATCATCAACTGGTTTTTATCTTCAACTTTTTATAAACATTACTTGACATATTTACTGAATATATTATTGTAGAACTAATTCTAGCTCTTATCTTTCACATTACCTAGCAGCAGCAAGAGCTCTTTCTTTCTCTTGTTCTTGTGAAGACCTTGGAGTTATGCCCCTTGGTCGACCAAATCCTCTGCCTCTACCACCATCCCTAGCAGGACTAACACCGTACCGTGATCGTCCTTCTTCCTCAGGTTTGCTGAGTGCTGAAAATCTACAAGTTAAGTTATAATTTAATCTAAGTTCAATCAAAGAGTTTCCAAGGAATTGAAATGGATGGTTCATGAAGATGAAATAAAAATCCTTTAAAAATGCAATTCTTGCACTTAAAGCACAATAATTAAAACAAAACAATTGAATAATAGTGAGCAGGCAAGATATCACAAAGCCAACAAAAAAAGCAGAAATTTACAACATTGGAAGTAAACATAGTGTAAAAAAAGAAATCGAACAGTAAATTCCAGATTTGAAAAAAAAAAATAATAACAGAAGAGAAGCATGTCTGGTAGATGTCTTTTTTTTTTAAGAACAATGTCAGGCAAGTCATTTCTCCATAGGACACCTAATTAAGTTCTATCTTTCAAGTGATTCTTACAGAGTCACACAGACACTAATTGGATGCTTTACCTATTTCCTGGTGCTTGTTTCTCCTGCTCTTGAGAAGATTTAGAAGCACCACCACCTGAGCTTCCACGTCCCCAGCCTGAAAATCTTGCAGCACCACCCCCAGGTCCCAACTGAATATTCTCATCAACATTTTGCTGTAATATAAAGACAATCAACATTTTTACTTCTCTTAAACCTAAAACCTCAAGATATTAGAACCTATATTTATTCAAATGCATTGTGTCTCAGAACTGCATTGTCACCACCATGATTTCAGACAGGGATAACTAGTTATTCATCATTGACAACATGAATTCTTAAACCAACAGCTTTTTCAAGGTAAGTAGAATAGAATATCTTTAACTTTATGAAGTTTTCTGATTACTTTGAAGTCCTATGTATTACAAAACTGAGCTATGGTAGATAGCAACTACCTGAAATTGAACCAAGAAGTTCCAGTTTTAACACAAAAAACTGAAAACTGAATTGGTGTTAACATTAGCTAACTTCAGTTGCTACTAATTGTAAGTACATAATATCTGTTCAGAGATTAAATCACTAATTTTTTCAAGTACATACCCTAGATAATTTCAGTCTTGAAGGATCAATAGTTTGCCGCTCTCCTCTCATGTTGGGTCTACCACCACCAACAGTGTTCCAGCCATCTGGGGTACCACCACCCATACCAGGCTGACCACCCATTCTAGGACCTAAAAATGCAGACAAATTTTAATTGGATAATCCCCGATTGAATGGAAAAAGGAAAAGGACAAATTTATATATCTAATAAGATCAGATAAAATTTTCCGCATTCAGTCAAGTCCATACACAAGCTGGATTATAATAGAAATAACCAGAAACCCGAGACAAATACTCCATTGAATATTGTATGCATGAAATAGCCACTTTACAACTGAAGTTACTTTCATCATCTACAGTATATAAACAGATGAAATCTGAACCAGTTTCAGTAACGAGGAATTCACTTGTTCACCACTCTTTGTGTAAGACAGGGATAACTCAGATCATCATCAACTGGTTTGACATTCTATGAAATGTATGTACAGAGTACACATAAAGAAGACACAGCCACCAATGACAATATCTACAGCAGTTTGACAATCAAAAGCCCACACTGGCCATAATATCTTCACTCCTCCCTAATACCCATTATTCATTCCATTACCTCCACCCCTACTTCCTCTAGCACCACCTGGCTGTTGTGTCCTCTGTTGGACAGAAATTGTATTCAGTAAGATCTGTTTCTCGGCCTCCTCCTGTTTGGCTTCTTTATGAATCTGTTCTATTGTTTTAGGATTATTTTCATCTCTTCTCGGTACCCAATTACTCTACAATTGAAGACATAAGTTCAAAACTGTAATCAGAAATACAGCATGATTATATTTTGTTACATAACAAGCAACTGCATGTAAATATCAAAAACACAGCTTTTCTTGCATGAATGCTCAACAAAATGCACTAAGTGCCGAACAATTTGAAATAATTGTATCAAACCTATTCATAAATTTACTATGTTAATTGCAGTTAGAGTACCATCACATAATCATTTCACTGTTACATTTGGTAATTAAGTGAAAGTGTTTGTAAGGATCAGGCAACATGGGAAAAATCAGAAACCTGCACGTCATAACCCCACCGATCTGACAATGTAATATGACTCAAGGATACTTTCTATATTTGAAAAGACCATTATTTGATCTCTGCATCACTGGCTTTGCTCAGAAATTTTTCAATAGAATGTTAGAAAAAATGAGATTTTTGAGATACTTATCTGCCCTGAAAATGTTCATTTTCAGTGCATTTGAATGAAATGAAATTCAATGCACCAACAAGATATGGAAAATATTGTCTTTTTTCCTTGATTCTGATGGTGCAAATAGTCAAATTATGCCATTAAAATGATGGGTTTTTTCATAACACAATTCATCCACTGCCCGATTCTTAGACAGACTGACACTTAAAATGTAAATCAAATTTACCACAATTTAGTAAAACCAGTTTCAGTAACAAGGAATTCACTTATTCACCACTGTTTGTGTAAGACAGGGATAACTTGCATCATCATCAACTGGTTGAACAGTTTTTAAATGCCAATTTTTCAACACTCTTTCCCATGAAATGAGTTGAGTGTATGTCTCTTTGCCAGTTTCTAGCAGGAAACAGTACTAACAGTAACTACAAACCTGTCGGAGTTCAATGATATCTTGTAACATAAATCGGACTCTTGAAGATGTCTTCTTTTCTTCTACAATTTTATGCATTCTTTGAAAGTACTGATCAACTCGAGGCTAAAAAATATTAACATA
Source organism: Perna viridis (assembly GCA_037379345.1). Taxonomy (NCBI): domain Eukaryota; kingdom Metazoa; phylum Mollusca; class Bivalvia; order Mytilida; family Mytilidae; genus Perna; species Perna viridis. The sequence continues at coordinate 7,452,127 of CM074522.1, read as the reverse complement.
AAGGAACTTGTAATATTCTCCTTAGTTTTATTTAGCAGTAAGTGTGAATTCACTAAAATACTTTTTAATCTCATAATCCAGAAATGTAAAAATGATAATAGCAAGAACACATACTGACCATCCAATTCACAATTGACCGATAGAAACGATGTGAAAAAAGTTAAAATTTACTTTGTATCAACATGTGTATACTAAATTCTCACTAGACCAGTTTCAGTAACGAGGAATTCAAGTGTTCACCACCACTATTGGTGTAAGACAGGGATAACTTTTGATCATCATCAACTGGTTTTCATTTGAAATTCATGATTATATTTGTCCCTTTGAAGACAGACTTCTATCATTAGTTTAATATTTCCATATTCATCATTATCAATGAGAAGATATAACTCTCAAGTCAAATAACGATAGTTTATTCATTTTCATAATATACATCAAATTTTAGATACATTAAGAAAGAAGAACAATAATATTTGTTAACAATACCTCTTAGATCTAAGTACAACAGATGTTTAAGTATAATTCATATCTGTTGAAATTTTAGTGGCAACTTGTGATCCATAAAAATATCTTACCTTGGCCTTATCAGAGTCTAATTCTTTTCCTATTGTCCTTAACAATTTACATAAACATTCCAAACTCTCTTCATCCTTATTATTGAGCAATTTAAACACACATTCATGCATGATAGGTTCTGTCAACATCTTCAATTTAAACAATTCACCAATAAATCTACAAAATAAAAGGGATGTATCAAGATATACTTTCAACTTGGAGTAATAAATAATATCTTACGATCAAGTTCTCAAAATATTTTATATCTGAGATCAGTTAGTGTAACATATAATACGATTTTACAAATGGATCAGTGAAAGAGATGAAAGGCCGAAATACAAATAAGAAAATATGACTGAGACCTTTTCTACACTTCAACTTATATCTTCAATACAAACCTGATGTTTCCAAGAGATCTTCTTCTATTATTGGTTTCAGCAAGTTCTATTTCTTCTTCGATTTGAGCCTTCTTATCTTCCTAAAAAATGAAATTAATACACAGTTTTATAACTATTAAATTAGAAATTCAATATCATTCAGAACAAATATGTCACTCTTTTATTTTTTTCTCTGGAATTTTTCTCATTTTTCTACTATTTGGCTCAAATGACCAATCACAACATTTCATACAACTTTAGCTGCAAACAACATTGAAAAATTTTGGTCCTTCATTGAATTATAATTCAATATTTGCTTTAACTTGCATATTCAGTGGATAACATCCCAAATTTCATGGCATTAATTTTGATTGAAGTTCAGTAATCTTTTTTAGCAAATGAAGATGTTAATTTATAATTTTATTGAAATTGAACTATTCAACAAGCTCATTTTAAGAGCATTAGAATGGGAGATACTTGAATTATATTTGAAGGTTTGATATTATCATTCCTGATTTAAAAAAAAATGGTTGAAATAGCCATTCTATCATATTCACGATGGACACCAATAATATTCAAATACAGTATCTCCTTATGTAGCAGCATTAACAAGCTTCACATAAAAATATACCTAATTCTTAATAAAGCAAATTCTATATCATATACTACCTACCGCTGCTTCCTTCAACTGAACTCTCATTTTTTGAATGTCATCATCATTCTTTTTGTCTTGTTCGAACTCTCTCTGACATCTAGTGAGCAGAATAGCACGGAAGTTTACAAATTCTCCTGGTTTGGATTCTGACTGTACTTTAATCTAGAGAAAACAATCAATTTTAATTTTAACAATAGTGGTAAAAGTTTCAATGAGCTAAAAAAAAAAAAAAGAAAAAAAAGAAGAAAAAACCAGCCTAGAATACTCGTGTATTCTGTGTTAGCACTATCAGAATGTCAAATGCTAAATGACACTTAAAAATGTCAAGTTTAAGTCCATTATAAACTGGTAAATATACACAAATCTTTCTTCCATTTGTTCAACTCAATGGGTTGAAAATAAGTTTTTCTTAAGAGACATCCATTCAACACTTGAGTCAAGACAGCAGCAAACATTTGATAAAGCATTTCATTTGACGAAACATAATATATCTTTGAAGTGATAATAAATACCACTTCTATTTCTTCTAACATACCGAAGTCAGATATCTGCACATGCTGGCATAGGCTACACTAAATCCCGGTTCAGCAATTGCCTAAAAACACAAAAGTAAATAAAATTTCAGTTTTCATTTTCCATTAACAGGTACAGAATTCTATTGTTTCTTACACAGTTTTTTAATTGCTGGACTATTCTGAAAAAGTCTCACATAATGTGGAAAAGTTGTATAAAAGTCAACTTGCAACACACGAAAAATTGCCAGAAGCCTTAGAACTGCAAAAGGAAGACTTGAGTCTGATAATAAGTTTAATCTACTTTCCTGTAAACATTCGATCAGGTTAAGACTTGCCAAGTTTATGTCAAAACATTTTGATATTTACCTTTTCAAAAACAAGTTGAGCAACCCCTTTCAGATGTTCCTCAGATGTGATTTCCAATTCTGACATTTGTTTGACCAAAGTCTGAAATTTCTGGGGTGTAAGTTTGTTAAGAATACCCCTGGCTTTCTTGTACAAATCCTGAAATAGTTACACAATGTTATTTGAAAGTATATGTACATGATTCATGCTGAGTGTTCTTTTAAAATCAAAACTTTCTTAACAGATAATGTCACGAAAGTAGTTGCGATTAAATCATGACAATTTTTAAATAGATTTACATTTTCTGTGGACAGTTATGTTTAATCCTATTTTGGATCTCTTAAGAATAATTACATATTTTTTTTGTCTTTGCTATACACAGGGATGATTTTACTAGGTCTACAAACGAAGCAGAAATTGGCAAAATTGTAAGTAAATATACAGTAAAAAAAAAAAGAAGCGTAACGGTAAAATCCGGATTTGAAATAGCTAATAAGCGGGAAAAAATCATCCCTGTATACAAGTTTAAAACACAACATAATCGAGTTATAAAATGGAATAATTTCTCATCAGGTTACAAAATGGAGTGATTCTTCATCAGCTTAACCAGTTTAAACACTGCATATAGCTAATACATTGTAAATACTCAAAGCAGTAGGTGAGATCCATCATATCCTATGAATTTATACAAATCTGAATTGATTGATATAGCTATGCACCTACCTCAGTCTTAAGTTCTTCAGCATTCTTTTCCTCTTTGGCCTCTTTGTGTGATGGCTTCCAAGCTGATTCTGCTTTGTGTAATTTAACTTCTTGTTGCATTGATGACAAATTAATAACTTTCTGTGCACTGGGTCGGTCAGGTATTCTCTTTTGTTGTGAATTACGCTTTGGTAAATTCCCACTCTTAAAAAATAAATTCAAAATATCATATTACTCAAGATGACCTACAAATGGAATTAAGAATTTAAAACCCATGTGAATGGTTGATATGGAAATATTAACAACCTCACGGAAAGATTTAATTATTTCTTAACAACACAAAGAATATTTTTATATTTCTTGCTCCAGGACATCTTTCATTTCCCAACCTTGCAAAAGAATAGGTGATGTAAGATTCATTTTCTCACAATGAGTTTGTTTCAGGACTGAAACTGCTGGTATTTTTAATGAGAAAACATTGTCCTGAAAATTATTTCCTAGAAATAAAGAACTTTTATGTGTAATGAACAGGAAAGTGACTTATGAGGAACATTGAATTCACTATCATTAGTGTGTTTTCCTTCCCTAGACAATGGTGTATGACTATATGTTAGAAGATGGTGCCAGTACTTGCCTTTAGTCACTAGCCTGAAGCTACTAAAAATTGATTTGTGCTCGTGAAATGATGTGTAGTTTTCTTGTTTCGGGCTAGTTGATCCTATATAAATCCTATATTATTCAGTCTAGTCGTTGTTGAAAATTTTGATACACTTTAGTGCTATCTGAAACATTTTTGTGTTAGAATGCACAAAAAGCACCCTGCTGAAAGTTTTTGGAAGAGCTTTAAGAAGTCAAAATTTAGAAGCACTGTTTTAAATCTTTTATTATGTCATTACTTTTTTTGATAAGTGCTTACTGCTGATTACTTTTGTAAGGAATGACTTACTCTAGATGGTGTTCCTTTCACATATCCAGGTGTGAAATCAAATCCTCCACCAGCGGCGGCTGAAAAACTGAATTCTCTAGGACCTCTGGCATTACTGACCATCAGTGGCTGCAATTTACGAAGACAACTTAAAAAGTGTGATCAAATAAGGACAACATACAAATTTCAAACCCAGCTTTTAGAGACTGAGAAACAAACATATCATATAAAGACAAAGTTTGCACTTGAACATATTATGTATGTGATTAAACAGCATTTTCTTAATTCTTAGTAAATGTTAAGGAGAAAAACAATGAAGGGTTTTAATATCAGTGCTCCCCTTTACCCACTAGCCCAAATCCCATTGGTAGTAAAAATTGATCAGTTCATAAAATTTGAATACTTTTAACATCGAGTTTTTGTGTCATGCCCTAAAGACACATTCATGAACTCACCTTTTCTTTTTCAGTTATACCAATGTTTTCAAAAAGTCATTATTAGAACTAAAACAGCTTTTATTGCACATCATTCAGATTAAATTAAAAAGTTAATTTATCATTGATAATTTAATTTCAGAAGTAACACACTTTCTGACTGGATTAAAAATGGTATCCATCATCAAACTTTTCCGATGGTTTACTCGTTGAATTTTATTAAAAATTAAATGTAGAACTGGCTGTTATAATTTTTCAGTCTATTTGAAATAACCCAAATGCCAATGGTGTACACTTGAAAATAATTTGCTATGCAGGTTATTTAGTGTGCATCACATAATCGAGGTTATTTCTTCATAGACCAAAAAAAATATAACAGTCATTCCTTAAAAAGAAAAATTCAGAACTGGAATCTTACTGTGTCTAAAATAATATCTGGCAAATCAGGTAAGCCTTTTGGTTTGGTTGTAGACTTCTCAGCAAACTGCATTTGAAGTAAGAATTCTCTATCATATAGTTTCTTTCCTTCCATATTAATTGGACTCCATTGATCTGAAATATCGTGGTTATTATTTCACTTGGCCGTTTATGTTATTACTATATCTAATTATTTTTGCATTATCAGTAATTCTAACATGACATCTTCATATTCAAACAGTACATGTCTGTACAACCACACATTTAGCACCTGCGCACTGTCTCTTTCCTTTCGCTGTCGATTCCAGACAAAACACTCATTTAACAACATTTACGCGATGATTTAACGACTGAGAGGTTAGCTAATTGAAATCAATTAATTATATATATATATACACACACATTTAACACATATGATGACATAAATATACAAATTTAATCCAACTTCCATACAGGGGAGGTTAAACGGAACAGCCATTACTTTGGCTACGCCTAGGGAAAATTTCGTCACAAAAATTAACGTATTTGTCATATTAGAAAAGAAATAAGTCCTTCCGGAAGTAGATCTGTACTCATTTTAACTTGGGTTTGGCATTAATGTTCTCATTTAACAACTCCGTGTTAAATCATCCAATATAAATGACATACCCATGTTAAAATGAGTACAAATCTACCCACTCCATGCTCTCAAATAATCTCTTCTAAATATTTGAGTATGGGTGAATCATATTGCATCATATTGTAAATGTACGATTTTAAAATCCCAGCCTAATTTTTTATTTTTGTCAATTTTTCAGAGACAGGAGGGATAAGAATCTACCACCTAATTTTATTTAGACTATGCCATGCTTGCCACAAAATGTTTTTAAGAGCTCATATTTCTAGCAACAATGAACAAAATTCAAAATTTAATTTTATGGTGATTCTATTCATGGCATTACAGGAAGACATGTATGTAAACATGCATGTACATGTTATACTATTTTTATCTGAACAAAATCTACCTTCTTTATATGTATATCTAAGTTTCTGTCCTGTCGATTCAGTCTCCTCTTCTGCAGACATTTCCGTATTTTTCTCATTTTCTTGTTGAACTTTATCCTCTACACTGATCTGTACAACTGGAATCTGTTCTACTTCTGGTTGTGTCTGTTTGACTTCTTGTTCTACAGGTGTCACCTCAACTTCAACTGGTTTTTCTGTCGTTGGGGCCTCAGGTTCAGCTTCCTTTACAGTCTAAAAAAATTAAAATAAAATTCTACAATTCAGAAGCTGAACATTAAAATCAAAATCTTGAAATGTTATTAAAAAAGTGCTCGAAAATAAGTCAAACCATTACTGTTACCAGGAAATCAATGAGTGAAAACCCATGGAGTTCTAGAGGGCTCACAAGTATATCACAGGGTGACAAATATAACATCACTATTGATACCAAGTGGACATTGGGATAACAAGTTTAAACAAAAATCAAATTTTCAAGGACAATTTTACAAGCACTAGAATTGGGTAGGGGAATCAAGATATATACATGTGTAGGAGGTCTTCAAAACTGACCATCAGCCTGACCGCAATGGCTGGTAAAAATACTGGTGTGCTTGCAGAATTTGGCTAACATGCCAATGATTTCTATAAAGGTTCATTAAAACTTTTGAGCTTAAGCTTGTTGTCAGAAACTCATATGGCAAACACTGCGTAGGTCAGAACTAAAACAACTTGTGACTTTACACAATTGTCAGGAAGTGCAGGAAAACCAAAATCTAATAATTTTAAAAGGCCAACTTACTTTGACATCAACAAATGCATCCATATCAGATCCTTCCATGTCTTTTTTATTGAAATCTTTAAATTTCTTCTTAATTTTCTCTTTCCTTGTTTCTCTTGCTGTAAAAAATAGAAATAAAATAGTAATTTTATCAGCAGATTTAAATAAATAAAAATGTAAATTTCGAAGTTAATGAAAGAAAAAAGAAAACTATAAAAATAAAGGGCTTAGATTGGTTATATACATGTACCCTCCCTTCATGTTCTTCAAAAGCCAACAAGAATGCTATGTGTAGACATATGTCCCCTTGCCGCCACAAAAAAAGTTAAGAGCAAAGCCCTTTAACACCTGTAAAATTTGTAGAATCAAAATTGCAATGCAATCTGATCAACACCACATATGTTAACAATCTTGAAAATCTGAAATATATCTGAGCAGCAATGTCAGAGAAGTTGTGTCCACCAAGTTCCGATAATGTAGCATGTACAAATTCAACTAAGTGCCGTAACTCCTGTAAAATCAGTCAAATCGAAATGCAATATGATCAATTACATATGGTGATGTTCAATCCTACTAAATTTGCACAAAACCCATTGAGCGGTTTCCAATGAGTTGTGTCTACAAAGTGTGGCATACGGATGCACACACACTGACACCAGTATTTCTGTCTCTCCCCTTCCATGTTGTGGCAAGGGAAAAAAATATTTTTAGACTACTAGTCAACTATATTAGTCACAGTGACAAGCCATAGTATCTTGAAGCTCTGCCACTTTTGTTACAACCATTAAAAAGTTAACAGCAGGATCTGCTAAAACTGGTCTCGATATTCAACTTTTAAATTAGGTGTTTTATAAAAAAATACAGAGCTTGAAATGGGCGTGTAAAATTTCAGTGTGGACCAATAAAATTATCATCCCAGAGCCCACTTGGTCATAACAAACCATGCTATTTTCTGAGGACTCGAAAATGCAGAATTTTAAACATTCCTTGACTAACCATACATTATTTAAGATTTAACTTGAATAAACTGTTAGGGCTGTTCCCGTATAACATACATGGGACCTGGGGACGGCATTTTTAAAAAAATATATACTTGGTTGTGGGTTGGTGGAAAATGCATCTATGGCACAGTACTGGGCTTGGAAATTCGCTTCTGTGAGTGGTTGTTGGGAAAATGAAGGAACATTCTGTTGAAAGTTGTTTTTTACTTTCTCGAAATGGTCCAAAATGAATCCCTGTCATTGTATAAACCTTTAATATAGTTGAGTTACGCGCTTTTGTTGCCGGCAGTTCGCGCCATTTTTACAGGTGTTCCGCCCGAAAATCGCCCTGTGTTTGTTTTGACATTATTCTTCCGGTATTCTCTGGGTTTAGCTGTGGAGCAATGGTGCAACCCGAGACACCCGAACATCAGAAAAGATGTCAACTTTTGTCTTTTGTTGATGTGGTTCATAAGTGTTCCTCATCTCTCGATTTTTTATGTAGATTAGACCACTGGTTTTCCCGTTTGGATAGTTTTACACTAGTAATTTATAGCTTACTTTTCAGTGTGATCCAAGGCTCCGTGTTAAAGATTGTACTTAGACTTATTATTATGGTTTATACTTTAAATGAATTGTGACTTGTCTCATTGGCACTCATACCACATCTTCTTATATCTATTCAGTGTGTCTGAATTATCATCAAGGCAACTCTTCCCCAATTAAACTTCTTTTGAAACTGAATTTGAACAGCTGTTAAATCACTATGTAGTCATTGCATATTGGTATCAAGAATAACCTATTCCAAAACTTCAAAATGAAAGGGTATGGGCTATGGAATGAATGTGTAGGTGACAAAAATACCAAATTATCAAAGAACAGGGCTTTTACTTCTGTTCTTCATCTTAGAAATTGTCAGAGAGTCTACAACAATGGACAAAATTTCCATACCCTTAAACAAGATAGCCACCAGTGCGCAAAGGAGCAGAATTTTCCATATGGATAAACATCAATATTACTTTATACTCTCTTGTTCCTCACCTGCACAGAGTGCATGAAAACTTAAGTGGTGCTTAAATACAGCAGATTTCCAGCTGAAAGTGCTAGGTATACAAGTTTTCTTGAAATCATTGATCCCCAATAAAACAAATGGATTTTAGGAAACTTCACACAACTATCAAGGCAATCATATGGATACACACAGAAATTTTAACTGGTTAGATGAGATACAAATTAGTTCATGGTAATACACCCGCTTCATATACGGTCACTGTTGTACAGTGTGGATCAATAAAACTTCTGCATTATCTTCTATCTCTCGTAAATATACCAAATATCATCGACCTGTGATATAAAGTGGTTGTTGAAAATTTGCTATGGACAAATACTCTTACAATTGCAAATACCAGGAAGGTAATCCCTATATTCTGGCCTTCTTCAAATTTGCTCTTAGGCAAGACAAAAATCAAGATTTAGCTATGCATTGAAAAGAGGATATGTGTGCATAAAAATGAATGTTGATATATGAAATGATTTTAATGTACAGATATATGAATGCACAAGAGGTAAAAGCATTAACAGCGAAAATATATGTTTTTTAATCAGTGTCTTAGCTAGGCAAAATGGAGGGGTGCAGTATCCTGTCATAATTAACCCTCAGGTATACCTCAGGTAATTATTGGTGATCATGCAGCTGATCAGGGTTGTCGGATGATGCTCATTTACAAGTAGAAATTGGTTCCCGATTGGATCTATCACCATTTCATGGACAGCCAATCATTGGTTAATAATTATTTTGTCTGTGGTCAACATGTGGGCAGCCATTTTTTTCGAGAATAGTCTGAAAACCGGAAACAGGAAGTAGTCACGTAGTAAAAAAGACGGACTGATGCTAAAAATTTCTAGTTGGCTTTAAAAAAAATTTTTTTAATTTTGGTGCAGTCCACAGTGAAATTCCGCAGTCGGTCGGGTAACTGGAAACAGAGGTATAATTTTATTTGGCCTAAGTGTTTTCTTGGAAACCTCAAAAGACCTAACTCCCAAAAAGAACCAAATACTATACAGAGTATGAAAACCAAAGGCTGTCTAGACAATTTTTAAAAGAATAGCAACTCAACAGGCCATGGCTGTTAGACTGAACAAGAGGCTCCCAGTAGACTGAACCACTTACCTGGTCATTTTTCCCCATTCAAGGGCAAAAACTCTAACAAGTTGTCAAGGAGTTGTCCGACAACTTTCATCACTTCAAGAGTTTTGTAGGCCTTACAATAAGGATCATTTCAGCAATTTGGCTAAAAATTTGGCTAAACCTAACAGTATTAGAGATACATGCAAAAAACTACCATCTAATACCTATATTCTATTTTTTGTAACGGCGGCCATGTTTTGCGACTGATCAAAAATCTCAACACCTGTTCTATGCAGGATATCCCAAAGAACATTCATACCAAATTTGGTTCCAATTGGTCAAGTGGTGTCAAAGGAGAAGAGTTTTGAAAAATTGTTAACGATAGCGACAGATGCTAAGTGATATCAATAGCTCATATTGAGCTTATGTTCATTTTGCCAAGGGTCGTCAAAGGGAAAAATAAAAAAGAAAATTTTCCAAATCTTCTGCAAGAAATTATGATTTCAGAATATGAATTTTGCTTCCTAGAAATGGCCAGAATGCATGATTTTGCAGCACCATTTACCCCAGAATTTCTTGAGCATTTATGTTTATTGGCACAAGCATGTTTCTACTTTTAAATACGAGTGCATTATACACCTGTTCATATTACGGTTTTTCACTCAGTCAAAATGTTAGGATTATAGTGACCTTTGAAATTAGAATTAGTTCTTGGTCAATATCATGTTAATGGAAATCATTATATACAAATGTATTGGCCTCGTCAAAACTCTTTAAGTCCATAGTTGTCAAATACATAATGTATTTTGACCTAGCATTACAAATCTAACTCAGAAAGGGAAATGGACAAGAAGATCAGAAGTAAATTCTCAGTAAAAGTAAACAAGTACAACAAAAACATTTAAATCTGTCCTACTGTCTGTTTTAGGTTACCTAACCAACCCTATTTTTTTTTCTCATCCAAACAGAAAATTTTTCTTGGCCTAATCCAATTTTTTTTAGGAAAGCATTAATATTATTTTATACCTAAACTTTCTGTTCCTGCAGCTGGTTCTCCTACAGCTTTGGGGTCCGGTTTTTGATCAACTGTTTCAGAAGTTTCCTTGGCATCTTCTGCACTAGATACCTTTTCATCACTTTTGACCACTGGTTTTTGTTTTTCACTAGTCTGAACAATTTCTTCATGTTTTGTATTTGGAGGTTCTGACACAGCAGTAGTTTCTACTGTCACTTTTTCTGGGATATTTCCATCCACTACTGATTCTTGATTAGCACTACTATTAACAGGTTCCTGTGAAGACTCTCTACTTGGTTCATTACTATTTACAACAGGGGATTTTCCTCCAGAACTCTCTGGAGTTTCATTAGTCCATGAATCCTTTGGAACAGGTTCTGCATTATTTTGAAATTGTTCACTTACAGTTTCACTAGTTGAAAGACTTTGGGGATTTTCTGGCATTGCAGAGACAGTATCATGTGGTTGTGGCGTATTATTTACAGTATTGTCCTCAACCACAACTTGTGAATGTACTTGTTGAACTACAGCAGAACTAGGATGACCTGGTTGATGTGGAATCATATGTGCAGGTACTTCTTGCTGAGCAGGGTGTGTTTGTCCAGGTATCTTCATAGTAGCAGCTACCTGGGCAGCAAACTGAGCAGCAATGGCATTAGTTTCATTTTGAGGTTGAGGAGCCTGAAAGACACAAAGAAACAATATCATGAATATAAAGATGCCTTCTTACTGGCCTTACAAGGTCTTTAATTCAAGAAATAATCTACAAGAATGTATAGTGAATTTGTTGGTTTATTCAAAGCTACCCTATCCTCTTCTATTGTGAAAATGTGTTTTGCTTTCCTAAATTTGGAAATTTAGAATAATGGTAATAACAAGAGGATAATAAGAAAAACACAAGTTCTAATGATAAATAATTTATCAGTGTAGTTCTTAAGCAGAAACACCATTTCAACACTACAACTACATACTGGAAAATAATTCTCCCTTTTGGGATAATTCTTGAGTCATTTTTAGACAAACTGGGAAATTTTCATTAGAAAAAAAAGCCTTTTTCCTATGTAATATCACTGAGGTAGTAGCCCATCTAAAGAAATACATTATTATTGATTGTGCATTTACATCATTCATAGTTCCTACAGCATAATTAAACAACAGTAGAAATATTTATAAATTGCAGGAAAATAACTTCATGTTTCCAGATAAATTTGTTTTGTTTCACTTTTTTCAGCCACCTGCTTCTCCGTTGAAATGTTGGAGGTTGATACAATAAGTATGTGTCAAGGAATTCTTAACAAAAATAAAGACAGCCAAGTATTTTGCATATCAATTATTATCTTGATCTTTAATTTATTCCTTTGAGCTTAACCATAATAATAAGCTAAGATTTCAAATTCAGTGTACTTAGATTAGACTACCTGACATATATGTAATTGGGTTGGGATGAGAATTTTAGTACTAAATAAAATACATGAAAATTCATGCAACTAATCTTTTTTTCTATGAACAAACCTCAACCTGTTCATTAGGAGTCTGTCCTCGTGAACTTTGACCACCAGGGGGTGTCTGCCTGTGGGTAATCACATCGCTCATGATATCTTTGCCCGTGTTGGGATCTACAATCTGGAGCACTTTTTTCTCCCTTTTAGCTGGTAGTGCTTGTTGTTGTTGACTCATTCCTGATGCAGAAAGAGGTCTTTGTTGCATACTAGGAACTTGGTAAACCACAGTAGTGTTGGGATAAGAGGTTTGGGGCATACCTGTGTAGTTACCCCCTACAGTCTGACCTGTATATGGAGGTTGTGGGGTGGGCATTCTCTGTGTACCTTGTTGAAGCTGAAAAGTGAATAATCAACAATTAAAAAATGTTGTTTTGACATATACATACAAGAAAATACACGAAATTCAACTAAAATTAACATTAAGTAAAAGACAAAGACATGGTAAATACAATAACTTTTGACACCTAATTTGACTTAGTAATAACCAAAAATGATGGTCAGGGTTCACAAATATTGGCTGTTTTTACCATCAAAACGAGACTAGGACTGGTTTTACAAAACTTGCAATGGTCCCGATAACTGATAAAAAATGGTGCATCAGTTCTTCTTTTGGATAATTTTTATAATTTTGTCACTTACAGAGTTAGAAATAGTAGCTTGCCCACCTTCATGCTAGCCCGCTACTGGCTATTTCTTGGCAGGGCTGGCTGGTTTTAGCAAAAATTTATATAGCCATATAGTAAATATATTGATAAATTGTATTCAGGACTGTCTAGAATTTGAGTGAGTTTCCTACCCCAACACTTAATGTTATTGCTTGAAATTTTTTTACTTGAGTGCCACACATCTTAAAACTAGGGTATTAACAGAACACTATAACTTAATGGTGAAAAAGGGGGTGGTAAAAAAGCTTACTCCATCTCCAAAAACATATTTTAGATTTTGCTGAAAAATGAATTTAATCTATATTTTATTTATGGTACTTAACAACTGTGCAAAGCTTTAAAAAAATTCAATGATCTGTTGACACATATTGCGGCGCGGTATAAAAACTGTTGACATCATGAACAGTTAAGAAACTCTTTAAGACTTAAGTAAATCTTTTAGTTTTGTGGTACTAAGGCCACTACTTAGTGCCAAAACTGGTTAACCAATAATTTTTAAAAGTTAAATAAACCAGTTTCAATTATTGATATGAATATGACATGTTTCTGGGGCAGTAACATAAGAACCTGTTGAAATAGAAACAACTCATCTGGTATGCAGATTTCCTATTCACGGCCTTGTATATTCATTGAAAAAAAAAACACATACAATGCATAAGGTATTTAAAGAAATTAAGCTTAAAGTAGATAGAAAAATTTTTAACTTCGCACTAAGAAAAAATATTAAAGATAAGAGAGGTAGATTTTAATAATGAGTAGGTAGTAATTAGAAAATGGAACCACAAAATTACGAATTCAATGATCAATTTATTTCTGTGGATGAAAATCAACTTGGATAGAGACTTAAAATATTTAAATCACGGCACTGAATATGTTTGTGAAGGAGGAAACCTTATCCAGCAGTGGATGTTCTGCCACCCTTTACGGTTTAATTAAACAGAAGATCAATGTTTATTAGCGCATATATTTGCCTTGGAGTTGCCTACATTGTGAAATGTCCTAACCAAAATAATTCAGTTCTTCTGCTCACTTCAATCACTCCTTGTAAGGTCAGTGGCATAAAGAGGGTGCAGAAGTAAGAAAAGTCCATTTATTATAAATATGCAATTAAGCTGATTACAGATAAAATTACACGCCCTTTCTTTCTCATACTCTCTAAAACAGGACAGAGAATACCACTTGGGTCAATCAAAGGGAAACTCAAGTTTTACTCGCCAAGACGGTTTATTTCAAACATGAAAATGTTGACAATGGAGAATTCTGGCATTATACAAATAGCAATGAATGTGAAATTTGATTACTATTATAATATTAACAAAACCAATCGGCCATGTCACAATAAAAAAAATCTGAAAATTGTACTACAAGGTCCGTGGACAATACTACAGGTACTGAAGAATCAGTTTAACTTTTTAAAAAATTATAGAAATACTGGGTAAAATGAAGGTTTACTGGGAATTATTGAAACTCAAAATACTGATTTACAGGAAACAGTTTCTTCATATTAAATAATTGTTCATTAGAACATCTTGACCAAGCAAGTAGTTCCTCCCACCTCATCGACTTATGGTTTTGTTGTTCTTGTGAGGATTTGAGGGCTCACTAACCACATCTAACATTTCCATTACTTTACATGTTAAATAAGTAATTTTCAAAGTTTCACTGTGAATTCCCAGGACAAATGACATCTTAAAGTTGCATACCGTTGCAAAGCTTGGAAAATAAGGCTTCCAAAATCATTATGCTAATGGTACGATGATTGTAGAAATTCTTCACAAAATTTACTTGAATAAATAATACTGAAAATCCACATTTTTACCTGTTTTGCTAATTGACAGCATGGAGGCAAATTACTCACACATGTAAACAATATTCATACACTTTTGTAGTTAATTACATATATGATTTTAAAGTACACATTCTCAGCTTTATTTTGACTACTTTTAATCATAATACACACAAATAATGCACTTACAATGCATATGTCTAGGTTCAGTGTGTTTTTGGTACTACATAGGGGGGTGGCCATTTGACCCGGAAGTGGTAAGTGAGACCTGAAAGAACTTTTGTTAACGTTTGACCCAAACCATGAATTCAAGTCCCCAATGAAATGCCTTCTTCCTCTAACCACAAAATCCAAATGAAGCCACAGTATTAAGAATGGCGTAATTTCCATATCTATGGAACACCTTACCATCATCTGTGTGAGTTGTTGAGGGTTAGATTGAATCATTATTGGAGTTCCGTAAGCATTCATATTTCCCCCAGCTTGACTAGGTTGCATGTACATAACAGGAAAAACCGGCTGTTGTTGCTGTCCCATTGCAGGCATTCTCTGTTGTTGAGGGGGCCTGACAGGTTGGGAAGCATAAAACGGCTAAAAATAGAAAATTTCATTAAATCAATAACTTACAGGTAAAAGACAAGACTGCAAATGCCAGGAAAATCATGATCTGCCTATAAAATGTGTTGAAAAACCTGGTGAACTTTATCAAAATATTTGTTTTTAAAATCAGCTTGAAAGTGTTAGGTTTTACTGTTATATATACAAACTGCCACTAAGTCTGCAGTTTTTCAAAGGTTATGAATTTAATGACTGTTGGTCATGACAAAAAATAATGCTTTTTCACTAACCTTTTCAAAACCCTAAGCCACAGGTTTTTGATTTCCTATTTTAAGCCAACCTTGTAGCAAGAAGATAATACTACCTGTTGTAAATCGGGAAGTGAAAGGCTTAAACTTGCTGATTGAGACCAAGACTTCTTTTGATACACTTTTCCTCACACTTGCTGCTTGAGAGTTGAGACCAAGGCTTTCGTTGATACATACTTTGCTTAAGTGTACTTACTGCTTGAGACCTAGGCTGTTGTTATATACATTTTCCTAATACTTACAGCTTGAGAAATAGGCTTTTGTTGATACACGTATCTCTAATACTTATAGCTCAAGACCTAGGATGTTGTTCAATGTTGATATACATTTTCCTAATACAGCTCGAGACCTAGGCAGTTGTTGATATAAATTTTCCTAATACTTACAGCTTGAGAAATAGGCTGTTGTTGATACATATTTAATACTTATAGCTTGAGACCTAGGCTGTTGTTGATTGATGGTTTGCCGATATGCATAGCTTGAAACACTTTTCTGATACTTACTGCAAAAGACCTAGGCAGTAGTTGGTACACATTTCTCTGATACTTACTGCTTGAGACCTAGGCTGTTGTTGATACATGTTTTGCTGTTGAGCCAGGCTCTGGCCTGGAACCAACTGTGGATTGCCTAACTGTTTGTTTATATCATGGGTGAAGTTCTGTGGCTGTGGTACCTGCTGTTGAACTAATCCCTGAGAATTGAAAGATTGTTGATACAACTACATCATCTGCATAAATGCTTGCATGCAACAAGGTATGGGTTATGCTAAACTTTTTGCATAGTAAAAACTTATGACAAGCTACGCAAGGCGAACATAGCACATCTTTATGGGAAGCATTGAATAAAATGAATTGTACACAGCTGTTTTCTTGATTTCATGCATGATAATTATTTAAGGCCCAACAAAATAATATGTGTGCTTCCAGGTTCCCGATCCTACCTAATTTTGGGATGCTGATTTCCCGACCCTAACATTTTTTGTAAGAATTTCGTCAGGAAAAAAACAGAACAAAATTCTGAAAAAAAAATCAGTTCTGATCCGACCGTTTTAATTCCAAAAGCTGGTTCCTGACTGCCTCATGTAGATGTCTATAGATAATCAGCTGGGAACCAGTGTAACAACAACATGGCAGCCTCCGGTGAGCAACACATCAGGCTGCTGGATGTGCATTTTCATAAGTGTAATCACATGCAATCAGTTAAAGAAATATTAGTAGAGAGAAGACAAACATTAGTACAACTATTTAAAATGTGACACAGAGAAATAAAAAAAATGTCAGAATTAACAATCAAATGCAGTCTAAACGTGCCGGGATCTGAGACCACAACAAATTTAACGTTTGAAGTGAAGCCAAACATGTTAATTGGTGAACTTATTATTTTCAACATTGTACATGTTGAATTTAAGTGTTTGCCTCAGGCTGAGACGTCAGCCACCCTTGATAATTGCTATTGCAGCCAGACAAGCTGCCACAACTACCACTGTAAATGCTTTCACACTTCCACGGTTGGCAATCCACTACCTGTCCACATCGCTTTGAATGTAATTTAATTGTGTATAAGCTATTTGAGTTTGTTCTTACAGGTTTGATAAGTTAACAGATGCTGTTTCTCGTTTTAAAATTGAAATAATTTTCCAGCTGCATGTCCATTCTGTAGAATGGCTACATATGAGAAATCAAAGTTTTTTACCACTTTCTGTCTGCACAGCGGACAGGTGAAAATGGCATTAAAAGTCCAGAGTTGTAGTATATAAAACTGGTTAATAGTTGTTTAGACATGGCAAAAGTATTCTAAGATGTGGGAACATATCAAATGACAACAGAAGATCTTTTTTTTACTTTTCAGAAACATGTTAAAAATGCATTAAATAACAGCATCAAGTACATGGAACCAAAATTTCTTTCCTTAAAAAAAAAAACCATTCCCTACCTACTTTTTTCTGGTATGAAACAGGAAACACACATACGACTTTGTTTGGCCTCACATCAAAATTTACAGGTATGTAAAAAAGATAAGTTCAAAAAATTTAAACCAGTTTCAGTAACGAGGAATTCGCTTATTCACCACTGTTTGTGTAAGACAGGGATAACTTCAGATCATCATCCACTGGTTTAACATTCAATGTTCAAGCAAGAAAAAAAGTTTCTGTTTGGGTTACAATGTACATGTACCTTAGCCAACCACCATAAAAGCATTATGCCTCACGTCTGCTAAATAAATTCAAATTAGATTAACATGAATGAAAGGTCAAGGATCACTTTTAATTTTTCATCTAAAACATCATAGAAAATTGAGTCCCTTATAAAGCATCAATACTCCTGATCTCCATGGTCATTTTCATGAATACAATAGGTCATACAACTCATTACACCTGCTTTGTGTGGACTTTTATCAAAATGACCAATTTTTAGACAATATCGCATTTAAAATCTATCGAAATCATAAGAATCACAAAAGCAATAGTCAAGTTTAAATGCAACAATACCTGTTGATAAAATCCACTTTGCGGCTGAATGAAAAACTGTGGCTGTTGTTGCTGCTGATGTGGCTGTTGTATTTGGTCTTCTTGTGTTACCCCTTCAAATAGCAAATCTTGAATTCAAACAACATCAATGTAAAATAAAGACGGCATTTATAAAGATATAGTTCAAAATGATGTTACACAATTTGTTAACCCATTTCTGGTGAAAATGGAAACTGGCATCAACCATCAGACGAAATATTAATTATAAATTTTAAATCATTTTATAATATAAAAAATTTGTCCTTTTTTATCTTAAGTCTTAATTTCTTTCTTTCCTGATACATCCATTTGTACATAAGCACCATGCTACTACATTGTATAGGAAGACTTAAATTTGTCTGCAGTTGTCACTAAAGAAAATTGAGACTAAAAATGGGAGATGCCGAGGAAGGCAATGGTTTGTTGAAGCCGTAGACTAGACACCACTTAAATGACTAATTTACTCACAATAATTATGTGTTCCTCTTGGTCTAAGAAGCTAGTTAAGGAAAATTCTTTGTGATATAGCTTTCAATAATGAAACCACTGCACATAAAATCATGCAAACTTACACCCATACACAGGCTGAAACAGGGCATAATGACATGATGAATGTTGTTTCAGAAAGTTACACTGATGCAGGTTTTACAAAAGTAAAAAGTTTTGCTATATTTTTATTGACCTAATCTAGCATATCATGAACTCACTGAACTGCATCAAACACAAGTCATTAACCTTGTTTCACTGTGTTGTTAAATTCTGTATATAGATATTTGTGAAGTTTAACTTCTTTAGCTTTGCCATAAACCAATCTGTCAACCTTATCCAACTTACCCTTCTTACTTACACAATTTCCCATGTGCATTTAACTACAAAATTAAGACTATTAAAGAAAATTTTCTCTTCAGTCTAAATGGATATACAAAAAAAAATTTCATGAAGAGGAATTTACTGTTTAAAATGAAAACAAAATTAGAAGAGATCTGAACTTGGTAATCATAATTCCAAATCATTTCACTTTCATTATGCAATTATCAAGTCATTCTTTTTCTTTTTCATAAGGGAAAGATAAAAATCATTAAAATCTTTACAACTCATTGTAAGGGTGTGAAAGACAGCAAACTATAACTGGAAATGACCAAAACTTCAAGGCAGAAGTACATATACGTTTCTATGGATAATTTATTTTCTGAAAATAAAATTTCCTAGCAGATTTATAAGTAATGATTAATCTCCATTACATGAAATATCATAACTGAGAATTTTAAGTACATGTAGCAATTTATAGAATTTAACACCATACATATTTGTCTTTTGAGCACATCAAATTTAAGGACTTAGTAATATATTTGTTTTAATAATTAGGATACAATTGAAAACTGTGATGTTCATGAGGATTTTTCTTACTTTCTTTTCTCATGTTATTCATACTAATCCACAATAACTAGTTTCTTCATCACTGTGTAAAATTCCCACTTTTGATCACATCAAAACAAAGACTATTGTGTATCTTACCAATCAAGTGTATTGGCAAAAATCCAATTCCTGATTACATACTACCACATGGTACATTATTGAAATAACTGTCACAATACACACAAATGAAAATTGTAGTTAAATATAACTTTTACTTTTCAAAAACATCTGTTTATAATTGACAAAATGAGAATATTTTGGTCAACTTTACAGCATATTTTGATGTCGTAATTTTCTCGTCATGTGATATGTGCACGCTCGAAGTTTGTGGTTCCTCGTTCCAAAAGCCCCGCCTTTAACGTGGGCTGTCAAATATGAATTTGGAAACGACAAACTTTAATAAATCAGCAATGTTTTCTTCAACTCATTGCAGTGTCTATTATTCGCAAGGGGAACTCGGGTCGGGCGCATGGCTATGAAAAATCTGCTAACGTGACCGGACGAAAAGCCGGCATCTGTTGTCGTGACAGTAGGCGAGTGAAAATGAATTAAATAATGACAAGTACCCTATGAAATATAGAGAATGTGAGCTAAAAGGATACGTTACACTTCTTTGCTGTGTATGTCCAGTTACTTGAGGTGGTGTAGGTGATTTCACTTTTGGTACATTCGACATTTCATTCAACGTGAAAAGGAAGCGGGTAGTCCTGAATTAGGACCCTTCCGATGCTTGTTCCCAAGCTCTGTCTCCTACATGAATTGAAACAAAATGATTCTCGTTAGAGTTGAAATATTCAATATTCATACTCACTAGATTTTTAGCAAAATAGATGGCCAAATAATCAACGATGGCGATAGATTGTAGTCAAGTAAATAAGTATGGCTACCTGTATGAGGGTCTGCAAGGAGACGTACTCGGGAGATTCCGGTATGTAATCGGGAAATGTCGGTAAGGTTAAAGGTCAAGGAACGCAGCCGTATGAATACGAAAACAAATCTTGAAGTCATCGACAACATTCACTCAAAACTGTAGGCTTTGATATACCTGGTTATGGTATGAAAAGGTATATTGGTTGTATATGGAGTGTCTGTGTTTAATTTTTAAAAGCCCGAAAGATCCTGTTCGGCATCAGTCCGCAAAGAATAATTTTCTCAAAAAGGGGGAGTGGGTGGTAAAACAGATCATGTGTCGATGCGTGGAGCTATATATAAATCCTTGGTCAATGATTGAGAAAAAATCTTTAATGATAAATCCGTTAGTAAGTCCTTATGTTGTACTTATTTATATCCATGCCACAACAGGAAAATCTGTAAAGTTATGTTAACAGCTATATAGGTTGGAGTCAGTGTAACTTCGAAAGTTTTGTTACGATTCAATCAATCATTGAGTGACAGTATCACTGACATACTGTACACTTCTTTCACATTTGACTGTCTACACATTATAATGCCAGTTAAGGAATTTGCTGGATTAAAGACTCGCAAGCAAAAAGGAGAAAAATAACATAAAAATTCATAAAATTGATTTTCATTTGGACAAAAGTTATGAAATGTCCTGACTTTTCATGATTAAATTGTATTTCTTGTTTAGTTTATTGTTCTCAAGCAAAACAACGGTTTTTATAGTAGACTATATTTAACTACTTGATCAAAAGCACCAACAAATTAATCAGTTACTGATAACCAACACCAACAATATTAATGCAATGAATATAAACATATGAATTTATATTCTAATAGGAGAGTTTGCCAATCTCATTATTGATGTCATATTTACTAATTTGCATATCACTGAATGTCAAATTGGTTAGCGAATAAACAACTAAGTAAACAATTCCCAATTTTCAAAACTTTATTACTTTGTTATTTTATATCTTATTTTGGTTCTGTGAAATGTTTCATTTAAATAAAATAATTTGTATTTTGTACATGTATGTGAAATTATTATTCTTTTACTTAAAAATAAATATATGTAGTTACATTTATTTGTAAACCTCTATTTTCATATAAAATTATAATTAAAATCTTATGTTTATATAGTCCAGTTACTATTTATTCATTTATAATTTCTATGGATAAAAATAATTTTATTTGCAATTTCGGGAACCAAAAGAATTTTTCAATTATCTTAAAAAATGAAAAAGTTATGATGCATTAAAGTTGATGCCCCATGCCGCTCAATGGATTTTTTTGCTAAACAAAACCAAATCACAGGTAAGTGATGATATCACCAAGAACTCTCCTATAGAAACTCACATCAGTTACAAACATTGTTAATTTCTCAATAAACATGCTGCCTGAAATTTTTTAATTTTTCAAACCTAATGAAATTAGCTGCCTCAGTCTAATTACAAAAATGAAGTTAGTGTTAAAATCTTGAGGTTGATTGTCTCTGAAAATACTCTTCCAGTCAATCACATAAAATATTCTGAGACTGTGACACCATGACCAAAGGCCTTTATCTTGATTATATATCAGTATGATGTATTTTTGAGATTTCTGAGGAACAGGAACTGTCACTGGAACCATATTCAGTACATTATCTGTTGGGGTCAATATCATGCCCCCTGGCTAGGTCAGATTTGTTTATTGCATAATTGATATATTCAGTAGGCCTGTGGCCAATTATGAAATGTTAATTTTCATTGTTATCAAGATAATCAGCTATTCTACTGTGATTTTTACCAAATAATTAATTTTTATACCCTGTCCTTGACATTTATAGGAGATGAAATACCAGTTATATTGACAATTTTTTTTTTTGTATTTGAAAAGTAAAACCTGTAATTTTTATAGTCTACCATAACAATCCTTGGTTTAATTAACTGAAAAGTAGAAAAAAAGAAAAGAAAAGTAAAATGCATATTTTGATACCGGTTTGTATTACAAATAATTGTCAGAAGTGGCTCAGTATAACTCTATATATAAAAATATATAAGTTCGTGATTGTTTTTCTGAGATATCATGATTTATCTCATACATTTATTATTAGGCGAGGGAAAAATGTTTGTTAAGATTACTTGACCTTCCTTATTGTATCTGTCAGTTTATTCCCATCTATCCAACTTTTTGAAATTTCAAAAGTCTTGATATTTTTCAGAATATTTTTTTCTGTACTTTTGAATACATGAAGTAACCATATTTGTTTCTTATCTAAGATTTTTTTGTACTGTTAATACACTATACTAATGATAATGTATGATAATATTAAGCTGTTTTTATTTGTATATTAATTTTTATGGTAAAGTTGTATTTTTTTTTCATTCAGGAACTCCAATATTGTAATGTTTGTAAAGTACTGTTTCTTTTTTTATATTGACAAGGTTTTATATTTTGTGTTTCTCTAGGTGATTCTAGTGATAATATTTGTACCTTGTCGAATTCGCATTTATTGCAGTTTTCACAACTAACTTTCCAGTTCACAGGCTTTTTTTCAGAATTTTTTATATAGTGGCTGTTGGCCTGTAGTAGTTAATTTTACAGGCCCACCTCCATTTTGACAAGCCATGGGCCTAGGACTACTACTTAACTGTGAAGACTGTTGTTGAATTTCACTTTTCCTCTTTTTTTCTGTAGGACTGCATTTTTAACACACAAGTCAGTCAATGATCTTGAAAGAAATAAATTGTTTTTGGCTTCAAAAGAGCAAAAATATTATTTATATGTTTATTGTATAATGTTAAGCATCATATAAAATGAAAATAACGATATACAAAAACATCTTAAACACAAAAATTTAAAATATAAAACATTATCATTGACACAAAATTTTAATACAATGTTTAACCAAATTTCAACAGGTGGGAGACTTCATCAGTGTAGTGGAACACGTCAATCTGCCCTTGTTGAAGTATGTCTTTCAGCTGAGTGAGTCAGTTGTGGATGGTCCGGTATTTCAGTTTCCTGGTCTTGCGTTTACCCCTGCAGCATACTGCGTCAGTCAGATCTCTGTGGAACCCTATGTGTTCTGAAGATTATGTATAATCAGGTATAAGTTTGGGTGAGCCTTGTTGAGTTGGTTGTTGAGTTTCCTTAAAGATGATTTGTGGTCCTGGGTCCCTCAGTCAAATGGTCATTCCAACAGTGGTTCTTTGTCAACCCACTGTTCTGTCACATAGTGCATGAAACAATACATCTCTACTTGGTCTGGTGGTACAAGTGAAAGAGCTGATGCTCGTAGTACATATTGATAGAGAGTTGTTCTTGTATTGCTCTGTCAGGGAATATTCTGTACCTTTTACCATATAAGTTGACAGCCTGTGATGGTGGCAGTAGGAGAGGCTGTCTTTGCTGCATTACATGCTGCTGACTCAAAGTCTATAAAGATGGTGGTAGCTATAGGTGTGTTGTTGTTGGTTCCAGCTGCTTTGAGTAGGTCAGAGTGTTGGTAAGTTTGTTTTTTTTCTTTGTTTGTTGGGGTTTAATGTCCGAGCAGCAATATTTCAGCTATATTCAGACGATGAACATGAAATGAAAAATGGGATGGGACACAAGGATGATAGAGTCAACAAATTTTGATTACCACAAGATAAAAGGGAGGGATGGGTAGGGTCGGGCAATTTAGCCTCCTGCAGCGGAGCGCAAAGGTTCCTACTCCTATTGAATACCACAGCAGGGTTCTTTAACGTGCGAGGAACGTGGCATCTTTCCCAACACGGTGCACCACCATGGTTTGCGGTCAGGTTTTCCGTATTATAGCCTGACAACCCCAGCATATAACACGCCAGGGGTACCCCATTCCACCACCTGGGGCACACATCCCAATTGCTCTCTGGGCAGAGCGCCTAGCCCCCGGCTAGGTTTCTGAGCACTATTTAGTCGCCTTTTACGACAAGCTTAGCACTGCTGCAGGCCTATTCTTTTGACTCCGGGACCTGCACAGGGCGTGTTGGTAAGTAGTCTGGCATATGTCTGGTAAGAAGGCAAATATAAGTGGGTACATCTCTCCATCAATGAGTGTATGAATGGTGTACAGTTGCTCAAAAGAGTGTTGAACTGGCTTATAATGTTCCCACGGCGAAAATAGTATCTGCTTGGCTCAGGTGTCGAAGGTTGTCAGAAGTTCCAAATAGTAGAATCTTGTTTCTGTCACCATCAGTTGAAAGAAGAATGCCGTGTCCTGGAAATATAAAAATTAAAATTAATTAGAACGACAATAAAAAAAGAATTGTACAGAATGGTTATCAGGAATATTTTGGTACAAATGTATCTAGGTAAAACATCTTTTATCCTGCGGAAATAAATATGTACCCGGTACTTGCTGAATAAAATAGTGCCTCTTAAACATATAAAGAATATACTAATGTTGAGTATTTATTTCATGAAAAAAATATTATAAAAGATTTCTTCTTATTTCAAACATATCATAAACAATCTTTAAGACATGGTCATTACCAGCTGAAGTTTCTTTCCATTGTCCTTGCAAGTTGGTGTTCTGTCTGGTGGCAGGTTGTTGTGGTAGTTTGGCATTGTGTTTTTTGTAGAGTGAAAAATTGTAAGCGAGAAAAGTTAGTATCTTCTCAACAATTTGTCTTGTGTCATCGTTGCATTCCCTGGTGCTAAACTGCATTATCTTACTGTTGTAGAGAGTTGAAAATGGATCTAGACAGGATCTTGCTTGTTCTTTCATGTGTGACAGGAAGAATTTGGCTTTGATGTCAGCTTCAAAGGTTGGGTTGTTGTGAATCCTGGGAAAGCTGGAAACTAAGTTGTCTTAGGTTTTGACGGTGCCTGGAGTGTCTTTTTTTGGTGCATTTTCAGTAGATGAGTTCAGCATCTCATCCCTGTTTTCTGGTCTTCACCATGTATCTGTAGCCAACAACTGCTAGGTAGTGACCGTGATCATGTGGAATAAGCTGTACTCTTGACTTGTGCGTTTGTCATTTTGACCAATGAAATTTTTGACTTATGGCCTATACATACCAAAATTGAAAGCTTAGATATGCTTACTGAACACTGTTCCATAGGATGACACTCTGAGCACTTGAGAATATTGGCTTTGATGCTTGGATGGCTTAATTCAATAATAAGGAAGTGCAATGAAAGCTTAGATTTGTTATGTGTGATTATCACACTGAATCATAAAAATAATTGAAAGTGACCATTTTTCACATAAACTTTAATTTAATGAAATAAGATAATGAAATGTTTTATTTGGTCAAATTCCTAATATTATGATAAATCAGTTATCTGATTGACAATAACAACTAATTCATTTTTTTAATGAAATATTTACTATAAATGTTTTACACTTTAATTTTCATAAAGTAATTAGTTTTTATTCCATTTTTTTTCTTTTAAAAAATCTCAAAAAGTCTGAAATTTTAATCAATTTTATTCAAATTTAATTAATTTTTTTAATGAAATATTTAATTTTATTCTCAAAACGTTTGAAATTTTAACCAATTTTAGCATATTTTCTTATTTTGTTGGAATAACATACAGGAACTTATTTTTTTGTCATTTTTTTCTGAAGACAACTAATTAGTGCTAAAAACAACACCTTAATTAACCCCAAACTGAAGTATGATAAATGGGAATAGGCAATATTTATAAGTTGGATAAAAAGGGAAGACACCTTTCTGTTTACCCTAGCAAATTATATTGTTGTTATTTTTGGATTTTTTAAATTATCATTAAATGCCACTTAACTACTAATTTTTAGTTGAGCACTATTATAGTCAAGAAATCCTCCAATTAATGACTACCGATAGTCACTATATAAAATATTAATAAAAAAAAATGCTTTTACCTTTCTGTCTACCTGTCCGATTTACCTTACCTTTTTGACCCGTCCGTCAGTCCGTCCGTCAATCCATCTTCAGTTTTCCTGACTTTTTTTTTAAACGCTTGCTGATATTGACATGATTTTTGGTATATACGTTCACTGTGATAAGTTACAGGTCAAGTTGTACTTTTGTTCCACTCCAATGATTTTTACAGAAATTATAGGCCTTGAACATAACTAAATTCACAGAAATAACAGTTTTTTGGACTTTTCTTTTAAATACTTGCAGATATTGACATCATTTTTGATATATAAGTTAACCATGATAAGTTACAGGTCAAGTGTATGTTTCATTTCACTTTGATGATTTACACTGAATTTATGGGCCTTGAACTTAGCAAAATTCACAGTAATAACAGTTTTCTGAACTTTTTTTCTAAATGTTTGCAGATATTGACATGATTTGTAGTACATGTATTTAAATTCTCCATGATAAGTTACAGGACAAGTTTGTAGTTGGTTCCGCTCCAATTATTTTTACCGAAATTAAGGGCCTTGAACTTTGCTAAATTCACAGTAATAACCTTTTTTCAGACTTTTTTTCAAAACACTTGAAGATTATGACATGATTTTTGGTATATAAGTTCACCATGATAAGTTACAGGTCAAATGTTCGTTTATTCTGCTATGATGATATTTACTTTGGATTAACTAAAAGTCAAAGGAAGCACAGTCTGGAGTTTGAAACTACCATTCTGAGTAACAGAATTTAGTTAGAAGATAATGGTCTAAAGCCTGAAAAAAACACTCTTATTCCTTTTTTTATGGGTCTCGTATACATGTATTTCTCTTACGAACAAATTTACTTGAGTATTCAACATTGGGATGCGTGGGGTATGTGAGCGTGCTCAATAAGGTTTTTTTAATTTTATGTCAATTTGTGAAAATGAATGAAGACACTCAAGCAAGCAAATCCAAAAACTTTTTCCTATATGAAAAAGTTTACATTTTTTTCAAATTCTTATATGGATAATAAGGACTTCCATATTAATGATAAAAGTGACATTATTTTATATTTGTTATAAATATCTGTAGCTATGGTAACACAATGAAAAAATGATCAGTTTTCATGACAAATTTTGGGTGACTTCCCAGAATCAACTGCCAAAAGACAGGTTTTCTGAAATATCATGCACTTTAAAACTGGCAGGGAAATTCAGCAGGCATGGTTAAAATAAGTGTACCTTTTTCTGCTTCTTTGTTCATGATTTGAATTTTTAAAATTTGTGCGATGTAACACACTTTTCAGAAACAGCCAGCTGGCACAGAGGAGGGAACTCAATCCAGTGAGGACCTGAATAGTTTAAAGTATGCATTTTTCACCTCTTTACCTTCACAAGTGTTGCATCTTTTTATGTACAAATGCTCGACTACCTGCTATCGATATTTCCACGTTTTGTATTAAATTTTGCTATATTTGAATGAGTCAATTTTGTGTACAAAACTGTGCACCTCAATTGCACCTGTATAGTGTCACATTATTTGCTTGACCTACAAAGATGGAAAAAGGGATGTATATTGCAATCTTACGATAAAACCATCACATGAATCTTGTTCACTATATTTCCATTATCATTATTGTCGAATTGAATTGGACAAAACTAAGTAGCTACCATAGTTTGACTTCAATGATAAGGCAAAAAAGTATGTGTTTCAAAAAATAAGGGTTCATGAAAGCAGTGATGAATGATTGCAATCCTGTTGGATGGGTGTTTGGCAGGACCATAATCCTTGGCTAGCAAAAATGTGATCTGCAGGAAAATAAAGGGTAGGATAGGGAAACCCCAAAACACAATTCTTGGCTTGATGAAAATTGAAGAATAAAGTTGAGGACATTAAAACACAAATGTATATATATATTTCGTCTGAAGACTATGAAGAACCGCAAGTTCTTTTCCTAACTCAAGTCATGAACTACCCACATATTTGATCAAAAACTATTTTGCCCTTTTGTGCTCTTCATTACATGTACATGTTGCTTAAAGGTAAATGTAATAGGAAGAAGCATTGAAGCATACAGTGTAACAGCTTTTTGATCTAGCATCAGAAAACTTCTAATACAGTGAAACACTGTCTAACCCAGACCTCTTTATGCAGTAAGGGTTCTGTTCAATGAAGGTAGATGTTAGGTTCAGTTTTACTTGTAGAATCTGATATGAATGGACTGTAATAAGATGTCTAGTTTTAACACAGGTTTCCATTTTTTTCCTGAGTTCAGTTTAGACAGATTTTACTGTAGACATCAAGTCTACTAGTAACTTTAAATATTGACATACTTACATTATAACTTCTAGAAAAGCAGAGGACGCTTATCCTACCAGTGCACCTGGTCCATGCTCCCATTTTTTAGTGGAGTCTGAGTTGCTCATTTGCTTTTGTTACTTTGTATGTATGATTTTAGTTACTTTATGTTCTTTGTTGTGTATGTCTGTTTTCCGTGTCTGGTCTTTGTCCCTGGATTACATTCTTTTGATTACCACTATAACCTTGGTTTCCTTGATTACTCTTTCACTAGAAGTACAGGTAAGTATTGATGACTCATCATTTTCCTTTCTTTTCATTAGACCTAAACAAAATTGCGTGTTTCTGGGGTAACACATCCTTTAAAACAAGAGTTCAAATTAGCTGAGGTCTTATGTCTGTGACCCTCAATTTCTGACCTATGACCTTTTATCATTTATTTTTCTAGGTCCAGGACCTTCAACTTTAATCTTGGATAAATTATTTAGGACTTTTCGTTTTCCTGAAGTGGATCATAGCTTTTGAATTTCAAAATTCTTGGAGTTTCCACTCTTGAAAGTAAGTTTTGACCTCAGTTAATTCTGGAAGTCTTTTATTATAAGTCTATTAGTGACTTTATAATTATGACATACTTATATAAAAAAAATTACAAAAAGTACAATCAAGTCTTTTTTTTTGCCTCCCTTTCATTAGATCTAAATTTTTAATATTTGTGATACACATCCTTCACAATTAGGGTTGGGTGGTAGCTTTTTTATGAAACATGTTTGCTCATGTCAATGTCTTATGTATATTTGTATATATATTGCATGGAGTAGAGAAGAATGGAAAAGGCTAGTCTTTGCCCTTTGTGCCTCTTTGGTGCAACAATGGGTAGGTAGGTTTATTGTCTTTAAATTTCTGGGTGAAAAAAGAAGCTGTATACTGGTGGTGGTTTCCTTTCTATGGGAGTATGTAATGAAAATGATGGTGGACCAGAAAAACGTATATTAGATTACTCAAAACACATTTTTTAGGCCAGTGGATTTGATGATTTATATGTCACCTATTAAAGGTAAACATTGTTTATAACTTGACAATAGGGGTGATTTATTCTTTGTGACCTACTCTGTTTAAGGCCATATAAAATAATTGAGTGATTATCATTCATGTCTACCAATTTCTTTTTTGTTGGAGGAGGGGAAGAATATCATAAAATGCCCATTTTCAATTACAACACAGTGAAGAAAATCTATCAAAAATCAAAGCTGAAGGCATCACTTCCACTCCACTATCTCAGTTACATATTTAAACAGATTAATGATAATCTAGTAATTACTTTGATATGGCCTACAGGTAACCAACATTATTGCTAACTTCTAGCAACCAGAACTTTAGTTTCATGATATAAGCATACAGTAACAACTGAACTTATATTCTGCATATTTTGTGGTATTGTAGCATCCAAATGGAGGTATAGTTGTTAGAAAACATCCATTTACTTCTTATAAGGCCAGGAATAAAATTCTATGTTTTCTTTAAATCATATCAAACCATTTTTTAACATAATCTTAATTCATTCCTTTCTTTAGCCTTTTAGGCAAAATACATTATTTGATGGGCTATTGACAACATAAACCAATTGAAAGAAATGTACATTTACTACTATATAATGGATGAAGAAAATGTTTCAAGTACATGAAAATCCTATTTATAATGTGGTTGTGACTTATTTATTGTAATCACAAACACTGACTATTTTATTCTTGGCATTATAACTTCCACCAAAAATGTAAACAGCTTGTGCTCAGAGTATACTGGTAATTTGATATAAGGAAAAAATGTTCATATGATATTGGGTATTATCATTGGCTGAGCAGGCCAAGATTAAAACTGCTTATTTCACGCCACCATGCTACATGTACTTGCATTTTTCCTTTAAATATACGCAACATACCAAATTTTTAGAATGTTATATTTCATGCATAATAATCTATGATTTTCCAACCCCTATTTTGGATTCTAATTTCAGCTACATTTCAAAATAAAAATATGTTCCTTATTACTTATCACACTTCTATGATCATTTGTCTAAAAAGGACAACAATGGGTCACTCTTAAACCCTTTCAGAACCAATAAAAGTGACTTGACATAAAATAGATATATGGACAAGGCTTAGAATCCTGGGAAAATGCAAGGCTGTGCCAAACATTTTCACAGGTTCAAGTCAAATTCATATATCAAACTTTTCATTAAGTCAATGTAGAGTTGTTGTCTTATACTGCAACAAAGTTTTGAAGGAAAAGTGTGATTCTTGCAAGAAAAACAATGTTTTTTATTTAATATCATCTACAAAACAACATTACATTTGTGATGTCACAACAGAAAGTTATATCCAGTCAGTGATCACTTGTAAATATATGGTCAATATATTTTAACTGCTCAAATAGAATGGTTGCAGTATAAATGTATATATATATGTGTACTTTCCCTTCATTGACATGGAAATTTATAGATGCAGGTTTCACTGCAGAGGACGAAAAGAGGCAAGAAAAAACATATATAAAAACAAAACTAGAACAGAAAAACAAAGTTAAATCATATATCTAAGGCCAAAAAAATAATAGTCTTGTTTCCTTACTACCAACAAGAAAAAAAAATTATATTAGGTTTTTTCATTTAGCGAATTGGTAAATTGTGTTTAGCCTTAAACAAAGTTTTAGCCAAAATAGCCATAGAATGTTAATAAGGGTAGACACAGCATATAAGGGTTGGTAGGGAGGCAGGAAACAGACCTATAATTTTTTTGGCATAATGCAATTTTTATTTTTTTTCCAAGATTTATGATAAGGTTTCAGAGTTTACTTTTCAGATCTATTAGTATGTTCATGTACAATAAGAGCGATGATACTGGTACATGTACGTGTATTTATTTTTTGTGCAATATATTCTGAACTGCAACAAAGATAAAAGTTTTTTTAAAAATGATTTAATTAATTCCAAATTTATTTACAGCAAGTTGAAATAGACCAGTTCCAATTTCAATACCAATCTAGGTAGGCTACGATCTTTAAGTGTGGAGATGTCCAAACGATCACACAGATGTTAAGTGGTATTAAAGTAGGATACATAGGTACAAATGTATATTGTAGGGTAGATTTCTACATAGAGAGCTATTTGAATTACTCAGTAGCCTACCTAGATTTGTATTGAAATTGGAGCTGGTCTATTTCAACTTGTTGTAAACTGTAAACAATAGTAAAATGTTTTATTGAATTTTTGTCTTATTTTAGATTTGTTTCATTTGTCTGTCCATCTATCATTGTCCTGACTTTTAAAGTAGTTTGAGATATTGACTTTCTATAGGGCTAATTAGTCTTGTTTTCAATTTATATTTGATCCAGAATTTCTACTGTTGAAAGCTTTGAAATCCAAAGACTGATTCATATTTATATGATAAATTGCTTCTTCCGGGTACATCAATATTATGCATAGTTATCAGAATTTTTTATTTTATGCTACTTCTGTGTTGAAGTATATGTGGTTAAGCATCATATTTTTATCATAACACATGAGAGGTTTTCAGTTGACAAGATTGTAGCCTTTACTCTATAAATGACCACTTGGTATGCTTTTGAATGGGAGTCTAAGACCCATTATTGTGAATTCACAGGGTCAAGTGATGAGACTTACATTTCTTATTTGTTTTGTAGCTAAATCAATATGATTGAGTTTCTAGATTCAATTGGGTAAATTGTGACCCTTGGGATCTATGAAATTTTCTGTTGTCACGATTTTTCTAAGTGATGTGAAACATTGAATGGATACATGGTTTGTGTGGTTATCTAGTACATGTACGTAGAAATGAGTACCCATGCAAATTTGTTTAAATTTCTGTTAAAATTCAATAATTTTGGACATTTTTTCATAGGACTCTTTTGTGTTAATGCAGCTTTTGAAAAGGGCAAGGTGGTCCATTAGTAAATCAACAAATTAAAGGCAAATTTGAAGGCCCATTATGGTACTATTTATATTTATTTAGGAAAAGTTGACAGAAAAGGGCAGGGAGCCTTGTCCTATTCAGTACCATCTGTAGGGAACACAATTTTTGTGGTCAGTAAGGGACATTGTATTGTTATTTCTAATACTCTCTAAGTATGGTTTGTTTTTAGTCCTACATACATACTATTAACTTTTTCAGAAAATAACAAATTTTACAGCTAAACAATGCCAGGTTTGTACCTATGGATACTGGGAGGGAATAGGATAGACAACCTAACCAATACAACAGGATCCAGTAACTGTAGCGATGGTGTCAGATGGTTGTATGTGTTGCTAGGCGACTGTGTTGTTAATGATCTAGGATATGCTTCAGATATATTTGGAATATTATCAATCTTGCTGTGGGTGATGGTGGCAACTCCGTAAGATATTTATAAATGTTATAAACATGTAGCTCAATTGAAGAAAAAATGTCATCGAAAGCCACATGCTCCAGTCTAACAGCTGTATTTATTCATACTTCTTTATAATATGCATGAACATTTAAAGACAAATGAAAGAATTCTTTTCTATTAAATTTCAAATTAATGCTTTATATTTACTGACAATGTAAAAGTCTGGCATTGTAATTCTTCTTCATTGCTAGAAACTGTTGTCCTCTGTTTGAGCTTAATGTGACCTTAAGAGAGTATCCTTTTTTTGTGTAGAAAATTAATAAAGTATGTGCTGCACTTAATTTGCTCAGCACCATTGTATTGATGAAAGATTTTCTAGTGGTCTATCACCAAAAATAATATATTTTGCCATTGTTTTCTTACTGAATTATCCTTCAACATAAAAGTCAATGACGTCACAATTTAAAATTACATTATTTCATTGACGTCAAAAGGTTACCAGTGTTCAGAGACAAATCTGGGGTCATTCAGAGCAAAATGACAAGTGTGAATTCATGTATGCCTTAACAGTAAAGAGCTAGTATTGTTAGTGTATTATTATCTAGTATACAACTGTGGTCATTGTCTCATGGATAATTTATTCATTTCTTTGGTTCATTGAAAGTCTTTAAGTAGTAGTCTTTGTAAGAATCATGCAAAATCTGAAAAATGTGATACACCCCAAAAAAGGCTACATATTTTTATTTTTGTAATTAAGTTGTTTTATGGGTCTATATTATGAAATGTGTTCTTATTCATTCCTACCTGTCTGCTCTTAGTAGATAATCAATATTGAAAATCCAATGGATTCTATTGTATTTGACTTTCATTTACAGAGTTATCTCCCTTAATTTTTAAATCTACAATGCATTCTTTATAATTTGCATCACCTAAGAGCATGGGTTATATAAAAAAACTTAATGTAAATTTCTGTTTATTACTGTAATTCAAACAAAATGTCAAAAATAAAAATATGTACTAGGCTTTTTTACCCATGAATCATATTTTGCATGATTCTTATCCAGAGTACAAAATGTACTACTTAATTTACATTGCTCCTAGTCTTTACTTCAATATGTATTTTGGTGAGGTCATATGCATTTTCGATTTCGTATGTTATTTGTTTTTTCTCTCTCAAAATAACTTTGGTTGCAAAGATGAGAATTTGAATCATCCACCAATTTAAAAATTTATTGTCAATATTCCTATCAGGTTTATAAAAGAGCAGTAGGTTCAGGTATGAAAGGGTGCTCTTGCACATAAGAGGCAAATCTGAAGGCACATCATGCAAGTATTAATATCTATTTACACAAAATTGATATTTAAGGACAGGTTGCTTACAAAACCTATTAAAGGAAAGGATGCTCCTACCCACCAAAATCTGTCTGTAGAAACAATTAAAAGTGTGTTATAGACTTGCATATATATTTCAGTCAGATGGTATCAAACTGTAGAAGAATAGAAGGGATGGCAGGCGTTTCTATTCTACTGATAGCACAATGGACACTTGGAGACACCACTAATCTTGTTGGAAGTATACTAACCAAACAGCTTCCTCTTCAGGTATTGTAGAAGTTAAGTTTCCTTTCCCATAAATATTTTATGTACAGTCAGAAAGAGATTAAGTTGAAACATGAAGGATTGATTGACTGTTTTTTATTTTATCTAATGTACAACTTCAAACTTTTCATACATATTAAAACATATAAAAATGGTGGAATGTGAAAGATGAAATAGCAAGATTTTGAATCCACAGGAAAATTTGAGAAATCAGAAGAGACAGAACCTTTTCCATCTGTAGTGGCTCCCAGTAGCTTACTTTTAAAGAACATACTGCTGTAAGGATCTTGAGTATGCATGATGTATGGCAATCTTCACATACATTTGTCCACTATGGTTCATGATTACGTTTAATCCTGTTATATCTTGATAACCTCTTAAGCAAGTGTTACCCCGTAGAGCCACCTGGTGTCAATTTCATTAATATTGTAAGTGTACAATTAGTTATAAATTATTGTTTATTGTTATTGTTTTCATATTGTTTAAATTAAAAAAAAAAAACTATGACATCATTACATACAATCAGTTGTATGCATACTGGGTATTGAATGAACCATTAGCTATAAATGGTGAAAAACAAGTTTTCTTGTATGTTTTGACAGATGTTTTCTTATTTATCCACACCTTATTTTTATTAAAAAAAGAAACAGTATTATAGGAAGGAACGAAAAATATGAATACTGAAGTCACGTGACACAACCGACAAAAAGATAACAGAAACAAAAAGATGGTGAAGCTAATTAAAATAATTGTTTGTTTCTGAGGCTAGTCATCTCTTTTGATATTGCCACATTGTCAATGTTTTATTTATAGACCAATTTATTAACAAAAAACCTAACTGATTGTTTATTTTTCTGGCTTTTAGCAGTGTAAAAAAAAGAGTATATATCGCTTTTTAGGCAACTAATTGGAAAGTAAAAATACCACTCTACTTTATTTGTTTCTTTATAAAACATGACCTGAGAACTAAGAAATTTATCTTGAATAGCATAAATGTAAACTTGATAATAATTTCAGATATATTTAGCGGTTTATTTTGTATTTGCTGATTTGGTGCTTGTTTGTCAGTATATATGGTATCAAATCTGGCTGAGAAGACAGAAAGGTAAAGGTAAGTCTGTTTACTGGGACAGTTTTTAAGAGAACATCCAGGTAGTGGGTGGCACATGACAAATTTTGTTTTCCAAAACATTTCACATATTTCATATCGCAAATGCATCCTTTCTCATAATTGAATGTTGGTTTTTTATTAACTGCAACAGTTATAGAGAAATAAATGACACAGACAGCATTGAAATTCATTGAGAATTCGAGATAACTCTTTCATTTTGTGCAAAATTTGGTTGCTGTCTTAGGGAACTTGAAAATTATTTTCTGTGCCTTCCATTGTCAATTAAAACAAATCTTTGTTTTATTTGATCTACATATGATATAAACATTACACTGGAATAAAAAATTCCATGGGGTAAAATATTCCATATGCCGTCCATATCATAGGAACTGCCTGGTTTCTACATGGACAGTCTTTTAAATACAGTGAAACCTTTTTAAACTGAACTATGGCTTGTTCAACCTACCTAAACCATACGCCTGTTCCATCATAGTAATATTAAGTCTCAGTGTCTGAAAAAAAAATAAGGATCATAGTTGAGCCTTGATTCTTGTTAGTTTTCATGAACAGTTATTGTACCCTTCAAAGTCAAGGTATAAAGTAAGCAACCTTTATTTACCTTCTTATTTGTTTTGACTCACATGGATGATGAAGCCGTAGACATATTTTCGCATTGAAAAAAAATTTGGGTACTAATATGGAATGTCAACTATCATTTTTGTCCAATAATATATTTTTTAATACATATTTTTGTTAAGATTTTCTTTACACGTTTTTGTAGATGATCAGGATTCTCAAGAAGCTCCTAGGGTTGTTCTTTGTTTTGCTGTTGGATTACTAGTCATGAATGGATATTTGCAGAGTTATCTCCCCTTGTCCAGACCAGTTGTACATCATCCAGCAGGAAGAAATCTACTACATATAGAAATCTTCCATGTAAAACATTACAATTGTCCAATCAAATTGATGTTAGATCAAAAGACAAATATGTATTTTAGGGTTCATGTTTTGAAAACAAATAATGGTATGTAGGTGGGAAATGTTATTTTTAGCTTAACAGTTAATTTGTCACATTTTCACATAATTTATTGCTCATTTTTTTTTAAATCTCTCTCTGTAGAGAATATGGCAATGGACAACCATCAGTAAGTCACTTCTGATGTATAAACTCATAGATATATGTTGTATGTACCAGAAAGTGAAAAATTTTATTTTGAGTCAATGAATTATAAAAGATGAAGCTAATTCCATTGAAGAAAGTAAGGTTTAACAGATTGTCTTCTCTTTACAGAATTTAAGAGATGAATTAGGATATGCTATAGGTGTTATATCCAGTTTATTTTACATAGGATCTCGACTGGCTCAGCTCGTAAAAAATGTAAGTATATAAGACTAAACAATAAATTCCTGATTTTGGACAAGAGCACATGTTATTTGTGATAGTGTTTCTAATGTTAGTGTGATTACTGAATTTTCTTGTTTTATATATATGATGACCAGACAAACATAAAAAAAAGTATCCTCAAAACAGATTGTTTAAACTATGAAAGCGTAATCATTTTCAAAACAATAGTTACATATATTTTCATTTTGAAGAATCTGTAAAAATCAACAGGTACTAATATATATGTTTACACTAAGTGTAATCTGGCTTTAGATGTATTTTTGTCCCACAGTTGACTGTTTAGGTTGTCTCCATGTAGTATGCTCACCTCTAGTGTGGGAGGTCTTGGAGTTTATCCCCTGCCAAGTCACACCAAAGATTTTTAAATTGGCAGCCACTACTTCAGTGCCAAGCATGTGGTATGTTAAGGGATAGATTGACAACTGCTTGGCTCAGATTCAGAATAATGTGACCAAGTAGGGCAGCATGTGTACTTACAGGCTATGACCTAGCCTAATAGATATCTGGCTGTGTTTGTTGTACAAATACAAGCAGGGTCTTTTTGATTGGTCAAGCATTATCAACCTGAAATGCATGAAAATAATTCCATGGACATTATTAATTTTTTTACTACAACCAATCAGTCAATCAATTGTCCTACAGTTTACAATAGACTATGACCTTTTTTCATTTCAGTATAAAAGACAGTCAACAGATGGTCTGTCTCTACTGATGTTTTTGTTAGCTATCCTAGGGAATATTACATATGGACTGTCTATACTTGTACGATCTGTGGAGGTTGATTGGTTGATCCAACATCTACCATGGTTGGTTGGTAGTCTTGGTGTTGTACTACTAGATATATCTGTATCCTTGAAACTGAAGTGTAACTGAATAATTATACCACTGGCAAATAAAGTTTTCAGGAATCACCCTGTTTGTCTGTCTATCTATCTGTTTTGATCATATATTTAGTATATAGCACAATTCCTCCTGAAATGCTTCATGGATTTTGACGAAATTTTATAAGAAGATTAGGCATCATATGTTAATATGCATGAAGGAATATAAATATTGTAGGTTGCATAAAAAGGAACATAATCCAACTTATTGGTAAGCATTTTACCAGCTAACATCTTGTATTATTTTGAATATCAATCCAACGATTACAAAATTTTATTTGATTCTTGTGAATAACTAAAATTTCATAAGATGTTCTTTTGCAGAGAAGGCTTGAAGTTTTTACACAGAACAAGTTCATATTGCTTGTTTAATTTTGACATTCTACTGATCACATGATCATATTTTAGTTATTCAATATTTCCAATTAAAAACTGTATCATGTTAGTGTCTATATTGCAGTCCAATTTAGGTACTTGGACATTGTGGAAGCCTTCATAGATACTAAATATTTAGATCACTTGAAATTCATTGGAGTTGAGCCTTACATGAAATTTATGTAATTTAAAAAATAAAATTCATGTTATTCGACATATAATTCAATAAAATCATTTGTTGGATGTAGGCAAAAATTATGTGAAAAATTTCCCTTATGTAGTATGCATGATAGAGTAGGTATGTTCTGTTGTACATGATCATAGTTCTAAATAAGATTTTCAATTTTTTCTTAACATGTCTCTAGCTTGTTGTGCAATTTAAACTTTATGGTGCTTCAGACTTTGAAAGACTGTCAAATGAGAAGATGACGGATGATGAGATTCGTGTGGACTCTAATGGTGTGATAAACTATGAGAATTATGGTTCAATTAACAACCCTGAAAGGGGGTAAAATCTCTAGTAATCAATAAGTGAAGATAGGATGGAAGGCAACAGCAGAGAAGTGGAATGAGAGATTATGGAAACATGGCTCAGATAGATAAATTCTGAAATAATTATAGGCATTTATTTTCCTGCTTTATTGTGAAGTTAAATGTGATTTTATTTTTTGCTATGTTTAATGAAAATTCTAATTCTGAATTCAAATATTATGCCATAATACCTCAATGACATTATATTTTTACATATTGATGGAGTATACAGTCTAATTACCAAAACCACAAAATAAGACTCAGTAATAAGTCCTATTGTTGCTGTAGGAAGTGTATTGTATTTACTAAAGTTATGATCAATTTCTCACCAAGACATTTAGCAAATTAGACCACAGTTTTAATTTCTTAATCCATAGAAAATTAAATCTTCAAAGTCAGCCCCCTAGTGTCTGCTCATCTCATTAGTGGTTGCATCTGCTGCTTATAGGAAATCTAAACCCTGTTGGTGGTCGTGTCTGGGGTTATCTGGAAACAGTATGAACTGACCAATAATGTCTTGAAGATAATTTAAGCATTTAGCATAATGTTTCAATATAATGGATAAGTTATATGTGTGTGTATATATAATCAAGTCCAAACTACACCACAACTCTATAATTGATGTTAGGTTGCAAATTTGCGATGCAAATTTGGTCGCTCCCTCAGCGGGATTCAAACCCCTTCTTTTCTCAGACATCTATGGCAACACCACCTGCACTAAGTCCAATGCTCTAGACCACTCACCCAACTAGGCTATACAAAAATATAGCTTTTTCGTTAACCGAATGATACTTCCTTGTAAGTAAATCTAGAGCATGAACATTAGCACATGACGTAACTGAATACGACAACCTCTAATGGTATCAAGTAAGACAGTAGATATATATATATATAAGTATACAAGAATTAACAGAATATTGATGTACGAGTGGATTTTGGAGGAGCAACATTGATAATTTAATTTTAATCTTGTTGAGGTCTTTTATTGCAGTAACTACCAGGCTTGAATTGTTTCCTTTGTTATCCAGTATCAAGGCAATTACAATTCATTTATTTATATTTTTCTGTAAGCATTACTGAATAATTTGTGTCATTTATTCATAGTTTTTTATTATTATGTCTAGAAAAGTTCATTTTATCAACTAGTAATAGTTGTTCAGATGTAAGCTCCCTATTGGGTCATAGTTTGGCAGGATCGTTTCAGAAAAGAAGATATGACAGGATTTGATGGCACATTTTATTATACTCCATAGAATTAAAAATTTTCGTAGCAATGTATTTCTATTTATTTTATGAAACACCCCAACCCATACTCCAGCAGTGCTAGAGATTGTCTGGCAAGCTATTTTCTTACTTGGTGCCATCCTTTGGGTATGGAGGAAAAGAATTCCAACCTCTTACATTGTAGTCAACCCGTATAATTTTTTCAAAAAGTTTTGTAGATTTCTTAAAAGGTTTTATTGTGATGTCACAAATATCACGTTTTTTCTCAACTGTGGATGACAGAAGGAACTGACATGGCAACTAATGTGAATATTCTACTTGTATTAGAAATGGAGTTTTTATTTATAGAACAATAATGCTATGTATTTTCATTGTGATATTACCAATGATAAGCCATAGAAATTTCAGTAGTATTATTTTTAATGAGATTCTAAAGTTAATTACAATGTACAAGTAAATACACATGTGGCTGTTGAGAAGAAAGGAGATTAGTGGGATACATGCATTACCAATATGTCCTCATTAACTCAGATAAAAAAAAAACTTGCATGATACATGTATGAAATGATCTTTTCATAACCAAAAGTAACATTTTTTTAAGTGACATCCATGGGACCAATGATTTTGTTATTTGAACTGATCAATTCAAAGTTTTTCAGGAAATTATTTTTATAGTTTTATTTACATTATTTATTCCTTGTATGTTTTTAAATATAATTACCTCAAAACATGGACTTCACTACTCAGTGATATCTTCCAATTAATGGACTAACTGTAGTCACCTCCTGAAGGTTCTTAAACAACACTCCATTCTACTTTCTCTTCAGATAAATCTTTATCATCAGCCAATTACTAGTAGATTTAAGGATTTTGAAAGTGTTATTTCAAGGTTTAAAAGTCTGTGTGAACAGAAAATAGAATTAGATCCTACATGCAATGACTGGGAAGAATATTTTTAGTCAGATTGACTATGTTATTACCTTTTTAGATAGGAAATGTCAATACCAAGTTGTTTCCAACTTTCCGGTTTTTGCCTTGATATTGCCATTTGTTATATGGACTTTCTTTTGACTGCTCCTTAGAGTTTGGTAGTTTTGTTATTACCCTTATGGGGATACAAGTCTCAATTATTTAAATAATTTAACTAATCACTACAAGTAGGATTTAATCTATCAAATCTCTCTTAGGATGACCTTTCTGACCTGCCAATCTGATTTCAGTTTTCATGATTTTGAAAGAGTTACCAGTATTTAAAAGTAAAATTCCCAGGATTCATGATTTGTCTGTCCGTGCAGGACCCAACAGTGTAGTCAAGGACGTTAAAAACCCCCTTAGTAGTCTTCATGATTTGTAAAAGGTTGTCTGTTAGTAGAAAGATGTTTTGTTACATGTTACACTCAGTGACTGGATTCAACATTTTGGTCTTATTTAAGTACCAATCCACATGAAATTCAGACACTACCAATGGTAAAGTGATTCATGGTGTAGAAAAACCAACCAAACAATGATGCTTTTTCAGTCTACATATGATATACATTCACTTAACAATAATCATTTCTGCATTCAGATCTGCATTTTTCAGAATATCATTCATTTATCTACTACTAAAATCAGCCAAATCAACCCAATTCAAGAACGATAACTCTTGCAAAATGCCAATTTCATGTACAGTCTATACAATTTTTATCTCAAAAGTGCAACAACCAAATGAAAAACTAAGACTGGTGATGTGATCAGCAACTGTTTTGGAACAAGAAATAAGACTGAATTCAGCGGATTTTTGATATGCATGAATCATGTTCTATCTGATTATTTATTTCATTGGTGTATTGTAAAATCTTTTCTTGTCTTTGTGTACTTGATATGATATTTGGTTGAAAATTGTCCTTTATTTTCACGGAGAATCTGTCATTTATGATATTTACAATTTTTATTCTGAATGTACATGTATCTTAGGTTAGTGTACCTTGCTTATTTGAACAAATGTATTTTTTTCTTATATTTTGTGATAAATTGAGCATTTTGTGCAATACATAAATTTGATGATTTATTTCTCTTGATTTACTGTGTGCCTCTATAATGAGTCTTTAGTTCATAGGTGTCATCAAAACGATAAACAAACCATGCCATCTGTATTTTCAATGGTCCAGCCATCCTTTTTAAACACCTTTGTGAACACTGCAGAATCAACATCCTTATGTCTATGTACAGAAATACCTATTTTTTTCATTTAGTATTGAAAAGCAAATGCCCCATCCATATGAATTTGAAATAAATCCATTCATTGGGAATTAAGGTAATTGAAATAAATTTTTCACAGAGGGACAGACTGACAGATGGACAAGTTGATTCCAATAAATTACTGACTCATTGAATGGAGGTATATCAGCTGTCATGATTGTGAAATGATTACTTAAAGAATAACCTTAGGATTGTATAAAAGTTATCAAAACAAAAAATTAAAGCACCATTGTGGTAGATCTGACATGCAGTAACTGACTGG
The DNA here is from genome assembly GCA_037379345.1 of Perna viridis. Taxonomy (NCBI): domain Eukaryota; kingdom Metazoa; phylum Mollusca; class Bivalvia; order Mytilida; family Mytilidae; genus Perna; species Perna viridis. The sequence continues at coordinate 7,409,542 of CM074522.1, read as the reverse complement.
TGCTTGTAGTAGGTCTAGTTTTAATTAGTAGACTTTAGGGATACACATAAATCGAAATCTACATGTATTTTTAATGTAAATGGTCACAGTCACATATAAGAATATATGCCTGCATGTTGCAAATTGTGAATGAAATAAGGATTGTGGTTTTTCAAGTTTGTTCACTTTTAATATGGCTGGCAACTCTTGAGAAGTTTTCTTATGTAAAACAGTTGCTCAGGGTTATTCAAAATTGTGCAATATATATATAACAAAAAACAATTGTAAAAGAATTCACTTTATTTCAAATCAAATTCTTCTGAAGCAATGTTAACGGCATTTAGTCAAAAAAAAATAACAACTTGGAAGATATTCTCATCTCACAGATAATCAGGTGAACACCCATCTGTAAAATAGTTTCATGTTAACTGAAATACCAGAGTTTCCAGAACCAAAGTACCATTAACATTCCCTAACCACCGTTTGATATTAAGCTTTCAGAATTCAAGCTCTATCATTGTTAGAGTACATAATATATGTACTTAACTAAGCAAGTTTAGTGCACTACAGTCTAAAGTTCAGATCTCGATTTCACAAAAAGTCGTAAGTGTGAAATTGATCGTAAATCATGACGTCATAATGGTATTTTAGTTTATGAAGTTATTACTTACGATCAACTTTACACTTACGACTTTTTGTGAACTATATGTAAAATTTTCGGAATTTGTCATGTAAGCATATTCTTGGGTATCAATTTTCGTGGTTCAAAATATGATAGGTGTTCTATAGTGTTAAAGATAGGTACTATTTTATTCGCTTTTATGTCAAAAATTAATGTTTAAGAATTATACACCTTCCATAATTCGATCGACATCAAATAGATAGTCTTATCTGTCAATATGAAGAAAAAAATCACTGCAAATCTTCACCATATAAGCTCTATAGTTATAGTGACAGCAAAATTCTACACAGTTTGACGTTCTAGACCCGTGATGTGCTCAAGCCTTGTCATATTTCCTGATACATGAAATTCCATTTTCAGCTGTCATTTTCTGTATTAAAAGAAAAATGAGTAAATCAGAAATATTTGTATTTTTGCCCTGTTTATGGATCATTCTTCAATTTGCAATATAACTGTAAAAGTACAAGTTTCAGTTTAAAAGTGAAGGTGTTTAGTTGGTTTGTAATTTACAATATTATTTATTCGTATACAAGTCAGTTGAAAATTCTGCACGATGGCCATTGACTTAATTTCTGAAAGAAAATATTAATTTTTCACAATGCAAATTTTTGTGTTCACTATTTTCTTTTCTACTTATAAGGTTAAAAATGTTACCATGACCAGCTGACCATCCTCTATCTGACGAATATTGACTGATTTGAAATTCCCGTTTTGTTCTTCTATTAGTTTGTCACCGTCAAGTTTGTATATAACCTACAAATCAAGTAAAAGGGCATTTTAAATTGAAAAAAAGAATGGTGTGATACTTAGTATTGTTTTTCACTTAATGTTGTTGTGTGTGTTTTTTGAATTTCTTTTGTTTTTGTTTTTGGAGGGACTTTTTGTGGTCTGTTCTTGATCTTGATCGCTTTACTGTGCATAGGTTTTAAAATACGTAATTATGTATACGGTTGAAGGGGGTGTCTCGTATTGATCTTGGTCGCTTAACTACGCATGAGTTTCCAAATGCGTGATGTACGTGCCTTCATTGAGCTGCCGTCTAAGAAATTTTGCGATGATTCCTCGCCGACCTTGGCACTGAATTCACTTTTCCCCATGGGCGTTGTTGTAACAATTTTGATATCATTTCCACTAATCGAGATTTCCTGTATAACATCGTTTCCTGGTGATAGCACCTGGTATGCTTTAGTTTTAAGTTCCTCTGGAGTTCCTGGAAATAAAATAAGATTCTCAACAAAAAAACTATTTTAGACCATATATGGGTATTCAAGTCATCCTCTGATTTAAACTAAATTTAAGACCAACCGAGGTCATTCAAGGAGAAATCCGGGTAGGTCGTCATTGGTACTTCTAATTGTAGTAATGTTATCTTTTTATAGTCATTTGAAGTACATGTTGTATTTTCTAATTATGTAACCATCTTTTAAAGTGCTTTTTACTTTGCCTTGACCTAATCCTGTATATACGAGAAATTGGGTAAGGCTAAATTAAGTACATAACCACAGCAGCTTGCCAGAGAACAAAACGATTCGTTCTAGTAGTTTGCATCCGAGCCATATACTCATGTTAGATATACGGCTGTACCAAATGACTTGATAACACGTCCACAATGGCTTATGATAATTCAGGAACAAAAATGTATTTCAATGAAAAAAAAATCTTGTATTCTATGATAAACTTTGCATTTTCCAAATAATTACTCATTGTTGAGTTATCGTATGGTCGACGAATGGAAAGACGGACGGGCAGTGGAATACTTTATACACTCCTTTGTCATAATAAGACAGAAAAAAAACGCAAGAAAATACTGCATTCATAATTTATTTAAAATGTACTAGTATTTATAGGCGGATCAAAGGGGCGCCCCTTGACAATTTACAAAAATGATCATAGCGTATTTTTGTGTGTAAATGTGTGCATTGAAATGTGTTTATCAAGGTTTTTTTTGGGGGGGGTGTCCCCCCTCCCCTTAGTGACCACCTATTAGGTGTTTATTTTGATATGTCCGTCACTGATATTATTAAGTCCAGACACCCTTCAAATTCACCCTTCACTCAAGGTAAAAAGTAACCAAAGGAGCCTGCAAAAAAAAACTGTATTGTGACAATTTGATTTTATGAGGAACATATTTTGATAAATAAATCGTGGAACTGAGCATTCGTTTCTAATTTCCAATAATGAAATGTCATTTAATTCTTAAAAAAAAACCTGGCGAAATCATGTCTCAACATTGCCAATCACTGTAGGGTGAGACCCGTCAATATGATAATGTGTCTAAACTTGAAAATATTTCAATGGTTTGATATTTCCTATTTAGTATTTTACCAATAGCTGAATCGCGAAGTTTTTAATTGAATCAGTTTCTGTGTTTGTCAGTGCTTGTTGAAATTTTAGCAATCATGAAAAAAAATGCATTGTTTCAACTAATATATAGAACTGCCCCTACCACACACAGACGGGTGTGTGCCATTTGCATAGATTTTTATAAATTTTCATTATTTCACTTGCGCAATTTTCTTTTCAGCAAAAATCTTTTTTTTTATTAGCACCAATTTCCAGGTAAAACAGGTAACTACATGATAAATACATGTATTATATCCAGAAGGTATACTGGATAAATCTGGAAATGAACTACATGTTCAGTTGATTTTGTTAAATTTGTGTTTCATATTAATCAGAAACTTCATTGTCGCAACAGGGACTTTTATGCGCACGGAGACGAGCAAGTCTTGTTGACTGATGGCCATCCTTGCAGAATGTTTAACTAGCTGAAAACTGGAAATGTAGCAATTAAGTCGTATAAAGTCACCACAGAGGCTGGTGGATACGAGCAAAACCACGTGGTAGGTGACAGAAAGATTGAGAAACAATGGATATTTTAATGCTTTTACTGAAGAGATTAATGTGCAATATGTTGAGAGGTTAATTTGATGTAAATAGACAGTTTTTTTATCGTTGAAATTGACTTGTCATGTTCGAAATCCACGTAGTGAGCAGGGGCAACAAAATAAAATATGATAATATAATGAAAAAATAATAACATAAACGAAACTTATTGATATTAAGAAATAAAATATCTTGAAAATTAATTTTATTTAACGTTAATTTACCTGTAATGAAAACAAAAAATCGACGCAAGTGAAAAGAAAAAATGTGTAATGCAAATCGGCGCAAATCCAACACGTCGACAAAGACAAATCAAGCCAAATACTTCAATGCATTTTCAACGTTTGATTAATTGGCCTTGTACCCCCCATTTAGCGAATTCCTGTTTTCATAACGCGCCAATATGGTATCGCCTGTCTTTCATTCAAGAAGTACAGAAATTTGTTGGTTGCAAATACAAAATCCTCGCAATGCATTGGACAACCTAGGAAAACAGCGTCAAAACAGAAGCAAACAAGGACATTAACAGTTGCTATGTTGACGACAGGCAGAGTCATACACAACGGAATTAGTTGATGGGAGTCTCCCGATTTACCAAAGAAACGGAAACGAAGTCTTCACGTGGGAGCCACTTACATGTTAACGAGATTTAAATAGATCCTAGACAACAAAGTAAACAGATCGAAATCTAACATGCATCTGTACTATTAGCCTAATGTATGATGAAATAGCAAGTAATTTAGAAAGCGAAATCAACCCCGACTCCTCCACATAAATGATTTAACTTAACTTGAGAAGCACATCAATCAATCTATATTTCTAATTACAAGATAAACATAGCAGGTTGTAAATTTTATCACAACATCTAATAAAGATGAGAGCTCTACTTGTAAATCTTTTATTTTCAATTATAATATTTACCCACCTCCCCCTGACCAAAAAAAAGTAATAAATGTTCTGTCGTTTGGAATGAAATAAAATAGTTAACATGATGTCAGACACTGGGTTGCACATGCCAAATTTTGGTTTCAAATAATTTTTAAGCATAAGAGATTAACTGTTTTCTAAGAAATGCATGATGCTTTGTAATTATTAAAATGAAAATAATGAAAGAAAATACATCAAAAGCGCAAGAAACTTTTACTGTTCATAAATTAGTTTATTTGTTGATAGGGAACTTTAAACATGTATTCTGAGTCATCAAGTTTCAATACAGACATAAATTTTTACATGTGCCTACCATATCAAAAGTTCTGCCTGCATGGTTTCTACATGGACAGTCTCTACATTAAATTACAGTACACTTTTATCGTAAATATGTCTTTAAAGATGATACGAGTTGTAACATCTTAAATATCTGCTTTTAAAACTCTATGAGAGGTTTTCGTTAAGTTCAAATACTCCACTGACATCTCTTTTCCCTGTCCCATTGAGAAGTTGGTGGCCTGAGTTTGAGTTAGATACAAAAAATTGCGAAAATTTTCCTGAAAGATTGTACTATTTTCTAAGTTATCCATGGCCGTACAATACAATTTAAATAGTATATTGTTTTTATCACAGTCGAAGACAATTGTTTAATTTTATGTTTCTTTAATTCATGAACTCTGTGATTGGTACCATTGTGAACACACAGGTATTAGAAAGGACCGATTTCAACAAAAACATCATTCATTAAGAATTTCAAAGAGAAACCATAAGAGGAGTTTGAACTTTAAACACTTAATTCTACTGACATCATCGTAAAAACACCAAACAAATCTCAAATAACACTTATCATCAAGGATTCTAGCAAAGTCATTCAGATGTTGAAGTCTTATAATAAATTAAACATTAATCTAATAAACGAACATTTTGGCACCTATCGCAAATAATGTATTATGACTGCACTCAAACAACTTTTAGAGAGTATAAAGGGTTTCGTCTTTTTGTCACATCGCCAATTCTTAATACTGCTTTCATATATAAAAAATCACAACAACATTGTACATCCACCAACTGCTAAAAAGTGAAAGCAATTTCTTGCAAACATTCATTTCCCAAGCAGTCCGTGTAATTGCAATCTTTATGTTTATAAATATTTTTATATTCTATTTTTGACCAATATTTTATTAACTTACCAAGAGCGTCTAAATATTCCTTAAATTTTTCAGCGTTTACAAGTTTCCATTTTCCATTGAGAGCAGCCATGTCGAATCTTAACCGAATTCACTAATTCACTATCTGCCAAGACAACCAGACCTACTTATACGGGTCTATATTGATTTTATGATGTCACTGTTCTTTCTTTTAGATTTTTTCATGAATGAGTTTTGCAAGTTGGTCAAATAAATCCATGATAGATGACCTTGGCGGGAAGGCGTCTCAAGAGATAACGGAAAAACAAGGCAAATAAGGGTCTAATGTGAATTTTTGGATGAATAACGAAAAAAAAACAATTTGAATTTTGGAAAATTTCGATTGGAAATAATGTTTTAAAAACTCCTTAAATAATTTAGTTTCTACTAATTTTATCTGAAATCAGTACAAGTGTTCCGCTATCCCAGTTTAACCTTCACAGGTATAAGAAAAAATAAGAATTTTTAAATAAATAAGATAACGCGGCAAACGCGTCACCCCAACTAACCTTTACTGACCTTTTCTGATAAAGTAATACTGGGAAATGAGAAACATACATTGTGGTTGATTAATTATATGCATTCAATGGTAGATATGGCAATATTTGAATCGAGGCCACTTCGTATTACTTAGTCAATATTAGATCAATATCATATGTATAATATTGCAGATTAAATTAATATTCAAATAGTGGTACATGTATGTTAACAAGTGAGTAGACAGGACAGCCCCCTCCTTCTGGAATTTTATCATTAACACACTATGTCTTCTGACTTTAACTAGTGCAAACCCTGAAATGATCTGAGGTCACATTATCTGTACGTACCGCAATGAACTGAGGTCTCCACATTTGTATGTTACAGAATGATCTGAAGTCACTACAGTTATATGTTACGAAATGAACAGAGGTCACTTCATTTACATAATAAACTAAGGTCACCTCATTTGTATTTTGCACAATGAACTGCACAATGAACTGAGGTAACCACATTTACATGTTACGAAATGAACTGAGGTCAGGGACACTATAATTGGTTGTTACACAATTAACTGATGTCACCACATTTGTATATATATATATTACACAATAATTAAACGGAGGTTACCCCATTTGCGTGTGTTAGACAATGAACTGATGTTAACACATTTGTATGTTACAAAATAAACTGAGGTCACCACATTTTTGTGTTATCCAATGAATTGAAATCACCACATATGTATTTTATACAATGAACTGAGGTTACCAAATTTGTATGTTACACAATGAATTGATATCACCACATTTGTATGTTACATATGAACTGAGGTCACCATATTTGTATAAAACACATTGAACTGATGTCACCACATTTGTACGTTACACAATGAACTGAGGCTAGCACATGTGTATGTTACACATCGAACTACAAAATGAAAAGAAGTCATCACGTTCGTAAATTACATCATTAACTTAAACACCACATTTCAATGTTTATGAGCAGCGGTCACCACTTCTAGGTATGTCTTAGGGCGGAATAATGGTAACTCTGGTATAAGATACAATGAACCGAGGTAATAACACTGGTAAATTACACAATGAACTGCGGTCACCACTTGTGTATGGATAAAAAAAGTGAGCATGACAACACATTGGTTTGTCACACAATCGACAGTGGTCATTCAATTGCACTGTTACACAATAAATACAAAATTATCAATCATATTTAATGTATGCAAATTTGAATATGCTGTGCAAGTGTTTCCAGGAGTGACCACCTATCAGCAGCATTAGAATCAAACAAAAAAGAAAGATCTTAATTAAAAAAAGATAACTGTATAAAATAATTAAATACATCGAAATAAGAAGTTACAGATGTCATCCCAATGGCATAAAACACGTGTACTAAAAATACGCGAACACACGTAGTGTTTTTCTTGTTTGTTCTTTTAAATTTGCCGTTTGACCTTTGAGGTTTTGATCCGTGTATCGTTACAACCTAAGTTATCCTTTACATGACAAAAAAATCCTTCTAGACTATAGAAAGTAAAAAGACGAAGGCATACTTTTTTTCAGAAAAACAGACGGAACAAAAAGAACACGTTGAAGACAACCACAAAGAAGGATATGGCAAGCGAAAGTGGACAAAAATCAATATTTTGTAATATTAGAAAATGCTCATTTTTGTCCACTTTGGCTTGCCATAGAAGGAGCAACTCTACGCCACTAAAACATGTTTATCATTTAGTTCTACATGAGGATGTATCCTGTGAGGTGTAAGAGCCAACGACAAGTTCATGATAAGGAATAGGAGTTACCTAGCTAACTTTTTTTTCATTTTTTTTTTTGAGAATTGACATAGAAATTTTAGAAGTAGCAGTTTAAGTAGCAGTCTTTATAAACATCAGACAGAAGGTGATTCGTGAATGTTAAAACCCGCCGAATTCAGTTTTATTTCTTGTTTAGAAATATGTACAGACCACACAACCAGTTTTAGTTTGCATTTGGTTATTTTACTTTTGAGATAAATACTACATAGGTATATACAAAATGTAGATCGTAGACTGTACCTGAAATTTGCACTTCGCAAGAGTTATCGTACTTGATTTAGTCTCATTTGGTTGACTTTATTCGGAGATAAATGTATGATTTTCTAAAAAGCGTAGATCTGAATGCAGAAATGATTATCGTTATGTGAATGTGTAGTATATATAGACTAAAACAGCATCGTTTGTATGGTGTTTTTTTCTAGGCAACGAATCACTTGTAGTGCCTGAATTTTATGTGGACTGGTATTCAAGTGCAGAATCTGGTCTAAGCATGCCCTGGACAATAAATCATTTCAGCTGGATCACCAAATCCTATAGGCAGTTATCACAATGATACTAAGAGAACCCACTCCAACTTCAATAGAATTCTTATTGTTTACTGTCTGTGGCTTGATTTATTTTCTAACCGACTTTATCTCCTATTAGGTCTCAAGGTGCGTTGTGTTTTATAAATACTGTACTGTGATTTAGAATGTTGCACTCGCTTCATGTTAAAAAAGTTAAAGATACAGACCGTTCAAAATTTCGCTTATCTTTTAAAATGAGAGTTTGTATTTGAATATAGTATCCAGTGAACTTGTAAATGCCCATGTTCCAGGCGCATATTCAGGGGTTTTGAAAGAGGAGATTCCTGGCTATCATTAGCTCATTTGCCGACATTTTGCAAAAAAAAAAACACAAACAAACAAAAAACAAAAGCAAAAAACAAATTATTTGCAAAAAGATTCTCCCCTTGGTTACCCACTGTGTTATAAGCTGATCTGTGGACGGTCAATGGACATGTTTTAAAATAATAGATAAATTGGGAACCAATTCCATTCATTCTTCTTTACTTCCTTGTACTGTTACGATGTTTGAACTTAATTGAAGATTGAAAAAAAATATCAGTTGCAGATCCAGGGGTTCGAACCTCCCTACCCCGTTTTGTTGGAGTTTTGTTAGTATTTGGAAATTTCTGGTAAAAAAAGCAAATTATTGCCTGCAATCCTTCTCTTTTTCTGGAACACCTAAAATCTCAGGACTTTCTTCTGATTTATTATATATTTTCTTTCCCATGTGGAGTTTTCCCACTTAGTAAAACAAATTCTTCTTTTTTACAGCAGTTAAAACATAAATCAAAGTAGAAATTTAGCTGAAGTGTTTTGAATTTGTTACACAAAGGCAATTGTCATTGATTTGTATAATTTTATGTCATTAATGTCATCGATAAATGCTCTGTTGTAGTCAGGAAGATATGAGGCATACGTGTGTGAATTTATTGTACATGCATTTAATGAGATAAATGACTTACAACCTTATTTTTTTAGCGATGATAGCGAACATTAAAACATCTATAGCACAGAAAGTGCACGAGTTGAATAAGCCGAATTGCTCCATAGGTTAACACAAGAATAATACATCAATCCTTCATTCATCTGTGAGGAAAAATGGTTAACTTTCAAGCCAAACAAGAGACCATCCCTACTACTAAAACAGTAAAACCTGACCTCTCTTAGACTTGAAAACTGATTTCGTATAGACATATTTTATTTGGGGTTTACCAGGGCTTAAAATATATTGATATGAAGGGACAGGTTTTCGTATTTCACTGTACCTCCCACCATATAAAATTATCTAGACCTTCCTCAAACCATCAACCAAAACCAGAATTGAAGGGAAGTCACTATTTGACAGTACATTTGTCACATCATCCTGCATTAAACTAACACTGGCCTTGTTGTAACACTGATTAAACTTTCACTCTTAACAAACACAAAACCAAATAAGACTGGATACAACAAACATCAAAATCACGACAACATAGCATACAGTTATTGCAACGTTATGGCAATAAATTTTACAAGAATTTGTCTAAAATCAGGGAAAATATAATAAAATGTTGCTTAATGGTGAAAACAATGCCTGATGATCTGGCAAGCCAGAAAACTGGATATAAAAAAGAGGCTCCCAGAAACCTGAATAGCTCACCTGATTAAATTTTTGCCTTTCAAAGGTAATAAACTTAACAAGAAGTTGTCCAACAATTTTGCTCCAGAAGACTTTGGTAGGACTTATCATAAAGATCATTTAAGCAATTGAAAGTTTCTTTCTTTCTCACATAGTTTTCAAGATATTGGCTGAAAATTGTAAAAAAAAAACATAAATTTTCACCTTTAAAGGGCAATAATCTTGCAAGGAATTGCTTGACAACTTTGATCCTTGAAGACTTTTGTAGGACTTACAATAAGGATCATTTCATCAGTTGGAAGAATTTGGCTAAACCTCATGACTTGGAATACATGAGAAAAAAACTTCTGACTGACCCCTTTTGTTATATTCTAGTAACAGCGGCCATGTTTTTCCTGGGATCAAAAATCCCTCTATCAGTTCCATGAAAAATTACCTACGGAACATTCATCCCAAATTTGGTTCCAATTGGTCTGGTAGTATCAGAAGAGAAGATTTTTGAAAGAAATAACAATAAAAATAGAAAACAAAAATTGAAAAAGAGCAATAACTCCAACATGGCTAAAGAGATTAAAACAAAATTTTACAGCAAATAGATCTCATTATGCTGAACACTTTCATCCCATCAGACTTTGGCTAGACCTAACGGTTTTGGAGATATATGCGAAAAACTAGTGTCTGACCCCTATATTCTGTTTTTAGTAACGGTGGCCAGGTTCTTTCGACGGATCAAAAATCCACAAATCAGTTCAATGCAAGATACCCCAAGGAACATTCATACCAAGTTTGATTCCAATTGGTCAAGTAGTGTCAGAGGAGAAGAGTTTTCAAAAATTGTTAAAGACAATGACTGACGCCAAGTGATGGTAGTAGTTCAAGGTAAGCTTAAAACAAGGGGTGGGGCAATTTTAGATAAATAATAAACACACAAAAGTACATAAAAAAGAACAGACACATTTATTCCAACACCTTTACATAAAAGTTTTGAACATAAACAATCAACATGTATAATACATTAACATTCACGCTACAATCATATTCAATCCTTCAAAAAAAGCATGCTAAAATCTCCCTTGACTTCCTTTCAAAATGTTCAATTTATAAATAAGATTACAGTATGTGTTTGAAAACATTCTAGAATACTTGGCTCATACAATTGGCACATTTATTTATTTAAACTTTTTGGTGGTGTTAATTTGCAAAACCCGACTTCCAAATTGTGACATTTGAATTCTTAATTTTCTGTGAAGTACAAATGGCAGCGCATATAACTTTGCTTGTTACAACCATCAATGAACACATACATTTTTTGTAATCCACTACTTAAGTACAAAAGATCAAGCTATTTTTATCAACCATTCCACAAGGTCATTCATGACTGGTTCACTGTCAGCATCTTTTCCTTTTAAGCTGCACTCAACAAAATCAATATTAATTGGTTTCAAATGATCGAAGCTGAAATCTTTGTCTCTTTTGCCCAGGAATGTGTTGTTATTACCTGAGCTCTCTATTTGTTTTAATGAGGCAGATCTTGTCACTCTGAGAGTATTCCTGAAATGATAATGGAAATCTGTTATCTATTAAATCTTAGAACATTGATACACAATATTTTAACAGATACAGATTTTTTTTAATCACAGACAGATGAAACGGACCAGAATTGATATAGTCCATCAGCTACAACTAATGCAATGGGTACTGTGAAAGTACTATTGTTCATGGAAAATCAATTTTCATGGTTTTCATGGGTAGGCCAAACTAGGAAATTTGGTTCCCATCCAGATTCTCATTTTCTCACGGAAAACCTCAAAACCATGAATTCTAGAATCCACCAACTTGTGTTTCTTCCATAATCCACAAAAACTGGTATCCATGAATTGAAGAACTTTTAAAATATTACAATTACTTACATTTCTTTTTCTAGCTGTGACCTGATGAGTTGTGCCCCTTTGGACATGATCATATCTTGTTTGTTACATGCGATAAGAACTGGAGGTGCATTGTATGATATAACACTGTCGCTCAATACTGTGTAGAGGTAGCTAAAAAGTAAAATTGATACTGAATAAATGGTACATATCTCAAATAACTGAAAGAACTTGTTGTAAGTTATGACATCACTATAGAAAGTATAAACATTTGGTTTTAATCTGATATTACAGGTGCAAGCGGGATCAGGACAAAAGCCCCCCCCACCCCCCCATCATAAGAAATTATTTAATCTATTATGAATAATATTTCTATTAGTACTGAAAGTGTAAAATTTGAAATTTAATTTCTAACTTGTTAACATTTTAACTTTTTGTTTCTTTTTAAGACAATATTTTATTAATAAAATGATAACAGTTGTCAACTATACACTCTTTAAAAAGGAAATATATCTAAAAACAGTCATTTTGTTTTCTTTTTAAAAAGTGTATCACTGGCAGCTTTTCTTATTTCATTGATAAAATTTCAAATGATTCTGGTAATAAGAAATACAATATCAAATATAAAATGAGTATACCATTGAAAAAAAATGCATACACAGAAAATGAACCATTTTAATTCAAACAAAAACATCCTAAATACACTAAACAGAAATAAAAATTACATAAAAAAAGACAAACACAAATAAAATGCAATACCAATATAAAAAGAACAGTCACAACAAAAGAGAAATTAAAAAAAAAAACATACAAAAAAAAAAAACAAAACAAAAAAGAAACCCAAAATTAAATAAATGTTTTTACATTAATATTATGCTTATTATAAGATGGGGGGGGGGGGGGGGGGGGCTTATGTCCTAGACCCGGTGCAAGCTGGACTTAAATTCTGGATTTAATTTCATCAGTATCTTATTCAAAGAAATTTTGATAGGGTCTGGCAACACCCTAGGTCTATGAAAGCCAGTCACTTATTCCATATGTAATATACATACTCAGCTACATCTTTGATTTCTTTCTGTACTGTGGAACTATCAACAACATACACAATGGCCCTAAAAAACAAAATGGAAGCATGTAGTGTTATATATGACTCTGCGGACAATACAACCCCAAAAGACATATTTTCTATTTCTATTAAGGAGGTAGACCTAGGGTAAGGGATATAACCCTTGAAATCAGTGATATGTTTATATCATATTCAATTTTACCAAAGCTTATCAAGCTTTTATTTGAAACAAAGTGAAATCAGCCCAAGTTACTTTGAAGCTTTCATGAGATTGAGGTAAAACGTTTCAATGATTTGTAAGAGTTGTGTCCACTCCCCTAAGTCTACCTCCTTAAACTTATTGTAAGTTGACCTCATACTACATGTATGTTCTTCCATTGCACTGTTACAACTTTCAATACATTTTCACTTACGACATTCTGTGAAATAGATGACTGTTGTTATATTATTTGCACAAACCATTTTGAAAACTAATATTTTATCCATTTTTTCATTTGCAGTCATTCATAAGTGAAATAATGTGCAATGAAAAACCAATCCAGTCCACAGAAATTATAACCACTTTCTAACTGACTATAATCACTTTGTTTGAATATTAGCTCTGCTATGCTGAATGTGAAACTTTCCACATACGGCACATGTACATGTATCTAAAATATGTGAAGCTTCTTAAGACGCACTGTACTAGTTTACATAAAGAAGGAGATTCAGTAATGAATATGACAGCCAATATACATGTACCGCTGCACAGGAGTTAGTGAACACAATGTTTAAGAATAAATGTACTCATTCTAATGTTGTTGAGCCTGATTTGCAAAATTTGAATACTATAGTTTTATCATGATATTATTAGGCCTAGATAATATTGCTACTTAAATTTTCACCACCAACCACAAAACACGAATTTTAATCTTTTAAAAAGAAAACCTGTAAATATTTTGATAGGCTACATTTAATTTCTCACACCCCCCCAACTCCACACTTACAAGGGTAATACCATATATTCCATTCAAAATAAACAATTTTTTTTCCTTTTTCTCACAACAGGAAGGTAAAAGGTTAGTAATACAGATTGTTCCAATTTTACCTCGCTAGACCCTTGTTCTGTTCTAACATAGTATGTCTCAGTCTCTCATGTCCTGGGACATCAATTACTCTCAATCTTTTATTCTGAAATAGATGTACATAGAATCATTCCATGGACTTTCCCCTCAAAAAAAGATCCATTATTTTCACTGACGAAGGCTAAAGTTATAAAAAATGAAGTTTGAAAAATGTAATTTTAAGCTACATGTGTCAGAAAATCATTTCATGAACAAATGTTTTTGATAAATATGCAAATACACTAATCTCAATCAGCTACATGTACATGTATGGTGTTATTAAGAGTCTAAACCCAACCCTGAATACATATCATCATCAGACATCATCTAAAATCCCTTAATATTAGTTTCAGTGCAACTTGAACTTGTCTCAACAAAACAATTACGACAATCCATTATTATAGGACTCCTACATTATTTCCAGTCATGACGGTGAAATATTGGAAACGGAAAGTTTTCTTTGTTGATTATGGCAAAATTAATTTTTAAGTAGCACTCCAGCTAAATGAAAAATGTGATACATGGTTGGAAAGCCTACATATTTTTATTTTTGATATCTTGTTTAAAATGCTTCAGTAAACAGAAATTAACATTTGGTTTTTTATATAAGGTGTGCTCATAAGGGATAAAAATTGTATAGAATGCACTGTAGAATTCAAAAGTAAGGGAGATAACTCAAATACAATAGAATCTATTGGATTTTCAAGGTTGATTATCTCCTAAGAGCAGGCAGATTTGAATGAATAATTACAAATTTCATAGTATAGACCCATAAAGCAACTTAATTACAAAAATAAAAATGTGTAGCCTTTTTTTTGGGGTGTATCACATTTTTCAGATTTTGTATGATTCTTACAAAGACAGTTACTTAAATTGAAGCTTTCTCTGTGGAAACCTAAAATTTTCATAAATCATAGAACACAGCCATAATCATACACATCCACCTTTTTCACAAGGGGTTCAGTTTACAAGTAAAATGTAGATAGATTCCATTGTCAATTCTCTTCCTTTATTATACCTTTTTTTGTATTTGATAGTCTCCAGAATTACTGGCAATAGATGTGAACGTGTCATTGTATCTTTGATTCACAAGCTGAAAAAAACAGTGAGATAATTTAATGAACTACATATGTATTAGTAAGGAAAGTTTTAGAAATAAAATAGGCATAACTATTAAAATTAAGAGTAAATGTACCAGAAAGTATAACAGTATTGTTACTGATGTACACCCTAGTCAGGCGACAATGGTTTGGGTCTAGTATACACAGGCAAATATTTTTCATGTGAAATTCATGTTAATCCAGCTTCACATGAAATTCACGTGAAATTAACATAATTTTCATGTGAAATTCACTAAACACGAATTTCACATGAACATTTCATCTGAATATTACGTGAAAGCTCCATTCACCCGAATTTCACATGAACTTTGTCACTTAGTTTATTTACTCAACTCAGGTGAAAATCATGTGAAATTTGTGTGAAAATCATGTGAAATAATTTTGCCTGTGCAAATCAGAACTTTTGAAAAGCAAGTGAAAGATTTTCAAAAATTAATTTGGAATTACGACCTGATCCAATACAAACCTTATCAGAAACCAGGAAAGTACAAAATGCAACTTATCTCTGTACATATTTTCAACTTAAATATCATAAACACCACACTCAGAGTAGAATAGTTCTCTTAACACTTAAGTCAGTATTACATACACCTAAATAACACCGACATAGTGTTTAACACACAGATTCCACCTAGCCAACACTGACCATTTGTATATTGTAATAGTCGTAAAATTCAAAGAGGCATAATGGGCAATTCATTCTAAGGCCAAAAAAAATATGTCTGTTTCAGGTTTCCTGACCACCCCTAATACATTTTTTCTCCAAAATTAACGAAAGTACGTTTAAAACCAGGTCACAATAACGTTTGAATAGGAGATTTATATCATGTAAATCCAAGCGTATTACTGATTATGAGCACAATGGAAGCCACAAGGTCTCAGTCTTGTATTCTTTGCCCCATAGGCTTCTATAGTATACCTTAAATATTCATGATTTTTTAAAAAATAGACAAGGATTAATCTAACTCTTGACCATGTTTTTCAATTAAGGAAATGTCAAAAATAAGTTTTAGGTCCATTTTAGAAAAAAAGGCACAAACTTTGGTACACCAGGATAGGTTAAACTAAAAATAGACTTTTTCTACTTTCACTTTTATTTTGAGTTCATAAAATAGACCCCTATTCTGAAGCATTATTTTTCATGAACATACCGTTTTTTCTCAAAAATAATTTTTTTGTGTCATAGATTGATATTTACCCTGTACTTGTGATGAAAAATTATAGTCATTTGCCAAGAAACAAAAACAGGAAAAGGCAAAATAGAAGCACACTACATTATTTAGCCGCCATGTTTTGACGTACACCCGCTCAGGAATATGTAATACAAGACTGATACCACGAGTATTGTGGCACTAAAATATAATAAATCCTGTACTTTTATTCGTAATAGTTTTTTTCTTAAGACACCAAGAGTAGACTTGATATTATAGTATAGTGAAGGGCTTACTTTTAATGCCAGAGGTTTCAGTTTGTGTGCTCTCCCTTTGATTTACCTGTACTTTCACAGACTGGTTGGTTGAGTTCAAGGAAAAAGTCAGTTGGATCTTAATGAAACTTCATTCACTTTACTATCCATAGGCCATATTATATTAATATGTAGATTCTGATCCCCACCGCTCAAACTTTATAACTGCTAAGTTATTTTATAGTGGAATTTTTACAAAATTCTTTTAATTTTATGTACTTTTTGAATGAAAATAGTTAAAAAATAAAAGCCTCTCATCCTGCCAAATATTTTTAACATATGTGGATGAGAATCTATTTAAAAGTAACTTGATATGGCCTAAATAGCAACACGCAACAACAAAAATATTGCATCAAATACTTTAAAGTGTTAAACAGGACATCCATGTTGTTTTGACATAGTTGGTTTTTGTAAAACAATACTTTAATATTTTGTTCTTGATTAAAGTTCTTTAAACATTCTCTTAGTACATGAAATAATTAGATTTTTCTAGTGCAGGTTCAATTACAACTTAAACAGATCATATTCAAGAGTCTTATATCGGCTTTCTCTCCTATCATTCAAACATATTCAATTCAATTTAGATTTTGTTAGCTGTTTTCTTCATTATCGTCTTCATAAAGTGAAAGTTTTCAAATGAAGGAAGAGAAAACATCTGTAAAAATTTAAGTTTTTCATAAACACTCTGGCATCGAAAATAAAACTCTTTGATTTAAGTTGAGGATATTTTGCCCAGTGTCAGACTGATGGTTTTAGACTGATTGTTTTTAACAACTAAACATTAAAAGCCTTATGGAGGTTTGAATTTTGAAGTCCAAAACACAAAACCAGACAAAATTATTAGACATAGAAGACACATAGAACAACACTATAAAGAAACACATATTACAATCAGCAACATGAACTTGCATTAGTTAGGAGTGAACTCAGCTGCTCAAGACAGGATAGCAGTTTCTGCTTGTTGCCACTTATTTTACAGTATCAGACATACACTTGTACATCTATAACATACAGGTCAGACATTCTTCATACTCAAGGTTAATAAAACAAATAAATGAAACATTTTGATAACACTTTATTCATATAAATATGCATTTTTCACTTTGTCTTCCAAAAAATACATCAATGAACAGAGAAATTTGTAACTTTTTAAAATATATTTGCAGGTAAATTTTAATATAGTGTACTTATATTTTGTTCAAAATTCCTACAAAAATAAGTGTATTGTAATAACACATGATTAATAGGTGTGTATGTTAAATATTAAACTTTCTTCTTAAAACCAAACACTTTCATGACTTAAACATGATGCTATTTTACAAATGTAGGCTCAACTTTAGTCGAGAAAAATAAAAAAATAAATAAATAAAATGAAAATGCCTACCTACCTACCTACCCTATTTTTGGGAGGAATGTAACTGTAAACAGACATTTTTTTATGGCTTAAGATACGATGTACCAGTATATTCTGTTTCTGTTTCTCAGGTGTATATCCTCTGTTACTTATGAGAACTCCAGTTAGGATAAAAATTTAGTCATGTCATTAAAAATTTGGTGCATTCTATTTTTTTCTTTTGTACATGTTTATCATTTCTTGATAAAGTAATCTCCTGATTTTTTAATTCTGCACTTTTAAATAGACAATTACTCTACTAATTATATATAAAACACTTTGAACACATTGATTTTGTTCAAGTGACGGACTTGTAAAAAATAATCAGTCTGATAACACTTTTTTTCTGATACTTTTAAATAAATGAATAGCATTTCAAGGAATAAAAGAAACTACATGTTTTGTACTTACAGGTCCAAAGCCTTCTAGATAATGTGTAAATAAGAATTTCAAAGAAGTCCTTCATCAGGACTGCCAACAATGTCAAGTTATAATACGTTGTCCAAACGAGGACGAGACCACAACCTTGTTCAGTCGTTTTTGACAGCTAAAAATGCTTCCAGTTTACTCTGAGACATTTCTTATTAAACGTACCTTTAAAATACAACCTATACAAATCTATTTTACTGAGTTATGTCAAATGATTTTGAAATTTAATTGATGCTGACAGATGTTACTCCTGTATAAAAACAATCCTTTGTCAAACATCGCACATAGTTGTCTATATTTAGAAATTTTAATAAACACATTGTTTATAATGTCTCTGGTGTGTGCCTGGTTATCAAATGGACTTCATTTAATTATAATATATACATGTAACTAAATACAGCACAGTTATGACATATTAATCAATGATAAATACCTATTTTATGATTTTTTATGATCTTTTCTTCACATTATACATGTATTTGTCAATTGCTAATACCATATGCTTATCATATCAACCGCTGTTTTATTGTGCAGACGGCTTGAACTGGACAATTAACTAGTATTACTAGTGAAGATTTCCTTAACTGGATTGAGAATTTTCACAAGTCCCCTGGACTCCCTGGAGTCTGGGACCTGGGAGTTCAGGTTCTCGAGAACAATACCAACATCCATATTGTCAGTGGAGATCAATGAAATTAACTTCACCATGCTGGGTGACAAGTGGAATATTCAATGTCCCAGCTCAGTGGGTGTAAACCTCATATTTCACCAAGAAAAAAATCTAACACAAATTTAAAACTCTGACTTGAGTGTTAGAGAAACAAATGTCCCTGAGTGTACTGTACATGTACTTACTCTATTAAACAATAGTGTTTTTCCTGACTCACAAGTCCCAAGAAGTAAGACTCCACTTCTTTTATTAGACTTTCTTCTGAAGGCCAAAAACACTAAAAAAAAAGATAGCCACAAGATTGACAGAGATGCAAAGTATAAAATAATCAATCAGAGAAAATTTTATATCAAGGATAAATAAGAACCAAGTGCCATTCAACTTTCTTTATTTAACCTACTACTTTTAAATGTATTAAATAGACTTTATTACTGAAAAAGAAGACAGACATACAAATAAAAACAAAAAAAATGTTTCCTGGATTCTAAAATACATGTAAAATATCATTGAGGCCATATATTATCAAAATGTAAATTAAGGATCTGATATATACAAATGTAGTATAATGGGTCCTAAAGAATTCTGCAAGATGCAAGAAAAGTGGTTTCAAGCACATGTAGAATTCCAACTCCACCATTTCATGACATCACAATGAAACACACTAAATCTAAGAGAATGGACTCAAATTTAATCAGACAGGTAGCTACATGTATGAAATTAATTGAGGATATGAATTCATATTCCTTTGGAAATGTTACAGGTTTCTCTCTTCTCATATTAATCAGTGTAAATCAACTATAAACAAAAATATCAAACCTAATATGTGGAATATAATATGCAAGAATTTCTGAAAGTTTTGCACCATGAGCAATGCTTAATTGGAAAACACTGCCATATTTAACAATACAGAGTACAAGAACATTCTTCAAAATATCCTTTTGTGGTAAGTTTATGAGCATGCCCAATATAAACCTCCCTAATCTAAGGCTTCATTAAAAAAATAGAATATTCCTCATGGAAACGTATATTGAGAATGCTTCATGCATGCTCCTTGTCTATTCCAATATTAGCACAACATGGTCTCATATAGTACAAGAAAATTTAATTAAAGCAAATGTATTTATGATAATAAATGATTTGTTAGTATAAAGGGTTCTAGATGGTTTCACCATTCTCAAGTCTAGCTTAACTAAGTTATTCCTTACAACATGATGCTTTAAACACGTTTGTAATGAATTAGAATAGAAACATCTGAACATATGGACTACCAAAAAATGAATGTTTCGTGAAAATACTAGAAAATTGTAAGAAAAAGGTTACCTATAGTGAGAAAAACAACTACAACAGCCACTAGAACACTTATAGTAGTCGGATCTTGATTTCTAACGTTCTTATTAATTAAATTCCAGTAACGAATTGCTTGTTCTTTCATTTGGGAATCCATGCTTGTCAAACAACGTCAACTTCCGGTTACAATAATTTTGGGAACGATATTGGATTGGCATCGTCTCTTATTACATGAAAAGTGTAAGATTTTCATTGTCGTTTGTTTCTCGCCTTTAATAAATTGTATTTATTCTTTCATACGTCTATCAACTATTTTGTTTTTTGTTTATTTGTAGCTCTTCTTGCTAACAGGTGTAAATCTAGAAGATTCAAAAGCGGGAGTTTTTCCGAGGACTTGATTTCGCGCCATGTTTTACCTTACTTTTCTTGTGACATCCCCTCCATTGAAAAATCGCAAGCAAAGTTTCCTTATCGATACAATGATAGTAAAATAATGGTCTTTATCACAGGCTCGGGATCAGTTTTTACAGGAATTGAAGAAGTAATTGTTTTGTAGGCTCCCAATTTGGAAGTCAAAGATATGTTATGTAATTTTTAAATGATATTTGTATTTTGATTTCAAACACGGACAGCCCCGTTAGGGTCCGGTGTCAAAAGAATAGGCCCGCAGCAGCGCTGTTTGTCGTAAAAGGCGACTAAATAGTGCTCAGAACCCTGG
This sequence comes from Perna viridis, assembly GCA_037379345.1. Taxonomy (NCBI): domain Eukaryota; kingdom Metazoa; phylum Mollusca; class Bivalvia; order Mytilida; family Mytilidae; genus Perna; species Perna viridis. Next base: position 7,388,287 of record CM074522.1, on the reverse strand, counting down.
CCGGGGGCTGGGGCGCTCTGCCCACAGAACAACTGAGTTGTGTGCCCCAGGTGGAGGAATGGGGTACCCCTGGCATGTTACATGCTGCGGTGTTCAGGCCATAATACGGAAAACCTGACCGCAATCCATAGTGGTGCACCGTGTTGGAAAGATGCCACATTCCTCGCACGGTAAAGAACCCTCCTGTCGTATTCTACTGGAGTAGGATCCATTGGTCTCCGTCACAGGAGTCTAAATTGCCAGTACCTATCCACGTCTCCCTATTTCCAGTGGCCATCAAAATTTGTCGATCCCATATCTTTGTGTCCCGCCCCATTTTCAATTCATCATTATTTCACGTTCATGTTATCACCCATTTCATGTTCATCGACTGAAAATAGCTGAAATATTGCTGCTCGGGCGTCAAACCAATCAATAATAGACCAGGTGCACCGGTAAATAGGGTAAGCGTCACGTGCATGTATGTAAGTGTGTATGTATGGCAAAATTTCATACACCAGTTGCATGTTCCTGTAATGTGACTCGCCGTTTACCGGTACTTCTTTAAAAAAATGACTTAGCAAACGTTAACGTTATGATAATTTGGACTGATGTATTTCGTCCAATCGGAACATATCATTCATTGGTGTGTAGAGTTTTGTTGTGTTCATCGCGGAAATGACCGACAGTTTCGATTAAAATTTTATCTAGTCTCGCACAAAGTCTGATATCGTTCCATTTCGTTTCAGTTCAGTACTGACAGTAGTAATAATTTATATTTCTTCTATAGAGGACCAATTACATGTATTTAAAGTGGGTAAAATATCCAGATACGACTCATTGACCCGGAGCCCAGACCCGAAATTTTCGTTGATCTGTATCAAAATATTTTGTTACTTTCTGCAAATCTGTACACGATTGATAAGCTAAAACTGATAGGTATACAAGGTAGATGTCTCCAGACAGACTTGTTCAAGTTTATTTCGATCGTTTTACATATTCCATTAAGTATAAAAGCAGATGATTTTTTCCAGACTTATGAACGCGCATTGCCCCAAGACTTTTTTGCGGATGCTTGGTGCACATTTATTAATGGGGTCTATTGCTAGAATAGTGACGTTTTTAAAAGTTTGCACATTTTTTGTGTTTTTTTTTTTGTTGTTTTTTTTTGAGGGGTGTTAATTGTGTAAATACCTAGAAGTATACACCCACAAAACGTGCAAACCAAAGACAAAGTTAATAAACAAATAAAGAACAAAGCATTATTTTATTTATTTATAAATTGCATTTTGTCACAATATTTTCAATGTTATATCACATATTCAGTAGTACATGCATAATTACATTCAATATATAAGAAAATATGGTTCATCATTTGAAATATCCATCGTGTATAAAAGTAAAAATGTGGCTCTCATTCCTCCGTTCATGCCAGAATCTTCCAACATAAATTGCACTAATTCAACACCTGGAACAGAAGAGGAGATCTAAATAACTCTGATTTATAAGCAACTTTAACATTTCACATTGCTCTTATTGTCTTGTATCTTTAATCAAAGGCTACGGGTATGATGCTAACATATCACATTTTTTTTCACTAGCGATGATGTCGGCGGTATAACAGAAACGTATTAACGTCAGCTTTGGATGTTTCGATAGGACACCACAACTCGCCCTAAGCTCACCCATGAAGCCTAGCTTTCATACATCTGTCTCGGTCAAATTCTGCATATACATGCACAGGATAGTTGCTGCAGAAACAGCACCGAGTGGTGGTATATGAAATCATTAAGGATTGATGCTATATTGATTACTAATCTGAACATGAAATGCTGCATATTTTATTTTTGTAAAGGCCCATAAATTTATAACTGGCCTGAGAATAGAGCAATTATATAAAGAATTAATTTGAAATAATCAGATACAAATGTGTCACTAGAGAGATCAGCTGGTGGCACATGACAAAATTAGCCTCGCCATTATATATCAAATCAGTCTTATGTAACTTCCTGCGAAGTTGTAGAATATGAAAATGTCAACGTCAGTTCACAGACACTCGAAGCACTTATTATCGCGTACTTCTCATCTTTAATATACCAATTGAAATAAGTGCATGTGGTCAAGTATCTCCGTTTTTTTTGTCCTTGCATCTTAGCAGGAGGAAAATTGGTGTACAATCTTTACGAAATAACAGTTGATTTTCATTGCAAATCCAACAAAAAATTAAAGTATATTTTCTCACATAATCCAGACGCGATATCATTCTACTATGGCCTAAGATTTGTAACAAATTTGCTGATTTGTTGGGTCTCTTCGGTCGCATTGACTCGTGGAGATGAACAACTTGTTCATTCGAAAAAAGGAAATCCTATTAGTTTATCATACCTACATCAGATATAAATCATTTTAAGGTCGTCTTCACTTTAACAACAAGAATTCATGTAAACGCCCCTCTTCTAAGGCATCATCAAATGACTGGAAATCCTGTAACAAAAGGAGTGCGTCTTGTTGTTATATCATTTAAATTTCAATCCATGACCAGTATACAAAAACGAAAAATATTAAATATTTAAAAAAAAGTTTCAAATTTATTGACAATATAAAGTAGCGCACGGTATTCCGTATAGCAAAACCAACAATACTTTATACGGACACTCATTACTCTTGTATAAATAGTGACCCATTGTTTCTGACTGTGCAACGGATTGATTTAAGGTCGTCTTAACCACAGTGTTGAAAAAAGCGGATGGAGGCAAACGCATAGTTTTATAAGGTTTTCCATAAATGGAGGTAGGAAAACATACTTTAATCCAGCCCCTAATGCTCCCATGAAATGGTGTTTGTCGCCTGTTCATGATTTCTGGTAATTACATAATGAATGATTCCACTCCTTCTTCTGTGTAGACGTTTATAATTGCTTTACAGTTATTGTATGTTTACAAACATACTAATATTGCACATTGCTGAACTCATCGTTTACAGATACCTATGTTGAACAAATTCTCTCAGTAGTTATAACAAAAGTTTGATTGTAACGATTAAACTGAGTGGAAGGCAATTCCTTTCTGGAAGTTTTCAACAAATGCATCGTCTCATGCAATGATGAGCGATAAGATGCATGTTTTGCATTAATCACGTTTATAAATAACTCCATCAAAATGTAATTTGGCAAACAATGAAATATACCTCGAGTAAATATACAAGTTGGAATGCCCTTTTAACAACTAAGTCCAGCGTAACTTCGAGTAAATGATACCGGGTAATTATTTTTAATTTTGAAGATACTGCACACCCTAGATGCTATTAATAGCCGATTATTATTATTTTGTGGGGGTCTTTCTCCGTTTGATAGTCCAGACCTTCGGTTTGTTTTACACATAATTGGTATGTAGCAGCCGCACTGACGTTAATAGCATGCAGACACTGAGGTTACGCTTCCCTAATCACGTATACCCCCCAACAAATGATTGTTCCTCTTCGTCAAATTTCCATGTTTTTCACATTTACACCTTTCGATTGGTACTTATAATGTATAATTTTTCGACAGATCAAAATTAAAATACTAGCTTCAAACAAGATATGCATTTGATTGTTGATAACAATTAAGTTACTTACCCCACAGTATGTGTCTCCATTAAACAGTTGTGGTGGCAGTAAATCTGGAATTCCTGCTTTCTCTCTCATGAAATCTCTCTTTTCTTGGTCCTTACATAAATCTATTTCCTCGTATTTTATTCCTTTTCCATCAAGTACAAGTTTTATTCTGTTCTGTTTTGTATAAATCTAATAAAAGGAAAGAATTTCACTTATAACGTTTATAGCACACATCATCAGAGATTAAGCATATATACAGTCCAACAGTTTCAACCCATTCTTTTTTCATGATTATTACAAGAATTGATATGGTGACTATGTTTTATACATGTATTTTTGTGCCTTGGCCATAAACCAAGTTTCAACCCATTCTTTTTTATGCTTATTACAAGAATTGATATGGAGACTATGTTTTATACATGTATTTTTGTGCCGTTACCTTTATAGGATTGAATGCAGGAGATTGTTCCTACTATCAAATAGCCAAATATACAAAAATAGTTGACTCAAGTCAAAACAACAGAGCCAAAGGAGATCACTCCTACCTTTTTTTCAAAAAAGATATGGGAAATCTAAAATTTAACTAAATGAAGGTTTTCTTTTCATTTTCCTTATATTTCCGGGCATTTGCTCTCCCCTTTTCCATTTTTAAGATTTTTATCCTTCTTGTCCTTATGTCGCTATCAACCCAAAACTCTTTAGTCTACCGTCTAAGAGCTAAATCATTGAACTACTTCTTAGGATTTTTTTTTGCACGCAGAAATACTAATCAGTACACGTTCCCTCCCAACTGAAGATGTCTGACATAGATATGATTGCAGAAAAGGGGGGATCGTTCCACGATTAAGTAAAAAAGTACAACATCGTTTACTGGTGGCTGAAAGCTGTATTATGTATGTTATAATTTAAGTCTTATCCTACAATACACCAACTACAACACAAGGTGTGTACATAATTTTTATATCAAAGAGTCATTGATGTAACTTATAAGATAAAGTTGTATATACTTGTGAATACATTTATCGTCTAAACTTCAATTATTCCAAGGTCTAAATTGGTCAAGTACGATTGAATATATGCAATAGGGGACAAATTCACAGCAGTGTACCGAGCGGCGTGTTTGATGTTTTATATATATGCATCAACTGTTTCCAAATCTACACTATTATGTAAACCATCATATGTGCATATGCTTCAAATAAAATAATCTAATTAAAGGGAGATGAGTAATACCAGATAAACCCCCTTTGGCACCCCTAAAAACAGCATGATATGACACACAGTAACAGATTCATCATCTGGATTCACATGTATACAACATTACATGCACTTCCTGACTAATTAATGTGTACTTGTAGACACAGAAAAGGGGGATCCTCTACACCCACCCGCCTCCACCGCCCTTTTTCTACACGCAGATGTTTTCTTATCACAAAACCAAATACCATAGAAACAGTCAATGAGAGATAAAATGAGAGAAACTCTCTGTGGAACTAACTCCGTGTTAAGAAGGAAATTGCTGACCAGCAATACCGGGCTCACTAATATAATACAATCGATTCTGATGATTGCCATGTTATTATTGAATAAAGTGTGAAATACTAGATTTCCATGGTAACTGTTTTTGCACAGGGAGCGGTCTCGTAACAATTGTAAAGTAAAACATCAATTCATCTAAGACCTAAAATAAAGTAAAATATAAGATAAATTGAAAATTATGTTCATACTTACATCTCTGTTTGTTGTGGTTGATGTCATATATAAAATCACGGACATTTTCGTAGGAATGAAATAAAACACACACTATTTTAAAGAAATCCTATATTTTGAGAAAGTAATCATTGAGGGATGCTGACTCACACACAGTAGCAATTTGGCACACTCCGATGATATCTGATATCAAATTAGATGGATTAGTCCATTCGTGCATATGGGGTGTAAAGCAATTAGTGACGGATCTAATGAGGGGGCACGGACCCCTTCCCCCATGAAATCGAAAATTTTATGTTGAAACATGGAAAAAAATACAGAAAGGAGTATTATTCAACAAATAATCATACAGTTTCGCTATTAAGTGGTGTACTATAACACAATTCCCATATTCACATTTTTGTCACAGTTTGTTTGTTTTGTTTGTTGGGGTTTAACGTCCGAGCAGCAATATTTCAGCTATATTCAGACGATGAACATGAAATGGATGATAAAATGAACATGAAATGAAAAAAAAAAGGATGGGTCACAAGGACAATAGGGTCGACAAATTTTAATTGCCACTGGAAAAAGGGGGGTGGGTGGGTAAGGTCGGGCAATTTAGCCTCCTGTGGCGGAGCGCAAAGGTTCCTACTCCTATCGAATACCACAGCAGGGTTCTTTAACGTGCGAGGAACGTGGCATCTTTCCCAACACGGTGCACCACTATGGTTTGCGGTCAGGTTTTCCGTATTATAGCCTGACAACCCCAGCATGCATCACGCCAGGGGTACCCCATTCCACCACCTGGGGCACACATCCCAGTTGCTCTGGGGGCAGAGCGCCTAGCCCCCGGCTAGGTTTCTGAGCACTATTTAGTCGCCTTATACGACAAGCTTAGCGCTGCTGCAGGCCTATTCTTTTAACACCCGGACCTGCACGGGGCTTTTTGTCACAGTGTTTTTCGTAAAGGAAAAAAACGAGAACTGGTAACTAACACCTTCCAAAGTCACTTAGTTGGATATATAGCGAATTGAAAGGCTATATATATCCAGTATCTGTACACTCGTCACCTTTTTATTGCGCATTTCAGTGGCAGATCCAGAAGGGGGAGGTGACAGGTTTTAGAGTGGGAGTCGATTGATCATCCAGTTTTTTAAGTCGTTAATATTGTTAAAGCGACTTCTTGCATTCGTAATTTCTGTACTTTACATTCGCATGTGATTTGCATAATTATATATTACTACTCTACATTATGCTGCTGATCGGTGCCGTGTTTACCGTCGTAGCTTCATATAGTTCCAGCTTCATACGAAATCAAAATGTACATCTTAATTATCAAACACATGTGTTCTACGTGTGTTTTTGCTTGTATGAAAACGGGAAGTATACCATGAAAAGATGAAATGATCGATTGGCATTGAACATTACCCAGTGTCCGATTCAGACACATTGGCTCGTTACAAATGACTATATAGGTCATATGCATTATCAGGGTCCCGATTGATATATAAAGTCATTGCCAGTTGTTTTGATTGAAAAAACATTCGGGTCATCACGGTTACGAAAGAGTAATCATATCGAGGGAACCAAAATTCTAGCGGAAGTCATCCGATTTAAGAGCATATCGCATTCTTGCCATTTCGCATTTCGGATTTTGAAATTAAGCCAAAATCATGGGTATAGACTATTGGACGAAAAATGTGTATGTGAGTGTGTGTGTGTGTGTGTGTGTGTTGGGGGCAGAGGGTTAAGAATTTGGCGTGGTGGAAAACATCGATATAATAAATAGCTCTTTTCATCTCAGTGTCAGTATATACTAGATTAAGGTTCTGTTTTTACCTATGAGCAGTTGGACATGGGATGTAGCAGTTATTTATTAAAATTGTATACTTATCATTGCTCAATCATTTGCACTGCTGAATAATATTTTTTTCTTGCATGGTCATGTAACATGGGGTATTTATTTATTTATTTTTTAATCTCATAAAATTACTTTCCTTTCCTAGATATTTCAGTGACACTCCGATTTGGAATTTTGTGTGGTTGACGGCTGAACGCTGAAGACGTCGTACCCTATTAGATACTTTCTTCTCATACAAATAGCGTCTAATTCAAACTTAGCCGAATGTAAGCATCTAGGGAAACTAAAACACAGTTTAAAATTTCACAAAAAAATTATAAAAAAAAATGTCGAGCACTACATAAAATCATTTATACAACCCTAAAGCCTGCCACAATCACTATATATAATTATTAATAAAACCCTAAAACGTGTCACCATCCACAATTTATCAAGTATGGTTATCATAAGATATTTTGTCAAATTATGTTACTTATTTCGTGTAACTCTAGACGAAAGTCAGTGCAGTTTTTGGTGGCAAAAGGGAGATAACCTACCGGCGAAGCCATTTCTATCGACACACTAACATTTGGGTGATTTTCCACAATGTCAAAGGACGGTACAATTCCGTTTGGGGTAAAATTTTTCGTAGGAGGATCTGCAGGGTAAGCGAAATAAAGTTCGTTTGCAATGCAAATGCGATTGCAATATAAGTCAACTATTGGCTCACCTTCAAACTGATTTATAACTTGTCCATCAATCACGTTGCACTTGCGTGGTCTCGAGCCATTTTTGATGAAGCTAAATAGCCTATTTCGATCATAACAAATTGTGAGAATAAGATCATTCTGAGTGATTGAAAGTGCTAGTGAAAATACACCATGTTTAGTTGTGAAATTGTCTTGATAGAACTAGTAATGTCACCCCCCTTTTTTTTACACACCAGTGATGCTGACATTAATGATTGTATCATGATGAATAGTTTTCAACCTGTATTTGTTGATTGCAACATACATTGCAATGGACACATTTCTTATAGATTATTTTGTGTTGAAAATTCCTTTAAGAACATTTGTTTTATAAGGTTTATTCCAATAGGAACAATTTTAAAGTATTATGTATCAGGGTTATCACCTTTCCGGTGGTCAAAATGTTATTCTTCTGATCGAGTTACCAATCTGGTCAAACCACGCTAATTGTATTTATATAAATAAAATTCAGACATTTTACTTTCCACTTCTGTATATAATGTCAGATTCTTGTCTTTGTTTAATTATTAAACCAGTGAATGAAGATCAACTACATGTATCTGCCATTGTTGTTGTACTCTACTTTCGGTGCAGAGATAAAACAAGTATGGGGAGCCATATGGGATACAATACAATTCCACTTTATAAATGGAAATATGCTAGTATTTGATTAATCCCTTTTGGGATTTAGTGTTCGGAGCTATTTTCTGATTTGGCCGCCCATTGAATCCTTTATCAATGCCTCAAATTTCATTCTGGAAAATTAGTAAATTTTACCTCACCTCAGAACAGAATGTTAAATAATTGTTAAATTTCAGTTGTGTCTGTTTCACCTTCTTATTGTTTTTGCTATTTAAGCCTCATTGTTCACGTGTGACTGCTGGTTTTAAATTCAAAGGGGGGGGGCTTTTTTCTCAGAGATGTGGCTGCTTTAAGTTGCCTGGTTATATTGGGGGGTATTTTATCAGATGTGGCTGCTTTACGTTGTCTGGTTATATTGGGGGGGGGGGGCTATATTTTATTTATTTTTTAGCTATTTCAGCTAGTTGAGCCATTGCAATCACTTAACGTCAGTCGTATATTTCCTAAACCATTTTGTGTGAATCAAATATAGCCATGTTGACATTTTTACCATTTATTGACATTTTTTTATAATTTTTAATGTTATTACTTTCGAAAAAATTTCTCCCCAGAAACCATTGGATAGAATTCAATGAAAGTTGATTAATTGTTCCTTAGGTATGAATGTTAGGAATTATTATCCTAGACAAAAACATGCCCACTTATACAGAAAAACCAAGCCAGGTGAGCAATTCAGGCTCTTTATCGAGCTTCTAGTTATCTTTATTGTTCAATATATATTTTTAGATTTCGGTCTTCATTATTTCATTCAAACGTTAAATGTCTGTATAGTTCCTGATTGAAATATTCCTTACTTCCTTTTGTACTTTTTTTTTTGGTTGTTGGTTTTTTGTTTTTGTTTTTACATATTTTGGGGTAAATGTTTTTTCTTTCTTGCCTACTTTTTCTTTTTGTCATATATTTTATCTATTTTTTTTAAACTACTACTAAAAAGAAATCGTATTACATGCATGTTATGATGCTGTGTCATCATTGCTAATTTTTTTTGTTTCTGTGCAATAATAACATTTATAATTTTTAAAGGGTCAAAGTGGGGCCATACCCTATAAATCAACTTTTTATACCCCTGCAAACAAAGTTTGGGGTATACAGGAATCACCCCATCTGTCCACATTTCTGGTAAGCACAACTCCTCATAAACTGCTCAAAGAATTTTGATGAAATTATATAGGAAGGCTGGGTATGATATGAAGCTGTGCACAAAGGAATTTAATTACTGTTGAATGACTCCAGAGGGACATAATCCAAAACAAGGGTTTTACATGTTGCAACTGCTCCTTCACCTCTCAATGAATTATTAAGAAATTCTATAGCTAGGGAGATTTGTAGATGTGCACGAGGTAATATAGTCAATGGGCTGGGAGGGTCCACCGTGTAATCCCCTCCCACGCATCAACTTATTGGTGATTTTTAAATACCTTTATACCTCGTTGATAAGGGATTCAGTGGGCGGCCAAATCAGAAAATAGCTCCAGACACTGAATCCCAAAAGGGATGAGTATTTGATTCATTGATGACAATATAGTATTGGACAAAAATGACTATATAGAATCTATTTTCCGAACTAGAAATTATTTATATGTGGGAACACTTTGGTTTTTAAGGTAAATTATTTCAAAATGATATTTATTTTATTTCAATTCCTATTCAAATAATTATTTAATTGAAATTGAGTTAGAATTGAAATCATTTAGATTTTTTTTTGGTTCACTTAAAGTTGCTATACTGCAGGGTGATCTCTATCATTAGATTATCGAAAGTGGCTAATTTCTAAATTTAAAAAATTTTTATATATCATTTTTGTGCAACATGTTTTTCAATTGAATCAATTCTAACTTTGAAAATTAAATCATTTATTCATTTGAACTACTTTAATAAACTCAACAAAAAAAACCTATTAAACAAAAAAATATTTAAAATTTTCGATGTTGGAATTATTTGTCAAACAATGGAAATAGTATTAACAAAATAATGCATGAAGGCAGATTTCAAAGCATCAGGGTCATATGGTTTTTTTCTTCATTTTGGAGATATCTTTAAATAATTAAGTAGCAGTCTTTCCAAAAACAGACCGAAGGTGTTTCAAACGTGTCAAAAACCCACCAAATTCAGTTTTATTGTTCAGAGACAGTTACTGATCATATAACCAGTCTTACGGTAGTTTTTCATTTGATTGTTGCGCTTTTGAGAAGTAAATTATATAGATTGTTCATGGAATTTGCACTTTGCAAGAGTTTTTGTTGATTTTAGTGAGAGATGATTGTATGATTTTCTAAAAAGTGCAGATCTGAATGCAGAAAAGCTTATCATTATGTAAAAGTACAACATGTAGACTGAAAAAGCATCGCTTGTTTGGTTGTTTTTCTTCACCATGAATCACTTTACCATTTGCAGTATCTGAATTTGTCCATAACTAGATACTTCTGCCCTTATTTTTTTTAAGAATGCATTGGTGGAAACAACATATATTTTTTCATTTCCTCAATTGCCCCATGATAATATAAACCAAGTGTTTCATGCAAAGGTAGTAGGAAAAAAGGTGGAACCAACGTGTTATACACTGTCATTTGTAGTGTATATTGGGGGGAAATGTTAATGTTATTGTCTCATTGAAAGATTCCTGTTTTTTCTGTCTATATATTGTGATGAAACATAAATAAATACAAATGTGTTGAATATTATGTTCTGCACAACTTATCAATCCTGTGTAAAAACCATTGTTGTAATCAAGAGATGTGGTGAGCTTGAAAAATTGTCCATAGCTAATTACTTATCCCAACAATGATTCAATTTCCAAATCTGTTTTCAGATTTGGTAACCCTGCTTTGAACACAGAATCCTAAAAGGGATTCAGGCCATCCTTGTCCTAACTTTTCAGCACTCAACATTGGCTGTTAGCATTTTATCAATAAAGTCCTTCATTGGCTGGAAGTCTATACTCTGTATTGTTAACATGATTTTCTGTGTATTGTAGAATGGCAGCAACATTATTTGTCCAGCCTTTGGACTTAGTAAAGAACAGAATGCAACTTAGTGGTAAGGAACTTCATGTCATGTTGTGCTGTTTTATTTTAATACAAGTTAAATTTCAGAAATAGAGAAATCCAACTTGTTATAGTGATAAGGTATTGAATAGTTTTTTATGTGTGTATTTAAGCAGCCTGATTAAAAATGCCAAAATAAATTCTGCAAAATATTTACTCATGGCTTAAAATTAGAAACCCCAAAATTTTTCTTATTGCCTCAAGGTCACCAAATTTTACACCTGCCTAAATAACTCACCATATGATATGATAATGACTTATTATTACGTGTATATGATGAAATTCCTCTGGTTTTTCAACATATGGGAGATTTGGCTTTCAACATGTTGTTTTATATTTTAGGTGAAGGAGGTGGTAAAAGACAGTATAAAAACAGTGGACAAGCCCTACAGATGATATTAAGAACTGAAGGAATCAGGGGTATCTACACTGGGTAAGGATATTACAGTGTCTACACTATCCCATCCCATTTGCACAACCACATTTGTGAATTATGTACATTCATGATTCTCATCATACACTCACAGGATCCATATGATATTCAATAGCAATCACACATGTTACACATCTAAGCAGTGGGTTACCGATATATGAAACAATAGTGAAGTATATTTTATTTTTCAAAAACATTTAAATGGGGAAACAATCTAGACTATAATAAAAGTGCTTTAGCTAAAATTGCCATAAACTATTGAGTGTAGGCACAAAAAGCTATGGTAGGTAGTGTAGCAGGAAACAAGACATTTTCTTTTGGCCTTATATGAAATAATGTACCTCTATTTTTCAGTCTTTCTGCAGGATTGATGAGACAAGCTACATACACTACAACCAGAATGGGAATCTACATGACTCTGTTTGATTACTTTACGTAAGAACTTTAGATTGATTCCAGTGGTTTTGCTCTAGTTATCTCCCTTTTAAAATTTAACAGACTAATTGGAGATTTTGTGTTTAACAAAATTTCAAATTTATACCGTATTACATGCATTGAGATACTTCTTTGTTTTGGAAAAAGCTTGTAATGAGTTCTCCATCTGTGTACTTCAAATTCAGAAGTTATCGATTAAGTGTAGATTTGCCTGTGCCATTAAAAGACCAATAGGCAAACACTTGTTGTTAAAACAATTATCTTTTCTTATGCAAAAAAAATCAAGTCAAAGTACCCCATAACTGTTAGCAAATATGAGCATATAAATTTCTCACAATAATAATTTACACTTCTAATCCTCCTCTACTTACCAGATGTTTATAATTTAGAAATAATTCATGGAGGGGGTAGGTTTATATTCATTTTAACATGGGTACGGCATTAAGATTCGATTATTAAACATCGAGCGACAGCGAGGTGTTAGATGAGAATATAAATGCCAAACTCATTTTAGGAAAACTTTATACATCAGTTATGTGATGAAAACTACATTTTTACTTGTGGGAAACTTAAAAGTCAAGATGCTGCAAAAATTATTTGACAAATGGGCACTTTCTTAAGCCTGAGCTGTTTAGCTTTAGCTCATATAAAGTCCTTAAAAGGGAAACAGTCAGGTTTCTCTTCTATTTTTTTTTTTACCATTCCAGGAAAGACAAGCCACCAAATTTTTTCATGAAGTTGAGTTTAGGATTAGTTGCGGGAGGTATTGGCGCTTTTGTTGGAACCCCTGCTGAAGTCTGCCTCATCAGAATGACAGCAGATGGAAGGTTGGTACTATACCACAAGATAGAATTTTATAACATAATCATTCTTTCTGTCTGTCTGTGCGAATTTTTGTTACAAAATCTTGGTACATGGCTGGACAGATTGATTTGAAATTTGTTATTTAGCTTTTCATTGATGAGTCATACATTGTATGTGATTTTAATTTGTGTCTGATATCAACTTCCTGTTTCATGGGACTTTCCTAATTTTCATTGAATTGAAAGATAGATAACATTTCATCATAAAAATCTCAGCTTCCACTGGATGGATTGATTCTAAATTTGGTATGTGGTTTTAAATAGATGCTGAATTTTGGTTGCTGTGCGATATCAACTTCCTGTACGACAACACATGCAACATTGTTTTTTTTTCTTTCTGGAATTTCATTGGAAATTAAGGCTTCACATGAATTTTTGATTTTCTTAAAAGGATTTTCACCTTTAGTTGATTTACATTAGTTATTTAATGTGAAATACTGTGTTATTTCCCAAAGTCTTCACTTTTCTTTCATTTTAAGTCAATATGCCTGTGTAGGTGTTTATTGTGTATGTAATTTAATTAGGTTACCGGTCGAACAGAGACGAGGATACACTGGAGTGTTTAATGCTTTGTCAAGAATTTCTTCAGAGGAAGGGATTAAGGCTTTATGGAGAGTAAGTTATCTGTATACAGGGAGCACCCTGAAATCATAAATCATTTAATACTGTGAACTAATTTTTATTCTTGGTTACCAATTTTTGTGGTGAAGGGAAAATTATTAGTTCGTAGATTCTAGAATTCATGGATTTGACAACTCTATCATACAAAACAAATTGGAAATTTTCTTTTCTTTTGGAACCAAATTTCGTGATAACCAAACCCATGGAAACCACAAAAATTAGTACCCCATGAACAAAAATACTTTCACAGTAATATATATATATATATTGGCTAACTGGATAAGAAAATCCAAAACACAATTTAAGTTATTGCTGTCTTGTGAAAATATTGGAAACAAAAGTCATTTTCAATATTTATTGGATAATTGGATAAAAAACAGTAATTACAAACCCAGACCTTATTTAGCATAAAGTGGCTTTTTTAAACATTCAGAGAATTGGCAACCATAAAAGTGTGCATGACATTAAATTTTGCAGAAATCTCTTTATTTGGGAGCACTTTATTGGGTTGAATGGACAGTATTCAAGTCCAAAGCCATTAGTATATGATCCTGTTGACAATCCTCCTTTTGTTCTTACAGGGTTGGAAACCAACAGTAACAAGGGCCATGGTTGTCAATGCAGCCCAATTATCTTCTTATTCTCAGGCAAAGGAAAATTTACTATGGACAGGTAACAAGCTTCCAGATTATCTACCAACAGTGGTTGTCTCCCTTTGTGTCATCATGTAGAAGACCTTATAACATCACATTCTGGGTTTTGGTCCTATGGCAGATATTTCATGCATGCTTGGTTAAACAAACAGTCTTTTTTCTAGTCAAACTTTTTGAGCCAGTTTTTTTTTATTGTGGTAGTGCACAGAAGCATCAGTCTGCAGATAGGTATGTCACTCAATTATACACATTATTCTGACTTCAAGCAAAGCAGTCCTCGCTTTGCTCTTTTCATCATTACATGGAGGGTAAGTACAGTCAAACCTGTGTTAACGACCGCCTGTATTCAGCTACCACCTGTTTTATGCGACCTAATTTAGGTCCCCCCAATTCATTTTTCTATTATTTTTAACTGTATTAAGCGACTCCCTGCATAACGCGACTAGCGACCGTATTATTCATGTCTAAATGGTTAAAAAACCTGACTTACGCGACCTTTTGATTTTAGCGGAAGTGTTTGAAAACCGGAAGTAGAGTAATTTTAAAACAAAAAATTCCGTCAAATTTACGAAAATATCCGGAAACTCGCGGAAATAAATACTGACGTATGAATAATAATCAGTTGAAAACAGTTTACATTAGATACGAAAATGGCGACGAAAAGAAAAGTTTTAACGTTAGAACAAAAAGTAGAGGCAATTAAATTGTTGGACAATGGAAGTCCAGCATATAAAGTAGCTGAAAGTTTTGGAGTAGGAAAAACACAGATTCAAAACTTGCAAAAGCGTAAAGCTGAAGTTCTCGAGGATTTGGAGAAAAACATAGCGGGCTCATCAAAACGGAAAAGACATAAGACCGGCAACGAAGATATAAATGACTTATGTTTGGAGTTTTTTTAAGATGCCGTCAGTAGAAGAATTAATGTGACAGGACCACTTCTAAAAGAAAAGGCATTACGATTTGCAGAATAAAAATGATGTATTTTTATTTTACCTAAAACACTTCTTTAATATTGTTAAATGCATTTTTAATTTTTATTAGTGTATCATTTTGTGTTTTATTTTACAGGTGCAATACATGTACATGTATATATTAAAGTTATCATGAAAACGTTTGTCTTTAAAGTGTTTTTAAAAAATCCTAGATGTCAAACCTGTTTTAAGTGACCACCTGTCTTATGTGACTTTTTTTACCTACTCCCTTGAAGGGTCACATAAGACAGGTTTGACTGTACCTAGTATTCCATTAATGCCTTATTTTTATTACATGTCAACAAACTTATTACTTTCATGGGTGTTTTTTTTTCTTTTTCAACTGCTAATTTATTCATGACCTTACACTTGTTCTTATTAGGTATCTTCAAATATTGAAGAGTTTTTCTGTCTAAAACTATTTTAATGAGAAATGCACCATTTGCTACAAAAGGAATGCTTTAAAGAAAATAGATTTTTTCTATTTTCACAACTTGATACTTTCCTTTCGATAAAAAACCCTGCACTTTTAATTACTTATATATTTCTGTGCTTACCAGGACTTAATTATTTTTTACGTAAGTACTGATGTATTTGCCTTTTCAGGATATTTCAGAGATGGTTTATTTCTACATTTTGTTGCTAGTATGATAAGTGGTTTGATTACAACAGCAGCATCCATGCCAGTAGACATTGCCAAAACAAGGTAAGGCCAACAAAAAAATTAATTTATCTATAAACAATGTAAACATAATTTTTTTTAGCAAATAATGTGGTTGAAAGAACAATAATCATGAAACAAAATATAGATATGATCATTTACTTGGAATCTCATTTCATTTTATTTTAGTAAAGAAAGAACTTACTATAGTTTTAAAGTACAACTTTAGAAGATTGATATACGTAGCCATGTAAAAATATCCCCCACTGCTGCAAAAAAAGTTAACATGCAAAATTTCCATTACTGCTGTAAAATTTGAAGAATCAAAATTGCAGGATAAGGAAATATGACAAAATTAGAACAAAATGTGTTCATTGGTGTCCCAGGGGTTGTGTCAACAAAATATTCCTATAGTGTTGCATGAACAAAATCAACAAAGTCCCATAACTCCTGTAGAATTTGTGGAATCAAAATAGTGTGGCAATATGATCAACTAAATATGGGGTCTAACAATCCTTCAAAATTTGAACAAAATGTGTTGAGCTGTTTTCCTGAGAAGTTGCGCCCACAATGTCAAGTGCGCAGACAATGGTATTTCTATGTCCTCATTGTGTTGCAGTTGGGGACAAAAATGTACATTTTACCAAGTTCTCTAGTTTGTCACTGATGGTAATTTTATCCCTCAATTTATTTTTTACTTTTTCTTATCATTTTCATCAACTTATATTTCAGCCTCCTATCTCTATGTACTTTGTCTATTAAGAATTTAAGTACCAGTCCATATATAATATAGACACTGCCTAGGGTAAAGTGATTCATGATGTAGAAAAACCCACCAAAGAAAGGATGGCTTTTCAGTCTACATATGCTATATTTTTACATAATGATAATCAATTCCGTATTCAGATCTGCACTTTTGAGAAAATCATACATTCATCTCCCACTAAAATCAACCAAATGGAACCAATTCAAGAACAGTAACTCCTGCAAAGTGCCAATTTCATGTACAATCTATATAACTTTTATCTCTTGTTTCTGAAAAAGAATTAAAACTGAATTCTGTGGGTTTTTTGACATGCATGAATCACCTTCTGTTTGATTTTTAGAAAGACTGGTACTTAAGTATATAAACCATTGGACTGTTGAAAAAAAAACTTTTCAGCTACTTGTTCTAGCCCTTGTCATAAATTGAAACATTTTTCTTATAAGCTAACAATATTTCATTTTAATCTTAGTTACCTAAGGGAACAGGCTAAACAATACTGAACTGATGTTTTTATTGACCAAAATGATCAAATACTGCATAGGTGTTTTATTAGTGTGTGGAAAATTTCACATTTTTCTTTCTGGGTTTTAAGCTTTTTTCATAATGTAATTTTTGCTGCAGACTAACAGTTCAATTAATAAGACAAAGATGAATAACATACCTTATCTTCATAAATATTTCACATGTTTTTATTTTCTCTTTCAACTTTGACTGCAAATATAGCGAAAACTAAATCACATCTTCAATTACAATTGTAGAATACAAAACATGAAGATGATTGATGGAAAACCAGAGTACAAAAATGGCCTGGTAAGTCCTATATATGCCTTAAATAATGTAAATAAAGGATTCTTATAGGAGACAACTGAAATGTGAATGCACCTGCTAACATCTTATCTTACAAATTAATATCTAAGTCTTCAAAAACTAAAAATTAATTGCTGCAAAAATGTTCACTCAACAAAAACTGCAAAATTATTACGTTAATTTGATAATAGATATTCACAACCCTGTTAAATTGAACTTTAATCAGTTTGTTTGAAGTAGTTTCTAGGGTTTGTGATCATTTTTGTCACCATAGGACAATGTATTGTATTCCAAAGAAAATTTTAGAATATGTCCTCCTATTACATATGTATTAAGTTTTTAGTGATATGAATATGGGCTGGTCTATTTCATTTGTAAAACTTACTTCATATTTATAAATTTACAAAGTATGCATTTTGTACTTAAAAAAATTCATTATATCAGTCTTCATCCTAAACTTTTAGATCCACAGGTTCAAGCAAAATTTTGGAGAATTTCTTATTTACTAGTAGATACTGCTGGGCTGCAAGTGGAATTTTCACCAGCGACAGTTTTTTTTTACTACTGGTTAATCATGAAGACTCTTATATATGTTGAACACAACAGCTGCTTAAAGTAGTTGCAGACATTAAGTTATATTTGAAAATTTTTTGAAAAATTTATGCTTCCACAGGAAAACTTCAAATAAAAATCTTTCACACTTTCAATGTCTGCTTTCTAAACTTAACAAGTTCAGTAGGTATTTCAAATTTCCATCTTGCCAGATGAAAAACTTGAACTTGTGAACAACTTAATCATTTAAAAAAAAAATCACTTGTCCCTTTGACTGAAAATAGGAATGCTAGAACACTGCATAATTTTAATTTTTCATAGCCGTTTTTATAGTTTATATGTATCTAATTTTTGTATATGAATATTTTTTCAGGATGTGGCATTAAAGGTGATAAGGAATGAAGGGATTTTCAGTCTATGGAAGGGATTCACGCCATATTATTTCAGACTAGGACCTCATACAGTACTGACATTTATATTTGTAGAACAAATGAACAAAGCCTACAAAAAATATATCATGGGGATCGAACATGGATCTGGGGGCTTATAAGGCTGGTTTGATTTAGGTCGCTGTTTGTTGTTTTGTTATTTATACATCACATTTAAAATAGGAGGAGGGGGTATTTTTAAAACCTTGTTAATTTGAAATAAGTTGGAAACAAATGTGAACTGTTTGTAATTTTTTTTTTTGGTTCTCTGAGTGATGTACAAGTTCATTGTGACTTTTTCAACGTAAACATTTGTGTGGTTTTAATACCTAAAATTACCAGTAAGGTAGTCATTTACAGTGCTTTATAATCAAGTTTTGATTGTCTTTGAGAAGTTAATTGGATTGTGAAAATAAGGTTTAAAATACATTGTTTTACAATAAATTATTTGTACAATTTTTGTTTTTTAAAGGATTGATGTAAATACTAAAACAAAAAAATCGGTCCTTGATCCTGTTTTCTTCATTCTCAAAACTCAAACTTTACTATTGTGTACAAATTACTGTAGATTTGTAATGAAGCTTTAAGATAGTATAGTAGATACTGACCCTGTTTTACAACTAATTAAAAGAAACAGTATTTATTATAGTTATGACATTTGTAAATTAGGCATGTGTTTGTCTCAAAACCATTGCAGTGTTGTTGTTATTTAGCTCTTTTAAAAAAATTCATTTTTTTTTTTATGTATTTTTAAAAATTAGACTATTGGGCATTTCATTATTTTACTTTTTCCTTCTTGCAGCAAGCATTACATTTCTCCCTTTGCAGAGTTGTCTTTCCTTTATATAAATTATCTCGTAGATTTTTGAAAAAAAATAATTTTGTTCCTACGTCTAACAGTCCCCGATAGATGTATTTAATTACATTGTAATTATAAAGGTCATTACAAGAACATGTATTGTGTGATCTTCAGGTTGTCTGCTTGACATTTTTAAAGAAAAATAAACTGCTCTTAACCAATTGGGTATGTAAGTTTCTTTATCCGACTCCATTATTTCATGAAAATGGGTCCTTATCGACAATTCAAATGTATGGAGATTCATCATTAAGGTAGTGTTGAATTCAGTAATAAATCATGTAATATTACTGATAAAAGTTTACAAATATATAGTTCTACATGATAAAAATGTTAAGGAAAGTATAAAATGGAAGATGTTACATTGTAATGTGTGATTTGAAATTCTGGAAGTATATAATAAAATGCAGATCAGTCATTTGATTTGTATACGTTCTACTTAGAAAATTCTGTAAATGAAAATGAAACTGCCATAGAACAAGACTTACAAACCCTATGGGATATATACATCTGAATTCTGCAAATAGGGAATTATAGTGTACAAAATGATTTTTACAGGATTTATAGTTTCAATAAATCTGGGATTTTGATACAATTTTTGCTTGGTCATGTATTGAACATTTCAATATATTTTGCTGTAAATTTTACAAGCACCAAAAAAAAAAAAAAAATACAGTAGTGTTGTGACTAAATTTAGGATTTTATCAGGAATACAGTTTGTTGGGCATTTGATTTATTATTTATATATGTGAATAGAATTTTTAAATTTAAGATGAAATGTAGTTACATATGTAATATAAAATATTTTGATAAATCTATACTCACATTTTATATTTAAGACTTCATCCTGACTTTTAAATGAATTGAAGTTGAAAATGAACTGTACATATTTGAAACAGACTCAAGTTAGTCATTTATTTACCATGGGCTGGCAAGGTATGTGGTAATTTTATCCCTCATGCATTGTAAAATGATTTACATTATTGGTCAGGCCATAGTTATACAAGTGATAAACTTGAGTTGTTGTGACCTTTATCTAAATCATATATTTTTGAATCTCATTATGTAGAGTTTGCATAGTATGAATTTTTTTTAACAAAATTGCATGGATAGTGCTACTTAATGTGTCACAGATTCTGTTATGTAAATGAATACCATGGAAAACCATAAAAATATTGTAATTGTATGAAAGTGTTTGTTTTTAATAATGTAAATATACACACACTAACTGTAAAGTTGGGTATTGGGTATACAGGAATCACCATTAGTCTGTCTTTCCATCTGCACTGTAACAGTTTCTCCTGAACTTTAAAGCTATCTTTTGAATAATGGGAATCATGTTGAAATGCATGAATGAATGTATAATTGCAGTAAAGATGATTAAAATTTTACATGTTCAGAGCCCAAGTACAAGCAGGGGTATCATTTTTGCACATGCCATAATATTATTTCTATTTGTTGCTAGATTTTATTTGTAACAAATTTATTGTGATTTGCCATGTATACACATGTATATCGTGAATGTCACACAAGTAATTACTGCAACTAGTGTGGCATTTTTACTTTTTGTATCTGAAAGTTCACATAAGATCCTTTTTTTGGTCTAAAATTGCTGACTTAATATATTGAAGTATTTATGGAACATTCAAAATAACAGCAGTTTTGAAGGTCAAGACAGAAAATATCACAGAGAGCCTGTTCAGGCAAAATATGAAGTTTTGTGGAGACATTCCAAAATATCAGGTAGTAAGAACAAATGAGAAAATGATGAAGTTGCCATTGAAAGGTACTGTGAAAGTGCTAATGTTCGTGCTGTACCAATTTTCATGGTTTTTGTGGGTAAGCCAAACCACGAAGTTTAGTTCCAACCAAATGAGATTTCCATTGATGTGTACACAGAAACCTCAAAACCATGAATTCAAGAATCTACGAACTTGTATTTCTTCCCTAATCCACAACAATTGGTATCCATAAATTAAAATACTTTCACAGTAGTTATTTCCCTCCAAGAGAATTTCCGATATTACTTGAGTTGCTATAAACATTACATTGGTGATATCATAGGGGCAAAGATTACAGAACACTGTAACATAAAACCAGACCAGTCCAGTCCAGTCAAGAAACTATGATACTGACCAAGTAAATAAAAGCACCTACCCAAATGAAGTATTGAAAAAAGTCATTTACTGTAACTCCACAATGGAATAAAACTTGATAATACACAACATTCTACTATTATTAAATTTCCTTACAAAAACTTTTACTGGACTACTACATGTTTTCCATTAAATGAGACCATAATTTTTTTTAAATTGGACTCGATACAATTCTATGAAGTGAAGCATCCCAAAAGATTTGTGTGCACTTCAAATTGTGGGGAAAATCCACTTGATGCTGATGAAATTATTGGACGTAAAGCACAAATAGTAGAAAAGTAACCAGGAAAAACAGTGAAAATTACAACAATGAAACCAGAAATGAGGTCAATGAAAACATCAAATTTAATTTACATATGTATGGTTTATGAAGGCAGATTCTTGTAGTATGTAAATGATACTAGTTGTTGCCCATGATTGTAACCCTACAATATAAGCATCGCTTTTCAATTCAACTGAGTTATGGCTTCAGTTCATACTTATAAATTCTCCTTAGCAACTGGAAGTTATACAACATTATTGTCAATTTGTCACATATACCGGTACTATTAGATGGGTATCGGACATGACTTGGAACTTCTTAAATAGTGATTAATTATTTATAGGCCTTGGAATGGTAAAAGTTTCAATCTACACCTGGTTTTATACTTGTTATATAAAAAGTTTAAATCTTTGGTCTGTTATTTTTGTCATGTTGACTAGAACAACTAAACTTGTCATTTTAGTAGTAAAGATATGTAACCTCATTTTAAAAGTTACTAGACAGGTTTTGCTTTCTATATTACATATCAAGTTGACATTGTGTTTTGAACCTGAATGCATACACTGTTGTTAAAGCCAGTAGATAACAAAGACATATTTACCTTATTGTTTTAGATACTCTTAAAGTATTGTTAAAATAAAGTACTGAAGCAACACTAGTTTTATCTTCTGTTTGATAGGGAGCAATCATTTGATGGAGACCCTACGGTGAAATCTGCCATAATTACTGGACGAGAATTTTTAGAAAAAAATCAAAGTGCTGTATATAGCCCTTATGGAAAAATCTTACGGTGAAATGTCAAAATTCAAAGTATTGATATTATGTCTCTTTACTTCATAAAACCAAATGGTTTCTTTCTTTGGAGCTCCTCACCACAAAAGCGAAATATAGGAAACAAAGAGTAATCAAGAGAACCAAGATTTTAGCAGAAATCAAAAGAATTTAATCCAGGGACAAAGCACCAGGCATGGAAAACAAATACATACAACAAAGAACATAAAATAACCAAAATAGTATATACAAAATCAAAGTAAATGAGCAACTTAGTCTCCACTAAAAACTGGGGGAAAAGACCAGGTGCACCAGTAGGGTAGGTGTACTCTGCTTTTCTAGAAATACTTGCTGATTTGCTCAATTCAAGTCCAGGATAGAGGAACTATGGCACATTGAACATATCGGTTGTCGTGGTGATACACCGTAACCATCCACAAATTCATGGTCATTGATTTGATAGGAAGGTAAGATACAATCTCTGCAAAGGGAGATAATTCAACTAAAGAGTACTGAACTGCTCAATAAATTTTGATGAAATTTAGGCAATTGGTGTATCCCTTTAAAATGGTCTTAAACTTTTAACTTGAACATTGGTGCAAGTATGAACACTTTCCGAGAATTGCATATCTTAGTTGTAGTAGTACATGTAGAAATGTACTGAAAGTAGTACAGGTGAATGATCAAATACATCTTTATTCATTGTTCAACAAAAAAAAACAGGATATACAAACTAAAATTTTCAACAAAGCATATGGTAAAACAAACATTTTGGATTAAATCAAAAGCAAAATTCCTGCTCTGCATGATTTCCAAAAAAGCAAATCTCTAGATTAAATCTTCAATTTCAAGATCTTGCCAGCTATGAGAACTTATCTGTAACCAGTTATGAACAACACCTCATGTTATGAAACACACAAGTATAATGTGTAGTTGCATGTAAATAACATCTAACTCTAAGCACCAAGGATAGCCAAAGTTCATCTTCATGTTCTATTTTAAATCTTAACCAGCATAGGGGGAACCAGTGCTTGAGCTTTCTCTGCACCTTGTAATTGTTCAACAATCTTCAGAGCAAACTCAAAAGTAGTTCCTGGTCCTCGGCTGGTGATAAGTTTCCCATCACTGACTACTCGATCTTCTGAATACTTATAACCACCTAGAATAATGACAAATTTATTCCAAGTGTCAATTCATAATCAATTAAAAATAATATATGTTGTGTAATGGCTCAAATTAAACGTAATAATATGATAATTACTTGGAAAGAGTGAACAACCAAAATATTATCATGAGTGCCGAAGAACACCTGTATTTAACGAGTGTGCTGAACTTGTTTCCGCCACGAGTTAAATCCTCAAGTAACCAATTCATTACCCTATTATTAAACAGATTTTCTTCATAATTTATCAATATTTCCATGAATTTTAAATTCTGTGATTGGCGTATTGATATCAAAGTTGTGTCATTTTATTGGGAGAAAGTCCGAGAGTGAAATTACTGAATTTATTTCAGTGTGATTTATCGAAAATAAGAATAATGAATAAGGGGTATAAAATATCAGTTCATAGACTCTTTAATTTGGGGATTTGTCAACTCTATCATCCAAACGAATGGGAAATTTCCTTTTCGTTGGGAACCAAATTTTGCGGTTTACCAAACCCACAAACAATGGTACCCCATGAACAATAATACTTTCACAGTACTTGCCTTCTACCATCTTATCTTTTGTACTTGGGTGAGATGTTACCTGCTGCCCTCCACAAATCTTATGTGCTCCCAGTGCAGTGGGACCTACGTGTATTTTAAAAGAATAAAACAGTCAGAAAATAAATCTGTTTAAATAAAACTACATGTATTGTAAATACATGTATAGTGTATTGTAAATACATGTATAATGTATTGTAAATACATGTATAATGTATTGTAAATACATGTATACAATGTCACTACTTCAAATCTTAAACAAGTGAAAACAGCAATTTGTTACTAGAGTAATACATGTACATGGGCTGTCATGGCACTCCATGTATTAATATCCCTCAAAGTCTAATGATTGTATGGATTATGGTGTGTATGTATGGTATCAAGCACTAAAAGATATTACAGTAAAACCTCTCTTAACTGAACCTCTTTTGGGCTAGAATTTGGTTGATTTAGACAGTTGTTCGGGTTCATCCAGGTTCAAATTACATTTAGACAGACACAATGGGACTTATTTACAAGTCTGGTTTAGACAGGTTTTCAGTTTAATCAGGGTTTGGTTTAGACAGGTTTTCACTTTAAGCATGGTGTGGTTTAGATAGGTTTTCAGGTTCATCATGGTATGGTTTAGACAGGTTTTTTGGTTTAATAAGGAGTTGGTTCAGACAGGTTCACTGTATATGTTTTTTTTTGCCAATCCTTGACAATTACTCATTTTAAAGTGTCATAGAAATTATCAATTTGCTGTCAAAACTCAATTGATTTAATGAATCCATAAAAATGTTACACAAACTATTTGGTTTGCATGTTCTTGTATTATAAAGTCACCCAGAACCTGGCCTAAATCCACATTTTATGAGGTTTTATATCTATATTTGCAATGATGTCCTACTGTCTGCACATACATACCTGCACAGATAGCAGCAACATAACGTCCAGCCTCTTCTTGTTCTTTCAAAAGTTTTCCAACTACTGAAGACTGAAAAAGAAGACACTTTAAAGTTCAAGAAACAGTTTTTAGCCACATATTGCACAGCAGACAAGTGAAAGTGACAATTGATTGACAAAATCTTTTACCATGTTTGCTTAAGAGTGCAAATATTTGGATTTTTTTAACTTGTCCAAAGGGCAAGTTACTAGTATACTAATTTTTCACTTAAACCTGCTTGCTCCGTTCCATAAGAATCCAATCAAGAATTGAAATTTCAATAATGATTGTGATGAAATTATAACATAAAAAAATATTTTGACTAGAATTGAAGCGGTTAAATAACTTAATACTTGCAATAAGACGTAAAAGGTTACAAAAATAAATAAACATATCAATGAACAAATTACTTTCTATGAATTCTAACATTTGTCTCTGAAGGGTATGAAAAAAATTAAATCAAATGCCTAGATCAAACAATTAACCATTGATAATGTCATGGCACTTAGTAGAAATGTTTTGACAATGGATGACATTCTAGATTATGGTATAATTGATTGGTCATTTGATTTAGAGACAATTGCTTTCATATACAAAATCTTGTAATTCAAAATACAATGTTAAATGATCCTGTCTTTTGATTTATGACAATCATTTTCTTCTATAAAATATATTGTGATTCAAAACTGGTACTGCATCTTGTTAATACATTTTTTAATTCTAATATAACATGCTTCAAAGGTCTTTGGATCACAGCTGTGGTAAATTTTTGACCAATGTCACCATTTCATGCAAATAGGCTTCATCTTTAAAAAATAGAATAGTCCTTTTAGAATCGAAATAAATCATATCTCGTGATTAGATATTATTTATTACTTGACAGAGGTTATTAGCTCCACCTAGCCCTCCTGGACAAACAACTACGTCATATGGTCCTGTTTTTAGTGCTTCCTCCAAACTTGCATCAGGTACTATCTTGACCTTCCTGCTACACTCTACTGGACCACTTCCTGTTAGTCCAGCTAACATAACATCTATCTAAAATATTTAACAAAATTGGTGAACAATTAAGTAGCACTCCATCTAAGAATTATGCAAAATGTGATTCATGGTGGAAAAGCTTATATTTTTATTTTTTTTAATACTTTGTTTATAAATTGCAATAGTGAACAGAAAATAACATATGGTTTTTCATATAACCAGTGTTCTTAGGAGATAAAAATTATACAGAATGCACTGTAGATTTAAAAATTAAGGACGATAACTCTGTAAATGACACTCATCTATTGGATTTTCAATATTGATTTTCTCCTAAGAGCAAACAGATTGGAATAAATAATTACACATTTCATAATATAAACCCATAAAACAACTTAATTTCAAAAATAAAAATATGTAGCCTTTTAGGGGGTGTATCAAATTCTTCAGATTTTGCATGACTCTTACAAAGACAGCTACTTAAAGACATCAACCAAATGTTATGTACATACATGACTACGTATAGGGCCCAAATGAGAATTCTATAAATTTTCTGACTTTTTCAGACTTTCTCACAACAAAAATCAACATACAAAACATAAATGTAATTTTCTATGACTAAATTTACCTTGCCATGACTATTGGAGATTATTTATTCTAGAGCCCTGGTATATAAATTGCATAAAATTAGTTAACTATGTCAACCAATATATATGTTTATGAAAAGAAAATGATGATCGTTATTGACTTGCCAAGAGTATTCATGGGGATTTTTTCTTGTATGGTCCTGGTATAAAAATTGTAATAAAAATAGTAACAATTTCAATTATAATATATTTGTACATAGATATTAAATGAAAACTATGATCAATTAAACTTGGAAGCAGTGTTTGTATAGCAGTATTGTAAGCATTACAAAAATAGTAAGTGTATATTAAGATAAGAAGACCATGCATACGAATTCAATGCTTTTCATTTTTATATCAATCATAGACATTTTACTTGCATGTGCATCATGATTGTAAACAAAAACAGTATCTTATCTTCAGACCAATTTAACTTATAGTGACAAAAATACTGTATTTTGTTGAAAGTTCCAGATCTTATTGAAAAGAGTGAAAGGCACACTCTCTTTCATAGTTCAAGTTGTACTGAGATGAAGAAAGGTGAAGCTGTGCAACTTCATTCAGTGTACAAAAAAACAAAAAAACAAAAAAAAAAAAATCAATATTCTTTTGAAGAACTGAGCTGAAACAAGCATGGCTTCAAGGGATGAACCTAGCATAAACCCCTTAAAATTAAAATATGTTGTTATGACCTTGAATTTTGTTTACAAAAAGAAAACCAATAATTATTGCAGCTCACTCTACTAAGGACTACATACATACATGAAATAAACAATGAAAATCTGAACAAAAGATTTTGAAAGTTTGGTTATTTAAAATATTAAAGGAAAACATTTATTCTTATGTTTTGTTTTCTTTCAACAAGAAAAAAACCCAGATCTGTTAACTAACAAATTAAAAAAAAACTGGCCTAACAAGTCAAAGAACTTAATATATCAAATTTAAATAAAGTTTACTTGACTTTGACTTGACATGCATGTAGCATGTGGAAAAAAAAAACAAACACACAAAATAAACAACAACTAAAAACTTCTAACAGCAATTAATGAAAAAAATTGTCCCCTACTGATCAATCTTTTATATATTCCGGAAGAAGGGAAAATTCATCAGATAACAACTTGAGTAACTTGGCAGTTCAGGCAGTATTTCCGTTCCACAAGTTTCTCTCAAATATAAACCTAGATCACCAGTGACATCTTCCGTCCATTGATTGGCTGAGTGGATATGACATTATTTTATTTATCAATATCCATTTTAAAATTCATATTTAAAAGAAGCAATATTTCAGTAACTCTTTCAAATTACTTATATTATTTTTCGATACAAATGCACAATGATTAAGTTAATTAAGATAATTTCATCTTGGTTTTCATTTTATTTCATAAGCAGCAATTTACTCGGTGGTGACCTGAGGCCGAGTCAATGTTTTTAGGGATCCAAGGGTCGCTTATCATATTGACCAGGGAACCAGATTAACCCGAGAAACTTTTTGTTAAAGCAAACCTTAATAGACCCTTAAAAGACTTAAAGGTTATTAGCTAAGGTATTAAAAAAACAGCTTAGCTACATATACTGTCAGTTGAACTTGAAGAGATGAAACAAAACCTTGCATGCAATGCCGACGGTATGAAAAAATGCAATACCCCTCCTCGTCTCATTACATCAACGGTAATGACAGTTTCCATTTCTTCTGCTCCTTCTGACAGTAAAACCAGTGCTTTTGGCATTTTTGTTAACGTAAACAAACTAGATCGGAATAAGCGATTTAGATGGGGAAAACAGAGCAGGGGAAAGAAATATAAGGAAATTAGTTAGTCTCGAGCACTTATAGACTTCTCTTCTAATTCGAATCCACGTTTTTACAAGCGGTCTTGAGATGAAGATGTGTTGAATAGCTAAGAAAACAAACCTTAACAATGTTCTTGGTATTTTTTAAGGATTTTTTCGATAAAATTTAGACTATCGTAAAGGAAAAAATGCTTAAAATGCAGTAGTCAATACATTTAAAAGACTTAACATTTTTATTTTTTTAGTAACCAAATTGGAGATTTCGGATGTTTGGTTGTTAAGCACCACTAGGCATGCGCAACATCTGCCGCGGACCAAAATAACTTGTCTATTCTGCTTTTAAAATGGGAAAACAATAGAATTAGGTTGAATATCCAGCACCACGTGAACAGTCTCATCTTTGCACATCATCTTCTTTTCACGATCTTGCAAAACAAACGGAAACATTGCTTGAAAATCGGGAGCACGTGGGCAGTGGGCACCTGCTACACAAATATTTGGTAACCGGAGCAGCAACCAAATGTAAACAACTATCTGTTCAATAATTTTAGTAAAAATGAAGGCTTATTTGAAAGGAAATGATGGAACTGTATTTACATTGGCCCCAAAAGTAACAACAATAGGACGTGAAAGTTGTGATATAAATCTACAGGTAAAACATTTTTTTCTATATAATCTATTATATTCATTCATGAATAACCAATAGGAGTAAAACTGTTGATGTGTTGTTAATATTTTATGTCTCTGTGTCAACGTATTCTGCTTTTATCTTTTGTGACAACATTGTACAAATGTGTGTAAATAAAGATAAAAAAACTCTAAACCAGAATGTACAGTATAATCAAAGAATCAAGACCATTAGAAACATTTACAATTTATGTCATGCCAGTTACCCTTATACATATACAATTGATCTGGAATACCCATTGATTTGTTCCTGTACCCTTGGCCTATGATCTCTAAAGGCACAATCCAGCCTATCAATATAATTACAAGATACTTGCTGTAACAGACATGCACATCAAATAACATAAAGTAACTAAAATCATACATACAAAGTAACAAAAGCAAATTAGCAACTCTGATTCCATTAAAAATGGGAGCATGTACCTGGTGCACAGGTAAGGTAAGGATCCTCTGCTTTTCTAAAAACACCCGCCGAGTTGCTCATAAGAAGTCAAGTCTGGGGTAGACACACGAGGAAAGGAAAACTATGACCCGTTGAATAAACAGTTTTCATGGTGCAGATGGATACACCATAATGATCCAAGAGTTCATGATAGCGACCATAAAACTTCTGTAGTGATGACTTCAATCTTGTAGCAACATAACCCTGTTCCAGAAGCCTATTTGTTAGAGTTCTAGCGCGATACAAAAAGTCTGCGTAGTTTCGGCAAGTTCTGGCATAACATATGAGTTGTGATATGAACACTCCATACGCAGGTGCTGAAGGGATTTTGCCACATATGGACACATCAAAACATCTTCAAGAGAGTCTTCATTGCCAACGTGAAGAGAATAGTCATGCTACATGTAGCTAGTGGTGCACAGATAATACAGTTATTGGTCATTTGGGGAGCTTCATCTCGATGATTGATTTCAAGATACAAAGATTGATTCCTTTATGTCTTAAAATATAAAGATTTTGTTTTTATTCTTCTTTTCAAAGTCATCTTATATGTTGTCTGTTGGCCTGGGATGGACAGGCTTCAAGTTAACACATGGCTTTATTGATGATGATTTCACACATTAACATAAGATATGATATTATCCAAACTAGGTAATGGAGGCATTCTGGCAATAGGATAGTGAAGGGTCATCTTAATCAAACTCACTAACACCGATCATTGACCATCCGCCAATATTGATACAACAATCATCAATCCAGAAATTTTTATTGAATTCCCAACACTAATGTCAGCATTAATCTTAGATAACAAATAAAACACACATTCACATGTAAATATTACACTATATAAAACATCTAGGATAGATATTAAGTTACTGGTCAAAATGGATTCAGTACATCCATATTAATTGACCTGTATTGTATTCTGTTATTAGTGCACATAGATGTTTCTGTACATTTCGTTTTAACAGCTAGTAGTACCAACCCTAATAATAGTTTTCCTGCTTTCTGTAGGCACAGGGAGTTGACCTACAACACAGTGTTATTGAATACAGTGAGCAGGAAGATGGATATGTATTACAAGACTTAAACACTGCACAGGGTACTTATGTGAATGAATGTAGAGTACAGAATGCTACTGTTCGATTAGCTCCTGGTGATTTGCTCAAATTTGGATATAATGGTGTACCTTTTACATTGGAAATTGAAAATCCCCCACCGGTATGTATACTCTTTTTTGTAGAATTAGTGTTTATTTATTTAACAATTGCTTTAGTTTGATTATTAAAATTAATTTGTTTGAAATATCATTATGTACAGTGACTGCAATTTATATTTTCATATTTAAAGCAGATTTTGGCATGTTAGTATCATTATGTTTCTTTTCTGCAGTGTCTGGAATTTACATGTTAATATACCAAACCTTTTTTATTTGTTGATACTGCAGTCAAAGTTTTATACTGTAATACATTTTGACTTGAGCTTTCACTCAGGCATATAAGAAACTGTCTGTTCAGGGTAACACAGAAAAAAAATCAGTATAGGGGTATCTTTATTTGAATTAACTGCAGTTTGTTTTCTGACACATCTCTCCCTGAATATTGGAGTACCACCTGCTTCCAGAAATGTTCTTCTTTTAACAAATTTGGTTATAAGAAAATTGGGTCAGTCTAGAGGCAGTAGGACTAGGTTAGGTTACCCTTAACTCCTATTTTTTAGGTTGCATATATTTGGCAAATCTTTACATATCAAGTCAGAATGTAAGAAATGAAAAGTTAACACTTGTACATATCGATTTTCCATCTGCCTGAACCACTGCTTCATTTATAATTAACAAAATCTTGATTGTTTTAAACCAACCACTTAGATTTGTGTGCAAGGCATTTTATACCTTCATTATTAATGATGTTATCCATGAATTAACATGTTAGTTTATACAAAGTCCTCATGAAATTACCTAATTCTTGTTAGCAGAATACAGAAAAAAGACATGACTAAAAAAATAACTTAAAGAAACCTGTTGGGTTTTTATGGATTCTAATTTTTAATTTTACTAATTAAGGAGAGACAGTTTATGCCAAGCCAGCTGCGATCATCAACACAGGTAGGGGAGATAACTCTAAAAACTTGCATGGTGATAGACTTGTACTCTTGTACTTATACTGAAACAGCTTTCCCAAATGCAGTTTAATTTGGAATATTTTATTTTTCTGAGATGTTATTTAGAAATGATAACTGTCAAACTTATAATTCTTGTTTTTAAGGTCTGTGCGCCTCATGTATATAAATCCCGGATATAAAAACCTAATACAAATAGTGCTTCTGTATTTATTTGTTTATTTTTTTTTTTTGAAATGCAATGTTCATCAGACTTTTTGTTTGCCCTATCAAGATTAAAACATAAATGATTCATCAGAAATGAAAGTATTCAGCATCGTTGATGGGCAGACAACTGCATTTGAGGGATCTGTTTTCTGGAAAATGTATCTGGTATTGGTGGTGGTTATTCGGGTCTTCCAAACAGTATTTTGGAGACTTATTCTTTTCCTCATTGTATTTTTGAACCATGATCACAAATCTTTTTAATGTAGATATGAACTATTCTTCTGTATTCTGTCTCCATACTGTAGAAGCATGCTTTTAATTATGGTAACCATCTGTAGTCCATTGCACACAATCCGTTTTTAAGAATGTAGAACTTTACATTGATATCTTACACAATACGAATAGCAAGCATTGGATAATAGTACATAGTTAGTTTTGCAATTTTCACAAGGAAGTAATATTAAAGTATTATCTCCTTCAAGAAACCTTAAATGAATATGTGCATGTACATTGTACAAATTTTTCCAGTTAGCTTTCCCAGATTTTAGATTAATATATGTTTTGACAAATGGTTTTTATAATTATTATTCTGTGGGTCAAGTTAATGAATACATGAATTTGAAACCACACAGCTATTAGGTGATCCCCTCCCTAATATGAATCGCTGCTTCTTTTCTCATTTCTATATAGACTTTGATAAAGCCAGTATATTAGTTTTCTGATTCTTTCTTTTCCATCTATTTATTCACTAGACCTCATTTTATCAATTAGCCAGATTTCAGGTATGTTTCTAATGTTATCTTTGTGTAAAACCTGGGATGTGCTTCCTGTGTAGTTATTTTGTCACATATGATTTCAAGTATATTTCCATATTATGCTTGTGTCACACTGGAGGTTTCAGGTTTCTATGTGTCAATATCTGAGATTTCAAGTACAAGTATGATTTCCTGTTTTTCATTGTGGCACATCTGAGATTTTCAATTTCAAGAATGATTCCATGTTCATATGAGATTTCAAGTAGGATTCCCTGTTTTTTTGTTATGGCACATCTGAGATTTCAAGTATGATTCCCTGTTTTTTTGTTGTGGCACATCTGAGATTTCAAGTACAAATATAATTCCATGTTTTTGTTGTGGCATATGTGAGATATCAAGTAGGGTTCCATGTTTTTTTGTTGTGGCACATCTGAGATTTCAAGTAGGATTCCCTGTTTTTCATTGTGGCACGTCTGAGATTTCAAGTACAAGTATAGTTCCCAGTTTTTCATTGTGGCACATCTGAGATTTTCAATTTCAAGAATGATTCCCTGTTCATCTGAGAGTTCTAGTAGGATTCCCTGTTTTTTTTGTTGTGGCACATCAGAGATTTCAAGTATGATTCACTGTTTTTTTGTTGTGGCACGTCTGAGATTTCAAGGACAACTATGATTCCCTGTTTTTCATTGTGGCACATCTGAGATTTTCAATTTCAAATATGATTTTCTGTTTTTCATTGTGGCACATCTGAGATTTCAAGTATGATTCCCTGTTTTTTTGTTGTGGCACATCTGAGATTTCAAATACAAGTATGATTCCCTGTTTTTCATTGTGGCACATCTGAGATTTCAAGTATGATTCCCTGTTTTTTTGTTGTCGCACATCTGATATTACAAGTATGAATCCATGTTTTTCGTTGTGGCACATGTGAGATTTCAAGTACAAGTATGATTTCCTGTTTTTTGTTCTGGTAGATGTGAGATTTCAAGTACAAGTATGATTCCCGTTTTTTGTTGTGGGACATCTGAGACTTCCAAGTTAATTCCCTGTTTTTTGTTGTGGCACATGTGAGATTTCAAGTACAAGTGTGTGTCCCTGTCTTCATTTTGTCACACCTGAGCATTCAAGTAAGATTCTGACTTTTATAGAAGAATTAATACACATGTATTAGTGTGTGTCACACTTGAAATAATAGTGAGTTCATTATAATCTTAGTGTTATACTTCAGACTCTATGAACATGAAGTGTCCCTTAAAATTATATTTGGCACATCTGACATACTGCAGTTACATTGGCATGTATGTTACACCTGAAATTTGTAATATGCTACCTGCCTACTATTTAGTGAAATTCAATGTTATTTTTTGTCTGACACTCTTGAGAGAATTGGTATGTTTTCATTTTAATGAGGTATTTGAGAATGAAACTATTGATACTATTGTTATTTTTTGTGTTACTCGTAAGATTTTGGTATGATACCTAGTTATTTTTTGTTTTGTTTCTTTCTTTGAATGAAGGGCTCTATCTCTGTGTTACATCTAAAATCGTAATTAAGTTTTCATTAAATTTTTATGTCACACCTGAGATTTTAAGTAATTTTCTATGATCATTGCATCACAGTTGAGATTTTTGGTAATGTCCTGTGTCATCTTTGCTTTTATTCTGTGCCTTCTTTTTTATAAGTTATTGATACAATGTACATTGTACCAGTTATACTCAGCTACATTAAATATGTAGACTTAGTTGACCATAATTTTGAATGAAGTAAATACATTACCATATATATACTAATGAAAAAGGATAGTTTATTGCAGTTATAATTTACCTTGAGCTTTAAGTTAATACAAGTACAAATATAGATATATGTGACAATTGTTATTCAATTGAAAACCTCTTAAAGTTTAAAAACCTTCATGAATTGAGTTACCTCCCTTTGGTTTTGAGAAGTACACATTTTTTAACATGGTTGCCAAGGAAGTACATTATTAACAAGTGATAAATTTCAACTCTACTAGATATTACATAATAATCTATTGATATCTAGTGATCTACTTGATCAGTTACACACACCTACATGTTAAACAGCTTTTGTAGCAGTTCCCAGACCATGAAAATATTATAAATGGGACATGAATACAAATATGTCATTATAAAGTAATTTTGAAATCAATTTTGGGGATTTTATGCTTCACATCTTTATGAACTTGTCAAAAAGAACTAATTCTTGGTTGAGTTAAATGTTTCACATTTTGTCATGTCTCACATGTAGAGCATTTTCATGTACTTTTAATGACTGCTGGATACACTGAAAACATTTATATTATTAATGATAAAATTGTCCCAGACTAATATCAAGCTTTACAAAAAACGACAAAATTTGGTAAGATCATAAAAATTCAAAAGGACTATTTGCAGTGTAACTTATGTTTAAAGAAGAACCACAACTGTGACTTCTTTCCTGGTAAGCACTCTCATGTTTATACATTTCTCATGCCCCATGCAGGTCTGGGTGTTAAAAGAATAGGCCTGCAGCAGTGCTAAGCTTGTCGTAATAGGCGACTAAATACTGCTCAGAAACCTAGCCAGGGGCTGGGCGCTCTGCCCACAGAACAACTGGGATGTGTGCCCCAGGTGGTGGAGTGGGGTACCCCTGGCATGCTACATGCTGGGGTTGTCAGGCTATAATACGGAAAACCTGACTGCAAACCACAGTGGTGCACCGTGTTGAGAAAGATGTCACGTTCCTCACACGTTAAAGAACCCTGCTGTGGTATTCGATAGGAGTAGAAACCTTTGCGCTCCGCCACAGGAGGCTAAATTACCCGACCTTACCCATCCCTCCTTTTTTCTAGTGGCAATCAAAATTTGTCAACCCTATTATCCTTGTGTCCCATCCTTTTTTTTCATTTCATCGTCATTTCAGGTTCATTTTATCATCCATTTCATGTTCATCGTCTCAATATGGCTGAAATCTTGCTGCTTGGACTTTAAACCCCAACAATCAATCAATCATTTAATTATCAAAGATTTTGAATTTATATATTTTGAAGTTATAACCATCAATAAATTTTAACACCAGCACACTAATCAATCATTGATTTGGAAGATATATGCTCAATAGAATTCAATTTTTTATCTATGCTCAAGTTGATATATGAGGCTAGGTATTCTTTCATTTGTTCTTGAAATTTTTATCTGTGACTGTGTTATTGGTATTTCTTGAAGTACATGTACATCTTGTCTTTTTATTATCATTCTTTTGAAGTTTTTGATGGATCTGTCCAATCTAAGCTCTTGTCTTCATACAAACATTCAATCCCTTAATTTTTATTGAAAGATGTTATTTTATGAAGACAAATTAGCTGGCTCACTGAATGTGTGAAAGAATCAGTAAAACAATGGAATAAGTCTAAAAGCATTCGACAATGGTCAATGGATTTTTTTTTTAAGTGGACAGTGGCTCAAAAGTTGATATAGTAAAGTGCTTATTTCAACAAGCTGTGATCTCCCCAGGACCATATATAATGTGGCTCAGAAGTGCTTATTTCAACAAGCTGTGATCTCCCCAGGACCATATATAATGTGGCTCAGAAGGCCTAATTTCAACCAGCTGTGATTTCCCCAGGACCATATATAATGTGGCTCAGAAGGCCTTATTTCAACCAGCTGTGAATTCCCCAGACCATATATAATGTAGCATCACATTGCCTTTCCAGTTTATTTTTTTACCTGGATGCTATAGAAAAAGAACTTCCCATAGTGACTAATACAAATATCATGCTAAAATTTTTAGATGCAAGATGCTATATTGAAGTTGAGGGATTACCAGGATCCTATCTGTAAATCACTTAACAAGCTGTTACATATTCTTTAGGTTTGTAAATTTATTAGAATTGAAAGCATAATAATAGGCTGTCTGTTTGAAATATGCATAAATATCTGTAAAAAAAAAAAGGGAAAAGCCATGTCTTCATGTATATGATTGTTTCAACAATTGGTATTTAATTAACAAAAGTTCAATTTGACACCTTTCCTCCTATAACCCAGTTAATAGATGGAATACACATAATATTTGTACCCATTGTAGGTTTAATTTCTTTGATGGTTTACTAATAGGCTTACCTTGTTAAAGGTTTTAAATCCCCCATCAAAAGATTGTATAAGCGTAACTCTAAGATCAGCCGAGCGGTTGTTCCGTCAGTATTTGGTGCTATATATTGAATCACAGCCTATTAATTATAGAATATTTTAGATGATATCTCTATGTGCGACTTCAGACATGTTGACAGTGTACATGAAGACTTGATCTTAATAAAGAAGTGAAGTTTTGTCGTTAACGTTCTATATTTTTCAACTTTAGGATATATACCGAAATTACAGAACAATGACTTTCAAAATTCCTGAAGGCTTAAAGACCTTTTTTTTCTGAGTGAATTAATTGGCTTTAAAGTTAGAATGGAAATTGGACAATTATTTCTGAGTGGCGATAAGTCATCATGATTGTTACTTTGGAGTATTTTTTAACAATTGATTTTTTAAAGTAAACAATTTTGGCACTGGTATTTGGATATGAATTAGTGATAAGGAAAGTACACAAAATATTCAGAAACCATGTTCAAGGATGTTTTAACACTTAACCGGTTTAGATAAATGTTGTTTTAAAGGTTTATCTGTGCAATAAAATACCTCAACTCTAAACTTGATGGATTGAGAGAAAAAACAAAAACAAAACCCTTGTGAGCAGTTTTTTTTAAATTCTAATAAGAATTTTTTTTAGGTATTTGTTTTGGAAAAAATGGTAGTGAATTATAAGGATGTGTATTGATTAAGATATTACCATGCAGTGGTGAAAATCCTGACTTGTATGCGGTTCAATTTTCTATTGTGGGATTACAATTTATCGCCTTGGATTATCGCCACCTCAAAGTTATGACATATTACAACAATAAGGTAATTGTTTTCTTTTGGTATTAAAGAATTAAATAGCTGGAAAAAACCATGCGTATTCATGTCCAGATTTAATTAGTTAAAATTTCACTGTAATATATTTGATAGCTGTGTAAACTTTACAATGTTTCCTTCACTTCACTTCACTTTTAAGTAGGAATGGTAAAAATTATTCTGCTTTGAAGAAGAAAGTTAATTATTGTGTTATGCACCCTCTGCTTCCAACTTTTTGGGAAAGTCAAAACCCTGCTTTTTTCGTTGAAAGAAGAAAGTTACATGTAAATATGTAATACACCCTCTCCTTCCAAAGATTCAAAGTGAAAAAAAAAGCGTGTGCACCTGGTCCAATGGGACTTGTACATTTATTAAACAGTTCAAAGTTTCACTTTTTCTACATTATGCATGTTATGAGCACTCCACTTTTAAGTTGGGTGGACTTTTGATTAAAAAAAAACAAGTATAAAGTAGAACTTTCAAAGTCTTGAAGTGAAAAAAAAAGAGCTTAGCTGCTTCCTGATTGAAGATGACCTGTATTTAATGGTCCAAAGCATTGTGCTAATGTTTGAACATATTAGATACTTACGCCAACAAAAAGTTTTAGATATACAGAATTCTGCACAATTCATTTTCAAGGGTAGACAAGTTCCCTTTTACACTGGATTTCTTACAAGAGGTGCACTTGATAGCCCAGGCCTTGGTGCCACAAAACTTTAAAAATACTTAAGTCCGAGAATATTCTTAGCTTCCATGGTAACCCCTATGAAAGTATTCGAAATTGATAACATCGCAAACAGTTTTAAACTGTATAAAATTTTCTCAGACTTCAATAATTTTTGTGATACTTGGGCCTGTATTTCATATTTTTGCGACTGTTGCTAAAATGTTTAAATTGAGTGCTGAAATTCATGAATAATTATTTCCATACCAACTCTTGAACAGGATAACACTTTTTCTCAATTTTCATTGTTAACTTGTTATTGTTCATTATCGCCTTCAGGTAATCAAAAAAGATAAACAACTATTTCTACACAGAATTTGTATACAGCAAACAATGTCTCATATAAATCATTTAATTTTTATGTGCAGTACCAAACGTATTATGGAAAGTTTTTTGTGTTACAAGGTCCCCTTTTCAAACTTCCCAAATCCCAAATTTTCTTCTTGAATGCTATGTAATATAACAAACAACCCTTTTCATTGAGTTTCATTATTTGATTGACTACAGACTGAAAAGAGCAACTCCATATGTGGTTGGAATTTATTCATCAATTTAAATTTAATTTGTGTAACATGCATTTGGTGCACAGCAATGGGAAGATTATGAATCTAATAGATAAATGACCCCCTAGTTACAAAGGCATGCCTTATATTTGACAAGCTATTGTATATAGAGTTCAGAAAGATAAGTTTTTAAATGGTTTGAAATGATAGGTACAAGCTTAACATGGTATTTAAAACAATGTGGGAAAAACTTGTAGATTTGAGGCGTGAAGAAACAACATTATTTGTACATAGAAACTGTTGAGTCAACACAGCAAAGCAATTTAATTTAAACTTTAAACCATTTTTAAATACATTCAATTAGTTATAATCAATAGCCTCTACAAAAGTTCTATATCAATTCTTTTCAGCTTTCTAATTTCTATAAAGTATTTTTTTTTTATTCTTCTTAAAATGTTTCTCCACTTGAGTATCAATGATCATTTTTGTATTTCTTAACAATATGGCTGCGTCTCAGTCTATAGAATTACATCATATTTAAGAGAATGATATACAGCCTTCAGAGTTAACATGGACGGTTTTTTTTTTTTAGATTTAGACCTATCAGGGTCTGACATAACCATAATTCAATGTGTTCAACTACAAGACAGACCTAAGGATCTTATGAATTCTACTTATGTTTTTTTTTAAAGTAGGTTCACTTTCTATTATTGTGAGACTTGTAACCACACAAAAAATTAGGTAGAATCAGGGTATGAGAAAATTTTCACTACCCATTGAAGGTCCGTAGACTGACTTTTATTTATTTTTTTGTTTGTTCTATTTTCAGTTTTGTATGGTGTCTCTTGGACACATTCCCCATTTCATTTTTTTCCTCTGCATGTATTTAGAAGGAGTTAGACTTATTAATAATGTCTTTACTTCTTTATGTAAAGGCTTTTTTTTTTTTTTTTTTTAAATATTATTGTTTAAAATCTTTAACTTTTCACTATGAAAAATTATGGGATAATTTAAATAATTTTTACAAAATTAAGTGAAGGGATATTGATCTTAATCATCCCAAAATGTGAAAACTTGTAAAATTTTGGAGCTCCTGGTACATTAAGTACCTGTCCACTTAAAATTCAGACACTACCAAAGGTAAAGTGATTCATAGTGTAGAAAACCCCTCAAACAAATGGTGCTTTTTCAGTCTACATGTGCTACATTTTTACATAATGATATTCATTGCTGTATTCAGATCTGAACTTTTGAGAAAATCATACATTTATCTCTCACTAAAATCAACCAAATCTAACAAAATCAAGAACAATAACTCTTTCATTGTGCCAAATTCATGTACAATCTATATAATTTTAATTTCAAAAGTGCAATAATCAAACTATAAACTAAGAATGGTTATGCGATCAGTAACTGTTTCTGAAAAAGAAATAAAACTCAATTCGATGGATTTTTGATATGCATGAATTACATCCTGTCTGATTTTTAGAAAGACCAATGCGTAAATCATGTGCTCGATTCAGTTCATTATTTCCAAGATTAGTATTGCTACATTTTTATGTAGTTTCCTTTGAAGTTAATTTTGCTTTGAATACAATGGAACTATTACTGCATCATTGACGCTCCCATTGGGCTATACCAATTGAGTATGATTTCTTCAAATGTCAAAAAATCGACAAACAATACTTTTATTAAGCTTTCTCTTTAAGTAACAGTGTTTTGCATGTTAGTAAGAGAATATAATAGGACCAAATTAGACTCCCAGCAGGAAAAACTTCCAAATGATGTCGCATAATTGAATATTTCAATTTAGCAGACTAAGATGCCCATGGTGATACATGTTTAGTTGATTACAACAGCTATAATCAATATTTTCTTTTTAGTACGTCTGATTGATAAAACCTGATTAAAGAGGATCTATAATATTTTGGATAAACAGTAGAAAACAGACAATTTATTTTTACTTTGAAGTCCCCAAATGTTCCTGATAAGGCAAACTAATATGAATTTATTGGATAAACAGTAAATTATTAATAGTGAAGTTTAATATTGTGATATTAGGGTATGCATTATGTCTTATTTGTTTTTGTTACAACTAAAAATTTTTGATAAACAATATTGACTTGTACTAACTAAATCACATGGAAAATGTTTTTTTTATTTAGTGAGACAATCATACAACTGAGTTAATGAAATTGAACTTGATTGCTTTTTATAATTAAATGTTATGGCTGGCTCCTCTCACTGAACTTCTGTAATATGATGTTAGTGATACTTGTAACTGTATGATGAGAAAGTCATTACTTTAATAAAGAGGCTTAATGTAAACTCAAAGATTAGAAAGGTACACCATTTGTACTCTAAGAATAAAAATTGTCCCATGATAGATTGAAATGTGTACTAGATATTTTATTGAATTATTGAATAACTTGGGAAATGGCTGAAAAAGCACAACTTCAAAAGAATGCTTAATGAATTTTGATGAAATTTTACAGGAAGGTTAGGTATTTTAAGATGTACAAGAAGCAAAATAATAGTTTTGATGCATTTATAGTGAGATTATTTAACTTGAGGTTGTCTAGTTACAGTGATGGGTATCCTTTTTGTGTACTTGGAGTATTTCTAGTTTTAAAATGGTATTTGCATTGATGGATTTCTAAGTTGTGACTTCAATTAAGCCTCGAGGGCTTACAATATTTTGTGCAATCAAAATATTTGGTGTGTATAGACAATTTCTTGTTTGTATATATGTTTTTCTATTTTTTTGTTAGAACATCTCATCTGAAACTGTATTGTTGGCTAAAATGGCTTTTGATAATGTGTTACTGGAAGGTTAAGCATCTATGATTTGAATAAAGCAAGGCAGTTATTGTTGAATACTTTCAAAGGTATTGGTTTAGCACAGGGTTATATCTCTAAGTTCACTCAAAGTTCTATTTAATCTAGACATCGAAGGTTTTTTTTTCAAGATTAAGTAGATGGCCATTATTAGAACTGCATACTTTATGATGGTACAGATATTTTAATTCCAGAATATGCACTGGAATTTTCCAGTAGTAAGATATGTTTTAAACATGCTCAATTTTTCTTTGGTATGGCCCTTGTTTGTTTAGTATTCAAGTTGAATTTATTGCTGTTTGACAAAGAAATTTTCTTTCAAAAGAAGAATGACAGTTGTTGATTCTTTGGATTTATATTCATGGCTTACAGAAGGTTTAACTGTATTGAATAAGGTGTTAATTTTGTTTGTTGAGATGTACTTTGGTGATTCTGGTCTTTTTTCTGAGGTTATAATATTTATTGATGGATGTTAAGTCTTAATCAATCAATCCATTCAATTTTTTTCATATAACATGCATAGGAAAAAAAAACATTCTTCTTCATTCCTGCAAATGTATTCACCAATGGATATCA
The DNA here is from genome assembly GCA_037379345.1 of Perna viridis. Taxonomy (NCBI): domain Eukaryota; kingdom Metazoa; phylum Mollusca; class Bivalvia; order Mytilida; family Mytilidae; genus Perna; species Perna viridis. The sequence continues at coordinate 7,345,697 of CM074522.1, read as the reverse complement.
AGTTTCAATCAATCAATCAGTTTTCAAATGACATCTGAAATGAAAAATAACAGCACCCCTTTTTCTACATATTCTCTATTCATGGATTAAGTCTTTCACTGAATAATGCTTTGGATGGTTCTGTCAATAAGCTTTCAGTTTTATTAAACTGGTGATATATACAATTTCCCATGAGAGAACAACCAGGTGTCGCTGTCCAAGTACATTTTGCAGTCATGTGGTGTCCGAGGTTGTACATGCATTTAATGAGCTTGATAAGATTTTGTGTGAATTTATTCAGAAATTATTTGTTTCTACTTGTGTTTCTTATATTTGAGAAGTAACTTTTTATTGATAAACTGTGTTTTTCAAGTGATGGAATAGGATTCGTCAGATTTCGGTGAATAAAAATTTAGCCATAGACCAAAGGGGTCACAGAATGGCAGACAAAAACAGTAGCATTGTAATGCCTGAAAGGGGCAATTTTGTGCAAATGGTAAAGCGCTATCAATGAACTGTATCAGCTGAAAACTGGGAAAGTATCTGAAACAGTTACAAGTCGAACAGAACAAGTGAATCAAATTTATGCTACTAAGCTTTTTGCAATGTTTATATTAATGTGAAAAATATGACTGGCAATAAATAATTTAGAGACTCTTAACATCTTTCCCCTATATTATACTTACACTCCACAAAGTAAAATATAAAAGAATAGAGTATTTTTCACTACTATTCTTGCTAATAGTAAATATTAAGTAAAATTTTGTTAATAATAAAATTGATCTTTGTAACATAACTAATGGGAGAATTTTCTCAGATTCACAAAAATTAACATGTCATTTTCAGTTAAATTAACAGAACCACTGTCAATTCTAATTTTATAGTTTTGTTTTTTCTTTTAGTTATTGTAACTTAGGAAGATATACATAGTCGGTGAAACTAATCAAATTGTATCATAAGTAACATGCTTTCTGAACCAGTTACTGTAAAGATTTTTAATAAGTGGATTTTAACTTCTCAACATTTGTCAACATTTTGTAAGCACATATTTTTTTTAAAGTATGGTTTTCTTTAGAGAATTAGGGTTGTTCATATTGTATGTTCACATTTGTGTTAATTTTTTTATCTGTACATGTACTTACTTAAACATCTTTCTGCTACCTTGCCTTTATTTTAGCAGGTAGCTGTCATGAAAACTGACATATATAAAACTTCTAAATGTTGTAATCCAAACAGAATCTATTTGAGAAGCTCTACAAAATAATTTTCATTTATAATGAGAACCTAGTAATCATGTATTAACAAGTTTATTGACAATGGTAATAATGTTTTTTCTTTTCAGATTACCTATCCCCCTGTCCAACAGAGACCAGCATGGACACAACCTCTGACCCTACTTTCAGACAATGCTGGTTACTCTGCTGCTGAGGTTGTTCAGTCACAGCCTCTTCCTTACCTCCAGACAGGGACAGCAACCTTTACATTACCATCAACAGTATGGACACCTGTCAATCAAGGTCCTCAGCCACGTCCACCTACATTGAGGTCACGCCCACTTAGTGCAGGTGCCACCAGGAGAACACAGGGAACATATGAGAAATTTCAGACTATTGGCGGTACTCCTGTACCTGCTGCATCTCCTGTTACACAAAGACGTAAGAAGCTATGATGATCATTCCTCTTAGTCTATCGATAGCAACCATCATGAAGAAATCATTCCAAATTCAAACAAAAACAAAACAAAGAGTTCAAAGACAGAAACAACCAACTACACAATTTAAGAGCACACGTAATTTCTAAAAGAGAAATTGAATTTCCAAGACTGTGTTAGGCATGAGATTTTTGTGAATTTTAATAACATCATATCTACTACCTGCATTACAGTGCCACTGACTCAACTGATATTTAATTACTATGAGTCTGTGAAAAAATGCATAAGGAAACACTATATTATTCCATTCCATGTAAATTTTAAGCAGACTGGCCATAACCTGAGATTCTCAGTAATTTTGTTAATAGTCAAATGTTAATTTTTTACTAAGCAGAATGCATTCAATCACTTCTGATGTATATGTTCTTGGGAAGTAGTGTTAAATTTCTCTCAGTCCTGTCAAATTATATCAGTATCCTTTTTGACAGAATCACAACCTTATATCCAGATTAATCCATAGCTTACCCATATGCTGACATAACTATAGCTGTCCTACAGCTATCCCTCACCCTGTGGTCTCATAGTACATGTAATATAAAGGCCTTTCTTTCCATTTCTTAGTAAAGTACATGAGTTTAATGCTTGTTACAGCTCCATCTAGAGATGGCTGGGTTGGTAGTGGAAGACAGACAGCAACCCCTACAGACACCATGAGACTTCAGGAGAAGGTATGTATTACATGTACTTTGAAAGACATGATGGCAATCAATGATAGGATCAATGGCTTAGGATGTATATTGGAAAGGTTTTGTCTTGCATTTCTTTTTCAGTATTTCTAAGCCATTTCCAAATTGTAATGATTTTTAAAGTCTGGTCACTGTACAAACAGGGTTGAAAATACCTTGGAACCATTCTAGATGATTAATACAAGTAAGTGGGAGGCATATTAACATTACTTTCTCTTTGTTTGCCTGGTAATCTTTTTTAGACAGTATTTTTATCCTACTTTTATTTTGACATCTTCGACAGAAAATAACACAAATTAATATTTTTAAGTCCTGTAGATCTCAGATTTACAAATCTTAATATATATACTAAGTTTGACAAACTTAAGACAAATTTTCCCTGAAATGGATGTATCCTGGTAGCCAATACCAATTGTCTGAGTTTCCTCTGTTGGCACATCAGTTTCCAAATAAAAAAATGAAGAGGGTTGCAGACTTCGAGGAAATGTGGCCAATGCTACCTTCTTCATGTTATGGCAACCAAAAGTTTCTAGAAGTCAAATTATTTCTGACCAATGTTTCAATAACCATAACCTCATGTATGTAACCTTTTCTAGGAACAACGTATTATGCAGCTACAGGAAGAAGTTTCTCGTCTCCGTGTCTTAGAGATGGAGGGACACAAAAGGGACCAGCAGATACAGTTACTCCAGTCCCAACTGTCAGAGGCTCAACAAAGGCTGTACCAACAACCTACAATTTTTGGGGCTGATGTGGACATTACACAGAAACTAGTTCAATTGGAAAATGAAGTCACTGCCAAAAAGGAGGAAATAGCCTCTTTACGAGAACAGGTAAGATGATAAAATATAGTGGAATAATAATACATTAAAAAGAAACTTTTTTACAACAATTATGTCCCATACATATCTTTCCCTTCAAAAATAAAAATTAAAATAAATAATAATTGAAGCAAAATTAATTACATTGACATTCCTTTCTGAAAAATTCCTGTGCTTTCTATCCCCTCTTCTTGTATATGTTCAGATAATAGTACTTTGTATTTGGACCAAGATTTTTATAGTAATGATATGTTTTAAGCAAATTACTTGCAATATTTATTTTAAATATTGATTTTTATAGGAACTTCATGAGGTAATTTACTCAATTCTCACAAATAATCACTAAAATGACCAGTTTTTTTAGGAAACAAACAAAATGCAAAGTATTTAAATGGTTTGCTAGTTAGATATTTTGCTGGTTTAAAGCCTGAGATTTTTGGCTAGAAGTTTATGAGATTTTTTATATTGGTAAAATAAGAAAAGCAAGTTATATTAAGAATGAGTTAAAATCAGTTTGAATGACCCCTAGAGATTGTAAACAATGTTTATGTATCGGTAGATTTCTGCATGTGTTGTAACGATTCCCTACATTGTTATAGAAGATTGAATTAGTACCATTAAGCTGTGATTTACCCTTGTTAACATGTTAATTAACTGTTTACCACCAAGTGTTGAACCTCCATGTGATTAACTGATGTTAACAATGTCGTCACCTAACACGTTTGTTGTATAATATTTGACCCATGACAGTTTCAGAACTTAATTTTTTAACTGCATGAATTATCTATTTAATTTATCAAACTAGTCTCCCATTTTGCTTTACCCCCCCCTCTTTTTTTGCAAAGAATAGTTTCTAATATTCATTTGAGCATTGTGTTATGTAATATAGTTTTTAATATGTACCGTATAGAATTTTTTTTATTTATAAGGTGGTTTGTTAAGTTTAGTTTTAGAGAAAGAAAAAAACATTTCCCAGTTTTCCAAATACTTTTTACATATTTTTTATGAAGTCTTTTGTTTTGTTTCATGATACAAAAAAATGTTCATTGGTCTTTTAATATGTAAAATTACTATTTTGGCTGTACCTCATTAAAGAGTGACTTATAAGTCTTATTTTTACATGGGTCAAGTATTTGTGTTGTGATAGAATGGATGTCTATATATGTTTTGCTAGTTTTGTTCAAGTAGATGAATTTTAGTTGAAATCACTCACTATAAATATTTGGGAAATCTAGAATTGAAGTACATTTTTGCATCAAATTTTATTCCATAATTTTTTGGTATCATTGCCATTTCAAATTACTGGTTTGAAAAAAAAAGTTTAAAAATTTTGTTTGTTAAAATGACATAAACAAAGTAACAAGGTTAGATAATGTGTTAGTTAGTTTATATTTACAATTTTGTAGCTTGTGTCCCTTCAAACCGTGAAAACAGAGACAAAAGTTGTCCTCCCTGAAGAAATTGCTGAGAAAAATAAGGAATTAAACAATTTAAGGAATGAATTGGAACGGGTTAAAAAAGACAAGGGTATTACGACAGGGCTTGTCACGCAGATGCAGCGTGACATGTCTAGTAAAGTAAGTTGGTTGACACACTTTTTTTGTGTGGTGATAAAATGCACATCTTTTGCATGCTTTGCTTGGCACTGGTACCTCTCTCTCTCACAAAGGTTTTTGGAAGATGAATATCATTTACTTTTGACATGAACTGTACTGTATCTTTTAAACTGAATGGGAATCAGGTTTATTGAATTAATTTACCATTTGCATGATTTCCAGAGATGTTTACTTCAGTGGGTTATAATTTATAGATTTTGACTTCTTATAATTCAAAACAAATTCTGATTCTGAATATAAAACTACATATATTAGGTGTGGAGAATTACTGGTAAGATGATTGAGGTCAAAATTACAAATTTGTATAGATTTAGGTGAACAGATCTGGATTTCATGGGAAGTTACTGTAGAATTTAAACAGAAGTAGTTTTTTTCATTTATTGGTAACAAGTTTTCTGAATAACAGGATATTTAAAAACTAATATGCGATTTGGATTAGATCTTCAGTGTTCTGAAAGGGTATAATCTAAACAAAACTGTCAGCATTTAGTGTAACTTGGTACCAACAAATATCTTTCTACCTATAATTCCTTATTTCTATCATAACTTATTACTGCAGTATTACTATACATTAATATATATGTGATACATATCTCAGCATTTATTATTGTATAGTTGGTCTTTTTAGTGCCAGTCTCTGGAAAAATCAGGCAGTGGTTGTAACTTCGACATATATAGCCACAACTCTGACAGTGTTGGATAAAGTTTTTTTTTTAATCAAAGTTGAAGGATTTAAACTAGTTTTGCTGTCATTTTCATACATTTAACACTTTTTCTGCATTGTGTTTCACATAGAAAATTCAGAAGCAGCTAATTTAATGGAAAGCACATTTTAAAAAAAATATTTCTAAATTTCTGCAAAACATCTGAGATAAAAAGGTGGTTATGTTATTACATTGTCAGAGGAGTTGGATTTTGATATGCATATTTCAACATTTTTGGTATATTCCTGATTCTTGTAGATATATGTATTTTTAGGCTTGTGCATGTACCAGGGCTTCAAATTAGAAAGGGTCCATGATCTACCTAATTGTGATAGGGCTGTTGAAATTGTGATTATAACATAAATATAAGGCCTGGGCCTTTGATCAGTTTAACAAATATGCTTCATATATGGCATTTAATTTTCACCTGTTTGACCTTTAGCTTAACAGATTCAATTGCCTAAGCCAAGTTTCTTTTTATTCTTGAAATGAGTTATTCCTCCAATTTTTTCACAACTAAAATTTCCACCAATCAGATCACTTCATATTGATAACTTACAGAAAAATCTCAAGGATTTAAGAGAAATCTCAATTTTAGACTTATTATCTAATCTTAGTCCTGTACAATTAGGAAGTTAATTGGAAGCCCTGTGTACCCATTATTTATATTTTGAAGAAGCACTCTGATAGTGCTTATACATTACAAAAAATATTGTATCATCATGATCTCATTTTTAATTTGATAAATTCACAGATTGTTTTGATGTTAACATCATCTCAAACTACATTGAAGAAAAATCTTGAAACTGACAAGAAATTTGAATAATTCAACATTAGAATTATAAACAGTTACTACTGATTTTTTTTTCTCAGTGGATTGTGGGCAATGTTTTTTTCCGTCTTTTTTGCACTACATAAGTATTTGTGCTATTATGAAACTTTACCAAAAGAATACAATACTTTTTCAGCATCATTTTGCTAGACTTAATTATACAGAATTACCAATGTCTGTACAATGACTGTATTATGCTTAATGTATACACTAAGATATTTCAATATATAATGCAGTACAAGCATGATCATTGGCTAAATCATTTCATTGATTGGAACTGTCCTAATTATAAAAAAAACCCCAAAATTTCAGATGATATTACCTTAATAGATCCTTTGCAGTTTTATGGGTTTATTTTCCCATTTACACAAATTCAATGAACACTCAAATTTTTGACAATTTCAAAGTGATTAACTAGGGCGCTCTGCCCACAGAACAACTGGGTTGTGTGCCCCAGGCGGTGGAATGGGGTACCCCTGGTGTGTTACATGCTGGGGTTGTCAGGCTATAATACGGAAAACCTGACCGCAAATCATAGTGGTGCATCGTGTTGGGAAAGATGCCACATTCCTCGCACGTTAAAGAACCCTTCTGTGGTATTCCCCCGGAGTAGGAACCATAGGGCTCCACCACAGGAGGCTAAATTGCCCAACCCTACCCACCTTTCCCTATTTCCAGTGGCAATCAAAATTTGTCAACCCCATTATCCTTGTGTCTCATCCCATTTTCCATTTCATCATCATTTCATGTTCATTTTATCATCTACTTCATGTTCATCGCCTGAATATAGCTGAAATATTGCAGCTCGGGAGTTAAACCCCAATCAAAAAGTGATTAAATTTCTGTAACTAATTTACCACCATTTATATTTGCCAAGTTTTCCTACAATTTTCATGGTATTCTCTTTCAGTCAAGTCTTGATTAAGAAGATTTCTCAATTCTTGATCATAAGATTTTAATTTTAACATGCTTGGTAAAGCTCACAGTTTGAAAATAAATATTTTCCTTTCTCAGGCAAAGAAGTAACTTAAACTACTTCTTTCTAAAAGAGAACATTTTTAGAAAAACTGTCTTCTCTGACTTAACCTTGACATTGTGTTCCTTTATATGGTTGTTATGGAGATCATCTGAAATCCCAAGTTGTTCTTAAGGTAAGGCAGGGCATATTTGCATCAGAAAATTTTAATTTGACATTTTTTTCTGTTATAGGATTCAACCATAAGTAAACTAACACGGGAAATAGAAACCTTAAAGAAAGAGTTACGTGAGCGAGACTCACAAATCACAACTATGACAGCTAAGGTAATGGGAGTAACTGAAAAGTGATGGTTTTTATACAACTGCAAGTAATTTGCAGTCGTATAATGGTATAGCACTGTCATTGTTATTAAACTTATGTAAGCTGCAAATTAGCTGTTGAAGGATGTTCCTGATGATAAAGTGCTAGATTTTAAATACATGTACTAAAGTTAACACTCAGCCACAGGTTCCTCCTGAATAATTATAATCAATTTTTCTGTGTCAAGAGTGCTTTTGACACAGATAGCATGATGAAGAAAGATATTTTGTTATTCAATTCAGGAAATAAAAGTGGCATAATGCTGTGTATTTCATTGTAACCAATTTAAAATAAGCCATATATTTCATCACCATGTATTTGGAATGGTTGCATTAGAAAAACCAAAGAAGGGCTCTGCAAAAAATACTAAAGCATCCGTTACTCTTGGACCTGCCTAATTATTGTTTGGAATTTTATTTAAGATATATACATTGTTTCAGTTGAACAAGCCAAAAGAAACACCAAGAACAACAGAAGATAAGGATGCAAGGGAGAAGGAACTAATTAGCCTGAGACAGGTTTGTACATTAAAGGAATGAAGAAATAACCTCGATCACATGGTGCACACTAAATAACCTGCATAGCTGGTTATTTTAAAGTGTGCACCACAGGCATTGAGGTTATTTCATACAGACTGAAAAAATATGGCAGTCATATTCATTATAATTTAATTTTAGCATCAAAATTCAATGAGTATATCATCAAAAAAGGTTGATGACATCACAGTAACATTATAAAATTTGGTTTCTGAGAAAAGGACAAAATTTTTTATCCAATTAGAAAGCTTGTTACTTCTGAAATTACATTAAAATATGTTGAAAGTCATGAAATCCCTTTAAGCAGTAATTGCCAAAACCTCTTTATTACCTTATATTAATGCATGTAATGTGAGGTTAAGTATCAACTTCAAAGCTTAGCAACAATGGTTAAGTATTTTTCAAATTTGTCTGTTACCTGTTGCCAATCTTTTTCTTACACTTAGACTGTATGGTTAATCATTTTAGTGGGTGTTTAAGTTTGTCAATTTCAAATAAAAAAAGAGTACAACAAATTTTGGCGATCTTAATTTTTGCTTAAAGTTGACTTTCATAAGTCTCAATTTTGTTCCTTTCTAGAAATTCAAAACAGCAGAAAACAAAACACAAGAGCAGCAAGATTTAATAGTAAGCCTCAAACAAGAGTTAGAAAAGATGAAACTGAAAATCTATGAAGAACAAAGTGTTCAAAAGAAGTTAGAGGTAGATGTAGAGAAAGTCAAGGCCGAGCTTTTAGATGTCCAGAGGGCAGAGAGGATGGTCAGAGTTGATATGGAACAGGCCTCTAAGAAGGTAAATATGTTGATACATATATATGTTCTCATCATTCTGGAACCTTGGCTGATTCAGAATAAAGCACACAAAAATAATTGTGAAAGTTTTCTCAGATTTAAAAAAGAAAAAAAGCAATATTAACAAAATGAAAATATTAAAACTGATCAACTAACAAGGTCATGTGATTTCAATGATCAATCATCTGAATGCATTTTGCAAATATAGTGAGGGACCTGATATGAAATTAAAATAGCTACGTAACTTTACAAGATGGTTGTTCAACTACATGAAATCAGTTATTAAAATAACCTAACATATATATAACTATTGTGAAGGATCAGTTATCATGGTCTTTCAAAATTTTGTTTGTAATAAGTTTTTGTTTATATTTTGGCCGTATGGTTTCTGTGTTGAGAGCAGGGTATCATGGAGTTAGCTTTGCCCGCAGTTTGTCTACTTTATGTGTGGATTCAATAAAGCATCAGAGATTTTGATTGAAATTTTACCTTTTGTTGTTAAATTAGTTGATGTTGATGAAACTTAAAAAGCAGGTTAAATTGGTATCCCACAATTTTTTTTTTCTTTGATATTAAAGAACAAAATTGCATTAGAATCTTTAACTGCTATAAAATACTTTAAAAAATCTACAATATATGTGTGAGGAATCTTGTAATTTTAAGAGAACTTAGTTTTTAATTAATTGATTAGGTACTCAGGAGGGAATTTTTGGCCTGTTTGCACTTTTGCAAATTGACATATAGAATTGTAAATATCTGATGGGCAGGGAAAGTATTTATTTTGTAAAATTTTTCTCGGCAATTAAATATCACAGCCACCAGATATTTGGTATTCAACTTCAATATTGGGTCCCAAATCATGGGTTGTGATTTTAGGTCTGTCACACTTCTACTTCCTGTTTACCGACTTGGTGTATTTTTCAACTTTACGGCAACCCAGCCTGTCTTTGATTAAGTAATGCACCATATACACAGAAGATAAATGTCCGGTTGAACAAAATACAATGTAAAAATATTAGTTAATATTTCTCCTTTTATTTTCTTTTTTAGTCTGAGAGATTTAGGAATAGAATTATACAGACCACATTTTCGACGCCTGGGATCAAGGCCCCTGAAGCTGAAATAAATGATGATGAACTTGTAGAAACTTTGAAAAAACTAATAGATGAAAGGACAGAGTTCTTTAAGAAAATCAAGGACTTAGAATCAGACTTGAAATTAGCAGAATCTTCGAGTAATAAACTGAAGAGAACAAATGGAAAACTACGCAGTCAAATTGAGGAAGTTGTTGTAAGTTTTCTACATTACTATTGACATATTAATTTTTGCATTTTTGTGTAGGACAAATAAGCGCGAAAGTAAGTACCTGCAAAATTGATTTTTAACACAATAAAACTCTAATCGTACTATGAAACTGTGGAAAATGATACCCACAAATATGTTCACTTGACAAAATCCACGAAAATTAATATGTTTACAGTATTCATTTACCTCAGAACTTGAAAAGTTTTTACCAAAGAGAAATTAACTAGTAACAACTGTGTTGAAGATTTGCGTAAGTCATTAAGTGTTGGAAACATTGGAAAAATAATTATGCCCGTGAAAAATTAATTTTTTTGTTAGTGGAATTATTAAAGAATCACAAATCAAACATTTTTTTTTTATGATTGAAGCATGTACTCAGAGTAATGGCCCTTTGACAGATGATACATTTACAGTAAAATATGCATGTTGTGACACAATGTTAATTGACAGATTAAAAGGTCAAAATGGAAATATTTTTCTTTTTAGACTCACCTTAAAGCTAATGGATTCTCCTGTAGTTCATTGAAACAGGAGATCAGCTTGCTACAATCAGCTACAACAGATGAATCAAACATTTGGATGAGAGAATGTCTGGTCAATATTCTAAATGGTGCTAGTTCATGGGAACAACAGATTGACGAGGCTCTAGAGAAATGTGGTGTAAATGTACGGCTGTCTAGTGAAGGTGGGTTGATAATTTATTATTCATTGGCATTGTTTTAAGGATGGGGATGAGGAAATGCAGGGTTTTATCATGTCAGTACCATAATGATGAAACATATTCCAAACAACTTTTTTCTCTAGTTCATGGGAACAACAATGCTGTAACAAAACAAATGATTGTTTGATAATAACTGACGTTTAAACTTAATTTTCAGGTTGATGTTTTATGACATAAATTGCTGGATCTCATAAAGCTAGTTTTTTATATACTTGTTGGGCAGTAATTAGGAAATAAGTTACTACTGGTGTTGTGTAATGAAATAAATTTTGGAATTTCCACACTGCAAATACAGCAAAAAAATTACTTAAGTAGATGTCGTTGTAAAAATCATGCAAAATCTGAAAAATGTGATACACCACCAAAAAGGCTACATATTTTTATTTTCATATATGCCTGCTCTTAGGAGATAATCAGCATTGAAACTCCAATAGGGTCTATTGTATTTGAGTGTGATTTACAGAGTTATCTCCCTTAATTTTGAACTCTGCAGTGCATTCTATATAATTTTTATCCCTTATGAACATGGGTTATATGAAAAACCAGGTTACTTTCTGTTTACTATGACATGTTAAACAAAATATCAAAAATAAAAATATGTAGGCTTTTCAGCCATGAAGCACATTTTGCATGATTCTTATATGGAGTGCTACTTAAGCACACAGCACTACCTGTTTTTATTTTAAAATAAATCATGTTTGCACAATACTTTTCCCTAATTACTAACTTGTATTATTTAGGTCCAGATAAGCATATTTTATCATTATTCTCCAAATGGGAGGCTTCAATTGGGGAGAAGGAGAGGTTAGTCTCCCAGATATCTACATTAGAGAAACAGTTCAAAGAAGACATAGAGAGACAGGTTAATATTGCCAAACAGGATTCTGACAACAAGGTTACAGATGCTGTAGAAAAGGCTAAACTGGAAGGTAAATTCATAATCAGTTTTTCATCTAGTCACCAGCCACAGCAGATCTCTTCACTCTTTTCTGTAGAAATTTTCATAGGAGTAAATTCACTTGCACCCATTATTTGCCCTGTTATTTATTGACATGTTTAGCTCATCATGCTCATTTACTATTGACATATTTTTAATTTTAAAAGATGACTTAACTCAGATGTGACTGATTTACAGCCTCCTGCACCATTAAAGTGTCCAAAAAAAAATGTCAAAAAAGCAACATGTATCATAGTATTTAATTATCTCTTACATAAGAAGTATGCCAACGTTTTGAGATCTGGATATATGGAACACATGCTTTGCCATTCTAAATATTTATAATTTTCATGCTTGATATAATAAGTCACTTAATGCATGTGGCTAATACTTCTTTCTTAAAAATTTATCAAGAAATCCAGTGTTTTTGTTCATGTGAATGAAGTTTCTTTTTAACTCAACAATTAGGAAACTCCAAGGTCAGAGACATTTTGAAGATACCAACTAATAAATGTAACTTCACAATAAATTAATTATTTTTTAGCTGAGGAAAAATTGAACAGAGCATTAGATGAAATAAAAGAGGTAGAAGACGAGAAGAGAAGAATAGCAGTGGAATCAGAACAAAAGAAATCAGAGGAACTTCAGGAACTGATTGATAAACTTAGACTGGTGAGACCTAATTATAAATCTAATGTAATGTTTATTGAAACGTTGCATTTTATTGGGTAATGTTGTAAATTTTAGGATATCATTTCAACGATTGACTACTCCAATCCTATTTGAATGCACAGTTTTTTTTAGGAATTTTTGTTGTTGCAATTTTCATAGATAAATTCCACTGTTGCTTACACGGGCAAATAAATTTCACATGAAAATCTTGTTAATCGAGCTTTATGTGAAATTAGTGTGAACTTTGCATGAAATAAATGTGTTTTTCATGTGAAATTCAGTTAACTCAACTTTCATATGAACAATTTACGTAAATTTCATGTGAAGGCTTGATTTACCTGAATTTCATATGAACTCTCCAAGTCTGGATTTTACTATTCTGTTTCTTTTTTTTTTTTGTGTAAATTTACTTCCAAATTTCTCCAATTTCCTCTTTTTTGTTTGCTTTGTGGTATCATGTCAGTCTTTGAAAAAATCAAGCCCATATTGGGACATGTAACTATTGTTACACCGGTGAGGTGTTAATATAAACTTTTTCCCTCTACAGGACCTTGTTGAGAAAGAATCTAGTGACAAAGGAAAATTAGAGGAGGCATTATCTCAAGTTTCTGAATTAGAGACACTTCAAGTGACAATTTTGGAATTAGAAAAACGCAATGGAGAACTAGAATCTGCAATATCAGAGTCATCATCAAAACATGTGGTGGAGTTTGAGGAACGGGAGAAGAAATATGAAGCAGATTTGTTGTCATTCAAAGAACAGAACAAACAACATTCTGTAACAATATGTGCAATGGAAGAAAGACTGAAAAAATTAATGAAAAAGAATAAGGATTATCAGGATGAAATTTCGTCTCATAAAAAGACAATTCAAGGTTGGTGGATCTTTTTCTGTTCTAAATCAGTGATTAAAAATGCATGTCACTTTTAAATTGTCAGGTTATGATTAAACTTTATGAGAGGTTTTTAGGCCATTTTATATATTCCAAATTTTCTACAGATTTCAGAGTACAAGCTGATTTTCCTTTTTGCGATACTTAATTTGAACAATTTTTTCATTTTCAATGGTAAAATTTAGATTTTAACATGCTCTTTAAAGCACACATTTTGAAGATTTACCATTTTAAATTTTACCATCAGAGTGGAAAAAATAATTTATACCATCAAATGATTTCCTCATTCATAGCATATAAACCTGAAAGAAGGGTAATATTTACATCAATCAAACCCTATACAGAGCACATGAGCCTAAAAGAATGGTTTATGTTTGCATCAAATATTCTCTATACAGAAATTTTCTCCTTCTGTATAGGGATTGATTGATGTAAAAGTTACCCCTTCTTTTAGGCTCTTGAAATGTGAATGCAGAAGTCATTTGATACAAAATTTTTCGACATCAGCACATTTACAATGAAAAACAACCTTCAGTTTTGTTACAACTACTTGAATTACATCATTGAAAGCTAAAATAGATTAAAGCTGTGACCTAGTGACAGCTTTAAGCAAATATTTGAATTGTTCACTAAGACAAGTAAACAGTCATGCAGTGTCAAGTAAATGAAAATTTTTTATTATATATCTTTTAGGGGTCTAGGACATAAGCCCCCCGGATAAAGGCCCTCCAGATAAAGAGTGTATATTTGACAAGTGTTGTCATAAAAAGAAACAAAAAGTTAAAATAACTAATTGATTATACCATTCATCTAAACTTTAAAATTTAGACTTAAGTAAAATTTCAAAACGAAATAAATGTTCAATAAATTTCACAGTTCCAGTATTTATACATTTTTATATTAGTCCACGTAGTTTGAGTTTAAGAAAAGAAGTTAAATTTCAAATTATACACTTTCATTATTTATAGAAATATTATTGGTAATTGATAAAAATAATTTCTCATGTGGGGTGGGGAGGCTTTTGTCCAGACTCCTCTTTAAACTGTAATGAAATGGATAACATAGAATATAAAATTTTACACATAATCTATCTCAAACAAGTAAGAGATATATGTTGATTAATGATATTTGTTTTCTCAATGTTTGCCATAGATGTGGTACACAAAAATGAAAAGATGTAAATTATTACCTCCAATAAGAAAGGGTTATTCTTACATATTAATATGTATGGTATATTGCAGGATCACAAAAGTTTTATTACAAGAAAATGAAATCACCCTCTTTTTTTTCAACATAAAATAATTTTCAACACACACAAAAAAAAACTAACACTGTGCTTTACTCCAAAATTTGTATAGTTGACTTTTTTGAACATAGGAAAACAGAAGTTTGCAAATTATAATGAAAATAATTCCAATTTTTACATAGACATGAAGATAGAAATGAATGATCTCAGGAACAGAGCTACAGCCACTGCCATCAAACCTGACCTTCCACCCAAACCTAAAGTCATTGTCCAGAAACCATCACAGGATGTTATTGCTATGGAACAATGTATAGTTCTACTCAGGTAAACCCATATGCATTTGCTAATCAATTCTGTTGGTTTGCACACCGCTTCCTCCTTTTTTGAAAAAATCATGTAAGTTTTGTGCAAAATCTGTAAATATAAGCAAATGATAGTCAGGAACACCCCACCCCCTTTTTTTAATGGATTGGTCCACCTTTCTTTTAATAAACTTTTGGACTCACTTCTGTTCTGAAGAAATGAGATTTTCACCCATAAGTGTTAATATTAGTTTTGTAATCTTAATGCACTAAAGAAATATGGTCTCCTTGCTACTTTTTATTTCTAAGAAAGCTTTTACCCATGGAATGATAAGTCTGATAATATTGCAGTCCAAAGTTGTGATACAGATTCCTCAACTTGTCAGAGAAATCCCTTGATAGAAAACAGAATAGGCCTAATATCACTTTGATTGAGACAAAAAGGGACATGTAGAAAATTTCATGGGCTATTATTGCATTTTATTTAACAAATTTGAACTCAGCTCTTTTACCAAAATGTAAGGGACAAGAAAAAAGAAAAGCCTGGATGTACATTTTTACATCTGTACTTATACCTCTTTTAGATTGAATATTGAATTTTAGGATAATTTGAAGTCCATATTACTTTTTATTTAGTTATAAGATTGCAAACACTCATCATAAGAATGAAAGTGGTACTAATTCAGTCAATTAATACTTTCAGGAAAGAGAGTGCTGAATTAAAGGGTAAACTGAAGGACCAAGATGATATGATCCTTGGACTGAGGAGAGATTTAGCTGGAGCACATGCTAGACTCTCTGATATTACAGGTATATATTTGATATGATCTTGTATATTTTAAATGGAAAGCTGTAAATGTAATATTTTTTGCTATTTAATTTTACCTCCTTTTTGTATTTTGCAAATAAGCACAAAAAAAGTCAACAATTAATATAAGCCCGGTAGAGCCTTTTAACCGATGGTGAGATTTACGACCGTTTGGCTAATGAGAGCTTCTTGCATGGTTGCCAGGCATTTGTTAGGAGGAAAGCCAGATATTCTAAACTGGTGAATCAATGAAACCCCTAGGCTATGGTAGGTGCCTGGAAACCTGCATTGAAGAGTTTAAGATTTGCCAATTTTTTCATAAGGCTAAAAGACTCATCAGAAATACAAAAAAGAATAAATTTTGAATTCTTATTTTCATGAGCAAATTTTTTATTTGTTTTGTTTGTCTATTTCAGGGGAATTGAGTGAGACACAGAAACAGGAAATAGAAAGAAACAAAGATTTATTGTTACAGAGAGAACGAGAATTGATGGACATTAGACAACAGCTGGCTAAACTGTCTAAAATCATTGATAAACAGAAAGAAGAAATGAAATCTCTGGAATCTGATCTCAGGTTTGTTCTTAGTACAGGATAGGATACAGTATGGTGGGTTATTTTGGCGGGTGTAAAATTTGGCGATTTTGAGATAAAATGGTTTACGATAAATTTTGGCATTTCTAATTTTGGCAGTTGCTAAGTGATAATCAGTGTACTTAAGCCCAGAGTAAAATTTGGCAGTTTTAGAAAGACCGCTAAAATACACAAGAATAAGAACCTATCTATATGGTAGTTCAGTAGACCTGGACCCAAATTCTTTAGTTCATTAAGTAGAGTATGTGCATATTTCTAGTAGGTATAAATAATACCTTTACTGGACTTTAACCTTTTTTATAAATAATGGTAATATTGATACAGTACAAATGAAAAATATCAATATATGAAATCATTTTTGGTAGATACTTTATAATAGTTATACCAGGTAGTACCCACTTGTATTAATGTGCTAGAACCAGTAAATTCAGACACTAAGGAATAGTGATGATGAGTATGATAAAATATATAATCAGGTTTGAGGGGAGTCAGGCATGAAGTCTGTCCAAAATAAATTGAAAAAAATGTGATATTTTGCATGAGACCATGATTTTTGTATGAATATACACATGTACTAAAGAATGTTTGCCATTTTCTAATTATCCAAGTACTTTTTTCATACCCCTTTGACCCTAACATTCCGGATTTGCCCTTAATTACTGTCTTTTTTGTTTCTATTTATAGTAAAGAGAAGTCAATTTCTCTAAAATACAAGAGCCATGTTGATGAGAAAGTTAGACGTATAGAAGACCTAGAAAGTCAGCTGATTGAGAACAATGAAGAACAAAAGAAACAGTTAAATCTTCTTGATCAGGAGGTGAGATATTAATTTATTGGCTACTTTATCGTTTTATACATGATCACATGAATTGGATACTTATGATTATTAAACTGTACCATCTGAAAAGTTGCTTGTCTGTTGGTCCCTGACAGCTTCAGATTCAAAGATATGGAAGGATCTTTTTTCAAATATTGTATAGTTATTGAGAATCATAAAATACAGATCAAGTTCAAATTTCAATTTTATTAGGTTTATTACACAAAGATCCAATCACTTTGTATGTTAAATTGAATGTGACAAACCATATCAGCTTCAAACATTGCAACAAGCTCACTGATATTTTTTATTAAACTTCAAAATTTGTATCATTCTGTATATAAAAGAGAAGTTTTGGGTTGATACTACCTAAATCATATTCCCTAGCCTAGGATTACTGTATATTCAAAACAATAAATATTTTCACTTTTCTGGATGGAATTTCCACATAATTGCAGAATAGGATATGAATAGAGAGAATTGTTTGGGATTAGACAGTTAGGTAAATGATTTATTCTCACTTCATGATTTCAAAAACTTGAAATCTTTATACAACTCATATCTATATTCAAAATTAGTCTTCAATATTAAAGTAAAGGACAATATTTTGTACTGAGGACTTACCATCTAATCAACAGGTCTTAGAAGTGTTTCAGATACTATAACTTAATTTTCAACAATTAACTATTAACTAATACATCTGACAAATTATTTCTTAATATATTTTGCCTAATTTTTCAGGGTAGAATAACTTCAGAGTTAACTGCTCTTGGAGCCCAGTGTCGTGGAGAGAGACATGAACAAGTTATCACTAGACAGAGGGAAGCACTTTCTGAACTGAGGTCCAGGGTCAAAGTTCTGGAACAGTCTAATCCACCATGTAAGTACCTGCAGAAGACAAGTTCTATCATTTAAGTGTTGGAAACTGTAAGAATCAGGCAAATTTGAAAAAATAATGACTCATGCTCAGGAAAAAATAATGACTCATGCTCAGGAAAACATGCTCAGAAAAAAATAATGACTCATGCTCAGGAAAAAATAATGACTCATCCTCAGGAAAAACACAATTTCACAATGTTGGCACATTGACTTTGGTCTATTAAAGGCAAATTTACAGGTCATTTGTCTTAGAAGTGTCAGAAGATGCAGAAAAACGAGTAATAATAGAATGATAGGGGAAAAGTGAGTTATCTTCCCATGATGATGAAATGCATTTCATATAATTTATACCTTGAATTACTGACACTAATAAAATAAATGAATGCCATTTCTGCATGTCAGATAACATTTTGAATGAGATTTCATGGAAAGACTTGTGTGTTTTTCTCCACTTGTGATGTCTCTTTTTACAAAAAAATCTGAAATTTAAAATTAGTTGAAAGATATGACTTCCTGATATATCAAAGAATTGTGACACCATATCAATAAATTTACACTTAAGAATTTTTGTGTGAAGTCCAGCGTTGATTCTAAAGGAGTATAGCACTTAAGAACTTGTTTTGATTTTTGAACTGAAAACTGCAAACTTTTAAAAAAAAAAAAAAAGTGCTAAAATGCATATATGAATATGACAGAAATTTTGAAAACTACATCTCTGATAGTTCTGAACTGAAACTAAAACTAATATTGTAAATATTTAGAAGACTTCTTGAAGAAAAAAATGACCATTAGATTTTTCATCTGTCAGTCCTTCCTTAGGAAGAATTTTGGTCGCAATTTTCCTGACTCCCATTGGATATGTTGATTTTAAATCAGCTATGCAGCTGTGTATAGATGGGGCATACCTTGTAAACGATATTGGTTACTGTTTAAAATTGACAAGGTTGGGTTTACCTAAAACAACCATGCATGTAACTTCATATTTGTTTTATTTCAGTACCAACAAAAGACCAAGCCTTACAGCAGGTTCTAGTCTTAAAGAAAGAATTGGCTGAGATGAGAGCCAATCAAGCACTGGCAGAGGACAGCCACATCTTAAATGTTTCGTCACTGGATAGAGAGGTCAGTCGTGCCCGAGGACTGGTTAGCACTGTCAATGCTGAAGCAGATATGGAACGTAGTGCCCACAGGGAAACAATGGATGCTTTGGAGTCTAGCGAAAATTCTGTAAGTTTTGCCATACTACAGGATAAGTTTTTTTAAGTAGAAAGGTAGTGTTTTAAAATTCTGCAATGAATGAAAGATTTTGAACTATTCTAGAAATAACAGAATAGACTCTATTTTTTATTAAATTTGTATGAATAAGTTATATCAGAAATAACTTTTTTCTATAATGAATTTAATGCATTGAAGTGAAAATTCACAAAACAGTGAAGGAGATTATTTTATTCAGTTTTAAATTTATTTTATTATCTTTTTTATGCTGTTTTTTAATGAAATTTTGTATTGATAAAAAATCTATTAAATTACAGTATCTGACCCTGTTGAGAGCCATATCAGGTTGTCTAGATGTAGAAACCATGCCTGCTCTTCGACCTATTGGTCACATCCCTAAAGATGAGAGACAACGACTAATGGAGGAACGAGAAAGGGCTGTCGAGTCATTGTCCAGCAGGATCAAACTGATTAAGGAAAGAATTGTCAGGAAAGATGAATTACTACAGGGTTATGAGAGAGATTTGGCAAGAATGAGGTGAGTCTTTTCTGAGTTACTACTACAGAGTTGTGAGTGAGACTTAGTAAGAATGGGTTCAGTTTTGTCTGAGTTACTTGACAGTAAAGGCAGGGTCATGGTAAGAATGAGAGGAGTTTCATTTGAGTTACTACAGGATTATGTGAGAGATTTGGCAAGAATGAGGTGAGTCTTGTCGTACTTACTAAACAGTTACAAGAGAGTCATGGAAAGAATAAGTTTTGTCTGAGTTACCACTGGCAGAAATGAGGTGGGTATTGTTAAGAGTTAACACAGGGTTATGACATGATAAGAATGAAGTTTGTCTTATTATGATAAGAAAGAGATTAAGTCTTATTGTTATGAATGACAGTAGGCAAGAATGAGTAAAGTCTAATCTCACTTACTACGGGGCACCTGCTACAGGGTTATGTGAGAGACTTTTGCTATCAATAGAATGTGGATTTGATACACTTACTAGATTATATAAAACCTTCCATCTTGTTTGAGTTGCCTATGCTAATTATAGCTGCTTATATTCACTGTACCATAAATGAAATTTTACACTTGTATGTTGATTTCAATTTCCTTAATCTTTCAGACAAGCTACTGAGTTAGCTGAAAAGAAAACTACTCAAGTTGAAAGTTTAGCTGTAAGTTTAACCTGCATTGCTTCTATGTGTGCTTAATCTGTATTTTAAAATTGATTTTTATGATTAGCATGCATTGGTTAATTTACTCTGCTACCATTTTAATTTCCATTAGAACACGATTATATAGGAAAAATTGCAACATTTGTTTCTCATCTGTTTTTCATGTTTAGGACAGCCATGAAAAATATATGCTTATGACTAACAAATTAATTCATGAAAAACGTTATTAAAAATCATATGGTAATTGTATGTGTCATAGGATTTAGTGTAGGAAAAAGATATGGTTTTCGTATAATTTAGGAAAACTTGTTCCCATGTGATTTTATAGGCACAAAAACATATTTCCATATTGGTCTTAAACGTGTTCCCATTTGTATTAAAACATACGAAAATGTGTAGCAATTTTTCTTGTGTACCTCAAGGTTATTGAAAAACTTTTCTAGAGTGGAAGTGAATATAAAAATTGGTCTATTGAAGGTAGTTGTATAATTTGTTCTGTTTTGTAGGTGTGGAAATGTAAAAGCTTTGAAAGTTAGAATGACATATTAAAGTTTGTGTTTTTTTTTACAGACTGATATAAAGAACAGAACAGAGGAATCACAATACTTGAGAGATTCTCTAAACAGAACTAGAGAAAAACTTGATCAAGAAAGGAGACTTAATTCAGCTATCAAATCTAAAAAGGTTAGCATTATTGTTGGAGACTTAACTAGCATTCCAGCTAAGAATCATGCAAAATGTGATTCATGGGTAAAAGGCCTACATATTTTTACTTTTGGTATTTTGTTTAAATAGCTATAGTAAACAGAAATTTACATTCGGTTTTTCATATTGCTGGTGTTCTTAGGAGATAAAAATTATATAGAATGCACTGTAGATTTCATAATTAAGGGAGATAACTCTGTAAATGACACTCAAATACAATAGAATCTATTGGATTTTCAATGTTGATTATCTCCTCAGAGCAGATAGATTGGAATGATTAATTATACATTTCATAATACAGACCCATAAAACAACTTAATTATAAAAATAAAAATATGTAGCCTCTTGAGGTGTATCACATTTTTCAGATTTTGCATGATTCTTACAAAGACTACTACTTAATCTCTGCTGCCATAATACAGTATACAATAATTCTATTTTCATACCCTCACTCCAAAGGAGATGGAGTATATTGTTTTACCCTTGTTTGTGTTATATTTGTTCAACCTTACATATACTGAACTGTATTGGGAACAATTATGTAATTCTGAAATGCAGTGTTTTCGTTCAACTTAGATTAACTGAACTGTGTAGAGGGTTTTGGCTTAACCTTCAGTGTGAAGAATTGCTTTGGAAAATGGCATATTTTTTTAAACATTTTAATAAAATGAGCAGAGATGCATCTTAAGTGATTAAGTGAAGTAATAACTGGAATGAGTGAAAATGCATGCCTAAAAATGGTGAAAAATAATTGCAGTGAATAAAATCACTTCCTTAAAGAAAATATTAAAACAGGGTGTTGGTGGCAAAAATAAATAGAATTGATATCTAGAAACACAAAAATAACTTTGTTTACAGTGTTTTTGTTTTTTTGTTTTTCAGACTTTCCATCTAGAGAATGAGAGAACACCCACTCGACCGCCATCACATAGATGTCCTCCAGAAGACATTATGGGAAAGGTATGACTGTAACCCCTGCCAACTAACTTTCTGAGCTTATATATTTTCAATCTGTGTCTGTATATGCTCCCCATTGTCCACCTGTAAACCTTAATTCCATACATTTCACAAAAGTTGAAAATGCTAAAATTTAAAAACCTTAATAGAACAAATCACAAAATTTTGCATGTTTTGTTTTAGAAACTTTCATATATAAACCAACTTTTCATTTCCTTGTTTCAGAATTCTGCAAGAAAGCGAGTTGAGAAGGAAGCAGCTAAGAGGAGGAAATACGAAATTAAAACTTTGAAACAAGAATTAACAGATAAAGAAAGAGCTTTGTTTGAAAGTGAAAATAGACTTTATACTCTAGAAAATACTATAGTAAGTATATAACATTAGGCCAAAATTAAAACTAAGTTAGTTTTTCTTTACCCTTCATACCCATAAAAAGTGGCCCTATCCAGAATCATATGAACTTTTCACTATCTACCTACCCAAACCATGAGGTAGGGTGAGAAAGGGGAAACAAACATTCTTATGGTGTATATAAATAATACTGACAGTTTTTAGACCTTTGTGAATTCAGTGAAGTTCATATTTGTATGTTGAAAATGCTTTTTGATGAGTTTAAATTATTTCAATTAAAACCTTATTTAGTTAGCAAAATTATTTCCATAGCTGTAAAAATGGAATTGTGCACAGTCTACTCAATTGGTACTGCAAGATGGCTCTTTTCCTAACTGAGAAAACACTTGTTTCATTGTTTTCGATTGTTACCTGAAACTAATATCACAACACTGGCTAAACATCTTAGCATAATTATACCAAAATCTTGAAATTTACCCAAATTTATATTTACCATAGACAAATGGAAACATCAAATGCATGTATAGTAAAATCACTTTTGGCATGCAACTACTCATGATTTTAATATGATATGTAGATTTCAAAATTTTATGATTGATCATTATTGTCTTTTGTAGGGAATGGAAAATAGACGAGAGGCTGAAGTAGAGTCCTAGATATTAACCCGAACTGTATTAGTATCTCAATGACAAACTAGACTAGACTCTGAACTGTTCCTCGGTCAGGTGGTGCTTCAAATCTATTGCATAGTATACCCTAGATTACCTTATAAATATGTTATTATCTGTATTTTTAACAGTTATTGAACAAGAACAAATGTTATTGTAGAGGTGACAATGAGTTGACATTTTAAGCTCATGACTTTTCCTATGAAGAGAATTTTTTGCTCTAGGGATTTTATCTGTATGTAAATTGACTTGTAGTAAAAATGAGTCAGTTTGCAGTAGTGCTTGAAAAGAGTGAATATTTCCATGATTGAATACATGAGTTATGGTTTGTCGATGATTTTAGTCTGCCCTTTTCGATAGGAGATAAAAAAAAACAACATAAATTTGACTGAAGTAGTGGAAATAGGGATAGGACACTAACCAGCAAGTTTCAAATAGAAAGAGATAACGGAGACAGAAAAAAGAACCATCTTCAAATATAAAGGTAAAATTGATTGGAACGAATGAAAACATCATGTGTGCAGAGCCTTCATTTTGTAGAGACTAGTTAAACATTAGCCTAAGCATATTTTCTTTTGTTAGCCTTTAGTAGAGAATAAATCTAATGCTTGTACTATATGATAGGTATAATAAATAGCGAATTTGATTTATAAAAATGTTCTCTGATGAGAGAAGTTTCAAGTGATACAATTAGCCTATTAGTTATATGTTTCTTTCTTCACTTGTTATATCAAAAGGAAAGAATGCCCATTTTTAGACAAAAAAAAAATGAATATTTTTGTCAGTAGGCCACATAGGTTTGTATTATTTAATTTATTTTATGGTAAGACCCATGTTGTATGTTGCTTTCTGTTGAAAATAGAATGATAGTGGGAAGAGTTTGAAGAGAAAATCTTTTTAATCAAAACTTTGATGTTCATGTCTGTCTGTCTGTCTGTCTGTTATTCTGTTGCTATTATTATTAGAAAAGTTGATTTTTAAAACTCTTGAAGTACATTCCTTGATTTTTGTTTATTGGAATTGTTTTCCCATTGCATTCAATTTGTGTATAATATTTTACATTTTCAAACAAAGTTTTTTTGTTATTTTTAATAATTGTATAGTTTTGATAATTTTTATACATTTTATTTAAAATGTACCTTTGGGAAGAATTGTATTAATTTTTATTTATGATTTTTTGAATATTTGTTTTAAGAATTAAATATTAATAGCTTTACTTAGAGGAGTATGCATTTATCCCAATAATGAATTTAAACTAATTCATAGATTTTTAAATGATACATCATTATTTGATGCCGTCAAATTGCTATAGAAATCATGTATTACTATTTTACAAGGTATAAAAATAACTTACAAAACAAGTTTTAAGGGTATATATCATTTAAATTTATTTCATCTAAATTTTACATTGACAAGTATTAAGGTACAGATTTATATTTTCAATGTTGGAACAAAATTGATAAACTTCGAAAGTGTTTGAGTAAACAACATTGATTGCCTAAGTTCTATAATAGAAATATAATATTTATTTAAGATATATTGATTTTTTTATACATTTATGAAGAATAATTTTACTTGTAATGATATGATTGTGTATTGTAGATTTGTTGTTTATATTGTCAATCTGTGATATGGATTTATTGTTTAAATTTAGAAATGTTTTACATATTTGATACTAAGCACCGTCCAAAAATAGAATCTGTGAGAATAGAATTAGCTTTCTTATTTATATAAGCAGGCAACTTGAACTAATAAAATATACAGCTATGGCTGTTACTATATAAAGTGCTTTTTCAATGATATGCTAGAGATCCCTTTTCTCAATGTAATATGACTTTAGGCTCTACCTATGAGAGAAAGAGCTATTTTTACTTTAATAATTATACACCACAATATTGTTAAATCCTTGATGTCTCGATCAATTGGAATATGAAGATTTCTATAATATACAGTGTGCATCTGAATTAAACTAACAATTACTTCCTAACTGTATACATCATTTCCGAATTCCACACTTCCTAACTGTATACATCATTTCCGAATTCCACACTTTCTAACTGCATACATCATTTCCGAATTCTGCACTTTCGACAGAACAATCTATGTTTCAGAGCATATACATATACACCTAAATTATTTTGGTGTCAGTTGTGAGAACTAGACAGATTGCCATTAAGGTGAGAGCTCTGCTCAGTTAGAATAGAAGGCCTAGTTGTTATAGCAGACTTCAACTAAACTTTTTTACCAATTTTATCGTTTCCTAGCTTTAGATACTAATTTTAGTTATTTTTCACCAATGGTTGAATAACTTAATGATGTTATGTGTTTAAAAAGTTGAAAAAAAGTTGATTTACCGCATATTTTGAATTTGCATGACTCTATGATCGACATGTACTTTTTAAGGAAGAAAATGCTCTTACAGATAAATAAGGAAAATAACAACCAAATGTATTTGAACATTAGAATAAGCGACCCCCCCCCCAAAAAAAAAAAAACAAAAAAACAACAACAACAGAATTCTATCTTAGAAACAAAATCACTCCTTACATTTAGTTAGAAAAATATTCAGTGAGAAAGAATTAACTTTTAAATAGTGATTAATAATGTAAAACAAACACATAGATCTGACAAAAATTATGCACACCACCAATACTGTTTAATATGGTTGAAAAAGAAACCATTATAAGTTTAAAAAAAAAAAATAGAAAAAAAAAATTGTAATTCATGACGAACTAAGGGGTTTCTTAACACCATTGGCCCATCATTTGGGGTCTTTCAGGGACGGTGTAAAGCACTGGGGTAGACAAACGAGGAAAGGAAAACTATGACCTGTTGAACAAATCAGTTTTATGGTGCAGATGGATACACCATAATGATCCACGAGTTCATGATGATGACCATAAAACTTCTGTAGTGATGACTTCAATCTTGTAGCAACATAACCCTGTTCCAGAAGCCTATTCGTTAGAGTTCTAGCATGATACAAAAAGTCTTCGTAGTTTCGGCAAGCTCTGGCGTAACGTATGCATTGTGATATGAACACTCTATAATACGCATGTGCTGAAGTGATGTTGCCACAGATGAAAGGAAAGTTGACAATTCTGAATGAAAAGTCATCACGTTTGTCGTAAAGTTTGGTCAACAGTTTTCCTTTACCATCGATTTCTAAGTGTAGGTCAAGATATGACGCTGACCTTACAGTGTCTGTAGTAGCCTTTATTTCAAGTTCTTTGGGGTAGATGCGATGTATCAAATCCCAGAAATTAGGATTGTTTAAAGATAATACGTCATCTATATTGCGGAAACGGAGATTAAAGGATCTAGCCAAACGATATTCTTTCTTTCGGATCAAATCAGTTATAAAGTCAGCCTTATAAGAGTGAAGGAATAGGTTAGCAAGTAAAGGAGCACAATTTGTCGGTAGGTAGGGATTTATATTTATTTAATGTTTTTAAAATGGAATAAGTCATAGTGACACCAAACTTAGAATACAATGGACCAATTATGCAAAAACTAATAAACGAAGTCCACAAACTAATCCCTTTTGGGATTCGGCGCTTGAGATATTTTTTTTTGTTTTGGTGGTGGTGCTCAAAACAAAAAAATATTTAATTCAAGTGCCGAATCCCAAAAGGTATTATCCACTACCAAGAGCACACTCACGGCATGTTTGTTTACAATCGAATCTAAATAGAAACAACCAATATTTCTCTATGTTTTTCCATCTAGGATAGAAAAAAATCTATGGCTTTATTTTCTACTTTTTTTTCTGATAGACAATCGGCAGACTTTATAATAATTTTTTTAAATTACAAAATAACAATTAAAAACTTTCGGATAGGGGGTCTTAAGGAGGGTCGGTAGGGTGATCGGAAACGTAACTTATTTTTAGGCTTAATATTTATTACTCCAGCAGTTCTAGAGGTTGTCTGTTTATTACTCCAGCAGTGTTAGAGGTTGTCTGGCAAGATATTTTGTGGCAAAACACATGGCATTGAGGAATCTGTTGAGTTGGGTAGTCCAATTAGCTGCCCATTACTGTAACATGAAGTTTCGAGGATTCTATATTATACATATAGACTAATGTACACGTAAAAGTACACTGTACAAGTAAGTACATTCCCGAGGAGCTCCAACGATTTTTAGTTTGGCTATATATGTATATGTCAGACTGCATGTACTGACAACTCTTAATATGATTTTTATTTAAACCATTTTTTTTGACTTCATGCCAATAAAGTAAAGTTTGTACATGTACATAAAAATATAATTTTAGTCATATTCATAACTTGAACATTTGTTAAAAGGGTGGCGATTTTATCAATTATCAAGACATTAATACTACACACGTAATCATAACTAAGTTTTGTTAAATTGTGAAGTAGATTTACAGGATTAAATGAAATAGTGATTCTAAAGTTAATGACAGTTGTGAAGTACGGAATGTACATACGCGTTATGTTGGTTCTGAAACCAAATAATACTGGCAGTGCCTCTGGATATATTTTATACAGCTGTGAAACAAGTACTATAGTATAGGAAACATTTTTCAGGCTATTTAGAAGTTAATAAAATTGTTTGATACTAGATTTATTTGAAATATTGATTTTGAAGTGTTAACTGTGAGCCAGTATCGATGGATTTAGCCTTAAAGTCCTTCATATACCGGCATTGTAATTTTGATTCATAAGAATTTCAAATGTATTTTGTTGGGTACATGACTGTAGGTGGGAAAACTGTACAGTTTTGCAGGTTTATTCTCTTTTGATAGAGAACTGTTTAACTAAGATATATTGCGGTCGTATATTGGTATGGTGCTGACGGCGGCGGCGTCCGTGTCGTCATCGTCCATATTCACTTGGTTTTCGAGCGATGACTTTAGTTATGGGTGATTAATTGTTATGAAATTCTGATATGATTTTACTAACTACTAAAGAAATGCTCCTATTTAATTTTGACGTTATGACCCCTACTGTTTTCAAATTAGGGCCATCTCTGTAACTGACATATACAACACTTTTGGTTTTCGTTAATTTAAAGAAATGCTCAGTGTCAAGAATTTAACCAAGCTAACGTACATAAAGTGAAATGGTCAATCCTTAACATAACATATCAAGTTCAACACATCCATGCACGTACAACTTCAAGAAAGAAGCATTGTTATGTGTATATGACTTGTCTTATAGTTATGGCAAGCCATTGTGGAATTTGTTCCCCATTTATTGATGTCAATAGACATGTAGTAACATATGTTAATGGATATTTATCAACATACGCATAATTTAATTATTGATATCAATAAATGGAGGAATTTTCTAGACAAAACGTATGTATGTTCAATACCAGTCTGTGTCCACACTTGTATAATGATAATAAAAAAAGCTATCGATTGTTTTAAAAAATAACGTCCTATATTACACTGTACATAGGGAAACACACAACATAAACTGTCTTTCATCATTAAAATTAAAATTGAAACAGTTTTATCATGCTAGGAATCCCCTAATTTCATTATGTTATCATGTTATCTCCATGACCCAAGCAAGACTGTAAAGTGAGATAATCATAAAAGGTCGTCCATGGTCACCTCTGATTGTACTATCATTTGGAAATTTTGTGACTATTTATACTAACAATATTGAAAAATGTTACATAACTAAACGGGAACGCGACATTTATTAATTTTTATCGAAGACAAGAAATAAGCAGAGGGTAAGACCTAATCATTACATCTTACTAAGTTTTTCAATGCAATGGATTTATCTTCCGTGATTTTTTTTATCAAATCAGATAAAACAATATTTTAAATATAACATCAATGAACATTGAACTTTTCCGGAAGCTACGAAACTCACGTGCAATTTTAAATGTGAATAATAGTCAATATCAAGATAACTAGTATTTTGAAAGGTATTTAATAACATTTTTTAACACCGAGATGATAAAATAGCATGTCAGACACTACAACAGCGTTTCCGTATGTATACAACAAAAGAATCCAGACTCATGACGTTGTGCTTACGGGAGTGACGTCATGTGCATCGATTATTGGAGCGTGTTTTTTGTTCTTTTGCCACTACGCTCGGTATAGACGTGGCATGCCATTGTGTGAAGTGAGGCAATATCTCTTATGTTTGACATTCGCCGACATGATAAACGCGAGCGGACAACTAATGGGACTCGGGATGTACGTCAATTCATCCGACAACACCGACATTAAAATTCTCGCATGCCATAAACTGGAATTACCTGGATGTAAAGCACAAAGCTATGTGACAACAGTTTCGTCTATGAGTTCATTTTTCTGGACAACTGTGATTGCGCTTCATTTATATTTGACATATGACGAACCGCACGAAGTTCCTAGATGGCACAGAAACTGCCGAACCGCTGTCTATCATATCGCTAGCTGGGGAATCCCGTGTAAGTTTCATATTTGGTTAAAGATTATTTCATAAAAAATCTTTCAGTCAAACTTTAATTAACAACATATTTATCAGTATCAGTTGGCAAGTTTTCATTAAACGATCGACAGTGTAATAGGGGCAAACTTTGGCCCCTTTTTTGTATTAAACGATTTAGATATACTTCAATAGATATTTCAAGAAATATATATAAAGAGTAATCAAGGGAACCAAGGTTATAGCGGTAATCAAAAGAATGTAATCTAGGGACAAAGACCAGACATGGAAAAGAGACATACACAATAAAGAACATAAAGTAACTCAAATCATACATACAAAGTAACAAAAGCAAATGAGCAACTCGGACTCCACTAAAAACTGGGAGCATGGACCAGGTGCACCGGTAGGGTAAGCGTCCTCTGCTTTTCTAGAAACACCCGCATACCTAACCGGTGCGTGAATTATGTGCTCTTTTTTCATTGAAAGTTTAGTAGCTTATTCTTGTTTTTCGTTGCAGATGTTGTGTCTTGGTAATCCATATTTTCACTTTCAAATCAAACAGAAAAGACCGCTAAGTGCAAGTTTTGAATTTATTTCAGTAACGATAACAACAACAGCAGCAAGTATGAATGTTTTAGGATCTGATTTGTCGGTAGGCTCTGGTGCATGGTGTTGGATTTCAGCTTGTCTTTCCCAAACAGAACGTACTTTATGGATGACAATGTCAGGAAAACTCTGGGAAGTTCTTATGTACTTTTCATGTATGGCTTTCTACATGCTGATAAAAGTGCGAAAGAAGAAACACAAATCGGTAATTTGTATAATTCTACCATAGGTTGCACCAACTATAATGAGTATGCAGAAGAGACAACTAGGTAGAACATAATTAACGCTATTTGTTTGTTTGTTTTAAAGTTGTCTCGTTTACGAAAAAAAACCAAAAAATCTTTAATTCCATGTTTATACCGCAAAATTAAAAAGAGAAATTTCGAGGTCCATTCTTAAAATACTCATGTTTTTAAAAACAAAAAAAGCAAAATGTGTTCACGATTTGAAATAGACATAAAGATAAATCTAATAAAACACAAATGACAAAAACAAATATGTTGGCTTGAACAAAAAGTAAAAAAAAATCACTTTCGAATGTCGCTTTTTTAAATTAAAATTGTCAATGAAGAATGATACACATAAAAAAAGCTGATCTACCCACACCATATTTCAGTAATATTCTACCTTTTCTTTTCAATCTCAATAGAAATTGTTCGCTTATACTATTAAAGTTATTGTGTCTTATCATGGTGAAAACTGACAGCGTGTCTATCAGTGTGTTGGTGAAAACGCCCAGACATTCCACTGTTTTATATTTTTCCTTGATTTTGTTTATAATTTTTAGCTTTATCACGCTCTATTTTCTGTAACCCCGTCTTATAATCATACCTTTTTTCCATGTCATTTTAGAGAAGAAGTATCCAACGGCATTCCATAACAGTTGAATACTCTACAGGTTCGCCACACGAAGACTTGAGGTTTTTATTCCTATGGCTCATCGAAGTTGGACTTAGAATTTGGGGTACCATTCGTTACATGATCGCAGTCACTAAAAGACATACCGACGTCGATATTTCTGGTTATACTGTAACCGACAATGTGTTTCTCTCACTTCAAAGTGTTGGCGACAGCGCTCAGGCGTTCTGCTCCTTTTTACTTTTTTGCGTTTTTGACAGAGAAATGAGAAATATACTGAAGGAAAAGTTGTGTTATAGACAAAGGGATCCTGCGAGTGTTCCTCTCCTCGACAGAAAAAATCATGACATTCATACAAGTAAACTTTAGTTCCTTAATTTGTGTTTTTATTGCCGCCGTCCGTGAGATATAAAAGTTAAATTTGATGAAAGTGATTTTTCTGTTAAAAAAAGTTATTACGTTAAAGACAATCCGTTTTTTGCCATTGTAGTTATTAACTTTGATATTCACACCTATCATAATAATCTTCAAATAATCCTCGAGACGTGCCATTCAGGTACGTGATTTTTGCATACATGTACGTAGACAATGACTATTTATGAAAATTCGTTTTAATAACCAGGAAAAATCACATCATTAATAACCTCTTGGCTAATTCAGTTAAGCGCAATTTTAGCTATACATTTGAATATAACACACACAACCCGGTATCTGCAACAAAATTGAATTCAACGACAGTCACTCTTTATTTGCAAGAGGAAAATCGTCCAATAAACTCTTTGAACAGAGAAATTATTATTGAATTAAAATCAGATCAAAACTGAGATCTAAGGAGTGGAACATTGAAAAAAAAAAAACAGGTACCCTAATTGTAGATGATAAGTCATTATTACCAATGATTGGATATGAAGAATTTAAAAGACTATCAAAATTTCCTGACCACCATAAAAGAGTAATCAAAGGAACCAAGAATATAGCGATAATCAAAAGAATGTAATCCAGGGGCAAAGACCAGACATGGAAAACAGACATACACAACAAAAAACATAAAGTAACTTAAATCATACATACAAAGTAACAAAAGTATATAAGCAACTCGGACTCCACTAAAAACTGGGAGCATGGACCAGGTGCACCGGTAGGGTAAGCGTCCTCTGCTTTTCTAGAAACACCCGCCGAGTTGCTCATACAAAGTCAAGTAAAACTAATCACAAAGTAATTAATTTTAATAGGGTATAAGTGTTCAAGACCGACAATGATTACACGTATTTGCTATATTATGTTAAGTAAGATTACGAATATTTTTATTTTTGTTTATTTTTCTGTATCAATCATCGGCCTATCAGCTCACTAGTTCCTTTTAATTCTTCTAACATTTGTCCCTGGGGTTCTTTGATTGTAAGAGCCTGTGTTTCTTCTTTGTTTTCCGTAGTGGTTGGCGGTAACCATATCTTGCAAATTAGGCAAAACACCCTTCGCCCTTTGTCTGCAAAGATTTGAAGAATCAATTTGTTTTAACGAAAACATTTTGGAAGGATCACTTTATTAAACAATGCTAATTTGAACATTATAATTACAAGACTGGAAACTTTACTTGTCATATTTTTTAATCTTCTTTTTCTTTGACTGTTTAATTTAATATGAAAGACATCTTTATGATATAAAAATGGAAAATTATTTGGTTCTTACCATGATGACATTCTGTATCTGAAAAAAAAATTGCATTTCAGTCTACCTGTAGTTGTATGCAAAACAATAACTTGGTCTGTATTTGTTATGTATTCTTTTCAAAGTTTTTTTTTTTATGCAAATCGTTATTTTTATTTTTGCTCATTCACTTTTGTTACTTTGTATGTATGATTTTAGTTACTAAATGTTCTTTGTTGTGTATGTCTGTTTTGCATGTCTAGTCTTTGTCCCTGGATTACATTCTTTTGATTACCGCTATAACCTTGGCTCCCTTGATTACTCTTTTAAAACAAAACGAGATAATACCATTTTTGTGAAGGTGATGACTGATACCTGAAAAAATGGTAGCATTTTCATTTTGAAATATAATAAGAAACATGTCATATTTGACAAAAATTGAGTGAAAATTCTACACGAGGTCAAAGTGTGGTTAAATTATACACCTTGATGAATTCCGTGGAATATAATTTTACATTAATTTGATGTCAGCGTATATGAATCATGCTTTGTAAATGCCATGCAGGAAGAACATTATTTGTGGTTTGAATAAACCCGAGTATATAAGACGATACATACCCCTTTTAGTTTGAGTTCTGAAATCCATCATATAGGTATCATAGTCTGAGCAGAAGTCTGCAATATTTTGTCCGGCAATCCGAAACACTACGGATTTCGACAGTTTTGTTTGATTAACACTGGCTAGATAGTCCTTCGACAATCTTGTTTCCACCTTAAATGTTATAGACTTTTCATAAACAAAATATTGATTAGAAATGATGTAAATTGAAAGTATAAAATTCCATTAGCTTTGATCATTGCTAGATATTTCAGAAGTAAAGGACACAATTTACAATAACTTACCGTTTTAAAAATTTCGATAGCTGGATATGCAATAGGTACCATGGATAGGTAACAAGACCTACCACCGATGTCTTTAAAAACTACATAACCCTTTCAGAAGTAAATTTTAACGGAAATAATAGTAATATTAAAACAGCTTACGACCAACATTTATACTTTAATAATGGTGCACATTATAAGTACTTTTAAGAGTAACGACGATCTGGTTTGGCAATTAAAATGGATATTGTAATCCTATGACGCGTCTGATATATTATAAAAGACATTTCCAATCTGGTTTATTTTCGCAATTTCTTTTTTTTTTCTTTTTTGCTCGCGACATTAACAAAATAAGTTTGTAGTACACGAAAATATGCAAGAAATATGAAGAAACGACTAGACTTTGGTTGTTTATAACTTTGTTTAAGAACATTGAATAGTCTTAACTTGACAGTAAACTTCAATATGATTGATATCTAGTTTTCCATTTCCGTACATATGTTTGGATTTTAATTACAAGATGAATTTTGTATTTTAACTTACGGTAGAGTAGTCATGGAAATTCACAGTTAAAAACACATTTTGATAGGTAGGAACGGCTCCAATCGTGATGACAACTGTATTTGCATCTTCATCATGAACGATATCCTGGCATTTTCTTCGACTTTCACAAGGTGGTATGTCTACAAAATAATAAAAACAGAATAAGAAATAAAACATTCAACGAAAAACCTCATTTCTTACTGTTTCATTGATGATTCATTCATCCATGACCATTTGGTTTGAATCTTGTAAATTAAAAACATATCTTCTTCATCTGCTTTTATTTTGAAATAAGTTGATCAAAATAAGACAAAACGTATATACCTTAGTTTTACAAGACACCAATTCTAAGATGGCGGTTACAAAAGTAAGGAGGGTTATACCATTCTGAATTGAGTACATCTGTTTAAAATATAAATTATAAGAGTAAACTAGAAATATAGAAACCTGAATTGGTTTCAAGATGTGCTATCTGTGTACAAAGTATTAAAGTCTTTAATCTTCATGAAAATGGTATACTGTTTTACATTTAGTCACAAAAAATTAATAGTTTATACTGTTATTTAACTCTTATTATATATTATTAATTACAATATATGTCGTTCTATACTATAATGTTTCGCGGAGAAATTGTGAAAATAATTGATTGTTAAAAAAATTAGATGTTCAAAGGGAACCAAGATTCTAGCGGAAATAAAAAGAATGTAATCAAGGGATTAAGACCAGACATGAAAAAAACCACACACACACACAACAAAGAACATGAAATAACCAAAACAATACGTACAAAATAATAAAAGTAAATGTGCAACTTAGACTGCACTAAAAACTGGAAACATGGACCAGGTGCACGGTAGGTAAGGCACGTAAGGTAAACGTCCTCTGCGTTTTTCGTATAATTTGGTAAATAGTTATCTCTAAGTGTAGGTCAAAATACTAGACTTTTTGACTTTACAGTGTCTTTAGTATTCTTTATTACAAGTTCCTTAGGGTAGATGCGATGTATAAAATCCCCGAAATTAGAATTGTTTAACGATAATACGTCATCTATATAGTGGAAACTCAGATGAAAGGATCTGGCTAAATGATGTTTTTTCCTTTGGATTAGATCAGCTATAAAGTCGGCCTCATAAGAGTCAGCGGATAGAGGAGCAAAGGCTTGGTACTTCGATGGCGTATTTAACCATGACATTTAATTCTTTCTTCGTTTAATTCAACTTGTTATTATCAAGTTAAGAATACTCAGGCTAATTCAAATCAATTTATATTATATATTCTCTGATGATCTCTGATAATTGGCATCAGGGGCGTAGCTGCCTATACGAATATACGCAGTTGCGTACTTTCGGAAAAAGTAACAAAAATAAAAACAAACATTTTAAAGATGAAAAAAAAAGGTTTTATGCAATGACAAATCCTTTTTAATACATAATGATACTCCAATAAACACCATAAAGTAATTCGCGATATCAAAACCATCAATTCCGGTAATTTTGTACTTTTCCATTTCCCAAAATTTATCACATATGCATACCATGAACGTAGTATAGGCTCTGAAAAACTGGCTCCAAAATCGTTAAAATTCAGGAGTTACCCTCAGGGCTTTGCCTTGAGCGACCCCCCCCCCAAGACCCCTCGCCGTAATTTTGCGTACAACTAAAACAGGCCTAGCTACGCCCCTAGGCATTAATATATTGGTGAAGATACATATAATTCAAATGCTTGTAAATAAGACTCGTAAGTTTCTTCACCAAACCCCATGAATCCACGAAAAAGAGAATCTGAAGCATGGGAAGTTGTTGTATATTGAGTAAAGACAATACAAACCCCTTATTATGAAAATGAAATTATGACGCTTACAGTTTCCACAATATAATGAATTTGGTCACAACAAAAAATAAAAATATTGACAAAATGCTCCATTTTGATGTACCCGGAAGTAGCAAGGAAATACAAATCGAAACAGCAGAAATTCCGGATCAATTAATCGAGAACGAGACTAACAATCCCAATGTCAGATAACACTTAATTAAACGGTTTTTAAAAGTTCTATGAAAACATTTTTAAAGTAAATGTTTAAGTTAAAGTTGAAAATGTACATGTTTCTATGGTTAAATAGTTACCTTTCTGTCTCTCTAAATTGTGTCTGTCTTCGACACTTCCACTGTCTAATTTATAGTCTTGCACAGTATATTTGCCAAGGTCAAAATGATTTGCGAACGCAATTAAGATAAATCTGATTTAGGACCGATGCACCTTATCATGTATGCAAATAGATAAGGAAAGAACACTTATTTTGTCGTTGTAAACAGTGGATATTTTCTACCAGACCCTATCAGTGAAACTCCTCGTAAACAGTGGATATTTTCTACCAGAGCCTATCAATGAAACAAAAAAAAAAAACTTATCAAATATTCTAAACTCCTCACTTAATGTCAATATTTGAAGCTAATGATATCATTAAAACATCAATACCTTCCATAAAAATAATTGGTGTTCGCATTTATGACCTTTCACAAAATGAGTGAATGTTAACTGATCAATAGTTACATTTTAGTGAATCATAGCTCACATATTTGCATTTCACAATAACCGACGGAAGTCACATTAACATCACTATAAAGTTTTGTTAATTTGAACAAAAATGATTTAAACAGGATTTTGGTCGACCAAATTTAGTTAAAAGAGTAATCAAGGGAGCCAATGTTATAGCGGTAATCAAAAGAATGTAATCCATGGACAAAGACCAGACATGGAAAACAGACATACACAACAAAGAACATAAAGTAACTAAAATCATACATACAAAGTAACAAAAGTAAATGAGCAACTCGGACTCCACTAAAAACTGGGAGCATGGACCGGTGCAACGGTAGGGTAAGCGTCCTCTGCTTTTCTAGAAACACCCGCCGAGTTGCTCATAAAAAGTCAAGTCCGGGGTAGACAAACGAGGAAAGGAAAACCATGACCCGTTGAATAAATCAGTTTTCATGGTGCTGATGGATACACCATAACGATCCACGAGTTCATGATGACGACCATAAAACTTCTGTAGTGATGACTTCAATCTTGTAGCAACATAACTCTGTTCCAGAAGCCTATTTGTTAGAGTTCTAGCACGATACAAAAAGTCTGCGTAGTTTCGGCAAGCTCTGGCATAACGTATGAGTTGTGATATGATCACTCCATACGCAGGAGCCGTAGGGATGTTGCCACAGATGCAAGGAAAGTTGACTATTAAAAGCTATGCCTCACTACGACCTAAAACATACGGTTTTAGTTATCGTTCATTAAATAAGTATTTAATTATGTCTTTTATGAGATGGAATTGGATTTACAGTTGCACATTACAAAATGAGCTCAGCAGGCGCGTAGCTGCCGTTAGGCAAAAAAGCTTTTGCCTGCACTTAATTTTGCCTACACTTCAATTTGGCCTCAGTTACGCGCCTGCTCAGAATGGGAGGTAATACAAAGTACTGCAAGAGTGGCCTACGGTCCAGGGTAAAACTATTACGTGGTTACTTTGACCCTTAAACGAAAATCGACATATTTTGCTTTGATGGTTGTTGTCCCAACGACATTACTCTCTCTTTTAAATCCACTAGTGTTTTTTCTACCGACAGAATCTGGAGAGCGCGTGTCATTTTCCCTGACAATTTCTTCTACCGTACGCTGTGTTCCTAACGCTTGTTTCATCTTCTATTCCAGCATCCTCTTATCCGATGTGTTTTCTTCTAGTGCTAATGATATGCATTATGGTCGTTAGTGGTATCATAGTAGTATCCGTCATTGTTTCCGGGAAATATTATCATACAGAAACGTACTGTCTAGGAGCAGTCACGAAATTATTTATTTTTGTCGTCGAACGCAAAGTTGTCAATGACGGAAAAACTCCGAACGAAGGTTCTACTCTTTATCGATCTGGAAAAACCACGACAAATTTGTTGGATAAGATATTCATATTATTATCCTACTTCATAGTTTGGTTTTGTATTTTATACGAATTTCTTGTAAGACAACTTAGTAATACGATATTGATATTTGATATTTTATTTAAAAAAAGATAAATGGTGACAAATATTGTATTTTTTTTTCGACAAGTTAAAATGTAGAATTAAACTTCATGAGTAATAACAATTTTTAGACTACTGTTTATTCTTTACTAACTAAAAAGATTAAATTCACATTTAACGGAGTGGACGAACGACAACAACAAAACAAAAA
Source organism: Perna viridis (assembly GCA_037379345.1). Lineage (NCBI taxonomy): Eukaryota > Metazoa > Mollusca > Bivalvia > Mytilida > Mytilidae > Perna > Perna viridis. The sequence goes on along the minus strand of CM074522.1, from coordinate 7,307,278 downwards.
AACTACAACTAAAAAATAACCAAACAAAATAAAATAAAAATACCAGTTTCTATCTGCCTGTCTATGTTTTTTAATCAGCACATTATAAGGGCGAATCTCATTTTATGTAGTAGTCGCTACATTATAGATAGTAAATTAACTCATTTTGTAGCCTTATAAAACTTTTTCCGTCACAAATTATGTATTTAGCAATAGCTAGTTAATGTGATAAATTATGATCACATACATGAAATGCGCATCAACATCATCCGTTTCGTCATTGTTATAGAATTATTTAAGGAATGTGCATTGTTTAATTTTAATAAAAACTGTAAACGTACTGAAATATTTGAGATGAAATAACAGCTTCAGGCTGCCCTATGTTGTGGGGGTTTCCTCATCATTCATTGAAAACCCTTAGGTAGACTTGAGTTGACATTTTCCATCCCGGTGGGGGTTGTTGACTCTCTGACATATTCACCATACCCGTTCTCATTATAACATAAGTTATGTCTGCGCAAGAACAGCATGTACCTAAACGATTGATTTGTAACACAGTGAATCACTAACTATTTAATAAGAAGCACAAAAACGATTCAGAAATAGCACAAGAATAGCATGTACTGCAGAATTGACTTGTAACACAGTGAATCACTAATTATTTGATAAAATAAAAAAAAAATGATGGCCGCGAATATGATTCTTTAAGCTAATCGGTTAAAATTTTTCACCACAAAAACGAAAAAAAATACGACAAAGGCGATTCATTCTATTGTTTGTTTGATTGAATTTTCAAATGGAGACATTAACTGTAATAGAAAGAAGATATAATTGTGAAACACAACAAATGTACCAGCTTTTAACCCAAATACAAACTAGTAAATGCTTTCAGATGTCACCAAAATGTCCTCAACGAACCTTTAAGTAAGCTCTGAAAGACCTCAACTAAATCAACAAAAAAAGTGATAAAATACACGGTAACGAACGATGACACTTATTCTACACTTTCTTGTATGTATTTCCTACAATGAAAGTAAAATATCTTTCATGATTTATTCTGATAGCTGCTATTGATACAACGGTACACAGACATACAAAAAAAGTCAAAACTCAAATATTTTAGAACAACAAATCTAATACAAATGAAACAACAAATTAAAAGAAACTCAAGGGAACATGTAGTCTTTTTCACAAACAATCTTAAGAGCACAATTAGGTGTACGTCTAATGATATTATAATAGATCAAAGTATTGTGACGTCATACGTTGCGACTAATTTTGCATTTACAATTTTTTGTGTGAAAAGGACCACAGGATACAAAAAGAACCAAGACACACACAATATAGAACGCGACCAAAACTCTCTCTAGGATATACTGTGAAAGTATTATTGTTCGTTGGGTACCGGTGGTGGGCTAATCGATAGAAATTAGAATCCACCGAATATTACCTATAGAACATCGGTTTAAGAGAGTTGACCTTCAACACAATTGATTTGTTTTTGAGACAAACCTGCTTCGTTGAAGGTATTTACCAGATTGTTCAATCTAAATTGACCAACAGAAGTCCACGCACATCTATCTATGATGTGTACCCGCCAAACCCATGAAATGTTTGTGTTAGTATTCATATATTTTTTTGTGTAAATCAGTCGCAAAAATTCATTAATGCAGGATAACCAATTTCCAGTGTGAGATTCAATGTTCATCTTATGCTAGTTGAACTAAATTGTACTCAAATATCATTCATTTTTTGCATATAATATACACGTCCTCCCATCTTGCCTCTTAACATCAAAAGCTTTTTGGGTATAGTCTTAGACTGGGTTACTATAGCATAAATCTGGGGCAGCAAGTCTGTTTTTATTTGACACCAGTTGTAATAATAAAAAGGGATTCAATCAGTGTTGATTATTACAAAACGTTTTTTATTGAAAAAAATAATACTTTGATTAAAGTTGCTAAAATAACTGGCTTTTGGTTTGCATTTGTAAATGTACAAATAATACAGTAAATGACCATCTTCACAGTATTCCATAATAAAAGGACTTATTTGCAGCCATTTCCTTTGCGATTCTTTTCCTACTCGCGAAACAAGCGAAAATAAATCGCTCGCGCAAAGGAGTTGGTTTACAGTATTCTCTACGATTGGAAGATTGTAGGGCGCTATTTTGGGCATCAGTGTAAATGAGCTGAAGCTATATGAACAGAGTACTATTTTTGTATTGTTAGCCACCAATTACAGGAACCTGTCGTACACCTTGGTGTTACTGTGTTTTGTTACCCGGTGAATCATTGCGATACAAAAGCGTTACATCTGTCATTCTTCTGTCAATCATTCAATTTCTTATTCCCCCTTCGGCCGTTGCTATAGTGGATGTTTCTTAAGTTTCTTCAATGTTTTCGTGAAGATCCATTTCGGTGAAATTTGTTTTAGTTTCGTTTTTGTAGAAATTCATGATACTTTTATATAACAGCACAAGAATGGGCTGATCAAAACTGAACACCTTCGCTAATAAGTACTTAAGTGGGCGCCTTTTGATCCAACTTTCTGGTACACATTGTTTTCGTTTTGAATCCGTTTATGAGGATGCCAAAAAATATTATACAAAATAATGATGATTCCAATTAAATAAGGGCTCTGTGCATGAACACTCGAACAATGACTTTATACATCGAATAACCAATAGAAGCTGTGCTAGAATAACAAGCAAATTGACAATTTATGAAGCAAATTTAAGTTATATCGGCTTACATTTCATTTCTATCTTGCCACTTAATACCTTGGTAACGTTATACCTGTTGTTAATAAGGCTATAGATGCTGCCATGGGTCTATGCTGAACTGATGATTCATCAAGGCGGACTCCGCTTAGTGTTGAGAACTTGACTAAGGTTTGCAAAAGATATTTAATTCCATACCTAATCAATACCGTAATGTAAGCGGGGGATTTGGTGAGCTATAAAACCTGGTTTAAATCAGCATTTCCATAGGAAATCCTTGAACAGGTCAGGTCTATTTATTGCCTTTGTCACTTTGTATGTATGATTTTAGTTACGTTATGTTCTTTGTTGTGTCTGTCTGTTTTCTATGTCTAGTCTTTGTCCCTTGATTCCTTTTTTTATTACCGCTATAACCTTGGTTCCCTTGATTAGTATTGCAATTGTTTTCAACTCTGTGATATTTGCCTTGATATTGACAGCTGTTATTTGCACTTTCCTTCTTTTGACTGTAGCGTTTGACTATTTGTTAGATGTTATAGTGTCTATAAGTTTGGTAAGTTTGTTATTGCCATTTGTAAACTAGGATTAATTTAAACCGGTTATTAATCAATGAATCTACACACTATTTAAATCATCGTTTTCACCCTTGCTTTAATAGTTGATGGTTAAACATCTACAAAATCCATAATGGAAGTTGAATAGTGCCATTAAAACAACAATTAAATAAAGTGTTTTATTTATTTTGTAAGAAGTAATGGGTTTTGTTACAATTTTTTTTTTGTTTTTTTAAACAAATGAATCTTTTAAAGAACCAATGCAGTATATGTTAGAACTACATGTCTGTGTAAGAATCTGGAAAGAGGTTGACATATTTATTTTAATATCTTTATTTTAGAAATTGAAACGTAAATATACCATGTAAACATTCATGAAACACGTTATCGTACTGAGAGACTGCAGCGTCCAGAGTTAGTTATAAGTAGTTATACAACAATGGTGGGGACATTTTGTAATGCATAATTGCAGATGATGATTGGTATATTATTTTTCGTCCTGAACACTACATAGCATTAATATATAATAGTGTTTTGAATATAGGTTTTTGTTTTTTTTTTTCTTCAATACATAGAGTATTTATTAAAATTATGGCCATTCATCGGTGTAATTTTTGGTCTTATTCTTACATTGAACGATACTTAAGTAAAACAGAAGCTTTTATGGATTTCATAATATCTTTTTGTAACCATTAATGCTTTAAAAACTTTACTTTATTTTGGCTAAATGAAGCAAACAATTTAAGTAATGTTTTGGGTAATTGATGTCACATGATGATTAAAGCTTTTTCATATTCATTTATTGAGCTGAAGGGTTCAGTAAAGTGAAGCTCTTACTATTTTTTTGTTATTATCATCAGATTTTTACCTACAATTTGCTACGTTTGTTTTCGAGCAATGTCATACTATTGGATTACATGTTTCACGCTGATACTGACTATTTGTTACGGATTGAATAACGCCCATACCCTGCAAAATGTCAAAGACGTATACAATCACATCTTCAACGGCTACATCAAAAGCATAGTTCCCTCCAATAGTTCTACAAATCCATTGGAAGTAAATTTGACATTTTACCTACTATCAATTAATGAATTCAAGGAAACGGAACAAACATTGGTTATGAATGCTGCTTTTGGTCTGAGCTGGACTGATGCATCCTTAACATGGATCCCTGCTAGTTTCGAGAACTTAACTAAAATTCAGGTCAATTCAAAAGACATTTGGGTCCCATGGTTATATCTTGTGAATAATGCTGACGAACTTAAACCAATCGGGTCAGATTCGGATTTCAATGTGATTATTAACAGTAACGGACTAATGACTTATTTACCAGGAGGAATGATAAAAGGAAAATGTATAACAGATATATTTGAATTTCCTTTTGATACACAGACGTGTTCCTTTATATTTGTGAGTTGGACAACAGATACATCTTTGTTAAAATTTACTTCTCACAGAAATTCCGTGAAGTTAAACAATTATGCATTAAATCCTGATTGGAATATAACACAAAATTCTGCAGTTGCATTCAATGGCCCTGGGTATAACTATTATAAAGTAACTCTGACACTCAAACGAAAACCAACATATTTTACTGTGATGGTAATAGTCCCTACAACACTACTCTCTCTTCTTAGTCCGATGGTGTTCCTTTTGTCGACAGAATCTGGAGAACGCGTGTCATTTTCCATGACAATCCTCCTTTCTTACGCTCTGTTCATAACAATAGTTTCATCATCTATTCCAGCTACATCAAATCCAATGTGTTTCCTCCTCGCACTAATGATATCTATCATGGCTGTTAGTGGATTAATAGTCATAGCCGTCATTGTATCCGGGATGTATTACTATACTGACAAATATAGTCCAGGGGCTATTATGAGATTTTTCATTCGATTATACGAGAACAGATTTGACAATGAAGTAAAAATCGGAAAATCAGATAATTTCAGAAACGGGAAGGCTGTTTCGAAATTACTGGATAAGATATTTATGATTTCATCGTACTTCATAATTAGCATCTGTCTGTTTGTATATTTCATAAACATTTCTGTGTAGAGACAAGATATTTTATAAAAAGTAGGACTCCATTCAAACATAATTTAAAAGGGGGGTCCAAACTATCATTTGCTCATTTTTTGCCCAAATTAACAATTCTCAAAACAAGACGTGAGAGGTTCCATTTCGCGTTATCACGTGATTTACTACTTTGATTTCTATTCTCCATTATGTGATTTATATCATTCATCATTTAAACTCCTTCATTATTCAACCTAGTGAAACACAATTTAACTTCATTATCATTATAAACGAATATAACTTCAAAAAACGTCAAAAGATTAATTTATCCAACTACATGTGTATATATATTTATATGTTTGATAACAAGTAAAATGAGTTCAACTAGTTATTTATTATTATCAAAAGGAAACCTTAGTCAACCATTAAAGCCACAAAATCGATCTAGCTATAAGTAGATGTTTAATAACGAATATCACCGTGTTTCTAGAAAAACAGAGGACGCTTACCCTACCGGTGCACCTGGTCCATGCTCCCAGTTTTTTTAGTGGAATCCGAGCTCATTTGCTTTTGTTAATTTGTATGTATAATTTTAGTTACTTTATGTTCTTTGTTGTGTATGTCTGTTTTCCATGTCTGGTCTTTGTCCCTGGATTACATTCTTTTGATTACCGCTATAACCTTGGTTCCCTTGATTACTCTTTGACACTGCAACATATCGATATTATTTTAATTCATCCATCAAATAAATGTAAATCAAATGAGTCAGTGAAAGTGTTTACAAAATCATTACTGGATATATCAGATCAACACATGGTATGTGCGTTTCATTTACCGGTATTTACAAATATGAATTTTTCGTCATTTTTCTTTACATTCACAGAAGTATAAATTCAAGAATAAACCTCTAGTGCTGATGTATTTGTCGTGACTTAATTTGCCAGTGAGTACCTGTTGCCAAACCCACACCGTAACTTGTGTGAACATGGTGTGAACTAAATTTATAACTTCCAAACAATATTTTTTAGTATTATAATTTCTTTTTAAGTTCTTGTAAAGGCTACAACAACGTTGCCGTTACTATAATTCCGTCCTTCTTGTCACGGGAAACTTGTTGCAAAAATTTAGTATCCACGTTATGTGTTTGTTCATTATTATTACCTCTTTAAAAGAAAATTGAATACTTATTTCTTTGGAATATTTTTTTTATATTATGACACAAATTTCATGCACTTTTTATTTATGAAAAATGCAATATTTATCACGCTCACTATAGTTATTTATTGTGTTTATACTTTTTAACATTACATACTTGATTGCTGAGTGAACTCTTACGCTGAAAAGGCTGTCCATGGAAAATAAGGCTGATGGCACAGGTTGAATTTTATCTCATGATTTTTTTTGTTTCTTTGTAATGTTTATTTCATTTGTTTGTCAAATAGTAAACAGATTTTTTAAAAGCGACAAAGAATGGCTCGGAAAACGATTTAATAGTTCCCAACAAAGCAACCGAATTTTGCACAAAAAACAAAGCGTTATCTCCCCTTTTCAATGAATTTCAATGCTTTCTATGTAACTGTTTTCTCTTTAACTGTCGCATATAATCAAAACCAGCATTCAGCTCTGAGAAACAATGCATTTGTGATAAGATATGGATGAAAATATTGCGAAAACAAAACTTGTCGTGTGTAACTCACTGTTTTTTGCATTGACACCCTCTCAACTTGTCCTATCGAAGACGAGAATCAGCGGATCGAGCGAATGATACACCAAAACTCAGACCCATTCTTGAACAGACTTGGATGAATTTTGAATCTAACCATGTTTTAGAAATACGATTCAGTAAATCCAAGTGATATTTTAACCATCTGAAAATATCTTTCTAAACATTGAAAGGCAATCTCGGGATATGATTGTAATATGAATCATTGATCTCTTACGCTTCATTTTTTGCCTTACGCTACAGAAACTGTGAAACATCAAAAAAGATCTGAAATCAAGTTATAGATTCACGTAAAAGACACGCACCACAGATCATATTAGATGCCATGGCGTTTTTTTTTTTAAGATTTAGGAATGGTGTGCTATATATACTTAGTAATATAGACAATACCCTCCCTAAATCTTTAAATACGCTTGGATTTTACAATTGAAATCAAGAAATCAAGGTATATTTGATGACTGGACAGTAAAAAGAAACAAAACTGAATTTTGTTATTACCCTCCATGATATACAAGAAAATATACGAGAGTAATTTAGTGCATTTTTTTAATAATCAAATTCTGAGACTATATGAAGTTATAAAACACTCATTTTTCTTTCTTTTTTTTTGGAATTTTTGTTATGTATTTAATAAGATTTAAAACACATAATTTCAAATTCAAAAATAATAAGATATATAATACTGATATATATATATATATATATATATATATAGATATAGATATATATATAAAACACTTTATATTGTTGTTTTTTTTTCTCGATTTGCCCGGTCTAGACCGGATATGACATATACCGGCTTTTATAACAGCAGCAAGTAAAACGCAACACATAAAATAATTCATTTTTCCGTAGACCATGTGAACTTTCACCATCATTTGACGCCGTTATTAATTCTTCAAACATCCTTTCCTCTGAAACTAAATGGATTTGGATGAAACTTAGTATGATTGTTTTGTATATGTTTCGATTTTTTTATCCGCCTTTACTAAAAATAGAACATAGTTGTCAGCAATTTTTCGCATATATCTCCAAAACCCTGAGGTTTAACCAATATCAGACATGAGGTAAAAGTGTTCAGCATAATGAGATCCATCTGAGATCAAATTTTGTTGAAATCTGTTTATGCATGTTAGAGTTGTTGCACTGTTTGGACTTTTCTTCTCTTCAGAAATTATTGAACAGAATTCAATAAATGTTTGCATAATTGTTCCTTAGTGTATCCTGCACAAAATTTTTTAGGAATTTTTATCCATAAAAAAACATGCCCGCTTTCCCAACAAACTCGATGTAGCTCTCCATAGCCTCTAATTATATCGTGATGGTAATTCTTAATTTATTTGTTTTACTTTAAGGCCTCCTATGAACAAATGAAGAAAAAAAAAAAAACACAATTTTTTAGAAATGAATTGTAGTATTTGACACCATGGGGTACGTAGATATTTTCATTTGATAAATTTGCGATCCTAACGATAAACAATTATTATTACACATAATAGTTTCACGGTTGCGGATGACTGTCAAATGTGTGAAATGTATACTCCATAGGAAGAAAATTTTGGAGTATTAGCATTAAGAACAGGGAAGTTAATAATGGGAAGGTAAATAATGATCACGTTTGTTATAACATGATTTAACAACATCGGAATCATTCTACCTTTCGTAAGAATTAGTACGTTTTTTTTAGAAAAAAAGAATATATTATAGTCCCGTATTTTGCATGTAAACATTGATTATTATGATCAGGCAGAACAGATTTCAGCTTTTCATATGAAAGTGTGGTATACAAAGTAGAAACATTTCAAGATTGTTAACTATTTAAGGCTACTGGAAGAAAGACACTCTTGTCTTGGATATGACTATTATTTACATTTTCCCTTAACGGTTTTTAAGCAGATGATTGGAAACTGTGATCTTTTTCTAATTTGTATATATTTCGAATGTTTCGGATATTTCTAGAACAAGATTATTTTGCTACAAGATTAAAGTCATCAATACAGAAGGTTTATGGTCGTCATCATGAACTCGTGGATCGTTGTGGTGTATCCATCTGCACCATGAAAACTGATTTATTCAATGGGTCATAGTTTTCCTTTCCTCTTTCGTCTACCCCAGACTTGACTTTTTATGAGCAACTCGGCGGGTGTTTCTAGAAAAGCAGAGGACGCTTACCCTACCGGTGCACCTGGTCCAGGCTCCCAGTTTTTAGTGGAGTCCGAGTTGCTCATTTACTTTTGTTACTTTGTATGTATGATTTTAGTTAATTTATGTTCTTTGTTGTGTATCTCTGTTTTCCACGTCTGGTCTTTGTCCCTCTAAAATATAGATGTTCTTCTTGGTTGTGTTTATATACCCCCGAAAACGACTGTAAAGACTGTTTTTGGTGATATTATAGCATACATGATAAATTTGAAAAATAGAAACGATCTGGAGAGTGTCAATGAAACAATCGGTATATTGAATGATTACATTACCCCAGATGAAAATATTGTTTAGGCTAAAAACCACTAATTCCACTTCCCATAGGCTTCTATGCTAATTTCACAATATTCAATGGCTTCTCTGGACTTTATCTTAACTTTAACCTGCAGAGGACTATATATCAGCATGATTCTACATATGTCAGCTCACAATCCTCAGAATGGCATGTGGGGTTAGCAGACTTGCAGTGCACTACTGGCCACCGGAAGTGAAGGGTCTATAAATAGCATGGGAAATCCCAGAGTTTTCACAAGATAGGGGTATATTTAGAAATCATTATGGAGATTAGGCTTCACATCACAAGAAGCAAAATGCACCTATAAAATGTACAGAAATGTTTTTCCTTTCAGAAACTGTTTAAATTTTTTACATAAGATGAGAACTTTTTTCACAGCACTATGAGGAACAGGGGTAATTTCTGCGTAGGACTATTTTTGCGTACGTTCTAAATGCTCATTGGTTGAATTGGTGGTCTGTAACCTTTATACTATATTTGGATTGTGATGTTGACGTTATGTATTATATATGTAATTATGAAAATCCGTCTTTTTTTTACAAAATACCACTTCAAAGAAGTAGTGAGTGTTGCTGTAATGAAAATAATTATGGTCTTAAGTTTATTCAGTTCTGTCAAAGAAATAATGTAAAGGCAAGCTATGCGAAGATATAGGTATTGCGAAAAGAACATGTATGTTTGTTTGTTTGTTGGGGTTTAACGTTCGAGCAGCAATATTTCAGCTATATTCAGACAATGAACATGAAATTGATGATAAAATGAACATGAAATGAAAAAAAAAAGATGGGTCACAAGGATAATAGGGTCGACAAATTTTGATTGCCACTGGAAAAAGGGGGGATGGGTAAGGTCGGGCAATTTAGCCTCCTGTGGCGGAGCACGAAGGTTTCTACTCCTATCGAATACCACAGCAGGGTTCTTTAACGTGCGAGGAACGTGGCATCTTTCCCAACACGGGGCACCACTATGGTTTGCGGTCAGGTTTTCCGTATTATAGCCTGACAACCCCAGCATGTAACATGCCAGGGGTACCCCATTCCACCACCTGGGGCACACATCTCAGTTGCTCTGTGGGCAGAGCGCCTAGTCCCCGACTAGGTTTCTGAGCACTATTTAGTCGCCTTATACGACAAGCTTAGCGCTGCTGCAGGCCTATTCTTTTCACACCCGGACCTGCACGGGGCAAAAGAAAATGTAACGTTACTAGTGTAATTGATTATCTTTTGTCATCGCCAGGTATTTTACCATTTCTGACAGAATTCAGGATAGACTTTAACTCATTTATTTCAGATGTACACTGTCTTTTACATGTTGATATTCAATGCTCAACTATTTATAACATTGGTAAAAGTGATTGTATCGCGAAAATGAAAGGGTTGTCAAATGGAACGAACAGAAGCGATCAAATTTTGTAAATAACGTAAGGAATGATCATGAAGGCATATTAGATGAATTAAAAGGAGGGTTTGATAATTTAGCTTCATGTTGTGCTCCTCTTCTTGCTGACTTATTCCTTCACTTATATGAGGCTAACTTCATCTGATCTGAAAGAAAGAACTTCGTTTAGCTAGATCCTTTCATCTCAGTTTCCGCTATATAGATGACGTATTATCGTTAAACAATCCTTGTTTCGGGGATTTGATACATCGCAACTACCCAAAAAAATTGAGACAAAGGATACTACAGACACTGTGAAAAGTCAGTCTCATATCTTTACCTCCACTTAGAGATCGGTGAAAGGAAAACTATTGACCAAACAATACGACAAACGTGATGACTTTTCATTTAGTATTGTCAACTTTCCTTTCATCTGTGGCAACATCCCTTTTTTTATGGAGTTTTTATATCACACCTCATATATTATGCCAGAGCTTGCCGTAACTACGCAGACTTTGTGTATCGCGCTAGACTTCTTACAATTAGACTTCTTGAACAGGGTTATGTTGCTACAAGATTGAAGTCATCATTACAGAAGTTTTACGGTCGTCATCATGAACTCGTTGATCGTTACGGTGTATCCATCTCCAAAGGCTTTTTGGAAGATATAAAACAGCATGGACAAAAAAGAAAAAGACAAAAGCGATATTTCTGTAGATGCATTGTAGGATTTTTTCCTAGAATTAAATGAGAAGGAAAATATAGATGAAAATGAAACTATTGATATTGAAAATTTTGTTAACAACTTACCAAGTGAATTGAATGAATTACTTAATGGTCCGATCACTGAGGACGAAACAGTTAAAAATTTATAGAAATCTAAAAAATGGTAACGCCTGTGGAGTTGATTATATTCTAAATGAATATCTTAAAAACACTGTTTTGGAGCTAATGCATGTATATATAAAGATTTTTAACTCAATGCTCGATACTGTACCAGAACTTTGGTCACAAGGAATTATTGTACCTATTTATAACAACAAAGGTTTGGTATCGGACCCGAATAATTACTGAGGAATTGCACTAAATTCATGCTTAGACAAACAACCTTCTCATCTATTTTGAATAAAAGACTTACTAAGTGTTCTTATGAGATTGAGCTCTTATCTGAATCACAGACTGGACTTCGAAAGGATTATTCTACTGTTAACAATATTTTTGTGTTACACTCTTTTTCAGCTATATATTTTTCAAAAGTTCGCCATGTCTCTGATTCATATAAAAGCACTGATTTAACATTAGAGTTGAAAATTCGGATCTTTTTAGATGTTCTTAGTACCTTGCTCCTCCAGATCGGCTTGAGGATAGCAAAAGCTTGTTGTGCTTTCTTTTCACTTGCTAGTATGTCTTCATCTGTCCCTCCTGTTGTACTAATGACTTCCAAGATAGGTAAATTGTACCACATCTTCTATTGCAGAACCTCTTATCCGGGTTTTATTTTCGCTTTTAGCATTGATCCTCATAGATTTTTTCTTTGTTGGGTTGATGTATAGTCCAACCTTTTTTGGTATTTGATTCTAGGTTGGAGAACTGTTCCTGCGAGTCTTTGTGGCGATGTGAAAGTTGGCAAATATCATCGGCAAAGTCTAGGCCTTCAAGACATGATTGTACGGTCCATTAAATTTCCATAGGTTGACTATAAGATGTTTTGCTGACCCAATCTATGACCATCAAAAAGAAAACAGGAACCATAGTGTCTGAGAATGTTCCATAGTACTTGATGGTCTATATTATCAAATGCCTTCTCAAAATCAATGAATGTAAGGTATAGTGATGTCTGCCATTCAATAGTTTGTTCTATAATGATTCTTAAGGTGGCAATTTGGTCAGTACATGATTTTTCCTGTCTGAAACCTGCTTGTTCATCTCGCAATATTTTATCAACTTCATTTTGCATTCTGTGTAAGATGATATGGCATAGTACTTTGCTAGGGATGGAAAGCAATTTTTACCTCTCCAGTTTCCACATATAGTCCTGTCTCCCTTTTTAGGAAGTTTTACCAAGATTCCTCTGCTCCAGTCCCCAGGTATTTGTTCTTCCTCCCATATTCGGTTCAAAAGATGGTGAAACTTGTCGATCGAGATAGAATCTAATGCTTTCATTGCTTCCAGAGGGATGTTGTCTATTCCGCCTACTTTGCCATTTTTCAGATGTTTAATTGCACTGTTACCTTTGTTCTAGTTACTCACCCTGTCTTAATCCACAGATATTGTCCATATTCTACAGTTGGTGGATCTGTAGAAGGAGGTCTATTCAGGACTTCTTCGAAATGTTCTTTCCAAAGTTTCAATTGTTCTTCAGGTTTTGTGAGTGTGATTCCATTTTTATCCTTTACAGGTGTGTCAGTATTGGATGTTCTCCACTAAGTTGACGTGTGATGTAAAGAGTCTTGATGTCTCCTTTGCTGCAAGCGGTTTCTGCTTCTTCTGCTAGTTGTTCCACATGTTTTTTTCTTGTAATCTGTGCAGCCCTTTTTAATCTTTTTATCCTTTGTTTTGCATGACTCTTGTACTTGTCTTGTTTGTTGTCTTGTGTTGGCGTTCAATATTTTCTCTTTACATTTTCTTCTTTCTTCGATCTTACTGCAGGTATTATCTGACATCCAATTTTTACGTTTGTGATGTATGTATCCAAACATTTCTTGACATGTCTCTATTACTGTCTGCTTTGTCCTTTCCCATGTTAGGTTGATGTTGTCATTCTCGGTCTCTACATCTTCTAGAGCAGTAAATCTACTTTGGAGAGAAAGTTGGAATGAATCTCTGACAGTTTTTTTCAGCTTAGCAACATTGAATTTCTTTCGTTTGTTTTCCATCTTTTTTATGGCTGAGAGTTTAAGATGGATATGCCCTTGTACTAGATGATGGTCTGATGCTATATCTGCTCCTCTTTTTACCCTTATATCCTGCAAAGATGATCTCCATCGTTGGGAGATAGCGATATGATCAATCTGGTTTGCAACATTTCCAGCTGGTGACACCCATGTACATTTGTGACAGTTCTTATGTGGAAAAAGAGTCCTTCTTATAACTAGGTTGTTGACAGCACAGAATTCTGCACAAAGCTCCCCATTTTCGTTCATTTGTCCTACTCCATTGTGCAATGATAAAAGTGCTCTTTGTCATCTTCTTCAGCATCGTTTTTGGTGAATATACTCGGATGATTGTTGTGAGTTGAATCTGGCTGTTATAATTGATGATATGGGATTCCACTCCAGTAATGTCTTTTTAGAATTTCTTGTCATCAGGAATGCAACTCCCTTCTCATGATGCTAATATTATATGAAAGTGAATGTGTTAAAATATAAATGTGAATTTGTATGTATTCATATATTTTATGATATTGACTGTTCTGTGTATTGTGTCTGTGTTTGTTCTATTGATGTACATGCTTGTATGTTTTTGTTCTCTTGTACACCTATTGTGTCTGAGGCTGTCACTAAATCTTGTCTTGTCTTGTCCTGATAATTGCTCAAGTGTCATTAAGTTCTATAATTGCCCAAGTGTCATTAAAATCTAACATTGCCAAAATGCATGTTATTAATTAGATTACATAATTTTTCAACGGTCATAAATGTATGTAGATTTTTTATTATTTTAGATTTGGACACACTTCAGTACAATACCTTAAAACGTGAATCATGATTGTCACTGATGAAATTTTTACGAATCTGAAAATGTGTCTTAAGATTTTTTTTTTTCGCAGAATAAATTTCATTTTACATTTAACATACATATACTAACCCTCTAACTGTGATATATATATATCTGCTTCCCACATATTCAATTGTATTGAATGTCTCTTTCTTTGACTTTTGTCAGTCATAAGAAAAACTAACAAGACAGGTATGTCGATATCGATTTGTAGGCCTTGAGAACAAAGATGCAAATGGTACAATAAAAAACTGTTCATCAAGTGAAGAACTAAGAACAAGATACGAAATATTACCACCTTGCGATGAGAGTAAGAACTACAACACAAAATATGAAAAATTATCACCTTGTGATGTTCATCTTTAGTGAGTTGAATCTTTATTGAGTTTGTGGACAAGTCAATATATTTTAGTTATTCATGATCACCAATTGATTATCATATTTATTATATAGATTTTCTATGATGTATTGCTATTTTCAACATATATTTTTTGTTTTGATCGGCGGATTGATATGCATGCTGTGGCGCTTAGGAAAAACTCCGAGAGTAAAATTAAATTTATTTCACAGTGTGAATTCCCGATTTTTTTTTACACAGGGAACATTTGATATATTACCGCTGTCTATATAATAAATGATGATACTTTAGAGGTTATTTCCATTGGATATAAAAAGAAAACGGCAATAGTCTTCTTGTAAAGAACACGTTTTAATAAACCGACGATTGAAGAACTTACACTGACAGTTGATACAAATATACCTTGGGAAAAAACACTTGATAAATGAATCGAGTTACCTACTTATCACAAACAATTGCTTCGTTTTCATATCTCAAAAAATAAAGAAATGTAAAAATTCATCAAAACAAACTATAGTCTATAGGCATGCTAACAAAATCCATAACATGGCGATATTTGTATATCTATATAAGTTAAAAGACATTTGCATTAGAAAAATTAAATATGCCTATTTACCATAAAAAAGGATGTAACGTTGTCATAGAAGCCTGCAATAAATAGGTTACGAAGTTATTTTTCAACCTAAACAGTTTGAAGAATTAAGTTTTCGTCCAAGTAAAACAAGTACTTCGTAAATTAAAACTTCCATTACCTGTAATAGTAAAAAAAAAGTTGAAAGCATTGGTAAAAAAATGAGAAATGTTCTACAAATAATAACCCTTTATTATCACCTATCAGAATCCAAACAGTATAGTCCATTTATCTAATGCATGCTAAAAGAGGGCAAAAAGAAAGAGAGAAAGCATTCTGATATATTAAAGACTAATAAACATCAATATTTGAAGATCAATATCATATGCCTTATTTCCTAAAATAAAAGCACAAACCTTGAAAATAAGGCAATATTTAGATTTTTTTAACATAACAATGGAATAGATGTGTTACATTGTCAGCCACCAAATGCGCTTATTTTTACAATGATCATAACTACATGTATAAACACATCCATAATATTTTTTTTTCATTTACTCTTGGTTAAGTTATGCTTTGACATTTTGTTTCTGACACAACTGAAATGATTTTCAGAATTTAAACACGGCAGTATGATCCGAAATCTTTATTATAGCTTTTAATTGTATCTCTGTCAAATTTAATTTTAAAAAATCAAATTAAATTATTCCTCAAACAGGCAATTTCAGATTGAATAAGTCTCCACTATGGATGGTCTTTCTTATTTATTGGTTTCAAAGCAAATATTCATGATACTTATCTGCCTGTATCAAATAAAAATAATATTAAGTGGAAGGTGAATAGTTGTGAAGTCTTAAGTACCAGTTCATATAAAATTCGGGCAATGCCAAAGATAAAGGTGATTCGTGGTGTAAAAAAAACAACCAAACAAATGATGCTTTTTCGGCCTATACGTATGCTAAATTTTCACGTAACATTAATCTTTCATAAAATCCTATGTGTATTTTTGAGAAAGCCATACATTCATCCCTTACTAATCGTCCAAATCAAGAACGATAACTTTTCTAAAGTGTCAATTTCACACAAAATCTATAGATTTTTTCCTCGAAAGTGTAACTATGGAGCGATAAACTGAGACGGGTTATGCGGTTTGTATATTTCGTGGTTTTTGGCATATATGAATCACCTCCTGTCTCATTTTAAAAAAAGACTGCTACTTAAAGTGCATGTAAATGCAGAGAACTTATATAAAAAGCCGTGATATGTGAAGATTATGTATTGTATCTATTGAAAGAGTAATCAAGGGAACCAAGGTTATAGCGGTAATCAAAAGAATGTAATCCAGGGACAAAGACCAGACATGGAAAACAGACATTCACAACAAAGAACATAAATTAACTAAAATCATACATACAAAGTAACAAAAGTAAATGAGCAACTCGGACTCCACTAAAAACTGGTTGCATGGACCAGGTGCACCGGTTGGGTAAGCGTCCTCTGCTTTTCTAGAAACACCCGCCGAGTTGCTCATAAAAAGTCAAGTTCGGGGTAGACAAACGAGGAAAGGAAAACTATGACCCATTGAATACATCAGTCTTCATGGTGCTGATGGATACACCATAACGATCCACGAGTTGAACTGTACGATTCGATCAGTCTATGAATAAAAATTGAGAAGCTTAACACTTACCAGTTACAAACTTGAATAACAATATTTAAGCACGATTTCAACAACTCATACCATCTTCTCAAATTCATCTCTTTTTTATTGTTCATGTGACATTAAGAAAATGCTAATTTGTCATCTGCTACTGAAATTCACTATAATTACCATATAGATATCATAACTAAAAACACAATGACATGTATAACTATGATAGACTATATAACACAATATATATCCAGAAGTAAATATATAGCATAAAGTAAATACACAAACAATTAAAAAACACAGTTCGTGTAATCATTTCAAGTCATCATCAAAATATCAAAAAAATTAATGCAAAAATTCAGTAAATGAGAATGGAACATAGTTTGGTTCTATATCAAATCAAATCACAAAAAGAGTTAATTTAGAAGTAAATTTTGCGATCTGACTTATCTTAACTGCTCATAGTTTTTACTATTCATTTAATCCTGAGCAAGCTCTAAAATGGCAAACAGGCAAAAATGTATTTTAACTACAACAATAATGAACTCATATAAATAGTCTCTCTATGGGGATATGTTGGCCCCTTTACTAACAGCCAATTGCTTTTAAATTTAAAAATGAAAAATTCGTGTAGATATTTGATCGAAGGTTATATCTACATTACAGGACTCAGATGCAATCTACCAATGGGGTGTCCAGTCACTGCTGAGCACCAAATTCAATGCAAGTGTGATAGTGATGATACATGCGATGCTTTCTGTTGTCCAAAAACAGGGCGTGCTTTGTAAAGCATATAAAGTTCAGAGACAAATCAAATGATTCATTTTGGTATTCCTCTTTCTTTGTCCTGAATTTTACCGTTTGTTGCCTTTACTACTCAGACTGGTAGATGCATGAAAGAGTAATCAAGGGAACCAAGGTTATAGCGGTAATCAAAAGAATGTAATCCAGGGACAAAGACCAGACATGGAAAACAGACACACACAACAAAGAACATAAAATAACTAAAATCATACATACAAAGTAACAAAAGTAAATGAGCAACTCGGACTCCACTAAAAACTTGGAGCATGAACCAGGTGCACCGGTATGGTAAGCGTCCTCTGCTTTTCTAGAAACACCCGCCGAGTTGCTCATAAAAAGTAAATGATCGAGGTCAAGTATGATAATTTGTGCCGTTGTAATTGTTTGTTTATGTCTGAGCATGTCGTTTGTAGGTAGTGCATCATTTCATCTGTACTAGATACTAGAAGTGGAATCATGAATGTGTTGAATTATCTTAAAAACAGTAGTAAGAATATTTTAAAGTTAAAAAACATTCGAACAAGATGCTCCCAGGAGCCTGAATCGTTCACCTAGTTGAATTTTGCCTTTCAAAGGCAATAAATTTAACGAGTTGTCCAACAATTTTGACTCAAGAATCCTTTGGTAGGTCTTATCATAAGATCTTCTCAACAATTGAAAGTTTCTTTTAATCTATCATAGTTTTCAAGATATTGACTGAAAACTGTAAAAAAAAAAAAAAGGAGTCATTTTTGCCCTTTCAAGGGCAATAACTCTTACATGGAGTCATCTGACAACTTTCATCCCTGAAAACTTTTGTAGTCCTAATAATATGGATCATTTCAGCTATTGAAAGAATTTTGCTAAACCTAATGGTTTTGGAGATATATGCGAAAAAAACTACTGTCTGACCCCTATGTTCAATTTTTATTAACAGCTGCGATGTTTTTTGACAGATCAAAAGTCCTCACATCAGTTCTATGCAGGATACCCTACGAAACATTCCAACCAAGTTTGGTTTCATTTGATAAAGTAATTTCAGAGGAGGAAATTTTGACAGAAATAGCATTAAAAATAACAAAAAATCGTTAAAAGGGGGGGGCTCCTAGGAGCCTGAATCGCTCACCCAGTTGAAGTTTGCCTTTCTAGGGCAATAAATTAAACAAGAAGTTGTCCAACAATTTTGACTCAAGAAAACTTTGATAGGACTTATCATAAGGATCTTTTCAGTAAGTGAAAGTCTACATCTATCATAGTTTTCAAGACATTGGCTGAAAAAAGGGCAAAAACTCTTATATGAAGGCGTCTGACAAATTTTATGCCTGAAGACTTTTGTAGTCCTAAAAATGAGGATCATTTCAGCTATTAAAAGAATTTGGCTAGACCTAACAGTTTTGGAGATATATGCGAAAAACTACTATCTGACCCCTATGTTCTATTTTTAGTAACAGTGGCCATGTTTTTCGACGGATAAAAAAAACCACTTCAATTCTATGCAGGACACCCCAAGAAACACTTATACCGAGTTTTGTTTCAATTGGTAAAATAGTGTCAGATGAGAAACATTAAAAATAGCAAAAAAACTTTGAAAAAGGGCAATAACTCCAACATGGCTTAATACATTAAAATGAAAATTTGACCGCAGATAGATCTCATCATGCTAAACACTTTTACTTATTCAAAATTTGGCCAAAATTAACCGTTTTGGAGATATATGCGAAAAACTATTGTCTGACCCCTATGTTCTATTTTAGTACCGGCGGCCATGCTTTTCGACGGATCAAAAATTCCCACATCAGATTCATACCAAGTTTGGTCAAGTAGTTTCAGAGGAGAAGAGTATTGAAAAATTGTTAACGACTGACGACGAAAACACCTGAAAACGACAAAACAATAACACACAATACAAACAAAACATGACATGAAACCGATGACGCAGTTCGGCTCGGGTTTATTTTCCCATAATTCTTAATTTAATTGTGTGTTCGCGCTCTTACCATTAAATAGATCGTTCAGGTTGAAGCAATTATTCGTGTGCTATCATTACACGACGTACAATACGAACCAGAAGTACAATTACTGAATTAAGGTTCGAGTCGTGCTCTTGTGTAATCGACATTCATTGATAATATATAATTAAGACTAAGATTTCGTCAAAGCACAAATCAAACCTACATATATTTATTTTTGAAATAATAGTAAGCTTTACATTCATAATAAATATTCAGACCTATTGAGTACCCTTTTTGTTTTGTTTTAGTGTACGTTTCAGATTCTCTGGTTAAATGTCTGTATTGGTAGTTGTTTCTGTGTCGACGATTTCTGCCGTATTGCCCTGAAAAAAAGTTCTAGAATAGAGTAAATTATAAGTTTTAAAACACGCAGAAATACATTTCTTTATTCTTTTTAGTGTACGAGATATGAGTGTTATCAAATTTTCGAGATTAAGCAATAGTTCGCCTTGACAACTCGATCGCTTAAATACATGTGTCAACAAAAACATCATTCTATAACACTGGATCAAAAATGTTTGATATACAAATGTAGTGGGGAAAAATTACCCGAAATAAGACAATTAATACACTGTAACACACACATTAAATTAAATTATGTGAAATGTTTTAATAAAAAAAACTTACATATTGATGGATTCCCCCGTACACACAGTGACAGAAGCCTTCGTGGCAGATGGGCAGCCCTGTCAGACATCCACATTCTCTATGAGTTTGGCACCCTGGGAAATGATATAGCGAATAACATTAAATAAAAAGCAAAGCGTAACTAACACCTGATTGTTCTATATGTAATACATTATATCCTGGGAAATCGTGAGCTGCTCACGTGACTTACTTTGTTTGTTTGTTTGTTATATTGTTTATTATAAAGTCACCGACCACGAAGTGTTTTTACTCCATATTTTATTATTATCATTTTCCGTCACCTTTAAGCCGAAATGGTCGCCAAAATAAAAAAAAAAAGAAATGTAAAAAATATAACACATGTGAAGTATCTGGAAAACCTTAGTGACCAGGTGGTGGTACATTGGCAGAGTTTGGTATGCTAGACAAGAGAATACAAATAAAATTAAACGATATATCGCCTTATGACTTCTTTCGGCCATAATTTCAACATGCTCCACTCAGATGAAATGTGTTTTTTATAGTGAAAATGATATGCTTCTGTTTTTTGGTTTTTTTTTTGTTTTTGTTTTGTTTTTGTTTGTTTTTGTTTTTTTGCTGTTTTCTTCTAAATTTTCAAGTTTCCAATAGATCATTTAAAATGTGCTTCTTATTTGTGATTTATTATAAGGAACACTGAATGCTCCGACAGGGAAAGAAGGCTACTATTAATATGTTCAATGCATCATTAAAAAATATCCTAGCTCAGATATTTTCTTAAGTATAATGAGAAGAATTATATACTTACTGCCATGCCAAAAATGCTTTATTTCAGTTTCATCCTGTTTGGGAACTGGTGTCCCTGGTGAAAATAACAGAAGCAAAAATTTCAAAACAATCGCATGGTTACTTAGTGTGTACATAATTACCATCAGTTCAATGTTAAATGGTTTAATTAACCCAATTACAAAGAGAAAGAAACAAAAAAGTTATTTTTCTTTTATTTCAGTATATTATTATTATCTTCTTAGGATTGAACTGTGCGTCTTCATCTTACATCTTGTAAAGAGGAAGAGACAACAACCTGGTACACCGGCCCTATTCAGATGAATGTAGTTACGTTGTACAAAGTTTTACATAATATATATTTTTTAAATATCACAACGTATCAGTGGTGGATCCAGGGGCCGGGGGCCTTGGCCCCCTTAGAAAATTGCAATTTTTGAAAACTGTTGAAAAATTGTTAAAGATACCCGTAGAATACAGGATTTGAGGTTTGATCTTTCAAAAAGCATTCCCCCAAACCCCTAATAAATTCGGATAACTTCCTGATCCTCACCGATGATCCTGTCATGAATTTTTTTGCCCCTTTACCTAAAACTCTGGATCTGCCACTGCGTATGATCCATTAATGATATGTTTTATCAATTTTTATGCTCCCGTCAATTCATTTTTTTTTTTTTTTTTAAATTACGAAATGTCAAACTTGCCTCAATTAAATTTTTTATTTTCCTGTCATATTTCAAATGAATTAAAGCTTCTTCATCTAATCAAAAGTTTTTCGAAAATAGTTTCTTTATTTTTTATGTATTATACTGGTTGAGACCAACGAAGGAAATCTAATCGCGGTAAACTTTCAATCGCCATTTAAATTTAGATTTTTCTTCCGTGATATCCAGAAACTTTTCTCTTAATCTTTTTTATTGTCAAAGAGCAAATAACATTTTATGTCATGTAAAAAGTAAAAAAAAAAGAAGACAAATAATTAGGTCACTGTTTTTAATTTTTAAATACCCATTTTCATTAGTCGCGGTAGAATTGTTTTAGTTGAATGAGAATTGGTGAAATTTTTTTCATCAAATGGCAAATAAAGGTAGCTAGGTTGATTGCCTTTAAATAAAATCTTGTCGTCGACTTAAAACAAATAAGATTTACTATTTATTTTATACCAGAAAACTGGATATTATCTTGATAAAATTCACGACAGTACTACCTCAGAAATAAGTTTGGCGACATGTATACAATTTTTTTCTAATTTAAAATTTAAAAGTATGTTTATACAACTTACTGCCTAAGAAAAAAATTGACATCCCACTAGTAAACAAAGATAAGGTATATCAATAGGTTAAATACCTTCATTGGATCCGAGAAACATCAACATAAAACAGCTGAAAACTAGAAGTCTCTGCATGATAGTTTGTTATAACAATGTCAGTCGATCCTGGGTTTACGAATCAACTGTTCCTGTTATCACCGAAATTGTTAAAGGATCAATGTGGGGTTCCGGATAAGTAGATTGGGTAAATCCAAAACATCCGAGGTCGAAACAATAAAACTGTGTATACGTCATGACTGTGTCAAATCATTTAAAGAGTTAGGCAGTTTTTAATAAGTTTTCCATTTAATACTTAATTTGGTTAATTAAGAGTAACGTACGTGCAGCATTTCCCACTTTTTCCTCGTTGAATCCGATATTCCATCTTAAATTGGTAACTCCCGTTCCACCACACAGTAATAAAGAGAATGGGACAGTTAATTTGTACATGAAGCTAATTTGTGGGTAGTTCTATATGTTCAACGAACTATCGTTTCTAAATTTGAAATGTCTACTGTTCTTTTCTATTATTTTAGTTTTATTGTAAAACTTTTCAATGTTGATAATAGTAAACATTCCTTTAATTTACAGATAGCTTACTCGTGAAAGTGAATGTATTCATGTTTTGTTAGTTTAAAATAAATATGAGACTTTATAATTTTTACATAGATATATCCCTGATTTTTTTTATTGTTAGCATCCAGTTCGTTCTTTTCTTAAATTGTGTTTAAAATGAGACAGATATCATCGAAACAGACACCTCGTTCAGTTTATTGGTAATAAAGTCCACTTCGCTTTATTAAGTTTTCTGAGTTAAATTATATCAATGACTTCATTTGTCATACGCGATTTGACAATTTAAAAAAAAACTGGTTACTTGTACGTGTCTCTTAGAAAGAGCTTGTAAGCATTTGAATATATATCTTAGGGTGAAGATTACAATCAATTATTCCTTCAATCAAACTTTTTCAAGAGCCATCCAACAGGTTGTAAATTTTCACAATTTAAGATTCAATTTAAAATCAAAGAGATGTGAGGATCCCGAACGCTTTGTCCAATTGTACGAAGTTATTATTTATCTAACTTGAGGTCTATCTGGAAAGTACTTAAGGCATTGTTTGGGAGAATCAACAAACTTCGATGACAGTTTATCAAAATAAAATATAGCAGGATGGACAGACTGTTGAAAAAGTCACAAATATGGTTTATAAGTTATTTCAATTTGGACATTTTGAATTGCTGTGCATAATTTATTCCGTGGGAAAATTGACTGCGGGTTTAGTATACACTCCCTGATCCCACGTAATGTCGTACGTTTAAAGTCGCTAAAATATTCCAAGGATTTCAGTAACGTACTAGAAAATACTTTAGACTCCTACTCTCACGTCGGCAACATATAAGAACAGTTACTGTGGTCTTAAAAATCCATTTTTCATTAACTGCCTATCATATGTAATCTACAGAAAATTAAAATAGTTTATAGTGGTAAATTAGTCAACTTGAAATGCAGTTTCAATTCCCCTTTGGCCTGAATACAGCCATACACTGCTACAGCATTGAAAACCTGCAGCCCTTTTCACAAAAAAATCGTAAGAGTAAAATTAGTCGTAAGTTGTGACGTCATAATACTTAACTCCGATTATAAAAATCTTAATTACAAGTTTATACACATGTATTTTGTTTGTTTGTACTGTTTTGTTGTTGGTTTGTTTCATATAAATATAACAAGAATATGTATGGTGTATATGTCATAGAGACAACAACCTCACCGGGATGAATATATCAGCCCAATGCCACCCATTGGTCTTCAATTAACGTCGAAACAAGACATAGATAGGCCAGAAATTCTGGATTTGGGACAGGCGCAAAACAAAAAACGACGGGGTTAAAGTACATTGGCGTGATCACAAACCCCTTTAAAATCTGACCACTGTAGAAAAAATATTACACAACCAAACACACCTAAAAATCAATAAAAAGGTATGAGTCCCTTGTTACAACGGAAATAAAGAAACTTAATATAAATTACACAAATGTACAAACTGTGGACTACTAGCAGCTGACTGACCTGCCAGCTCCAGACCAGTTTAAACCTGCAAAAAATATGTTTAGCTCATTTTTTTCCATTTTTCCATTTTTGTCGGTTTTTGTGTGTGCTTTCAGTGTGTGTGTGTGTGTGTGTGTGTGTGTGTGTGTGTGTGTGTTAATCGTTACAGTGGGTAATGGATGCTTATTGTACATTTATCGCGTTAGTATTGTGTAGTTACTGTCTAGACAAAAAAAATTATCAAGGAAAGAAGAAAAGGGAGAACTTGAATACATGTAAAGTCAATCAAGTAATAGGAGTTTTTGTGAGCAATTTAGTGAATGTCTTAATATTATAACAATAACTGGTCGACTTGTACAAATTCGATCTCTTTTTCTTTCTTGTACTTTTATATTGCCATTTTTTAATAAATGAATGCAATATCTTTCTTGTGTGATTGATAATCTCATGCCCTATATAAATCAGGGACTTTATATCATACTACTATACACTCCCTGACTAGTTATACATATGATTGGATAAAATCTTATCTTTTCTTTTCTGTTGATATTGTGGCTAGTCATCAGTTATGTTTTGGTGGTAAAACCATGCACTTTTTTCATATATACATACTCGTTCAGTCGGAGATTTTTAAGTCCCTGACTCTGCCGGTGGACTCATTTTAATATCGTATTTGCTTGCAGGAAATTCAATGACAATGACACAAATCGTACAAATTATTTGACGTCTTGTGCATAGTTGTTAGTTATTCCAAACTTCCTTTGATTCTACAATTCTCCCTTTTCTATTTGGATATTGTCCAACCCGAATTATTATTGGTATGGGATGAGTAACCAAGGGGAGGAAGTAGTCTTTAGAATGGTAACAAGTCAAGTCTCACCAAGACAAGTCGCCCACTCCCACAAGACAACTCGCCCACTCCCACAAGACAAGTCGCCCACTCTCAAGACAACTCGCCCACTCCCACAAGACAAGTCGCCCACTCCCACAAGACAAGTCGCCCACTCCCACAAGACAAGTCGCCCACTCCCACAAGACAACTCGCCCACTCCCACAAGACAAGTCGCCCATTCCCACAAGATAAGTCGCCCACTCTCAAGACAACTCGCCCACTCCCACAAGACAACTCGCCCACTCCCACAAGACAACTCGCCCACTCCCACAAGACAAGTCGCCCACGCCCACTCTCAAGACAACTCGCCCACTCTCAAGACAACTCGCCCACTCACACAAGACAAGTCGCCCACTCCCACAAGACAACTCGCCCACTCCCTCAAGACAAGTCGCCCACTCCCACAAGACAAGTCGCCCACTCTCAAGACAACTCGCCCACTCCCACAAGACAACTCGCCCACTCCCACAAGACAAGTCGCCCACTTCAAGACAAGTCGCCAACTCCCACAAGACAACTCGTCCACTCCCACAAGACAAGTCGCCCACTTCAAGACAACTCGCCCACTCCCACAAGACAAGTCGCCCACTTCAAGACAAGTCGCCCACTCCCACAAGACAAGTCGCCCACTTCAAGATAAGTCGCCCACTCCCACAAGACAACTCGCCCACTCCCACAAGGCAACTCGCCCACTATCTAACTTATGTTATCTTATTGGTTTAAAAAGTTTACTCAAAATATGAAATGAATGAATATTTACGCATCTGAAAACGTAAATTCAAGTCTATAGATCTCTAATTTTTCACATCATTTTGTGGTTATTTTATGAAATTGTCCTAGATTGTATCGTGTTATAATGTTCATATGCTTCATTGTAATTCTTATCTACAGTGGTTGACGGCAATTTTTTTGTTTGTGCCGATCTGTTCATGATACGGCAAAATGAAGAGAAATTCGTATTTAAGTTTAAATACATTTTTTTTTCAGGAGATACATTATTTAATGGCAAATAATTAACAAATACTTTACAACAACAAAGACGTACAAAACATAGATATAAACGAGTCTAAGTCTTCAATGACCGCCGTAGATATTTCCACACTTGATGATGTTTTACGCCCGAGCAGCACATAAAGGCTATATACGGGATAGATGCTATGAAATTCTTTAAGTAAATAGAAATATAGACTTTGTGTTAATTCAGTACTTTAGAAATATTAATTTTGCAGGAATGTATATGAGTAAATATCAATCTATTAGGAGAAAGACAGTGTAATATAAATTGCTTTTATTTGTTGATGAAAAAAATCTGTCACTGGCGAGTTGTGACTACCTGTGCCAAAAGTTCTGTGCTGCCTTCTTCTACAAGTAATACATGTTAGTACTTCTTGACGTGGTCGAAGGTCTTCGTCGCAGACTAACCAAGGAGTAAGTTCATTTTATTTTGTTACATAAAATGCTTTTATATTTTGATTGGGCGACTTGTCATTAATGAGGGGGGACTTGTTTTTATGAAGTGGACGACTTGTCTTGGGGGCGACTTGACTCGCATTCTTTAGAATGTTGTTATCGTTCTTGGTCCAAATTAGATGGCGCTTCTGTGTAAGGAAGAATAACTGCAGTATTCGAAATGGCCGGTGAAGTTGTTGTCGACGCTCTTCCTTATTTTGACCAAGGTTACGATGAAACGGGAGTCAGAGAAGCAGTAAGATCTTTAGTATAGAACGTACCATGCTGTTAAAAAAATGTATATCTCTTGCCCAGGTTCCCTCAACGCCTGCTCACTTCTATATAGTTCTACTTGTCTATAGGTCTCAGTATCGTATTAATTTTCCCATAGACTTCTATAGTGAAGTGCATATTAATAGGATTTTTAAAAAAATATGTAAATTGATTCAATAAAACTTTCACTTATGTAGCATTTCTAAGGACATGTGAAAAAATAATTTCCCGCAAAGAAAATAGGGTGAGTCCACGAAGATCGGACAGAAAAGTAGTCTTGAACTATAAATAGCCATTTTCCCTACTTTCACTTTCGTTTTGCACTCACCTAACCAACCTTTTCAGTGGAACATTTTTATGATATTATGTTAGATTTTCTTTTAAAAAAGTTCTTCATCTTACAGTGTGATGTTTGCTCTATTTTTTAAGTCATTGTTCATGTCTTTTGACAAAACATTAGTTTGTAGAGAGGCAAAAAGAAAATGCACTATATTTTTATGGCATCCATGTTTTGACGTACACCTGCTCAGGGATATGCAATACGATACTGGTACCTATTACTAATAAACATTTCAATATAATCCTAAAAGTTGTTGTTTTTCTGCTAGAGTATTCATTTCCATACTGAAAATTCAGAATATCATTGCCCTGCTACAAACATGAGTTTTCTATTAAAATTCTTATATAGGTACCCTATTCCAGGCATGAGACTAATATCTCAGTGTTAGCCAGAAAATATTACTTTTGATAAAAAGCTGCTGCATTAGTCAAGCTAAGCAAATTTGTGGTTTATTCTGACATGGTAGATACATGAGCTGTACTATGAGTTCCAAATCATTATTTAATCCCCACTTGTGACTTCCATATATGGAAATATTAATATTCGAACCTCCTTTTTTGTC
Source organism: Perna viridis (assembly GCA_037379345.1). Classification (NCBI taxonomy): domain Eukaryota; kingdom Metazoa; phylum Mollusca; class Bivalvia; order Mytilida; family Mytilidae; genus Perna; species Perna viridis. The sequence goes on along the minus strand of CM074522.1, from coordinate 7,279,051 downwards.
TTTAACTCAAGGGAGCCTCTTGTTTAAAGTAAAGTATAATGACTGGTACAACCAACTGTTTTAAACTATAGATATGGTCATTTCAATTATAATAAATCCAAAAAAAATTATACCAATATCATAGTTTTAAAAAAATATAGCTTTTCATATGCAGAAATTACAGATTTTAAGCCATTTTGGTACCCCAGGCAGATACAAAAGGACCTCAGTATGACAGGAAAAGGACTTTTTCTTTAAAACAGATAGCTATGATGCAAGAAAAATAGTTTATTGGTATAAATATTATAATAACAACTGTCTGCTTTAGATACTTTTTGAAAAAATTCAGTTTTTATATGAAAAAACACCTTCATTTTTCTTGCCGCATTAGAATCTGTCCATTTGAACCACTAAAAAAAAGCCCACTAAAAAATTAGCTGTTGACTTTTGTGACATTTCTGTGTTTAAATCAACCACACAGTTATATGGCAACTCATTTTAGCTATTTATTTGAAAGAGAAACAAAAAATAAAAAAAATATTCATTTTTTCATATATAAGAGGCAATGTATGGAAAATGACTATTTTCAAGTCCTAACCACATACTTAAAATGTGTTGTAACTTGAAAACTATCCTTTATGCAGGAGTATTACTTGCTTTAGGTTACATGAACATAGATATGCTCATCATAAACAGTCAAGATAATAATTTTATTGAACTGATATTATACAAATTCATGAAAACAAAATGCATTTCCAAATTTGGTTAAGATTAACCATAAATGCAAAAAACCAGAGCTACCATAAAAAATCAGGTTCAAAAGTTGGCTAATTCATCTTAAAAGTGTTACCTGCATTGGGGTACTACTTTTTCAGCTGGTAAAGACCACTTGCTGAATATCCAACTTTACTTGAAAAACTGGCTTACTAGGTCTCAGTATCGTATTAATTTTCCATAGACTTCTATAGTGAAGTGCATATTTTTAGGATTTTTAAAAAAATATGTAAATTGATTCAATAAAACTTTCACTTATGTAGCATTTCTAAGGACATGTGAAAAAATAATTTCCCGCAAAGAAAATAGGGTGAGTCCACGAAGATCGGACAGAAAAGTAGTCTTGAACTATAAATAGCCATTTTCCCTACTTTCACTTTCGTTTTGCACTCACCTAACCAACCTTTTCAGTGGAACATTTTTATGATATTATGTTAGATTTTCTTTTAAAAAAGTTCTTCATCTTACAGTGTGATGTTTGCTCTATTTTTTAAGTCATTGTTCATGTCTTTTGACAAAACATTAGTTTGTAGAGAGGCAAAAAGAAAATGCACTATATTTTTATGGCATCCATGTTTTGACGTACACCCGCTCAGGGATATGCAATACGATACTGGTACCTATAGCTTAGTTAGTTTACTCAGACTCAGTCAAACAGACTACTGGTTTGCGTTTTGAAACTTGACAAGGTTCTAATCGAGTGATTGACGGTTGAAACTACTTTAAGACAGGTGTCAGTGGAAATATCGACTCAAGAAAAAAGTGAGTGCTGTTTGACTATTAGATACTCCAGTCCAGCAGTGCCAGAGGTTGTCTGGCAAGCTATTTTCTGACTTGGTGCCATCCCAACCTGTGGCAGTTGAAAGCCATTACAAATAAGAATAAGCTAAACATGTAAAGAAGTTTAACCCACCGTAAATCAAGCAATATAAATCCAGAATTTTTGTTAAATACCTAAAAAACATTTGTAATGTCAGTTATCAAATTAACCAGCCAGTTTGAATTAGGTCACTAATTTTACAGAATTCAATTTATTTTTAACAAAAGGAACTTAAAAGTTGGTAAAGGCAATTCGTTGGTTAATTTAATATTTTAGTATTGCTAGTTTTAAAATCCGTAATTTTATCAACCGGATGAACACATTCAAAAGGTTGAAAACCAAACATAAAGTTCATTTAAACTGCTTTTACAAAGGATTTCCAGGATTGCTGGATTTTTTTCATCAGGTAGATCATTTGTTTTTATTCAGTTTAGTCACTTTCCCCTGTGTAATGGTAAAGAAACTGTATAAGATGTTTTAAATAGTAAATATTTTACTATAATTTTGCCGATTTCAAAGAACTTTAGAACGAGCGGTATGTAATATGGCACTCGGAGGTAAGAGGTTGGGATATGTAGGAACGGAATTCCAACCTCTTGCGTTCATGTGGGAGTTAGACTATGGAGTGTTAGATCGACAAATGAACAAGTACATTTGTACATGTATAAGCTAAGTAAAACTACTCACTGTGGATACATAATTGGTTCAAAGTTCAGACTTGCAAATGTCAATTTTCAAATAACCATTATGTTATACCGAATATCATGTGTGTACAATACCTCAAGTTAAAAAATGTTTATGCATGTACTTAAACAATATTCTGTTTTTATTGTAATCTTGAATGTATGGACTGCCGTTACATGTAGTTCACTGTTCAACCTTCTGGAACAATATGTTCACTGTCAAAATATGCCAATTCAGAGGTCAGTGGGTGCATGAACCCTAGAATACATGTTAAAACTTGTGGGTATGTTGAACCTATCGTACCAAGACTGCTTTCCACTTTTACTGATGTGATAATCATCAAGGTAGCCATGATTTCTTCTGACCCTGTCGCCCTCCTTTTTTCAAATTGACACATCAATATTCAAATAAATAAGAGTGTTGCAGGGTCAGGAAAAATATGGTCAATATGGACATAATAAAGAGGAGGGTTGTTGGTCTGAGTAAGATGTAATTTGGAATACATATTTCATTATCCAAACAACAAAGTGTCCACAGAGTACTTTCTCATTTTTATAAACCAATAAATTACCAAAATCAAAGGAGCTTATATTTTTTAATGAAAAAAGATGTAAATACTTGTGGCACACTTTTAATAATTAAATAATAGACAATGTTTTTAAACAACAAACTACATGTATATCAAAGTGAGTTATTAATCCGATAATAAATCAGTTGATAATGGTTTAAATTGAATTAAACTAAACCTTATAAGTTGAATTTGTTTGAAAAATTATTTATTTATTTATTTAGGTTACTGTATCTACCAATGTACCAACCTTAGCACATGTTTTTTGGTATTTTTTCTAGATTTTAGTGGAGTTTGAGTTGCTCATTTACTTTCGTTACTTTGTATGTATTGTTTTGGTTATTTTATGTTCTTTGTTGTGTTTGTCTGTTTTCCATCTCTTGTCTTTGTCCCTGGATTACATTCTTTTGATTTCCACTAGAATCTTGGTTCCTTTGATTACTCTTGACTTCTATGAAATACTGCTGAACTGTCATTGTTTAGTTGAGCACTATTTAAGTCAAGAAATTCTTTAATGAGTGCCTATATAAAATGATTTGACCTACCTACGTACAGTGCCCTGTTTTTTATTATCTGTGTAACAAACTTTATGAGACATGTATTTTTTTTGCCTTATTTCCTAGCCAGCTTGAAATGCAGAATTCATATTGCATGCTGTTTGGAACAATATTGAAGAAACATAGAAAAAATTTAATGCAGACTTTTTTAGTGTTTCCTTTTAATTAGCTTTTCTTATTCTTTTACTATATTTTACAGGCTCTTGCTCTTGTTGAAGAGGAGACTAGAAGATATCGTCCAACCAAAAACTACTTAGAATACCTGCCTCCACCAAACTATAACCAATTTGAGGTACATTACAGGGTTTGACACTAACTATATTTATTTGGTGGTCAACAGGACTACTTCAGAGGTAAAACAGGTAGTCCGCAAATGGTAATGATGGTTCTGTTCATAGATCTTAGCAAAATTTAGATAGCCCATAGGACTACCATGAGAATTTTCAAGTAGTCCTCTCCAAAATTTGGGTGGCACAGGACTACCGGACTACTGTTAGTGTCGATTCCTGCATTTGTTATATTTTAAGTGGGAGTGGATAATGACAGCTGCAATGTAGTTGTGTCTATTTAAGATTTAAAAAATGACCCAGTCAATTATGCCAGAATGAGTGAAAATTGCCATTTAAACATGAATATTTCAATGGCAATTTTCACTCATTCTGACATAATTGACTGGATCATCTCTTATATGATAGATACACTGTATATCAACATATTTAGTTTGATTCATTGTCTTCATGGTCTTGGATCAACTGTTCATAAAATAAATTTGGTTTTTAAAATGATTCCTGAATCTTTAACTGGAATGGAATTAAATGCACAAAATTAATTGCACAATAGAACATTCTCTATTTCACGACTTGCATTGTACATTGTAAAATTAAAGAATATTTTTATCTTATTATTTGAGGAATGACTTGTATTGTTTTTTGTTTATTGGAAATACCCCAATGTCCAAGGTGCACACTAAATAATTTGCTTAATATGTGTGTTTCCTATTACATGTCATTTCAAAACAGGATAGGTATATGTAAGTGGTTTTTTGTTTGTTTGGGTTTTTTATGGGGTGGAATGTACAAGGACATGATATGTTGACACAAAACTGACTTGTTTATTCAGACTTCTGTGAAAACCTCCAGCCATGTTGAACAGTTTTCCAGGCAAAGAATACTGTTTCCAACGCTGGTATTTGTTGAACCCCAGACTTGTTTTAACCCACAAGTGTGCCTTCATTGTTGTTTTTTCAGATTTTTTATTTTTCCCCTAAAATTGTGAAAAAAAGCTCAGAGTTGTTATTTTGGCAGCTAAATATTGGGTAAGTCAGGTGTCTGGAAACACTTTTTTTTTGTTTTGGCCTTATTTCAAATGGACAGAAAAATACAATAGTCATTCCTTATTATTTAACTTTAGTATCACAGTCACATAATAAAATTTATGAGATGATAGACAAAACTTTGTTTCAAATCTGTAATCATGTAACAGAATATCTTAAATTATTTCCACTCACACTGTATGGTGGTACAATTTTATGTTAGTTTCAGATACACATTTTGAGATGCACATTAAATATAATTTTGTAAGATTTTACCATAAACTACATTTATATATGTATTGTTTTGACTATAATATCATACTTAAAAAGCCTTTTGGCTGAGAAATTCTTTAAATGACAGCATCCTTCCTTTAAAAATGATAAGACACAAGTATGTATATTTGTATTACAGATTTAATTACCCAAAGATAAACTCTGAAAACAGACATTTCCCTGTTTAGAAATAATGCATATTCTCCACAATACAAAGGTGATTCAGGCACAATGCCCTATTTGTGGGCCCTCTTGTTAAAAAAATTGGTTGAAATGATGGTTGAAAAGCACAGAAGTTTGACGGTGCACACGCTTTGGTCAGTCAACATTCTCTCTTGTTCTTCTAATCCTGTATCCACTCCTGCAATATACAACCTACATGTACTTGTACCTAAGATCTTTTAATTTCCAAAATCTTGTTATTCCAAAAACATACATATCATAAAAAACAACAAAACCACAGATATACTGTTTCTCTTTGGGTTTGTTGGTCCCTTATGAAATAAAAGTTTGGGGTCTCTTTTCAGACAGAAATTATGAAGGCTGAATATGAGAGGATGCAGTCTCGATTACCCATGGAGATGCTTAATATGAAAAGGTAAAGCAGGGGTCGCGCTGGCCTTCGCCAATGTTGCAATTTGTGATTTTTTATTTTATCTGGCAACAAAAATAGCCAGTTGCCGATTTTCTTGGCGCCTAGGTTTTGTATATTCAAATTGACAGGAAGTTTATCAGCAACGGATATTCTCTCTTATTAAACAAATGTGTTGACACCTGATCAGAGTTAATTTACTATGACCAATTTACGACTGAAGGCAATTAAAGGTAATTAGACCAGGCGACTGGACTGACAATATCCCCATGGGAGGTGTCAATCAAATGTAAATATATTACTGAGCCAATCAAAACTCTCATCATCTGGTCAAAGGTAAACACAATTAAGCCCATGTGCACGTGGCTACACACAAGTTTCACAGCCCTATTTAACCATGTAATACATTCAGAAACGGACTTACCTAATAACAGAATAAATTAAATCTAATTAACAATGATTATCCCATTAGGAAGTGTCTAAATACTTCGAAATGAAAGAATTGATAAAAGAAAATGGATAACATTTGTTTACACTTTTGCCATGTGACTTTTTTGGCGGGAAAATCAGTAACCAAATAGAATGGGGATTCCCAAAATCTAATTAAGGAAATGCTATTCAGGTATCAAGATAATTAAACAAGGACACAATTAATGGTCCATGGTACAAACTGTAGTTTGATAGAAATTTTATCTCATGAAAAAAAGAATCAAGTTTGTTAAAAATAATAAAAAAAAGTAAATTATATTGTGTTCGATGAATTGGACCATAAAGGACACTGGTGAACATGTTTTAAAATCAGGGACTGTATGAGAATAGTAATATAGTCTTTGATAAAAGTAAAATACCTGTTTTTGGAGTAGTACTTAATATTTTATGCAAATGAAAGTGACAGACTAGAGCTAAAAACCTGCTTCATCTGCTTCATACATGCATCAAGAGTGAATCTGGGGTACATGTATGTCATGAATGGAGAGGTTATTTTGATGAATTGACAAAGATAATTCATTAGTAAACTTAATTCTGTCTTTTTTTTTTAAATTGTAATTTTTTTGGCACCCTTTGGCTCTAATTTCTGAAAACTGGCGACAAAAAATGGCAGCTGATGATTTTTCTGGCGACAAAATTTTGGAAGCCAGAGCAGCCCATGTAAAGATATATCAACGATAAAGTGATAGCTGTAATAAATGTCCCTTCTTGACTTATTGACATCTTTAAAAAAATACAACCTTAATTTATTTTAATATAAACATCATTTGTCTATTTAAAGTATCTTTAGAAAGAAAGACAAAAGATACACATACCTTTATAGAAAATAAGTATTCATTCTTAGCCTTGAAATTACAAGACAAAAATGGGAATCATAGAGATGGTATATACAGATTCAGTGTAGAAACATTAATGTCATTTAATCCTGTATGTTTTTTATCCTTTATTGCAGATATGAGTTGCCACCTCCTCCAGCTGGTAAAATGACTGATATTTCAGCTTGGAATGAGGCTGTAGAAAACTCCCAGGCGCAATTAGAACATCAGTCACTCAGGTTGGTGAACAGTCTGATGACATGATCAGACAACTAGAATAGTTTCAATAGTTGCTTATGAAGAGGGCATTATCATGATAAATTGTCCAAGCGACAGTGTTTTTGCCTGAAATGGTGATAATACCTCCAGCTGTATGCAAAGGCATTATCAGTCTATATCATTTCCCAGCCATCTGTTCTGACTGAAGTTATTTATTACATTCTTTCAATGGGCAGAGGAAAACATCAATGAATTTGAAAGGGGCTATGTTCACCTATATTTTGGGTGCTGGTTACACTGGTATTTGTTTGATTTATTTTGAGACAAGCATTTTTGGTATTGTATAGATGACTTTCATACATTGAACTGTTTTTTATTATTCCCCACATCTTTAAAAAAAGGACAGGATAATTTCCAAGTGAAAAGGGGCAATTTAGCACATATAGAGGCAAATATAAAGGTACATGCATGCAGTAACATCTTCATAGGGAAAATTGACAAAAAAAGGAAAAGCACTTATATGGAACATGGTGCCTGCTCCCACCCCAAATTGTTTGCGAGGAACACTATTAATTTATCAAGTGTTCTAGAAGTTACCTTATATAAGAGCTATTGGTACTTATCATAAAGAGAATTTATTTCATTTTAACAGAATCTTGAATTTGGAGTTATTATCAGAATATGGTTCGAATGCATGGAAATCTTACAATACAGTACTTTCACAGATGGTTGAACAGGCCCAGAAACAGCTACAAGATCTCAGGTAAGTCACATTAGATATGATCTTAGGTAAGTCTTGTTATACAGGATCTTAGATAAGTTTTAATACACAAGATCTAGGAAAGTCTTATTAGACAGGATCTTGGATAAGTTTTATTAGACAGGATATTAGCTCAGTCTTATTAGACAGGATCTTAGGGAAGTCTTATTAGACAGGATCTTAGGTAGGTCATAGAACGTAGGATCTTAGGTAGGTCTTATTAGAAAGGATCTTAGGTAGGTCATAGTACGTAGGATCTTAGGTAGGTCTTATTAGACAGGATCTTAGGAAAGTCTTGTTACACAGGATCTTAGGTAAGTCTTATTAGAGGGGATCTTAGGTCAGTCTTAGTAGACAGGATCTTAGGTCAATCTTATTAGATAGGATCTTAGGTCAGTCGTAGTAGATAGGATCTGTGTTAAGTCTCAGGTAAGTCATTATGCCCAGTGGTTAGTTTCACAAAATTGATGGTAAGTGTAGTGGTCCTAAATATTTGAACAATACAATGTAATGATTTATGATCATATACTTGTAGCTTTTAAAAATGAAGGGTTAGTACCAATGGTTGATTTCACAAAAAGTCGTAGGTGTAAAATCAGTCGCAGGATATGATAACATAACTTACAGCTAATTTTACACAAGTTTACAACTTTTTGTGAAAAGGATTGTAGTAAGTCCACCAAATGAAAACAAAAAAGTCCTTGGTAAATCATCTGTTTAAATGATTGAAGGTTCCAGGACCTATTTGCATATAAGCGCAGGTGAAATAGTGATGAACATATCATAGATGAGGAAAATTATGTCTGTAAAATGTTTCTATTCAGGATGTATTATTGACTAAACACTGACATCTGTAATACCTCAGGTACACAATATCTGATTCACATCTGGCCCTATTCGGCTCTCATTGATACTTTTTGTTCTGACTTCAAAACTGCAGTTCTTCTGTATATCAAAGATAGCTTACATGTATGGCCCTTGCATCCTTTCCAATTTGAAACCCTGTATTTTTAGGTCATTGTAGTCAGTTCTTGTACACCTAAAGCTTGTGTAGTTATTAAGGGTAACCATGGCTACAGGGAAGTCAAAGTGTCATAGAACAGAAATATCAAACACTAACAAAATGAAAAATATACACAATACTAAAAGTAAACAAGCATCCCAGACTTGTCCCCCTCAAAAAATGGATGAGTTGTACTGATAGGGTAAGCTGGTATGACATAGTCATTTGGTTTTGCTGGCTTTTAAAGTTCAGTTTATCATGTACAAATGTTCTAATAACTCCTGTACTTACTTACTTATCCTCTTTGCATCCAGAAGTGCTTAAGGCTGTAACCAGGGAACTCCAAGCACCTTGGTCTTTGACGTTTTCTCCATTTCTCCCCACATCTTTCCAATACTATTAATCTCATTGGTCATTGTTCTTTGCCAGGTTTCTTTGCGTTTATCCTGTTTTGCTTGCTATCAGCTGGTGTCTATTTTGTAGAAACTTGCAATGTTATTTGGGTCACTTCTAATTACATCGAATCTGGTTTATGATGCTAATCTGACCTGATTGCTTATTTTTCTTGGACAATAGACTTTAAATATCTTCCATAGGCTTTTGGTTTGCAATCCTGTGAGTAAATGTATCAATTTTCCCAAGGTACTAATATATGCTATTTTAACAGTGGACAAATAAGCGTGAAAAATAATGCTTGTGAAATTGATTTTGTACTCTATATAAGAGTAATCAAGGGAACTAAGGTTATAGCGGTAATCAAAAGAATGTAATCCAAGGACAAAGACCAGACATGGAAAACAGACATACACAACAAAGAACATAAAATCATACATACAAAGTAACAAAAGCAAATGAGCAACTCAGACTCTACTAAAAACTAGGAGCTTAACTATTTTTATTTTTTTGAAACCAGGAATATTTATTCCTGCAGAAAATGTTCTCTTTACAGAATCTGTGAAAATTAACAACCCTGAAAATAAATGTGTATACAGTAATGAGGATATTCAGTTAATATCTTTGTTTCATTGTAGAAAGAAAATTCAGGAAATCAACTGGCAAAGAAAACATGAACAGACACAAGCTGGAGGCAAACTGAAAGAGTTGGAAGAAAGGTATGACAATCCTATATATTAACTAGTTACCAACAGAACCTGTTATAAGTAAAGTTACTATGTCAGAATAAATAATTATGGCATTTATTTAAAGTGAACTTGGTCTAACCCTCAATAAACAAGACAGGTCTTGGTGAACTTTGTATTCAATGAGGTAGAATTAATATTAGATTATTTAATATTTTTTCAACGAGAGGGAGTTTCTCATGCTTATCTTGTCAAGCAAGACGAAAAGAGCATGAGAAACTCCTGCGAGTTGAAAAAATATTTAATGATCTGTTATTGCTGTTTTGCTGAATTGTAAGGTATTAGTTTTCTTTTATTTTCAGTTTTCTTGACCTAAATATGTAAGGTTTATAAGAACTGCAAAATTTTCTTTCGGACTTTTTTTCAGCGACATGATACGTGGTGTCACGTATGTTTTGCAGCTGTGATACACATTTGAAAAAAATCGGTTAACTATGATGATCAGGTTTAAAATTTGTTAAATAATTTTGGGATTTATTCATTTCTAATCGGGTAAGTTAATGTATTTAATCATTTTTCATCGTCGACTAGAAAATATTGCCACAAATTAGCCGTTATTTCATACGCAGTAAACAAACAGATGGTTATTCGGATCGTCAAATATTCCTACGCTATTGCTTGTATGTCACACGAGAACATAGACACTAGCGATAATTTTCATTCTCACTCGACTGGCGTGAGATTGAAAATTATCGTATAGCAAAATCAAAGGGATTTTAAACATTAATAGTGATAATACAATAGTATACATTGTGCCAACTTGTCTAACTTGTGCCATTATGCTCTGGTAGAATGAATATAACACTCAGCTTCAGTACGTGTATGTGTTTGACACTAGGTAGGTACCAGAGATATTTTTATATGAAGGTCTTATTGAATGACCTGTTCAATTTAGAATTCAGTCATTTAGATGAGGATAAGACTAACTTTTATTAATTTTTATTACAGTTGGGTTGGGCTTGTCAGTAAAAATTATGAAATAGAAAGAGCATGTGTGGAAATAGAAAGAGAAATTGAAGAAATGGAACAAAAAAGAGCCAGAAAGGTAAACATTACACCTGACCAATGACATATATGTATTTAACTTTTTAGGTTACTGCATGAATGAAGGTGTCTATTTAAATGAACACACAGAGTTAAAGCTCCTTTTTTAGCTCTTCTGGCCAAAGGCCATGTGAGCTATTGCCATCACTTGGCATCCGTCGTCGTCGTTAACAATTTTTCAAAACTCTTCTCCTCTGAAACTACTTGACCAATTTGAACCAAACTTACTTTGAATGTTCCTTAGGGTATTGTGCATAGAACTGATGTGGGGATTTTTGATCCATCGAAAAACATGGCCACTGTTACTAAAAATAGAACATAGGGGTCAGACAGTAGTTTTTTTGCATTTATCTCCAAAACTGTTAGGTTTAGCTGATTCTGACTGGGATAAAAGTGTTCAGCATGTTGAGATCTATCAGTGGTCAAAATTTTGTGAAAATTTGTTGACCCATGTTGGAGTTATTGCCCTTTTTGGACGTTTTTTGCTGTTTTTAATGTTATTATTTTGAAAAATCTTCTCCTCAGAAACTACTTTATAGAATTCAATAAAAGGTATTTTTGTTTTAAAGAGCATCCTTAACAAAATGACCATTTGGATTTTGATCTATTATAAAGCATGGCCGCTGTTACTAAAAATTGAACAATGGGGTCAGACAGCAGTTTTTTTCATATATCTCCAAAACGGTTAGGTTTAACCAAAATCTGATAGAGTTAAATTATTCAGCTTGAAGAGATCTATCTGTTGTCAAATTTTGGTGAAAATTTGTTGACCCATGTTGGAGTTATTGCCCTTTTTGGACATTTTTTTCTGTTTATGATGTTATTACTTTAAAAAATCTTCTCCTCAGAAACTGCTCTACAGAATTCAATGAAAGTTGGTATTGTGGTTTTAAAGGGCATCCTTAACAAAATGACCATTTGGATTTTTGGTCTGTTATAAAGCATGGTGGCTGTTACTAAAAATTGAACATTGGGGTCAGACAGCAGATTTTTGCATATGTCTCCAAAACAATTAGGTTTAACTTAAATCTGACATGGGGGTAAAATTATTCAGCATGAAGAGATCTATCCTTGGTCAAATTTTGGTGAAAATTTGTTGACCCATGTTGGAGTTATTGCCCTTTTTGGGCGTTTTTTTTTTCTGTTTATGATGTTATTACATTAAAAAATATTCTCCTCAGTAATTGCTCTACAGAATTCAATGAAAGTTGACATTTTTGTTTTATAGGGTATCCTTAACGCAATGACAGATTTTTGATCGCTGAAAAAACATGGATGCCATTTCTAAAAATAGAACAATGGGGTCAGACAGCAAATTTTTACATACATCTCCAAATCTGTTAGGTTTAGCCAATAGCTTTCAATTGCTGAAATGATCCTTATTATAAGGCTTACAAATGTGTCCAATGAATCAAGTGGAGTCAAAATTTTCTGCCAACTCCTTGTTAGAGTTATTGCCCTTAAAAGGCAAAAATTTAACCAGGTGAGCAATTCAGGCTCCTTGGAGCCTCTTGTTACTTATTCAATGGATGAGTTCACTTAGCAAAACTTGTATTTACCTGGGGCTATTCCAGATCAGAAAGGTTAGAGGTTACGGTCAATTTGCTCTAGGTAATTTCAATGTCTTGTTCCAAGACAACTGGCATATACATGTAAGTTGAACTGATTATTGATGGTAATTTATATTTCTTTCCAACAAATTTTTATGGGCTTAGACTTGAAATTCTTATTAATGGATGAGGTTTAAAGTTCAGTATGCAGTTTCAGCATGGTGGGTTGTACTGTGTGCAACTTTCCATCCCAGTCACGCATCAACTACCTGTTTACTGGAGTGACAGCTGAAACATTGATTTTGAAGGGCAGGAGCATTTGTGTCTAATTGATACATTTCTCCTCTATGGTGGACTGTAAATGTAGTAATTTTTTGTACTTTTTTTTGCTAATAAATAAATGGGAAAAATAGTATCTGGGAAGGTATAATTCAAATCCATGAAAACTGATATTTGTGAATATATTCATTTGAAAGAATCTGTGAAATATATTAATCATAGAAGTTAATATGCTTTATAATACAGTATTCTGTGTAATTGTTGATTATGGTAAATATGATATTTTCATTTTAGGCCAGAAGATAATGTCTTTGTTATTATTAGTAAACTTTGGAAGAAAAAAACAGATGGTTGCTCAACAGTTTGTGATGTGTCAATCTTAAAAGTTGCCAGAGAAAATCTTATTGAATACAAGAATTAGAACTTTGCCTGGAGGTTGATATCAGTTGAGTACAGCTCATGAACTGTAAAATCTAGACATCTTTGTCTGATTAAGTTGGATGTAGACTTAAGAGCAGTTTACAAAATCTCAGCAAATCCAGGGCTGTCAGATAATTAATAGATTGTGCATGTCTATACATGTACATGTATGTATGAGTTCCAGACCATGAACATATTTGTATGGTCTGGGTCTGGTTTCATAAAACATCACAAACTGAGATTTTCCTTAAATCCTTCATCAACTCAAATTTCCACCAATCACATCACTTGAAATTGAAGATTTGAGGAAAAACACAGGACTTGAGGAAATTCTCAACTTGAGATTTCTTACGAAACCCAGACCTATTTATGTTTGTTTATCTCAAAGAATGTAAGTAATTTTTGAATTTTATCAGTAAAAAGATAGAATTTCTTATGATTCAGATAGGCTTCACTGTATATTCTTCACTGAAAGTCAATTTACATGGTCATGGTCTGTAACAGATGGAAAGGGTGAAAGGGGAGACAACTATATTAGAAATGCTAGTTTTAGGTTGAGAGGATTTATTATCAGTAAGAGTGTATTTGTTGTGCCTTGTTGAAACAGTTCAGTCTTGCATAAACTTTTATCTGCAGTATGTTTTATGAGCTTTTTTTTGTCTTGTAATGAAAGAATCATGGTGTGAAAGATTCTTTGTATTAGTTTGGAAGAATTATTATATGTGGGGTTTTAATTATGCAGGTTTTCATGAATAGGTTTAACCAGTAATTCAGAGTACACGATGTACCATTGAGAGGTAAAATTTACATTGAAAACTAATGAAATCCATGATTTTGATCTTCCATCACCTAAGTAAACTGGGATGAAACTACACAAATTTTTGTACACAAAGAGAAGTACCTTCACAGTATCTTGATTCTTATATTTGTATTCGTATGGTGAAGTGGTTGTTTTTGAGATTCTTAATCATACAGAATATCTCCATTATCAATTCATTTATTTTTATCATTAAAAAAGTAAATAAAGATGTCAATTCACATATTTTTGTTTCTGCTTACTGTCAAACAGTTTTAACATACTGTAAATTCAGAATTTTTAGTGATGTATTTATTTTTTTTTTTTTTACATTTAAATATTAGTGTAAGATTTTTTTCTCATCACTTCAGAAATTGAAATCATATATCTATCTAAAGTTCCCTAATTGCAAAAACTAAGACAAACAACAAATTCTGAATTTACAGCATTGTCACATAAATCCTGGTCCATCCCCTAGTAGTCCTATTGAAGATGCAAGGATGCAGCTTCTACTCCAAGCACAGTTAAAAGGAACAAATGTAGCTCAGTCAGAGTAATGCGTCTCATTGATAGTGTTTCCTTTTCTTCAAAGTATAACTGGTACTTTTTAGAACTACCAAACAATTCAGGTCAGCATGTCAGCAGGATACATTTTGTATATTTAAACGACCAAATGTTTCCTCCTACTGACCCAAGAAACAACTAGAAATCCTGTGAGCAAGCTAACAATGAGAAAACCCCTGCTTCAAATAAAGTTACATTTATAACCTGAAAGTTAAATTGTCTCCCTTTAGGGTCCTCTGACAGTAAATATATTCCTTCCTGTACATCTATGTATGACGGCCAACCTTCCTATCAAATTTCATTTAATTCCCTTGAGCAGTTTAGGAGGAGTTGCACTTGCAAGGTTTTAACATGTAAAAAAAGTTTGATTATCTACCTTTGGAGTTGTCTATGTATTATATTCCTTCAAGCACATTTACATTTGATGCCGAAAATTCTTATTAAATGTCATAAAAAATTACTTGAGTAGTCTAGAATTTGTTTTGACAAGAAATGGGGAAAGACAGACAGTGTGATTCCTAAATATACTCCCCAAACTTTATTTACAGGGGTTTAAAAAAGCAAAAAAGTGTGTTTTGATTTCTCATTACTTTAGCTGTAAAAACAACATGAACAAAAAAATACATAAATAAATACTTTATTATTCTCAGGCAATAAAAACGAAGTCCCTCTAGAAGTATACATAGCTCCCTGTATGAATATCACAGATACAATTTACATAGAAATACCAGCCACATTAAGTATAGTTCTATCATGCAAAGAGTGATTAATCACATAATTGATATTTTAAGATATCCTTTAATTACATTCCCTTCAATGAATGCTTCATTTGATAATTTTTGACTAGTAATAGTCTAAAACTGTACAATTTGTGGTGGAAAATTTTCCCATATTTTTTTTCCAAATAGAATTCAATTCTTATTTAGCAATGAATATCTACTAAACCCAAATTTCTGGACCACTTTCGTTTTTGATTACATTGTCTATAAGGCATTCTGAAGTGTCTTCAGCCTAAGTAGATCACCATGAATCATTTATTGCCAACTTTAGTTTTAGTTTGAACTATACTTTTAAATCCTGCAGGCATAACTCCTGTACTGATGGTATGATTTTGGCTTTTGTTTTGAAATAAACATGAGGAAGAAACAGGCAAAAATACCAATAATTCTAGGAGAAAAGGTGTCAACTGATGAAGAAAATTTGGAAGTAATAGCTATCACAGGACATTACAGTATTTTTTCCCTGTTTCATAATCTCCAATGATACTGTTGAAACTTATTAATCATCCAACAAAAAAATATTTCTTGAAAATCCTAGTTCAAATTTCACCAAACTTCATGATATACATGTAGTTTAAATTCAATGTGACATGATTTTAAATGCATACTATCTCATTTATTTAAAATTGCCTGTCAATAAAATACAATGTACTAAAAAAACTTATAAAATCCTGTTCTTTCTCATTAAATTTTCAGTACCATAATTTCAGTAGGAAAACGATCAAAACATTTGCGTCTCTACAATAACAATGAAAAAAAAATAACATAATGCAGACTTCAATCCAAACATGACAGAAATCTGATGTGTACAACATTTATAATATAACTATTGATTCAATGTTTATGTTCTATTCTTTTCCATTTTTTTCATCAAAAAGAATTCTAGTTGTAAGAACATTCAAGATCAACAAAAATTGAGAACATGACAGATATTAAATGATGAATAGCATAACAATTCAATGAGATTTTCATGTACAAATGTACTGTAAATTAAGGAGTAGGGGCATTAGTCCATTAATATTGCCTAGAAATATCAACTATCTGTAATTATCTTAAATTTGTTCAAAACATGGTCACTCACATACTGTGAAAGTATTATTGTTCGTGGGGTTGGTAAACCACGAAATTTGGTTCCCAAGAAAAAGGAAATTTTCAATTCGTTGGTAAGAGTTGTCAAATCAACAAATTCAAGAATCCACAAATTATCATTTTCCCCTAAACCACGAAAAATGATACCCACAATTAAAAGGACTTTCACAGTATATAAATATTTGTATAATGAAAGTGTTATGGTTTCACAATAATATCTCATTTAACAAAAAAGATGAGATTGGAACTTTTTTTTTCTTCTTTCTGACATATATGTATTTACGTCAAGAAAACTATGACCACACCCTAGAAACAACTTTATATTTCCACTTATGATAAACTATGTAATGATAAATGCATTCACTAAATATGAAGTTCTTTTTTTTTGGTATGGACACTATTTCTTTGCCAGAAATTGACAAAAAAAAAGATATAAAATAAACAGAATATTTGAACTTTGGTGTACTTCAAGCTAATCTTTTGTCAATTCATTGCAAGAATTTTCATAAATCCTGATGTTTTTCTAATTATAATGGAGGATTAAAGTCTCCAAATTAACAATCAACAGATAATTTTCAGTTGTATTTTAGATCAATAAGAGCCCTAACACCTCTATTCCTTTGTAAGTGCACATACTGCTTTACTGTTAACATACTAATTTTCACAGAATTTATCATAAAAGATAAACCTTTAATAGTTTTCAAAATTAATTTGTGGGTGCTTATCCAAATGCCTTTAAAAGAAAATTCATATGATTACAATATTTACATACTAAATGAGATATGACTGTCATGACAATTACTTTCTACTGTAAGTTTTAGTACACCTATCTTCTGTCAGGTATCTTATGGTAACAGCTGTCTGTCCATCTGTATATAAAGCACAAATATGGCAGTTGCAAGGCATATTATGTGCTTTACTGCAAAAAAAAACTTTAAACCACTTGTAGTAAGTTGTATTTTTTTTTGCATAAATAAAAAGCTGAACATAATTTCTTATTTTACAGACTGTACCCAGTAAATTTACCTTTATGGTAACAACCTACATATTTGTTGTCACAACAATACTTGAATGTGAATCAGAGTTGGTCTGAAAATCATGGACTCAATATTTAAATGTGTCATGGTAGAAAAGATTTACAGTTAGTTAAAATAGACCAGTTCCAATTTCAATACAATTCTAGGTTGGCTACTGAGTAGTTTAAATAGCTTTCTAGTTCGAAATCTGCCCTACATAATACCAACATGTCCTACTTAATTATCACTGAAGACCTGTGTGATCTTTTAAGTATGAATAGCTGTCAATTAATATGACCCCAACCTCTTTATTCTAATACGACGTTCTTAAAAGGTTTTGAGGCCACAAATGTGGCTGATTTTCGAGTGCTATATGAGCAACACACAACTTATTGGGCATGGCTTGTTTGTGTGTATATTCCTGCCCCCTTAAATCATGTAAACAAACACGTAACATTCTGAAGTGTATCAGCTGTTTTCATTCATTTCAGTAGCGTAAATGACCATCAAATTCATATTTAATAAAAATGTTACATATTTTAGAAAAGTTATAATATATTCCGTAAAAATCACTCACACACATACATGGTAGCACTCCCCATGTATACCATCCATTTGTGAAAACTTTGAACTTATAATTCAAACATATTAAACAACAGTCTAGTTTATTTGCCGTTTCCTTCATTATAAATAAAACAAAGCACTAAATTTCACTTGGGAACATTCCTATCGCTTGGGGTAAAATAATGCAGGATAACTGGTCAGTCTGTGGTAAACAATGATAAACTGGAGATTCTGTGATTTATTTCTTAATTATACCATTCAATGTGTTTGGGTAGCTTGTACTCTACATTTTAGTGATTTACTTGTTTCTGATTGGATAACATTGTTCATTTTATCTAAATATTCATTAAAAAAACCATTTTGAGTCTCAATAATATGATTGAACTGTCTGTTAAAACTCATTTCTTTCAAGATTAAGATGCAAATTTCTTTCTAGATAAAATAGAAACTAAAAGTAATGTTAAAATTCATAATCATTACACTTTTGCAAAATGGCCATGTTTTCAACTTTAATTTCTTATAGGAGGAAAAATTACACAGGTCTCTATTAATAAAAACCAATCATCATTTTTTAAAGAAATCTTTAGAAATGTTTGACTATACTAGTATCTCATTTTTTTCTATTTTCTTTGGGTTCCTGTGAAAACATATTTGAGATGCCCCAAAATATACTCCTATCAAAAGAAGTTTTAAGGGCCTCGGTGAGTTTCATGAACTAAATGATTAGTGAACATCTAGGGGTCATCTCACAACTTAACTACACACAGTTTCACTTATGTTTACACATTCTTAGAAATTCAAGTATGAATGTGAATCAAATTCTTTTTAAAAAAGTTTTAACAACAATATTATCCAATCAAAAACAAGTAAATCAAACAGAGAGTACAAGCCACCCAAAGAAACTGGTGGGTGGTATGTTTGAGGTTAAGGTCATCATAATTGACAGCTATTCAAACTTAAAAGACAGTGTCCAAAAGATCACACAGGCGTTCAGTAGTAATTAGGTAGGACATTAGTATATGATAGCTATTTACATTACTCACTAGCCTACCTATTGAAATGGGAACTGGTATTTTCAACTAGCTTTAAGTATGGTTCTGTCTAAAAATCAGGCAGGGGTGATTCACCATATCTCAAGATAATCAATGAAACTGTTCAAATACATTTGTTATGTCCTAAAATCAACTCCTGCATTCATTTCCTTGGATCTGCTTTACATCATGAAATACTTTTTGACTGGTTATAGTGTAAAAATTATGGTGGGAAATTTTCCTGTACTTTTCTTTAGAATGTAACCAAACTTTAAGTGTTAATATCTCCAGTGATCAAATTTCATTCATGCTTTATTGTCAAATACAGTTGCCATGAGGCCTACTGAACAATTTCCAATCAAATGAATTTCATAAGCTTCTGCCTGCCACAGAACTATACATAATAGAATATTAATACCGTATCATTAACATTATAAATGAATCATAATTTTGTGAGCCATCTTATAAAACTTTGATACTGCAATGATACCATAATGGAAAAAAGCCTTGTGACATCACTATCCACGATCAACTTTTTGTGTATTGACTATAAAATTTTAACTATAGCACTGTTTTAACAGTTACAATATATGTGAACTCTAAATGTCTGCAGAAAAACAGTTATATGTCAGCCAAGTAAACATTGTTATACTGATATCCAAAAAAAAAGAGGGTGTGGACATATATAGACCTAAAGATAATTCCATTGCAAGAATTATGCTTTCTAGCTCGGATATATAGATGTTAATATACATTAAAAAATATTCCATAAATTAAAATGGTAAAGTGTAGGTTTAAGCTGCATAAATATTAGGAAACAGAAGCAGTAAAAAGATAGAAATGAAGGATAACATAAAAGTTGATACATAAGTAGTTTTGTTTGTATAATAAATATTGATTGTCAATTCATTCTGAAGATAAAAAATGAGAACAGTTAGCCAAATTTTATCTTATACTGTAAATCAATAACGTAGATAGGTAACCTAAGGCTAAGGAGCATAACTCTTACAAATATTGGTTGTGTTTGTTTAAAGCATTTTAAATCGATCTCATGTTAGCATTTATTACATTCTTTTTTTTTTTTTAAATAAATGCAAAACAGACATTGATGAAAGTGGATATGATACAAACATCACTGATTTCAAAAGTAATGTCCCTAAGTCTAACTCCTTAATAAAACAAAAAAGTTACAAAGAAACAATGAAATACAGACATCCCCAATATCACATTAGATACATGTACATACAATGTTCCACTATAATGGCAAAGTAAATTTACAGGAAATTCATATGAATCAGTTTTTAAAAAACCTAACATTATCAAACATAATTGTAATTTTATTTCACTCCACCTGACTTAATATCACATGAATTTATCACAAACACTGCAACAAATTTGCTTGTTGGTGGAGATTAAAATAAATGATAAACATTTACATGTAAATCAATATGACAACACAGTAGTAAATGTGGTTTGGTCCCAACAATTTTACCAATATTGTGAATTCCAATCTCTAAGATTCCCTATACATCAATAAGAGGTGAAGAGTGATATTTTTGTGAAACTATATTTTATAGATAGGAAAAACCTTCACAATACATTTCTTTATTTTGGCATTTAAATTAACATGTGAAATTCTACTGAGTGCCTCTGGTTTAACCTGTCTCATATTTTGCCAAAACAATTAATGGTTTTGTTTCCTGCTATCAGCAGGAAAAAATGTAATAGGTAGGTAAGGAATTTTTTTAGTTTTTCAAAAGCATTTAACATTGAGTTAATGGAGAAACAATCCAGTTGTCCTTTTCACAAAAAAATCGTAAGAGTAAAATTAGTCATAAGTTATGACGTCATAGTAAATAAAAATATTGTGACATCATATCTTACGCCTAATTTTACATTTACGATTTTTTTGTGAAAAGGACCACTGACTTTAATGGTGTTTGAGGTCAAAATGGCTATAAAATGTTCAGGGTAGGCACAAAAAATAGGGTACATTGGGTAGGAGAAGATACATTTTATTCTTTGGCCTGAAATGATTTATTGTTAGAATAAAAGTGTTAAATTTCTGTTTAAAACTTAAGATGTTACTATACAATATCTTTACAATTAGGCAACACAAAAAAATTACAGCACATTACAAAAGAGATGTCTTATGGCATCTTTCTCCAGGTACAGGAAATCATTAGCATCTCATCTATAAAAAAAAGCTTTGATATGACCTTAATGTTATATCACAAAAAGAAAATACATTTTCAACCTCTAAACCCCTCTTAGGAGAGCAACCATTTGCTTTTTGGGGAAGATAGGTTCAAATTTGATTTAAAAAAACAGACAAGTTCTTTTACTAACAACAGGATGAACAAAAAATCATGTAACAAAAATATACAGCAAGTAAAGAAATAACAGAAAAAATGTTTCCAGAATAATAGTTTACTTCTAATCTGCCACCAAAAAAATCAAATGATTGTTCCCTTTCTTAAAAGTATCAATACAGGGATGTATCCAGATATATGTAAAAGGGGAGAAGATTCTGAACAAGAAATTTATATAAACGGGGTTGGGATTCAAATCCAGAACTTTATAAAAAGGGGTGAAGTTACAAACTAAAAACTACTAAAAGTGGAGTTGCAGGCTTTTGCACAACTTCTGCACAGAACTAATCCAAATTTTACAACAAAAGGGGGATTCAATTCAGAATAGTACACCTGGATCCATCACTGCAGTGATATGTAGTCAACCATGCCCAGTAATAACTTCATAATAAAAACAGTGAAACCTGTCTTAACCAAACCCTGATAATCTGAAAACCTGTCTAAACCAAACACTGATAACCTAAAAACCTCTCTAAACCAAACGCTGATAATCTGAAAACTTGTCTAATCCAGACAGTTTTTATAATCACTTGATATAAATTTAGATGTATTTTAAACGTTGGTAAACTAAGCATCTGTCTAAACCAAACCATTTCCAATGTACAAAAGTAGTTTGGTATAGACAGGTTTCACTGTACTATAAATAATAATAAAATTCCCACAGACAATAAATAACTTTAGCTGATAAATCAATGATCATAATATCAATTTGTCAAATCATCAGAAATCAATTTTTACTTCAAAAGGCATATCTAAAAAGTGTGTTCTATACACAGGGTTAGTACAGAAGCCAATACTGTGTCAGGTTTATCCTACATGTAAATATTAAGGCCATTGTAAAAAAATATATGCTTATCAATTACTAAGGCCATTCAAAATAAATAGTTTGTTTATCCAATTATTAGTCATTCAAAATAAAAATTCATTCTTAAGTCATTTTCAAGAAAAACTGATGTGAGGGAGCTAATGGTTTATTTGATTCATTAAAATTTGAAAATAAGTGTGATAAGTGACAGCTTCCAATTTACTTTAAATGACTTATTATGTGCTGCTAAATTTTCTTTTCAAATTGTAATAAAAATAATAAAATGCTGTGGAAAAGCTTACAGTAATTTTTTTATCTAAATCTTCTGTTGAAATCAGGTTGAGAAAACTTAGTACCTATACATAATTTTAACTGGTCTTTACATATTTTGATAATTATAAATAAAACCTTTTCAAGTATTTTTTTCAGGTACAGGCAGCTCAAATGTATATAATTTAAGTATATTAATTATACAATCCTATGGTTTTTTTTTTCATGGGTACTAATTTTCAATGGGTAAATACTCAAAAATAATTAGCAACGTTTTTCAATTAATAACTACATGTACATGTAATTTAAATATATTAATTTATTCAAGATCTTCACCTATTCAACCAGAAAACTATAAAATTGGTACCCAGGACTGTCTCAAAAGAATTTTAATTTAACAAGACTAAGCTATTTCCTAATTCTAAACTTCTTTAGTTTCACCAACAGCACGTGGATATTGTTGTATAAGTATTCGTCTATTGTAGTCTACTTCTTTGGCTTTAGTATACAACAGTACACCTATCGTAACAATAATAGTTCCTAAACCACTTAAAAATGTCACTGGGTTCCCAAATAATATAACAGATATCCATATCAGGAATGCTCTCTTTACTGTATTGGCAACACTAAAAAAGAAATAATTTTATTTGATTTGTAAAAAGCCTTCAGATTGTTTGGGTCTCTTTGGGTAACATCGGTTATTTTGTATGAACTAATTTGGTACTGTGGCGTCATTGACCCCTACTGGTCCACAGAACACCATTCAAACAATCCCAAACTAATTAATGATTATGAATCAAATCTAACTTTGGACTGGAATCAAATAGAAAATTAATTACAAGGATTCTTTTGAAATTATGGTTTATGCCTGCATAACAAACCTTAGGACAACTTACACTCGTTCATTAACTAACATTAACCAATGGTACTATGACATTATTAAGGTCTGCACTCCACTATTCAAATAATCCCAAACAAATGTTTTAATAACAAATCAGTTACAGTAAGGCTAAAAAAATGTTAGGTTCTCAGGCACTGCAGCATCCCTAAAAACCCTCCCGCATCTGCGATTTTTAATATGGTAAAATCTGGAATTTTCATATCCAGTCCGGAATCGACTTTTAATTAGTTATGGAATCATCTGAATTGACAGAAACGTAAAAAAAAGTATGATGCGAATGAGGTTATTATTTAACATTGATCATTAAAAATGAAAGTTCGTCTCGTGGCGGAGAGATGGCTTTTATCTCATATTCCAGTAAAGTTTTAATGCCATGGAATATTTTATTTAACTTCTCAACATCTAGTACATTTACAGAATTGTTCAGTTCGATGAAATTTCTCGAATAAAAAGAAAACTTGGTTCTGATAAAAAAAAAAAAGCCTGCCTCCCGCATCATTTTTTTTAAAGTGGCCTGAGAACCTAGGTAATTTTTTTTGTATGGCCTAATTGTAGTAATATTTGGACTGTCACTCATTTGAAATTAAATCAAAAGGAATGTTTCAAATTTTTTTTATACAGGTTTTACTCAATAACCTGGCTTGGGCCGTTTTACACTTTTTGTAAGTGTACACTGTGCAAACCAGGTTATTTCATATAAACTTTTCAAAAATTAGAAACATTCCATAAAAGAATTTGTCTCACTTATCAAGTGCCATAAAAAGTAAGCTGTAGACAGCAATTTTCCCACACTATATCTTATCTAACCAAATTTTGCACTGAATTATATGGATAAGAAGCCAGTTTCTTTGGGATATACACCTTTATAAAGGGAAGTAAAAACATACAGTACAAAAATAGTGAATACTTTTCCCCAAATGGTCATTCTTATTTCAAAATACTGCAACAAGCTGTAATAAAAAATCTAGTTACAAAGCCAGAAACTAATTTCAAGGCCAATAAATTTGGTGTGAATTGTAAATTGAAGATTTTGTCATGCAGAATCAGACATGCTGACACTTTATATGCATTCATCACATTTCTTCTCAAAGATATAAGCAATAAAAGAGGTTAGGAAATAGACAGCTAAGGGGAATAAACCATACAAGTACACAGGTTACTTCTAAGGGCAATAACTCTAACATATAAACCTACCTATGTGTAACAGGAGATATATACCCCATCAGTACATAAGCTGATATACTTTGGAAATGAAAACATATGCCATTAAGTATATAACACAACATCATGGTAATGTCTAACTGTTTACTGGCAGAGTCCATATCTATCATAAAAAAACAGGCTGGAATCTGCACTGCAATTGATGATATACTAGTGTAAAACTGTAATTCAGCTGGTCTGAAAATAGAACATGTGAAAAAAGGTAAAACCAATAGATCAATGGCATGGGAGGGAAGCAAACTTGTTCTAAAACAAATTATTAGGACTTAAGATTTTTTCTGGCAGCAGCATTGTTTTATTCATACATTCGGAATCCATTGATCATTTGTAGTTTTTGTTGTTGTTGAAGTATGGTTGTCAAGCTGTTGTTCAATTTCTTTTGCTTTGGTACATGTATAAAAGGAAGAGACTGTTATATGAGTGAATACTTCTCCATGTTGAAGATGAAAAACATTGTTTTTTTTTCCATTCCCCGTGCTTTTATCCAGGACAGTTGTCAAATTTTTTTTCTCTATGATTTGGTCGTTTTATCTACTTATTGGGCATCTTGATATTTAGGATAGCATGTTAGGGAAAATATGATATAAACTAATAATAGGAAAAATTTCATGATTGATTGTTGTGTGCTTGCGACGTATTGTTGATATAATCTGATTGCTTGAAAACGATGTTGTAATGCTTCTTACGGACAACTTACAAAATTTACACCATTACAGATGCCAAGCACATAAATGTTCCTGAGGAATCATAGAGGAAAAGGTTTCATAACTTGTGAAATTTGAATATTGCAAAATTTCAACTTGCATTATTCAATTTCAACATCATCACAAATTCACAGAGGCTTCTTTGTTATAATATTGAAATCAAATAAATTGAGTTGATATGCTGAATTCAACTGTCACTCGTAATGAAACCTATAATTTCCCCTGAAAACATTAAATAAAAGCAATGAACTTGATATATCATACATACGTGTATCTATATTTTTCACCACTAATCAATATTTTAGAATAAACATTTTGTAAACTGAAATATAAAAGTAAAAAAAAAGCTTTAGTTGAATAAAATTTATGTCAAATTTTAAATTATACACAACACAGACAAATATAGAATTAAGAGCAAAAGAGAATCATTAACACTAAAAAAAATACTTTAGCATTAAGCAATTAAAAAGTATTGCATAAAATTAATAATCACAAAATCAAACAGGCCTATAAGGCTATAAGTCTCTTCACATGACCATGTTAATGCACGAGAATGGGTTCCACACTCCAAGTCAAAAGGAAATGGTTCTTAATAGTGAAAATACTACAATCTTATCACCAGAAACATCTTATAAATAAATTATGACACTTAACTATTCCTACACTACCATGTAATTAGTAATAACACACAATAAGAAATTCTGTAAACCATTGTATCATATTGTTGTACCAGTAGTAAATCATATGATACAAATGGGTATTTAATTTTGGATGCTTTCAAAGATAAGAATTCTGGATAACTGGATAAAAATATATTAAGAACAAGACTAGCTAGTCCCATTTTGGAAAAAAGAAAAGAGAATGGAACATAACAAACATAGTAACCATACCATTCTGTTAAATTAGTAGCAAGAGCTGCCGCAAATCCTTTGATATTGAAACTAAGTTCATACGCTGAACAAAGTGCTAATCCACTCATAATAGGAATGAGAGACATAAAGGTATACATCCCTGTATACTCTCCAATCAAAACACGTGAAATGAAACATGTAAACAAAGGGGCAGAACTCTTCACTGTTTCTGTAAATGATACTGCTACAAATTTCAATGCAATGAGACCTAGAACAACAGTTGAAAACCTGAAACAGAAAAAAAAAGTAATCAGTAATCAGTAGTGATACTCCTGCACTTCACTTTTCAATATATGATCAAAATATGAACAACATCATATAACAGGATGTAATTGTCCAAGCCCGAGATCAAAAATGAAAAAAAATAATAATCAAGTAACTGTCAAAAGTACATGTATTTGCTGAATAAAGTATTAAAAAAACAAGTTTAATGGATGGACAAACACACATTGAAATTGAAGTTTACCCCCCTCCTCCCTTCTGGGCAGGGGAAATAACCATTTACAGGCAATTTATTGAAATGCAAAAGAAATCATAACATTCAGACTGTTAAATGAAGGTCTCCTTTTTTTTTCTTTAATATTAAAGTTTTTGTTTCATACACGTGTCAATGATGCCAAGATAAAGTCTATGACATATTTTCCTAATAACAAAATCTACATCTACATTGTTTTAATGAATGTTTGAATCGACTCTTACCTCATGGAACCCACTAATATCATATTTTTCCAGAAATTTGGAGGTTTACCTTCCCGTAACACAGGTTTATAAAACCCAAGAGGAAGGTACATTTGTAAAAAACCACAGGTGGTCGTCATCACCATCTGCATGGCTCCTGAAGAGAGATTTAAGCTTGAGATATGAAAAGTTAAAATTAGAACATATTTTCTTACATGTAATATGTAGTAAATATGGAAATTTTAATAAGAATTGTCAGTGCAATGCATGGCCCAATCAACACAAATTTTTCGCCCAGAATTCAGTGATATAACAATACAAAGCTGCACTAACACAGAATGTACAGCTATCTATATCTATATCCATATCTATTTTTCTATCTATATATATACAACGTCTCAGAATGTGACAACTCTATTCGCTACACTGCTCCATCGGATCAAATTGATACAGGGAAGATATGAAAATGTATAGAAAGGTCTGAAAAATTCCCAACGATGTTAGAACTGTCAAATTTGCAAATTTTTGGTTGTTCTCTCCGCGGGACTCAAACTCGTACTGCTGTGACATCCATGGCAACACCGCCTGCACAAAGTCCAGCGCCCTAGACCACTCGGCCAGCTAGGCTATATAAAGAATATAGCTTTCACTGACCGGGTCATTCCTCCTGGTAGGATTAATCTAGGGCTCTAACTTGGTACACGATGTATGGTAGTACGGGACAGTTCATCTAGGTGTTATTGTGTAGGATAGAGGATCAAATTAATGATGCATGTCACAAATCAATATTATACAAACGTCTCAGAATGTGACGAGTGGTCTAGGGAGCTGTGACA
The DNA here is from genome assembly GCA_037379345.1 of Perna viridis. NCBI lineage: Eukaryota > Metazoa > Mollusca > Bivalvia > Mytilida > Mytilidae > Perna > Perna viridis. Next base: position 7,251,237 of record CM074522.1, on the reverse strand, counting down.
TCTATGAAAACTAGATGAACTGTCCCATACTACAATAAATCTTGTACTAAGTTACAGCCCTAGATTAATCCAACAAGAAGATAGTGCAGGCGGTATTGCCATAGATGTCATAAATTTGACAGTTCTAAAATCATTGGGAATTTTTCTATAAATTATGGCAAATATGCAAAAATTAGCACCCTCAGAAAATTATTCACTTTATAGTATTACATGCAGTATTTTTTTGTTTGTATGTGTCAAATTAAAAAGCTATTTTAGCATCAGTCATATCAAAGAGGTCTACATGTACATTGAGGTGTCAATTTTTAGCACATTTCTACATATTCAAATAATCACTATGATAAATTGTTCATAGAACAATTTAATGATTTGAATCAATCACCTGTGATGAAGAGTATGCACCACATCATAAGTGGTAAGGAATTAATTTTTGGATTTTGAAGAAAAATATTTACTCAATACATGTAGATTTAATCTTACCTAAAACAGCTGGATCCCCTTTCAGTGTAGCAAGAATGTACTTGTTGAGGAACAGGGTGAAGGCACTAAAAATGTACCATAGAATAAGAAAGAAAAATGCCCTGACATTACACAACCCAAGTTTTTCATCATCTTCATGTTTCTTCACAATATGTTTGGTCCCAGAGTTAGTTCTAATGGCATCCATTGAATTTTCCAAATAGAGAGCTTCTTTGGATGATGTGGAAGACTCAATTTCCTTGTTGGATGTCATCATTTGTCAATGGTGAACAACTTTTGGGTTTTTCATTACACTATTACTCCATATTCAATAGTATAAACAAGTATCTGGAATAAAATTAAAGTTGTTTTTTTTTTTAGGAAAATCCATACTTCCTTTATCAGATACAAGTACATGTACCACAGGGAGTTCATGTACATTGTACAACTACAAATGTTGTGCATGAATTTAATTTTTTAGCATGGACTGAAAATTTTGTGATCTTGATCTGGATTTTTATGTCATGTAAAGTCTTAAGCTAAATATTTATCTTAAAAAAATCTGTTTAACCTGAGTATTATTTGCATAGTGCTTGTGTGCTCTATTACTTATTTGCCATGGGTGTGTTCCAGGACCTAATCTAGAGGGAGAAATTAGCAGAAACTTCTCCATGTTTGTGCTCGCTTCTCCCATTTGCCTTTGACAGAGAGAAGTTTCTGTAATCGACTACACGGACAAAAATGTAAATACTGTTATTTTTGAACAGAATTTACTCAAACTTCTCTTTGTCATCGATGTCAGGTGTTTGCCCTATATCTCTTTCCATCAAGGAACTTTACATAATTTAAAGTTAGAGTAAGAAAGTATTTTTCTATAAATTTTGATTAGGTATATAATCACAGAAATCAATTATTTATACGAAATGATACTATAATCCAATGGAATCATTTAAAGTTCTATCAGATTCCGGTCTTAAAAAAATATGTCTGCCTTTCCGTTCTAAAATCATCAAGCTCTGCCCAAATTCTTGTCATGCTCTATTTCAGTTGTAAATGTCAACAAAACAGAGAATCCCTCGTAAAATGATCAAAACTGCAATAAAACATGATTTTCCATAAAGTAAATGGCACCAACATATAGGAAAATTAATCTGAACTAGGTACATGTATGTGTGGCATGCATAATTTCAACTTGAAAGTTGTTAAGAAATGTTTGAAGTGATGTACTCTACGGTTTGCTAAATATCCAACTTTTTGAACATCACATATTTCTTACCCTAAGTCAACATATGATTACCCAAATAAAAAAGAGGAGGGTTGCAGAGTCAGAAGAAATACAGACTATAAGATACACTGTACACTTCGTCTTTAATTGTGAACACCAAAACAGTTGCAAAAATCTGTTTGGTCAGACAAGACATCCACTAGACTTTGCTAGATCACGTCTGATCGAATGTCTAGCAGATTGGAGACCATTATTCTTCGCAGAATAGGAAAGGTGTGACAGTTTTAGGTCGTATCAGACAAAGTTTTTGAATGTCTAACCGAATTTCCTGTTTGTCAAATGGAAATTTGAATTGGTCTGGTCCAAATGTATGCACCACAATGTGGTCCACATGTACTACAAGTGTCGTGTTTCCACGTAACAGAGACATGGCGAAATAGTGACTAAATAAAACAGAGATAAATCATATAGAGGGATAAAGTGAAATGTAAGAAAGTGAATGATATACTTTGATTTGAGGCCGTATTTCCTTAAACAAGAACAACTTCTGAAAAGATATCCGCCGATGCAAGTTGTCGTAATCTATGTCTGATTCACGCTTCCATCTAGGATAAGCGGTCTTGCCTGACAACCGTTTTTACGAACCTGCTTGATCCCCAACGATTTCCGGGGAAAATAAAATACAACACGAGTTAGGAAATCCGGGTGATTAGTCGGTTGGTAAAACTCCTCAAATTTTCTCTGAAGAAAATATATTTTTCCGGGTATCAGACTGCTATTTTGGGGTAATTTTGGATCATTCTTATTATGAAAAATAATAATAATAATACTAAAAAACTTATAGACAAATGCATATAGTAAAATAAGAGACCACATGTAAGAAACGCGGGGATCATTTTTAAGCTATGTCAATTTATAAATGTACTGTAAGTTTGAACTACGGTATTAAGAAAAAAATGACAATAACATGATATATTGAAGAAAATCTAAAATTCTAAAAATTCCCTTTTTTACAATTTTATAATAATTGTAATCACAAAAGGAAAATCTAAGCACAAGTAGTGATCAGATATGTTAGATACATCATTCCTTAGTTATACGAGTTTAACAGTGTCGGTATGCTGGGAATGAGAATTTTGATGCTGAACCCAGTTTTCTAGGGGTGGGATAAAATTTCATTTTTTTTTTTTTTTTTTTTTTGGAAAATTTGTTCATGGAAACTAGTTTGTTTTTCGTGCTCTTATTATGTATGGAATCAAATTATCTATCGTATAATACCAAATTTGAGACGTTTTGGTTGAGCAGTAACCTTAAAAGTCGAATTTATGTGACATTTTATGGGAAAATCCAAAATCCAATTTTTTTGCAATTTTTGAAAATTCGGACTATGAAAATCGCCACAAGTCATAAAAAGAACCCCAGAAGTATAATTGTGACAATACTAAACAGAAAATACCATAATAAACCATTTTTACTGAAGCATAAATAGTATAGGGGTTTTTGACAATGAAAAAATGTCAATTTAAGCGATTTTTCGGTGCAAAGGGTACATAATTTTCATTTTACTCAAACATCCTAAGTGTTATTGAAACGTTTTGTACCATTAGAAAGCTGGGATATTTGGCTGCGTGACGATACTTACATATGCCAATTTACTTCGTTTTGTAGAAAGCAGACGATAGAAGAATACAAAACGAAAATAATGCATGGATTTTTGCCTCAACGAGGTATAAAAAGTGGCCCAAATGTGAATGGGAGTTATGAGGGTACCTAAAAATCATATTTTTGTTGATGATGGTGGTAATCTCAGTCTACGTACTAGCAGTATACTGGAGACAGAGTGACGACAGGGTGGCTAGATCGGAGCCAGAACAATGGATGAGTCCAAGTGTTGTGACATATGCTTACCTGCGGGGTTTTCTTCGAAATGCTAGCGTATTAAATTACGTGCCGGCTAGTACAAAACAGGATTCGCTCGATTAAACAGACGTTCTTATTCTGCAATGCATGAAAAATTATCACTGGCTGGACATTTTAGCCTCAATTAAGCATTTAATCAATTGTATCAACATGGTGAAAAACTCCAGATTTCTGCAATTAAGTTTTTTTCGAAGCTCTACCGCCTATGGACTTTTACATAGGGGAAAAATCAACGAAACATGGATATCCAAACTAAGATAGCCTAATGTTTCTGCTTTTTTGTAGACTTTTTAGCATACTTGGCCCAGATTTGGAGGTGCCTAGCTTCAACTCACTTATTCAGTGCTAATGTAAATTTGTTAAGGTTGAAACTATTGTATATTTAGTGATTAATGTATGTAAACATTAAGCCTCGTCGGCATTAAGCTTAGCGTCTATTTCTTTCTTGTGAGTTGTTACTTCATCCCTCCCTGCTACATTGTGCTGATGTGATCAGATTCGGAAATCGTACAGTACAACAGAAATAGACAAAATTGTGTTGGCGATCATTTCATAGTATTCATCTAAAATTGCGGTTGCATATTTACAATAAGCATTGATTATATACTCTAAGAACTCTATATACTATCCAGGGACATAGACTGATGGTGGTGGGGTTGTTGTCTCTTTGATATATTATATACTCCATACATGTACTCTCGTTTTATGATCATAAGTGTTCGTTTATGTAATTGGCGGGGTAACATACGCGTACTACGTATACATAAAATTGTTGAAAGTGTAATCAAGGGAACCAATGTTATAGCGGTAATCAAAAGAATGTAATCCAGGGACAAAGACCAGACATGGAAAACAGACATACACAACAAAGAACATAAAGTAACTAAAATCATACATACAAAGTAACAAAAGTAAATGAGCAACTCGGACTCCACTAAAAACTGGTTGCATGGACCAGGTGCACCGGTAGGGTAAGCGTCTTCTGCTTTTCTAGAAACACCCGCCGAGTTGCTCATAAAAAGTCAAGTCCGGGGTAGACAAACGAGGAAAGGAAAACTATGACCCGTTGAATAAATCAGTTTTCATGGTGCTGATGGATACACCATAACGATCCACGAGTTCATGATGACGACCATAAAACTTCTGTAGTGATGACTTCAATCTTGTAGCAACATAACCCTGTTCCAGAAGCCTATTTGTTAGAGTTCTAGCGCGATACAAAAAGTCTGCGTAGTTTCGGCAAGCTCTGGCATAAAGTATGAGTTGTGATATGAACACTCCATACGCAGGAGCCGTATCATAGTTTTTAATGCTATTATATTCAGATAGTAGTCTTGAACTGATTGTCTCCAAAAGATCTTTCGAATTTTTCAGGATCCACATTGAATTAATACCACTACGGGAGTAACAAGAAACAATAGCACAGATTTATGGTTTTCCACAATCTCTTCTTTGGAGAGAGTGGTAGCAGTATAGGTCTTATTACTGCTATTATTTTCTACGTCTACCTCTGATAATAAACATTGGATACAAAACGTTTTGTAGACAAAAACAATGTTGTTTTGGGCTTTGTGTGCTGGTACGACAACATATTTGTCATGTATAGTAGACAATGTTTTTGCTACATTGGGGTATTTGAAAACTGATGTAGCCTGATATACGCGTATAAAAATAACCGATACGTCTATATATGTACGCATTTATCTCGATAGTATTTATACGCATATATTTTTATACGCGTATGGTACACCGCCAATGATATGGACACTCAGAATTGAAATAGACCATGTGATCGTGGTTGGGCGTATAGTGTTAGAGAGAGGTAAATTAAACTTTCTATATATGTGAGAAACTTGAAGTCCATGTTTTCAGAATGCTATGAAGATTTTTGACGATGCATTAATTCACTGCATTTCTGTTTGGTGGCATATGACAGACTGGGCAGGCCCAGGATTTCAGGGGCGTGAATGGAAATAAAGATTGAATGAAGCAAGACGATGTCTACGATTTGAGAAAAAAGGGACATACACCAGGTCCGCCCTATGAATACTCATTTACTCAGGGTATGTATAGAGGATTTGAAAAGACGGGTGTCCCATGATAATTTTGCTCCCTTTTGCCTTTGCATGAAATGAACAAATAAGTGAACCAAACAAGATCTATAGAGAGGTTTCAAACCCGGACCACCCACCCCAGACCTGTACATTTCATTTTATCGTTGGATAGAATCATCTTTATTCCTAATTTGTATCAGTTTTTAATTGTGAACACAGTTTAAAAGTTATGTTCAATTTTAATTAAATCTATCTATCTATCTATCTATCTATCTATCTATCTATCTATCTATCTATCTATCTATCTATCTATCTATCTATCTATCTATCTATTTTCTTCGCAAATTTAACAGTTCTAACATCATTTGGAATTTTTCAGACCCTTCTATGCTTACATTATGGTAAACATAGCCAAGTCCAATATAAAGTTTCCAATAGAAACGGGTAGATGAAACGCGGTTCCAAATGAGGAGAGAATTTGTAATATCTGTAGGGAAGAAATAGGAGATGAATTCCATTATCTGTTTATATGTCAAAAGAAAAGAGTGAAAACCATGTCAGAAGTTCATACTTAAGTGTTATATACTTTAAACCCGACAGAATACAAACTGAAAGGAATGTCAATGTTCTGTCATGTTGAATTATACAGAAACTTGTCAAATTTTCTAAAAACTATGACCCGGTTTTTATAATATGCAATATCTGGTAGATGTATTTGTATTGTTTATATATGTATTTATTGTGTCCTCTTGTACACCTGTTTGTCTGAGGTTTATAAATAAAATCTTGTCTTGTCTTGAGAAGTAAGTTATTTAGTTTTCTTAATTTTGAATGAAAGACCCTTGGACGCTATAGTAATGTAGCATTGTGACATGTTCTGATTTTGCGGAGCTACAAAACGGCAATGCCGTATCATTTATATTACAACGAAGCAATACCGCGTAGCCCGTTACGAGTCATACGATATTTTTTCTTGTAGCTTACCATGGGGCAAATCCAGGGTTTTTTGTTCAATGAAATACACCAGAATTGTCCCTCTTATACCTTGATTATATACTCCTACGTTATGTCAGTATATGGTAATTCTCTAATAAACTATAATATTAATTCAAAGGTCGAAGATAAGTATTCATCAACTTTCTTGGAACAATACCATGTCTGGTATAGATCCGACAGTCGAGATCGATGATAATGGTGGTGAGAGAAAGAAAGGCAGTATTTTGAAAGTACGGGGCTCCGAATGGGACTCCTGTGGTTTTGTACTCAAAATTCAATTTTGTGCAGACAAAAGTGAGATTTGTTCAACAAAAATGAATACAGATTAATAAAATTTATAACATACTACAAATATATTTTTTTTTCACACAAAGTAATCTTTCAGTGGACAAAAGTTACTTTTGCATGACAAAATTCATTTTTGTATCACAGACTTTACTTTTGATAACTAATTTGAATATTGGGTAACAAAAGGCTATTTTGTATGCAAATTAGTTTAGTTTGGATTCTGTGAAGTAATTTGCATACAAAACTGAGATTTATTATGATAAAATAAAATTTTGTCACAAAATTCAATTTTGTGTTTACAAAATTTAATTCTGTCATAACAAAATCACTTTTGCATGCAATTTAACACAAAATTCACATTTGTGTCACAAAAGTAATTTTGTGTCACTGAAGTCAATTTTGTGTGCACATCCGAAGGAATTTGTAAACTAATTTGCATACGAAATTGACTTTTGTGACACAAAAATAACTTTTGTGTTGAATTTTCGCTTCTGTCTCCACAAAAATCAATTTTAATTACAAAATCACATTTTGCATACAATACTTTGTCTCACAAAATTGACTTTTGTTATTTAATTTCCATATCAGGTAACAAAAGTCAATTTTCTATGCAAATAGATTTATATTTGCAAACCTATTTGACAAAATTGAATATTGTCAAAAAAATGAATTTTGTCTACAAAAATTAATTTTGTCATTACAAAATTGAAGTGATCATAAAACAAGTTTGTATAACATAGTTTTGTACGACAAAAATGATTTTGTTATGACATAATTTAATTTTGTGTACACAAATTTGATTTTGATTACAAAAAGATCCCATTCGGTGCCCCCTAGAAAGTGGTTACGATCGAGTTATTTCAACAAATGCAAAATCTTAACCAAAAGCTAAGTGAATTCACACTGATTCCAGAGCTTAGGATTATTCCAATAAATAAATCTGAATGCATAAAATCAAGGGTAGATCTAGAAATAATAGAAATAAGAAACAAAACAGCATTCAAGGTGGAACGAGATATTTTGAAAGGGTGATTTAGGCTATTATTTGTGAATTTTTCTCCAAACTTTACACGAAATTGACCAAATTTTCCTAACAAAAGGGGTTCAGACCCCTGACCCCTTGATCCACCTCTTTAAATTATCCAACAAAATCTTCCTCCCTTCCTTATTGAAAAGATTTCAAGCTCATGCAGGTCATTATGTGATTTTTTTTTCTGGAAGACTTTAAAATGTACTATAAAAATTGTAAACCCCTTTCAAAACCTTAATAATATGATACAGTTTGGTACTGTAAGATAACAAGTAAAGATTTTCCCTACATTTTCTTCTATTAAGTGAAGGACTTAAATTTAGATTTATATATTAATCCTTGGTTTAGTTTGTTAGGGACGTGGTCCAACAAATCAAATTTCCCGCGGATTTAACTCCGGATGGCCAAATCATGTTCGGGAATTCTCGGACATTGTTTACGAAAAATGGCGTCCTCGAAACAAAATGTAAATGTGACAGGTAGATGCCAGGATAATACCTTTCCAATCTTTGTTTGCTGTGTTCATGGCAGTAAGTGAATTGCAATAGTGTCTTTACTTATATTCTTGTAGAAAACTGTACAATACGAGTTTTTTTTCTAAAACCATGCATGTTACATGCTGATTCAATTTCAAATGTGCATGCTGCGAATCGAATGACATGTCCATGTGCATCATGCAAAATGATTTACTTTTGTTTTTGTTCAAAAATAAATATTTTTATCGACCCATTCATATCACAGGTAAACTCGATTGTATTAATTTTATATCATCATTGCCTGTCTAAACAAGAACTATATGCACAGAGAAATTTAAATATCCTATTAAAACTGTGTAATTTTGTCTATTTAACTAATTTGTGTGATTGGAAGTTTTGATATTAGTGTTAAATGATTTCGTGTTTGCTTAAAGATAATTCCAAAGGGATTGAATGAATGGTATCTGAACCATTGAACAAAATAATTCCTGTTTATGCATGGTGTACAAAAATCATACAAAAAAACATTTTTTTTATATTTGCATGATGAGCGTAAACAATAAAATTGCTAGATTTTCATCACATAGTCTAGTAATTCAATATTTCATGGTCTTGATAACTTTAAACCCATGTTAAGCTGTGAGATTTGATAAGACATAAATTTGATTTATATTGTTAACACTCGAAAATTATTTGACAAGTACAATACTTTTGTCAACAAGAAACCAATATTAGTGTACAAAATATTCCACCTAGTTTGCTTATGAAAAACTTATCTTGTTGACTGATCAGATTGTAGCCATTTAAACAAAAAAGTCAGGCTTTAAAGTATCTAAGTGTTTGTAGATGCAAATTGTTTTATTACAGATTAGAAGCATTCCTTGATCAAAGGAGTAACATACTGTATATAGGTATTGGGATAATGAAAAAACATGAATGGAAGTAAATTATTTATTCCCTAAAATAGCAAAATGAGATGATCATGATTTTACAACTAGGTGTTTGGAGCTATACTTTCAAATTAATCGCTGTTTAGAACAGATAAAGAATATCATAGTGAGCAATGTCACGACAGGTAATCCCACCTGGTAGTCAGCCCAATGGGATGGTCAATCAACAAACCGCTCAAGTTTTGGAAAATCGACTTGCCACTGCTGAAGAAGAGACAAAGAATTTGATGGATCAATTAGGGGGATTTGGGTTCAGTAAAAGTAAAGCTGAGGGTGATTCATCTTCTGGGATAAAGGTTCCAGTATCTCCGTACAAAGTCAGAATGGCCAGTAATGATGTTCTCAAAGATAACTATGAAGCCTTGGTATCTAGGGTCTGTAAAATGGAAAGTGTGATTCAGACATTGAAATTAAACTTATTAAATATTCAGGGAGAAAAGGAATTAAAAGTTAAATCTAATGATGAATTTGAATACAAAATGAATGTGTTGAAACAGACTTATGAACAAGCGATATCAAAGTATAAAAGGGAAATGGAACAGATGAAAGAGGATTTATTACAGGAAAATGAGGACAAAAATAAGTTAAAAGAAACAATTAGAGAATTGAAGTCAGCTCTGGAGGATGCATCTACAACAAGGGTAGGTACAAAACATTTTTTTGTACATTATACATGTACTTGTACAGGTTTTTTTTTTATGATATTTCATGTTGGAAGAAACAGGTACAAATGTACGGCAGTGCACTGTTCATGTTTTTTTTTGTTTGTTTGCCATGCTGATTTTGTAATATCTATGTTCATTGTAATCTCATTATTGAGGAATTAAAGACATGAATGAATGACCTCCTACAGAACCAAAGGTACATGTACATATTGGCATGTCCATTGGCAAAGCTGTATAATTGATTTAGCGTTCATTTATGTTGTACAAAATGTATATTATTTGTTTGACAAAAATTAAACCCATCTATTGTTAATTTTCATGTTAGGCCAAGAAAGAAAGAAAAAAATAGGGTAGATAAAAATGGAGAGAGGGAAATTATTTTTACATTGAGTAATGGGGAAACAATTTAGACTGACAGTGCTTGAGCCATAAAGTGTTCAGGGTAGACACAAAAAAACTAATGTATTTAGGGTAGCAGGAAACAGACATATTATTTTTTTGCCTTTCATACTTTTATAAACATCTGCATTGTACAAATATACCTGTACATACAAATACATGTGCATGAAAAATTATTTTTGTACATTTCCAGAATCAAAAAAATTTCATTTTAAATTTATACACAATAATAAATCATGTTAATGTGGTTGTCATTACAAGTCTCCTCTACATCTAATAAGTACTTTTCATGATAATTTGCTGAAATTCTTTACAGATACTTATGAAATTTTGCAGTTGCTACCAAACCAGTGGTTTCATTTTGATAAGATAATCCCCAAGTTGAATGATGTGTATGAGTTGCTTTTAGCAATTAAGCCACAAATTATTAAATTTGTTATAATAAATGGGGTAGCTTAAAGGTAGATTCACTAATTAAATGGTAACCACTTCACGGAATTTATACAATAATTTACTTTGAAGTGTCAGTTTGACACAAGTATAAACATCAGCTTTGTTTCCACGAATCTTCAATAGTTCCTAGAGTATGGTCCGATTTTCTTGGAGCCTTTGGTTCATTTGGGGATGTAGATTTTGTAGGTTTTGGTCTTCATGCACACTGTATTCTGATATTCTTACTACTTCATGTACAGTACTTGCTACATGTACATGTGCTTGAACATGTAATTGTTTAGAGGATTCTTCTGAAGTAGTAAAGTAGATTTGAAAGACTGATAAGTTTCAAAATATATGCATTTTTGTTCAAATGACAAGTTTATGTGTGAGGATAAGATGTTTGATAAATGACTGCATATACTGTGCACAAGATTGGCACATTCAACTTGAAGTGTCTCACATCATATGTGAGTTAATAATGGACATTTAGCAGTGTGAAAAAGTGGATTAAATAAGAAAATCTACAAGATGTATAAATAGCACTGAAGAAGTACATTTACATGTTGCAATTTACATTTGTATATACACAGCCATTGAGAATATAAAAATTTACATTCTTACATTTCTGGAACAGTATGTTCATGCAGATCTTCAAATGAGTTTAAATGAGATTGAAATAATTCATGTTAAATTTTCTAAGGTGAAAATGGTAAGTTAATTAATTTTTTTTTAAATGGTTATTCAATGGGATGGGATATTACTTGTAAATCTTGATACACTGTGTGCACAGAGACTACAGAAATTTGGGTGAATGATTTCACTGCATAGGATGTACATGTAGCACTACAATCTCCCTAAAAGGCATATAGGCAATTTTTTGCATAAGTTTTTTATGTTACCTCAGCACTTCAGTGCACTTGTAACCATACATTTATAGAACTTTATACATGTACATGTACTTGTTATGGCAAATATGCATGTTATTAAACTATGGTACATGTATGAATGATAGTCAGGACACTGCATGTATTTCAAGATGATATTTCATATATATAGTACAATACAGTAATTTAAGTTGGAAGTAATGTACACATTTTTCAATTTATTCCCCTTTCATTGTACATGTAAGTATACCAAATAAATTCAACCTTTGTAATTTCTTTTCTATGCAGAATTTTTTTTTTGGAAAAATACCATTGGGCAGGTGTAAAATTTGGAGATGTTTAGGCTATATTGTCTACGAAAAATTTTGACGTTTCTGATATTGGCAGATGCCTTATGGTGTACAGTGTACTTACATGTAAACCAAGAGTAATTATTCCACAGAATTCCGGAATTCTCTATGTTGAATGTAATAAAATCCGAAGACCGTTCTGCATTTAATTGTTTACTTCCGGGATTTTGAAATGTTTTGTTACTGTGCAAAATCATTCATCAAATGCCTTTTTTTAACACTTTTGTCATGTAAAAAATAGACACTTGTCATTTTGTAACACCATTTTTACACAAAAAGATGTTTTGCTTTTAATACTGAACTCAACACTTTGTAAATGGCAAATCTTTTTGCATTTGAATAGTAGGCTAGGACCCAAGATTTGAGGGGACTCCTTTTTTGCATTGAAAGATATTTACAATATAGTAATAAATTTACATTTAGGGAATTTATTTCTTGCAGTAATGTGACTGGAAGGATAAAATGTGTTAAATATTTTCATTTTAACACACTAATAATTATCCATCCTATCATTAATAATTTACCATTTGTAAACAGGAAGTGAAGAGCAGTGATTTTAACCAAGTAAAATTGGCAGGAAAATTCAAATTGATTAAAGTGTCTAGTTTTTGGAATTCTTGTGTTAAGGAAATTATTTTCTTAAACTGATATTGATTTATTTTTGTATAATTGTTATGTAGGATAAATACTCTGTTAATATAGCTTTTGAAAGTAAATGCACATTAACTTTTGGATAGATTTAAAATCAGGGAAAAAGGGGAAATGGAACAAAAATTTCAGTTTATACATATTAAAAAAGGACATTTTTTAATAGTATTTTAAATGCAATGAATGATCTCAGTTCTATTTAACATCATATAATCTTTGAAATTTTGTAAGTGCTGCAATTGACAGATTGCTAAATATGCCAAAATAAGCACCCTGTAAAAATACCTACTATATGGTAATTGAATGTCAAAGGATTTTTTTTTAAATGAGATGTTTTTGATGTCCCTAGCTCAAATCGCATGCCTCTTCCAAGATTACGACAAAATGCTGATAATTCTAATAGATCCCTTCATGGTAAGTCAATGAGCATGCCTGACATGCATGTATGCTTCTGTGAGCTATAATCACTCAGAGTAAATTCAGTAAAATAATAGGACAAAAATGACAAGCCTGTGGTGGAACAACAATAAAATGTAGATTCAATGAACATACAATGTACATGTATGTGTACATGTACACAGCAGGTGTGTATCTGCAGTGGTAAAGTTTAGGAAGAAAATTTGAAGAAGGGACCACTACACTGAAACCTGTCTAAAGGTTGCCCTTTTTAACTGTTAAATAATTAGGTTTAGAAAGGTGTTAGGTTTACCAAGATTCAGATGCATTTAAACTGATATACATTTTAGCTCACCTGGCCAACGGCCAAGTGAGCTTATGCCATTACTTGTTGTCCTTTGTCTTTATTGTGGACAAATTTTCGAAATTTTCTCCTCTGAAACTACATGTACTAGACTAACTGGAGGTAAACTTGGCTTGATTGTTCCTTAGAGTATTGTGCACAAAACGACCTTTGGGATTTATGATCCATGAAAAAACATGGCCACTGTTAGTTAAAATAGTACATTAGGGGTCAGAAGGCAGTTTTTGCAAATAACCCAAAAACCATTGCCTTTAGAAAAATTTTTGCGGGGTAATATTGTTCAGCATCACGAGATTGACTAATGGCGAAATTTTCAAAACCATTCGTCTACTGATGTAAGAGTTACAACTCCTGATAGAATTCTTGAAAAAAAAATTTTCCACATGTACAACTTTGAAAATCTTGAAAAGATTTATGATTATTTAATGAAAATAAGCATATGAGTTCTTTAGTGTATTGTGCTCGAAATGACTTATGATTTTTACTTGTTATAGATATGGCTGCCTGTACTAAAAACGGAACACACATGAAGGGGTCGGAAGACAGATTTCTGAAAATAATTCAAAAACTATTGCCTTTAGCAAAATTCTGGTTCAGGTCATAAAAATGTTTTTAGAAGCATTTCCTGTATTTGTCAAATCAGCCTGTCTCATTCATTAATTTTTTTTTTAAATATTCAAATAAGCAAATGGTTAACCAGGTGAGTGATTCAGGCTCTCTTGAGCCTCTAATTGTACATGTATTGTAAAGGAACTTTGAAGTGTGTCTGGTTTAGACAAGTTGTCCGATTATTCAGGGTCTGGTTTAGGTAGGTTGTCAGATTATTCAGGGTTTGGTTTAGACAGGTTTCACTATGTTTCCAGTTTCAAAGAAATAAAAAAAATTTAAAGGGACCATTTTCACTTTCATAACACGTACACCTAGATTTACATGTATACATGAAAAAGATAGCCCTGGCCTTCCAAGTACCAGGTCCCTATAAGCATCAGACTTCAATGTACATAAACATATACACTGTGTACATGCAGTAAGCCTTTCATTGTTAACTACCATTTTAGCATGTTTTATTACTTTATAATACAAATTACACATAATTTGAAGTCTATTTACTGACTGACTGTCACTTTTTGAGGCCCATATTTCAATGTTAAAATCCCAAGTCCGACAGTAGATTTCCATTAGCTTATCAACATATATTTGAACAATGTATCCATGGGATATTAAATTTCGAATTCTTTTGTAAATGAGCACTTTAGGCACTGATAACTGAGTGATAAGTAAATCTAGGTCGCTGCGAAGCATGTTTTGGGGATTATCTAAGTATCAATAATTTTTAACCTACTATAGCCAAACCACTTAAATTGATTTTCTTATGTAATCACTTCATTTTAAGAAATTTTATTACAGACTAAATACCCTCAAATGTAATTGAACATGCATTCTTGGATCAAAATTGCACTTAAGTTCCTATAAGACAATCTTAGAAGTAATCCTGACCACACCTCTGACGTACATGTACATGTATAACTGATTTAGTTATAGTGTGTGCCCATCTTTAGAGAGATATTTTACCATGTACCACTGTTGTTCTGTCTGCTTACATGTAATAAAGAAAGAGCAGGCACAAATACAGAAAATTTTGAAAGGGGGGCCCAAATTTTGCACAAAATTTCCTTAAAGACTTAAAGAGTGGTTTCAACCCAATGTTAATGTTTTTCTCAGTTTTTTTTTTAAATTTTGAACCATGTAAACTATTGATGATGTAATGTTTCAGATATACGAGTAGTCATTTTTTCTAATTTTTTTTTTAGGACTTTGATTTAAAACTGTACAAGTAACTATACATCTGTATATAATCTATACGGAAGATACAGGTACTTGTATGGTATAAATTATTTGACCAATTAGATGTAGAAAAAATGTTTTTTTCTAAGTATAAAATATGAGGAAATTACAAATTTTACATGTACATTTTGCTCATGTATGTTTACATTTGGCTTCCAAAATTCTGTAGCCAGAAAAATGGCTAGCTACATGTACCATTTTCAGAAATTGCAGCCAACATGGGTGCCAATTTTTTTTTTTTTAAATATGACAGTAGGTCCACTGATGAATTATCTTTGTCAATACATTGTACATCAAAATGACTTACAATCATAACATACATGTACCATAGCTTCACTCTTGAAAGCAAGTGTTTAGCTCTTGTTTTAGCCAGGATTTAAAACCATTAGTCACTTTTTATATGCAAAATTATAAAGTCCAGAAAAAGGTGGTGTTTAATTTTACCTGGACTTTATATTACTATATTCATATAGTCCTTGATTTTAAAGCATTTTGTAGTTGTAGATATACATTAGAAGACTTTGTACACTTAATATGATTGTACATGAGAACACAATTACAGTCATACACAAATTGTACTACAAAAATGTATACAAATTTCTTAAATCTATCTTCTTCCTGTTTTTCTGTGTATGTATGGCAATGTATTTCTCAAATAATTTTTACAGGTGTCCAAATACATGTAGGGAAGTGCACAAAACTTGAAAAATTACAGATGTATTAAAGTTTGAGAAAATTCCCAATTGTTTGTGGTGTCCTCAATTTTAATGACTTTGATTGAAGTTGCCATGGAAGAAAAGAGTATTCTCGGACTCAAGTATTTTTTAAAACTTTTTGTGGCACCAGGGCCTGGACTTTTCCAAGTTTTGAATTAGTGGTCAACTTGACATTCTTGGGGAAAATCAAAAGTCCACTATGAATTGTCAATAAAAATGGTTGAATGTACGAGACCTATGTATTTCAAAAGCCTTAGGTCAAAATTGAGGGCCTTGTACCTCCGGCCCCTCTACTTTGAACCTTTGCTACATGTATTACTAACAACAGGATATGCTGAGTTGACGGCTCATGCATGTAAATAGACCATCTGGTCTTTAGTTATTTTAACAGAATTGGGCTTATAAATATTCCTAATGCACAAAGTAAATAAGAATTGCATTCACATTTGGACTCAAAGTTTAAAATTCAAACTCCTAGATTAGGCATACATATAACAGTCTTTAATACTACATATATTCAAGTGGTAACACATGCCATGCAGGTATCATGTATATGTTCATAATATACAAGTATAAATTTGAACCCCAATATGTTAAATGCTGAGAAACTTAAGGAATAATTCGTGGAAGGGGTAGATTTGTACTCATTTTAACATTGGTTTGGCATTTATATTCTCATTTAACACCTCGCTGTCGCTCGGTTTTAAATAATCAAGTATAGATGCCGTACTTACATGTATGCTAAAATGAGCACAAATCTACACCCTCCATGAATTATTTCTTTTGTAATATGACAAATATGGTAATTTTTTTTACAAAAATTTCCTTAGGCATAGTCAAAATAATGGCTGTTTCGTTTAACCTCCCCATATGGAAGTTGGATTAAATTTGTATATTTATGTTCGTATGTGTTAAATGTGTGTATTTATATAAATCATCGCATAAACCTTTATAAATGAGTGTTTTATCTCAAAGCGACAGCGAAAGAAAAGAGACAGTGCACAGGTGCTAAAGGTGGGGTTGTACCAACATATACTGTTTGACAATATGAAGACGTCATATTAGAATGTTCTTTAACACACACCCCTTTTTAATACAGGCAGAGGCTTCAGTTACAGCTGATGAGTTGTCCAGCACGAGACAGAAAATGCAACGAAGGATCAATGAACTGAAGGAAGACTGTGATAGAGAGAAGAGTTTAAGGAAAAGTCTAGAGGAGTCCCACAATACTCTAATGGAGAGGGTTAGAGACATGGAGACACTTGTAGAGGCAGAGAGGAAAGAGGTATGTTTTGAGGAAATCACAAAATCTTTTTGCAGTTGAAATCAGGCTTCTTATAATTCAAACCATGAAGCAGCAGAACCCAGTTTTTTCTCTAGATATACAAATTAAGTCAACTGATAATGCCACAATTCATGTATAAGAGTAAAATCAAAATAAATTTAGATTAAAAAGGGTATACATGTGTATATATACATTTTACATAATTTGTAAATGGTGAATTTATATCATTGTATTGTCTTGATCTGAACAGACATGAACATGCAATGAACTTGATGAAAATCAATGTTTCTTATTTTTGTCTAATTTAACACTCGTCTGACATGATGTAATATGCTTTCTAATAAGATTACTGCCCCTATAAATGTCCTTCCTTTTACAACTTGGAGGCCAAAGGTTTTCAGATCACACTTTTATTTACTACACTGTATACAAATGTATGTATCGTTATCTACCATATACACAGTGTTTCCCACAGTATTTAAAATACACATTACAATGTAAAATGAAAGCTATTGTTAGTGCATTTGATGCACATGTACCCCATAGAATGTGTGAGATTCAGTCTATGGAAATCTTGATGTTTGGGATATTTAAGTACAACTCTGCCTTAAAACCAGGTAGAAGCTCTGATTAGTGATTCATGCATTTCTTAATAAAAAAATATTTTGATTGGACATCCTTCAGTAGGTCTCATAGAAACTGTTTTAAACAATAAAAAAATGAAAGTTGGTTACTGAAGATATTAACTCTTAATGTTTGGTTATGTTTTACTATAGAAAAGTATGGGAAAATTTCCCTCCAGAATGTTTACAATAATACCAGTTAAACATAACTTCAAAGTATAGCAGATCCAAGGAAATAAATGCAGGTTGTCTTTATCACGTATTTGAACAGTATCTTTGATTATCTTGAGATATGATGAATCACCCCCTGTCTGATTTTTAGACAGACCCATACTTAAATAGTATCATTTTAATAGTTTTATGGTGCTACAATGGGCATGTTGAGATTTGTTGCAACTATCAATGCTTCTGTCGTAAATCAGTAAAAATCTTTTTAAATGCAAGATTTAATCATTATATGTATACAGTCCAAAAAACTCCTCGAGCATGTTGGAAGAAAACAAAGAAGACAAGAAAAACTTGAAGCTGATAGTCAGATAGGCCCAATAGGTCCTAAAGCTACAAATAAAAAAAAATTTTTATTTGTAGCTTTAGGACCTATTGGGCTTATCTGACTATCTTCTTTTGAGTGTCGCCCCGTGTGGGTCTGGGTGTCAAAAGAATAGGCCCGTAGCAGCACTAAGCTTGTCATAAAAGGCAACTAAATAGGGCTCAGAACACTAGCAACTGGGTTGTGTGCTCCAGGTGATGGAATGGGATACCCCTTGCATGTTACATGCTGGGGTTGTCAGGCTATAATACAATAAACCTGACCGCAAACATAGTGGTGCAACGTGTTAGGAAAGATGCCATGTTTGTGGCACGTTAAAGAACCCTTCTGTGGTATTCTCCTGGAGTAGGAACAATAGGGCTCCGCCACAGGAGGCTAAATTGCTGGATCCTACCCACCTCTCCCTATTTTCAGTGGCAATCAAAATTTGTTAACCCCATTATCCATGTGTCCCATCCCATATTTCATTTCATCATTATTTCATGTTCATTTTATCATCCATTTCATGTTCATTGCCTGAATTTACTGAAATATTGCTGCTCGGGCGTTAAACCCCAACAATCAATCAATCAATCAATCAATCAGTCTTTTGAGTGTCAAGGGATAGCCCAGAAGCCTGATGTTTTTTAAGCCCAGATCATGATTTCATCTTGAAAATATGCATGTATTAAAAAAAACTTCTTGAAAGAAAAAAACAGAAGATAAGAGGTACTTGAAACAAACTGATTTGTTATGAACTACATGTACATTAGTAGTATAAAATGCCAAAAATCACCAAAAAGTCTTTCTTTAATGACTACTGTGAAAGTGTTATTGTACATTAGGTACCAATTTATATGATTTTGTGAGTTTGGTAAACATTGAAATTTGGTTCCAACAAATAGGACATTTCCTTTTTGTTTGTATGATAGAGTTGTCAAATCCACAACTTCAAGAATCTACCTACTACTACTATTTTCCTCAACCACGAAAATTGGTACCCACAAATAGAAGTACTTTCACAGCACATTTTCAAGAAAATAGTCCTTTCACTTTTACAATTTATCAACCTTAAATATTTAATAATGCTGCGAATTCGACTCTCACTGGGAGTGCTTGAGAACATTGGTTGTCAGTAGAAACTCCATAGTTTATTGTTAATACTTTCACCTATACAAATAACATAAAAATTCTCTTCTATACAAGTTATAAATTCAAATACTTTCCCTACTGTTTGCCTCTTTAACTTGTGACTATGTCTTTTATTTATACTTATTTTTAGGTGAAGTCATTATCTTTAGACTGTCAGAATTTACGCAACGATGCTTTGAGTGTTAGAGAGGAACTCAAACTAACACAGGCGCAGAGAGATTCTGTAGAGAGAGACTATCATGAAGTCTGTGAAGAAATGGGTAAAAATTGTTTTTGTTGCATTTCTGAATAAGATAGGCCTGTGAAAATACATGTACATCTTCACTACCTGAATTGTTTTCAAAAGTTTGGACGCCATTTCTGCTTTTGCAGTGTAGTTTTATAGTGACTGTGGCAGGGACCAATCAGTGATGTCTTTCTTAGCATATTTTTCTGAAAATGGTGTAAAAAGAAAAAAATAGGTTCAATTGTTTGTGCAAAGTGGAGGATTGGTCTCACTTGTGTGAAAAATCCTGTATCTTTTTTTTTCAGGGAAAAAAATCCCACTCATAAAAAAAAATTACAGATCTTCCCTTTGCACTTGAACAAGAAGCTATTAAGCTATTTTCTAGGACGGAAACTTAACCCTGTATTAACGTGTCACGCTTTAGAACAGACACTTATTTATCCAAGGCATAAGTCAACAAAATGTTACTAAATCACCCATTATTTGAACAAGTCTAATTCTATAACGACTTAATGACCAGTAAAGAACAAGACTACCAGTAAACATATTTCCGACTTTTGATATTGACATACTGTTAATATTGTTTGATTAGCTGTTTCAATATAAATGTTGATTTTTGCAATATGAATTGATTTTATAAAGTATCTAAACTTGTTAATTTGATGTTTATCTACAAGATTATAAAATTTGAAGTTCAAATATTTTAGTGAATAGTCCTCTAGTATTGAAGTGTACATAGATTTTTTTCAAATGTTCAAATATGAAAGAAGATTTTCTCAAATAGTTATTGAAATCTGATATTGTCTTCCATGTCAACAGTTGAAATGTTCAATAAATCTTTGAGAAAATCAGGTTACTTCTGGATTCAGTATTAAAGTTTTTGTAAAAAGTTCATTATTTCTTGCATATGATATATGTAACTAGTCTTTCATTTACACTCCTTATTTTTGACAGATATGTTATAGTATACCCCTGTTTGTCATTCTGTCTTTCTCCCAAATTATTATAAAAGAACTGAAGAATGCTGTGAGGTTTTTTTCTTTCTTGTATTTTGGATAAAGTATTTGTTTTGTTTTGTTGGAAAGAAGCTTCCTTTCTATTTTTCCAAATTGTCCTAGTTCTGGGACTTCAGCTTTTAAAATTAAGGGTATAACTTTAAGTGTCTTTTGATGGATTTTAAAATAGTTAGACTATATGACTTATTGAAAGGCGCAGCTTCATGTTCTTGTCTTTCTATTTCAGTTTGATAGAAATAGTGACTTTTTTCTAATTTCCATTATCTTTTTATAGAAATAATAACTTTTTTGTTTCCCCTTTTATATGCTGTCTAAATGAAAGGCATTTTTGTGTTGACAGTTATCTACCATGTTCTTTAACGAGCAGTTGTTATTATGGTATTAACATTACATTTCTATATTTTCATATGGAGAGCTAATAATGTCATTTATACTCCACTTAACAAGTAGATGGTATATTAGAATTAATTTGGTATGTGTGAATCATTCTGTCCCTTCGTCCATCCAAATTACATTACAATTATCTCAACTCCGAAAGGATGGATTATTTCAAATTTTATATTTGCTGACATAATTTTTTTTCTTTTTGGAAGAATTCCTCTATTTCAAACTGAATTGTACTGTTATGTTTCTCTTTTTATCATACATTATATATTTACATCTGATTTCACCAATTTCCACTTTTTGTCGGCTTTGTAAAATCATGTCTTTATGAGGCTTTATATACATGTGGATGAGGCACACTTTGTAGGCATTTTTGGTTGTTTATGCTATCCAGTATCAATTTCAAGGTTATAAGTTGGGGGTATACCTAGCATGACATTGTGTGCAACTTCATGTATATTTTGCAGAGAGAATGAAGAGAAATTTTGGGACAATTGACTCAGATCGACAATTGTTAATGAAGGAACTAGACAGACTGAAAAAACAGTACGATGATCTCATCAAACAATTGGAACAAACTCAGGTTATTGTGGACCAACAAAAGGTACAAATGTCTGCATCTGTGTGAAAAAAAAACAACAAGGGACAAAATTACAGACTTAAATAATTGCAGATCTACAGTTAGCTTGTCTCTTTGTGTTAAAATGGATTAAGGCTGGATGAATAATAATTTGGATCAAGTAAAATTACCTTTTATGACAGCTATAACTTTGAGTAATTGATGGTATGTGAGGATCATGCAGCATTTGAATTATGTGATTGATTGAAAACCAAAGTTTTTAGCTCACCTGGCTGAGCTGTTGCCATCAGTTTGTGTCTGTCGTTGTCATTAACAATTTTTCAAAACTCTTCTACTCTGACACTACTTAACCAATCAGAACAAAACTTGTTATGACTGTTTCTTCGTATATCTTGCATTGACCTGATGTGGGGATTTTTGATACATGAAAAAACATGACCGCTGTTACTAAAAATAGAACAAAGGGGTCAGACAGTAGTTTTTTGCATATGTCTCCAAATTTGTTAGGTTTAGCATATTTTGACATGGGAAGAATTGTTAAGCATGATAAGATCTGTCTGTGGTAAAATTTTCATTTTAATCTGCTATGCCATGTTGGAGTTATTGCCCTTTTTCAACGTTTTTTTTTGCTATTTTTAGTGTTATTTCTTACAAAAGTCTTCTCTTCTGGCACTACTTGACCAATTGGAACCAAACTTGATATGAATGTTCCTTTGGGTATTCTGCATTGAAAGGATGTGGGTGTTTTTGATCCGTCAAAAAACATGGCTGTCAGTACTGAAAATAGAACATAGGGGTCAGACTAGTTCTTTGCATATTATATCTCCAAAACCGTTAAGTTTTGCCAAATTCTTTCGATTGCTGAAACGATCCTTATTATAAGGCTTAGAAAAGTCTCCAAGGAGTCAAAGTTGTCAGATGGCTCCTTGTTAGAATTAATGTGTTTGGAAGTTGAATAATTGTGTTTGTTTTTACTGTTTTAAGAAAATATCTTGAAAACTGATGTTTTTAGCAATTTTCAGTCAGTATCAGTGAAAACGAAAAATAGATAAGAGAAACTTTCAATTGCTGAATTGATATATATGATAAGTCCTACCAAAGTCTTCTTGAGTCAAAAATGTTGGACGACACCTTGTTAAATTTATTGCCCTTGACAGACAAAAATTTAAACAGGTGAATGATTCAGGCTCCTGAGAGCCTCTTGTTTATCTTTGACGCAAGTTAGTTTAAGGCAATTTATCAATGGTATCATAGGATTTTACTATGGTTTATTCATATCAAGCACTTCAATTAAAGATTTTTGTGAGAAAGTTTTAGTAGAATATGCCTGAAATAATAGTCTCATTTAATCAAATCAGTTATAATTAAGACCATTGTTAAGACATGCATAGCAGAAAACAGACAGGCTAATTGAAATAACAGGACTGAATACTTTACATTCTGAAACATTATTTTAAGAACAAATTGTTTAAAAGTGCTGAAAGATAGGATAATAATGCAGTAAAATGCATTTTTACTCAAAATATTGTTGATAGCTGGCAATGAGCAGATAGTAGCTTACCATTTCCATATTTTCATTTTAGATTTATTTAAAACAGGTCAGGTGTTGCTTTCTTCTTGGATGATCTCAAAAGCATGACTCTGCATGTGTATGTCTGATTTACTTATGAAAAATAAGTGTTAATCATCTTCAGCATGCATGCATTACATGTTTTCTCACATTTTAATATTATTCTTCTGTAAAGCATTCTTTTCTGACAAATCAGGAAAAATCTTCTTATCTTAAAATTCCATGTTTTATTTGATAAAGGGAGATAATTATTTGCCTTCAGGAAATGTTGTTGATTGACAAAGTCACATTAGCCAATCAAAATAATGAACTTAAGGTAGGAGTGGTCACTGGGAAATAGGTATATTTTTTATGATATGAATTTTGTGAAATTTACTTTATTAACAGTGTTAGATTGTAAAAATATTCTTTTTTTTTAAACTTATATGTTCTTTTTACTGGGTTAGGGAAATTGACTACTTTAAATTCAGAATCAATCTTTGATTTACTATCATAAACCACAAGCAACATGAATTTTAATTGGTGCCACAATGTCTCCACCAAAATGAAATTTTACTAGTTCAGTTTTCCTTTTTCTGTTCAGTATGTACATGTAATTGAAATATTATAATGTAATATATTTTGATAATCAGTCAAAAGAAGAATTTAATAGAAAAAAAATCAAATGGTGACCTAACTGTATTTGTTGTAGACATTATGCCTCCTCTGAACTCATCCTCAATGTGTAGAGAGCTTATTGAAACTTTATTTCTCGTAATTTGTCGTTTAGTTATTCTGCTAAAAATAAAAATAAAGGTTTAAACTGAAAACCCTGATGTTTCTGAATTTACAGTATTTATTGTACGACTCATTTACTAGTTGAAGAAGATGTATAAACTTTGAAGAACATTATGTCTTATCCATTAGTCATGCTATGCTTAAATATTGACAGTTTTGATGGGTTTTGATATAATGAGTGTGCTTTATTAACATAATGCTGTTTGATTTAACAGAAAAATAACAAAGATTTGAAGGAGCAAAATGACCATCTAACCAAACTGACAACGTGTGTGCAGAGTGAAACAGAACATATCAAATCATTACATAAAAAGGAACTCGAGGTAGGAATTTGTGTGTAGGGTTCACATAAAGTTAGTAAGGGTGTATAATAATTTATTGCAATATTAAGCAGTTGTACCCTACAAGACTATAAAAGTGTAAGCTTGAGATATAATTGACACATCACTTTCTTTTTTACCTAAGTCCTGGAGCTCCAATCACCTACAATATCTTGTTAAATTTAGACTTTACGTGGTGATGCAAATGAAGCAAGGTAATTTTTTTTCAGATATCACAGTATGAGAAGTTACTAATTATTTTTGAGGTAACAGATGTATGCTCATTTTCAAATAAAACCTCCATTCAAATGCAAACATTCTTGTCTGTCATTATTGGTTGTTCATTTTAATGGTATCCATTTTAACATGGGGTTGTTATGATTGCTACATAAAACTAATGTGCTGTCGTTCTAGGCTGAAAGAATCAGAGTGGCAGAGAAAGAAAAAATAGAGGAAGAAGCTTTACAGTTTAAAATTAAAAATAAAGAACTTACTGCAGAGAAAGAATCGCTAGAGAAAAGATTGTATGTAATTTTATCCTATTAGAGTTGCCCTTCAATCATTCAATGTCAATTCTTCAAATTGGACAACAGGAAAGTTAACAGTATATTATACTGTATAACTGGAAACTTTTATACCATATCAATTTTTGTGAGATGTCACAGTTACCAAGAGACTGTAAGAAATTTTTTTGTAAAATATGTCAATGTATCTTTACCTTATATGGCTCCTGAATATTGAGTAGCTTCTCAATATACTGTATAGCGTTTTTTTTTGTTTTTTTTGGTTGGTGTGAAATTTGGCAATTTTTAGGCAAAAATGTATGTGCAAAAGTTCCACATTTCCTATTTGGAAGGTTTGTAAGGGGTGCACGGAGTATATATTGAAGCCCAGAGTAAATATGTTGCGAAATCGTTGGGTAGACCTCTAAAATATGCAAAAATTACCTGCATATGGTATTCCACTATAGGTATGAATGTAGTAAATATTCATGACATCAAAAGGACCGCCCCTTTTGGGGAGAACAATCTGTTATGAAGAGAAGGTCAGTGGCCATGGAATTGAATAATATTTTTTTCAATTTAATATATTTTGAAAGAAACTTTATTTTTGCACTCCAGAATATGCCAGTCCTTTATTTTGTTGTTCATTTTTTTTTCACAGCACTTTAAACAGTGGTTGGTGCTAGGGTCAAAATTTAGCACATTTTCAAATTGTATGTAAAGAAGCCATGGAAATGGCCAAAAAATGCCACATGACCAGAAGTTGCAAAAGATAGCTTGGCTCATGAACCTTAAAGAGTGATACATAAAACTGCTTGATTTCTAAAGGTTTATTCACAAGGGGGCATCACTTAAAATATGGGTTTGCATTGGAAGCAGTGGGAGTTTTTTTACTGAATTTATTCCTATAGACCATAAAAAACTGCATTTCACAAGAAATAAGTGCACATTTTTGAAACCTAACTGAAAAAAAAATCATTCACTTAAAATTACCACTTAAATGAGAAATTACGGTAAGAAAATAATGATGCCATTGGTTTATTGTGTTTTAACCTCATTTTTAATGAGCTTTTGCCAACAATAAAACTTAGAAAAACTACAAGTATTTCAACAATTATAACCCCTTTTCATTCTAAGTATATCATAATGCCCATTGCCAGAATAAAAAATGAAGAGGATATTTCAGTAAACAGTATAGATAAAACTACAAGTGATTAAACATTTTGAACACCTTTTCTCCTTCAGAGTTGTAAAAGCTTGTTTGCTTAATGAAAAACAAATCATTATCAATCACTGCAAACATATTGATTGATGTGACAGATGGAAAAGCATGAAAAGTAGTACTTGTGAAATTGATTTTGCAAAAATTTATACCTGTGAATATTTTCAATTTGTAGAATTTAGCAAAGTAGCAACTACAAAAATTAAACGTTTACACTAACGGTACATAGTTACACTAATGGTACATGTAACAGTACATAGTTACACTAACGGTACATAGATACACTAATGGTTTGTAGTTACACTCACGGTACATAGTTACACTCACGGTACATAGTTACACTAACAGTACATAGTTACACTAACGGTACAAAGTTATACTAATGGTACATACTTACACTAATGGTACATGTAACAGTACATAGTTACACTAATGGTACCTAGTTACACTAATGGTACATGGAACAGTACATAGTTACATTAACGGTACATAGTAATAAAGGATTATGTCAATTAAACGTTTACACTAACGGTACATCGTTATAAAGGATGATGTCATTCTATTGCAGGAGGCATGTTGAACAGGAGTACACAGGTCTTAATAAAAAGTTTGTTGCTAAGGATGACGAGTATTGTCTGGCTGCCTCAGGTCTAGAGAAAGAACTCAACTCCTTACGTCATCAGTTACAGTTAGCCAAGAAAGAAAAAGATCGAGTTCTGAAAGATAAGGACAATATACTGGATGAGGTTAGTGTATATTAGGTAGTACAATACAGGTAGGTCATTTCAGAAAATTTGGTCTCATTTTGTTGAAATAAAGCTGTGAGGCAGTCCGCACAGAAATTTCTAGGGTTTTTTCATGAAAAAAGTGCATATTTTTGAAATCCTTGGTGTGTGGAGGTTCAAGTCATTTATAAGTAATTTAGTGATTATTGTTATAAAATCCAGTAGTCATGGTAACATCCTGAAAAAAATATTACTGAGTTTTAGTACAAAGCAGGGGTGCCTTTCCAAAACTAATAGCCAATTACTATGTTTTACAAAATATCAGGCGATTAGACACTACCACAGGATGAAAGCATGCATGGAGTAGGTGGAAAAAGGGTAAAAATAAGACTAATTTCGATTTATTCTCTCACAATTTTTGTTCCAAAAGTTTGTGCAAAACAAGGTATTTTGAAAATCAGCCATCTGATGCTGAGGAGAGAACCTAATACGGAAGGGGACTGAAATGTTCCGGATACCATTCTTCTTTCAAATTACACCTGTTTACCATTACATATATTACATCTGTCTATGTATAAATGCTTAACTACATTTAAACAATGTATCCACCAAAATTCAACTTTTAAGTTTTACAAAATTTGACAGGGGTAACTTGGTGTGCAAAACAGTGCACCTTAATGTAACTGTATAGTGCACCCTTAGGGTTAGCAGTGAGAAGAATAAAGGTGTAAAGAAAATGATTATTCTTATCTATCAAGATGCTATAAATTCACTTAAGAAAAGTTATTAAATTTTTATAACCTCTCGGCAACTATTATATGGTAATTCCTATGTGCCTTTATTTTTAAACTTTTGATATCCTGAATTAAATCAAATATAGTTAATTTTTAACTATGGTGTTTATTGCTTTAAGAGTGCAGGAGTAAAGGGCACGTTTTACTTCAAACAATTATAATGCCAGGAGTCTGTGATCAAATAAGTCTTTCGTTTTGCTATTAAAAAAAATAATTTAAAGATAAAGTTTTTAAATATATTTATTCAAATTTTAACATGAAAATTGTGTTATTAAAATGATATTAGAGAGTATAAACTTTTATACATGTATGGTTCACATTGACATCGTAAGTGTCAGTCTCTGTAAGGAGCAGGCAGTGGGTGAAACATGGTATGACAGAAAAAAAACACCATTTTGAAAGTGTAATTTAACTATCTTTACCATCAGAATCAAGGAAAAAGGTCGAGATTGTCCATATCATTTTGCTAAATTCAGGTATAATTTCATTGCAATGTACTTAAAATGAACAATTTAAGGGCAGACAAGAACCTCATTTTTTTTAACATTCTTTTGAAAAATTTCTGAACAAATCCAGTGATGCAGAGATCAAATTGTGGTCTTTTCAAATAAAGAAGTTATCTTTCAGTGAAATTATAATGTCTGATGGTGGGTTTTCTGATTTTTCCCATTTTGCCTGATTCTTACAAATACTTACTCTTTTAAAACTATTCTATATTTTCACATATGGACAGTAGAAGTTTCATTGATTTGTTTTGTAGGTTAATCAAACAGTGGATTCCATGATGGATGAAAGAACAAAATTACAGAGTGAGGCACAACAATTGAAAATAGAGTTAGACTCACAGAAAAAAGTCAGGAAATCACTAGAACAAGAGAATGCTACACTGATGGAGAGAGTTTCAGGATTTGAAAGCCAACAGGTTTGTTAAGGAGGCTATTATACACATCATGTATCATACAAATTCAGTCTGATTTAAATGTATCTCTCTTCTTATGATACTAGGGTGATGTCAAACGTGGGAGTAAATGTAAACAGTTAATGCTTAATCACAGACATACAGTCGAAATTACAGAAAGAACACTTCTTTAATGTAAATTTCATTTATTTCAGGAGACCCAGAGTAAGGTAGAAAAGACAATGATGGAAATGATGGAACAGAAAAATAAGTTGGCCTATGAGAATGGTAGTCTTCAGACCCAGGTTACACACCTAACCTCTGAAGTTGATAAACTGAAAAATGCTCAAAATGAGTCGACCAAACTGAAACACCTCAATGATGGACTTCAGAATAGATATGATAAGGTAACAATCAAGATTTTACACATTAAAAATAACTACGTACATTACTTTTTTATATTCTGGTGACCCTTTTTCAAAACCCTTTGGTTTTCCCTTTGAATAATGTTTACACAATCATTAAATTTTGGAGTGTTGTTAGATCCTACTTGGAGTAACTATGTAGGAAATCATTAGTTATTCTGATTAATAAGTCTGCAAATATCATCAGTCTGTGAGATAAAATATGATAATTTTATCCCATCAAATAACATTTTGCTAATGAAATGAAATTATTTACTATGCTTCATGTGAAATCAAAAGTCTAAAGAAATTTATGAAAGATGTATTTTCATTTCTAGGTAGGAATAACCAAACCATGTTTACTAACTAATAAAAAGCAGAATGCAACTGATTGTGTTATTAAACATGAAGTATTTTTTACATGAATAATATGATGTATTATTTTAGTCACAGAAGGAATTGAGTGATATGAAAATTAAAATACAGAGATTGGACAGTCAGTTACGTCAGACCCATGGTAGTTATGAGACAAAAGAAAAAGATTATAATGACCTACAGAGGCAGCGAGATGAGGCTGTCAAAGAGAGAGATTCTTTAGTTCTTAAAATACAAGATTTGGAAGAAAATGACCAGTCTAAGGTAATACCATCTGTGTAAAATTTAGGCTTTTGGAAGAATAAATAGATTTAAAGTGGTCATCATAGATTTTGATTCTTTTTCTGATGGTGAAGGATTTAGTACATTGTTAGAATCATTAATTTTCAATGATTTACATCAATATTCATTCCGTAGTAAATTGATCGTGAATTGGGTATGTAACACTACAGTCCTCTTTTCCTTCCATTCACTCCTTATTACTCATGTAAATAACACTTTGAGGCATCAGCCTCCAAAAATTAAACTACTGTGAAAGCACTATTTTTCGTGGGGTAACAATTTTCGTGGTTTTCGTGGGTAGGCCAAACCATAAAATTTGGTTCACAATGAAAAGGAGATGTTCACCAATGTGAATACAGAGAACCTCAAAACCATGAATTCAAAATCCACAAACTTGTGTTTCTTCCCTAATCCACATAAATTGGTATCCATGAATTAAGGTACTGTTACAGTAATAGAGAATTTCCATCTACTGATGCAATACACATCTAACACTATTTACACACACATATATCATTTGTTCATTTCTTTCAGAATTATAATTTCCTTAATAAACCAGAGTTTTCTCTCTTTTACCATAAAAGCTACCTCATAATGTTCTTTAAAAAGAAAATCTAAAATCATATTATTTTCAATAGTTTAAGGTCATAGGGTCAGATAAGTTATGTAAAATTTTAAAATATGGCTAGAAATGAAGAAATATGACTTACATGTATAAGATTTACAGGAGTATGTTATGGAATGGCTCAATGTTTCTAAAGTAAGTGAAATTGAAAGTGTTTTTTATAATAACTGATATTACTGATGTTTTCATGTAAACTTAATGTTAATAACTGGCTTTTGAATAGTATAGCAATGGATGTTAGCATGTAGATATAAAATTGATTTAGTTACTTTTTATTTGTACAGTAACATTTTACCTTGTCATAACATAAACTATTCTGATATGTTTTACCATTGACAGTGTGTAATTTCTGCATTGGTTGAGGGATGATTTGCTAGGTGTTTTTATCATTCTTTATACAATTTATGTCATCTGTTTTTATGAAAGTACTCCATTCAGAACACTGTGCTTTTTTGGTTGTACTGGTTTTTACAATACGTCTTAAAGCTACATCTATTTTCCATTTACTATAATTGAGTTAAAACCCCTTTTTATATCGAGAAGTATATCTACTTTCTTAAGCATAGTATCGTAATTCTTAAAATATTGGTGGTACTGCCAATTACACTGTCAGCAGCCATTAATGAAGCAGAAAATGGCATGTGGAAAGCAAAAAAGGATTTAATGATTGGCTTATGGACTAAATTCATAACTTTTTTTCTTCTTTCTCTATAGATAAGCGGTTTACAGAAAAATCTAGAAGATGCCAAATGTGTAAACAAAGAAATAGCATCTACCTTAGAGGCTGTTATGTCATCTCATTCCCACCTTCAGACAGTAGTGGAGGACCTTCAGACAGAGCTTGGGAAGAAGGACTCAACAATAGCAGCTCTGAGAAATCAGAAATCTACCGTACAGAATGAATGGAAGTTTGAAATGAAACAGTTTGAAGAAAGAATGGAAAATTTGAGAGAAGAACTGAAGAAAGAAAGAGACAAATCAGTGAAAAAGAGTAATAGAGATTTAACAGAGGTATGAAATTATTTGGCAAAGGGAAGAATGCCGCCACATTTTTTTAGCTCTTTTTAATGGTTGAATTTCAATCAATTCAGTTTTGGGGTCCATGTATTCTTTGCTAACAGCTATAGTCTTAGATTCATTCATTTAATTTGAAGATATGACTTCATTTCACACTTACATTTAAACCAATGTAAAAAATTCAATTACAATTTATATGGAAATATGTGATGTAGTTTTCCATGACATGTTTGACAATAAATAATGCCAGCTTGTAAAAAAATGCCCCTGGTTCCCATTAGTTGAATAAATATAGATTCCACTTCAGTAATGAGTGGTTTAAATTGTGTCTCTACTAGAAATGGTAAATTAAAGAGTTTATAATGTGCAAGCTTTAGCAAGTATTTTAAATGAGAATTTTACCATAGAGAGTGGAGAAATCAAAATGGACTGAAGGAGACTCAATTTCTCCCATAAAATTTATAAAGAACTTGAATAATGAATATTGGCATGGAATCTCTCACGGAAATTCAATCACTGCTTGATGGTTAAAAAGTCACATGCATTTCTAATCGCCAGTTAGTATGGGAGAAATTCAGTTCTAAACTAAAAACTTATGTTTTAGTATAGAAAATTTAGTCTGTGTTTTTTCTGTTGTTTCATACATGATTACTTCATTTACTTATCTTCTTGGGGTCAAAATTCGCATTTTTTACATGAAAATTTAGTCATATCACATTTTCCTGTTTAAATATTGTTGTACAATTAAATATCATATTTATTTATAGCTGAGGAAACAGAATGACAATTTATCAACACGGAACATGGAGCTTGTTAAAGCCAATACAGAATTAAGACATAAAGTTTCAGAGAATGACAGCCATATTAAAGACCTCAAAGATAAAATCAGGGACCAGAAAAAGAGACTTGAATATCTACACAGATCTAAGAAGGAAATGGAGGAGAATTCTGATAAAGTTCGGGTGAGTCTGATATTGATTTGGTGGTCCTGATAAAGGTCGGGTGAGTCTGATATTGATCTGGTAAGTCTGATAAAGTTGGGTGAGTCTGATATTGATTTGGTGAGTCTGATAAAGTTCAGGTGAGTCTGATATTGATCTGGTAAGTCTGATAAAGTTCAGGTGGGTCTGATATTGATCTGGTAAGTCTGATAAAGTTCGGGTGAGTTTTATATTGATCTGGTAAGTCTGATCAAGTTCGGGTGAGTCTGATATTGATCTGGTAAGTCTGATAAAGGTTGGGTGAGTCTGATATTGATTTGGTGAGTCTGATAAAGTTCAGGTGAGTCTGATATTGATCTGGTAAGTCTGATAAAGTTCAGGTGAGTCTGATATTGATTTGGTGATTCTGATGAAATTTGGTTGAGGGTTATATCGATATGAATGAGTTTGATAATGATTTTGGTTATTCTTTTATTTGGGTGAGTCTGATATTGATTTGGTGAGTCTGATATTGATTTGGGATTTTTATCTAAGTCAATAAAGTATATAGTGTACTTCCAAATTACTAATTCATAAATTATTAATAGTCAGGCTTATTATTTTTTCTTCAGACTTTTTAGGAACAGGCACGCTGTTTCTATTTTATCTTTTTTGCATCAGTTCCCCTCAGAGTTTTCTATACATATCTATACATTGAACTCCTTACAGGTCAGAGTTTTCTATACATATCTATACATTGACCCCCTGACAGGTCAGAGTTTTCTATACATATCTATATACATTGAACCCCTTAGTCAGAGTTTTCTATACATATCTATACATTGAACCCCTTACAAGTCAGAGTTTTCCATACATATCTATACATTGACCCTCTTACAGGTCAGAGTTTTCCATACATATCTATGCATTGAACCCCTTACAGGTCAGAGTTTTCCATACATATCTATACATTGACCCCCTTCCAGGTCAGCATTTTCTATACATGTCTATGCATTGAAAGGAATGATTTTATTGTTAAAACTCAATGGATAATGAATTTTCATTATGGCATTCTTGTAAAATATCATACATTGAGTTACATGTATCTCTATTTTTATACATTGAGTTACATGTATCTCTATTTTACAGGAATTAAAATCAGAAATTGAAGATTTAGAAAGACTCAGAGATGAATATGTGAAGAGAAATTCAGAGCAGGTAATGTATTTAAATGTCAATCTTTTTTTATGAGTGTGGTGCTTCGTGCTTGGAATAGATTATGTAGATATGACTGTTCTTTGGATAGCTGTGATTAACGGTCTGATTGATTTTCTATATGTATAACCACTTTGAAAAAAGGTTTGACTGTTTCAGTTTATTCAGAGATGACCCAGCAATAAATATGATTATTTGTCAAGTGAGCTTTTTAGAGAAATCACTTTTATATTTTACATAATGTGGCCCTTGGACTAAGAATATTTCTCCTGTATAGAAATTTGTTTTACATGACAGAGGACGTGTCTTAGTGACACCCTTAGACTATGTTTTACTTAACATAGACTAGAAGTGATACAAAATTTGTTTATGATCTTCTTCTCATTTATTAAATTGCAGAAAGATTTTTATTAAAATGTCACCATTCTTATCAAAAATAATGTGAGACATAAGAAAAAAAAAGGTATATGAAAAGATAGGTGTCATCCTCTGAAACCCAGGGGTGTCTTTATGGACTGCTTCTTCATCACCCTGAGGTTAATTGGCATTCTTTTCCTTGTAATGGACATGCTGATTGACTCGATCATACTTTCATAATGGGAATGCTTTGCAAAAAGAAAATAGTTCAACAATTATGAAAATATTTTACTTTGATATGGCTTATTCCGAACATGCAAGCATAACTGGTTTGTCCAGCTTGATTTATAAACTTTGGAATGGTTACAGGTACTGTGTGAAATGATAACCATCTAGCTAAATGATCCAGGGCCCTTCTTCATTCTGTTTTCAAGGAAAAGTACATTTATTATTTGATAAAAAACTTCATATTTGGACTTTAAAACTGTTTAGTACTAATAGAGTGTAGCTTACTAAATATGTTTGGCACACATATATCTGTTTGAAGAGCTATACATGTATATATCTGAACAAGTAAAATGTCCTATTGTGAAAAATAATAGTCAGTTTGGTGTTTGACTAACATGTGTTTTCCTTGCATTTCAGGGGGAAATGATAAACACTTTTATGAACCAGATTGCCTCACTCCAGGTGGAGTTGAAACAACTTGCTCATAATCAGGCTGAGACTAATTTACTTATTCATCAGAGAGAGACTGAACTTGAGAAAGAAAGGACTTCATCTGATGAAAATAAACGAAAATATGAAGTATGGCTCCATTGCTAATAGAGTTTCATTTCTTTTTGTTATAATATTCTTTGTTATGATTGTTAATTTTTATATTCTTTGTATTGTATTTAAAGCTCTTTGTCTTTATCGTATCATCAATATTTATTCTGTCTTTTAATTCATATTTCATAAAAGGTAAGATTCTTATTAGTATAACATTATATGCTATACTTAAGGAGGTTGACCTAGGGTAAGGGACACAACGCTTACAATTCATTGGAACGTTTGTATTCAGGATCTTAAATCAATCTTGTCTAAGCATCAAAGTAACTTGGACTGATTTCATTCTGTTTCAAAGGAAAGCTTGAAAGGCTTTGGTGAAATTGAATATTATACAAACATATCACTGATTTCAAGAGTTATGTCCCTTACTCTAGGTCTACGTCCTTAATCCACAGTTAATATTATTCATAGTACTAAATCATAGACATGAAAGAATGTACTAAATGCAGACCTTCAGGGACAGGGTGGCTGAGTGGTTAATACACTGGACTTGTAATTATGAGGACAACATGGCTGTGGGTTAGAGTCCAACATGTGTCCTGGTTTCCAAGCACCTTCACTAGCCTAGGGTTTCACTGATTTTCCAACCTTTAATATAGGCTTTCCTCCCTCACCAGCTTGGCAACCATAGGGGAAGCTCATGGTAGCAAAACTGTTATAAATCTTGCTGTTGGTTAAAAAGCTCTTCAGAGTTTATTGTGATTGTAGCTATGTACACTCGTGTATATTTAGCAACATTAAATAAAATTTGCCTTTACTTTAACCCTTCCAAATCTTTCTGTCTGTACCTGTAGAAGTAGATTGGTTTTGTCTTTCTTAATAAAAAAACAATCTACTCTTATAAGTATCTTCACAGATTCACGTTTTGTTATTTAAAAAGGAAGATAATAAAAACTGGTAAAACTGAAAATAGTATTAGAATTTTAAAAAAATCCAATGTCTATTAACTGTGACTAGAAATATTGTCTTTTACAGCATATTAAGAGACAGAAAGATGAGATTGACCGATTGAGACAACAAACAGAAAACAGGTTAAAAGAGGCTCAGGATGAATCAACTGAGGTATGATATGACTGTTACTATTTATAGGATGATTGTTTCTATTTTTAGAGGAAACATTTCTATTTTATTCTCTCTCTTTATGTTACTATTTATAGGATGATTGTTTCTTTTTTTTAGAGAAAATATTTTTCTATTTAGATTCTCTCTCTCTTACAATCACACAGAATAAATAATAAAAAAGCACAATCGACTGTACCAGAAACACAAATATTTATTATACTAAATAAAGGGTAATAACAAAATTACCAAACTGACAGCCTGTAGTCAAAAGAAGGAAAGTCCATGTAACAAATGTCAACACAATGGTCCCAACTTTGTTCAGGTGTATTCAGTGGAAATTAAACCAGGTTTTATAGCATGCTAAACCACCAGAAAATGATAACGCTGTACCATATCACTTGAAATACATGTATGCATTTGTTCTTCAGATATCTATCCATTTACAAGATGCCCATGACTGGTTTAGGAACAAGTTTGAACAGTTACAACATGAATTAGTTACTTCTAAGTAAGTACAATACAAACAACAATGTATAAACTGTCAATGTTAGTAATAGATTTTTGCCTAAGATTGCTTTTGTTATTATACCCCCACTCAGCAAGTGGATGATATATATTGGAATCACCTTGTCAGTTTGTCCAAAGTTTGTTGTATTTATCTCACCTACCTAAGATGAATTGATTTCAAATTTGGCATGTGGCTTTATATAGATGGGAAAAATTTGTCACAAAAATTTCAACACCCTAAAGATGGATTAATTTCAAATTTGGTGTGTGACTATATAAAGATGTTGTTATCGATACTAGGTGCTATTTGATATCAACTTCCTGTCCTAAGTATATATGTTTCCTTTAGTGTAACTCTTTTTTTTTTTTTTTTTTTTTTATATATTTTGACCAACAAAATTTAGGTAATTTTAATTCATTCAAAGTCACACAAAATACCTGCACAATCTTTCTTGATTTAATTTTTTCAGAAGCTGTCTAATTGCAAAATTTACACCCATATGAAATATTTACATGTAACACAGCAAATCCCAAAACCAACACTCCTTGAAAATTTGCAGCCATCAATTCACATCATTGATTGTTGTAAATCATTGTAGCAAAAACATTGTCTACTATACATGACAAATATGTTGTCGTACCAGCAGACAAAGCCCAAAACAACATTGTTTTTGTCTGCCAAACGTTTTACATCAAATGTTTATTATCAGAGGTAGACATAGAAAATAATAGCAGTGATAAGACCTATACTGCTACCACACTCTCCAAAGAAGAGATTATGGAAACCATAAATCTGTGCTATCCTCTTTTGGTCTCTCTACCAAGGACGATGATTGTGAATTACCGTCTATGTACTGGATTCTAAACTCCGCAAGAATCCATACAAACAAAGTTTCATAGCTGGATCTGCAAAATGTACCACCAAACCTCTTTCAAAACTTTATCTTCTATACTCACAACTGTCAAAGAGGGTCTGCAGTCCTACCACAACACTTATTACTCCCGTAGTGGTATTAATTCAATGTGGATCCTGAAAAATTCGAAAGATTTTTGGAGACAATCAGTTCAAGACTATTATCTGAATATAATAGCATTAAAACCCATGATTTTTCAACACTGTATACTTCTATTCCCCATACTCAGTTAAAATCCTGACTTAAAAACATTATATATTGTTGTTTTTCCAAAAAAGATGGTACACCTAGATACAAGTATATAGTTCTTGGTAGAGATTCCTCATACTTTGTAAGAAATAATTCCAAATCATCTTCCAAATATACAGAGGAAGATGTTTACAAAATGCTGGAATTTTTAATCGACAACATATTTGTCCAGTGTGGTGTACATGTTTTTCAACAAACGGCCAGCATTCCAATGGGAACAAATTGTGCTCCTTTACTTGCTGACCTATTCCTTCACTCTTATGAGGCTGACTTTATAGCTGATTTGATCTGAAAGAAAGAATATCGTTTGGCTAGATCCTTTAATCTCAGTTTCTGCTACATAGATGACGTATTATCTTTAAACAATCCTAATTTCGGGGATTTGATACATCGCATCTACCCCAAAAGAACTTAAGATAAAGGATACTACATATACTGTAAAGTAAGCCTCATATTTTGACCTACACTTAGAAATCGATGGTAAAGGAAAACTATCGACCAAACTTTACATCAAACGTGATGACTTTTCATTCAGAATTGTCTACTTTCCTTTCATCTGTGGCAACATCCCTTCAGCACCTGGGTATGGAGTGGTCATATCACAACTCATACGTTATGCCAGAGCTTGCCGAAACTATGCAGAATTTTTGTATTGCGCTAGAACTCTAACAAATAGGCTTCTGGAACAGGGTTCTGTTGCTTTAAGATTGAAGTCATCACTACAGTAGTTTTTTGGTCGTCATCATGAACTCCTTGATTGCTATGGTGTATCCATCTGCACCATGAAAACTGATTTGTTCAACGGGTCATAGCTTTCCTTTCCTCATTTGTCTACCGGGGGGGGGGGGGGGGGGGTTCTAGAAAAGCAGAGGACGCTTACCCTACCGGTGCATCTGGTCCATGCTCCCAGTTTTTCATGGAGTCCGAGTTGCTCATTTGTTTTGTTATTTTGTATGTATGATTTTAGTTACTTTATGTCCTTTGTTGTGTATGTCTGTTTTCCATGTCTGGTCTTTGTCCCTGGATTGCATTCTTTTGATTACCGCTATAACCTTGGTTCCCTTGATTACTCATTGAAACGGATCTGTTTGTTTTAAAGGAAAAAACAAGAGGATTTAATTGTTGATACTGAAGAACAGAGGAAGAGGGCTGAGGAAGAGAAACTGAAAGCTCATGCTGCTGTAGAGAAAGCCAAAGAAATGATACGAGTATGTCTTCTTTGTCTGTTCAAGCAAAAAACTAAAAATAGATTCCAGTTTAATTATAACTTGGTTTTAAATGCATTGTATGAATTGCTGTGGAAGTACTATTGATTGTGGGGCATCAATTTTCTTGGGAAGGCCAAACCACGAAATTTGGTTCCAAAAAAGAAGGATATTACCATTGATGAGTATACTGAAAACCTCAAACCACAAATTCAATAATCCACTAAATTGTGTATCTTCCCTAATCCACTAAAATTGGTATCCATGAATTGTAAAGTACTTTCTCAGTATGTCATATGATTGACAGTGGTGACAATTTTTTATGAAGTTTTATTTTTTTTTTTTATATTTTAAGAGTCAACTTGTCCATGATTTGAGATGTTCCATTCAATTAAAAAAGTTGTTGGTTATTGTATATGGTAAAAGATGGAAATTATCAGATCTAACAAACAGAACAAAATTTTTTTCCAGCCTTTCACAGAACTTATTTTACAATGGTTATCAAAATTTTAAAGTATTTTGAACATGATGTAAATACTATATCAGTACATAAAACAGAATTGAAGTAGTAAAGGATTGCTCAAGAGAATTACATTTTTTTTTACAAAATATTGTTAGGCTATCATGGAAACCTATATTAAAAAAAATTATTGTTCTATTATGCAGTAAAGTGCAGAATTTTCACAGTTTTATGCAATCAATCTACTTTTGTGCAGTATTTAAATTAGCCATTGTTTCCCAAAATTGAATTGTAATGTTCTTCAACGAAAAAAAGATAGCAGTTCAGAAGAAATGAGCTTAATCTTCTCCTTGTTTGTGCTCACTTCTCCCATTTGTCTTTGACAGGGAGAAATGTTAATATTGATATTTTTTCTCTTTCCACGAAAATAGAACTGTCTTGAAAATTTCACAATTTAAAGTAAATCAGACCATTAATTTTGAGTATACTGTATTTTGCATATTAGTTTTCAGTTGGAAAAATGATTTACATATCTTATCTTTAAGGAAGTAGACAGGAGAACAAAAAAGAGGGTATAAATGATCTTTCATTACATTAATAGCACTGTCAGCTCAAGAAGCACTATTTACCAGTCTGATTATAATTAAATCTATAATGTCACTCCCATTTGGCTTTCTGCCCATAGAAGATCTTCCTATATTTTATGAGAGGTTGTATCAGAAGTCAACATGTATGAATTTCAGAATGTCTTGGACCTTTATCTCAAATTAAACACATACCAGTAAATCAATTTCAGAATTTTATTGAAGATCATGCTATTAGTTCATGATTACATATTGACAACTGAGATGACCTCCAGTGGAGCAATGTATGATCTTCTTGGCATGAAAGAGTGATTGACATTTTAGATTTAGGTTTAATTTGATTGCACTTTTTACGTAGTTGTTTTAATTTACTGTGAATGTGTGTAGTACAAGCTTCAGTATATTGTAGATTGGGCTGATTATATTGCATATGGATTTTTGGGCACCATGTTGTGACTTGAGTGTTTTGCTTTTTTTTATTGTTATACCCCTGCAAAAAGTTAATTGGGTATATAGGAATCACCCTGTCAATATGTCTGTCTGTCCATATGTAGGTGTGCATGAAGGAATATACTTCCTGGTGGAAGACTCTAAAGGGAGGTAATCCAACTGAATGGTTTTACATGTTCAAACCTAGTAGGCACAACTCCTTCTTAACCAATCAAGAGATTTTGATTAAATTTTATATTAAGTGGGCGCATTATATGCAGATGGCATGAAGGAAGATACTAACTGCAATGGGATATAATCCAAATTAAAGGTTTTATTTATTTGATACCTTATAAGGGCAACACTGCCTATAAAACCACTCAATGGTTTTTGATGAAACTTTATAGGAAGGATGGGCATTATATGTAAATCTGCATTAAGGAATATAGCTACTGTCAGAGGACTCTATAGGGAGATAATTGAAAATTGAATTTGTGGGTTATATATTTTAGGGGTGGGGTGTTTTTCTCTTTGTGAGTTTGCTCACAGTATATCTAGTTTCATACTGTATTCTGTGTATTAGAAAAAAATATGAAGTTGCAAATTATTAGTAGCAACATAAAATGAGGACTGCTGGAGTGTTTGTTGATTTTGTAATTGGCAGATATGTATATGTATATCTAGATGCATTTTTATAAAAAAAAATTATGAGGACTAAGCTAATTGTGTCTCCCCTTTTTTGTTTTTGCCCTATCTGTTAGTCCATCACAGTTTTGTAAACACAATCATTCCAAATTTCATGTAAATTTGTACATGTAGGTAATTAGGAAATGATATGTAGTTGTGTATATTACCAGAAATGTATAATCCCCTGAATTTGTGGGAGTTATACCCCTTTGATTTGGGAATGGGAAAGGGGAAACATGTTTTTTGTAGGCAAAAACAAAGTTTAATTTTACACTGGTTTAGAAATACTTGAAATCCATTTTCAGTATTTGAGCTCTGATTGTAGATTTCTACTGCTGATTGTTGTGGATATGTATCCAAGTTAATTTGTGTTAAGATGTTGTTACAAGTAGTTACTACACACACGGCACGAAAACATGAAGCCTTTTTCACCTGTAGGATCTATTTATACAATTTGCACCTAGCCATCTATACACATTTTTTGCTACTTCTTTGACACTTGTTCAATTTTCACTTTTCTGATTTTAACCACAATATTAAAATTGACTTTATTGTGTTTCACCATATCTGTTCAATTAGTTTTCTAAATTGTCTCAACCTGTACTGTGATGGTTTTCTAAATTGTCTCAACCTGTACTGTGATGCATGAATACCGTTTTATTTCTGAAACTATTTAAACTCTCAATCATCCCTCAATGTATTTAGTAAGTAAGAGATAATTGACATCTTATGTAATAATATTTAGTCATGTTATTACAAAGATAGTTATAATAAAAGCAAAATGAATTGTAGAATATTTATATATGTTTTATTTTCATTATTTTCTTCAAATTTATATTTTTGGCTTATGAGCAAGCTTATGTATATTGTATTAATCAGTTTTAAAAATAGCACATAATCTATACTGTAGTCTCTAACTTTTCAAAAGACATAATTTTTTATGTAGTTAAGTAAGTGTAATGGTTTTTTTTTCAGAATGATATAATGTATAGTTATTTTTTTGCTGCCTTGGTATTAAAGCATTGAAAAAAAGGGAAACTACTGAAAACAGAAGACGGTGAAGTCAATGCAAAATCCAAATTAACATATTTAGGAACAGATAATAGATTTCAAAATTTTAAAGAATTCATGAAAATTTCTATGGTTTAAATTATTTCAATTACTGCTTTTTTTCTGATTTCATGAGATTTCAAAAATTTCTGAGGAAAGCCAGTGATGTAGAGATCAAGTAATGGTCTTTTCAAATAATGATATCATCTTTTAGGATATTACATTGTCA
The DNA here is from genome assembly GCA_037379345.1 of Perna viridis. Lineage (NCBI taxonomy): Eukaryota > Metazoa > Mollusca > Bivalvia > Mytilida > Mytilidae > Perna > Perna viridis. The sequence continues at coordinate 7,209,131 of CM074522.1, read as the reverse complement.
GTTCAGTGGGTTTTTTGACATACATGTTTCTGATTTCTCCCATTTTGCCTGATTCTTACTATATTTACACTTAAATGGCAATAAACATTGCAATAATTTCTATGATACATTTCTGAATATAATTGTTACAGAATAGCCGAGAGAGTATCAGTCGTTTGGCCGACTATGCAAATGTAGCTGACAACGAGACCAAATTACAGCTGCAGAAATTACAACAACAGTTACAGAAAGAAAAGGACCATAATAAATATCTTGAAATGAAGCATCATGCTTATAAGGTAATAAATCTCCACCCCCCAAAAAAAAATCTTTGACTATAGATCATCATTCTATAAATGAACCATTTTGTAGTGCATTCTGAAGAAAAATTGATATTAGAAAGGAAAAATCAACTTGTTATAAAAAAAAAATTGGAATAAACAATAAACGCTAGTTTCTTTATATTGTATAAGTGACTGGAATCTTAACATATTTTCATGCAAAACATATTTAGCATAAAAAGCTGTACATTAAGATGAATTTCATGTTGGGGTTAAATAAGAATTTTTTTCTGTATTTAGTCTGATTTTGTGAAATGGACTGTTTTTTATTTTTGTTTTTATTTCCAAGTAAATTGATGTAGTATTTAGTTTTATAAACCATTAAATAATATCAGCAATGATTTGTGCTTTATAGGAAGCCAGTGTACGACAAATGGAATGTCTATTAAAGGAATACAACCAGTGAAATGATTAGCAGAGGTCAAAGTGCAGAGTTTACTACACAGAGAACTTCAGGGATGTTTCTGATTGTGTCAAGAATTTATTTTTGAAGTTTGCTTCAGAGTTTTCTGTTATAAATTGCATATCAAACCATTTGGTGTGGGCAGCAAGAAAGAGTTTTCTTGGAAACATTTGAATAGCTTTTATTTGTGTATGGCTATAATCAAAAGAAGCCTTTTTAACCATGAGTCCAATTATATGTAAATGTTATTAAAAAATATGACATTAACTGAAGTTAAACTTTGTAATAAAGTTGGCACAGTTCAGAGGTTAGGGTTCAAAGTACTAAATTTATTATTAGTTCAACTTACATGTATTCTGTTTGTTTAATAATAAAAACTTGAATTGTGCTATTAAACAAAATTGTATTTTATCATGAATTAAGCTTAATAGTCTGCTACAGGTCAGTTTAATTGTTTTATTGTTTTAGTTTTTAAACCTGTTGAAATTTAAGGACTCACTTATTTTCAACAATATTGTTAATTTATTAGAACTGAATTTTCTTGATTTTCAATTAAAAATTTGAAATGTGTTTTTTTCCCCAAATTAATTTAAGACCATGGCATTGGTTGGTCATTATATAACAGGGTTACTATTGTCCAATGATTGTTCTTTATGACAAAGTATTACTGATATTATGTATGTTTATTTATTGCAATAAGGAATGTATTGTTTTTTTTTCATTAGTTAGTATTGTATGTTACCAAAAAAACTGCCTGGTGTGATAAAATTATACGTAGTTGTTTTAGGGGAAAAAAATAAAAATTATGGGTATTAAAATTGTTTCCTATTTTGATAAAGAAACATTTTTTTCATTTTTTTTAATCAAATGTTTATAGTTAACACTAGGTCAAATAGAGTATAATTTTTACTGAATATGCATTATATATGTCAATTTGATGTACCAATACACACAAAAATTCACCCTTTTATACTTCTCTTTCATCAAAGTGCAAGTCTCAATTCCATACTTTGGCATGACTTCTGGTGTTGGGTTTTAGTTTCGATTAAATGAGATGTTATTAAAGAATTCATCCGAACATCATTATATAAAAAGCCTAAAGTCATGAAATTTACTTTTTGAAAAATGGTTGACATTAAGGGATAAAGTTGGCTTTCCTTTTTTTTTTAATAGAATTATTATTACCTGATGGACTGCCTTAGGTAGTTAAATGGAAAACAAACTTAGTTGATATATTCTGTGTATTTAAAGTGATAGAATTAGTCAATACTAACAGCTTTTTAAAAAATACTTTTATTATAATGGAGAAACAGAACATACTTGGATGAATTATTTTTTTAGGAATTTTATAATGTCAAAGTTATAAAGCCATTTGTATTAGAATTTCATTTATGATAATGAGAAATGGAGCTGTATATAAATTCTATGTCTCCATGAATTTGGTTACTGTGGAAAGGCTTTTTGTCAGTGAACTATCAATTTTAGTGTTTTTTACACACTATATGTTGTGAATTTCTCTGAAGTACCTATGTAAAAATCACACAAAGTCTAGGATTTTACACATCATTTCATAAAATCAAATCAAAATTAGGGATAGCCAAGTAGCTTAAACAGATCTGATATAAGTACCATGTGTTTACATTATTTTAAATACAATAAGGTATATAATATTCCTCTAAAACATGTATGAAAATAGTGTTTATTGGCTAAGGCCTTTACCTTTATTTCTGTGATAACATTCCTTGTGCTAAAGTTGTGTTCACTTTTATACCCATGCATTTTGTATCAGTCTACTTGTTTTAATAGATTTTTATTGTGTCAAAATATTTCCAAATAAAATATGAAGAAAGCAGTTAGTAGATTGTTTCAAACATAGAATACGGATAGTTATATTTATGTCATTTTATAAATGAAAATGCTCTTTTATTTCTAGATGCAATAAAATCTGTTGAAAGAAAACTGAAAACAAGCAAACCACCCCAAAACAGGTTTGCTTCTTAAAATTTGTAAATGAAAGTACGATTGATTTTTAATCTGAAATGAAGGTTCAGAAGGAACAGCTTGAAAGGACCACAGATGCCAAAGCAAAAACAGTTTAGGCAATTATAGATACAGCATTTAGGCTTGATGTAGCTCTCAGTTTGTGGTTCAGTTTTACACAGCTAAATGAACTAAAATTTGCAGTAAGAGACAATAAGGAGTAGCCAAGTTATCAAGGTTTATGAAAATGCTATTTGGCCCAAAATTCTTGGAACAACAAGCTCTTATAATGAATCAAGACCTTTCTTTAGTAGAATAAATTCACAGGGATCCATACACTTTTATCCCAGGTTTAATAAATTCACAGGGATCCATACACTTTTATCCCAGGTTTAATAAATTCACAGGGATCCATACACTTTTACCCCAGGTTTAATAAATTCACAGGGATTCATACACTTTTATCCCAGGTTTAATAAATTCACAGGGATCCATACATTTTTACCCCAGGTTTTAGAATATGCAAAAATTTAAGATTTCATGCAAAAAAAATATCTCTCTTCTTTTTTGTTTTGTTTTTTGTTTTTTTTTTGGGGGGGGGGGGTTGGTATGCCTAATCTCCTCACAAGGACTTGCTTCCACTATCAAATATGCATCATGACTAGTATATTTTGTATTTATATACTTGTGCTGCCTATTTGATATTAGGGAGTGGGCTTCTGTGGTTCTTCTATGAACTTGTGCCTTGTATTTGGTTAAAAATTTTAGAAACTCATTTCCATTATTTATACCTTTAGTAGAAGATATATTTAGTATAAATATCAAAATCCTGACTGTTAAACACACCACAGTGCTTTATTTAGTTAAGTTTCTTGTTTTATGTGTTACTGATACATCACATCTACCCTAAAGAACTTGAGATAAAGGATACTACAGACACTGTGAAGTTAGCCTCATATCTTGACCTACACTTAGAAATTGATGGTAAGGGAAAACTGTTGACCAAACTTTACAACAAACGTGATGAATTTTCATTCAGAATTGTCAACTTTCCTTTCACATTTGGTAATATTCCATATCACAACTTATGCGTTATGCCAGAGCTTGTGGAAACTATTCAGACTTTTTGTATTGCACTAGACTTCTATTAAGTAGGCTTCTGTTGCTACAAAATTGAAGTCATCACTACAGAAGTTTTATGGTTGTCATCATGAACAGCTGGATTGTAACAGTATCCATCTGTGCCATGAAAACAGATTTGTTCAACATGTCATAAATTCCTTTCCTCTTTCGACTACCCCAGACTAGACTTTTTATGAACAACTCTGCGAGTGTTTCTAGAAAGCAGAGGATGCTTACTCTACTGGTGTACCTGGTTCATGCTCCCAGTTTTTCGTGGAGTCAAGAGCATCTCATTTGCTTTTGTAAGGCCAGTGACTGCAGTTACAAAAATCAGTGTTTAGGAATTATACGACCCAACAGGACAAAAACAAATATACTCGTATAACAAAACTTTTGTATAACACATTTGCCTTCCAAAACTATCATAATTAGAGCTAATATTCTGTTTGGTGAAAGTGAAAGCATTGTTATGCTTTAGAAATTGATTTCTTACTTTCAATCCATCAACAACAATTTCCCATTTGAAAATCTCCATTACTCTCCTATGTATGACCCAGACATGATTTTATTCCGCTTTTTTCCCTGCAGAATTCTGCTATTTCAAATCAGGATTTTACCATTATGATTCTTTTTTTTTTACTGTATATTATCCAATTTTGCCAATTTTCGCTTTGTAGACCTTGTAAAATCAATTCTGATGACCTGCCATTTACCCCAAATAATCTTTTTCAGAAGTTGAGAAAAGTCTTAATGAATTTTTCATGAATTTGGAATATTGTTAGCTGAAATAAGTGATCTTACCTCTTATGGTTTTTATTTTTTAGTGAAAACTACTTAATACTGTAATAGAGTAAATTAACAGCTCTGCCATGAGTGAATGGATTCCCGTCTTGACCTTGAAGCATACTTAACAACTACCATAATTTGTGAACCCCCCGAAAAATATGGATTTTGATTAAAAAAACAAAACAAAACAAAAGAAACAAGTATGGAAACCTTGAGATCACCACAACTATTAACCCTGAAAAGCAATTACAATTGTGTGTGTCTATTGAAAAGAAAATACCCTTTTAAACTCCTGGGCCAAAGCTTAAACTCATATTTCAATGCCAACAATATGAGTTCAGTCATTTTCTGTTGTGTAATGGATTTTTGATTGGCTGGATGTTTGAAGCTCATATCTTGCTCATTTTCAGAAAAATCATTTTTTCATAGAATATATGATAAAAAATGTAGTCCTAAAAATTCTAATTAGAATTTATTCTAACTCAAATTTAATATAACAAACATGAACATTTGTATAATATCAACAGGTGACAAAATTATTACTGTCTAATGAGACAGCACTAGATACAATAAGATTCTAACACGGCCCAGAAATCAATCTTTTGTAATTTTATGAATTATTGCAATATTTTTATGTTTGCAAAAAAATGTGATTGACATAAATTGCAATAATTAAATTTTCATCTTGAAATTACTGACACAAGTTTTCACAAAGTCACAAAATTTGACTTAATTGACGAAGTCACAATAATTTATAAATTTACAGTAAAATATTTTACACAGCTTTACAAATAAAATATGTAGTATATAGTACATAAAGATAAACAGATGTGAGTAAATTTTTCAAATGTATTAATATCTGTAAATGTTATAGACTGATAACTAAATAATTGATCCATTTTGGAAAGACTGTCAAATTCATTAATGTTTCCAAAATTATCTGAGGTTATTATGGCACCAAGTAAATTTTCATGACTCAAAAATAAAAAAAAAAAATGCAAATTTGAAGTGTTCATAAGCAGAATTAAACTGATGAGAGAGGTGCTATTTCTATTTCATTGCTATGGCAACGGAATATGTATAGGGCACACTAAGAAAAAATAAAACACAGATAATGACCTTTGAGGCTAAGACAATTTTTAGGTAGCTTTAATAATACTATTCATCCAGTACTGGGTAAGGTAATTGTGAAAAGTATGACACTTAAAATGAAAATGCTGCTGCTCTGGTACTTGAAATTTAAAGTTTTGCAAGGTTTACATCATGTAATACATATCACAATAAAGTGAAACCTGTCTAAACCAAACACTTTTTAAAGTCCTGTTATATCAGTTTGAATATGTTTTGAACCTTGTTAAACCTGTCTAGAACCAATTTTAAAGTCCAAAAGGAGTTCTGTTTAGACAGCTTTCACTATTCAAGTAGCAGTCTTTCTAAAAATCATACAGAAGGTGATTCATGCATGTCAAAAACCCACTGAATTCAATTTAATTTCTTGTTCAGAAACAGTAACTGATCATGTAGCCAGTCTTAGTTTTTTCATTTGGTTGTTGTGCTTTTGAGATAAAAATTATATAAATTGTACATTAAATTTGCACTTTGCAAGAGTTATTGTTCTTGATGTGGCTTGATTCGGTTACTTTTAGTGGGAGATAAATGTATGATTTTCTAAAAAGTGCAAATCTGAATGCAGGAAAGGTTGTTATGTGAAAGTATAGCATATGTAGACTGAAAAAGTATCGTTTGTTTGGTGGGTTTTTCATAACCATGAATCACTTTACCATTGGTAGTGTCTGAATTTTATGCGGACTGGTACTTAAGTAAAAGAAACACAATATTAAGATTTCACAATAAATACTATAATATGTATAAACAAAATTAAAAATGCTATGTATTCAATAACTATCTTGATATTATTATGTTAGGTCTTTTGAGGTTAATTTCTTGGTTTTTGAGGCCATTTTCCATGAAAACAAATGAAGAAGGGAGGCATTTTTATCATTTTATTGCCTCTGAAAAATGATAAGGATGCTTTTACATAGTTAATAGTCAGAAAAAAATATGAGGGAGAAGTTTTCTTGTTTTTATGTTCATGATATGGTAAAAATTTGGTAATAAACCACCCTTAAAAGGGAGGGTCTGATAAGCACGCTAAACAAGTATTAACTTAGGGAGGCCTAAGATAAGTACATTGGACATTTATTTACCCAGACACACCTAAAGAACTGGGCCTGCATTGGTAAAACCCACTATACTAGTCTTAGCTCTACTGCTAAAGAGGTTCATTCAGAACTATATACACAGATAGTTACAACATGGATTGAAAATAAAAACATTATCAATTAATAGACCAAAAAAAACTTTAAATCATACAGCATTCTGGAAAACTCAGGTATCAGGTTCTACTACATATATAAGGCATTCTGGAAAACTCAGGTATCAGGTTCTACTACATATATAAGGCATTCTGGGAAACTCAAGTATCAGGTTCTACTACATATATAAGACAAATTGTATGTTACAGTACGATATCTCAAAAGAAATGAAATAAGAGGGAACCCTTAGGTCTTCATCATGTCTTTTCTTTCAAACAAATGGAATGATTTTATCGATACATGGCACCGAGAAAATGGTAGAAGCATATTAACTTATTTGTAGATATAAATTTTTCAACACAGTTGCAGATCAAGAGAAAAAAAACAACTGACACATCCCAATTTTTTCCTCAGTGCTAAAAACCCTTAACTCTGAAACTAGGGATTTTACTATGAACAACAAGGAAGACAAAATTGAAAATAATCAGAAGTAAATATACAGCAAAAAAAAAAATACCAGTAACATTTTGAAGTAAAGATGTATTTAATGGTGGAAGAAAACTATCAGACAGACAGCCCTTTACCATAATACACCCATCCATGAAATGATGTATAGAAATTATTTAAACTGCCATATTTAGGAGTATCAGCACATATTGAGTACAATGATGTATTGTGAATTAGTTTTATACTTTGAAAATGTAAGCAATCTACCCTTAAAAAAAATCAGTGTACAGTACATAATAAGAGACACAGATCTTACAACCTTAACTAATAGACTCAAATATACAATAAAGACTTTATAAGTGTGGGTGACTTAGTGAACTCAAGGGAGATCACTCCGCAGTATCTTTGTTTAGCTAGTTGATATGGATGTTCTACTTTCTGTATTACAATTAGATGTTTCTGTCATGGAATTCTGTGAACGTTCGAAAACGAGAGTACTGTTTAAAGCCTCATCCCTTGCAGATGATGTAGCAGATGATTCACTGTCTATTTCTAAAATCAGTTTTGGTACCTTCAATTCTGTTGATTTCCTTGAAACTTCTTTTGGAGTTAACACTGAAGAACATTTTTATATATAAAAAAAATTCATATAACTAACTTCCAAACCAATACATTAAGAGGCTGTTAAGTAGACACCAAGCAGATCCTATTATGCCAATTGATAACAGAGATAATTTTATCCCACCAAATGTTTATTCAAATGTAATGTTAAATTCATTAGGATTTAGAGAGAAAAAGTATTTCTTTGTATTGAAATAGGATGACCCAAAATATACGCAATAAATTCCCTAACAAATCAACTAAACTATGAACTGATCAGAGTTATTTCCCTTTATTTTGAAGTTTCTTGTGCTTGATAAATAATTCTTTTATTCTTAACATTTCAGTGTATTCCCAACAACATTCATTATATAGAAAACACGAGTTTCTGACCACAAATGGATGAATTTTGGGAACAACTCCCTAGGTTTTCTATTGACACCCTCCTAATGTAAATAATAAATCAGGATGTTTTAGACAATCTTGTTCAACTAAGAGTTTGAATGAAAAAAAGAATGTTTGTTTCAATGAAAGAGTTATGAAAGATGTTACTGTGTAAGGCAATGATAAATGTTTTACCATTTTACACTTTGATACAACAGCATGCTTTTGCTCCTTTAATGCTGGCAGATTAAAAACTCAGCTTTTTCATTCAATGTTTTCATATACATGTATATTCAAATACTGTGGAAAACACTTTTCATGTAAAGTAGCAATATCCATGGTTTTGTGAGTAGTTAGGCCTAACCACAACATCAAAGCCCCAACAAAATATAAAATTTCCATTAGAAACCAAGATCTTCTAATGAATCTACTTAAACACCACAAACTGTAGAAATTTTGACAACCACACAAATTAACATGTGACCTGTTTAGGCAATTAATGACAATCTGTCAGTGTTCCAGGATTTCACTTTCCCATCACATGCGCCAAGTGGAATTTTGGTAAGGGAAAGTTATTTGTTATGTTCCACTGCACTTTTGAAAGGATTTGTTAAAATCATAAAGTAAATTTCAAATTTTCCTGTGGAAACCTAAAATTTTCAAAATCCCTAGAGCACTGTCTGTTTTTATGGCCTCATTCTATGAAAGAAACCTTTAAAATTCTAAATTTTTTAATATTTAACATTGATACTATGGAGAGATTCTCAATCAATAGAGTGTAATTTGAAATCTTCAAAGTAATCTATCAAAATATTACCTGCTCCTTCTTCACTAATTGGTGACAGCCCAGGACCATGCTGACTGTTGACGTTAACATCCATTATCTCCCCTGGCTGTGTCTGCTGTATGACACACTGGAAAGCATTCTCTATGTCCTCACTCTGTAATTTATTACCGGATATATTGGCCATGGCATACCCTCTACTGTAGGAAAAGATACTATCATCGCCATCAGCATGTTCACTCTCTTCATATGATTCCTCACTTGTTAAGTAAATTTCATCCTTATTTGGGGTCGATGTGAAATAGTTAGCCCTATTTTCTTCTGATACAACCTGAATCAGGGATCTACTGTAGGCTTGGTTGTTTGTCATATCAATCTGACTGCCATACGCCTGCTCTGCTGCATTTCTGGTACTATCCTGACTAAACTTCTCTGCATTATGACCTCTTCGTCGAGGCACTTCATCTGTTTGTGGAGATGCTGCAACTTGAGGTGTCAATCTTGTACCTTTTTGTGGGGTTGAACCCTGGCCTTGCTGTGGTGATACCTTTGGACTCATCTTTTTAGACCTTTTAATGGTGCTTCGATGAACCATGATAACCTCTTTACTTTTTGGTTTTTTCTTATCAGCAGGTGAAGAGATTTGCTGAAATTCAGCACCATCCTGACTATGCTGATCACCTGTGACTCCTGATATCATTTGAGCAGGATCATACCCATACCCTCCATCAAGGGGAACTCCAGCAGCTCCTTCAAAGTCCAGTCGTCTTGAAACATTAGCTACATCATTTTTTCCACTTTGCTCCCACTGACTTTGTGCATAGGCATTAAATTCTGCAGTTTCTTGAAAGTCATATGCATGATTTTCTGCAGGATCATTTATATACCCTCCTTGAGATAATGGATATGAGTGGCTCTGCCAGGGAACATATTTAGTTTTCCTATCTGATTCTGAAGATCGTAGTTGATTTGCATTAGAATCCTTCCCAGAATCTAGGTGTTCTGTACTTTGTCCAGGAGTAAACCGATCTAGGAAGCTTTTTAGTCCAGAACTTTGTTGTTTCATTGGTTTTTGATGTTTATGGTAACTTTCTGATAGATGAACTGCCTCTCTAGACTGTGATTCTATGGTTGGAGGGTTTTTGGCATGTTTATTGCTCTCCTGATCTTTACCTAGGCTGACAGAAAAGTCACTTCCTCTGATTGAACTGCTTTTGGATGGGTGTTTTTTACCACTCCAAGATGCACTGGCTTTACCATGTGGTACATAGTTCTCATACACAGGTTCGGCATGCTCTACAGTATCATAAATGTGTTGTTGGCCGTCTTGGAAACCTTGGAAGGAGGGATAATCCCTCTTTCCCGTCATGAAATACTCATTCTCAGGATAATTTGAAAATGCTGACTTGGGCTGAATTTGCTTCTCTTGGATATCAATAGTCATTTCTTGCACAGGGGTTCTTGACCGTGACTTTGATTTATTTGACCTGTTACTTCGTACGCTTGTCTGAGAATTCTTCTTTTTGGCCTTGTACATTGCGAAGGAGTTTGCTTGTTTAAAATTTTTATAATCTGATTCATTTATCTCGGTTACAGAGTTATCATTACTGACAACACTCTGATTATGTTCATCTCCTCTCTCAGAATCTCTTGTTGTATTCAGCTGTTCCTTGGTTGGTAGTTTAGTATATTCTTTCAGCTTTGTAACAGCTGTAAAAAAGATAAATAAATACAGAGACATATTTAGGTAAGCTTTCTTTCATAATTCTTTGTCAGTAGGATATTTCTCACATTAAAATTTGTAACTTACCTGTAAAAAAATACATACAGGGGTTTCATTATTTTTTTTACAATGCAGGTACCTTTGATTTTGTAGGAGGTACTTTTCATCATTTTGTTTAATAAAAATGTATGAAATTTTAAAATTCTGGAGGTACCTTATAGTAGTTTAGAAGGGTAAAAGTACCTGGTACTGCCTCTTATTGAAAGGTCTCTACATATTTGTAATGATTTATGTTTTAGCACAAATTATAAAGAAATAGATATAGACTCTCCCTCAGTTTTGAGTGGATTGAAATATTACTACACTCGAGATAGTTAAAAATCAACATTTTTAACTGGCAAGCTTTAGTAAACATGTTAAATACTTTTATTTTAACTATAGAGAGTGTGGATATCTTTTAATCCAAATGAAACTGAAGGAGAATCTGTTTCTCTCATTTTAAAACAATTTCATTATTTTTCTTATTATTTTCCCCATTGAGTACCCCATCCACAGCCCTTACCATAAATTTTCCTACCAAATTTTCAACACTTGTTCTTTTTAACACATAAAGATAAAATAATTGATGCTGAATAGATATATAAAAGACATAAAGCCACTTTGTATCAACAAACACCAAACTATAACATTTTCACATTTGATATGTCAAATATTTTAACATAAATCTTAGGGACTACGGCATACCAATGATGTCAACTTCACAATGTAAACAATGGAATAAATCTACTGCATGAGACTTTTTTCAATCCCCTAGGGAATCAAATTATTTTAATCACCTGGTCAAGCAGTATGGAAATTCATCAAAAATGGGAGAAACGTCTATCTTTATTCTCTTAATGGTAACAATACAAAAAGTATATGATTAGTAAAGGACCAACTGTTATTTTATCAGTGCCAAATTAAGCTGTGCAGCAGCACATCGGCATGTCAAACCCTATAACAAACTATGGAAAACAGGGGAGGTAACTAATGGATTATGTTAAGAACACCTTATTGGGAAAAATACAATTATGACATGTTCCATACATTAATTCTAATAAAAACCAATACAAAGGTGTAGGGGCCAAGGCTGTGGAAATTTTGACAGCCCATGTTGGTCATTTCATCAAACTTTGCAGACAAAATATTGTGTCAATCATTTACATGCTCTGACCGAAAATAAACTTAGAAAAACCTTTATAGTTATTTAAAGATAAACATTAGAATATGCGTGATTTCATCATACTATGTCTGTTACAAAATTTACGAACCAGTGAACGAAGACGGTTTCAACCACATGGAGGTCAAAACATTGTATCTCTCAGACTTCTTCATCACATGGGCAAACAGCCCAGAAGTTCTGAGTGATGAAAAATGTTGTTAAATAAAAGGCAATTGTGAATAAATTTTGTATGTTGATTTATTGGGTTGCTGACTTCTGCGTTAAAAGAATTAACTAGAGGTAATAAGCTACGAATATTGCTTAAAAATATCAACTTTATTATAACGACATAAAAGTTGTTCATAACAAAGTGAAATATATAGATATAAGGCAAAATAATAATTTGTGGCATTAGTTCTCTGTAATGACATCATAATAGTGCCATAATTTTACGTCATTTCACAAAACTACTGAGAATAGTTAATTTTGTTGTTTTTAAGACATATTTACATCCAGAAAACTATGTCCACACCTAAGAAACAATTTTATGTTTTCACATATGATAAACTATGTAATAATGAATGTATTTATTTAATATAAAGTTGTTTCTTGGGTGTGGTCACCATTTCCTTGCCAAAAATATGACCAATAAGTGACCAAATTTTGACAGAATATATGTGAAAATTGAACTGAATATCTGAACTTCAAGCAATTTTTCTGTCCATTCACTGCAAGAATTATCAGAAGTCTTTATATTTTCTCATTTGTGATGGATTCAAGTCTCCAAATTCACAATTAAATTATTCAACACTATATAATTAATTTTCAGTTGAATTTTAAGTAGAAAAGACCCTTTATCGCCCATTCTCCTTACTGCTATATTTCTACCATAGATAATAACAAGGTCATATGCAAAAAAAGATATATAATAAATAGAAATTTTACCTGCAAGTTCCTTCTTTCGTCGTCTCCTGAAATGTACATAAAAATGAACTATCACCTCCAAATTATTTAGGGCTGTCCCATTAAAAACTATGCCATACCCAGGCATGACACATTTCACCAGGAGACTCAACTATAGAAGTTTTATTGATGTTATGTATTAAACTCAATATTTTGTCAAGAGACCTGAGCACTCACCCAATTTTTTTTATACAGCAAATGAAAGTGCCTTCCCCATGTCCCTGATATGTTTCATTTGAACAGCCCTTAGAAATAGTTATGACTTAACTTATTTCATTTCAGTTACATTTGAAAAAAAAACTACCTGAAAGTACTGACAAGAAAACCATGCAATTTTTCCTAAAGCTTTTGAAAGGAGTACTGCTATTAAGGACATTTTTAGGCCCAATATTATGTAGTATTTTTCAAAAATGATAATTGATTAACCAGTAATGCAACAAAGCACATTTAAGGTTTTGACAAAAGCAATTTACTTCTACAGGAAGGCCTACACTCCCACTCAAAACAGCTCATAGTAAGGCATACTAACCTAATCCATACAGTCTACAGTAAGGCATACTACTCTACTCAAAACAGCCAACAGGAAGGCATACTACTCTACTCAAAACAGCCTACAGGAAGGCATACTAACCCAGTCACTCAGACAGAAAAAATGGACTACTGGAAGGCATACTACTCTACTCAAAACAGCCTACAAGAAGGCCTACTCTCCCACTCAAAACAGCACACAGTAAGGCATACTAACCTAATCAAAACAGCCTACAGGAAGGCATACTACTTTACTCAAAACAGCCAACAGGAAGGCATACTAACCCACTCACTCAGACAGCAAAAACTGACTACAAGAAGGTATAATATCCCAAACCACTGCAGGAAGGCATAATACCCAACTCAAAACAGCCTACAGGAAGGCATAATACCCTTCTCAGAAACAGCCCACAGGAAGGCATACTACCCCCCTCTAAAAACCACATACAGAAAGGCATACTATCCCACTCAAAACAGCCTACAGGAAGGCATATCACCCCACTAAGAAACAGCATACAGAAAGGCATACTGCCCTTCTCAAAAGAGCCTACAGGAAGGCATATTAACCTACTCAGACAGAAGAAACAGCCTATAGGAAGGCATACTACCCCACTCAAAACAGCATACAGTAAGGCATACTAACTCAATCAGAAACAATATTATGAATCAGCCAACCAGTAATTGATTAACCTCACAGCCTCAAATTCAATATAGTTATCTCCTCATTGACATTAAACAACAAAAGGTAGTGTTTTTTTAATGAAGACGAACATTGAACAAGAAAATTATTTTAATCACTCATTTATTTTTGCAGGCAAATAGACAGACTGTGATACCATAACATGTCAAGTAAAAAACTGTACATAATTAAAATTTCATTTGATTCCCAGATGAGTGAGTCAGGCTTAAGAAACAAAGCTGTCTTTTATTTCAGTTTTCGGGTTTCGAACAGCCCACCCTTGACTGTTGTAAATGCATTCTTACCCCTTCTATATTAATCCCTGATAACACATTAATGTCTTACCTCTGGCAAGCACATGTACAAACCACACAAATGAAAATCACAAATGCTATTAAGCACACTAAAACCACTCCAACAATCTTTACAGGCCATGGTTTTACTAGAAAAAAATAGAAAAATACAGAGATTTAGAAACTCTTTATAGTACAGTGAATTCTGTCGAAACAAAACCCTGAATAATCTGTAAACATGTCTAAAGCAGGCAGTTTTTAGAGTCCCATCATATCAGATTAAATGGTTTATAAACAATGGTTGACCAAACATCAGTCTAAACTAAACCAATTTTAAAGTCCACAAGGGGTTTGTTAGGTTCAGACAGAATTCACTGTTACCACAAAACTTTTGATTAATTCTGTCATGAGAAAATTTTGATATTGCACAAGTTTATATATTTAACAAACAAAATGTAGAATATTTGACTGCTAATAGATGGTAGTGAACTGTTTTATCAATTTCTGAGTGTTAGTTTAACTGCCAAGATTGAACTGCTAATAATTTCATTGGCAGTTCCTGTGTACTGCCTAAATATGGACTTCTTGAAGTGTAATTGCCAAATCAAGAAAAAGTTGCTACTATTTTACAATAGCCACCCACAATGATTACAATTATTAACATTTGTGAGAATAACATAATACCAGTGGCCTTAAATACCTACTTGTCTCACAGAACATCCCAGTATACCCTGTTGCACAGACACATTTGGATCTCTCCACATATCGTATTAGTTTACCAGGTACCATAATACATTTCCCACCATGCTGACACAATTCTTGTCCACACCATAACACATCTGAAAAACACAGGTAAGCATACTGGTACAACAGGTATGCCTTACTCAAGACCTAACTGTTAGAACAAATATGCATACTGCAAATTCAGAAACTTTAGTCAGCATCAATATTGTCGACTATTAACCAATTTGTGAACTAGATGGAAATTTTCTTGATGATATTCTAATTATTTGATTGCTATTCTTGTCAATTATTGTCACAATTGTGTACATGTAAATAGGACCCTTATTAAACAGAGTAGTTTAGAAGGGGTTGTGCTGGAACAAGTGGTGTAACATTTCCACTTCATCACAATTCTCGGCTGATGATCTGATTTTTACAGATAGGTCACACTTGGGTCTTTTATATTAAATTTAAATAAATTATGTAAACAAATAAAGGACACACAGTTACTAGCTATTTCAGGAAAAAAAATTCCAGCAAAATAAATCATTAATGCAAAATCCTTTCTAAAAGTCTATCATCCATTAACATCACATATCTTTTTTGACTGGCTGCCTACTATTAAAAGATATTTGCATTTCTAACCATGGTAACAAAATGAGTTTTTCAAAGACTTGACTTTCAAAATACTAACAAAGAGAGGTAATTCTAACTTATTTTAGGCACTTCTGATTCCAATTGGATCTGCACAGCCTTTCTAGTTTAGAAAAGTTATTTTTTAGTGTAGCGGAAATGACAGAGTAGTTCCAATTGTTATGATTCATTTTTTTTTATCAACAAAATCATTTACATACAAAACAAATATGATTAAGGCAACTTATTTGTCTTGATACTATATACGTCATTTTGATGTTTATTTGTACATTACTAGTAAAGCAACTTTTTTTCCATCAATTTTATCTTTTTTAATGGACTTTATTCAAGGGACATTACTCATAAGCTCAAAGTAGCCACAACAAAGTTGAACACATTAAAATATACCAACCACATTAGTCATAACTAAAATATCACAACACATATATACCAAACATGTCATAGCCAGTAAATTAAAAAAAAATAAAAATAAACAATCTCACAACATGTCAGAAGTGCAGTTTGCAATTGAGATAAAAACTGCAGAAGCAAAAATTGTGACATCTTTGTTAAACCTCAATCACTATTAAACTACCAATTATCATTAATACAAAAATCTCAATCTCAATCAGATCAAAGACTTATATTACAAGAGTAGCTATCATTACTCCATTTTTTGGCTTTAAATAGCTAATTGAGGATCTGAACAGAATCATGATATTGATTTCCAGATGGTCTATGATAAGATCATGATGCACAGATGCATCAGTGGATCATTACCCCCTACCTGGAACCTCTGCTTTTTTAAAATTTCTGGATCAATGCCTGTAACCCATACCTAGTTCAACATCTGCAGCAAACTTGTCTGTAGTTATACAATGGTAAATTCCATGGTCATCTTTTTGTATTTCTCTGATTAATAATCTGCCATTAACCACTGAAAATCTTCAAAATATAAGGATATACCAACTAAAAATCTACAAACTACAAGGACTTCCCAAGTGAACATCTACCAAATATTAGTACATATAAACAGATGAAGTTGTACACGTTAGTGCTATTTATACCCTCACTTGTATGGCAATCCCTCTACACAGATAACCACCAAAATCAACTCTATAGAATCACATTCTAAATTTGAAATCAACCAGTCCACTAAAGGCTGGTTTTAAAATATAAGATTGGAAAACCTTTTTCCCTATGATTTCTTAAGAATATTTTGGCCTAGTGTTCTTGGATTCCACTTTCCCGTCACCTACGGCAGTAGCAATTTTGGTGTGGAAAAGTTGTTAAGTGTGTTCCACATTCCCTTTGACAAGTAGAAAGCTTGAATTTTTTTAAGGGATTTGTTAAGTTCGGAAAGCAAACCTCAAGTGTGGGAAGTTAATCATCAATTAGAGTTTTCCTGTGGAAACTTAAAATTAAGAAAAATCGTAGAACACTGCTGGTCGCTTGTCATAACACATTTGTCATGGCAGAAATTCTAGGAATCATCTTTCAATGGTATCGGGAGAACAATGTTAAAAATGTTACAATGACCGTGTTGACCAATCAGGTTTAAACTGTTTTATAGAAAATAACACACTGTT
Organism: Perna viridis; assembly: GCA_037379345.1. Taxonomy (NCBI): domain Eukaryota; kingdom Metazoa; phylum Mollusca; class Bivalvia; order Mytilida; family Mytilidae; genus Perna; species Perna viridis. The sequence goes on along the minus strand of CM074522.1, from coordinate 7,191,658 downwards.
GAATCACACAACAACCAATCCATCCCAATAGCCGATTTTTTATATCACTAGTTGGCATCACATTGTCCATGATGTGATATCCCAAAGATCTAGCCGTACAAGTAGATAAAACGACCAAATCATACAGAATACCTATTACACAGAGCAATCTTTTCTGTCATCTTACAAAATCACACAGACATGTATATTATCAATTAACCTATAGTTTTTAAATGATGTAAAAATAGTATGTTAAAATTATTTAAAAAGAATTTCAACATTAAAATTTGTATGGTAAAATTATAATTATCAATTGTAAAAAGCACTTTTCAAGGGGAGATAATTGGTGAGAAAATTCTTTCAAAGGTGAGATAATTGATGGGAAACTATGGTCTCACCACTTCCGGGTCAAATGGCCACCCCACTCCCCCCACCCCCTCCCAAACTTGTAGTACCAAAAAGACACTGAACCTAGATCCATGCATTGTAAGTGCATAATTGTGTCTATTCTGATCATAAGTAATCAAAAAAAAAGTTGAGAATGTGCACTTTAAAATCATATTTGTAATTTACTATAAAAGTGGATGAATATTGTTTACATGTGTGAGTAATTTGCCTTCATGCTGTCAGTAAACAGAAAAGGTAAAAATGTGGATTTTCAGTATTATTTTGTGAAGAATTTCTACAATCATCCTACTTTTAGCATATTGATTTTGTAAGCCTTATTTTCCAAGCTTCGCAACGGTGTGCAACTTTAAGATGTCATTAGTCCTGGGAATTCACAGTTAAACTTTGAAAATTGCTTTTTTAATATGTAAAGTAATGTAACGTAAAATATGAAGGACTGCCATTTAATTGTTCTTTATATATGAATTTATATGAATTTTACATCAATTTTGATGGTTTGCAAAAAGCCTTAAAAGGGAAGATTCCCTTTAGAATCCATATAAAATGTTGTAAAAAATTGTCTTTATTTTAAAGTTCAATTATCTCAAAGAGTAATCAAGGGAACCAAGGTTATAGCGGTAATCAAAAGAATGTAATCCAGGGACAAAGACCAGACATGGAAAGCAGACATACACAACAAAGAACATAAAGTAACTAAAATCATACATACAAAGTAACAAAAGTAAATGAGCAACTCGGACTCCACTAAAAACTGGGAGCATGGACCAGGTGCACCGGTAGGGTAAGCGTCCTCTGCTTTTCTAGAAACACCCGCCGAGTTGCTCATAAAAAGTCAAGTCTGGGGTAGACTCAAGTTCTGTAACTAATTTTTTTTACATTAAAAATTCTGAATATGTTGATTCAAGCTCATCTCTGATAAAAATTAGTAAAATCCATCCACTAGAAATATTAGACCGTAAGATCTATATTATGTACCTTAAGAGCCATGTGATATTATAAGATCATTTAATATTTTTTCAACGAGAGAGAGTTTCTCATGCTGATTGAGATGAGCAGGAGAAACTCCTGTGAGTTGAAAAAATATTTAATAATCTGTTTATCGCTGTTTTGCCGAATTGTAAGGTATTAGTTTTCTTGACCTCAATATGTAAATTTTATAAGCACTGCAAAATTTTCTTTTGGGATTATTTTTCAGCGACGTGCTATGTGACGTCACGTATGTTGTGCAGCTGCAATACACATTTTTTTTTTTAAATCGGTTTACTATGATGATCGCATTTAAACTTTGTTAAATAATGTTGGGATTTATTCATTCTAATTGGGTATGTTACTGTATTTAATCATTTTCCATTGTAGACTAGAAAATATTGCCACAAATTAGCCATTATTTCATATGCAATGAACAAACATGCTTATTTGGGTCGTCAAATATTCCTACACTGTTGCTTGTATGTCACACGAGGACATAGAAACTAGCGATAATTTTCATTCTTACTCGACTGGTGATCAAAGGGATTCTAAACAAAATAGCGATAATATACAATAACGGACCTTTGTTGCATGTTTTATCACGTGATACAGTGCTATAAACATAATAACTGCATTGGGTATATAATACTGGCCTTGGTAGAGGGCATCTCCAATGTGGAAAAGAGCATTCAATTAATAATGTCCTATACTGTAAAGGTATTAATTATCACGGGGTACTAATTTTCGCTGTTTTCACAGTTGCCTCAAGAATGTGAAAATTACTACCTGCTAAAATATATTCTAATTACTGAGTCTTTTGACCGTTGTATTATGGATTCCACAATTTTGAATAGAACATCGTTTTGTGTAAGGATCATATCATTCAATGCAATCTAGTATGCATTTACAAAAAGTCTAGTCACTTTTAGTAATTTAGGGAAAATATCACTGAGGGGCATGATATAAAAATGCCAATTTCTTTGTAGTCACATGTCTAATTTTGACAGTTTTGGTCTTATTAGGCTCACAATACCACAAGCCTTCATAAAATGTAAGAAAAGAAAAACATAGAAACTCATAAAATGTTTTTAAAGAAATTTTACAAAAATCTGACCACAGATAGATCTCATCATGCTGAACACTATAACATCTGAAAGATTTTGGATTTTGAAGTTATATGTGAGAAAGTGCTGTCAGAGCCCTATGTATTATTTTTACGGTATTTTTGTAGATAAAAAATTTAAATGATCATTTTGTGCCTTTTCCTGTTTTTGTTTCTTCACAAATGACATCATTTTTCACCACAAGTACAGGGTAAATATCAATCAATGACACAAAAAAATTGTTTTTGAGAAAAAACAGTATTTTCATGAAAAATAATGCTTCAGAAAAGGGGTCTATTTTATGAACTCAAAATAAAAGTGAAAGTAGAAAAAGTCTATTTTTAGTTTGACCTGTCCTGGTGTACCAAAGTTTGTGCCTTTTTTTTTCTAAAATGGACCTAAAAATTATTTTTGACATTTCCTTAATTGAAAAACATGGTCAAGAGTTAGATTAATCCTTGTCTATTTTTTTAAAAATCATAAAAATTTAAGGTATACTATAAAAGCCTATGGGGCAAAGAATACAAGACTGAGACCAAAAAGTCCGAGAGATACGATGTTTTGTTTACATTTTAGAACGTCCACGTGTGGTCGAAACCTAACTTGTTCACTTGCACTGATATTTTGAAAAAGACACAGTATGTGATGAAATAACACTTTCCAATATTTATCTTAAAATAAATACATACAAACGTTTTTTTTTTTAAGTTTATTTTCGATCTGAGCATGTAAAAGACTGACAAAAAAGTCAGCTGTAGTTTGATAAAATGTCCGGCTTGGGCTGTCAAAATTACCGGACCTTTGGTCAGTACATGTGAGAGAAAGCCACTAACACACAAACATACCTTTTGTAAATAGAATGGCGATCTAATTTTTTTCCATTTGGTATTATCCAGACAGCACTAATATGGTTGGTATTTTCTCCACACTGTAACACTGCATCAGCTCCTTGTAAAATTTGTATTTGGTGACGTTCAACTAAAGGAAGAAAACTTCAAATTAAAACTCATGGGGTGAATCATGGATTTGAAAGTAGGAAGGCTGCAGTTAGCCAAACAAAACAAGACAAATGTTTTTTAAGAGAAGTTTTATTATTTGCCTAAGACCTAAACTGTGTTTGTTTGCCTTTTCCGTAATCTACCCAGAAAAAAAAATGACACTACACAAAAGTTCATTCTCACCTTTCAGCAAAATAATGTCTTATCTTTCAAAAGATATTTAAAAATACTGCCATTGATTCATCCAAAGGACAATATACAATGAGGCCAATATTTGGCATCATGCATGACTGGAAATTAGAAACTTGATACGGAGAATTTTTTTCCTATGGCTTAAAATGTTAAAATGAATAATTACCAGGTTCAACCACATTTATAAGTATATCATCTTTCAATTATTAAAAATATATGTCCAAGATGATGTCCACAGTTTGGCAAACTTGCAAAAAATATGCCAAATTTTGCACATCTTAGAATTTTTTTTCAATGTTCGAGTATATCTGCCAACTTCTGTCAAGTCAGATACTGTAACATCATCAAAAATACTTCTATAAGAACCTATTGTTATACATCCATACCATATGACTGGAGTAGTGGACATATTTTAAAACAAGAGGCTCCCAGGAGCCTAAATCGCTTACCTGGTAAAATTTTGTCTTCCAAGGGCAATAAATTTAATAAAGAGTTGTCCAACAATTTTGACTCAAGAAGACTTTGGAGGACTTACCATAAGGATCTGATCAGCAATTGAAAGTTGCTTTCAATCTATTAAAGTCATCAAAATATTGGCTGAAAACTGTAACAAAAAGCCATCATTATTCATCTTTCAAGGGCAATAACTCTTACAAGGAACTGCCTGACAACTTTGATCCCAAAAGGCTTTTGAAGGCCTTATAATAAGGATCATTTCAGCAATGGAAAGAGTTTGGCTAAACCAAATGGTTTTGAAGATATAATATTGAAAAAACTGCTGTCTGACCCCCATGTTTTATTAGTGATAGCGACCATTTTTTCAACAGATCAAAAATCTCCATATCAGTTATATGCAGGATACTCCAAAAAATATTTATACCAAGTTTGGTTCCAATTGGTCACATATTCTCTGAGGAGAAGATTTTTGAAAGAAATAACATTAAAAATAGCAAAAAATGTTGAAAAAGGGCAACAATTCTAACATGGCTTCACACCTTAAAATGAAAATTTGACCAGAAATAGATCTCATCATGGTGAACACTTTTACTCATGTCAAAATTTGGCTTAACCTAACGGTTTAGGAGAAATATGTGAAAAAAATACTGTCTGACCCCTATCTAATAATAGTATCTGCAGCCACGTTTTTTGATGGATCAAAAATACCCACATCAGTTCTATACAAGATACCCCTAGGAACATTTTCACCAAGTTTGGTTCCAATTGGTCATGTAGTTTCAGAGGAGAAGATTTTTAAAAGAAATAACATTAAAAATAGCAAAAAACATTGAAAAAGGGCAACAACCCCAACATGGCTTCATGGTTTAAACAAAAATTTGACCACAAATAGATCTTATCATGCTGAACACTTTAACCTTATCAAAATTTAGCAAAACCTAACAGTTTAGGAGATATATGCAAAAACTAATGTCTGACCCCCATGTTCTATTTTTAGTAATAGTGGCCATGTTTTTAAATGTTTTAAATGGTTTTAATGGTTTAAAACGAAAATTTGACCATAGATAGATCTCATCATGCAGAATACTTTTAGCCATCATGCTGAACACTTTACTCCCGGTCTGAATTTAGGTAAACCTAACGGTTTTTAAGATATATGTGAAGAAATAATGTCTGACCCCTATGTTCTATTTTTAGTAACAGCAGCCACAATTTTTGACAAATAAAAATTTCCAAAACAGTTCTATGCAGGATACTCCAAGGAACATTCATACCAAGTTTGGTTCCAATTGGTCAAGTAATATCAGAGGAGAAGAGTTTTGAAAAATTGTGAAGGATGACAATGACGATGACAACGTACGCCAAGTGCTGGCAATAGCTCACATGGCCTTAGACAATAGACATACACATTAATTAACTCTAGCTACGCCACTGAAATACAACTACTGTAAACATATTCACTGTTTCAAAAAAATTATAAACTTTATATAGTGTTGAATATCAATTTCACAAGTACTTTTTTTCACAGTTTTCTGCCCACTGTGAAAATAGCGAAAATAAGAATGTTTATACTATACATCAACTTCATAGACTTCAAAAAAGCATTTGACAGTGTGCACAGGAAAACATTGTGGAAAATTTTAAAATCATATGGATCATTGAAGATATTTAACCTGATGAGAGCATTCTACTCAAACTTTGAATGTAGTGTATTTTTTGAAAAGACAATATCAGATTCCTTCAGTGTCAAATCAGTATTTAGGCAAGGATGTATATTTCTTAATGGTCAATGATTGGATCCACAGTCAAAGAACTCATGTTCAGACACTTAAAAGATCTGGACTTAGCAAACAATCTTGCAGAGATCTCATGAAACTTTACCGAACTTAAAATTCACTGAAATTTTCCAAAAGTCCAAGGTTCTGCAAAAATCATTCCACCATAACTATAGTCGAACTTAATCTGCAACTTCCTCTTCATAGTAAGACTACATACAAAATTTTAAATCAATTGGTAAAAACATTACCAAAAGAGTGCAGAAAACTGTAAATTCACTGAAATTTTCTAAGACCAAGGGCCATAACTTCCGTAAAAATCATTCAACCGTAACCAAAGTCAAACCTAATCTGTAACTCTTCATAATAAGGCCACATACTAAAAACAAAGTTATTTGGTAAAAGCAATACATTACAAAAAAAGTGTGGAAAACGTGGACGGACATCCAACATTTCCATGTCCCCTCGCAATGCATCACGAGGGTCAATAAAATAAATATTCTATCCTAACAAACTGGGCTTAATATCAGGACCAAGAAGATTAAAGGAGATAACTCTGTAAATGATACTAAAATACAATAGAAACTGTTGGATTTTCAATGTGGATTATCTCCTAAGAGCCGAGAGCTTGGAATGAATAATTATAGACCTATGAAGCAACTTTAATAAAAACAAAAATTAAAATGTGTAGCCTTTTTGGGGTGTATCACATACAACAGAATTTACATGATTCTTACATAGACTACTACATGATTAGGTTCAGTATGCATAACACTTGTCTTTTAACCTGAGAGTCACACTTTCAAGCACAAAATCACACTCTCAAGCTTACTATCTTTTTTGTCAAGATAATTCAATTTTTCAAATTTTTTTTCTCCCAAAAATAAAAAAAATGATGTTTTCCGTTTGGAAAAGGAATCAGAGGTCATACCGGCTTGATCCTAATGTTATTACACATCTGGTGCCCTAATTATCTTATAACAAAACCAGCTTAAAAAAGTATCATCTGGGGGGCTCTGCAACCCAGATCCCCCTCCCACTTCAAAGGTCTTGACAGTGTTAAACTCCTGTGAAGATTTTTGAAAATGTCAATAGATAAAAATAAAAGGAATCTTAAATAAAAAATATTAACAGAAGTTTAACACTGTCAACTGCTGTAATATAGATACATAATTCACACTTGCACAAAAACAAATTCGTAACCAACATCAATTTTTCAGTGCCTTCAGCCCTCTTTTTAAATAATAAAAAAAAAAAAAATTAATATAAACATGAAAAAAAAAGGATCACTTCCATCTAAATGGGGGAAAACAGTTGATTAAATTCTTTCTTACCTCCACTAATACAAGGACGCATTTTACAATGCAACTTCTCTGTCTCAAAGCTACCTTCACATTGGACTTTGTTACCGTGTTTTATGCACAGCTGCTGTCGAAACTTTACACCAACTCCACACGTAACTGAACAATCTGACCAACTTCCCCACTCTAATGGAGCTATGGGTAGCTTGGGTGTTGTTGTGGTTACACACGATGAAATGTTGCAGGATTGGATCTGAGAGTTTTGGCCCTTGCACAAGCCACCAATCATTTTACATTCACGACCTCTAACCTGAACACCTTGACCACATGTTTTAGTACAATGACTCCATGGGTTCCATTCAGCCCACTTATGATAATCTATCAGTGAAAAAAAATGTAAACCAACTTGCATTGATTTATTTTCACTTATTTCAGGAGCATGCTAAAAAATCGTGAAATTAAATAAATTGTTGTGTATGGTCCCTTTGTTAAGGAATACATGTTTATTTTTGTATACTTGTAACAAGTCTATTTTTAGTAGAAAGATGCACAGCAACCAAAAAATGTTCAAAGGATAGCCTTATCCATAGAAATTAAAATACTTCTGCTCAAGCTGCGATTCTCTATAAAAATACAAAGACTCATATTATATTGCTATCTGCAGGTAAAAATTCAATACAGGTAATCAAAGCAGTCACCCCAAAGGTCAGTCAGATATTTAACATAAATCCAGTAAAATTTTGTTTGGTCTCATCAAAATTGTTGATTTGTTGGAACAAGACTTACTATGGCTGAAAGAGCTTCACTATGTGCAGCATGTTATTACCACAAAGGTCAAACCCTAAACAATTGGCACATGTATAGACACAACCTCCAAGCTTAATACAGCAGAGCTTGAGCTCTGAATTTTGATTATTGAATATATGACACAAGATAAGTAAATAACCAGAATCAAAGCAGCCTCCCCTTTTTTACTAAATGATTCCAACCTTCCTTAGGGGGAACAGCACCTTATGGTAAAATTCAAATTCAAAGAGATCAATTCAGTTAAAATGAAATTATTATCTGTAATTTCAGAAAAATGCTGGTTTCTGGCCCCTGATTCCTAATCAATTAGTCACAACCACCAAAATCAACCTCTGGGATCCTATTATAGTATATCATACAATTTTAAAAAGATCAATTCACTCATACCCAATATTGAATAAGTAAAGAAATCATAAAAATGATGTTTGCTTCCGGCCCCTTTTGGTCCCTAATTTAATATTGGTTCATCACAACCCGAGCCATACTTTGATAGTATGGTACCTTGTACAAATTTAAAGAGATACATTCACTTATAGTCAAGTTAAGCCAAATAAAACTAATTAGTTGATTATCATCCCCTCCTGCCCCTAAAAATTGACAAAAAAAATAAGGAAAAAAATTAGGGCAGGAATTTCAAAATCAGGAGTTTTTTCATGTCAGTTTCTAGTATTGAGGTACTATAAAACACAAATCTTCCTTTCATAGTGACTTAAATGATGTTTCTTCTCTGAAACTGATATGGCTATAGACTAAGAACATATCTATACTTCAAATAGCTAAAACTAGACTAGCAAATATTTGGTAAGGAATAATTCCTCCCATCTGCCTCATATTTTTTGTGAAGTTTGTATGAAATTCTACCATTTAAGTTTACTTGACCTTATTGTCCAGACATCTTGGTTGACAGTTCTGACCCTTTATTCCTTAAAGGTTAAAGTCACAACCCCAAAACTAAATCACAACCTTCCCTTGTCGGTATGGCACCTTGTGTTACAATCAAAGAGACCCATTCCCAATTGTTCAAGTTGTTGAGATATCAAGAATATGATAGTTTCTAGCACCCCTTTGTCCGTAAAGCCTTCATGCCATAACTCCAAAAATCGATACCAGCCATCCATGCTGATATTACACCTTGTTGTACAATTTTAAAAAGATCCATTCACATTTACTCAAGTTATTGTTCAGACATCTTAAAAATGCTTGTTTCTGGTCTCTAATTCCTAAATGGTTCTAGTAACAACCCCATAAATCAGCCCCAGCATTCCATTAAGGGTATGGCACCTTGTGGTTTAATTTCATAAAGTCTTCACATTTATTCTCAAGTTTTTGTCTGGATGGCCACAACAGCATGATAACATTATATGCCTGCAATATATTTGTGGCCAGGTCCCATGAAAAGGCTTTAGCATCATATAAGATATTGATTTTATTGGGGAGGGCTAGGATGAAATTTTCCATCTTGTTTTTATATTTTGAGAAAATATAGGTCATCCTATTTTTTCTTGAAAATTTCAATCCTGCATTTTTATTTCTAATTTCATCCTAGCTTCACCGGCCTCACCCCTCCTTCCCCCAGAAAAGTAAATCTAATGATAGTTCCGTTACCATGACAATTAGCTGGACAAGGAGCAAACATCATAGCTCTGCCAACACAATGTTCACTTCCAATACATTTTCTCTCCCTCATCCTATACCCCTGTCCACTACATGATCTTGGGCAGGCAGTCCATTTCGCCCAAGGGCCCCATGCAGTCATTCTATTTAGATGATCCTTAATGAGGCTCAGTCCTTTTTCAACAGCAGCTTCAGAGGCATTGTATGAAACTTTGTAGAATTTCTTTAAAAGTTCTCCTAAGGCATAACCTGTCCTCCCAACCAGTTCTTTTGATTCACTTGAACTATGTTCAATCACAGTGGCTTTGTCTTTAGTTAACCGTTCAAGCTTTTTAATATCAACATCAGATAAATTCATCATGGAGAGCAGCTGTATGATATCTCGTCTTAATACTTCAATATAATCGCTGGAATCATTCAATGCATGTGGTACTTGTGGAACGGAAACTTTAACATGAAGACTTTGAGTGAAGCCTGGAGATGAAGATATATTTTTGTCATGAACTTTATATTTGAGTTCAAATTTTCCTCTTCCTTCATTACTAATATAGTGTGCTTTCTCATGTTCAATATCATTAATAGGCAATTTATGTTTAACTTCATGAAGAGGATGTTTATGTTCAACTTCATGAAGAGGGTACTCATGTTCAACTTCATGGACAGGCAACTCATGTTCAATTTCATGAAGAGGATACTCATGTTTAACTTCATGGGCAAGATACTCATGCCCAACTGCATGAAGAGGATACTCATGTTCAACTTCATGGACAGGCAACTTATGTTCAACTTCATGCAGAGGATACTCATGTTCAAATTCATGAAGAGGGTACTCATGTTCAACTTCATGGGCAGGATACTCATGTTCAACTTCATGTAGCGGATACTCATGTTCAACTTCATGTAGCGGATACTCATGTTCAACGTCACGTAGCGGATACTCATGTTCAACTTCATGAACAGGCAACTCATGCTCAACTTCATGGACTGGCACCTCATGTTCAATTTCATGATATGGATACTCATGTTCGACTTCATGAAGAGGATACTCATGTTCAACTTCATAAAGAGGATACTCGTGTTCAACTTCATGGACAGGATACTCATGTACAACTTCATGGACAGGCAACTCATGTTCAATTTCATGATGAGGATACTCATGTATAATTTCATGGACTGGCACCTCATGTTCAATTTCATGATATGGAAACTCATGTTCGACTTCATGAAGAGGATACTCATGTTCAACTTCATGAAGAGGATACTCATGTTCAACTTCATGGACAGGCAACTCATGTACAATTTCATGATGAGGATACTCATGTTCAACTTCAAGGACAGCATTTTCAAATTCATTTCCAAGGTGATGACTGACTTCACTAATTGGAATCCAATGATCTCCCACATAATGTGGACCTATTTCTTCATGCTCCCCTTCATGTGGACTTATTTGTTCATGCTCCCCTTCCTGTGGACTGATTTGTTCATGAACAATATGCTCCTCCTCTTGATGTGGACTGATTTCTTCATGAACATGTTCCTCCTCATTATATGGGTTGATTTCTTCATGTACATGTTCCTCCTCATGATGCGGGCTGATTTCTTCATGAGCATGTTCTTCCTCATGATGTGGACTAACCTCCTTATGGATTAAATGTTCTTCCATATGTGGGCTGATTTCTTCATGAACAGCATGCTCCTCCTCATGATGTGGGTTGATTTCTTCATGAACATGTTCCTCCTCATGATGTGGGCTGATTTCTTCATGAACAATATGTTCTTCCTCATGTGGGCGAATTTCTTCATGAACAACATGCTCTTCCTCATGTGGATTTATTTCTTCATGAGCAATATGTTCTTCCTCATAATGTGGGCTGATTTCTTCATAAACATGTGCTTCCTCACGATGCGGGCTGATGTCTTCATGAACATGTTCTTCCTCATGATGTGGACTGACCTCCTTATGGATTAAATGTTCTCCCACATGTGGATTGATTTTTTCATGTGCAATATGTTCTTCTTGTGGGCTGATTTCTTCCTCAGCAGTATGTTGTTCTGGTGGGCTTATTTCTTCATAATCAAAATTCTCCTCATGTGGACTAATTTCTTCATGAACAGCATGTTCCTCCTCATGATGTGGACTGATTTCTTCATGAACATGTTCTTCCTCATGATGTGGACTGATTTCTTCATGAACAATATGCTCCTCCTCATTAGGATTAATTTCTTCATTGATAACATGTTCTTCATCAAATTGTGGACTTATTTCTTCATGAACAACATGTTCTTTTATGTTTGGGCTGATTTCTTCATGGATAATATGTTCTTCCTCATGTGGATTGATTTCTTCATGTGCAATATGTTCTTCTTGTGGGCTGATTTCTTCCTCAGCAATATGTTGTTCTGGTGGGCTTATTTCTTCATGAACAGCATGTTCATCCTCATGATGTGGACTGATTTCTTCATGAACAACATGTTCTTCCTCATGATGTGGACTGATTTCTTCATGAACAATATGCTCCTCCTCATGAGGATTAATTTCTTCATTGATAACATGTTCTTCATCAAATTGTGGACTTATTTCTTCATGAACAACTTTTATGTTTGGACTGATTTCTTCATGGATAATATGTTCTTCCACATGTGGATTGATTTCTTCATGTGCAATATGCTCTTCTTGTGGGCTGATTTCTTCATGATCAATATTCTCCTCATGTGCACTAATTTCTTCATGAACAGCATGTTCCTCCTCATGATGTGGACTGATTTCTTCATGAACAATGTGTGCTTCCTCTTGATGTGGATTGATTTCTTCATGAACAATATGGTCTTCCTCGTGATGTGGACTGATTTCTTCATGAACAACATGCTCTTCCTTGTGTGGGCCTATTTCTTCATGAACAACATGCTCTCCATCATGTGGACTAATTTCTTCATGAATAATATGTGCTTCCTCTTGATGTGGACTGATATCTTCATGAACAATATGGCCTTCCTCGTGATGTGGACTGATTTCTTCATGAACAATATGGTCTTCCTCATGATGTGGACTGATTTCTTCATGAACAACATGCCCTTCCTCATGTGGGTTTATACCTTCATTAACATGTTCCTCCTCATGTGGACTAATTTCATCATGAACAACATGTTCCTTCTCATGATGTGGACTGATTTCTCCATGAACAATATGTGCTTCCTCTTGATGTGGACTGATTTCTTCAAGAACAATATGGCCTTCCTCGTGATGTGGACTGATTTCTTCATGAACAATATGGTCTTCCTCGTCATGTGGACTGATTTCTTCATGAACAACATGTTCTTCCATGTGTGGGGTTATTTCTTCATGAACTGTATGTTCCTCCTCATGGGGGTTTATGTCTTCATGAACAACATGCTCCTCCTCAAGTGGACTAATTTCTTCATGAACAACATCTTCATGATGTGGACTGATTTCGTCATGTAAACTTTGTTCTTCCTTGTGATGTACTGGACTGAATTCTTCATGAACAACATGTTCTTCCTCATGTGGGCCTATTTCTTCACGAACAGCATGCTCTTCTTCATGAGGACTGATTTCGCCATGAACAACATGTTCTTCCTCATGTGGACTTATTTCTTTTTGAAAAATGTGCTTTTCCTCATGGTGTGGACTTAATTCTGCATGGGAAGGATATTGCTCCTTATTTGGATTGACTTCTCCATTGACAACATGTTCCCCTTCATGCTGTGGATTTACTTCTTCATGAACAAGGTTCTCATATTCACCTTCATGATGTAAATTTATTTCTTCATGATTCTCATGAACAGTTGGGTTCTCCATATCATTACTTTCTTCATGCTCTGGAAAAAATTCATCAATTTTATTCCAGTGTCCACCTGGCTCAGAATGGTGTTCAGGTTCATGTGATTCTAATCTGCCATTTTTAAAACCATGATGGTCATGAAGTAAATCTTTATAGTAAGGAGTTTTCATCAAAGTATTCTCTGGAAGCTCATCATGATTACTTCTCAAGGGCTCATTTTGTGAAACATCCAACAATTGTTCATGGTCCAAATCTTGACCATCATGACTGGGGATTAACTGCCTCTTGTGTCGTTGTAAATACTTTTCTGACAGTGATTGGTAAAGCATTTGTTTTCTATGACTGTTAGGGTCATTCTCATCAGCATCAGACTTAACAACATAGCCAATAAATTGTCCATTCAGGGCAACTCCTTTCCTGGGCACAACTCTTCTGTGACTAGGAAAATTTCCACCTGAAATAGAAAATTGTCTTTTGCAAAAAAAATGTTCTTTCAAATAAAGATGGAAACCATTTCAGGAAATGGATATTTTTTTCTATATTAACTTAAAAAAGAAATGTCAAGCATAAAAAAAAACTATAACAAGTGGCACCCAGGAGCCTGAATCAAACACCTGGTTAATGTTTTGCCTTTCAAGGTCAATTACTCTAACAAGGAGTTGTCCAACAATTTTGACTGAAAGAAGATTTAAGTAGGATTAATATCATGAAAGTTTTTTTCTTTTTATCATAGTTTTCAATATATTGGCTGAAAAATGTAACAAAAAATATTTTTTTTTACCTTTCAAGGCAATAACTCTAACAAAAAGTCATCTAACAACTTTGATTCCGCAGACATTTGTAGGCCTTGTAATAAGGATCATTTCAGCAACTGGAAAAATTTTGTTAAACCTAACAGTTTCGGAGATATATCAGAGAAAAAGCTCTGACTGACCCCTTTGTTCTATTTAAAATAACAGACAAATATGCAGAATACCCTAAGGAATATTCATGCTACATACGGTTCTAATTAGTCTGGTAGTTTCAGAGAATATTTTGAAAGAAATAACATTCAAAATAGGGATAAAACGTCGAAAAAGGAAAATATCTTCAACATGGCTGAACAGATTATAATGAAAAGTTTTGGCGTTGGATGCCAAGTGACAACAATAAGCTCACTGAACGATACCCCCGCTCCCCACCCAAGTAACAATATCAAATATGGCAAAAATACAGTCATTAAAAGAGGAAATTGATGTCATTTCAGTCGGAAATCAAATCCAAGGGTATAGTATATTGTTATAAATCTTCTGCCAAAATATTACTGGTAAGTGACTGTGGCAAATAGTTGCAGAGAAAATGTAGCAAAGAAATGTTGATTGATAAACGGATGAAAGTTTCATGAAAATACTACTCAAAACTGTGAAAATCACCCTTCCTTTTTATGAACATTAAAGTCCCGTAACTCCAAATCATATGAATGGAAATTAACAAAAATCAAAAGGGAGCTTACAGTGATATACATAAACAAGGTCTCACTAACCACTTGTGGGTCAAACGGCCACCCTCCTATGTACTACGAAAAACAATCTGAACCTAGACCTATGCATTAAAAGTGCATTATTTGTGTGTATTCCGATTAAAAGTAGTCAACATAAAGCTGAGAATGTGTTTTTTTAAAACCATATATGTAGTTTACTACAAAAGTGTATGAATATTGTTTACATGTGTGAGTAATTCGTCTCCATGCTGTCAGTTGGCAGAAAAGGTAAAAATGTGGATTTTGTGAAGAATTTCTACAATCATCATACCATTAGCATAATGATTTTGAAAGCCTTATTTTTCCAGCTTCGCAATGGTATGCAACAAGTCATGAAAGTTGCATTGATATTGTAATATTGCTGCAAAGGCTTTTGAGCTATAGTCAAAAACATACCCCCCTTTTTGTAAGCACAAAGTCCCATTACTTAAATGAGAGCAGAAATTTATAAAAATCAACATGCAGCTCATATTAATTGAAAAAAAAAATCACAAATATTATATTCATATTGAGCAGCAAGTGTTTTGAGTTATAGTCTAAAAACAAAAAATCACCAGTTTTGTAAGAGTAAAGTCTCTCAACTCAATAAACAAAAAAGCAGAAATTTTGGAAAATCAAAAGGGATTTCACAACAATAAGAAAGAAACAACTTGTCAGTGTTTCACAAAAAATGGTGGCAGCATCTTGAGTATATGTGTGAATGACAGACAAGCAGGCAGATGGACAGATAGGGCTATTCAATAATATGTCTATTCAGTCAAGATAGATGGGTGTGTCAAAAAATGGTAACTATATAGGTAAGTGTTTCATGAGATGGTAAAAATTTCAGAAAAAAACATAAATCAATCAATCAACTTATCATAAAATTAAACACTGTTTTTCATTGTTTAATCCTTATAATTCCAATCCCTAGCTTTCTCAGCATGTTCAGTGAAACTGACACCCGAAATCAACATTGCGAATGGCAGCTTTCAACCAACAACGTGACATGGTTGTCAATTTCATATCAAAGTATTTACAGGTTACTAATAATCAATATTCTTTGTTGTTTTGAATATACAATGTTGAAGATTAATGGAATAAAGCTGATTATACTGTTTTTAAGCCATCTTTTGTCAAAGCAATGGTAGCCATGTTGTTTACAATTTGTACTGGTACATGGAATTTACACTGTAAAAACTGTCATGGCTGATGTCGTAAAAGGTGAACAACCAATCATAATGCATGAAAAAGGCATATGTTAATTAGATTGGAATCATTATCAAATAAATCCATGTATAAATCAAGTCAAAAACACTTGATACTTATTTTTATATGCATGTCTTTAAGTAATAAATGCATAAATAAAAAAACTGGCACCAATTTTTGTGAAACTTTGGTGAATTGTTTCTTTTGAGCTTCCAATGATTTTTATAAATTTACAATTTTTTTTCATTTTGAGCTATGGGACTTTATCTGTTCAAAAATGTGGTGATTTTCTGTTTTTTTTTCTTTCTCAAAGACCTGCGCAGCAATGTCAGTGATCGAGTTTAAGGGGAAATATTTGCTAAATACAAGCTAATATTCAATTTTGCAAGTACATATTATTTCCACTTGCTGAAATTTGCTTGCGGAATTCTTTATATATTATAGGTAAAGTCTAGAAATAACCCAAGAAACTTATGGACCAGTGAATATTTTCAGTACTTGCTAAGTTTAGCTAGTGGACAAATTTCTTAAATTCAATCCCTGAAACTTTGTTGAATTGTTTCTTTATATAGTTTAAATCTCTCCTTTCAAGTTTTGGAAGTATGTGGTTTTATCATTTAGAGTTATGTGACTTTATTCATATCAGATTTCTAGGAATTTTCAAGATTTTAGGTATCCACAGGAAAACTCTGAATGAAGATTAACTTTCCCACACTTGAAGTTACCTTTACAAATTTAACAAATCCTTCGAATATTTCAAGCTTCCACAAGAAAGCTAAATTCTAGAACACTGCATAAACAAGAGGCTCCCAGCAGCCTGAATTGCTCACTTGATTCATTTTTTTTTTGCCTTTCAAGGACAATAACTGTAACAAGGAGTGGTCTGACAACTTAAGAAGACTTCAGTAAGCCTCATCATGATAACAACCATTTTATCAGATATTCCCTGAAAATTGTAAAAGCTTCATTGCCTGCCAAAGGCCAGGTGCTGTTGTCGTCATTAACAATTTTTCAAAACTCTTCTCCTCTGACATTATTTGACCAATTGAAACCAAACTTGGTATGAATGTTCCTTGGGGTATCCTGCATACAACTGATGTGGAAATTTTTCATCCATCAAAAAACATGGCTGTTGTGACAAAAAATAGAACATAAGGGAAGGGGGGGATTAAAATATTGCAACAGGGGTTAAAATATCATAATGGGGGGGGGTAATTTATTGCTGCAGGGGGGTTAATTTATCAAAGTAGGGGAGTTAAATTATCATAACAGGGGGTTAATTTATTGCAGCGGGGGGTTAAAATATCATAACAGGGAGCTTGATTTATTGCAGGAGGGAGTTAATAAATAACAGCAAGGGGTTAAAATATCATAACAGGGAAGTTAAAATATCATAATAGTGGGTTGATGGATTGATTGTTGGGGTTTAACGCCCGAGCAGCAATATCTCAGCTATATTCAGGCGATGAACATGAAAAGGATAATAAAATGAACATGAATGATGATAAAATGAAAACAAGGGATGAGACACAACGATAATAGGGTCGACAAACTTTGATTGCCACTAGAAAAAGGGGGGATGGGTAGGGTCAGGCAATTTAGCCTCCTGTGGCAGAGCGCAAAGGTTCCTACTCCTATCGAACACCACAGCAGGGTTCTTTAACGTGCGAGGAACATGGCATCTTTTCAAACACAGTGCACCACTATGGTTTTCCGTATCAAAGCCTGACAACCCCAGCATGTAACACGCCACGGGTACCCCATTCCACCACCTGGGGCACACATCCCAGTTGCTCTGTGGGCAGAGCGCCTAGTCCCCGTCTAGGTTCCTGAGCACTATTTAGTTGCCTTTTACAACAAGCTTAGCACTACTGCACTACTACGGCCTATTCTTTTGACACCCAGACCTGCACTGGGCCATAATAGTGGGGGAAATTTATCGCAAGAGGGGGTTAAGATATCACAACAGGGGGTTAAAATATCCTAACAGAGAGTTAATAGCAGGAGCCTGGAGGGGTTTAAAATATTGCAGCAGAAGGTTAAAATATTAAAACAGTAACCCCCTGTTATGATATTTTAACCCCACTGTTGCGATATCCTGGTTGTAAGACTATGTTATTTTTCAATACAATATATTGACCCCTGAGGTTAAAATATCATAGTGAAATTTTGACCTCCTGTGATAGTTTAACACCTCCCAAACTGAAAGTTGAATAAAACAAAGGGGTAAAAAAATCAAAACATGGGGGTTAATTTATCGCAGGAGGGGAATTAAAATATTTGATATTTTAAGCACCCTGCTGCGATAAATTAACCCTCTGCTGCAATATTTAACTCCCTTGATGTGATAAATTAACCCCCTGCTGCAATATATTAACCCCCTTCTGTAATAAATTGACCCCCTATGTTAAAATAACCACGGGGGTCAATATTTCATAAAATATATTGACCCAGGGCTTAGATATTGTATGATATTTTAACCCCGAGTCAATATTTTGCGGGGTTCAAAATATCATATGACAACGGAACTATATTTAATATTCCTAAGTTCAACAACTTGTTGGGATTATGTAAAGTAGCTCACATTCTTGAAGAAAAGAAGATTGTTCCATATCTCCCTCCCGACCCTGCCAAAATGTTTGATAAACAAATTGGCATAACTCCCCATAAAACTATCAGACAAAGCTGACTATCAACTTTTTTTCAAAGTCTAAGTATTAAAACATATGGTATAAGTTTCCTCGGAATCTGTTGTGAAATTGTAGTCATACGGACAGAAGGACACACAGACGGACACCTGGCTTTTACACAAGATTTTCCAAAGCTGCTCTAAAACCTCAACATCATATTGCTTTTATGGTCAAAGGGAGATAAATTGCAAATTTCAAGCCAAAATCGAAGTCACAAATCAATGACAATTTAGTAGTTTGCGCCATAAATGATGTGCATAAACAATTGTGTGATTTGTCTTTAATTGTATTAGAGTGTCCTATATTTCTATTTGTGTGTTTGTTTTCTTTTCTATTCGTCTACATACTACTGTATGAATTGTAGGAATCCAGATGGACAGTTTAATTGTAGAAACGATTATACCTGCCATATTTTACTGTTATTAAATCAATATTATTATCAATAATTTTGGACATGTACGCGTATATTTAACTTCTCACATCTATTGTTTATACAGTACAAAGTCTGAAAACGGATATTAGTTCCGCAAAAAGCCTTTATAAATTTCGCTTGCTACCTGACCTAGATCGTGCAATGACATAAAAAGTATTCTATTGTTTCTTTGTTTTGTTGCATAATTTAGTTCGCTGTAATTTGTTTATCAAACTCGTTTTAATGATGGTACTCTATACATACTAACAGATAAATCATACAATACAGTTTGTATTATTAAGACACATTACATACAGATGATAAAACTTGTCACCGAAACTGCCATCCAATTACTTTTCATATAACATTGAAGGTAAGATATGAAAACAATTGCTCTTTAGCAACTTGCCTGTCCTCAATATAGCTTGGGAAGGGAAAGAGAAATAACATGATATACCTTATATCATTGCATCATTGGATATTCAAAACCATCAAAATACATTGAACATGTTTTTCTTAACATCTACTTATTTCATTATGTATTAATCCACTGGCAATCATCACCTCTTTGTAGCGTCCTGATTAGAGCGCAGCAAGTTTGTGCCACTGTAGTAATTGCACGCACAAGATGTTAATAAGTATCTCTATGCTAGTATGTTTAGTTCATGAGCCAGAACAATATGTTGCCCTTACCACTAGGAGGTTGAGGTGAAATTTTGGAGCAGATTATTATTTTCAAATAATCAAGATATTTGTTATCGAATATATCCTCTTTCCGAAAGTTGCTCACATGTACAAAGAACCATAAATTTATACAAACTGAAAAAAATACAAGAAAATAAATAAATAAAATAGGAATTCTTCTTATGTTCATTCATTCTAACTTCTATATCCATTTGATAGAAATATTTAAGTTTAATGTGTAGAAAACAATGATTGAAACATGAATATACTGAATGATAAAATTTTAGTTGGGAAGGATCAATTTGGAACTCTTGAACACAGAAGTTGAAGACACGATTTTAGGTTGATGTCATTGATAAAGACTTTCTTGTGTACATTTTGAAAAAACAGGCTACGCACTGACTGAAAAATTCCGCGAAAATTCTGTGGCACTGAAAGGGTTAACTCAATCATGATTGCACCTATAATTCATGAAACTTTATTGAATTGTTTCTTTTGAAAACTGAGAGCTCCCTTTAAGATCTGAAGTTTTGATGCTTTATTTTTGAGTTACTGGACTTTATTCATAAAAAAGAGGGATTTAAAGTATTTGCGCAATAAACCTAAAAATATCTCAAGCAATATTCATGAAACTTAGCTGAATAGTTCATTTGCAAAAGTGTAAGCTTCCTTTTGAGAACACAATAAATATTTTATAAACGTTTACATTTATAAAAACTATAGTATGTTTAGATACGAGTGTAACAAATGGTTTCTTGATATGTTAAAGTTAAAATGATATTTTTGTGTTTTCACGATGACCTAATTAATATACATAAATGAAAACTGGAAGTAATGATCAATTACCATATATGGAAGTGTTATGTCATTGGTGCATTGAAAATATATACAAGTGCTCAAAAAAGTTAATAAATCATCAAAAATAGCTTGTATATATGATGCAGAGTGGTTCACTGATCTATGTACGGGTGCAATAATCATGTTTAGAAAGTAAGAAGACTAAAAGTTCTTCTCGTTTTGTGTCAGCTCTTCACGTCCGTTAGGCATACAACCCCGCATGGTGAATACTCAACTAGTTTTTATGTTTTTTTCAGGACTTGAACAGGAGGGTACAACTAAAATAGTGATGCTCCGTGTATCGTTCTTTCTTTGCCGCTGGGTTAAATCAATAAACAAGCCTGGTAGACTTAATTATGGCCAAAAGAAAGTGTGGGCGGCTTCTTTTATCTTTACATGGTTTGACAACTCGTGTATGATGATATAATTGAAATTTAATTGAATTTCTTTTTGTCTTACAGATTTTTAAATAAAACAATTTACATAGAGAATTTTATAATATTATCAAAAACAAAAGAAAAATGAACATGTTTGTATCATCCTCTGTACTTGTGGGTGACTTTATATTACATTCCCTGGTACTGGTACACTTGTCAGGAGTAACGTTCCTTAAAAAGGGGTGAAATCAATATTTTTATCAAAGATCAAGATCGAAACAGTTTAAATCTTAGAATATGAATTTAATTTACTTTATGTAAAAAGTTAAATCTTACATCACAGAACATTATGAAATATTTCTATGTAATTTTCTAACAGAAGTGGCCTCTTCTCACTTTAGATAGTCTAGTCTTCATACATGTAATAGTTAAATATTTCTGACATTGTTAATCATTTTCTTCTTGAAGTGGTTTACACTGATACCACTGTAAGTATATATTCACTGGCAAACCAACACTTTCATAATTTACACTCTCAGTTGGAGAAATCATGTAAAAAATGCAAAGCCCCACGCATTTCAACCACTCAATCTATGAATTGAGAACCAATGACGTAACACAGTCACATGACCACATGCTAATTAAAATTTGTATGGGTTGCGTCATGGTCAATTTTGAATCAATTTATCTTCTACTAAATGACCTAGGTGACTACAAAGGGGCGTATTTATCGTATTTATCGTATATATTACGTATAATTTTAATCAAATTAACCAAAAATTGAAATAATAATTTTTTGTGTCACATCTCCTTCAATTTATGAAAATTTTTGACTTCACATTTTTGAGTTATAGGACTTAATTCATACAAATATGAGGCAATTTCTTGTTTTTTGGTCTCAAATAATGCTTCTTCCAAATGCCATGACATCATAAATTTCTGATTTATGTTGATCTAGGCTCTCTTTTTTTCATACTCTACAGATACAGAAACAAAGTTTTGTGATCTGTAGAAAGAACTTTGAACGTCCGTCTGTGAGTCTGTTCATGTTAACTCCAAAAAGTCTTGTAGCGAGTTATATGAGTAGTTTGTGTCATACATTTAATCACAATCAAAATTCAGAGCAATATAAAGCTTGAATTTTAGTATGAACATATTTATTCAAGTATATAAGCACAAGCATATACAGCAAGCACAATTACACACAAAACTAATGGCAGGATTTTGAAAGAAGCTAAATAGCTTATACAAATTTCCATGTCCTCATAAATCAATGCTGTGTGGAATGATTAGTTAACAGATTTTTTTAAAATTTTATATCATAGACATTTTACCTATCTATAATTCTCCACTCTACTTACTGATTAAAGTACTTCTCTGTGTTAGCAGTAGAAGGTAGCCACATAGCCAAATGCTAGTTGAACTTGTTTGTGACTAATGAAATTTTCAGGATGGCCTATTCAAATATACAGGACATAAGCCACAACATTTGTCTATGATTATTTATCAGTGTTTTAACCAAAAGTTTTAGCTTGGTAGCCCACAGCTTCAATATGTATAGTTCTTTACAATCAAGTAGACATTTTAGTAGCCCACATCAAATTTAAGATGCCATTGGCAAGCAGTTTATATTAAACCCTGATAACAGTGTGTCTCATGTAAATCTTCTTTTGCCTCTAACACAGGTTCTATCTGAACCATCTTATGTCTGCAAAATTTTACTACTTATTTTAAACACTGACAACAGTATTTTTGTATTATTTATTTAAATCCATACTTAATTTGGCATTATTCAGGCATATTTATTTTTAAAATGATATTTTGCATTTCCAGCAAAGTAGAATATTGGGGTTAACTTCTTCTTAAGATACCCACATATTATTTGACATTATTCAGACATAATTTTTTAAAAGGTCACCCAACCAATTTTTTAGTAAAATTATTTTTAAAAAGCCAAAAAAAAATGTTTATCTACCTATCTGAAACCACTATGATTTAGTCAAGGAGATAAACGAACTTAATTTAACCTATATGTACCTTTAGATATAAGAGAGAAGGTTAGGTTAATGCGCTCCTGTATTCTTCCAATCCAAATGGAAACTTTAACCTGGTAATCATTTCCAATTTTCAACTTTGTTCTTGGGATAGAGCATGTTAACTGTCCCCTGAAAAAAAGATAAATACAGACTAAATACAATTCTTAATTTGGGTTTCTATCCATTTAAGGAAAATCATATGTATCATTTTTGTTAACTATGGGATATAGATATAATTTCTGAGATTTTCTTTCTTCCTTTATTTTTTTTTTAAGCTGACCTTAAATGACTATACTTTTTTATTAAATTAAAAAAAACATAGGTCACTAACTTGATTTCAAGATACAGCAAAAATCTTAAATATGTCCAGAATATTCAAATGATAATTTGGATCTGAAAATAATTTTGAGTCTAAAAACAAATTTTGTTAGATAGGTGGAAAAGGGGGTTTCCGGAACATGAAATATCTCCAACTGCAGGTAGCACTGCAGTCTTATTATGTCGGGAGCCCCATTTTCCTCTATATTGCATACTACTAAAACTAGTCTATAAAATTTCTTTAAGTTTAAAAATTTGTTTGAATTCTTAATCGGCATTTTATAGTATTTAAAAAGAATTCTTCGGTCCATAAACTTTTTCCTTTATATTTCCTTTTTAAACAAACTAAAATTACCTTTACATTTTTATAGAAATGTAATTATTTACCACAAATTATCTCCCCTTGAAAGTAAATGTTAGAAGAAATTCTACCACATATGGTTTTATGCCACTAAAAAATCCTTTTAAAATGATTGAAAGATCAAGTTTTCACATCATTTTACAGACTTGAAGAAAGAGTAATCAAGGGAACCAAGGTTATGGCGGTAATAAAAAAAATGTAATCCAGGGACAAAGACCAGACAGTGATTGAATTTAAGGGGAAATACTTGCTAAATGCAAGTTGAAATTCAATTTTGCTGGTAGAAATTATTTCCACTTGCTAAAATTTGTCAGTGGAATTCTATATGTCATATAGGTAAAGTCAAGAAATAACCAAAAAAAATTAAATTTAGCAAGTGTACATTTTCAGTACTTGCTAAATTTAGCTAGTATAAAAAAATCAGAAATTCAATCCCTGCCAGACATGGAAAACAGACATACACAACAAAGAACATAAAGTAACTAAAATGATACATACTAAGTAACAAAAGCAAATGAGCAACTTGGACTCTACTAAAAACTGGGAGCATGGACCAGGTGTACCGGTAGGGTAAGTGTCCTCTGCTTTTCTAGACACACCCGCCGAGCAAAGGAAAACTATGACCCTTTGAATAAATCAGCTTTCATGGTGCAGATGGATACACCATCAGGATCCACGAGTTCATGATGACGACCATAAAACTTCTGTAGTGATGACTTTAATCTTGTAGCAGCATAACCCTGTTCCAGAAGCCTATTTGTTAGAGTTCTAATGCGATACAAAAAGTCTGCGTAGTTTCAGCAAGCTCTGGCATAACGTATGAGTTGTGATATGAACAGTAAAGTTTGGTCAATAGTTTTCCTTTACCATTGATTTCTAAGTGTAGGTCAAGATATGAGGCTGACTTCACAGTGTCTGTAGTATCCTTTGGGGTACATGTGATGTATCAAATCCCCGAAATTAGGATTGTTTAAAGATAATAGGTCATCTATATAGCGGAAACTGAAATTAAAGGATCTAGCCAAACTACATTCCTTCTTTCAGATCTGTAGTGATGACTTTAATCTTGTAGCAACATAACCCTGTTCCAGAAGCCTATTTGTTAGAGTTCTTGCGCGATACAAGAAGTCTGTGTAGATTCGGCAAGCACTGGCATAATGTATGAGTTGTGATATGAACACTCCATACGCAAGTGCTGAAGGGATGCTGCCATGGATGAAAGGAAAATTGACAATTCTGAATGAAAAGTCATCACGTTTATCGTGAAGTTTGGTCAAAGAAAAAGATGCTACATTCAGGGGTAAAAGTGAGGAATACAAGAAGGTAGCCCTGACCGTATTTTTATTTAATATGTTCAACATTATTTTACCCATAAGTTTGATAGCCCAGCTCAAAATCTAGTAGCCATGGGCAATTGGGTGACTGCTAATTTTCATCCCTGCTACATGTATATGTATGGCAAGCGAAATTAACCAAAACCCTGTTATCTATGGGTTTACAGACTGTTGTCCATGGGTTAACTGACCGTAAGTCACGATATCACCTGTGATTGATAACTAAATTCCTCTATCTATGGTTAGCAACCTGCTAACCCATAGATAACAAAAAATTAATTATCAATCCTGTTTGCTATTGATTATAATTTCTAGTTGATTCATTTAAAACAGCGTTATATATGAATTAATTAACAAATTTTCCATTATCTATGGGTTAGCAGGTGCTAACTATAGGATACCGAAAGGAATTCATTCAAATTCAAATTCAAATTATCTATTGTTCAAACACATTTTCAATAAATGGTTATGACACAATAATAACATAATGCACATACATTTGTATAACAAAACATTGCTATCATTTACATGTATAATGTTGTGGACAACGGTGACCAACCAGAAAATTATAGCATTACACTTTGAATGGAAGCTTTGCAGTTGTTGATATAACCAATTGTTGCCTTAAGTACTGGGAGTGACTTGAAGTGGTTTATATATTTTTTAATTTTAGTTCTTAAATCATTTCTATAGTTAATGTAGGCGGAACAGTGTATGAAGAAATGGGTTTCATCTTCAATTTTATTTAATTGACATGATTTGCAAATGCGTTCATTAGCTGGAATATTTTTGTATCATCTCTCTATTGAAAGAGAGTGGGTACTAATTTGGTACTTCCAAGTTATAGATCTGTCTGATTTGTATTTACATGTATCAACATAAGATGGTTTTTTGTTAACCTTGTAGATTTTATTAAAAAACAGAAGTTTGTTATTATCTCTCAATGAGTTGATTTTGAATACTTTGATCAATGAGTTGATTTTGAATACTTTGATCAATGATTTTGAATACTTTGATCAATGATTTTGAATACTTTGATCAATGATTTTGAATACTTTGATCAATGATTCTTTGCTTTATATGTTATATATTATGTTTAAGTAGATCTGTTAAAATGTAATTAAAACTAAGTTCTTTTATCCAGTTGTGAACTGTTGTTAACCATTTATTATTTTGTGGAATATTTTTATATATTTCATTTACAAGGGTGTTATTGGAGTTAATAATGTGTTCCCAGAACTTAATAACTTGAACCATAATTTTGTCTTTTTAGTTCTACTAAGCATGCAGAATTTGTTGCCTTGCTGTGAACACCAAGGATTCTTTTATAAATTTTAAGTGGAGATGTTCAAATGCTTCACTATTTTTGAAATTACAATTGGTTCCCCAAATTTCACAGCCATATAGAATAATCGGGCTTATAAGCATATCAAACAGTTTTTCTAGCATAGAGCATAGATAGCAGAATTAATTCATTGATAACACTTTGACCAATCAATTCAGGTACCCACAATGTTTCATCTATTCAGAGTGCTCAACTAATGTGTTCAATATCACTTGCTTTGTCTATCCTGTGGACATGCCTGCTTAGCAAACAGAAAAATCTTAACTTTAAATATTCATCTGATAAATCAAATACAAAAAAATTAGTCATTACTTTATTTGTTATGTCTTTAGATACATGTAGATCTATGATGTTATTCTGGGTTGTTGTACTATACACTGTCCTGTTTTGTGGGAATTTTTGGGTAGAAGCAGTAAGTTTCTTTTTTCCTGGGAAACTAAAACTTGGTAGAGTACTTTATGTAGTTAGGCCGACTTGTCTGAACGCCGAGTCATCTTGTTCCTGAACCAGCTGATAAAAAAATATATGGTTCAGGTCCTAGTGTTCTCACACATCACTGATAAGTTCCAGATTGGCATAGAGCATGTAGGTTTGAGATGATGAGTACAGAGTACATAACTTAATAGGAAAATATAGGTATGACTCTTTTCTTTTGATCTTTTGATCTTTTGTCAGATTAGTGTTTACTAAAAAGTGTCCAGGAGTGTCAGAGTATGGGAAAAAGCACTTGGGGATTTTTTCTGGTCAAAATATTTAACTAGGGCAGTGTAAATTTGTTAAAATAAAGCATAGTACTTATACTATACATTTAATAAAAAACATTAGAATAAAAAACATGACTATTCACTTGAAAAGTGACACTGGCTGACTAGCATATAGGACATAATATTAAATTTGCTGCCATAAATAAAAAATTCCTAGATTACAACTCCAGATGGACCCAATTTTCACACCCGCTAGTATTTTTTCAACGTAATTTTCTCAAATATTCATGTCTTGTCTGGACCCAGTTTGTTAACAATGGTTATTCAGTAACTTCTGGTTTGTAAACAAAATAAAGAAGAATGGTTTTTATGCTATAATTTCTTTGAAACATTGTTCCAAATTGAAGAAAAAACTGGTAAGGGTGTAGCATAAGAGGCACGTATACTCTGAAAGAACTATTGCAAGACTTGTTATGGTAAAATCTATCACACAGCGCCCATAGATGATGGTAACAATAATGCTGGGCAGACCCAGGATTTCAGGTTAAGGGTTTAATGCCAAGTGAAGGGAGTCAGTGAAATAGTGGGAGATAGAATTTTGTAAAAAAAAAATCAAAATAAAATGCTAACAAAAATGATTTCCCAATTTCAGCAGCATAAACTTCCCCTTAATGGAAAGAGGGATCTGTATATAAATGTGCTATTTTGTCCATCTTTCCATATTTTTATTATTCTACAAAGAAGCAGATATGAAAATAGAGTTTTGTGAATGTTTCGCTTTTTCTCCCCAGGCATTCCCTACTTGCTTTTTCTTAACCTATTCATACTGAAATGTTCCTTTTGGCACCCTCGTTCCCAAGCCGAAATTATCCTTTTAGCATCCTCGTCCCCAGGCTGATATTATCCTTAAGGAAACATGAATTTCTATTTTTAGACATCGTTTTTTTTGGAATACAAATACGTATGTTAAAATAACTCAAATGTCAAAAATAAATGACTGACATATGAGGATTATTCTGCCGATTTAATCATAAACTGTTTTTGTTATAAATGAAGCCTATCAGATTGTTTAATTACTAAATAAATGGGGAATTTCATTCAAACTTTTCACAAAATGGCAGTTGATATCTGTTTAACCATTGAACAATTAGTTTTGTTAAATTGCCAAATGTAAATTGTCAAACCAATGGCAAATTATACATATTCAATGGTTGGAAATCCAGTCGACTGATTTTTCCTTGCTAAATGGGTTTTCCTTCTTGAAGACGGCAAAATATATTCGTACAACCTTCCAGACAGGTGCCTGTTTTGTCCGCTTTCCATCTGGAAGTATTTGGTCGAGTTTCATTCGACACAAACAAGTATAATAATGATACTGAGAATGAGAACTGTATGCAAAGTTGTTATCTCGTGTTTATTTTAGTTTATTTCTCAAACCACAAAACGTATTCTAATAAGGGTGGGTAGAATTGAAGACCAAAGAAGACCAAAGAAGTACAAACCTAAAATTAGCTATAAAACGGTTTTTTTTATTGTTTTTTTTTTGTGTATAATATGATGCATTTAAGTTGTTTCCATAACATATATTTTGGATTTTGGGTTTCTATGGCTGAAAACATCATATCGTGAAATGAAGACCAAAAAAGACGCTATAAATATATCTTTATTTTACTTTTTTATGTAGAATATCAATAATGTGATGCATTAAAGCTGTTTCCATAACATATATTTCAGGTTTTGGGTTTCTATGGCTGAAACATATCACGAAATGAAGACCAAAATGGTAGAAATGAAGACCAAAGAAGACCAAACCTAAATTTTGCTAAATATATAGCCATTTTACTTCTTTTGTGTAAAATATCAATAATATGATGCATTTAAATTGTTTCCACAACATATATTTCGTGTTTTGGGTTTTTATGGCTGAAAATATCGTATCACAAAATGAAGACCAAAATGGTAGAAATGAAGACCAAAGAAGACCAAACCTAAATTTTGCTAAATATATAGTCATTTTACTTCTTTTGTGTAAAATATGGTCGAAATGAAGACCAAAGAAGACCAATTATCAAAATAACAAAAATTATACTTAACTTTTTATAGTTGGATCATTTCAGTGAATGTAAATACTTTCTATACTTCGGTTTTTGTGGGCGAAATTTAAATACTGCAGCATGAAGACCGAAAATGGTAGAAATGAAAACCAAAAGATAAAATTTCTGAAGTTTTTGTTTCTGGTATGCATTTGATTAATTTCATCATCGTATTATTCTGTCTTTTCTCTGGTAAAAGTATTGAATCAATATCGGAATATGAAAACAAAATGGGTAGAAACAAAGATCTATAATTTTATTACAGGTCTATGGTAGAAACGAAGATAAGAGAAAATCTGAAGGCCTACTGGAAAAAAAACATGCATGTTACAGTGTTTTTAAAAATTATTACTTATGTTGTCAAATCAAAAGTATGATTTTACTTGTGTTATAGAGTATTTTTAGACATTAGAAATTCTTGTTCTTATGTTCATGTGTATTTTATCTCTTAGGACGATACAAAAAACCAAAAAAACAAAAAATACCCAGAATTTTCTAAACTGTCAGAAGACCTAAGTGGTGGAAATTCAATGTTTTAAGATGCAAGTCATAAAAATATTCCTTCAAAATATCTTAATTTATTTTTAATATGACTAAGGCCAAACGAAATTATACCTCTGACTCTATTACCTGTTTCATAAGAGAAAAAAATGGGTTGGTAGCTAGGTCGGTATTTTATTTTATTTTATTTACTTATTTGTTCTTAAATTTCATAGAAAACAACTTATTAACCTCCAGACTTTGTGGAAAAGGAAAATTGACTACCATTGGTAAAATGTCGGGTCGTTTGGTGGTAACTTTTGTTATACTGTTAACTTGAAAATAAATCAGTCGGGGGTGGGGTGAGGCATGAGCAGGTCGGTTAACAGAAAACAGAGGCAGAATTTTATTTGGCCTAAACACTTTCTATGATTGTCATTTTGTATTGATAAACATGTATGAATATAAGTAGTTTTTCTCTGAATATGAATCCTTTAATAACTATTAAAAATGATGATTTGAAATAGTTTTCCAATGCTGAAAATGTCAGAAAGTTATATGCAAACTGATGCTGGTTGTACTGTTGGGAAAAGAATAGCAGCCATCCTCCCTGAAAATCAAATATGCTTTTGGAAAATGGCACTGGCAGATGATGACCAGATCAACTTATGATTTCACTCTTGGTTGGATTGACAAATAATATTAACAGTATTATATAAAAGCATTATCTGCCAAGTTACGGGCTGTATTACCACATTTTTTTTTGGTACCATTGTAAAGCTGAGACATTGGGCTATACGATGATACCTAAATTTGTTTAGTTCGTTTACACATGCTAAGACGCTCAAACAATTGAGTAAAAATAATCTTGACTTTTTGGCCAAGTGTGGTCTGAAAATATTCTTTGTTGACAAATTGATTCAGTAATGGGACATATAAAGGTACCTAAAAATAACCATAAAGTTGATGAGTGGGGGAGGGGGTGCATGGTGGACCCTCCCAGCCCATGGACTATGTGTCTTTATTTTCTTTCACAGATCATGCAATTACAGAACTTGAACTGGATACAACTAGGCTCCCTCCATCAAAGTGTAACTAGTGTTCAAAGATACAGTATAGCTCTTCTTTGTTTTCCTCCGTGTATATAATAATGAGTTAAAAGGCAGTGAACATGTACGTATATATTGTATATAGTGAACACTACTAAGCACTTCTAGAATGTAAATAACTATTTTTGGTACTTCACATAGTTACTTTATAGAAGGGCGAGAAGGAATGGGAAGATTCACATAACAGGGATCAATGTCTGATTTTTTTGCAGTCATTTTTCTACTACCTGTATATACCAGACACCAGTATACACAGGATTATATTGGCTTAACATTAAGCTATGCATACATGTGTTTCTAACTCTCACACTAACTCCAAAGCTTGAAAGCTATCAAAAAAGCTCTCCTACCCCATTCTCAAGACTCAAAGTCCAAACTTTCGGTCCGTCTAAACAGAGGAGACCGGTCTTAGTGCACTAAGACCATAAAAGTAGCACTAAGACCCATAAGATGACATTTTTCTGAAACAGAAGTACTGCCATTGGAATGATAATTTTAAATTACATAAAAGACATTAAATTTAGTGTGAAACAGTCATAGAATCATTAGATTTATAGTCTTTTGTGCTAAAATTTCCAGCACATGCCGACAATCCTCTGTGTAACAGACCATGACTGAATAGATACCGACTGAATAATCATTGTCGTGGTTAACAGTTCTGAATTATGTTTCAATATTGGAATTTATGTGTTGGAAATATAATGTTGAATAAGTCGAAGGGACTTAAATGAAAGTAATTATATTAGATAGATTAATCAATGTTTATCTAATTGAGCTTGAATAAATTTTTTTTCGGAGGGGGGATTTTTGTTGTTGGAATTTTTTGTTCTTGTTTTTATAAAATAAATCGTAATGCCAATTTTTAAAAAGCCTTTAAAGAAATGAAAAAATAAACAGTATTAAGTCATAGTTTTAAATAATGGTACAATAATTTTTACATTAATAACATTTATGGCAAGGATTGTTAAGACAACTTGAAAATCTTTTCTGTGTTCTATTTGCACAACATGTTTTCCACATTTTGAACGAACAGCATTAGAAGAATTTTCAGAACACATAAAACTTATACCTCACCTTTACCTTTTCAAATGTATATACATGTATATATGTATTTTTTCACCTGGTAAATACCAAATTAAAAAATCTTATATCTACTCTAACTTCATTTAGTATCAAATTAAATTGATAATAATGTAAATATTCAACAAAAAAATCAGAACTATTTTCTAATTTCAAATTAATTGAAAACTGACATGTAAATGACCAAAAGACTAGTCTCGACAAACAGCTTTCCTAACTAAACGAAAAGCAATGTCTCCACCTTGCTGTTTTTAAAGTAGAACTAACAAAACTATGATGCGTGTATATCAAACTTTGTAAATAAACAGAGATATCGTTTCCAATTTTTTGGCATTTTATATGCATTTACTTTTATTGCTGAAACTGAGTAAATTTTGAAAGGCTATACTATGCTTGTAAAACATTTTCCATGCATTTCATTTTTAACTTCAAATAATAATGAAACCATCAAGGAGTTAAATATATTTCTATATATTATATTATTATATATATATATTCTTGAAACCATGTACAAAAATTGAACGTAATTAATGTTTTAACAAGATTATCACTAATAAACAAAATCACCAGACTCAAGCCCTGTCTCTATACCACTAAAGAGGTTTACTATTAAGGGGGTTTTAACATCCTTGACTACCCTGTCTGGTCTTGCACTGACGGCAAAGAGGTTTATTGGGAAATAAAGATATATAGCTTTATTGGGAATTACAGTACACATCATTGACTTTAATGAACGTTTAATGGACATCAAAGAGCCGTGGTCACGGTAGGCCACTCACGTGATTGCCGGCACGTGCCGGGGAAATTGCACAAAAGACTAAATAGTCAATGATCCAATGACTATTATAATATTAAATTCAGAACAATAGATGCATTTTTAAATAACCTTTCCAATGGTAATACTTTTACTTCGGAAAGATGTCATCTTAAGGTTCTTAGTGCTACTTTTGTGGTCTAAGTGCACTAAGACTGGTCTTTGCAGTGTTTAGACGTACCCCCAAACTTTTCTAGAGTAATTTTAGGAGATGCCTGTATTACTAAGTGTGAAATGTTCTAAAATCTTCTATATATGCATATATCATACATGTAGATTATAATATACCTTTTTTTGTGTATGGGAAAAATAAAAACTGCCACACGATCCTACATGGTGTCAATGTCGTAATCAAATAATAGAGTTTATAAAACTGTATGCCAGCATGCCAGTGGATTGAGATTGTAGGGGATTACAACAATTCACGAAACTCAACATTACATGTTTTTTTTTTACTTTTTTAAAACTAGATTTCTTTTGTCAAATACATGTCAGTTGTTTGTTCTGCAGCTTTTTGTCAGTACACCACAACATTGGTCCAAACTCTTGATATATATTTGCTAAATGAACTATTCAAAACACGGAGACAACTCTGTAAATACAGACTAAGCCTGAAACGTTATTTCGTATTAAGGTTGTTCGCCAGTGCATCTGATGCATTCCAGTGTGGGAAACCACTACTCGCCAGCTCGCTAAATACGAGTATATGTGTAATTTGTCGAGCTCTCATTAGCTTACACTCGTCAATTTGGTGACAGTCATATCATTTGATTAGCGAGTTCCAAGGAAAGTTAACCAGCCAACAGGTTATTTAGTTCAACATCCCTTAACAACATACATTAAAAACATGTTCCCTACATTTTAAGAAGTTTAGCTTTAGATCTAATATGTGAAGTGAATTTTGGCATGATATGCACAATTTTATTGATGTAAAGCATTGTTTACAATCTGCCATTTTAATTTCTGGTAAACAGGATGTGCCAAAACCTATGTGATGGTACCGATCTCAAATTTGTATTCAAACGAAATTATCTTGGTATTTATATGTTACCTTAAATTGTTTGTTTATTGTCAAAATAAAAATTAACAAGAAGCAATGATAAACATTTTCTTGTTTCATAATGATGAATCTGTTGAAATATAATTTTATTTTTAAAATATGAGTTCAGAAATAGAGTACCTATTGTACATGAAAAACTTCAATGGGAGGGAATATTCAAAACGGAAAAGTTTTTGATAAATTTAAAAACAAATGAAAAGATAGTTGAAGAAAAAGAAAAAGAAAAAGAAAGGCAGAAGATAGCCAAATCCAAGAGAAAACAGATGATAGTACAGACAAAAAAAAAACCCCAAAATTTGGCTAGTTGATTTTCTATTTGGCTAGCAAGATCAATATTCCACTAGCCAGAATGGCAAGTTGGGAAAAAAATGGTTTTTCACACTGCATTCCATCACATCTTTTCTTTTTGATAGGGTAAATCAGACTTGGTGTGTATAGACTTGGTTGTGATCGACCCACAAGCACTTTATAAGATATTTGGAACTGCCTCTTTGTTCTAGTGCTAGCAATGCTACATATACCGTGGAAGATAAACAAAAATGTAACTGTTCGTACGATAAACAAAAAAATAGTAACTGGTAATACGATAAGCACTTATAACATTAAGATGTTGTTAAGTTACTGATGGTGGGTTCGGGGTCAGAATAATGTGTTCAAGTACACAATGGGTTATTATAATAGACTAGTATACATCACAGTCCACTCAGTTGATGAATTTATGGTCTCGGCTTAAATGAAATGCCTCCCTTGTCCTGTAAACTGCAATATATATTTATTTTAGTTTTTTGTTTCAATACTTATTATTTTCCAAATAGATTTCTGTAAACGCAAAGGCAGTCGGTCTAATTGATCAATTTTCTTTTAACTCTTTTCATCATGTGATCCAAAACCAAAGTTATTGAAAGCACTTCAATGCATCAATACAGTAGTAACATACATAACAATCAAAGACAGTCAAATGTATTTATAGCCATTTTTAGGTTTTGGAATTCTTTAATCTTCAATTCTACCATAATTTTTTGTCTTCATTTTACAATACGATATTTTCAGCCATAGAAACCCAAAACCCGAAATATATGTTATGGAAACAACTTAAATGCATCACATTATCACAAAAGAAGTAAAATATCTATATATTTATATCAAAATTTATGTTTGGTCTTCTTTGGTCTTCATTTCACAATATGATATTTTCAGCCATAAAAACCCAAAACCCGAAATATGTGTTGTGGAAACAACTTAAATGCATCATATCATTGATATTTTACACTTAAGAAGTAAAATGACTATATATTAATAGCAAAATTTAGGTTTGGTCTTCTTTGGTCTTCATTTCGCGATGTGATGTTTTCAGCCATAGAAACCCAAAACCCGAATAATATTTTATGGAAACAATTTAAATGCATCATATTATTCATATTTCACACAATAAAGTTAAAAAAACTGTATGTTTATAGCTAATTTTAGGTTTGGACTTCATTTCTACCCACCGTCCTAATAATAGATCGGGAAAGCCCTATTGCTAAGGTAATTACGTAAACAACATGGCAGTCCACATTTCTGTGACACTCGGTGGATCGAGGAAAGATGCAAAATATAAGTGGTCTTCCGATTTAAAAATATATCTTTAGGTTGTACATTATCAGAAATCAACAGGTTACTTTTCTGGTGGTATTTTACAGCTTTCGATGGCGTAAATTTAAAATAAAACAACCACAGACGTGTGGTAAAAGGAAGTTATTTATATCGTGATGCATGTACCCAGGTTGCACCAGGTTGTTTCTGTAATCATTTTCTGACATCCCTGTCATCTGATACTGTTGCTGATGAATTTGATGGTTTTAATCAAGCAGAGGTTCAGGAAGCTGAAGCTAGGCTCCAAAGACTATTGCAACTACAAGGTATAGGGGATGATGATACTGATGCTGATGATCAAGTAAGTTCTGAAGAGTCTGATGCTGACAGTTTCCCTGGTCCAGTTGAATAATGATTGGCATGATAGCTTTGTTTATCATGAGAGAGGTTTTCCTCATCTTTTCAACCCCAATGGCAGAACAGGGCCAACAAGGAACTTGGGGCCAGAGAAAGAGCCCCTTGATTTCCTAAAACTGTTCTTGAGCGCATCATTTATTCAATTTCTAGTCACTGAAACTGACCAGTATGCACAGTTACAAAAAGTATTGCATCCAAATGAAAATAAAATGCAATGGTCATGTCCAACTATACCTGAGATGAGTGCTTTTCTTGGGCTCTGTTTCATACTGGGGATTGATCGAAAACCTTCAACAAAGATGTATTGGTCAACAGATTCATTTCTTCTTTCTCCCTTATTTCCTCAAACTATGAGCAGAGATCACTTTCTACAGATTATGAGATACCTCCATTTTTCCAACTCTGAACAAGAACCTCTCCTTGGCCATGAAAATTTTGATCCTCTCTTCAAAGTCAAACCCCTTGTTAATCATTTCAACTCTCACTTTCAACAAGAATTCACCCCAAGAAGAAATAAAACTATAGATGAGACAATGATTCCATTTAAAGGTAGATTGCAATTCCGACAATATATGCCTCAAAAACCTCACAAATGGGGAGTAAAAGCTTCGGTTTTAGCAGAGTCAACAACTTCCTATGTGCAATATATTGACATTTATCCAGGTAGAAATGGAAATCCACAAGAAAACCTTGGGTCAAATGTAGTAAAAGGTGCCTTCAGAATCGAATTTAACAAACAGGGGTTATCATGTTTATACTGATAACTTTTTCACTAGCCCTGAACTTTTCTCAGATCTGTACGAAAATTTCGGAACATCAGCTTGTGTCACAGTGAGATACAATAGAAGAGGTCTACCTAGAGACATTATGTGCAAAACAACAGTTGGCATCAATAAAAGGAGTGACATGAAATTTCGGCAAAAGGGATGTCTTGTTGCCTCCGTATGGAAAGACAAGAAGAATATCTGCATGTTGTCAACCATACATGACAATGGAACATAAGAGGTTCAACGAGTCGTCAACCAGGATGGAAATTTCTCTAGAGAACCATTTACATGTCCCAAGTCTGTCAAAGACTATTCAACTTACATCATACATGGGAGGAGTAGACACGGCAGATCAATATATCCAGTACTACTGCTTCAAACACAAGACCAACAAATGGAGTAAACATGTTTTCTTTATGCTGATTGATACTGCTAAACTTAATGCTTTTAAGTTATTTCAGTTGAACACACTCTAGCATGACATTTCTGGACTTTTCCATGATGATTTCTAAGGGTTTGGTGAATGAATTTACTTCCACCACCAAGAGGGGAAGACCAAGCTTGACACCAGTGGAAAACCGTCTTACTCAGCGACAAATGCCTACCACATTTGAAAAGAAGTCAAAATGCCATCTCTGCAACAAAGACATATGAATGATGAGGCTATCCCAATGAAACAAACTAAACTTGGAAGTGCTGACTGTGGAAAACACTTGTGTCTGCCAGTGTTTTTCACTAAATTTCACACTAAAAGGATTGCTATAATTAAGAGATTGGATTCACATTGTTACTTACATTAATTAATCAGTTACTAAGACTTTATTATTTCTTAACTTAATTGGGAATAATCTTTGTAAATCAAAACTTCCCTTACTCATTATACTTTTTGTACATACAACAAATAATCATTCACATTTTTTCATGCAAAATTTGATTTTTAGAATGAGAGTGAATACTCTAAACAAAACTGTATGAATGAAAAAAGGACATGTAGTGAAAGCACTGAAAATCAATCATTTAAAAAAAAAAATAAGCAAATGTTTTACTATTATAAATGGTAGTACTAGCATTTAGTACAGTACAGCTCGCAGTATAGTCTGATAAATGCCAGGTATACCTCCAATACCTGGCAGAGCTGGCACAACTTTTAGAAGTTTACCTCTGTAATTTTTAATATACAACTCATCAATTAAATGAAAGTAAGTTTTGGTATCCCAGGTAAATTTTACCTGCCACCTGGACAGGTACAAGTAGCTAAGTAAAATAGGTATTTAGTGAATTATTGAGTATTTTTTTTACACAAAACACTTGAGGTGTTTAATTTGTTCGTTTATCAGAGTTTAGTCTTATAAGAATAAATCTATATATTTTTAATCAAGAGACTGGTTATTCCTGTAATAAAATAGTGCATAAAATGCAAAAAGTTGTTATTTTCCTTTTCTTCCAATGCAGAAAAATGCTTTTTATTTACTCAATTTCAAAGGGGAAAGTAAAAAGTGAGTTAAAAAGTTACAAATGTCACAGTTATGATTTTCAATTTGTACTCAAATTGAAATTGAAAAAGTTAACTAGAATAAAATTTAAAAACATGAATTAACATAAAAAAAAATAGAAGTAAATGAAGGCAAATGCATTAGTGTTAGGTTTTCAAATTCAGAGAGTTTTGACTTATATTATTTTTTGCTTTTCTAATTGGGCAATTGGTGAACTGATTGAAGGATTGGCCAAAGATTTTAAAGATTTTTTTCACAAAAGTGGTTGACTGCACTTACAAACATGTATATCTAAAAATTGATGATAAGTACATGATTATTTTTAACACTTGAAGTGTAGCAAATCTTTTAAGATTAAGTTAAGACTTATATTATTAAAAAAGCAGTATAAGATTTTTTTTAAATAAAAATGCAGTATTATAAAGTTATTGAATAGTGGGTACACAAGTGAGTAAAATAAATTGATAGGTCTATAAAGCAGTAGCACCTGATGTTTGAAGTTTCTAATTTGCCCTGAGGTTTGGTGTTTTATGACCTTTTCCACATCCTGTCATCCCAGATGCAAATATCAATTACAAAAACACTGCATGTATGTTTAACAATTAAAGGACAGAATCTGAATTGTTCATACATTTTGAACTAGTTAATTCAATCATACATTTACAATCTTAACAGTTTCTTTTATTGCAATAAAACTGGTAAGAAAAATCTTAAATCTGTTATAAAAAAATAAATAACTGTACTTAAAATTTTCAATCTTGATTTTTGTTAAATTTTAGCATCCAAATATAACAACATAAACAGAATAGATATGGTGTATATTATTCAGGCCCCAAGGCTTAATCTTAAAATGTAAAGTTTTCAATTGAGGAGTTTGAACACACAGTTAATTAGTTTCACAGTTATACATGTAAATATTAAACAGTAAATTAAAAGAAAAAAAAAGAAACTCTAATTTTAACAACAGATTTAATGTTTTTATTAGTAAAACTAATGACCTTGAAATGTTACCAAAATATGTAGGAAAGGAGTCAGTATAATGTTATGGATAAACACTGTGATTGTATATTCAAAATTTGCTTTTTTTAAATCAGAAAAAAAACAATATTTACTTTTAAAATGCAAATTTGATATTAAATCAAATTCAGTCATTAAGAAAAAAAATGTCATGTTTTATATTTAAAATTTTGTAAAAAATGAAAATAATTATAAAAAAAAAAACTTGCTTTTAACACAA
Source organism: Perna viridis (assembly GCA_037379345.1). Classification (NCBI taxonomy): domain Eukaryota; kingdom Metazoa; phylum Mollusca; class Bivalvia; order Mytilida; family Mytilidae; genus Perna; species Perna viridis. The sequence goes on along the minus strand of CM074522.1, from coordinate 7,152,326 downwards.
ATTTTTTTAACTATTCTACTTTTTTATCAATTTACAGAGGTTAGCCACCTGTGTGAGATAATTAACTGTACAGGTAAAACCACCAGTAGGTACATGTACCTGTTTAGTTAATTAGTCACTTCCTTCTGTATATTGGATATAGGTGATACTGGGGGATGGGGTCCTGTTAATTAAGAGCCAATAAGCAATAGTATGAGGTGTGCCAGGTATTTATCAGACTATGCTGCAAACTGTATTGTATAAATTCAATATACATGTACTAACATGTATTAAATAGAAAAATGAAAAATTAAAATACATGTGTATAAAGAAAAGTTTTTTTTCCAATTCTGCAAACTGTTTTGTTTTTTTTTTTTACAGTTTAGTGTTATAAAGTTTCTTGTTGGCATTTTGCATTTGAAGTTAGTTGTTTTATCACTTTTATTTTAGTTAATGCTATTTATAGCATTAATGTTATTTTAAAAATGTTACTGTTATTACAAGCACTTTAAAAATTGAAAAAAAAACAAATTCTTAATAAACCCACTCTGGAAGCACAGTGTTCACAATGTCAGTCTCTTAGCTGTTATGGATAGAAAAGGCCCTACTGAGAATTACAATTTGGTAAGTTCGAAGGCAGATTTAAAATAGACAATTAAGTGCATTTTTTAAGGTAGAGTGCACTTGTGGCAATCTAATCCAATTCGTCACTTAATTTAATGGAGTTATCTCTCTTTGATTGATAAACATGAATCTTCAATATAAACAAATATGGCAACAAAAAAGTCGTGAAATAAATTTGTTTAAAACGGCGGTTCCTTAGAGAAAACGCCACCAGATAAGTGAACCATTTGATTTTAAAAGTTCATCGATAATTAACCATCCTTGTCTTGGCATGCTTTGTAATAATAATGGATAAAATTTAAAGTTTAATCATGGATGCCGAATACCAACCTAAACTTTAAATAATATCATTGATACTTGTTCTTTTTTCCCTGTTAACGTTAATTGCACTTAGTGAAATGTAGAGTTTCATTTGGCCGTCATATTAATTTTTATTTTTTGCAAAATTGCACCCCCTTACTCCTTGTTACAACGCATTTTGAATTCAGTCTCTGAGGCGACGTATCTTCATTGAACTTGTCAAATTCAATTCTGGCCCGGGCTACCGCACATGCAATGATTAACTCGGCACTGAAAGTTCACAAAAAATATTAATTCAGGGTTGAAAGTGTTAACAGGACCTGGCTTTGATCTGTATATTGAACATATCTTAGCATAAATAATGTTTCATATCAATTTTCAAAAAAACAATAAAGCATTATGGTAATCTTCGTAATGAGGGTCATTTTGCTGCAAATCCTGTTTGCCCTAGTTGTTTCATTCCTATTTGTGTTGAACCCAAGTCATTTCCCCTTATTTTGACTTGTGAAACATGAGTACTTTGTTTTTAATTATTATGTAAAAACACAACCTGATAATTTTTTTCCATCTCTACCCTGATGGTAAATAAATCTTGTTTGCATGCATTTTTGTCATACTTGTTTGCATGTATTTTTGTCATAAATATTCTAAAGAAGGGAAAAAGTGGATATTCAAATACCAAAGGTCAGTCAAATACTGGTCACTGAAAAGTGTGAAATTATAAAATATTAGGTCACAAATATGAAGGGAACAAGAAGCCATATTTTTTATTATACAGTACCTGTATGGGAGAAACTTCCCATTTTATGGTGTATGGGACAATGGGGGATGGGGCAATGGGGGACGGTGTGACGGGGAATGGTGCGATGGGGAATGTGGCATTGGGAATGGGGTAAATGAATAGGGCAATTGGAATGGGGCGAGGGAATAATTTTGATTGGTCAATCAAACAGATTGTTCTGCCTTTTTCTGCTAGCAACGTACCTATCATAATTCTATGACAGCAATTGAAATTATTTTTAAACAAGCTTGTTTTAGAGTAATTTTTAATTTTTAATTATTACAGGTGTTGCAATTCATTATTCACTGACATTTTTTAAATATTAACCGGCAGTACATTTGTACAATATTTAATTTCTGGTCATTATAGATTGAAAATGTTCAAGCTCACACGATTTCTAAACGTAAATCATTTTTGAAAATTTATACAGAAATAATTTTGCGTCGGAGACACTCGTATGATTTTAATACTGATAAATTAAACACACTGACCAATAATAACAGGACCAAAAAAAAAAAAATATGCTGATTCCCTTTCAATTGGCAGAAAATGTCATTCGTCGCAACTTTGAAAAGGATAATAATATTGCCAATTTTAATATTTTATACAAGAATTTTAGACCATTATTGAAATTAAAACCGTTTGCATCCTTACAATCTGCAGAAATATGTCATTTTTGAGTAAGTTAACTGAAATCAATATGTCAAAGCCACACGTATGATGCTTATTTTGACAATTTTAACATTTTAAACAATAATTTTAGACTGATAGGTATATTAAAAGTGTTTGCACACATACACTTTGCAAAAATATTGTCATTTTGAAGATTTTTGACTGAAATTTGAGTGTTGCAACCACCAACCAGATACAAGTATTGACAGTTTTAATATTTTTAACAAAAATATGGGACCATTATTGAAATTATAATTGTTCGCACCCTTACAATCTGCAGAAATACGTCATTTTTGTGAAATTTGATTGAAATTAATGTGTCAAAGCCACACACACAATACTTTTTTTGACAATTTTAAAATTTTATACAATAATTTAAGACCATTAAGGATATTTTAAGTGTTCACACTCATTTAATTTGCAAAAAATATCTCATTTTGAAGAATTTGGTTTGAAATATAAGTATAACAACAATCAACAAAAATCTTATCTGCACGATTTTCACATTCTTAAGAATAATTTTAGAAATCAAATTCATTCACAATTTATACATATATCTATAGTTTTAAGAATATTTTGCATAATTATTTCTCATGGAGCTCGGTGTGGCGATAATACATGTAAATAATGCAAATATCGCATGATTTTGGTAATTCTCGAACTCGCCCGCCAGATTCTAAAATCAATATTGATTGAACACAAAACTTTGTACATCCTAATGCATTTTATGTGTATGACAAAACATTTACTTTACTTTTTCTTTTCGGAATGGGAAAAGGCATTGGACAGCAGGAAATAAGTCAATGCAATGGGGGATGGAGCAATGGGGAATGAGGCTATAGGGAATAGGGTATGGGGCAATGGGGGATGGGGCAATGGGGCAAGTGGGAAGTTTATCCCATACAGGGACTGTACTGATATTTAAGATAATTGTTTACTTTCTTAGATATATTTACCAGTCCATATAACATATGGAGTCGGACTGGTAGGAAATTATATAGGCCGCCTTGCTTTCAAATTAAGGACGTGATGTCATAATTTAAGAAGTCTTTTCCACACAGATGGTTAATAGTAAACCACCTTAGACTTAGTTCAGATTAAATGGCAACATCTATGGTTGGTCCCCCTAAATACAATGGACCTCAGTAACACTTTGGTCTATATAATTTTTGGAGGGCAAGCAACCAGTCCAAATATTGCTGGATCCTCTGCATCATGAACTTTTAATTGGTTAAATGAGGGTACAACACCCCTTTTCAAATGCAGGATTCGGCAAGTTTTTTAAGTGTTCGCACATACTCCAACATGCCAGTACCAGATGATAAAAAAATTTCTTAAATTGGACTTACATAGGGAGTTGTGAATTGTACACTTTGTGGACTTTCCACCATTTTTAGAGTATACACGGGACTAAAAAGGGGGGGGGGGTTGATTACACCCCCTTAAATATTAGAAAAAGATTTTTTGATAATAAAAAAGATTCTTAAAGTAGTCCAAAAATCCTTTTTTATCACTGGCTTGCCTATATAAATGCATCAAATCTGAAATGGTGAACATTTGCATAATGGTGGGTTCAATGGAATTAAAGAGAATTTAGTAGAATCATATTTTTTTTTCTTTTTTGTCTCATACAATTTCAATTTAGGTAGGGAATATTAATAGAGGATGGTACTGGCTAATAACTACTTGCCATGGAAAACACGAGGTGGTTCTTTATATTTACTAATCACTTTTCCATTAAATAGGCTTTACTTTTAACTTCCTTTCATACATTAAATTAAATGGTTTAATTTTATTCCATGAACAGTTATATGTCAAGATCAATATTTGTGATAACAAATTATGTACATTCTAGCCAATGGACATGTACAGCAAACATAAAACTGATTGCACAACCGATTTTACCAAAATGTACACAACACGTCATTTGATTGGTCAAAGAGTTATCAATGATTTAATTCCACTATCTATTAATTCGTTTCTGTATCCTATAGCATCTGCAAACCCATAGATAACAGAAAATTCATTAATTAATTCACATATCACAGTGTTTTAAATGAATTAACTAAAAATAAATATCTATAGCAAAAAGTACTGATAATTAATTTTCTGTTATCTATGGGTTAGCTGGCGTTATCTAAGGGTTAGCCAGCACTATCGTTGGGTTAGCTAGCATTGTCTATGGGTTAGCAGGCGTTATCTATGGCAGAGATGAAAGTGACTTTTGTTGAAAAAATCTGAAGATCTGACTGGGGGTTTACGGGCTGCCTTAAGCCCCCAAGCAGGGTCCAAGTACGCAGCCCTGGTGGAGGCCCAGGAAACAAAGCCCCGGGAAATCCAGAGATTTCAGGGAGTTTTTTTTACCATTTTTAGCATGACCTGAGCATGGTTTACACTTACAGTATAGGATAGTTCTTGTGATGTCAATTTTGTGTTGGTTGGCAAAAAATCCACTGAGTGGCATGGGACATTATACTTAACTTATCAGTTTTTTTCTTTTCCAACTTTTTCATTTTTTAAGAAAGACAACCAAGCGTTATGAATGGACTAACTGGGAAAAATGGTCAAAATCAGACCTCAACCCCCCTTCTAAACTTTTCTCAACAAATTTACACTGATCTCAAAAATGACGAAAATCGCCTCAAAATAGTGGAAATCCACGGATCCATGGAAAACTTTCATCCCTGATATGGGTTAGCCAGCACTATCGTTGGGTTAGCTAGCATTCCTATGGATTAGCCGGCGTTATCTATGGGTTAGCCAGTGTTATCTATGGGTCAGCCAGCATTATTTATGGGTTAGCCAGCGTTATCTATGGGTTAGCCAGTGTTGTCTATGGGTTAGCCAGCATTATCTATGGGTTAGCAGGCATTATCTATGGGTTAGCCAGCATTATCTATGGGTTAACCAGTGTTATCTAAGGGTCAGCTAGCATTATCTATGGGTTAGCAGGCATTATCTACGGGTTTACCAGTTTATCTATGGGTTAGTAGTCGTCTTCTATGGTTTAGCTAGCATTATCTATGGGTTAGCTAGTGTTATCAATGGGTTAGCAGTCGTTATCTATGTGTTAGCCAGTGCTATCTATGGGTTAGCCAGTGTTATCTATAGGTTAGCCAGCGTTATCTATGGGTCAGTCAGCATTATCTATGGGTTAGCAGGCGTTATCTAAGGGTTAGCTAGCGTTATCTATGGGTTAGCAGGCGTTATTCATAGGTTAGTTAGCATTATCTATGGGTTATTACAGTTATCTATGGGTTACCCACCGTTATCTATGGGTTAGCAGGCGTTATCTATAGGTTAGCAGGTGTTATCTATGGGTTAGCCAGCATTATCTATAGGTTAGCAGGCGTTATCTATGGGTTAGCCGGCGTTATCTATGGGTTAGCCAGCATTATCTACGGGTTAGCCAGCATTATCTATGGGTTAGCAGGCATTATCTATGAGTAAGCCAGCGTTATCTATGGGTTAGCCAGTGTTATCTATGTAGTCCTTGGGCTGGAAAGGTCAACAGTGCACACCCCCCCCCCCCCACAATCAATTTCATGGTGAATTTTAGGTGATTTTTAGGTTTCTTTATACCTCCTATTACCAAATCGATTTGTCCCCAAAGAATATTCTTAGATTCCTTTTCAGTACAAGCCTATATTTGTACCCCACTGAGTTAAAAAACCAGGATTTTTGTTACTCAATTGTGTGAGCATTGAAGCCTTCCTGGAATAGACAAAATAAACAATTTTAGGTATTATCTTGTAGCTTAGTATCTCAGCTTTACAATGATACAAAGAAAGTTGCAGTAACACTTAGGATTATAGGGCAAAAGGAAAAAAAATGTACCCCTACCCCGCCGAAAAATCACTTAAATTGACATATTTTTCCATGTCAAAACCCCTAGAGTATTAATGTTCGGTAAAAAATGCCTTTTTGGTATTTTCTGTTTAGTATTATCACAATTTATACTTCTGGTGTTCTTTTGATGAATTTTGGCGATTTTCGTAGTCAGAATTTATCAAAAAATGCAAAAATGGGATATTCGATTTTTCAGCCAAAAGTCAAATAAATTTGACTCTACAAGTTATTGCTTGACTGAAACATCTCAAATTTGGTATCATTTGATAGATAATTTAATGTTCTAAATGCATGAACCACGAAAAAAACTAATTTTTAATAAAGGATTTTCAAAAAATGTTAAAAAATATTATCCCTACCCCTAGAAAACTGGTCTCAGTATCAAACAGAATTCTCATTCAAAGCATACTGACATTGTAGAACTCATATTTTAGACATTTATAATTAAGATAATGATGTTCAAAATATATCTGATCAATTCAGGCGCTTAGAGTTTCCCTTTGGGGTAACAATTACTATAAAATCGTAAAAAGGGGAATTTTTCAGTTCTACATAAATGAACCACGAAAATCTAATTTTCAATAAAGAATTTTCAAAAAATGTTAAAAATATTATCCCTACGCCTAGAAAACTGGTCTTAGTATCAAACAGAATTCTCATTCAAAGCATACTGACGTCGTAGAACTCATTTTTTAGGCATTCATAATTAAGATAATGATGTTCAAAATATATCTGATCAATTCAGTTGCTTAGATTTTCCTTTTGACCTAAATCAAGAATGACTAATATCAGAAATTTTCTGGACTTCCAGTTTGGCTTTCCAGATTTCCTTACCAGTGATATCCAACGGTCGGACGAACCTTCGGAAAGACTGGTCTATGAACCGATACATGTAGACAACAGTGTTATCCCATAGACAATGCCTTTGACGGGTTTTGGTTAATACCACGTGCAATATATATATGTAGAAGATATGATCTATCAGAACATGATTTCATAAATGATAGTTTAAAGAAAGTTATCTCTTACAATTATATTTTTTTAATATTTACAAAGTACATTTAAGTTGATAGAAAGGAACTTAAAGTGTCTAGTTCAACCTGTCGTACTGTGCCCAGTTTTCCGGCTTGGCCCTGCTTCTGCTTTATTGGTTCTGGCAGTGTTAATCTTAGTTTAGGAAAGCAAAATTCGTTTCCATCTGCAAGCAGTGTGATTGTGCATAATGAGGCTATTTTATATAGAGTTTGATAAAAAATAATGACTTGAGAGCTGAAAAAGAGGTCATGAGTTTCCACTGCCTAAAAAGGTGAGGTTTTTTGGGGAGTATGGTTCATTTCTTGGCCCATTGCCACAGCAGAATTACAAATGTAATCTGTATTTTATGTTTCTTTTGAAAATACAAGTATTATTATGTGTGGTGACTGGAATGTTGTATAGGACACATACTTAGATAATTACATTATTTTACACAACAGAAACCCTCAGTGTAGGGAGAAAATAAGAGAAATTATTGAGTCTTTTGGATTAGTTGATCCATGGCGTACTTGTCACCCAGATAAGAGAAAATACACACGACGTCAATCCTCATCAATAAAACAGAGTCGACTTTATTACTTTCTAGTTACAGAAGATATATTTTCACTCTCAAAGAATTCTCTTATAGTTAGAAAAAATGGGGAAGGGATATTGGAAGTTTAACTCCCAACTTCTCTGAGAGCCTGATTACATTGAAAAGGTTAAATCTTGTACATGACACAATGATTGAGTATTATGCCTCTGGTGATATAGATATCTATTTAAAATTTGCATATCTTGTAATGATCAGTTATTTTTTTAAATTTTAAAAATGAAGATAACATCATTATCAATAGATTACAGCATCTCTAAATCAAAAAGTGAAAAAGATGCTGTGAGAAAATTAGAGAAAGATATTCAAGACAATTTCAACATGAAAGTCGTTACAAGGGGTTGAAGGGCAGTACTCCACGATATCGCTGAATCTCCAACTTGTTGTATGGCACACTGTTCTGACCCCAACCCGACATATCAGTATCCAAATAGAAAAAGAGGAGGGTTGCAGGGTCAGAGGAAATTCGGACTAACATTATATGAATAATTGTCGTCCAATTAGTTTATTAAATACTGATATAAAAATAGCTTCAGCACAGACCTGGCGAAATCATTTTTCAATCTGTCGGACATTTCATCCGTCAACCTAACAAAATCTGCTGGACTGAAATCATTTCTCTTATCTAATTTAAATTTGCCTCGATTTGGACACCATCTTTAAACCGGAAGTTCCGGTTGAGGCGTGTCTAATTAAAAAGTGTACCGGACATCTGGTCCGGAAATCACGCAAATGTAAAAGGACCGGCAGCTAAAAGTAACGGTCATGTCCGACAGTCTGATAAATTTTGCCATGACTGTCAGCAGTTATAGTGCATCGTATTAAAAAGGAGTTAACCCACATTATAAGTGACACATAAAAGGGATTTATCAAAGACCATTTTATTGGTGAGAAGACATGCCTATTATATGACTTAATGCATTATCTGGAAGATAAAAATCAAGGACTGTTGTTAATGAGAGATTTTGAAAAGCCCTTTGATTCTACAGAATGGTATTTTTTGGAAAAACCTTTGAAAAGTTTTAATTTTGGTCCATCTACTTGTAAATGGTTTGAAATATTTTATAGTGAAGCATCAAGCTGTGTGATAAATAATGGATATTTGTCTGATATTTTTCAATTACAATGAGGTTGTAGACAAGGAGACCCATTATCTCCTTATCTTTTTTATAATGGGTGTAGAATTGTTATCCATGGAGATAAAATCGAATCCCAATATAAGGGGGGTCTTAGAAGAAAACACAGAATTTTTAATCAGCCAATATGCTGATGATACTTTTCTTATGCTAGATGGAAGTGAAACTTCTTTGAAGGAATCACTTGACTGTTTTGATCATTTTAGTGATGTGTCTGGTTTAAGGATGAACAAATCCAAAACTCGTTCTGTTTGGGTGGGAAGCATGAGGTATTCAAATTTAAAACTTTGCCAAGATAAAAACCTGAATTGATTTCTTTCAAATTTCAAATTGTTGGTAATTGATTTTTCACTAGAATTGGGAATATGACTGAACTGAACTATGCAAAGAAAATAAAGGAGTTATTTTATGCTGCTTGAAAGTCAAAGGGTGTTCATCGCTTATATGCCAACTTTTTACAATATTATAGTCTACTTGCAAATATTCCTAAAGACATCCAAAACACAATAAAAACGGTCAATATAACTTTAATAGTATTGTATTAGCTACAAACAAATTTGTAGAGAAATGAATGGAATGTCACAAAGCCAAATTTGCATACAATAATTTAATCAATAAGATTGTAAATTTACCTTTGCAACAAATTTTGAAATGGGAAGAATGTTTTGATATTGAAATAGTTAAATGGTCTGAATATTTTGTTATTATGAAAAAAAAAAACATGTTAAGATTCCTACCTATACAACTTTCAGTATAAATTTTCACATAGAATTATTCCGACAAATAGTTTTTTGTATAAAATAAAACTTAAGGAATCCAAATTATGCACATTCTGTAAAACTGATGAGGAAACAGTAGAACATTTATTTTATAGTTGTAGAGTGACTCATCAGTTCTGGAAATGCTTTCATAATAAGATTAAGTTATTTTTTGTGAATTGTAATCTTAAATTAGTTAACATTCTCCTTGGTTGTATCAAGGAATCACTTCTGCTAAATCTATTGTTTTTCATTGTAAAAAAGTATATTTATAAATGTAAATTAAATGAAACTTTACCAAACATTATTGGAGTTCAGTGCAAAATTGAGCAATATAAATCCTTCAAATATCAGATAGCAATTAAAAATGGTCAACTTACGAATCATGAGAGATTTTGGGCCCCTCTCAATGTCATTTTTCAGTCATTGTTTACCATATTCCAATTGAACATGTAATATTTTATTGTTCTTTTATAGATCATATAAAAATGTAAATGGCAAACATTACTATCAAACTATTGAGATTTCAAAAATGATATGTGAATTGATTGTGTGTATGTGTCATATATCAGTTTTTTTTTGTTTTTTCTTTTTGTTATACTTACTTTGTCTTTGGATAAATTTATATAGATTGTTATAAAATTAATAGTCAGTATACATTGTAATCTTTGTTCTTTTGTTTATATTATTTTTCCTCTACTGTTCCCTGAACACCCTTGTCAGGTAGTAATGTACAGGGATTTGTAAAATCCTGACTACGATATAAACAAATGTATAAAAAAAATATAATCTATAGTGCTTTATTTTGCCTGGAATCTAAATAAGAATGTCTCTAAAGACCATTACTATGCCGACCCCTTGTATTAACTACTTCCAGTTTTAGGCCAAACTGAGGCCAAATATTGGAAAAAATCCTCATTTTTTCACACAAGTGACCCTTTAGGGCACTCATGACCTCCAAGTCTTGACTGTAATGCACCCTTTTGGCTTCAGTGGCCTAAATTCACAGGGTAAAAGCTGTGGGATTAATGTGCTTTGGTTCCTGTCTTGCTCCTAATGAATCCAACATCAAGCAGAAAGTGGCCAAAAATGGACAAAAATGACCATTTTCGAGTGACAGACCCGTTTTACCATGTTGGCCCATCCACCCTCCCACCACCTCCTCACCCCATGCACCCCACCCTTAGATCAAATCATCACCTATATTTAACTTACGTGTAACTATTAGCATCAGTACCATTGTGCAAATAATTTGCATATAATTTGCATAAGTTTGCATAATATCGAAATCTAGACATTTTTTCAGAACAAATCAGTACATCATGGGTTAACAGGTTTTCTGATATTTAGGGTTTAACTTAACCACAGGGGAAAAGATTAACGATCACCCACTCGCCAATGGCGACCTGAAATGTGCCTGGGCAACCATTTTCTTCTATTTTAGTAGCCCAGCTGGCGAATTGCAAAAAAAAAACAATTCATTGTAAACAAAAGTTGCGGTAGGAGTTTTAACTGGTTACCTTTTAATCGGAAACGTGGCGTCCCTCATTAAATTTTATCTGTAACCAGCTAATAATATGGAAATCCTTCATAACTGATATCAGTTTCTTCTTTAGAATTGCTTATTAATTTATGCATCCATCCGGTATTCCGTAAAATGTGGAATTTTATTTCTGGGGTTAAAAAAACCCAAGAAACCTGGGTTACCAACTTTTTTTCTGGGCTAATTGATTTTATAGCTTAGTAGCCGAAGTGTCTACTGGCCTCAAAAAGTTAATCTTGACCCCTGAACCAGATTTCACAATACAAATTTAAGATTCTCTAAGTTCTAGCATTACTAGCATATATAAGAAGACTAATTCAACACACTTAAATATACTTTAATTCTGTGTTGAATTTTATTCTTATTTTGAGGATAGGCTGCAACAGAAAACTACCCTCTAAAGTAACTAAATAATAGTTATGTTTGCTTTACTTTAGATTAAAATTCTACTCTGAATCAAATTTATGTTTCTCCATTCAATGGCACAACATAAAATTTCACCTATCTAAGTAGACTTACCTACAACTTGCTAGGGTTTCAAGATGTCCATCTGAATGAACCATATGCCATTGCATGTTGCTTTCTTTAAAATCTGCTCCATCACAGTCAATAATTCTTAATGCCAAAGTATATTTAAAACTGTCCTCCGCCAGATGACCTGATTCACAGGAGGGGCTCTGAACCTTCAGGGTGTAGCAGTCAAATTTTGAATCACCTGGGAATAAATAGTAGAAAGCAAGAAACTTAAGACTCACTTGGTGATGATTTCCATATGATTATATTTTTTTCATAATTTTTCACCGACAAAGTAAATGAGTTAGCAACATAAATTATTAACACACCCTCTCTTGAAAGGCAAGTAAAGACAAATAAAGGCAGAATTCTTGAAAACCTAAATTTCCTTGGTGGTCCATAAAGAAATCATGTCAGTCCCATGGCCATCTAATATCTCTATTGTAAAATTCACAAATATTGCCATACTTGAACAAATAATGCTGAAATTTGTCAGTGAGGACTGGCAGAACTATTTCTTTTAACTCTGTAAAGGATTTTGAAATTCATGAATGCAAGACTTGTAAGGACAGAGAAAAAAATTTGTCTGTTTAAGGTTACCCTACCTGCTCAAGCCCATTTTATTTATTTGTATTTTTATGAAATGTCACTGAACTATTATTTTTTGTTGCACCTATTTAAGTCAAGAAATCCTGTCATGTATTTGTCTTCATTTTAAAATACGAAGTCATTTTACCTACCTACCTTCCATATTTATTCATCCAATGTAACCTGCAACAGACATACTTTTTTCTTGGCCTTAAATCATATTGGAAAGAGTAATCAAGGGAACCAATGTTCTAGCGGAAATCAAAAGGAAGCAATCCAGGGACAAAGACCAAGCACGGGAAGCAGACATACACAACAAAGAACATTAAAGTAACTAAAATAATACATACAAAGTAACAAAAGCAAATAAGCAACTTGGACTCACTAAAAACTGGGAGCATGGACCAGGTGCACCGGTAGGGTAAACATCCTCTGCATTTCTAGAAACACCCGCCGAGTTGTTCATAAAAAGTCAAGTCCGGGGGAGACGAAAGAGGAAAGGAAATCTATGACACGATGAACAAATCAGTTTTCATGGTACAGATGGATTCACTGTAACAATCCACGATGGCAACCATAAAACTTCTGTAGTGATGATTTCAATCTTGTAACAACATAGCCATGTTCTGGAAACACTTGTCTGAGTCTTCTTTGTCAATGTACCATTCAAAAAATATTTTCAGAAATAATAAATTTCCATATCATTTTGCTCCAATTGCAATTTCTAAATTTTTCAGATTTCACAAACCAGTTGACCTCGGTTGACCTTAATTTTCAAAGAATATAATGACTCCTGACTCAACTAACTACATAATAAGCATGCTTATTGACTATGAGTTTTGTAATTTGCATAATCATGAACAATGCACTCACATATATCCCTGCAATCATAATGAAAAATTCAATTTATATAAAACAATTCAAGTTATTGGCAAAATCAAAAATCAATACAAGGCCATAATGAAGTTAAACAATCAATAGAAATGTGTTAGTAAAAATCCAGATGTGAAGAAGTACATATCCACTAACTAAAGTGGAAAGTTTCAGTACCTTAATGCATGTACAATGATTATTCTTAAGTATGAGTCTGTCTTTATCCTCGTTGTAAAAGAACAATTTCTTTTTATGTACTGAAGTTCAAAATTCAAGTTTCGCAAAGAAGAAATCTCTCAATATGTTTACCCCTTACCCAAAATATGACTTTCTGGCCAATATTTGCATCAAATATATGGCAACTTTACCATAAACTTGCTACAAATGTTGGCTGCAAGTTTGATTTGCAAACAATTTACATGTATTAGCTAGAAATACAGCAATTATAGGCTTCTGCGGCAATATTGTTTGCCTCCAAATTTACAGCTGTTTTCCCTAATTAAAATGTCCCAATTAATTTTAAAAATATTCCAAATAAGATGAATTATTCAGTGCTCACCTTTAGCCACTAGCCTGAAGCCTGGGGCTAGTAAAAATTGGTTCGGCTAGTGAAATGAAATGATCTTGTTTCTTGAATCCTATACAGTCCTCTATTATTCTGGCTAGTCATTGAGAATTTTGAAGGAAAGGACTAATTATTTCCCAATTTATTAGCCAAAGTGACGATATGGTGGGTTAAATAAATTTCTGGATTTTCCTTGCATGATAATGATGTCTATTGATATGTGGTTCATCCCTGTATCAGGCACCAACCATTTTTACATTTATTAAAAAAATAAATGTTCCAAACTTTGGGAAACATTTTTGTAATCATCCATTGAAAAAAAAAATTTCAAAAAGTGATTCTATATTTCCCCTTTTACTTAACAAGGCAGATTTTTTAATAAATATATTGATTTCTGTTGCTTCTGAAACGAAACAAAACGAAATACTTTGAAACAAAATGAACCGAAATGAAACGAATCTAAACGAAATCTATAAATTGCAAAACAAAACTATTAAAGAACGAAATGAAACGAAATGAAAAAACTTTTAAAAATCATTGAAGTCATCATCATTTTGTCATGTAAGAGTTGAAACGTGTTTCGTATAATTTATATAAATTGTTTATATATATATGCTCGTACCAGTTTAAAGAGGAGGCATCAAGGCTGGATTATTGATGTATTGTCCTTCGATTTGAAACAGTCCAATGCAGCTAGAAGCATCAGGCAAAAATAAATCAGCCAACATAAAAATTTTTAATCAATAACAGAAGACATTTAATTATGTTTTTTTTAATAATTTTAGTCACTGCATGTGACATAATACACAACTGAAGTTGAATAGTAGCCATGGAGAAGTCACGAACAGAATTACAGACGGCTACTTAATAGAATACTGTGACAGCCATAAATATATTTTCATTCATTCATAAAAAACTTCAAAACATATCTATTGACAACATCAGAGAAATTATTTTTGAAGTGTGCATCTCGCTATATTTGCTAGGTGTGAACTGTGAGGGGGTTCCTGGTGTAAGAAAAGGCCGTCAGCATAATATAAGATCATATAATATCTCAAAATGTCAACACCTTGAAATTCCAATTTTGGTATTTACACAGGTTGTTCTTTTGAAACTTTAATGGTAGGTTATTCAATGATGTGGTTCATCGTGATTTTAATTTTTAGTGAATGAAATGGCTTTGACTGGTCAGCTATTGACCAATGAAAAATATCATATCTCATCCAAATATTTTATACTCAATGTTCAAAAGGAAGCTTTAACTGAATCTTATTCATAATCTTTGTAAATGTATGTTTAAGCAAAGTATTCGACATCCGTGCATTTTCGACATCTGTGCATTTTCGACATCTGTGCGTTTAAAAGGACGCTCAGTATATTATGAATTCATTATATTATAATTCAACAATATCAAATTGCAGTTGCTTATTTGAACGTCATACAAATATGAAGCAGAAATGGGTGATCCAGAAGAAACCATTCTCTATGCATACAGTTCTATACGTATCTTCATAGATTAAAGAATCATTTCAGTGTCTGAAAAAAAAACTCGATAGATAGCCTAAATATTTCTATGTACTACTGAGGCTTGAATAGGGTATATTGGGAGACTGGATATTTCAAGTGCCTTTTTCATTTTAGGGATATGGGATATTAATGAGAAAGATTACTGGGATATGGGATATTTATGGGATATTTCAACTTCGAAAATTTTTAGGGAAATAAATTAATATTAGGGATATGGATTTTTTTTTCAAAATACTTACAGGGAAATCGAGAGTAAAAATTTTATGGATATGGGATATTCAGTACCCCTATAAAAGACCTTTCTACTTGCTACAGCCTAGTACACCTCATTTTTAAACTAAAACACTACTAAGAGTCTGATTCACTCACCTGGATACATGTAGATTAAAAAAAAAGAAAAACAAAATACAAACAAGCTTAGCACAAAACGAAACAGAATCGTCTAAGGTCCATTTCAGTTTGAAGATCGACTTTGACGCTTTTAAAAGCGCACTAGTTTGACTTATTTGCATTTTAACAAAATTTAAACTAAAATAACAATGATCTTTGATCAGAAACCCCAAATTGGCATGCATGTAGGTCCATAGAATCAGTCTGATTAACTTTGCCCCTGTCGAGTTTTACCATTTATTCTTTCTTTCACAACATCCTCGTCCCTCTTATTGATTATGATAGTCCAGATCCCCAAAAGCAAATATCCAAACAAATGTGTTGTAGTAGACACCCTTTGGAACATCTAGTATAGAAAACAAAATCCTGGTTCTTTTTTTCTTTTTTTTTGGTTTTAAAATCATTTTCGGCTCACTGGTCCTCATTTTGGATATTTGAAATAAATCCTCATGAAATCTCCTAGCATTAAATGTATCGAAAATAAGATTTGTTCCGCCGAGTGGACACATGCATGTACATAAACATACGTTAAATCTTGGTTAATCATTTTTGAATATTTATGGCTGTATACATGTAAAGATTTATTTCATGTTCATATATGCATATAAAGTTCATGTACATTTATTTTCTCTGTTCCGTTTCGTTTTGCAATTTATAGATTTCGTTTCGTTTCGTATCGAATAATTTCGTTTTGTTTCGATTCGTTTGGATTTCTTTTCGCATTTTATAGGTACCCTATCCCAGCATCAAATTCCTGTCGTCCCACTCTGACTCTCCTCATGATAAAAATGATCATTGCCTTAAGCATGTAACTTAACTGTAACAGTTTAACTCCTGATATTGTGACACATTGATGTTAGCTGTGCAATATCCAATTAGGGTGTATGGGAACTAATTATAACATATATTGTAGTCTCATTGTATCACAGAGGTTATTTGTTATCCAGGGGCGTAGCTAGGCCTGTTTTAGTTAAAAATTACAGCGAAGGGTCTTGGGGGGGATTGCTCAAGGCCCCCAGTGAGTCTGGCAAGGCAAAGCCCTGAGGGAAACTCCTGAATTTTAACGATTTTGGAGCCAGTTTTTCTGAGCCTATACTACGTTCATGGTATGCATATGTGATAAGTAACCTTTATTTCATCTTTAAAATGTGTGTTTTTATTTTAGTTACTTTTTCCGAAAGTACGCAACTGCGTATTTGCGTATAGGCAGCTACGCCCGTGTTATCTATACCAATTCACAACTAACTGGCCTGTAAAAAGTGTAAGTGTAAAAAGTGGTTTTTAAACCAAAACCCAGATACAATTGTGTATTAAGTAAGCAAGTGAGAAAACAGTTATCCGCCATCCATCTTCAGCAATAAAGGATAAGTCGAAACTATGACTAAGTTCGTGAATGCTGTACCAAAACAAGAAATTGTGCCAGTTCATGCAATAAACTTTTATTTTCGTTTTCTTCAATTCTTGTCAACAGTAAAGTAATCTTACATATTTGTTCCTGTGAAGCATCCGTCAATGACCTAAATGATGTTTGCACAGTTATAAGCAGCAGAAGAATCACAACGTTTTCTCTACAATGCATTGCTTCATCGTCTCGACAATTTTAATATTTTTGTCGTTGACGTTGACGTTTGCAAACTGTGCGCCAATAAGCGGAAGTCAAGTTTACGTAATGACGTCACGGAAAACTAACACAAGTTGTCTCCCTTTAACCAATTTACGTGCACGCGGACCGAATTTATGGAAAAGAACACATCATTATAAGGAAAATACACTAATTTTAAATATGCATAATTTAAAAGTGGAATGGCAGAATGGACGGAACGTGGGAGGTTTTATTTTGCTGGGTTTTTTTTTTACAGTTTTTGTTTGTATGAGAACTCAAGGTAACCAAGATTCTTGCGGAAAGAATGTAATTAATCCAGGGACAAAGACCAGACATGGAAAACAGACAAACACAACAAAGAATGCAACTAAAACAACGTAACTAAAATAAAACATACAAACAAAGTAACAAAAGTAATTGAGCAACTCGGACTCCACAAAAAACTGGGAACATGGACCAGGTGCACCAGTAGGGTTTGTATTGTTTTTTTAGGAAATGTCACAACCTTTTTTTAAGTATGCACATCATGTAAAATGGATCCATGTATAAATTCCTTGATATGTAAGTGTTTAGACTTTGCTGTGCAATTACCATTTATTTTCAATTTACCTCTTAGAACTGGGCGTGTACCTCAAGAATGGTATGGCGTTATGGGAAATTGCTCCGTTATTTAAAAAAAAAGAGTCTCGAACTATTATCGACCAGTGTCTCGGACTAGTCAAATTGTCAAACTTTTAGAAAGAATAGTTCAAGACACCATCGTGGGTCCTGTAACTAGAAACAATATATATCTCATCTTGAGTAACTCGGCCAATTCATATTGGACAGCAATCGGAACTACACTAAAAAAAATAACGTTTTTCTTTTGTGTAACGAGAAAGCCTGAGGGGTTCCGCCAGGATTGGACAGATTTTAACTTGGATTTCGCTAAGGCCTTCGACACGGTTCCTGGTCTAAGATTGAACTTAAATTTAGCAACTTCAGCATCCTTGACAATATTTTGAGATGGATCAGTCGTTTCCGGCTTCCTTAGTTCCTTTGCTGAGGTATTCCATGGAGAGGGAATGAATTTAATGGTGTGTTTGTTGGTTGTTTCTGAAGTAATAAGGCCTTATAAAACTATTTTAACCTCACCACAATAGTTGCATTATAGAATAGTAGCATTACACAATAGTTGCATGATAAATTGACTGCCCTTGGGAAGTGATATTGCTTTCAACATTGATAATGCCCTAGCCTGCGGCTCAAGCTATATTACTGTACCTTAAGCTTGGGCAGTCGATTTATCATGCAACTATTGTATAATGCTTCTATTGTATAATGCCACTATTGTATAATGGAACTATTGTATAATTAAGGACAATAAATCTGATGAAATGTATCGTAGTTTAATACATCAGGAAAAACCTGATAGACCCAGCATGCTTAACTAGGTACACTTCCAGTAGGACATTTTTTCGGTTCTAAGTCAAGCCTTAAGTTATCTCGTGGCAGTATATGTCACGCATGCTTATCGACTACCTCACATTTAACAAGAATACATGTACTGTACATAAAATTAACTATAACAATCCATAACAAAATAATATTTTGATTATTTAATGTAAATAGCCACACATCTGGTTATTTTGCAATAATTATAAATATTCCTTTTAAATAAATGACTAGACTTCAATGTTTGTACATGTACTTTGTAATAAACTCAAGATTCAAACAAAAAATATTAATATACAATGAATATATAACAATGTAGATGAGTGACGTTGCACGCATTGTCGTTTGGTTATATCCCCCCTGGTATGAAAATCCCACATAACAAAATTAAATGGCCGTGGCTATTTTGCCGGATCTGGTAAAATAGCTCATTACATGTCACTTAGCTATTTTACCTGATCTGGCAAAATAGTTAATATAATGTAATTTGGCCGTCAATATTTAACAAAAATACAAGACTTCATACAAAGCTTTATAAACGTAAAAGAGATTACAAAACTAAAGATGTAGGACGGAATGACAGAGACAAGGTAATTCCGATCAAACTGACCGAAAACATATAACAGTCATTCCTTATAATCTGATTTAAGTATCAAACTTCAACGAGTAAATCATATAAAAAATCTCAGTCACATTACAAAATTTTGCCTATGAGATGATAGACGAAATTTCCATTTAGAAATTAATATTTCCAATTAAATTGCCTTGCTTTGTAAAATACAACTAAATGCAATACTGAGAGAACGAAATCTACAACATTTCACCTCGAAAATATACAACATTTTTTTCTGTTTCGTGCACTTTCACTTCATACAACAGTTCTTTCGATATTTCTTGTTCCAGCTGTTTCCATATGAAGACAGCAATATTTTCGGCAGTACTGACAACATTGCTAAAGTAAGATACGTCCTTGTCAATATTCTTGTGATCTAAAACATCTATAATGCACCGATTTATACAGTTTTTCAGAGTCACAAGATTCATTACCATTCCATTGATCGGATCAACTCCACCCCTGACTGTCACTTCCACTTTATAGTTATGCCCATGTCCGTTCGGATTATTGCACTTTCCGAAAAGTTGTCGGTTTTCCTCCTCACTCAATAAAGGAATATGAAGTCTGTGGCATGCACTAAACACCTCAGACCTGCTGATATACACAACTGGTTGGGTTGATAAATCTGTTCTAAAAGAAATGTCACTAAAATGTTAATACCTCCAGTAAACGTATAAGGATGGATAAAGTACTAAAACCAGGAACACAACTTCAATTTGATATCCCAATCGGACCTACCAGACGGAGTGTTTACAGGTTGATAACGATTAATAGACCTTTTTGTGGTAAGTGAATCAGCATGTTCAGTATACACTTCCGCGAGATGGGAATTGGGTAGAACAAAAGAATTTCCCTTGTGGAAGTGTGTATTGAGCATACACTACGCATGATCATCGACTATCGTACAGTTGGCACAATAAGGTCTATTCTTTAACTCGCAAAGATTATAGTCCTGAAATTTGAATATCTCGATCAGAACCTTTACGAGATCTTGTAAACAAAGACCGCTAAAAAGTTTTCAAGCAAAATTTTGTGAAAAACAATAAATTTTGCTTTTAAAAACAAGTGTGAACACAGACTGGTATTGCCCGAGGGGCAAGTTTGGACGCAGACTGGTATTGCCCAAAGAGCAAATCTGAACATACATACGTTTTGTCTTGAAAGAGTAACTAATGGAACCAAGATTCTAGCAGAAATCAAAGGAATGTAATCCAGGGACAAAGACCAGACATGGAAAACAGACAAACACAACAATGAACATAAAGTAACTAAAATAGTGTTGTCATAGATGTAGCCTAGCTGGCCGAGTGGTCTAGGGCGCTGGACTTTGTGCAGGCGGTATTGCCATAGATGTCACAGTGGTACGAGTTATAGGCGAATTCGGGATTTGTACATGTTTCGTTTTAAGCCTGTCAATTACTCTTCCTTAGGACCAAATTAGTAGGGTATGATTTGCTAAGAATTTACATCTATAATGTCTTTGTTTTTCATTAGTCATAGTTAAACAGTTTTCTAGCAAAGGAGAATAAAACTGCATAATGGAAAAATTTCCCACTAACGGTCATGTACTCAATGAAAAACATTAGAAATTCTTATGAAACAAAAATACAATACCGGTATATAAAGGATTTAAGGCTAAATCCATCGGTACTGAATCACAATCAACACTTCAAAATCAAAATTTCAACTAAATCTTGAAACAATTTTATCTAATTCTAAATAGTCACATACATTTGTAGCCTGAATAATGTTTCCTTGGACAAAAACTGTATACTTGTTTTGCAGCTGTATAACATATATCAAGAGGCACTGCCAGTATTATTTGTTTTCAGAACAAACATAACAAGTATGTACATTCAGCACTTCACAACACTGTCATTAACTTTTCTTTAGAATATTTATTTGTATATATATAGACAATTGATGTAAGAGGTTGGAATTCCGTTCTTTCATACCCCAAGCCAGGTCAGAAAAAAAAAGCTTTCCAGACAACCTCTAGCACTATTGGAGTAATAAATAGACCATCCGTTAAGGCCTAAAAAATGTTTCCAATCACACTACTGACCCTCCTTCAGACCCCTTTCTTTTTATTTGAAAGTTCGAAGAAAAACAAATAACGTAAAAATTCTGACGATTGTCTTTCAGGAAAAAAAAAGAAGATTGAAAACACAAATGCCATGAGTATGCTCTTGGTCGTGGATAATCCCTTTTTTGGAACTCGTCACTTTTTGTTTTTACCACCCCCGTCAAAACAAAACAAAATACTCATGCGCCGTATCCCAAAAGGGATTAGGCTGTTGACTAAGTCTATTACATGTTTTGTCTTTGCATATTTGGTTTTCATTGTATATTTATGACTTATTTCATTTCAAAAATATTAAATGAAAATAAAAATTCCTACCTACCGAACCTACAAAATTTTAGAATAGTGCTCGGAAACATAACATTATTTTTCGGGCCTTGGAAAATTCTCGTCAATTGACTGACATGCACCAATATCTGTCTTACAAGCAGCGGAAAGTGTTGAGTTTATCCCAAAAAGTATTTTGCTGGGTCAAAGATTCAGAAAATGCTGCTGTAGGCTATACAACGCTGTATAGCGTGCATATTACAAATTGAATCACTATGTCACCGATCGACATTAAATCACGTAATAATGCATTAATTTTAATGAATTTAACGAATGAACGAGGTCACATGACAACTAATTTCCCCGAATACACAATGACCCACATATTCACGGGTCTGACTATGCCCGGGGACTGTGTAAACGCTTTGATGCTTTACACCGTCCGTGAGAGACCCCAAATGATAGCCAAGGACGTTAAGAAACACCTCAGTCCGTTATGTATTATACATATGAGTGCAAACCGGGTCTATCAGCATTGAGTATATATGTTAGCACGAAAACGAAAATAAAACCAAGTATAGGAACAGTCAGCGTTACTCATATCGTGCAAATGATACACCAATTTCATTATGCATCGTGGCAGTGCGCCAGTTTGCGTAATATGCAGGTTCGGTGTCGGCTTGCATGGAACACCTAGATGAATGAGCAAAAAACTCTCCGACAAACTATTAGTTGGTCTTTCCCAGTTTCTAAATATTTTCAAGTGGAAATTTAATTACTGACCTCCAGGTCGAAACTGTCTGTCAAATTATACAAACTAAAGCCGCCACAATCATTGAAATAAATCCTTAGAAACATGCCTCTCTTAACTATCTACATTCCTCAGATGATAAAAGCTTTATAGCTCAAGTGCTACAAGTTATTGCATAGACACCTCTATTTCAATTAAAGTGCTTAGTTTCATGGGCATCTAGACTAAGTTCCAGACACACGTGCATTAACATAAACGCCAAAGTCTTAGATCAAAATTTCAACAATTATTTATGGTGCAGAAAACACTAGCCATGCACTTTTAAGACCCTGGAGTACCTGGAGCACCTGCAGTTCCATTATCTTTACACATGACCAAAACAGCCCAAGAGAATGATTATTACAAAAAGCAATATCACCAGACCAAAGACTGACACCATTCCTGAGAAATGCATTATCGAAACTCCTATGCCATCGTCTCAGCAAAATTTTATTTTAATTCCGATGTCATGAGGAGAAATAAAGATATACGATATAGTGAGTGATACATCGGGATGTTTTTTTTTTTTTTGTTGTTTTTTTTTTTTGAGGGAGGGGAGGGGTTATGATACCCTTTTGTAAAACATTTGGCAAAAAAATGAGTTGCTAATGATAGCATGGAAGTCCTTTCTTTATATAAGTTTCTTCATCGAATCCACTGCCCCTTTTTGTAAATATTTGTATCCGTCAGGGCCTGCATGAAATATCAGAAGACAGCTGTAGCATTCCGACAATTTATGCTCGCAGGTTTTCATTTCTATCTATATTATGCGTCTAAAAATGGTGTCATCCTGGTTTGCCCACTTTTAATTACTTGTATAAATAAACATAAGGGGTTATGTTGTTTTAACAATTAAAGTCTGTTTCTGAATGTAGTATATATTTACCTGTAAAATCTTGTAAAAAATCCTATAATTTACTATTGAATGAAGTGAAATATAAACATTTTAATAATAAATCTTTTGCAGACTCTTTAGAAATATGCTCAATTTTAATTTGTAAAATTTATACAATTTTGATGAAATATTTTTGAATATGTTCTTGTTTTATTATGATCTATATATATTGTAGTGCTTCATATATTTTGTTTTTAACATATGTATCTAATTTTGTTTCCATAATATAAATATGCATTATATGTGCTATTACATGTCTGATATGCAATATATTAGTTAAGATTACTTTCAATGTTGTTGCAGTCAAAATCAATTGTTAAAATTAATTGTAATTGACTTCAAATGAATTAAATATTGAAGTATATAAAGATATGTTATTCGTCTTATTTTTCATATTTATACATTAAAAATAAACTATACAGTTAAACAAAAAATCCTCTATATACATGTACAAAGAAACATACATATATAACACCTTTCTATTTAGAACAGACTATAAAATTTTATGGTCAGTAACCCTTTGTCTTTTTTATTTAACTAATTGGTAATTGGTATAATTAAATGTGGGCAAACCAGGATTAAACCCTAAAAATAAATAGACAACTTGAATATATGGACAGTGAACGACTGATTGCATAGAAATAAACAGGTATGACAAGAGATTAGAAGTGAACTATTAATTGGATCGTTGTTAATACAAAAGTACAATCATAATTAATCAGCATATTAAGTTCGCAGTAAAAGTTGTTTACTGGGTTTGTATATTGGCGTAGATAAACATAGAATTAAAGTTAGTGTATTAGTCATACCTACAAAATAGACATAACTAACTGCATTTGAACCTATATGGGGTATGCCAATAGGACTATTTTACGGCGGCAGTGTAAGATAATTGCAGATGCTATCAGGCTTTACAAATCTAAAGGCTCTGGCGACTGCTATATCAATTCTGATCTTCGATCAAAATTGATAATAACCGATAAGCATACATACTTCCGCGAGGTGGGCATGGGATAATACAAAATAATTTTCTTCACAGAAGTATATTTTGACTATGCAAAACCGACTACCCATATAATCTTACATGTTATATTGATAAGACAAACGAAAGCCGAGTGAGTATTCACGTTTCTTAAACATTCACTTACTATACTAAAACAGGGATTATGGAGCCCTAAAAAGGACTGATGTTTAAAACTTATCCGTGTTTAAATGTTGCGAACAAATTTTGCTTACAATATCCCTGACTAAGGAAATAAAATACATGTATATATCTTTTTGCAACAATTATTCGTTTACATTAACTATATTTTGCGATAAAATGTTAAGAAAATATTTTTGTCTTTATTTATTGAAAATAGAAGAAAGAAACAAAAACCAATATGTTATATATATACATATATTAAGAAAAAACAAACAAGTAAGAATAACTTCATTTTCCTATCGTTTCTCTTGACAAAAAAGTAAGAAGACCGTTTGCCATTTTAAGGAAAAATAATAAAAACAATATGGCAGAAAAAAGAACCCCCTAAAACAGTCTACTTATTATTATTATTTTTTTTTTTTATAAAAATCATAATAAATGTGTAACATGTATGAAACAATATCAAATGATTTCATAAACCACCCCTTTAAAGGGCCTTTTGGTGCCTTTTCTTTGATTCATTATTGTTTTACTCTGGAGGTGACATGAACAAATTAATATGCTGGAGAAACGTGAATAACTGACACAACTAGTTAAAAGTTATTTATCTTCAACCATAATATTACAAGTTAGTTATTATGAATTACGGTCAGACCTACAGAGACGGAAGTTTTAGAAGTTTATGCATGACTGCTAAATGTCAAATTTTGGGTTTCGGTCAGACAAGTAGGAAATCTTTTTCGTATCTGAAAACAAATGAAAAATTTAAATGAAGTTATTTTCATTACAAGTAAATGTTTTCCAGCGCACAGCTTGATAAGACTGCAGAGGTTGTTCTCATAACAGTTGAGACAAGTACTCTAATGAATTCACAGTCAGGTGTCAAGACTTACAGACCCTATTCATTAATAAACTACAATTGTATATTATATAAAAATCTGAATTATATTTCGGAGCGGGTGAAGTCCTCATACATGTACTACGCACATAATGTCATACGTACATGTATATACACCGCAAACACCAGACAATATAAATTACCCAATGTGCTGACTTACATTTTATCTTTTGAGTGGGAATCAGAAATTTGGAAACATTTGAGAACGCCATGGACAAAAATCTCTGAGCCATGGTTTAATGCTCTCTTACAACAATACAGTAATTTGACATTTAGTTATTGAAATAGGGGGAGGGGGTCAGTCTATGTACAATCTATTAAAATTAGGAAAGTCTTGTTTAATTGGATATGTTGACCAAACCAACATTTCAATTTCCAAAATCAGGAGGATTACTTGGTCAGGGGACTAGATAAGGCTATGCAATTAAGGTTTTTGAAAGGGCATGGTGGTCCTGTCATCAAAGCATGTCACAGGTAAATTAAAAGCCACATAATGCACGCATTAACATTTTATTAAGGAAATTTTGTGATTAGACACTTATAAATCCAACCTACTCCGCCCCAAAACCGTCTGTGGAGAATCACTGGTTCGACCGGATTTGGGTTGACCTGACAGTCACTCAACACCAGAAAAATATCATATAAAATCTACAACTTATAACGGACGAAGTCCTCATAGAAATAAAGTCAAAGCCTGGAAGCACTGAGCCTGATTTCAATCTGACAGGAAGTCACGTCTTTCAGAGCTACCCATACAAAATTCGGTATTTTCGTATTTTTTATCACTAAACAGCAATGATTATTAAATTGGCTTCCCTCTTTTGTCTATTTCATGTGTACATTTGATAAAAAATGGTAAATGATGTCCTAGCAAGCCCCCTTTTCTAAAGAGTCCCAGCTGGCACCACTCCTCCTTTTCAAAGTGTCTGGATACGCTCCAATCCCAGGCGCGTAGCTGAGGCCAAATTGAAGTGTAGGCAAAATTACGGCAGGGGGTCGTAAGGCCCCCAACAGATCCAGCCTCCTCCCCCCGAAGCTCCGCAGAGATAGCGTTTTATAGCATCATTTATTATGCCTGTCCTGGATGTATTTTATCTAAAAAAAATTTAAATAAATGGCAAAATTAAGTTCAGGCAAAAGCCTTTTTGCTTAACGGCAGCTACGCGCCTGAATCCAGATTACACATGCCTCTTACTAATCTGACTTCGGACTAGCCCGAATTTCCTCTGACCCTGCAACCCTCCTCTTTTTTATTTGGATATTGATATGTCGGGTTGGGGTCAGAACAATGTGCCATACAAAAAGTTGTATACATGTTTTGATGGTCATACCAATGTTTATTCATTAGATTTATCATTGGTCAAGTGATTGCTGAGCAGTTACGATATAATCGATTTTATTGGGGGAAACAAATTAGTTGAAGCGAGGCATATTTGTGGTTATACTAGTGGTATACTGGGGCACCCCCTTCCGTTGGTCAAAACAATATTCTTCCGATCGAGTTACCGATTTGACCAGACGACGCTAATATTATTCATAAAAATAAAATTCAGACATTCGACTTTCCACTTCTGTAAATTATGTTATTTGCATGTCTTTATTTAATTATTACACCAGTGACTGAAAATCGGATGTTAATCATCCCCCATTAGTGTTGTCGAACCCCAAATCCGTTCAATTTGTGAGAATTTAAACACTTCATTATTTAAGGCAAATTATTTTAAAATGATGTTTATCTTATTTCAATTCATATTCAAATAATCATTTGATTGAAATTGATAAAGAATTGAAATCATTTAGAATATCTTAGATTACTTAAAATTAATATACTAGGTGATCTCAATCATTAGATTATTGAAACTTGCTAATTTTTAATTGATAAATATTTAAACATTCTTATATAAGTATTTCATATACCATTTTTGTGCAACTTATTTTTCATTTGATATAATTCTAACTTAGAAAATTAAATCTTTTATACATTTGAACAACTTTAATAAAATCAACAGCAGCAAAAAAAATGTAAAACAAAAAATAATATCAATTCTGTACTGCATTGAAGGCAGATTTCTCAGCATCAGGGTGATAATGTTTTTTCCTTCATTTCTTTTATATATCTGTAAATTAAAAAAATATCTCAAATTAGCTTAAATTCGTTAATTGCAAAAATTTTCTAGTGTTAAATACTGCTTAACTATTAATTTCCATTGAATTTTTCTAAGCAGAATGTTTTTAAGATGAGGTAAAATATGTAATTTGTCAAATCCTCAGAAAATGTTCATTTTTTGTTAATCTGGCTTCCCATAGTTAATTCGTATGACACATGACGTATTTTGGTCACGTGATTGTTGTTTGGGAAGCTTTGTAAATGGCAGATGATAAATCAATATCGATTGATTGGTTTCATGCGTGTTTTCTACTTTTCTAAAAGGGATTAAATAATATGGCATACAGAGGTTTTGAAAAAGTTGGACATACTCTATGTTGAGCTTAAAACTTGAAAATTACCTGGAATATCGACAATCCGATCATTCTTGTTGTTTTCATGAAACAGGCCCGGTTCGGTATCGGTAAACTCTGACCTCTGACCTCTGACCCAAGCACGTGCAATCAGTTCCGCACAAAAAAGGATATTAATAATACATCGGAACTAGGTATACATCGGAAAGAGGGTACATCAGTATACTGCATATTTTGACGGTGGGAGCAAGCCCTAGTGTGGTACCACGAAATTAGGTCGTTCCAGGCTATATAGAGAATTTACAAAATACATTGGTGTAAACATAACTATTGCATTATTTGAATTGAGTTCTTACCTTTTATCGTTGGAACTCATTATCTAGTCGCGTTGTTGTTCACAGATGTAATAGAACCACTTCAGTATCGATCAAACTTCGATTGACTATAAATTTGTTTCTAACGAAGCTAGAAAATTCCAAACGGAAATAAAACTCGCAAATGATTGGGGTCCTAATAGAAAAAGTCAGGGACGCCCGTACAGTACAAAAAGCGTCCGAAAAAAATGCATATTATGAAAAAGGTAACTAAACATCAAAAATAAAAATAACAACATGAACTTTTTTAGTTGTAAGTTCTTTTTGTACATTTTGCAACAACTATGGCAAGCCGTTTTCATATTTAGTCGACATATTTCTTTATTGACATATATATGATATCAAATATCTTTTTTAAACAAGAATATTAGGCATTTATTTTATTAATGGCATCTCTTTTCTTCAAAATATATACGATATCTCATCTGTTATATGTCATTACTATATGATATACTTCAGGGGTGGGAGGAGGGTTGGGCACCACAATACTTCTTTGATAGGGGGTGGTGTCCTATTCATATATTTTGCTTTTGAAAAATGTAAAGCTTTTCATTATATTTTATATGTATCAATTACACTGTGCATAATAGGAAGCTGGTATGATTTGACTACTGCTAAATTCAAGTAATGTGCATAGCAGGGGCGGGTTCAGGCGGGGGCGTGGCGGGCGTGCGCCCCCCCCAAAAAAAATTTGCTCCGCTCGACGAAATTTTAACTGTGCCCCCCAATCTAAAATCCTGAATCCGCCCCTGCATAGCTATGCGCATAATGCGCCTCCTGGTATTTCTGCTTGAATGCGTGTACGAACGGCAGAGAGTTTTCCTGCCATATTTACAGCTCCATCAAAACCCTGACCTCTCATTATCTGTGGCCCGTGCAATTCCGGGTGTCAAAAGAATAGGCCTGCAGCAGCGCTAAGCTTGTCGTAAAAGGCGACTAAATACTGCTCAGGAACCCAGCCGGGGGCTAGGCGCTCTGCCCACAGAGCAACTGGGATGTGTGCCCCCGGTGGTGGAATGGGGTACCCCTGGCATGTTACATGCTGGGGTTGTCAGGCTACAACACGGAAAACCTGACCGCAAACCATAGTGGTGCACCGTGTTAGGAAAGATGCCAAGTTCCTCGCACGTTGAAGAACCCTGCTGTGATATTCGATAGGAGAAGGAACCTTTGCGCTCCGCCACAGGAGGCTAAATTGCCCGACCCTACCCATTCCCCTTTTTCTAGTGGCAATCAGTTTGTCGACCCTAATGTGCTTGTGTCCCATCCATGTTTTCATTTCGTCATCATCATTTCATGTTCATTTTATCATCCATTTCATGTTCATCGCCTGAATATAGCTGAAACATTGCTGCTCGGGCGTTAAACCCCAACAATCGATCAATCAATCATTACCTGTGTTTTAATGTCATACTCATTCAGATGATCCATGATAATTGTGGTATGAGCCTCTCCTGTTGTTTAACTGGCCTCGTTAAGTCCAACGAACGACTCTTTAACACACAAACCATCGTCACTACCAGTAGGTAACGACACACAGAGAAACCTGTTCTGTAGTAAATTTTTCAGTTGTTTCGTCTGCAATGATACTAAAGCAGTCGGTGAAATTACACTCTGCGACAAAACGTTGTTGTAGCTGTAAACCATTAATGTTGATCAATACATTTTGAATTTGAGGCAATAAATATAGTGTGTTTGGGAAGGGGGGGGGGGGCTATTTTAAATTATCAACCAAAATTTGATCAGTCTGGGCTCTAAATTTGATGAGGGCTACGAAATTACCTTTTTCATCAGTATGACCGATCATAGGGCTTTTCTGCTTTCCACACAAATTACAAATAGTCTTTTTAATATATCTGTTTGTTGAAATTGTAGTTTGAAACAACATTTTGCTTATACCTTCAGCAACCGACATAAAATTTTCACCCATTTCAAGACACTTGTTAGTCCCAGCCCCCCCCCAAAAGACGTTTTGTTAAAGTAGTCAAATAAGTCGATCGTTTACAGAACTCCCAACAAAAGCATGATCGGAAGCACAGGCACTTAGGTCCAGGATTTTTTTAAATAATTTTATTTTTTTCACTCCGAAATTCATACATATGAATAGGGGGAATCAAAATTTCAAAGAAATGGAAAAAGTTTTGTTGGAACATGCTAATAATGGTTAAAAACGACGACTTTTCGATATTTTTGTGTGAAAACAAATTTTTGTAAAAGGAAAAAACTAAACGACGAAGGATCCCATTTATTTGTCAATAAAAAAGGATGTTTGTCGTCAACATTTGTTTAAATTACGTGGCTGGCTTTTTGCTTTGGAAAAGGTGTCATCGTCTGCTGAAATGCAATTGGAGTCATGAGGAGCTTAATTGAGAAAGGGTGTAAGAAGGTGCCAACTTTTATTCGAGTCTTGTACATATGTATCGGTAGACGAATTTTTTTATGTTTTGAAAAGTACTGGGACATTTCTTACATTTTGTTCTGACGAGGCGGAGTTTCTTCTCTTCATTTTGAATGTAAAATATAAAAATTATTTTTCAGTTGAATGCATGGGCCGCTCTCATTATGCTCGAAAAGTTTGGTCGATTAATTATATTAAAGAAATGGAAACCACTAGAGCTGGCCCGCCTTTTAGGCCAGTTCCCCTCCCCCTTTACAAAAGAGAAAAAATACGGTATATAATAAATATCCCCAAACGAAAAAAGTTGATTACATCAGATGTTAAGTAGCAGTCTTTGTAAGAATCATGCAAAATCTGAAAAATATGATACACCCCAAAAAAGGCTACACATTTTTATTTTTGTAATTAGGTTGTTTTATGGGTCTATACTATGAAATGTGTAATTATTCATTCAAATCTGCCTGCTCTTAGGAGATAATCCACATTGAAAGTCCAGTAGATTCTACTGTATTTAAGTGCCATTTACAGTTATCTCCCTTAATTTTGAAATCTACAGTGCATTCTATATAATTTTTATCTCCTTTGAACACGGGTTATGTGAAAAACCAAATGTTAATTTCTGTTTACTATAACATTTCAAACAAAATATCAAAAATAAAAATATGGAGGCTTTCCAACCATGAATCACATTTTGCATGATCCTTAGCTGGAGTCCTATTTAATCATTCAAACATTGGAAACAAATTAGAAGGATAAACTAGATAATAATTTCGAAACCTTTTTCTTTGACATCCAGCCCCGTTCAGGACCGGGTGTTTAAAGAATAGGCCTGCAGCAGCGCTAAGCTTGTCGTAAAAGGCGACTAAATAGTGCTCAGGACCCTAGCCGGGGGCTAGGGCACTTTGCCCACAGAGCAACTGGGATGTATGCCCCAGGTGGTGGAATGGGGTACCCCTGGCGTGTTACATGCTGGGGTTGTCAGGCTATAATACGGAAAACCTGACCGCAAACCATAGTGGTGCACCGTGTTGGGAAAGATGCCACGTTCCTCGCACGTTAAAGAACCCTACTGTGGTGTTCTTCCGGAGTAGGAACCATAGGGCTCCGCCACAGGAGGCTAAATTGCCCGACCCTACCCAACTCTCCCTATTTCCAGTGGCATTCAAAATTTGTCGATCCCATTGTCCTTGTGTCCCATCCCTTTTTCATTTCATCATCATTTCATGTTCATTTTATCATCAATTTCATGTTCATCGTCTGAATATAGCTGAAATATTGCTGCTCGGACGTTAAACCCCAATAAACAAACGAGACGTTGACATCCATCATATTGTTTTCATCCACGCTCAATTTCTTGGTGTAATAATTAAGTAGATAAAGAAATTACATTTTATCATCAATCATTATAGATCACAATTCCATTACGCAAGGGTGGATCTAGTCATTTTGAAAAAAAGTGTATGGTCCTGGCAGTTGTCTGCACATTTTTGTACAAATTCTGCTCGCAAACATAAAAGTCAAAGGGGGCCAAACCTCCGGAATTCCCCTGGATCCATTATTTAGACTTCTATTACAGATACCTTGAAAATTCAGATCGTTTGTGGCCATATCAATGTAATTCAAACGGTCATTGTGATTTATATGTCAAAATTTTGAAGTATTAGTTACCAAGGGTATATATAATTCATCAGGCTTGAGAAAAGATAACTTTTTGTGTGTAATCTGTTCCAACATGTACAACACGACTCCTGCATTGTAGAGACTTTTAGATTTTCCCTTAAAATTAATCAGGAGTCGTTAATAAGATTAACAAGATTACTGAAACTGAAACATTCTTTCTGCGCTTTAATGGAGACATCACTCCTTTTCAACAGACACGTAAAAAAATGAAAATATCAAAATCATGTCGACGGTGGTACAAGGAGCGGTCGGATACAAGATTTCAGGCTAGGAGTGGCGTATATAACTAGAAATGCTGGGCGAAGCAAGGCAAGAACTTTGGGGTAGAATTTGTACAAAATAAAAATTTAAGGGAAGGCGTATGATCTGCAACTCTTTCCTAGGATACAGGTATGCGTTAAAACATATGTAAAGTAAATATACATATAGGCTTTGGGATATTGCATAGATACAGTTGAGTCTTAGTCTTACTGTTTTACAATTTTTTAATTTCCAAAAAGTGCGAGTGTGTATATTTTTCATTTTTGAATTTTGTTTATTTTTGTCGAGTATATGACGTACGACCCTCGTGGATTATCATTAGAAATCAGTGATTGAAGTCTTCAAAGGCGCTAATCATCAAATATTCACTGTCACTGATCATGATTTCGGCTAACTTTAAACATCCGAAATGGTACAAATGCGATGTGCGCTAAAATCTTGGTTCCCTTGATATTATTGTGTACTCCATCGTGACCGTTATGACACGAATGTTTTCAATCACCCGGAACAAGATTAAACAACTGGCAATGGCTATATATAGATATCCGTGATCTGATAATATATATGACCTTTATATAATCAGTTGTGACGAACGCATGTGTTTGAATCAGAAACTGGGTAATATTACATTAATTCAATGCTAACCGATCATTTTTTCTTTTAAGGTAAACTTCACGTTCTAATACAGGCAAAAAACACGCATAGAAATGTGTATAATATCTATACTACTAAAGGGAGAGACCGATTTCTTTGACCCGCAACTCCTCTGAAACCATACAAGGTCGAATCTATTTGTGATATGAGGTATTGATGTAGTGTTGTGTACTTCCTAAATTTGTCTTTGAAACAATCGTTTTTTACTGAAAACGCGATTTTTTTTGGAAAATATCCGAATTAGGAGACCGTCATTAGTCCGTGTGTTATATTACGCTTTTGCGCATGCTCAATCGACGTACTGCCCGGATCATGTGTACATGTACATGTATGTGTTACACGAGTATTGCAAATTCATTATTGTAGTAGTGTCGAATTTTACCCATATTATGTTATATGTGTATTTACTTTGTATTGTAAAATTCTTATTTTGTTGTATTTGATAAATTAATAAAATAAAGCATTAGTAAAGCCTTATTTGAAATAGACTATATTGAAAAGTACACGTAATTATTAATCTTTGTTTTTTTTTTTTTTTTGGTTATTGGAAATTCCGTCATGATTTGGCGCAGTTTTTAGATTTGAGTTGAGAGTAGTGTTCGGAGTCGATGTGATATATATATATATATATATATATATATCAAATATTGAACTACAGTGAATGTTAGATTACAAGAAGTTTTGCATATATGTGATAACTTTTTGTTAAGTTTGTGATCAAGTGATCGAATACTATGTGAATGACCTTAATGATTGTCTTTAAATTTAATTTCTTCATATTTATTGTTTCAGAACTATGTTATATATGTGTCGGTTTTGGCTAATTTTTCATTATTATCTCCCCTTAATACACATGGCCAGGTTGTTTGGCAGATATATTTTTCAATACTGTTTAGCTGATTTGATAGTCCTATTTAACAATTACTTGTAGGTATTGTTCATTTTAAATGATTGTCTTTTTAGACTAAAATTTTGTAGAGCCAATTTTACTTCTTTACCAAAACAAGTTTGATATAAGGTTTACTTATAGTCTAAAGTATAATTTACACATTGACTGAATTAGCTTTCCAAAGTATGTTTCATAGATCATAGGATTTGGATAAATCCTACTATTTCATTACTAACTTTTGTAAACCTGATTCATATCAGGTGAAACTCCATCAAAATGTTGGTTTTGAAAACTTAAATAGTTTGATTAAAACTTTGCTAAAATTCAAACTAAATTCTGACTTTAAAACGAAGTAAAAAGTAAAATAAAAAGCTTACTTAACTAATTTAGGTCCGTCATCACTGTGCGTTCTCTTTAGGGTTAATTTTTAGTCCGTCCTCTTTATTTAGCTTGCCAGTGCCGTCTATTTAAAAGCCGTATTGTTTTTGAAAAGTGCATAAATTACTTCTATTTTTTGAAACATTTACACAAAATTTTTACATGGTTGAATTTGAAATATTTAGACTGATGTTTACAAATGTTGATTTTCTGGTATATAAAATATGAAAACTAATGAAGTATTGAGTTTATTGCCATTTAAAAAGCTCAGATATCAGTGGAACGAACTAGTCTAGAATGTTGCAACATTATGGTACACACTGTCGTCGTTAACTGTTGATATAAGGTCTGTCGTTTGTTGTTTCGTTTGAAGGTTCATATAGACTACTTTACAGGTTTTCTTTCTATTTGTTCAGACAGATATAAACAGATATAAAAAAAAAAGCAATTCTAGTACACAGGAGGTACGGATAAGCATATTGTCCGAACCCGCCCTGTTACATATATATATATGCTGAATAAAAATAAGAACCTTGCCGGTTACCTTTATCAACCGATCCTGTTACACCATTATGCTTAATTAAACGACATCCACCATTTTTCTGTGGGTGCAAAACTGCTGAGACATGGAAAGGCGTAGAACGTGTCAAAATAAACATTCCCTCTTCTATGTGTAAACATCTGCGCCCGAAGTTTAGACCCCACCTTTTTTATATGTAAACTGTCATGACTGGTAAATCCCCTTCCCTTTGTTTTGAGTAATTTAGGAATTTATTATGTACCGTTTAACTGCTAGGGACAGAACTTTCAGAAAATTGTTAAAATGTGCAGTAGTACCAAGTATGAAAAGCTTACATGTAGAACTGTCTGTTACCAATAAAACAGCTTCTTATATGAAACTTTGCTTAGGGGCGCACCATTAAACTTCCGGGGGGGGGAGGGGGGGTTCTTTGGTTGTTAAATATATTTCGATTCTGGCTTTGAAGAAAAGATGATTTGGTAAGGAAGGGTTAAAAATAAGTAATGTGAATAAAAAGTTAGAAAAGTAAATATTTTTGCGCGCTCTGCGCGCGTGCAAAAGAAAAATTAAATAATTTGGCTAATTCTGAGTGAAAAAAAGAAAACCAATTCCCCCTGAAAGGTTAGTGGTCAACTCCTCTTAAACCACTCACGAAAGCAATTTGAACAAA
The DNA here is from genome assembly GCA_037379345.1 of Perna viridis. Taxonomy (NCBI): domain Eukaryota; kingdom Metazoa; phylum Mollusca; class Bivalvia; order Mytilida; family Mytilidae; genus Perna; species Perna viridis. The sequence continues at coordinate 7,116,587 of CM074522.1, read as the reverse complement.
ACTGTACACCATTGATGTATTGTAGATGATCGTAGATCCTTAACAACGATTACTCATTTTATTGAATTTGGATCCGTCAAATTAGTACTGTGTCCACACTTCGCTCAATCGACCGCGATTTCCTTTAGTAATGTGGCACATTGTAATTAAATTTAAAAGATATCAATCTACATGAACTAAACTTTTCAAAAATCATAGAAAATGTTTTTTTTTTCTAGGCCCCTTTTTGGAGACTCATTTTAAATTATCTCAAGTCATAGCCTCGAAAATCAATCAAAGTCTCCTTTGTTGTAAAACAACTTGTGATAGAATTTTAATTGTGCGGTGATCAGGAAAGAGCTTGTTTCTGGTCCCTGTTTGGCCATTAACTCAAAAATAAAAAAAAATGGTTTACGTCCTAACCCTTAAATCAATCCCATTTTGACCTTAGTGTGGACAATAACATATATACATATCAATAATTATGTTTCTAAATGAGATATAAAGATAAATTCTGTGAAATGTTTGTTTGTTTTTTTATTGGTCACTTCTTGCCCCATAATTCCGAAATGGTTGGAGTTATTACCATCAAAATAAAAGAAAAATACTTGATAAGGCAGATTTTCAATAAAATATTTATTTCGATTAGTGCTGAAATATATATATCAAATTAAGTTCTTATGCGACATCAGACCCTCCTTAAGGATAAAAATGGTCGGTGTCTAGAGATGAACCAATTATCATCCAAGTTGTCGCAGGAAAACAAAATATCTACAAACAACAACGACGACATATGAGATGTAGACGACACAGGCGACAGCACCATACCAGTCTGGAGTAACTACATGTAGCGGCCTTTAGGCCAGTTAGCGGCACCCCGTTTCACAGCTTCTGAATCCGCATCAGGAACCACTTTGTTTTGATACGAGTGAAGGAACCACATTATTGTTGCTTTAAATTCACCTGACCTTCTGTTTTATAGCACATAATAATGATCACCCAGAGTTCATAACCTAACTGAACTAGGTGGCATCCTTTCATATTGAATTATCACAGCTGCATTGCCTTCGTAGAAATAACTTAACCGCTATGAATATTTGTAAACATCTGTTTCAGTAAGAACCACGATAAGTTCCGAACATCAATATTCAATCTGATAGCCTGGTTTCCGCCATAGCTTTATCCTGTTAATTGTACTACTTCTCTGTCGAAGGTTTCATTAGACAAAAAATCCAATACAATGTGATGGGATTTATGATATTTCTCAAAAGGAGATGTTATTATTGGTCGTGCCCTTGAACATCAATAACCTACGAACAAGCTGATTTACTGCTGATACGGTACTGCTGCACAACAATTAACTTGTTCCGGTAAGCATTAATTTATTGCATGTTTTACAGGTGTATGTTTGCATTAATCTCTCATTAATATCAATCATAAGTATGTAATTAACGATTTATCTCGATTGTCAAGGGCATTTTGATGCTTCGGAAGTTATAGCAATTGTAGACTGTGCGGAAAAAAAATGTCAGGTTTTTCTCATTGCTAACATTTCTCATTGATTCAAGTGTATTTATCGTCGACTGTAACTAGGTTTACATTTTCCTTTTTAAGCTTACTACGTTTATTTATACTCATTGTTCGTTCCACATTGATAATACTGAGATGATAAAAATAAGCCTGTGTAACTTTTTGTGTTCTTGAACATGTACCAAACATACTTAATATCAATTGAGGAGATGACAAACAATCCATAAATTCAGAATAGGATCCATTAGTGTTATATCACAACAAATCCCAATTAAAAGGAAAAGACTTGATCGACAAGAACATTAATTCTTGTCTATCTTAAGTGCAAATATGTTTTATATATTCACAAAAAAAGAGAGAAAAAAACTAAGTTATTAAATTGGCAACAGTCAGTAAAACATCGATCTAGGACTTCTTCCGATCCTCATTCGCTATTTATATACTTTTCATAGTATGTACATTAAAATAGAATTAACATGAAATACCAATGTATTTGCACCCCTAAAATACTCATTAAATTATATGAATTATATGATGTCACTCCTATTTTATTTGGTGGGAGTTCAATTGATAGAGCTGTAGTTTTTGTGTGTTTGTGACGTCTTGTTTTCCTGATCTCCAGTTTTTGTATGTAATTAAATTTCATTTTGCTGATTACATTGTGTATGTAGGTCGCCTTTGTTTCTTTTTGTCATGTTCTGGTCACGTATTTGGATTTTGATGTTACAGCAACAATGTTTGAATTGTCCCATCACTGACCCTTCATTGTTTTTTTTTGGCCAATATATATGCAAAAAAAAATGACAAAACACTTAATGCAACAATGCAGCGTTATTCTGTTGAACAGATGTAGTACGAAAAAGATCTGAGTACAACGAGCAAGTGTTTAAATCATCGTTTGTTATTTGTTGTGTAATTTTGGCGCTGATTCAAATGGAAACTCTTAACCATTCTGACATTCATAATCATATCGTTGCTTTTACGAAAATGATTGTTTCCTACAAATGAAAATAGCAGAAATTACTTGACATCACGAGTTTTATTATTGACCATACCAATCGATTTACATATGAAACCCATAGTAAACGAGATTTCTACAGATTCGTTCACTGTGTGTAACCTCATTCGGCTCGTTATATTTTTCTGATATCTTAACCGCACTAAAACAATTAGTTTCAGCAATCTCATTTCTAGAGAGTTTAAAATTTTCTACATCAATTCTGTTATCATAATTATTTTTCTTCTTTCGTAGACTATCGTACATTTCTTTAATATCAAACATTTGTTTATATCGTTCATTTATTTTTTTTTCGAATGCTATCGAATATGATTTGAACAACACAAAAGATTTGTTTAGAGAAGAAATGGATACTATATATCCAATTCACTTCATTTATTTGGTGAATTTTGGTATCTGTATCGTCTACTTTTGTTTATCCAAAGATTATCGAATATGACATGAACAAGCTAAAATCAAAAGTTGTTTTCTATAGAGAAGAAGTGAACACTATCAATTCTTTAGGATCATAGTTTTTTTTTTCAAAGGATATAGAACATAAATGAGAAACGGCGGATAACTTATGTTCTATTCACTTAAGTTTTTATCTGTTTTGGTTCGGTATTT